>CM056810.1:43845394-45130158 GCA_029852735.1 Persea americana | reverse complement strand
AATGGCTAATCTGGTCAATGGGGTGAACAATCTAAGTAAGAAATTTGATGCCTTTACAGTGATGGCCAACAGGAACCCCCACCAAGACCAGGATTCTTTGATGAATGTTGTATCTGAACCAAGTGCAATGTGTGTCTTTTGTGATAGTTCTGAGCACATGGTGGAGTGCTACCCAAATTTGCCGGTCGTTAAAGCTGAGCAAGCCAATGCCATCAATGGATATAGTACCTTTAGGAAACCTACACCAAATTCTTTTAGTCAGACTTACCATCCTGACAATAGGTTTCACCCGAATTTCTCATATAGGCAGAGTGAACCTATTCAGCAACAAAGTGGTGGTCCTCCAAGTTTCCAAAGGAACTTTTCAAGGGAAGGCTCTTCTTAGTACCCTCAGACAAACCAAGCTTTGGTTCCTCAACAGCCATATGTTGCTCCTCAACAGCCCAACAACTGTAGAACTCTAGTTCCTGACCCAATGACAAATTACTCTCCTTCTGTCCCACAACAGTCTTCATCCTTGGAAACTATGATGACTGATATGATGAAGCTGCAACAACAATTCATCCAACAACAGCAGCAAACCAACACAGCCCAAGCCCAGTTGAATCAGGCTACTGCCCAAGCCATCGCCAAGATGGAAGTCCAGCTTGGCCAGTTAGCAATATCAGTAGGAGGGAGAGAGAAAGGGCAATTTCCCAGTCAAACAATTCCGAATCCCAAGGTCCAGCCCAATGCTCAGAATGCTCTTAGAGACCAATTTGGAATAGATAGTACTCCAGGACTACCCCATGATGAGGTACAAGCTATCCACACCTTGAGGTCTGGCAAGCAAGTGGACAACCAAGTCAGAATGCCTGAGGAAAGGAATGTTAATGTGGGTGAACCAAACAAGGACAAGGGGCAAGATGTCCAAAAGAAAGGGGAGATGAACCAGGCTCCTATAGAGAACCATCCAGTGACACCCTACATACCTAAGGCTCCTTATCCCCAGCGCCTGCAAGACAATAGGAAGAATAAACACTTCGAGGGGATCTTAGAGGTGTTTAAGAATGTTCAAATCAATATCCCTCTCTTGGATACCATCAAGCAAATACCTTCCTATTCCAAATTTCTGAAAGATCTGACCACTCTTAAGAGAAAGACTTCTATCCCTAGGGAGGCTGTGATGGCAGCTCAGGCTTCAGGGCTGATCCAGCAAACAATTGTTCCCAAATATAAAGACCCTGGATGCCCTACAATCTCTATCAAAATTGGAGACACAATGGTTGATAAATGTCTTTTGGATCTTGGGGCAAGTGTGAACCTTCTGCCTTACTCGGTATACAAACAATTAGGTTTGGGGGAGCTCAAGCCCACAGATATAACTTTGAGTCTAGCAGATCGGTCAGTCAAGGTTCCCAAGGGAATAGTGGAGGATGTCATAGTAAAGGTGAATGAGTTTTATTTCCCTGTAGACTTTGTCGTCCTAGATACCGAACCCGTCATAAATCCGGGCCGTCACATTCCTGTGATTTTGGGCCGCCCATTCCTTGCCACTTCCGATGCAGTTATCAGATGTAGGAATGGAGTAATGACGTTGGCCTTTGGTAACATGAAATTGAAGTTGAATATCTTCAATAATGGATTTCGGTCCCCTGAGATGGATGATGAGGAAGAAGTGAACATGGTTGATGTCCTAATAGGTCCGACAATACAACAATCTTGTTATCAGGACCCTTTGGAACAATGTTTAGCCCAATTCAACTTTGATATTGACATTGATGAATCCATTCGCGAGGTCAATGCAATGTTGGACTCAGCCCATCAAATGGATATTGGCTGTTGGAGAGAGAGAATAGAGCCCTTACCGATTTCCACTTCGGTACATGTGCCTTCCATTGTCGAGCCTCCTAAGCTGGAGCTCAAACCATTGCCTAAGTCCTTAAAGTATGCTTTCCTTGGTAATGGCGAGACATTACCTGTCATCATTACCTCTGATTTGGAGAAAGCTTCCCAGGAGTTCCTCTTAAATTTTGATTCTTTCGCAACAATGGAATCATGTATTGTTGATTTCCAAGAATTTGATGTTCCAATTTTAAAGGAAACAACAAATACACATTGTGGGCCTCCCAAGATAGAGGGGTTTGACAATTTTTTGGAGCCAATTCTACAACTTTTCGAATTTGACAATTTGAAATCACTGGAATCAGGTATTGCTCATTTCCTACCTTTTAATGATCAATCATTATGGGAAATGGAAATCACACTCTTCAAAGGGGACCCTGCTACCAAATTTGAGGGAAATGGCCTTCTTCAGACCTTTGAATATGAATTTTCAGGAACATGCGTGGCACCCTCCAAAAATCCAAATGATGACATTGCCACTGCTTGTTCCACACCCGTGTTAGAGGAGCTTGAGAATTTTGATTTTGAGAAATTACATGCACTGGCATCACTTGAACCACTATGCTCATTTGTGCAATCTCTTCCTTTAGACTTCCATGATTCATTCTTAAAGGACGAGAGTTTAATGATGGTTACCCTCTCACCATTTGACAAGAAACATGTGGTCCTATGTGCTGAAACTTTTTATCTTGTCTTTGTCCAATGTGTAAAGGAGAATTTTATTTGGGATCCGGGTGGATTCCATGTTGAGTACTCTGTTTTGTGTTTGTTTGTGTGTTTGTCTAACCATGGACAGGGTTCTTAAAAGCTTCATTTACAGGTGACTTGTTCACTTTACCCTCCTGTACTTTTATCCCCATGTTTCATTGATCATTGCATTTCATTTATTTAAACATCGAGGACGATGTTCATGCTAGGTTGGGGGGTGAGAACAAACACACTTGTGCATTTTTAGACAAGAATTTCACTCTTTTTGTTTGATTTTCTAGGATTTTTAAGAAAATTTTCAAAAAAAAAAAATAAAAAAAAAAATTGCTATTTGTGTTTGAGAAAGGAAACTTCAAAGAGAGTTTTTTTTTAAAACGAAGATACCTCAAATTTTGGAATTCTCGATGCTATGGGCAAAAGAAAACAATGGTTTACTGTTCTGTTTAAGGAAAGGATTTTTGGAAAAGTACTGAATCTTGATCCTTCACTTTTACACAGGTGGTATACATTTGCAAGGTTTTGAATGTGAAGTTATGATTTTCGATTTTCTTTGACGATTGGATTAAATATGATGAAAAACCGACCTTTAGTATACAGTTTCCTGGTTCAACTAGTGAATTAATGAGGGCACATGGAAAGGGCTGCCTATTGTTGGGGACCGTAAAAAAAAAAAAAAAAAAACAAAGAAAAGAAAAGAAAAAAAAATGTTTAGTTAGAAGTATTAAAAAGAATAAAAAGTTTTGTGACTAGTTTGGGTTCGTAGCCTTTTTACTCCGAGCCAGTAAGCCCGTAGGGGTATTTACATACCTAGTGCCCTAAAAACATTTGGTTTGGGAGTCATTGGCCAAATGCTCGTTACATGGGTTAACTAGAAAGCTTAAGGGACCTAGGCATTGCACAGTCACATGTGTGTGTTTGAAAAAAAAAATTAAAAAAAAATATATGGCCTTTGAAAAAAACAATAGTGCGAAAGTCGTCATGGTCGCCTGGAGAGGAAACTGTTTTTCTTTGCTGAAGTTAGGTTGCCCAAAATTTTGAATTGAAAATCGTTTCCACGTAAGTTTCTAGCTAATCATTTGAGACTTATGTCTTTCTACGTGTACACACTTTTCATCGTGCACGATCAACTTAGCATGATTTTGAGGATTTCTGACCAAATGATAGGATTTGTGAACCAAATTCCATACTTAACTTTGAAAATTCTGAGAATCGAGAATATCGGATGTTTATAAATCTTCTTTTGGAAAAGTTTCTTTTGGTTTTTACTCTAATTGACTCAAAAAAAAAAATTAATAAAAAAAAAAGAGAAAAAAAAAGAATTTTGTGGGTACATTCACTGCAAACCCTCACGAGACAACACTCGTCCACTAGAGGTAATCTAGGAGTTTAACGGCTTGTTGCATATGCTAAATGCAACCGCGATTCCTGCGAAAGTGAGTTAGGATTTCTAGTTTCAACATTTAATTTTACTTTGTTTTGCTCGAGGACTAGCAAACTTTAGGTTTAGGGGTATTTGATATGCATGGCATAATATAAATAACTACCCTTTTATTTGAATTTGTTAGTTGTTTATTTTGTCTTAAATGTTCTACTTATAGCCTTTTTCTTATTATGCAGGAATTAGAAGGAGCTGAAAATATTAGAGCTTAATTCGGAGAGGTTTAAAGCTATAACCCCATTTGGGAAAAGTTATACACAAAGAGCATATAGGTTTGTTGGAGGAGAGCTGGAATTTCAAGTTAGAGGTCATGAGTTCAAGACTTGGCACAATCATTTGTTTTTTTATTGAAGACCGAATTTGGTGGCCCCCACCATATCTAATGCTTGGTAATGGTTGCTAAAACTTAGCAATAAACTTTGCAAGAAATGGAAGGAATCTCATGGACATCAATAAGAAAGTTATTGTTTAGCAAGTGATCAAATCATGAAGGAAAGAAGATTTTCGGAATTGTAGCCATCCAGCGCAAGCTTTACTATTTTGACCATAACTTGTGACTCAAGACTCCGATTAAGGCAAGGTCAGATGCGTTAGAAAGAGAACTAGAAAGAGAACTCAAAGGAGAGGAATATCATGTCTCACGAGGATCTCCTAATTCTGACGTTTTGGGGGTCAAAACAGGCTGTCAAGTGGACGGATATGAGGGATGACGAATTTGAGTGATTTCTCTTTCTCTTTCTTCTTGTATTTTTCTTCTTTTTAAGGGGAGGCTCTCTTTTGCTCTAGAGTGAATTTTAGTTTTCTTCAATCTTTGTTAGTAATTGAAGGTGAAGATTGAGTGGTGTAATAGACAACTTGATAGCTTTCAATAATGACGATTTGCTTCATTGTTATTGTTTGTTTTACAATGCTTGGCTAATCCGTGGATTAGGGTGGAGGAGGAAACCAAAACTGGTGAGTTCGTTCCTTATTTTCTTCTATGTCTTTCCCTCATTATGCTTAATGATTTAATAGGTTCTCCTTCATGAATGCTATTCAACTTTTGGTTTTGTAAAGGTCATTTGGAATGTCTTTTACTTTTTATGCTTGATCTTGACATATCATGTTTAGGTTAAATTCCTTTAATGGTTTGTGCTTGATCTTGACAAATAGTTATTAGAGTTTCAACATATTGAAGTGAAGGGAGTCTTAGGTACTATTTAGATAATTGGATTTTTTTCAATAAAAAGGGTTTTCAAAGCTAAATCTTCCAATCCAAGGCAATTGTTTGCACATTGGATTGAGTTTTATTAGGATAAGACTATGAAAAAAATTTGGAATGATTAAATCTGTTTTGGTGAAATCCGATACTCTGATATCTCTTTCTCTGATCAAGTTTGTGTTTAGATTTCTTTTGATATCAGTTTAGTTATTATTTCCTTGACTAATTGTGGTTTTAAAATCTCTAGTGCGAAAACTGATTGAAGATTTTTCGATCTTGTTTCTACAAATCTCTGTGGATCGACCCGTATTTGCCATTATCTACTTAATAGAAATTTGTGCGATTGCGGTTAATTATTTTGAGCACATCATTCGCTGCTTCACGGCCATGAGTCAGTGACTCAGTCATGACTGGGTTGTGGTTTCATAATAGACAAAGTGTGCTAAAAACTCCAAATCAATCTCGGAGAATAGCATCCAAGACAACTCATTTTAAAATCTTTATTCATTTTTCTACTCACTTTCTACTCATCAAGACCAACATCAATGAATCAAAAGTATTCACCACATAAAAATAAAAAGCAACAGGGAATCCCATATGAAGTTTAAAAAAAAAGGAAAAAGAAAAAAGAAGACTGGTGTGGGGAGAAACGAGCAGTTGTACCTGGAATGAGATGAGCAACGGGTAGCAGGATAGAAGACGAGTTGCCCAGCAGCAGGGGGAAGACGAGCATCCCAGCAGCGAACGATTTCTTCTCTTCTTCTTCGTTTTCTTCTCCTCTTTTTCTTTTTTCCTTTCAATAGATTTAGGGTCTTCTTCCCCGCAGAGGCAGCAACGGAACAGAGGGTCTCAACCAATGATCGGTTTCGGGCAGAGAGAGAGCAGTGAGAGCGAGAGAGAGAGAGAGAGAGAGAGATAGAGAGAGAGCAGAGAGAGCGACAGAGAGAAAGAGCAGAGAGAGCGAGAGTGAGAGAGCAGAGAGAGCGAGAGTGAGAGAGAGAGCAGACAGAGCGAGAGTGAGAGAGCAAAGAGAGCGAGAGCGAGAGAGCAGAGAGAGCGAGAGTGAGAGAGCAGAGAGTGAGAGAGGCGCAGGAGAGATTGAAAAGGCTTTTGGTGGCGTGAGAGAGAAGAGAAGGGGAGAGAGTGAAAAGAGGGGTTGTGGTGGCCGGAAGAGGGAAAAAAAGGTGGGAATTTTGCCGACGAATTTTTTTCGTCGCAAAAAATATAATTTTCGTCGGTTAAAAAATAACTTAATTTTTTTTTAAAAAGTAAAAAAGTCTACCAACCTTTACCGATGTTTTATATTAAACGTCAGTGATAAAATGTCCAACGCTAATTTTTGTCGGTAAAAAAAAAATTCGTCAGTAAAGGACTCTGATTTTTAATTTTCCTAAAAAAAAATTTAAACATTACCGACATTTTACAAAAAATGTCTCTAAATGTTCATTTTACCGACGTCATATAATTCATCGATAATAGTCTCTGATAGTTTTCTCAATGTAAAATAAAAATTAAAAAGGATTGTCCGACACTTAGGCTCTAAAATGGTCCGCCGGGGGTCCGGAACGGGAAACGGCACCCGAAAAAATTGGGGCCTCCAGCTCGAGCACTTCGCTCGAGGGTAATGTAACTTTGCGGAACTGACAGTTCACAAATAGGACTCACGGTTAAAGAATTAGAAGCGAAACACAGGATTTTCCGACACTTAGGCTTGAAAATGGCCTGCCGGGGGTCCGGAATGGGAAATGGCTCCTGAAAAATCGGAAACCGGCACGAGCACCTCACTCGAGGCGAAATTAACTTCCAGGAACTGACGGCTCGTAAATCGGACTCCGGTTAACGAATTAGACTTAAAAACGTTGGATTCTTAACACTTAGGTTCAGTTTGACATCTCTACTTTTCTCCTCTTATTGACTTAAAACAGATTGAATCCGCTTCTAGCATGTTTGGTTCAAGCTTTTACCGTGTCCATTCAAATGGCATTAAGACAAATAATGTCTGTTTCGAAGTCATGTAGTCAAAAAAAGTGGCAGATTCCAATCAGACAAACTCGTCTGAAGCGGATAGATGGTTGTCACTACAGTGATATGGACGTCCTCATTGGACAGTCTGGTTTTTCATTTTTTTTTTAATTTATGGAACCCGAAATCATGATCCGAACCGTTAGATATGTGCAGCAGGTCAAACATGGCCATATTTCTTTAAATGAAATCATTAGGGATTTCTACTATTCCCTGAACTCCATCAATTTTCGTTTATTTAATTGCACATGCACTTCTTCACTTGACTAAATTTTATTTTATTTTCGTATACACTGCACGAATCATTCTTGATTTTCACATGTACCTCTGATTTTCACATGTACCTCTCCCTCCTTTTTCTTTAAGTGGTGTCACAATCGTCGTCTTGAACCGGAGGATCAGAACTACCTAAGAATGTGTGTGATAGCTACCACTTGATTGGTAATTTTCATTTGGAGAAGGCTACCATGTTCATTACTGTGAAAGTCACCTATGATGGTTCGTCTCTCTGTCCAGCTTGTGCAAAAATAAAAAATAAGTATGCTCCCTATGCAACAACGAAGTTCATCTTGAGGAGATTTAGGGGGAGTTGTTCAAACACAAGTTTTATTTTTTTAATTTTTTTTCGTTTTTGGTCATAATTTCCACATATGCACTGTACAATTAGATTAGGGAAAATTTTCACTTCTTACCGTACGTTACTGAGTAATTTGGAGTGTTTTGAACAATGGCAATTTGAGAATTGCCAATTTGACCCCGTCAGCGGCTCGAAATAGGCTTCCCGATTTGCCCTGTCGATCAGCCCATCCCGATTCGACGATGTATCAAGGAGGCGAATCCGGTGGGCGAATCGAAAGTTATGAGCTCGACAAGCCAGGCCGGTTCGCGGGAGCCTCCTATCCGGAAGGCACAAATAGTTTCATTCGTGGATCTACTCCGGGTGCGATCATACCAGCGCTAATGCACCAGATCGCATCAGAACTCCGCAGTTAAGTGTTCTTGGGCGAGAGTAGTACTAGGATGGTTTACCTCCTGGGAAGTCCTCGTGTTGCACCCTTTTTATGCTTTTTGCGTCAATTTAGGCCTCCCTTCCTCGGCCGAAGATCGCCTCTCTTTCTCGTTATTATTTTTTTTACCGGGGGAACTACGCCGCCGTGATCCACTATCCCGGACCCGCAGTGGCCGACAAACGTCCTCAAGGTGTCGGAACGATGGGCTTGGGGTGCCCAGGGCAAAAAGCCGAGGGTCTCGCATCGAGAATGGCCCAATTTGACCCCGCCAGTAGCTTGAAACCAGCTTATTAGTGTGCCCTGTCGATCAGCTCGTCCCGAGCTTTCCGACGATGTATAATAATGGCGAATCAGGCGGGCGGATCGAAAGTAACGGCCTCGACAAGCCAAGCCGGTCCGCGGGAGCCTCCTATCCGGAAGGAACAAATAACTTCATTCGCGGATTTACACCGGGTGCGATCATACCAGTGCTAATGGAACAGATCCCATCAGAACTCCGCAATTAAGCGTGCTTGGGCTAGAGTTGTACTAGGATGGGTGACCTCTGGGGAAGTCCTCGTGTTGCCCCCTTTTTATTTTTCGCGTCAATTTGGGCCTCCCCTCCTTGGCCGAAGATCGCCTTTCTTTCTCATTATTATTATTTTTTTAAAGGTGGCACCTCGGCGCTGCGATCCACTATCCCGGACCTACGGTGGCCGACGTACGGCCTCAAGGTGTCGAAACGATGGGCTTGGGGTGCCGAGGGCCAAAAACCAAGGGTCTCGCATTGAGAATGGCCCAATTTGACCCCGCCGGGTGACGAGACAACAGAAGATGTCCCATCACGATCGCCAGGCTGTTGGCATGGAGATCGTGGGACCCGCAAAAGACCCAAATTCGTGCGGGTCCCACGATCTCCATGCCAACAGCCTGGCGATCATGACGGGACATCTTTCGTTGTCTTATCGTTTACTTGGGTCTTTTAGAAGCTTTATTGTGAAACACGAATCTTCGATCAATGACCGAATGTCCGTGTCTCGTTTATTTAAGGATCATTATGGGTACAAATCAAATATGAACTGGCGTCCGCATAATCGCCCGCTGAAGCTCTCCCCTTTACAACATAAGAGCGCAGCCCTATTAGTCTTTCCTCTTTCCCGCATTAATTCCATAAAACATTCTCTTCTTTCCTAAATTCTTTCCATTCTCATCTTTTCTAAAGTCTTTTTCTTCTCACCCCCACTTTCTTATAAATGGCAAATCACCCATGGGGAATGCCAGACATTCCTACTATTTCAGCCCCGGGAGCAACTCGAGCCATCGGTGAGGCTTATTTCCCTCCATTAGATACTGAGATCTCTAGATCTCTTTCTACCCCATTATCTGAACCGCGCTATTCCCCGCGCATATCGGGCTCTCCGATTGTCGAACGGGTCCCTTCTCCCATTAATGCAGTAGTCGCGAGAAAAAGTCACTCTAGTCCTCCAACTCCAATAAGGAGGGACTCATACTCTGCCGACTCTCGAGTCACGTATAAGGATTTGGTCGGATCAAGCAAACAGACGGTAGAGCATAAGACCTATGCCAACACCACAACATGGGCTCGCCATGTGCTTCAACCGGTCACTTCACAAGTCATCTATCATTCAGCTACGGTTACCCGAGCTGAACCGATTACCTCTATGGTCCCCTAATATAGAACACCTTTTGATGCATCCATTGTGACCACCACTAGACAAGCAAGACAGCAACCAGCCCCGATCCCATATGCAAATACACGCCTCCATATAGGCCAAGGACAGGTGGGCTCGGCTCGATCACTCACGCCGAGGGTCCCGCGGCGAAGCCCAGCTGTTTACACCAGCGCACAGAACACACCCGTAATCCACCATCAATACCAGCATGAGGTAGTCCAACCCCAACTTCAAGCAATGACTCCTCCGACTGTCTCCGTAAGCCGATCAATCCCAAACTCATCTGGCCTTAGGCTAACCTATCATCAACCGACGGGATACGAAAGATCACCTCTAACGTATCAAGATCAATTGACTCCGGCTTACGAAATGTTAGACGAGGAGCAGGATCTCCCACTCTATTATGATGAAGTTGCGGACGATGTAGACCCTCATGAGCTTCAAGAGGAACATCGGCCGGACCATCTAGCCCACGAGTTCTCCCGCCAATTGACTTACATGGGTCGACGATTAGGATTAGCTCATGACCTGGATAGAACTCGAAACCAAACCCAAATTCAGGCCCCTAGGAGAACACGAGCTGAGGAAAGCTACCACTATGTGCCTTTGGGATCCCAACCGGACCTCAACACGATCTTGTAGAACAGATTTATTATCGAACCCCAGTTGAGGCCCCGAGACGTGGCCAGGCGCACGAAGATCAAAACCCTGATTCCCAGGCAATTAGAGAAATGCGGAAGGAAATAGAAGGGCTGAAGAGTGAAATTAGAAAGAAGTCGCCGTCACGACAAGGCAAAAGGTTAGGGTTCTATCACTTCACGAAGAAAGAAGAGACCAAGAAATCACCCTTCCTAGCTAAAGCCCCAAAGTTTGTAGCGTATGACGGGACTACAGACCCTCAACACCATTTGGTGTCCTTTTGCAGTAAATGCCGTATAATCGCTGATATAATCGCTGACGACGATGCCCTCCTCATTAATTACTTTCAAGAATCACTAGCCGGAGATGCGCTAACTTGGTACACATCTGTGCCCTCACACGAGATCAATACCTTCGAGGATGTGATAGAAAATTTTCTGGTGCGATACCAACACCTAACTAAGAACAAACCCCTGTGGCATGACTTAGCCAACTTAAAGCAAAAGAACAATGAGGATTATGAAGAATTCGCCGCGAGATGGCTGAGTCAATTCACGAGGTCTGACTGCAATATGAAGGAGGATGAACAAGTCAGTATGGTCATTGCGAACATGAAAGAACCGATGAGGACATTGATGACGATCGGGGAAGTCATGAATTGGAGCGGCCTACACCATCGATTGTCGAGAATGAAACAGAACCTAGACGATGGAATATTGAATAACCTAGGCATCTCCAATAAAAAAAGGATTGTCCGTCGCGTGACCAATCAAGTGGAAAATCGGGCGACCCCGGAAGTAAACTCGACCCAGGAGGTGGTTTATCGCCCATATAATCCTAGTCAGGAAATGAATTTCAACCAACAGCGGAATCAAGGACAAAACCGGGATGTTAATTTCTAAGGGAACACACAAGGCTTCCGGAATGATCAGAGCTACCGGGATCTTCCTCGGAATGACCAAAGATATAACCAACAACCACATGACCAAAGGGGACCCGTTCATCCAAGGCAAAACATAAATCCGGCACGACAACCTGTGAATCAGCCGGTGATGCCTCAAAACCCGAATCAGAGTACTAATCCTCGGCCGAATTATAACGCAGTCTCGTTCAATTATAACGACAATTCAGGCCAAAACAATGACGGGAACAAGAGAAGGCTTGGACCAAAAAGGGCTAACTACCCGCCCCTCCCTCAACCTTGGATCACCGTTTTCTGGTCGCTCATAGAACAAAACGCTAGCCAGCTTCCACCAGAAAGACGACAGCAATGGCCAGACCACCTTGATCGGACGAGATTCTGTGCATACCACAGGATGCCGGGACATGACCTAACCCATTGCTATACGGCCAGAGACCTGATCTACGACCTCAGTGATGAAGGGGCGATTGAGTGGAATAGCATCAAACCCACGGGAGTCTACGGTCCGCAGAAAATGCCACAAGCCCAAGGTCCGCTTACCGGTACGACGCAGCGAGTGTCGAACATGCAAATCTACACAAACCCGATGCCACAACACACTGCGTCAACCTCGACACAACCGTTGCAGGGACCGTCGGCCGATGTCGCTACCGTGTCACATCAATCAACTGATTTCTCGATCCAGCCAGCCATTAGTCAGAAGCAGCCCTACTATGATGATTTTTTTGAAGATGATGACTATTGGAAATACGTCAATTGGGACGGGAAAACTAAATTCAGACTAGATAACATCAAAACCGGCATGGTAATCGACTCCCCGGACCTCTACAAGGTGTTCTTTGATGATGATATCGCGTACGAGGGGTCTCGGACTAGCACTCACTCCCAATTTAATCACCCCCAGGATGTTGGGTCGTCACAAGCACACCTCCGATCAGGACGGATCCGCCCACCGCGGCTACCTCCAATTGCCAGTGCGCCGGATCCGGGCTTACAAATTCTTAACGCGCAGACCGAAGAGGTTGTCGAAGAGAGACCTCATGTTCAGCTGGAGACTGGGATAGAATATGATCTCCTAGGGCATCTAACGAAGATACCAGCTAAATTTTCAATCCTCGATCTGATCAAGACTTCCCCTATGCATCAAAAACAGCTGATGGACGCCATCACCCACTTACAAGTTCCGGAAAATATAACCCCAGAGCAACTACGGGCGTCCATTGCATCCTTGTCGTCTGAGACATCCTTGCCAATCCTCAACTTTACAGAGGAGGAACTAAAAGAAATACCACCTGAAGTGAGGACCTCACCCCTACATCTCACAGTTAGGGTGGCCGAGAAGGAGATATCCGGTGCTTTGGTAGACACAGGGGCATCCCTAAACATCTGTCCACTGAAAACATACAAGACGCTGGATCTAACTGCCAAAGACCTAACCCTAGCTCCGTTGGTGGTGACAGGATATGATGGAAATAGGAAGAACGTTTGTGGGAAGATCATGTTATTGGTGCAAGCGGGCCCGATCTCAGTACCCGAAGAATTCTACGTCATGGATATCCCAGCGACCTTCAACTTGATATTAGGGCGTCGCTGGCTGAATCACATGAAGGCGGTCATGTCCACTAGGCACCAATGTATTAAGTTTCCCCACTTAGGAAAAATCGTGAAGCTAATGGGGGACCCCCCTGTGATCGAACCAGAAGGACTTCAGATACTTCCCACCTTGCGACTGGCCCCTATCCCGCCTGGAACCAAAACCCATGGATACAGGGTTGATCCCACCATTTCCCTGACGGACATCGATCCCGTCCGGAGTATGATACCAGATCCGGTCCCTCTACCTGAACCGCCATTAAGAAAAGAATGCATACATGGCTGGAACCTCATGAGAAAACTTGGATATCAGCCCGGATTTGGGCTAGGTAGGAATGAGGATGGGATTCTTGACCCCGTTATCCTGGAAGCAAGGATAGGAACAGAAGGACTGGGATTCAACCCGTATGATCAGGTAACACTCTCCAGAAAGGATTGGAAACTAGGGGAACACTTTGTCAGGCATAACAAGCTCTTGGACCCCAATGAACCTCCCAACGGAGAAGGATGCCATCAGATCCACCCCCAGGAAAAAGGGAAAGAACTATTGATAGAAGGTATAACTGATTCGTCCTCTGACGACGAGGAGGTCGAAACTTACGAAGACATCTTTGGTACCTGGGAAGAATTCCACGAATCTGACGAGATTAGAGGTTCAAGTTTCCCCCCGGAGGAAAGTTTTCGAATGCTGTCTTGTAACATGATCGGTACTAGTGATTCGGCGAAATTGCCTAAAAAAAGCTCCGATTTCCGAAAAGAGAAACGACTATGAAACCTGGGAAGTCAAAGACCCCGATAGCCAAGAAGTCGTATACTGGCCGGCTGCGTGGCGACACTGGAGAGCAGGACCTTCAGAAGAAGACAGCAAAACCTGGGAAGTCAAAAATCCTGAAGGCGACGAAGTGGTGTATCGCCCCGCAGTTCGGCATTGCCCGTGGCAGGGATCTCCCTCCTTAGATAGCCCCTCCTCAACCCAACATGTACCATATCATTCTAAAAATCCAAAAAAATCACAAAACTCTAAAATCCCAAAAAAAAATAGAAAACCAAAAACCCAAAAATGTAAGTAGTTTAGGAGTAGAAACCTTTGACTATTGTAGGGCCATAAGAAGACCTGAGCGCTGGAAAATTCCCCCGGTAGAGCAATTATGGCTAGAGGAAATCATGAGCCAAATTAGCAAGATAGGGTATGAGTCGATGCCCATTATTTCATAGCCAGAATCATCTTCGGGAACCGAGAACGCAAAGGACAAGATGGGTGTTTACGAATTAGTAGATGCCGAAGGAGAAGACGATGAAGTCTCGGAAGAGTTCTAAAGGGTCATCAAGAGGTGTTCATAACGGTGTTTCAAAGAGTTATCCATATCAAAGCATCCACGGTGGTCAAGTTCATTCAAAAGAACATAATAGCCCGGTTTGGCGTTCCGAAAGTGTTCATAACTGACAATGGCCCCCAATTCATATCTCAGGTAATGGAGGATTTGTGCACAAAATATGGTATAAAACTACATCATTCAACCCCTTATTAACCCCAAGCAAACGGACAGGCTGAAGCTACAAACAAGACACTACTCAAGATCATCAAGAAGACAGTGGAAACAACCAAGGGCAGTGATTGGCCAGACCGTTTGGTCGAGGCATTGTGGGCATATCGAACCTCCATTAGGACTCCGACAGGTGAGACCCCATATGCATTGACTTACGGGATGGAGGCAGTCCTTCCGTTCGAGCTCCTGCACCCATCTTTGCGGATCCAATTAGATGAAGAGATGACAGAAAGCCAAAGACGAGAAGCATTGCAAATACAGTTGGACCTCCTCGATGAGAAAAGGATGAAAGCAGCAGAGCACGCTCAGGTGTACAAAAAGCGAATCGCAAGAGCCTACGATAAGCATGTCATAGAGAGGAAATTCAAAACAGGTGACCTTGTATTGAAATGCATCACTCAATCACAACTCCCACACATTAAAGGCAAATTGCGACCTAATTGGGAAGGCCCATATGTAGTTAAAGAAGTATATTCTGGCAATGCATATAGACTAGTAAATGCAGAAGGGGAAGAGCTCCCCGATCCATGGAATGCTATGTACTTGAAAAAGTACACCACATGACCCTTCTCCACTTCTTGCGGAGTATGACCCTCAGTCTCTTGATATGGCTGTATAAATCCCATAGGGAAGACCGAGGAGAGGTGCAACAGCCAAACTTGGAAGTCAAACACACACTGGCAAAAAAAAAAGAGAGGAAAACACTAGAATAGTGAGTCTGCCCCCACACAATGTTCTGCACGGTTGAAGCCATTCAACGCAAAAGTTTATAGGCGAGCTTGCCCATGTCATGAAAGCTTCCCCTTATCACTCACAAAAGAGAGAAAAGAGAAACCACGGTGGAGTTGCATGAGATGTGGGTGTGCTCCCCATGCCTGATGCTTTAGAAGCCAAAACCCTAGGCACCCCTCTCCCAAACCAGTCCAAAAAAAAAAAAAAAAAAGGAGTTTAGTTAGAAGTCCTGAAAAGAATAAAAAGTTTTGTGACTAGTTTGGGTTCGTAGCCTTTTTAACCCAAGTCAGTAAGCCCGTAGGGGTATTTACATACCTAGTGCCCTAAAGCCATTTGGTTTGGGAGTCATTGGCGTAACGCTCGTTACATGGGTTAATTAGAAAGCTTAAGGGACTCAGGCATTGCACAGTCACAAATCGAAAAAAAAAAAGAAGCAAAGGGCCAAAAGGCCAAAGTAACGAAATAGCATTCATAAAACCCAAGCCCGCTCGAATGACACGGGCCCTTGCCTAATGAACCAAGCGGAGAGTGGCTGGTAACCACAACACTGAGGAAACACGGCGACTCACTATCTCCCACACACGAAACTCATGCTCACACATGAATTCCAGGGGCAGCCTAGCGCTCTCCAAAGTTCAACTAAATGGACCAAAACGGCTAGAAAAGAATTATGAGGGATCGATCTCCAAAGGATAGTTGGGGACGGTCATATCATAATCAAACTAACAGCCATGGATCAGAGAGCTAGAC
Organism: Persea americana; assembly: GCA_029852735.1. NCBI lineage: Eukaryota > Viridiplantae > Streptophyta > Magnoliopsida > Laurales > Lauraceae > Persea > Persea americana. The sequence continues at coordinate 45,114,039 of CM056810.1, read as the reverse complement.
CACCTTCACTCTCTCACTCCCAGCCAGAAAATACACCAGCTTCACGCTGGGGCATTTTTATATATACATATATGTACATGCGTACACGCACACGCATATGAGTACTTACTTATTCTGCACGACTTCCCAATTCAGGTCCCGTCAAATGCACAATTGTCACAAACACTCACCAATCTACACACTCTCACCTCATGCATGCTTTTTGTTACTAATGCCTTATGGTTGAATGCAGGATAGGTTATACACTGTTTTGTTTCAGGGATCGTTCACATATGTCACCCCATATGCTGGGGCATTTTTTTATTTATTTATTTTATATATGAACCTATGTAAACATGCCTCACACCTCCCCGGTTAACCCTTGATCCAAAACCCCACGCGGATACCATGTTTTGTGCACAACTCCTCTCGAAACGAGATATACTATCAGTCAGAAAATGATCACCCCTTTGTTTCGGATTAGCCAACAACGATTTGCCTCTAGTCTTGGTATTGGATGTGTATTGTTTCAAGCTATGTGTGTGCTATGGATAAGTTTTAGATATCTTTCGATCTCAATTTCCTACTCGATCCACCTACATCCAAAGGATGGGCCACCGTTGTTTATCTTTTATTTTATTTTTTTTCCTTGCATATGGTGGATGCATTTCTGTTATTTTATTTTATCTCTATTGACTATCATGGTAGTGGTTGATTGATGTCATGACTACAGGATGATGTCGAGGACATGCCTTGCATTAGCCCTAACATTTTAAATTTAGTATGCATTACAATTACAAGCCTTCTTAACATCATCACATGCATAACACACACTTGGCATGTTTATGTACTAACTTCACCGCAAGGCGAGTCGTTGCTCCCTTCTTCCCTTCTAGTCAGGATTTATTACAGGTGAAAATGTGAGGGCCACCACACCGAAAGGAACAGGATCCAAGAGGTAAGTGTCGCTGAACTGAAAAAAAAAAACCAAAACTTAATCTTCCAAACTTGTGCTCTTACATTAATATCATTACCGTAACATGCACTTCCAGAATCCTACTTTGACGCTTTGTGCACCCCCCCAAGTAGGATGATCCACTTTGTAGGGATTTAATTTTGGGTAGAAAATGGAAAGGCACGAGGTAACATCCTCATATCACGTGATCAAGCTCAGACTTAAAAGGAGACCTAATTAACTGGATGGCCTAGAACAACCTTATCCCGATTCCCTTGAGACAGTTCGACCTCACCCTCATAGGCTGCCACTCCCTTGAGCCCAAAAGCTCAAACGGAGGCATGAGTGTATGTCTCCTTATCTCTGGAGAACAACTCTGTACGTGCTGTTCTCCAAAGAGGGGCATACTGTAGACACCTCGTTTTGGCACCCTATGAGGGGCAATTCAGTCCACCCTATTTAATGATGTCCTGATTAGGCCGCGGGTCAAAAGTCACCAATCTTCTCTGGACCTCTGATCGCCCCAGGAGTTGGCTCATCATGATCTACTCATCGAGAGCTTTCCGTCAATATGTAGAACTCCAAGATCTGACTGGCGGATCAAAAATCATGACAGCGGGTTCCACACCCCCGCGGCGCCCGAGTCAAAAGTCACCAATCGTCTTTAGGCCTCTGATCACCCAGGGAATTGGCACATCATGATTTACTCGTCGAGAGCTTTCCGCCCATATATAGAACTCCAAGATCTGACGGGCAGATCAAAAATCATGACAGCTGGTCCCACAACCCGCGGCGCCCGCATGAAAAATCACCTATCATCTCTAGACCTCCAATCACCCAGGGAGTTGGCTCATTATGATCTACTCATCGAGAGCTTTCCGCCCATATATAGAACTCCAAGATCTGACGGGCAGATCAAAAATCATGACAGCGGGTCCCACACCCCTGCGGCGCGCGCGTGAAAAATCACCTATAATCTTTGGACCTCTGATTGCCCTGAAAATTGGCTCATAGTGACCTACTCGCCGAGAGCTTTCCGTCAATACGTAGAACGTCGAAATCCGACGAGCGGATTGAAATCTACGAAACCTGGGCCTCGGTAATGACAACCCGACCAATTTCCATCGGACCCCACTTTTTAGGCCTGAGTTAGTTTCTTTTAAATCGAAACCCACCTAAACCTATCCCAACTCACCTAAACCAGACCCGGCCCGGATCCTAACCAAACCCAAGTCCAGCCCAACTTTGGACCCAACTCACCCAAACCCACTCAGGTCCGACCCAAACACAACCCGAGCCAGATCCAAACCTCCTGACCCGAACTTGACCCAAACACAACCCGAGCCTTATCCCTCTCATCTCTCTCCCAACCCAGGCCTTATCCCTCTCAATTTCAAACACCCAAGCCTCATCTCTCTATCTCTCTCCCAACCCAGGCCTTATCCCTCAAAAATTTTAAAACACCCAAGCCGATCCAAAAACCAACAGATCCTAGATCTCTGAGTCTCCTCTCACGAAAACCCCCTTAAACCTCTCTCCCCGTTCCCATCCAAGGAGGAATGCGCAGAAGCCCCTGGATCCCTCTCATTTTTCTCTCTCAACCCAGGCCTCATCCTCTTCAGGCGTAGACCAGAGACCCATCATCTTCATCTCACGAACACCTTTCATTCTTTTTCATCATCTTGCCATCACATGCAGAACATCGAACACCATCATCCTCCATCTGCAGATCACGCCGCCTCCTCCATCTCTGCTCTCATAAGCCCTGTCTCTCCATCACCAACCCATTTCGCAGCCCCTCCATCCATATCACCACCTCCTTTCTTCATCACCACCACCTTCTCCATCCTCACGCAGCACCCCATCATCATCTCTGATCTCTCCCCTACAACCCACCATCACCAGCCTCCACCATCTTGACCACCATCACCATCTTCCCTCCATCGCCTCCCATCATCCTGCACATCCCGGACCTCTCCCAGATCTCTCTCCCCACCATCAGAATCCATCATCTTCTCACCCATCTGCATCCCATCTCATCATCTCCATCTCCTTCACGCCACAACCCATCTTCGATTCCATCCCATCATCTCTCCCCTTGATCATCACAGAACCCATCTCACGCACGTCCATCTCTCTCTCTGGTCTCTCTCCGCTCTGCCCTCTTCCTGCACCCTGCAACCCGTCGTCCACCATCATCCTCCTTCCTCGCCAGCGTCTCCAGACTCACGCAGCAGCACCGCCCGACGACCAGCAGCCCCCGGACACACACAGCACCATCTTCCTCCTCCTCGCACTGCCGAACACCTCCCCGCCAGGTACACCTTTCTTTCTCCCTCCTCTCACACCCAGCGCACACACTGCCCTCCCCCTGCTTTCTTCTCCCTTTTTTTTTCCTCTCCCTTTCTCCGCCTTATCTATGTCCCCGCAGTTCTCTCTCTGTCTCTCTCCTCGGTCTTCCTCACCCTCCGTCTCTTCTCTTCGTCTCCCTCACCCTTTCTGCTCTGCCCACTCTCCCCTCTCCCTCACTCTCTGCTCCACCTCTCCCTCTCGTTCTCTTCTCCTTCCTCTACCTGCACTCACTCTCTCTCGTTCTCTCTCTACCCTCTCAGTCCCTCTCTCCCTGCTCTCCCTATCTCCCTACTCTCTCAGTCCGTCTCTCCCTCACCTTTTTTTCTCCCTATGCGACCCATCTCCCTCTCTCCCGTCCACTCTCTCTCAGTTCCTCTGTTCCGCCCACTCTCTCTCTCTCGTTGGCACACCGTCCCTCTCTCCCTGCTCTCCCTATCTCCCTACTCTCTCAGTCCCTCTCTCCCTACTCCTTCTTCTTCTCTTCCACTATGCGACCCATCTCCCTCTCTCCTGTCCACTCTCTTTCTCACCCTCTCTCTGCTCCGCCCACTCTCTCCCTCTCGTTCGCTCCTTCTCCCCCTCGCTCTCTCCCCTTCGTTTCCACCCTGTGCCCACAAGCAGCAGCGCCGCCTCCCCATCTCCTTTCTCTTTCTTCTTCCTCCCTCCTTCCTTTCCCCACTTCTTCTTTCCCCGCTGCTGTGCATCACTATCGCACCCCCCTCCTTTTCCTTTCTTCCCTTCTTCTCCATCTTCCTCTTTCTCCGCCTGTACACCCCCCTGAACTAACCCCCTTTCTTTCTCTCTTTCTCTTTCATTCTCTTCTTCTTCTCCTCCCCTGCGCACACACTACACTCACTCTTTAAACCTCTATTAAAGGGAATAGAGGCTGATTCCGAGAACCTGAATTAATGAGAATGACGAAATGAGACGAGTGATTTCACACACCCCAATATCAGTTTATTTACTACCGGCCCATCATCGGCCAACCTCAATCAATCCCGGCCCAACATTTGTCATTTTTATCTTACTTCTGGCCCATCATCGGCCATGCACTTTTTATCACCTGCGTATCGCACGCAAACCCACAGAAATCACAACTCGAAGTTTCGTCTGCATCATTCTTTCGATTCGAAGAATCAGCCTTTAAACCCTAGGTCGTCAAAGGACATTGAAGGGGGTACCCAGGAATGGGGTTGATCCTCTTCTAAATATTTGGCACCTTTCCCTTTCTTTTCTTAGTTTATTTTCATTTTAATTTACTTATCCCCTAGAATACTTGGATTTAACTTTAATTCGTCTGTTCAACCTTGGATGTTGATTTCCCTTGCCTAGTTCATTATGGTCCCATCTTGAAGCCCGTAATTTGACCCTTGACCCAAGTTCGACCCGAATTGAAAGACCCAAATTAAGTGACGAGACAACCGTCGTGTGTCGCCGGCGGCACATTAGACGAGAGAAGAACCCACCCCATTTTCCTCCCGCATTCTTTCGGCTTTCGTCGAAGGACGGTGTTACGGCCGAATCCGTAACTGGCGATCGTGATCCGTCGATTTTGAGGGTAGTCGGAATCCTCATTTTCGATGTATTTTTTTATCTCACACTGTTGAATGGCGATTCCCGGGGCGATCAGAGGTCTAGAGACGATTAGTGACTTTTGACTCGGGGCCTAATCAGGACATCATTAAATAGGGTGGACTGAATTGCCCCTCATAGGGTGCCAAAACGAGGTGTCTACAGTATGCCCCTCTTTGGAGAATAGCACGTACAGAGTTGTTCATCCTCTAACCGTGGCTCTCATGTGTGACAGGGGACGTCTGGGTGCGTAGTGTCCAATGTGGAGTCCATCCTCAGGGGAGAAGCACTTCGACTGTCTCACCTAGTGGAGAAAAAGGTATGACATCTTGATTTAGTGTTTGAATCCAATGGTGCTTATCTCCATAGTAATTTCAATCATTCTTGATGTAACGGCATGATACTGTAGACACCTCATTTGGCCCTTATGATAGCCTTAAATACCTATCATATATAGCGATGCCCCCATTTCATCCATAATTGAATGATTAAAGACATAATTCAGATTAATTAACGACGATGAAGATGCTTGTTGCTAATTTTAGACTTAGTTCGACGATTTCTAGAAATTCGCGAGAGAAAAGCCAAGTCGCGTCGAGATCTCGAGCCCAATTCACTACTCACACAAGAAGTGAACCATGACACCACTCAAACCCTTTTTGGACCACTTAAGACATGCTTAGGCCAATCCCTCTAAAGACCATACTTAGTTTGCCAAAATGTCACCCGATTAGCCTAAGTTAGGAAATCGAATTCATTGGTCCAGAGATCCCCCATATTTTTCAGCACCTATTTGTCAAGACATTTATACCATTGAATTCCTCACTTCGAGAGCTTTCCGGCGGTATGTAGAACGTCCAAATCCGATAAGCGAGTCAAAATTTATGAGCTTCCGAAGTTTGTCCTAAGAAGAGATCATCTGGGCACCACCCATGTGGCGCCCGTCCCACTAAAATTCACCTAGGCGCACCATGCTGGGCGCCCACACAGCTCGGGACCACCTAGGCACCCCATGGTGGGCGCCCAGCCTCCAAATTTCACTAGTTAGCCTAAAAATAGCCCGGGACCACTCAACGTAGGGGCCGAACTCCGAAAATGAACCGACTCCACCTAGGCACCACCCATGTGGCGCCTACCCTCCTAAGTTCCACATAGGCACCAACCCTGTGGCGCCCACACTTCCTAGAATCACCTAGGCACCCCATGGTGGGCGCCCACCTTAAAATTTACTAGTTTGGTTCGAGATTAGACCGGGACCACTCATATGTAAGGACCAAGCATCGAAGACGAACCGAACCACCTAGGCACCACCCCTGTGGCGCCCAGCCTTGAAGTTCACCTAGGCACCACCCAGGTGGCGCCCAGCCTTGAAATCTATCTGGGCACCACCCATGTGGCGCCCAGCCTATTAAGTGCTAATGTAGGTCCCCCCAGGTGAAGACATATCCGTTCAGTCTGGACTCCAAATGGGACCAAGGACCAAAAGCGAAGCACGAACCAGCTGGGCACCACCCTATGGGCGCCCACTCTCTCCAGGATCACCTGGGCGCCACCCTGTGGGCGCCCAGCATGCGCAGGCCATGTGGGCGCCACCCCATGGGCGCCCATCCTCCCTCCAAACCCTAGTTCACCCTAAAACAACTTAAGCCGCCTAGGGATGCGTGAGACCTTCTAAAAACCCGAAATAATGAAGCCCTAGCCCTTCTAAACTCGTCCCAAACCTATATAATCACTCTTAACTTCATTTACAAGGGGAGGCTACCCAAAAACCCTAAGAAAAGAGGCAAAAGGAGAGAATAGAAAACGAAGAAGAAAGGTAGCCACCATTAGAGAAGAACTTCAGATCTATAGTAGAGGAAGGAGAAAGAGAGGAGGAGGCTTCCATATCTTCAACTGGAGCTATGGATCTTTGCAAAAGCTTCGTTTTAGGAACTTGAGGAACGAGTCATATACCGGTATTCCTAGATCTCTTCTTTCTTTTTCTGTATTCCGTTACCATTCATTCTTAGAAATATGCTTAGGACCATTTGAGCATCGTAGATCTACATTAGCTTGTGATAAAAATAGTATTAGTGCATCATCATGTTAGTAATATGTTTAGGTTCATTCTAATATAGTAGATTCGTCTTGATTTTGTAGTTCTAATTGCATAGTTAGATCAGATCTCGCATTAGCATCATCACCATCATCATTTATATTGAAAAGATCACAAACAGCCTTTGGCAGAAAGGCTGGGCGCCACCCACTGGGCGCCTGCCCTCTCCGGAACACCTGGGCGCCACCCACTGGGCGCCTGCCCTTTCCTGAACCACCTGGGCACCACCCCCTGGGCGCCTACCCTTCTGAGACAGGGTCTGGCTTCTAGATCTCCGCCTGTTGCATCGTTTGCTCGTAGGTTCGTTAGTTACATCGCTAGTAGTTCGAATTAATACGTTCGCATCAGTCACTGAATATCGGAAGCTGTCTTAAAAATACTAAGATTCTTGTGCGTTCATTGTGTTCCGTTGAAAACCCTGACTGAGCAGGGTAGGCGCCACAGGAGTGGCGCCCAAGTGGATTTCTCCACTTTTGTGCATAACTTCAAATCGTCCGCATTTAGTTCATTTAAAAATTGCATGATGATGATATGTTTGGTTGTATGATCTGTTCTGAACTTGGAATTACCATCTTTGTCACACTTCACATCATATCATTTGAATTGCATAACCATAGGAATTCCCAAAAAAAAAATCATAAAACATAAAATCCCTTCTTCTCTTTCCTTACTCTCTAGTAAATTAGAGGAGAAACCAAAAACAAATTAAAAGATATCCAGAAAACCCAAAAATAATAATTAGATAGTCTAGGTTATTGAGTTTAGCGCCTAAGTAGAATAAATCATAAGATTAATTAAAACATCATAATTAGCTAACTTAAGAAACATCAAATCATTAAGAACCCTAAAACTTTAAGACCTTAATTAATTTGGATTTAGAAGTAATTAGGAACTTTAAAAAACACAAAAAACCTAAAACCCCAAAAGACAGCCCCCTGGGCGCCACCCCCTGGGCGCCCATCCTTCCACAGCCACCTGGGCGCCACCCTCTGGGCGCCCAGCCTACTCATTCCCTAAGACAACCCGATTAAAGCTTAAGTTAATTAGTTAAGACCTTAAACTAATCCTAATCAACACAGTAAAATATTTTAAACCTAGAATAACTAAACCTTAATTAACTTAATCTCTAATTAACTCAAAAAACTCAAAACCAATAAACTCTAAAAAGTCCACCTGGGCGCCACCCCCTGGGTGCCCAGCCTGCACTGCCACTTGGGCACCACCCTCTTGGCGCCCATCCTATCCTGTCTCTAAAGAACCCCTAATTAAAACTTCTAATTAATCACAACCCAAATTTAATCCTAGTTAACATAACAAAACACTTTTAAATTTAAGAAACCTAAAACACCAATCAACTTAGACTTGAACCAACCTAAAAACGCAAAAGCAACCCGAAACCACAAAACAGACACCTGGGCGCCACCCCCTGGGCGCCCAGCCTGCCTTTACACTTGGGCACCACCCTCCTGGCGCCTATCTTATCCTATTCCCTTAGAAACCACCACTTAATTAAACTTAATTGATTAAACCCGAATTAACACCTTAAAACACTATTAACCTAAAAGACTCGAAACCGTAATCGATTTGGACTCAAACCAACTTAGAAAATACAAAACGAATAAACCACAAAACATCCACTTGGGTGCCACCCCCTTGGTGCCTATCCTTCCGCATCCACTTGGGCGCCACCCCCTTGGTGCCTATCCTTCTGCATCCACTTGAGCACCACCCTCCTGGCGCCCATCCTACCCAATCACTAGGAAACCCCGCTTGAAATTAAATTCGAAGTCAATCACGATCAACACACCGGAACACCCTTGAAATCTAAAACAATCGGAACCATAAACCCGAATAGACTTAAAACATCGAACCAACTCGGACGCACAAGGCAGATACTTGGGCGCCATCCCCTGGGCGCCCATCCTGTCACCTCCACCTGGGCACCACTCTCTGGGCGCCCAGCCTCTCCCGTCACTAAAGCCAAATTAATTGAAACGAAATTTAATCTTAATCATCGAAACAGAACATTTATAATTTAAAATACATCAAACCGTAAAAGCTCAATCGCAAATCAACTTAAAAAATACGGAACCGACCCGAAGCACAAAGCAATTCATCTGGGCGCCACCCCTTGGGCGCCCACCCTCAAAATCCACCTGGGCGCCACACCCTGGGCGCCCAGCCTACCTATTTTCATAACAAACCCCAATCGACAACTTAACACAATTAATTAGCATTCGGACCAATCCAAATCAACATATTAAAACACTTTTAACTTAAAACACTTGAAACTTTAGTCGATTTGGACTTAGCACCCAAAGCCCTTACGAACCAACAAACAACCACCTAGGCACCACCCCTGTGGCGCCTATCTTACACTCTAACCTTGGTTCACAACTTCAATTTAAAACGAATAGCTAAACACATTACCACTTAAATTAACTAAAACCAGAACCTAAAATAGTCTCTAAACCCGAAAACCAATATCAAATCACATTCGGAATACCTGAAAATCTCAAGCCATCCACCTGGGCGCCACCCCCTTGGCGCCCATCCTCTCATTTGCACTAAAACGCGAATTCTAAATTTTGTTTCAAAATCCGGATCCGAATCCCTTTGACATTCGAACATCAGAGAATTAGAACAAGTTGAAACATTAAAATTCACCAAGTAAGAACTCCTTGGATTCCGAAAATAACATCGATACCATCGTCACTTGCCAAACCACCCCCCTGGCGCCCAAGTCTTCTGCCAACCCCGTTTCACGGATTTCGACATCATTTCACGTTTTAAATTAAATTATAAATTCCAAAACCTTAAAGAACTTAAACAGAACCCCAAAATACATTCAATCCACCTCTTAATTAATCTTCAACTCAAAACAAATCAAACCAATTAAAAATCACAATTAATAAGTTGCTTAGGCGCTGAACCATCAAACTCAGGCTATTCATACCCTAGGATTAGATCGGATTTCCCCATTAGGTAGCTTAGCACATTAGGCTTCGCCCCATCACTTTTCATGTTCCGTTAGGGGACTGGGAGAGCTGATGTGGGCGGTCTAGGACCTTAGGTTAGGGTTAATCCGATGATCAGTAGTAAAGCACTAATCACATAAGTCCAAGTAAACATCCCTTAGTTAGGCCCTTCTAGCCCCATATAAAAAAGCCATAAAAACCATAAAACCAACAAAGTAAACCCAAAAAGATTTTTCCTTTTATTTCTTCCTCCACCTCAGGTGCCAGATATTTAATTGAACTTAATGATAAAAGGGGATAAAGAACTGATTTCTAAAATTGAATAAATGAGAATAACGAGATGAGATGAGTGATTTCGCACATACTTTTATCAATCACGGCCCATCGGCCACCCTAAAACAAACACTGGCCCATCGGCCATTTTCAATCAATCCTGGCCCATCAGCCACCTTCAATCAATTACGGCCTATCGGCGTTTTACTTTTATCACTTGTGTATCGCACACGAAAAACACAGAAATCACAAGTCAAAGTCTCATTGGCATCATCATTTTGGTTTGAAAAATCAGCATTTAAACCCTATTTTGCCAAGGGATCAGAAGGGGGTACCCGGGAACGGGACCGATCCTCTTCTTAAATATTTGGCACCTCCCCCCTCTTTTATTTTATTTTCTTTATTTTAATTATTTTGTTTTACTTGGATATACTACGATTATGCTATGTGAGGATTAACCTTTATTCGGACTTTAACCCATGACCCTGAATTGACCCAAATTAAAGAGATCCAGATTAATGTGACAGGACAACCGTCGTGTGTTGCCGGCAGCACATTAGATGAGAGGAAGAACCCACCTTATTATTTTTCTCCCTATATTTCTTCGACTTTTGTCGAAGAACGGTGTTACGGCCGTACCGTAGCTGGCGATCGTGATCCATCGATTTTGAGGGTAGTCGGAATCCTCATTTTTGATGTAAAATTTAAATAGCATATATGTAAGACCCCGACCCCTAATTTTCGTGATTAGTGTGTTTTAAGCCGTGGTTTAGTTTTCTAAATAAGATTTGAGCCTAATTGAGTTAGATTGTGGTTTAGAATGGGTTTCCATAGCTTTGGGGAATTTTGAGAGCGGTTGGACCCGGTCTGACAGCCCGGGGATGCCTTGGGCTGTACGTGTCAGCGTAAGGATTGTTCTTGATTTTGAAAAATTACAATTTTGGTTTCTTCTGATAGGTCAAATTAGATCCAACAACTTTTGTGTTTAGACCTACCCCATTCGAAACTCAGAAAATCAGTTTTTCAGCCCGAGGGGCAAAACGGTCTTTTCACATTTAAATCTGAGCCCAGATTTCGAAATTTCAGAACCATGCCAAAAATATACTTTTTGAAAACTAGATTTTATAAGGATCATTTTAGTCTTCTTCGTCGATTTCATCCGAGGCCCAGAAAGCCCAGTTCTATGCCCATGAAGAGTTTTAAGTGGTGGGCCCCATGATTATCACTTTATATAAGCCCCACCTTCCATCTCTTCTCTCCATTCTCTTCCCCAACGAGAGTGAGATGCAGGGACTCCCAGCTGAGCCTATTCCTCTCCTTCCTTGCTTCTCCCTCCACCAAATCAACCATGATTCATCACCGTTTGAAAATCCGACTTCGCCATTGTGTTCCCCACCTTCCAAGCTCTCGCTAGACCCCATTTTCGTGTGAGAAGCAGCTGGACAGCCCCTTGTTTGAGCTGTTCCTTGCTGGTTGGAGATGCTACAGGTAAGACCTCCCTTTCATTTCTTTGTATGAGGTAGGGAAGCCCCTAGGGAGCCTTGATTTCAACATGCAAGCTCTAACTCTAACTCTTTCTTAGATTCCAAATTTTGAGCCACTTTTGAGTATGTTTTGGGGGTCTTTGTTTCATAGGTGTGCTTGTGTCTATTTGGTGAGATTTCTGAGTATTCTTGGAGTGCTAGAGACAAAGGCAAGTGATCAACTTAGCTCTTCTTATGCATGCAAAGTTTGAATGTTTTAGCTTCCATGGTTTGGTTCTTTTTCCATTCTAATTTCAGCAATGTATTGTTTCAAATATGTGTTATGGTTTGGATTTTTGTTTAGTGTTTGAAATGCATATGCTAGTGGTTTATCTTGATGGTTTTCATTCAATGGAAGTGGGTTTTGTCTTGTCTAAATGTTTTGCAAATGGTTGAATGAATGGAGGAGTATTTTGTGAAATGATTAGAGGTGTTGGAATTTAATGAAAATGGCCCCTTGGAGAGCATGGAGGCTCAAGGGATGTGCAGGGATTTGACAAAGGAATGGAAGGATGTAATAGGGGTGAAATGGTGTGAAAAATCTGAACTGAACTGAAGCTGCCACAGATGGGCGGTCAGCAGTCGGCCAGCCGACTGTTGACCCACGGCTAGCCGCCCCTGTGTCGGTCAGAATAACAGCAACCAAGTTTTTGCACAGGGTGTGGTCGGCCTGCGGTCGATCAGCAGGCGGCTGGCCGACCTGCGCAGAAAATGGAAAAGTAGTATTGTTCCTGAACAGACGGTCAGTGGTCGGTCAGCCAGTCGGCTAGCCGACCACAACCGGCGGCTAGCCGCCAGGTAGCCGCGCCGTGGCCGACTGTACAGAAGGAGAATTTTGAAGGGTTTCCTGATGAGAGAGAAAAACTAGAATATGTTAAGGGGTCTTTAGCTTGATGTTGTGCAATTGAAACATGAAATGTTATTTAGCTTCAGGGGCACCAGTTCGCTTTTAATTTCAACATGTGGGTTTCAATTACACAAGAATCGAATGAAGGGCCTTAGCATATACTTGAAAGTCTGTTTTCAGAAACTTAGTCTTGGCATGAAGAATATTATTTTGTACTTGTTTTGATTTACAAGCATTGGTTTTGTCTTGGATCTCGTTTTGTACTTGTTTTGACTTACAAGCATTGGTTTTGTCTTGAATCTCGTTTTGCACTTGTTTTGACTTAGAAGCATTGGTTTTGTCTTGGATCTCGTTTTGCACTTGTTTTGATTTATAAACATTGGTTTCGTACGGGTAGTGTTTCGCATTTGTTTTGACTTGCAAGTATCAGTTTTGTTTCGGGTATTGTTTTGCACTTGTTTTGACTTGCAAGTATCAGTTTTGTTTTCGGTATCGTTTCGCACTTGTTTTGAGTTACAATTATCAGCTTTGTTTCAAAGAACCCAAAAAGGGGACTACTTAGTGTGCTTCGACATGCTTATAGCTTATGCTACCTTGTTTTGTCTTGCATGCCCCGTCCACCCCGTGTGGTCGATGAGGGAAATGTGAGAACTTGGTCCGGGCGGCACCCTTAACCACGGGGCGTAGCGTGTCAACCACGGGCCTCAAACGGCGAGTCTCCATTAGTTTTGTGCATTCATGAATTCCGTTGAATACCACTGAGCTTGGACTGCCCTCTCAGTCTGATCCACTAGTTAGGGGGTCCTTAAACATAAGGACTATCTGCAGATAAGTTGTGTATTTATACACATTTTTGTTTTGTTCCGGTTCCGCGGCCGGTTTTCCCGCCCACCTTGTGTGGCTCGGGCTTTCGTTTCGTTTCGCCTGTCTTGCTTTGTCTTTGCTTACTCTTGTCATCATGTATGACGGAGAAAGGATGAGCTCAATGTGGATTTACGAATCATGATGTTTTCTCGTAATCATGCTAGCTTTGTCTTGCTTTTTGCCATGTACTATTTAAAGATTCATTAAATGGTTTTAAAATGCTAGACCACATGTACTCATGCTAGTTTTGCCTCATATCTTGTTCGTGGACTTTTGTTTTCTTGAAGTGTATATCGTTCAAGCCTCGTTTCAAGAATTGTAAACTGTTTTAAATTCAGTATATGGTTTCTTATAAATTTTAAATGATTCATACTCATGTTTAAATTGATCACCTGCCAGGCCGTCGTGTCTGACCTTGTTTGTTCGGTGCCTTAGGTAGCAGGTTCTCGTCTTGAGCTAGTACGTGTGCAGATGGCTATAGAGCCACGAGTTTTGCAGGTTGTTGTTTCAGTGATGTCATACAGACGTCGCGCTTGACTCTGGAGATACGTTACACACATGGGTAGTATTTGTTCTTAGCTTGTATTTTGTAAGGCTTTTGTTAGCCTTTCCTTTTGGGATTGTAATTAATGCACTTGTTAAATTATAACTTGAATATTCTTGGATGTTGATAAGCCTGTCACTATCAGCTCTGTATATTTTGATATCATGTTTGTTCCAGTCTGAGTTTGATTATGCTATGACAGCTTTATGCTGACGGGTTGAGTGCGATACGGAATCCGATGGCCACGGGCTCCGGGTCGCAATGCCACGTAAGCTTCCGCGAAATGTTCTTGATGTGTTTGGAAATTTTGCCTTCCTCACACACGCGGATCCCGGGAAGAAATATATTTATCACTTCCTCCCCAATTCGCGTTCCCGAGGTCGGACCGCTGCAGGGATCCGGGTTCGGGGTCGCGACAGACTGGTATCAGAGCGGGCAGGTTTCTAGGAAATAAAACACTCTAGGAACCTTAAGACGTGTGGTGAGGACTCCTTAGACCTTGTAGATTTTGTTTTGGCTAGCCATCGTTTTTGTAACTTCGGGTTTGGCTTCCTTCTAGCGGGGGAGACTATTTTTTTTTTTGCCTCGTCTTCTAGTCCTTGTGGTTAGGGAATTTGGGGGACCAAATTCCGTTCTAGTGGGGGAGAATTTAATGACTCCGTACCCATATTTAGTATCCTTTGCTTGCTTTTGCGTTAGAAAGTTAGAGTTTTGTGACTTAGCATGTGTCTCTCGAAGGACTTTGACAGAATTTTCAGCTTTTCGATGTCGCAAGTGGAGTTAGGAAGGGAATATGTGAACAATTGTTAATTAGTAAGGATGGTGAACAACATATCGAGATATAATTATAGTTGATTGTGGACCATTAGGTGGTGTGTTAGACAAGTAAGTGCAAAATTTTTGGAAAAACTTGATTATTTTCCTAAGTCGGAGGACCTCTGAAGCCGGATTAGTGGTAGATTTTAAGAAGTTTGAGGTGATTTTCAGTTGATAGAGCTTCAAGTGGATGCCAAAAGCTAGAAATTTCTCAAATTTGACGAACTTTTATCGGAGAAGCGTTATAAGATTTTCAACGATTCCATAATGATGATGAAGTTAACTCAGCAGAATGCGTCAGTATGCGGTTAAAAGCATAGGAAGTCAGTTTTCGGCAGCTGTGTAGAGAGTTGTATGCGGAATTAATTGTTACTTAATCACTTGATAGAGTAGATATTGTGGATTTCACCAACTAGTAGAACATCGGTTTTGACGGAGTACATATAGGAGATGGAGAATCACAACCTATGGATAGTTTTAGTTGAAAGATTTAGAAAAGAATGACACAGGAGTAAGACTTAAGGATAACGAAGTTGAAATAGAGACAAAAGATTGGGCAATCAAGGTTTGATTGGGACAGTTTTGAGATTTGAATGCAGAGTTGTAACCGTTTGAGGTGTGATGATGAGTAGATAATTATTGTACAGAGGACCAAGGACGATGAGCATAAAGAGTCAGAGTAACAAGAACTTTTGGAGTACTTTGAAGAAAGACTTCACTCTAGGATTGTGGACACAAATAAAACTTACAAGGTCAATTATGCATGCCAGGGATAGAAAACCGGACAAATGAATTTTGATAGGGGTACATCCTATAGAGTTTGGACACGTGGAGTAGTATGATAGTTAGAGTGTTAGTGGGTCAAGTCAGGGCAGGAAACCTATAGTGTTGCGAACCTTGTGATTTCAACGAGCAGACGGAGTGGCAGTACACCGGGATGAGTCAAAACTTTCTTATTCTTGGACTGACATTGATAGGACATGACACATAGCAGATTCGAGACAATGCTAAGACCGTTGATGATCGTTGGGGATTGACAGAAGGATTCTTCGAACATTGATTGTGTCAGAGGAGCAAGTTGCCTAGTGAAACTTTGGACAGTTGAGATCTTTAACCGAATCAGAGACTTTGACCACATACTCAAGTCACCGCCATGTTTGACCAGGAGGTATTGCAATTGTGCAGGAGCAAGCAGATCCCCAATGTTTAGAGACAATGTTTAAGAAGAGGTGACCTAGTGAGTTCAAGTGATTCCGGGATAACCGTGAGTTTGAATAGACCTTTTGAGATTTTCTCGATCTAGTGTGTGAGTAATGCCCTCGTTTTGTTTGAGTTGGTTTAGATCATTTGGAGGACCAAATGTTCTAAGGGGGGGAGGATGTAAGACCCCGACCCCTAATTTTCGTGATCAGTGTGTTTTAAGCCGTGGTTTAGTTTTCTAAATAAGATTTGAGCCTAATTGAGTTAGATTGTGGTTTAGAATGGGTTTCCATAGCTTTGGGGAATTTTGAGAGCGGTTGGACCCGGTCTGACAGCCCGGGGATGCCTTGGGCTGTACGTGTCAGCGTAAGGATTGTTCTTGATTTTGAAAAATCACAATTTTGGTTTCTTCTGATAGGTCAAATTAGATCCAACAACTTTTGTGTTTAGACCTACCCCATTCGAAACTCAGAAAATCAGTTTTTCAGCCCGAGGGGCAAAACGGTCTTTTCACATTTAAATCTGAGCCCAGATTTCGAAATTTCAGAACCATGCCAAAAATATACTTTTTGAAAACTAGATTTTATAAGGATCATTTTAGTCTTCTTCGTCGATTTCATCCGAGGCCCAGAAAGCCCAGTTCTATGCCCATGAAGAGTTTTAAGTGGTGGGCCCCATGATTATCACTTTATATAAGCCCCACCTTCCATCTCTTCTCTCCATTCTCTTCCCCAACGAGAGTGAGATGCAGGGACTCCCAGCTGAGCCTATTCCTCTCCTTCCTTGCTTCTCCCTCCACCAAATCAACCATGATTCATCACCGTTTGAAAATCCGACTTCGCCATTGTGTTCCCCACCTTCCAAGCTCTCGCTAGACCCCATTTTCGTGTGAGAAGCAGCTGGACAGCCCCTTGTTTGAGCTGTTCCTTGCTGGTTGGAGATGCTACAGGTAAGACCTCCCTTTCATTTCTTTGTATGAGGTAGGGAAGCCCCTAGGGAGCCTTGATTTCAACATGCAAGCTCTAACTCTAACTCTTTCTTAGATTCCAAATTTTGAGCCACTTTTGAGTATGTTTTGGGGGTCTTTGTTTCATAGGTGTGCTTGTGTCTATTTGGTGAGATTTCTGAGTATTCTTGGAGTGCTAGAGACAAAGGCAAGTGATCAACTTAGCTCTTCTTATGCATGCAAAGTTTGAATGTTTTAGCTTCCATGGTTTGGTTCTTTTTCCATTCTAATTTCAGCAATGTATTGTTTCAAATATGTGTTATGGTTTGGATTTTTGTTTAGTGTTTGAAATGCATATGCTAGTGGTTTATCTTGATGGTTTTCATTCAATGGAAGTGGGTTTTGTCTTGTCTAAATGTTTTGCAAATGGTTGAATGAATGGAGGAGTATTTTGTGAAATGATTAGAGGTGTTGGAATTTAATGAAAATGGCCCCTTGGAGAGCATGGAGGCACAAGGGATGTGCAGGGATTTGACAAAGGAATGGAAGGATGTAATAGGGGTGAAATGGTGTGAAAAATCTGAACTGAACTGAAGCTGCCGCAGATGGGCGGTCAGCAGTCGGCCAGCCGACGGCCAGCCGACTGTTGACCCACGGCTAGCCGCCCCTGTGTCGGTCAGAATAACAGCAACCAAGTTTTTGCACAGGGTGTGGTCGGCCCGCGGTCGGTCAGCAGGCGGCTGGCCGACCTGCGCAGAAAATGGAAAAGTAGTATTGTTCCTGAACAGACGGTCAGTGGTCGGTCAGCCAGTCGGCTAGCCGACCACAACCGGCGGCTAGCCGCCAGGTAGCCGCGCCGTGGCCGACTGTACAGAAGGAGAATTTTGAAGGGTTTCCTGATGAGAGAGAAAAACTAGAATATGTTAAGGGGTCTTTAGCTTGATGTTGTGCAATTGAAACATGAAATGTTATTTAGCTTCAGGGGCACCAGTCCGCTTTTAATTTCAACATGTGGGTTTCAATTACACAAGAATCGAATGAAGGGCCTTAGCATATACTTGAAAGTCTGTTTTCAGAAACTTAGTCTTGGCATGAAGAATATTATTTTGTACTTGTTTTGATTTACAAGCATTGGTTTTGTCTTGGATCTCGTTTTGTACTTGTTTTGACTTACAAGCATTGGTTTTGTCTTGAATCTCGTTTTGCACTTGTTTTTACTTAGAAGCATTGGTTTTGTCTTGGATCTCGTTTTGCACTTGTTTTGATTTATAAACATTGGTTTCGTACGGGTAGTGTTTCGCATTTGTTTTGACTTGCAAGTATCAGTTTTGTTTCGGGTATTGTTTTGCACTTGTTTTGACTTGCAAGTATCAGTTTTGTTTTCGGTATCGTTTTGCACTTGTTTTGAGTTACAATTATCAGCTTTGTTTCAAAGAACCCAAAAAGGGGACTACTTAGTGTGCTTCGACATGCTTATAGCTTATGCTACCTTGTTTTGTCTTGCGTGCCCCGTCCACCCCGTGTGGTCGATGAGGGAAATGTGAGAACTTGGTCCGGGCGGCACCCTTAACCACGGGGCGTAGCGTGTCAACCACGGGCCTCAAACGGCGAGTCTCCATTAGTTTTGTGCATTCATGAATTCCGTTGAATACCACTGAGCTTGGACTGCCCTCTCAGTCTGATCCACTAGTTAGGGGGTCCTTAAACATAAGGACTATCTGCAGATAAGTTGTGTATTTATACACATTTTTGTTTTGTTCCGGTTCCGCGGCCGGTTTTCCCGCCCACCTTGTGTGGCTCGGGCTTTCGTTTCGTTTCGCCTGTCTTGCTTTGTCTTTGCTTACTCTTGTCATCATGTATGACGGAGAAAGGATGAGCTCAATGTGGATTTACGAATCATGATGTTTTCTCGTAATCATGCTAGCTTTGTCTTGCTTTTTGCCATGTACTATTTAAAGATTCATTAAATGGTTTTAAAATGCTAGACCACATGTACTCATGCTAGTTTTGCCTCATATCTTGTTCGTGGACTTTTGTTTTCTTGAAGTGTATATCGTTCAAGCCTCGTTTCAAGAATTGTAAACTGTTTTAAATTCAGTATATGGTTTCTTATAAATTTTAAATGATTCATACTCATGTTTAAATTGATCACCTGCCAGGCCGTCGTGTCTGACCTTGTTTGTTCGGTGCCTTAGGTAGCAGGTTCTCGTCTTGAGCTAGTACGTGTGCAGATGGCTATAGAGCCACGAGTTTTGCAGGTTGTTGTTTCAGTGATGTCATACAGACGTCGCGCTTGACTCTGGAGATACGTTACACACATGGGTAGTATTTGTTCTTAGCTTGTATTTTGTAAGGCTTTTGTTAGCCTTTCCTTTTGGGATTGTAATTAATGCACTTGTTAAATTATAACTTGAATATTCTTGGATGTTGATAAGCCTGTCACTATCAGCTCTGTATATTTTGATATCATGTTTGTTCCAGTCTGAGTTTGATTATGCTATGACAGCTTTATGCTGACGGGTTGAGTGCGATACGGAATCCGATGGCCACGGGCTCCGGGTCGCAATGCCACGTAAGCTTCCGCGAAATGTTCTTGATGTGTTTGGAAATTTTGCCTTCCTCACACACGCGGATCCCGGGAAGAAATATATTTATCACTTCCTCCCCAATTCGCGTTCCCGAGGTCGGACCGCTGCAGGGATCCGGGTTCGGGGTCGCGACAGACTGGTATCAGAGCGGGCAGGTTTCTAGGAAATAAAACACTCTAGGAACCTTAAGACGTGTGGTGAGGACTCCTTAGACCTTGTAGATTTTGTTTTGGCTAGCCATCGTTTTTGTAACTTCGGGTTTGGCTTCCTTCTAGCGGGGGAGACTATTTTTTTTTTTGCCTCGTCTTCTAGTCCTTGTGGTTAGGGAATTTGGGGGACCAAATTCCGTTCTAGTGGGGGAGAATTTAATGACTCCGTACCCATATTTAGTATCCTTTGCTTGCTTTTGCGTTAGAAAGTTAGAGTTTTGTGACTTAGCATGTGTCTCTCGAAGGACTTTGACAGAATTTTCAGCTTTTCGATGTCGCAAGTGGAGTTAGGAAGGGAATATGTGAACAATTGTTAATTAGTAAGGATGGTGAACAACATATCGAGATATAATTATAGTTGATTGTGGACCATTAGGTGGTGTGTTAGACAAGTAAGTGCAAAATTTTTGGAAAAACTTGATTATTTTCCTAAGTCGGAGGACCTCTGAAGCCGGATTAGTGGTAGATTTTAAGAAGTTTGAGGTGATTTTCAGTTGATAGAGCTTCAAGTGGATGCCAAAAGCTAGAAATTTCTCAAATTTGACGAACTTTTATCGGAGAAGCGTTATAAGATTTTCAACGATTCCATAATGATGATGAAGTTAACTCAGCAGAATGCGTCAGTATGCGGTTAAAAGCATAGGAAGTCAGTTTTCGGCAGCTGTGTAGAGAGTTGTATGCGGAATTAATTGTTACTTAATCACTTGATAGAGTAGATATTGTGGATTTCACCAACTAGTAGAACATCGGTTTTGACGGAGTACATATAGGAGATGGAGAATCACAACCTATGGATAGTTTTAGTTGAAAGATTTAGAAAAGAATGACACAGGAGTAAGACTTAAGGATAACGAAGTTGAAATAGAGACAAAAGATTGGGCAATCAAGGTTTGATTGGGACAGTTTTGAGATTTGAATGCAGAGTTGTAACCGTTTGAGGTGTGATGATGAGTAGATAATTATTGTACAGAGGACCAAGGACGATGAGCATAAAGAGTCAGAGTAACAAGAACTTTTGGAGTACTTTGAAGAAAGACTTCACTCTAGGATTGTGGACACAAATAAAACTTACAAGGTCAATTATGCATGCCAGGGATAGAAAACCGGACAAATGAATTTTGATAGGGGTACATCCTATAGAGTTTGGACACGTGGAGTAGTATGATAGTTAGAGTGTTAGTGGGTCAAGTCAGGGCAGGAAACCTATAGTGTTGCGAACCTTGTGATTTCAACGAGCAGACGGAGTGGCAGTACACCGGGATGAGTCAAAACTTTCTTATTCTTGGACTGACATTGATAGGACATGACACATAGCAGATTCGAGACAATGCTAAGACCGTTGATGATCGTTGGGGATTGACAGAAGGATTCTTCGAACATTGATTGTGTCAGAGGAGCAAGTTGCCTAGTGAAACTTTGGACAGTTGAGATCTTTAACCGAATCAGAGACTTTGACCACATACTCAAGTCACCGCCATGTTTGACCAGGAGGTATTGCAATTGTGCAGGAGCAAGCAGATCCCCAATGTTTAGAGACAATGTTTAAGAAGAGGTGACCTAGTGAGTTCAAGTGATTCCGGGATAACCGTGAGTTTGAATAGACCTTTTGAGATTTTCTCGATCTAGTGTGTGAGTAATGCCCTCGTTTTGTTTGAGTTGGTTTAGATCATTTGGAGGACCAAATGTTCTAAGGGGGGGAGGATGTAAGACCCCGACCCCTAATTTTCGTGATCAGTGTGTTTTAAGCCGTGGTTTAGTTTTCTAAATAAGATTTGAGCCTAATTGAGTTAGATTGTGGTTTAGAATGGGTTTCCATAGCTTTGGGGAATTTTGAGAGCGGTTGGACCCGGTCTGACAGCCCGGGGATGCCTTGGGCTGTACGTGTCAGCGTAAGGATTGTTCTTGATTTTGAAAAATCACAATTTTGGTTTCTTCTGATAGGTCAAATTAGATCCAACAACTTTTGTGTTTAGACCTACCCCATTCGAAACTCAGAAAATCAGTTTTTCAGCCCGAGGGGCAAAACGGTCTTTTCACATTTAAATCTGAGCCCAGATTTCGAAATTTCAGAACCATGCCAAAAATATACTTTTTGAAAACTAGATTTTATAAGGATCATTTTAGTCTTCTTCGTCGATTTCATCCGAGGCCCAGAAAGCCCAGTTCTATGCCCATGAAGAGTTTTAAGTGGTGGGCCCCATGATTATCACTTTATATAAGCCCCACCTTCCATCTCTTCTCTCCATTCTCTTCCCCAACGAGAGTGAGATGCAGGGACTCCCAGCTGAGCCTATTCCTCTCCTTCCTTGCTTCTCCCTCCACCAAATCAACCATGATTCATCACCGTTTGAAAATCCGACTTCGCCATTGTGTTCCCCACCTTCCAAGCTCTCGCTAGACCCCATTTTCGTGTGAGAAGCAGCTGGACAGCCCCTTGTTTGAGCTGTTCCTTGCTGGTTGGAGATGCTACAGGTAAGACCTCCCTTTCATTTCTTTGTATGAGGTAGGGAAGCCCCTAGGGAGCCTTGATTTCAACATGCAAGCTCTAACTCTAACTCTTTCTTAGATTCCAAATTTTGAGCCACTTTTGAGTATGTTTTGGGGGTCTTTGTTTCATAGGTGTGCTTGTGTCTATTTGGTGAGATTTCTGAGTATTCTTGGAGTGCTAGAGACAAAGGCAAGTGATCAACTTAGCTCTTCTTATGCATGCAAAGTTTGAATGTTTTAGCTTCCATGGTTTGGTTCTTTTTCCATTCTAATTTCAGCAATGTATTGTTTCAAATATGTGTTATGGTTTGGATTTTTGTTTAGTGTTTGAAATGCATATGCTAGTGGTTTATCTTGATGGTTTTCATTCAATGGAAGTGGGTTTTGTCTTGTCTAAATGTTTTGCAAATGGTTGAATGAATGGAGGAGTATTTTGTGAAATGATTAGAGGTGTTGGAATTTAATGAAAATGGCCCCTTGGAGAGCATGGAGGCACAAGGGATGTGCAGGGATTTGACAAAGGAATGGAAGGATGTAATAGGGGTGAAATGGTGTGAAAAATCTGAACTGAACTGAAGCTGCCGCAGATGGGCGGTCAGCAGTCGGCCAGCCGACGGCCAGCCGACTGTTGACCCACGGCTAGCCGCCCCTGTGTCGGTCAGAATAACAGCAACCAAGTTTTTGCACAGGGTGTGGTCGGCCCGCGGTCGGTCAGCAGGCGGCTGGCCGACCTGCGCAGAAAATGGAAAAGTAGTATTGTTCCTGAACAGACGGTCAGTGGTCGGTCAGCCAGTCGGCTAGCCGACCACAACCGGCGGCTAGCCGCCAGGTAGCCGCGCCGTGGCCGACTGTACAGAAGGAGAATTTTGAAGGGTTTCCTGATGAGAGAGAAAAACTAGAATATGTTAAGGGGTCTTTAGCTTGATGTTGTGCAATTGAAACATGAAATGTTATTTAGCTTCAGGGGCACCAGTCCGCTTTTAATTTCAACATGTGGGTTTCAATTACACAAGAATCGAATGAAGGGCCTTAGCATATACTTGAAAGTCTGTTTTCAGAAACTTAGTCTTGGCATGAAGAATATTATTTTGTACTTGTTTTGATTTACAAGCATTGGTTTTGTCTTGGATCTCGTTTTGTACTTGTTTTGACTTACAAGCATTGGTTTTGTCTTGAATCTCGTTTTGCACTTGTTTTTACTTAGAAGCATTGGTTTTGTCTTGGATCTCGTTTTGCACTTGTTTTGATTTATAAACATTGGTTTCGTACGGGTAGTGTTTCGCATTTGTTTTGACTTGCAAGTATCAGTTTTGTTTCGGGTATTGTTTTGCACTTGTTTTGACTTGCAAGTATCAGTTTTGTTTTCGGTATCGTTTTGCACTTGTTTTGAGTTACAATTATCAGCTTTGTTTCAAAGAACCCAAAAAGGGGACTACTTAGTGTGCTTCGACATGCTTATAGCTTATGCTACCTTGTTTTGTCTTGCGTGCCCCGTCCACCCCGTGTGGTCGATGAGGGAAATGTGAGAACTTGGTCCGGGCGGCACCCTTAACCACGGGGCGTAGCGTGTCAACCACGGGCCTCAAACGGCGAGTCTCCATTAGTTTTGTGCATTCATGAATTCCGTTGAATACCACTGAGCTTGGACTGCCCTCTCAGTCTGATCCACTAGTTAGGGGGTCCTTAAACATAAGGACTATCTGCAGATAAGTTGTGTATTTATACACATTTTTGTTTTGTTCCGGTTCCGCGGCCGGTTTTCCCGCCCACCTTGTGTGGCTCGGGCTTTCGTTTCGTTTCGCCTGTCTTGCTTTGTCTTTGCTTACTCTTGTCATCATGTATGACGGAGAAAGGATGAGCTCAATGTGGATTTACGAATCATGATGTTTTCTCGTAATCATGCTAGCTTTGTCTTGCTTTTTGCCATGTACTATTTAAAGATTCATTAAATGGTTTTAAAATGCTAGACCACATGTACTCATGCTAGTTTTGCCTCATATCTTGTTCGTGGACTTTTGTTTTCTTGAAGTGTATATCGTTCAAGCCTCGTTTCAAGAATTGTAAACTGTTTTAAATTCAGTATATGGTTTCTTATAAATTTTAAATGATTCATACTCATGTTTAAATTGATCACCTGCCAGGCCGTCGTGTCTGACCTTGTTTGTTCGGTGCCTTAGGTAGCAGGTTCTCGTCTTGAGCTAGTACGTGTGCAGATGGCTATAGAGCCACGAGTTTTGCAGGTTGTTGTTTCAGTGATGTCATACAGACGTCGCGCTTGACTCTGGAGATACGTTACACACATGGGTAGTATTTGTTCTTAGCTTGTATTTTGTAAGGCTTTTGTTAGCCTTTCCTTTTGGGATTGTAATTAATGCACTTGTTAAATTATAACTTGAATATTCTTGGATGTTGATAAGCCTGTCACTATCAGCTCTGTATATTTTGATATCATGTTTGTTCCAGTCTGAGTTTGATTATGCTATGACAGCTTTATGCTGACGGGTTGAGTGCGATACGGAATCCGATGGCCACGGGCTCCGGGTCGCAATGCCACGTAAGCTTCCGCGAAATGTTCTTGATGTGTTTGGAAATTTTGTCTTCCTCACACACGCGGATCCCGGGAAGAAATATATTTATCACTTCCTCCCCAATTCGCGTTCCCGAGGTCGGACCGCTGCAGGGATCCGGGTTCGGGGTCGCGACAATATATATAAATGAATGGAGATTTCCCCAAACCATGCTTCTCTTGGAGAGGAAAATTGGGGGGGGGGTCGAAATTCACATCCGACAGCCTGGCGATCGTGATGGGACAACTTATGTTTTCCTGTCACCTATTTGGGTCTTCCTAGAGTAATATTCTAAGACACGAACATCCAATCAATGATCTGATGTCCGTGTCCCATTCAGTTTAGGGTTGTTATGAGTAGTCTAAAAATTAAACCAAAGGTCCGAATGCACCGTCCACTAAGCTTTCCCCCATTACACCATAAGAAACAAATCTTCACCAACAAAACTACATAACAAGTGCTCTTCTCTTCCTCTCCTTCTCTCTCTTCTCATCTAAACATTTCTTCACAAATGGAGGGTCAGACGTTCGGAATGTCCGACTTTCAATCCCTCTCACCCCCACCATTGATCCGCACCACTGGCGAGTCACACCAAACCACGCAAAGTGTAGAACCCTTTAGGGTATTAGATGGATCCTTGGCAGCTTCAAGCCATGACCCACAACAGATAAGACGGCCCCTTTTCGAAGGAGGCCCGTTACCAGTCAATACCATAACAATGGGAAGGAATCATTTCAATACATCCACCCCATCTCCTTCATCGAGAGAGAATCATTTCTCCTCGCATTCAGGGGTGACTTACACAGATCTGGTCAGTCCTACCGGCCAAGTTATGAGATATAGGGTCCATGATAACGTTTCATCAACAGACTACCCTCTTCGCGCAAGTGATCCTGTTGTCTCACAGGTTATACCCTATTCTTCCATGATCAGCCAAACCGAGCCAATCACGTCCTCTATCCCACAGTATGGGATGGCTACTGACGCACCTATCATAACCCCGGTTAGGGCCATCGCACCTTCCCAGGCTCTTGTGATAAATGAAAATGCATATCACCAGACAAGTCATAGTCCAATGAACACGGGTCGATTGGCGACATCCAGCATCTCGCACCAAAACCCTTCGACACATATAGGAGTGCTAGATGCCTACAGGCAACACGAGATGGCTCGGCCCCAATTCCAAGCAATGATTCCTCCACCAACGGATCAAGTTCGTTACAATCCTGTGATGGTTGGCGCTGGTATGTTATATCCCCAATCAGCTCAATACGAGAGGGGGCCTCTCACTTATCAAAATCAAACAGTCCCGATCTATCAAATGCCCAATGCGAACCAGAACCTCCCAATCCAGAACGTGCAAGTTACTAACCCCACGAGCATTGGAAATCCTTATCAATCACACCAAGCGAATGAGTCGCGCTATCAGCAAGCATATCAACCACCCACTTTAAGCCCAATAGTTGACCCATATAGGGGACAACCGATTACACATGGGGGAATTCAGTTGAACCAAAGCTATCAGCCTATCTCGCAACCGTATTTCCAAGGCCAATGCCAAGAACCGGCCTACACCCCTACTTCGCTAGAACCACAAAGAGAATTTCAACCACAGACAATTCAATATCTAGATCCTCTAGCATTCAAGGAGTTGCAGAAAAATGTGGAGGAACTCAAGAACGAAATTAAAAAGAAATCCTCGAGCTCAACTGGCAAGAAACTAGGATTCTACGACTTTACCAAAAAGGAGGAAAAAGAGAGGTCACCTTTCCCTGTTAGAGCCCCTAAGTTCGTACCTTATGATGGGACTACTGACCCTCAGCATCACCTAGTCTCATTTTGCAACAAGTGTCGTGCCATCGCAGACAATGACTCCATGCTCATAAATTATTTTCAGGAATCGTTAACTGGAGATGCATTGACTTGGTATACATCCGTGCCTTCCCATGAAATCAATACCTTCGAGGATGTAGTAGAGAAATTTCTAGCGCGATACCAGCATCTAACTAAAAACAAACCCTTATGGCATGACTTAGCTAATCTCAAACAAAAGAACAATGAAGACTATGAGGAATTTGCAGTGAGATGGCAAAACCAATTCGCACGATCAGATTGCAACATGCAAGAGGAAGAACAAGTAAGAATGGCCATATCGAACATGAAGGATCCCATGAGAGCCCTGATGACAATTGGGGAGGTCGTTAGTTGGAGTGGCCTGTACCGTAGGTTATCTAGGATGAAGCAAAATCTAGATGAAGGGGTATTGAACACCATCATTGACCGTAAAAAGAACACGCGTGGGGTAGGCACAACCACCCAACCAGAGATCCGCACGACCCCTGAAGTTAGCTTGAATCAGGAAGAGGTCTACCGACCGTATCAGGAGCCTACCAGCGTTAGCTTTAACCAACACCAAAATCCAGGGCAAAATGGCAATCCCAATTTCCAAGGTGGTAACTCGAATTATCAGAGGAATAATCAAAATATCAGCGGAACAATCAGAACTACCGAAACGCTCCGAGAAATAATCAAAGTTATGACCAACCACTAAGAAACCAAGGGCCTCCAGTGAATCAAAACCAGAATCCTAATCCCATACAGCCAGTCTCGAACCCGATAGCTCCGCCGCAAAACCAGAACGCGAATCCTCAACCCAACTATAGTACAGTCCCCTTCAATTACAATAGAGACAACAATGGCAACTAGAATAACCCGAACAACGGAAATAGAAAAAGATTCGGACCTAAAAGGGCAAACTACCCGCCCCTTCCTCAACCATGGACTGCTGTCTTCTGGTCTCTCTTAAATCAGAATGCCCTCCAACTTCCGCCAGAACGACCGCAGGCATGGTCCGAACACCTAGACAAGACTAAGTTTTGCGCCTACCATAGGATGCCAGGTCATGACCTCACCCAATGCTATACGGTTAGAGATTTGATCTATGATCTCAATGATGAAGGTAGAATTGATTGGAGTAACATTAGGCCAATAGGTGGGAATGATCCACGAAATGCCCCTCCCAATCAAAATCCAACCACAAATCCCGCACAAAATATTCCCAACATGCAGATTTATACAAACCCTTTACCTCAGCATGGAGCGTCAACCTCTGGACAGGGCCCACAGACCGAATTAATAAACATCGCTGTAATAGAGCACCAACACATTGATGCCCCGGCTCAAGGGAGTGTAAACCATAGCCAATCATGTCATGGTGATTTCTTTGAAGAAGAGGATTATCGAAAATACATCACGCCATGGGATGGGAAGACCAAATTCAAAATCTTCAATTCAGGGATAGATACGATCGTTGACTCCCCTGACCTTTACAAGGTAAATTTTGATGAGCCAAACGACCGAGAATCGCCGATCATCACGAATTCCCAACCAGATCCTTACCCAGATACAAATGCGTCTCAGGCCCACTTACGATCTGGACGGATCCATCCGCCCCTACTTCCCCCTCACCCTGTTTCTCAGAACTTAGATTCGCAAAATCCCAATATTCAGGTTGAGGAGATAGTTGATGAAAGAGCTTATAGTTCGATAGAAATAGGGATAGAATATGACCTTTTAGGACACCTCACAAAAATCCCAGCTAAAGTATCTGTCCTTGATCTGATTAAAACATCCCCCAAACATCAGCAACAATTACTTGAGGCTATTACACGCTTACAAGTCCCGATAGGCATGACTCCAGAAGAATTGAGAACGTCTATTTCAGCCTTGGCCCCGGGAGCTTCGTTCCCTACCATTACTTTTACTGAGGAAGAATTAAAGGAAATACCACCTGAGGCGAGAACCTCTCCCTTACATCTAACAGTCAAGATAGCAGGGAAGGAAATGTCAGGAGCTTTGGTTGACACTGGTGCATCACTGAATATTTGTCCGTTGAAAACCTACAAAGCCTTAGGGCTCATAATAAAGGACTTAATTCCAGCCCCTATGGTCGTAACTGGTTATGACGGGAATAAGAAAACTGTTTGTGGAAAAATTATGTTATTAGTCCAAGCGGGCCCAATTTCAATGCCAGAAGAATTTTATATTATGGACATCCCTGCCACTTTTAATTTGATCTTGGGACGCCGATGGTTGAACCACATGAATGCCATTATGTCAAGCCGACACCAATGCGTCAAATTCCCCCACTTGGGTAAGATCATGAAATTGATGGGAGACCCGCCTGTCATTGAACCGAAAGAACTTCAAATACTCCCGACCTTACAACCTGCTCCCATTACACCAGAGGTCAAGATTCATGGGTACAAGGTCGATCCTCTCATTTCTTTGATGGATATGGACCCTGTGCAAAATATGTTTTCTGAATTATCCTCCCCGCAAAATCAGATGTTTGACAATGAAGGTCAAGCTCGAGGATGGACTCTAATGAAGAAGATGGGGTATCAACCCGGATTTGGGCTAGGAAAGAATGGAGAAGGCATTACCGACCCTTACATACCGGACCCTAGGGCGAGAGCAGAAGGATTAGGGTACGACACATACAATGACATAAGGTATAAACAAAAGGACTGGACCTTAAATGAACATTTCATGAAGCATGACAAAACCTTGGACCCCAACACACCTCCATTCGGAAGGGGATGCTACAATTTGGATCCAAATGATAAAGGCAAGACCGTTTTAGTAGAAGATTGGGAAGATTCGACTTCATCTGAAAGTGAGACTCACGAGGAAATCTTCGGCACTTGGAAAGAGCTCCATTCACCAAAAGGAGTGAACAATATAGACCACACTATCGATCCGAGATTCCAGACCCTATCTTGTAACATGCTGAATGCGAGTGAATTAACTCATCTACCAAAAAAAAAACGCCGATCGCCGAAATCCGAGAAAGTCGCGAGACGTGGGAAATCGAAAACCCTACCAGCGAAGAAGTGGTATATTGGCCCGTTGCTTGGCGCCATTGGCGAGAAGACTCCTCTCAAGAGAACCATGAAATTTGGGAAACTGATGACCTCAATGATCACGAAGTGGTATACCGCCCCACCGCCTGGCCACGCCAGCGGGGAGGATCCTCCTTAGTAGATAGCCCATCTTCAACCTCACCTGTACCATATCATTCCAAAAATCCAAAAAAATTAGAAAACCCCAAAAATCCAAAAAAATTAGAAAACCCCAAAAACCCAAAAAAAATTAGAAAATAGAAAACCCAAAAACATAGGAACCGTAGGAGTAGAAGACTGTGGTCATCATCTAAATATGGGCAACCTAAGGCGATGGAAGATACCCATAGTGGAGCAGTCTCGACTAGAAGAAATTATGACAAACATCGAGAAGTTAGGCTGCGAATCTCTGCCTGTCATTCCCGAACCCGAACTTTTCATGCAACATGTGAACGTCAATGATGGAATGGGTATTTACGAATTAGTAGACACTGAAGAAGGGGATGATGAAGTTTCAGATGAATTTAGGAGAGTAATTAAGAAGTTTGACAAAGAAACACAAGCGGCTGCCGAAAAGACAAAAGAGATAAATCTGGGAACGGACGAAAAACCCAAGCAGGTCCAAATCAGTGCATGCCTAGAACCTGACGAAGAGAACGAGATCCTTGAGGTCCTAAGAGAATATCAAGACGTGTTCGCATTGGATTATAATGACATGCCTGGACTCGCGCCAGACCTAGTGGAACACAGGATCCCATTGGAGGAAAACGCTAGACCAGTTAAACAGAAATTGAGAAGAATGCTCCCTGATGTTGCACTGAAAGTAAAATAGGAGGTTGACAAACTCCACCAGGCGAAGTTCATCAGGGTTGTGTTGTTTCCTCAATGGGTTGCCAATATAGTCCCGGTGAAGAAGAAAGACGGACGCGTCCGAGTCTGTATTGATTTCCGAAATTTGAACAAGGCATCTCCCAAAGATGATTTCCCTTTACCTCACATCGACGTGCTTATTGATAATACCGCAGGGCACGCTATGCTATCATTCATGGATGGTTACTCAGGGTACAACCAAATCAGACTATCACCAGAGGATCAGGAGAAAACCTCGTTCACCACACCCTGGGGGACTTACTGTTACATTGTTATGCCCTTCGGCTTGAAGAATGCCGGTGCTACCTATCAGAGGGCCATGATGGCAATATTTCATGATATGATACACGACTGTGTGGAGGTTTACGTAGATGATATTCTGATCAAATCTAGAACACGTGAAACACATGTCACGGCTCTCAGGAGAGTTCTTCAGCGATCCAGGGACACCCAACTAAAGATGAATCCGAAGAAATGTGTTTTCGGAGTATCCTTCGGAAAACTCCTAGGCTTTATGGTAAGTAATCGAGGAATCGAAGTCGATCCTTCTAAGGTAAAGTCCATTCTTGAAATGCCCCCCCCCCGAAGAACCTTAAAGAATTAAGAGGCCTAATAGGACGACTACAATTCATTAGAAGATTCATTTCGCAGCATTCACAAAGATGTGAGCTGTTCTACAAGTTGTTGAAAGGAGGCGTGGAATATCACTGGGACGACGACTGCCAGAAGGCATTTGAAGACCTAAAGAAATATCTATTGAGTCCTCCTGTCCTGAAGCCCCCTGCTAAACATAGGCCCCTCATTTTGTATGTATCAGCGACAGAGTCTGCAATAGGCATGGTCCTGGGTTAACATGATGAGACTGGGAGGAAAGAGAACGCGGTTTATTGCCTGAGTAAATCTCTCCTACCCTACGAAAGGAAATACTCCCCAATGGAGAGAACTTGCTTAGCCGTAGTTTGGGCCGCCCAGAAACTGAGACACTACTTTCTAGCTCACCAGGTCAAACTCTTAGCCAGAATGGACCCCTTAAAATACATCTTCGAGAAACCCGTTACTTCGGGAAGAGTCGCGCGATGGTAAATGCTCTTGGCAGAGTTTGACATAACCTATGTTACCCAGAAGTCTATAAAGGGACAAGCAATTGCCGACCATCTGGCACACCTCCCTCTGCCACGGTATGAGCCGGTTAGAACTGATTTCCCCGACGAAAGTATCTTATTTGCGGATATTGAAGAAGCAAAGGATGATGATTTATGGACCATGTACTTTGATGGAGCTTTGAATCAAAATGGAAAAGGAGTTGGTGTAGTGTTATTATCCCCGGAAGGAGTTGTCATTCCAATGGCCTATAAAATCGGATTTCCAGCAACCAATAATACAATGGAATACGAAGCCTTATTAGCAGGGTTGAGAGAAGCCCAGGCCCTAGGTGTTGATAAGCTAAGAGTCTTCGGTGATTCTAAAGTCGTTATTTCCCAAATAGCTGGAGAATGGAAGGTTAGCGCCCTTAAGCTTGCGCACTACCACGAGAAAGCCAAAGAGCTAATGTCTAAATTCAAGAAGGTTTCATTTCTCTACATCCCCCGCGCCTTGAACCGATTGGCTGACTCATTAGCGATTTTAGCCTCAATCATAGAGATGCCTGATGATAAGGATTCCAAAGAATTTCTGATTAGAAGGCTAGATTCTCCATCCGTCAAACCAATAGACCTGACCAAGGGGAACCCCGCCGAAATCCTGTTGAAAGTCTCGAAAAATAGGAGTAAGAAAGCTAAAACCGAAGAGTTCGATTAGGAAGAAGATTCTAAACCTAAAGAAGGGATTTTAGCTCGCATACAACATGATGATGACCTGGAAGATGACCACCCGTGGTACTATGATATTTGGAATTACCTGCATGATGGCTACATCCCCGACTACGCCACCCGTTCGGATAAAAGAGCATTAAGAGAGATGGTTCAGAGATATGTCATAGTCGCAGGGCTACTGTACCGTAGATCATTTAGTGGAGTTCTCTTACGATGCATGACCATAGAAGAAGGGCAAGAGATAGTTAAAGAGGCACATTCAGGAGAGTGCGGAGGACATGTCAACGGCCAGATGTTAGCTAAGAAAATCATCCGTTTAGGTTACTATTGGCCGTCCCTAGAATCAGATTCAGTCAATTATGTCAAAAGATGCAAAGAATGTCAGCTGCATGCTGACCTAATTCATGCCCCCGCATCATCCCTTCACCCTACCATCGCTCCATTGCCTTTCTCGACCTGGGCTT
This sequence comes from Persea americana, assembly GCA_029852735.1. NCBI lineage: Eukaryota > Viridiplantae > Streptophyta > Magnoliopsida > Laurales > Lauraceae > Persea > Persea americana. The sequence continues at coordinate 45,081,195 of CM056810.1, read as the reverse complement.
TTGATATCATAGGACCCCTGACCTCTACTGTAGAGAACACACAGAATAAGGCATTCATATTAACCGCAACAGAATATTACACTAAATGGGCGGAAGCAGAAGCATATGTTAATATTAAGGCAATCTCCGTAGTCAAATTCATTAAAAAGAATATAATAGCTAGGTTTGGCATCCCTAAAGCATTCATAACAGACAATGGTCCACAATTCATATCCCAACAAATGAACGAGTTGTGCACAAAATATAACATAGAACTGCATCATTCAACCCCATACTATCCCCAAGCAAATGGTCAAGCCGAAGCAACCAACAAGACCCTACTAAAGATCATCAAGAAGACTGTGCAAACCACCAAAGGTAGTGATTGGCCAGACCGTTTGGTCGAAGCGTTGTGGGCGTATCGAACCTCAATAAGAACTCCCACCGGAGAAACCCCATACTCTTTGACTTACGGAATGGAAGTAGTCCTTCCCCTTGAAGTCCTTCACCCATCGCTGCGCATCCAGCTAGATGAAGACATGACAGAGGACAAGAGGAGAGAAGCATTGCTACTTCAGCTGGACCTACTTGACGAAAGGAGAATGAAAGCAGCAGAGCACGCACAGGTATACCGGAAGCGGATTGCCAGAGCCTACGACAAACATGTCAAAGAAAGAAAATTCAAAGTTGGCGATTTCGTGCTGAAACGCATCGCTCCTTCTTAGCTTCCGCATCCCCGAGGTAAGTTACGACCCAATTGGGAAGGCCCTTATGTAATTAAAGAAGTATATCCTGGAAATGCATACAGACTAGTAAATGCAAAGGGGGAAGATCTCTCCAATCCATGGAACGCTATGTACCTGAAAAGGCACACAGTATAACCCTTCCTCACTTCTTGTAGAATATGACCCTCCTTGCCCTTTTGTGTAGTTGTAGAAATCTCATAGGAGGACCGAAGAAATGTACTCTGATCAAATTTGGAACTCGGACACACACTAACACTTAAAAATACACAAATAGGTGAGTCTGCCCCGCACAAATTCGGCACGACTAAAGCCATTCGATGTGAAAGTCTGAAGGTGAGTTCGCCCATGTCATGAAAGCCTTTCGACCTTTTGCTAAAAATATATATATATATAGTCGTAACTAGTTTGGGTTTGGCCTTTTTAACCCGAGCCAGTAAGCCCGTAGGGGTATTTGCATACCTAGTGCCCTAAAGCCGTCCGGTTTGGGAGTCACTGGCCTAATGCTCGTTACATGGGTTAATTAGAAAGCTTAAAGGACCTAGACATTGCACAGTTACATGCTTTAAAAAAAAAATCTCTATTAGAATTAGGCCTGCTGGAGTGACATGGGTACTCATTGCATGAACTGAGCAGAAGGTGGTCGAAAGACACAGCACTAAGGAGGCACGGTGACTTACCACCCCACACACAAATGCAACTCACGAACGAGCCTCGAGGACAGTCAAGTGTTTTCTGAAGTTTAACTGAAAAGACTAAGCAGCTACAAGAGGAGGGCTTGTGAGGGCTCGACCTCCAAATGATGGTTAGGGAGTATCACATTACCGCCAAAGTGACAATCATGGAACGAGGGTACTTTCTTGCCTACAGCCAAAATGAACACTAGTCTTATGCTAGGACATTTTTATTTTTATATATATGTATATATCTATCTATCTATCTTGCACGGCTTCCCAATATGGGCCCTCATCGCATACACGATTGCCACGAACACTCACTGGACTGCACACACCCTCACCTCATGCATGCTTTTGTTGCTAACCATTTCCGAGTGAATGCAGGAAAGAACCCATACACTAAGGTACTAATTCCATCTCTTTTCCCGAAGCTTGAATGCCAAAATGGCCCCCTAACATTTTTACTGAGAAAGAAAGATGCCACCTTAGCTAAATTATGCAGGGGGCCTAAAAATATTAAACTAACAAATTTGCTTTGAGACCTTGCAGGGAAACCAACCCCGATTATATTCATAACATCCCATGTCACGCCCCCGAACCCGATTAGTAATTAAACCGGATCCGGGGTGTGAAATTTAGGGCTAATTAAATTTTTTTTTTCTTTTTTGCCCTTAATGCCCACGGATCGAAGTCCGCTGTGAGGATTGTATAGTTGCCTCATTATCAATTAATCAACAGGGCTTGTCCGGTAAACACATTCATTAAACCTGTAGAGATATCGAAGCAAGTATGGATTTCATTCCATTAAATTTCAAGTTTCCAATAAAAACATATAAAGTTTATAAACATCAGGGCCATCCCAAAAACTTAGGCCCTGGTACAAAAGATATACAAAAGCATGATGATTACAAAATGTTTAAACCAAAAGATAAGACGAAGTGGTACGATGAGAAATATCCCCATGTTACGCGCGCTAGTGCCGGAAGTGATGATGCTAAGCTACGTCATCGGCACCCCACTCTCGTACCTCGTCCTCCTCCCCCGGTTGAGGATCCTCTGGGATTGCCTCGGCATCCGGGTCAGCGTAGGAGTAGTAATAGGTGTCCTCTGCACACCATGGGATAAGGTCAACAACATGTTGGCAAGAAGATAAGCAATATACATTATTCATAACATGCTTCAAAGGAGAGTAAAGACAAATACATGATCATAAGATAACAAGGTACAAGCTAGGCAATAAGCATGAATAACACGAGAATCAAGTAATAAGATAAGTCCTAGCAAGATAAACAAGAATAACCATCCATGAAATGCAATGCAAGCAAGAGGAGACTCCGAGGATGTCCAAAGCCATCTCCCGGGGGTATAAGTAACATCAGAGCCAACTACAAATACCCAAAGTCCGGCTCTAGGGGGATCCTAGCTCCCGGTCCTAGGAATAGCAGCACGGTCCTAGCCCGCTCCCAGCTATTCACGCCATGGACGCCATCCAAAGCCTACTGCCCACCCTAGTGTCCGGTATCCGGCCCACTCAAGAGTCATCAGACTTCAGCTGGTATGAATGCAAGGTGATGGTGATGGTTTGTATACTACACAAGTTCCAAGACAAATACACGTGGATAGGTTTCCAAGTACAAGATAATAAGCCGAGGGCTACTCCAAGTCAAGCCAAGTTCCATGAGTAGTCCTCTTTCAAGCCTATCCACACGTGTTCGTCAATACAAGGCAAGGTACCTACGGATACACTCTAAGTCCAGTCCAACCCTAATTCTACAAGTTAAATTACAACTATACAAGTATTCAAGATAGAGTGTACAAGGTACGACGTACTACGGATACGAGATTCAAGAGTCAAGAATGAAGAACAAGCCAAACCTAGGTCAAGGGCTGTCAACCGTGTACTAAACGTATCCCCAACGGAGGACGTATGGAGAATGAGTCATTGGTGTCCTAATTTGGCGGCTCATGGTGTACGGAAGTTATTGGGCACCAATCAACTCACTACCACACGCATTCAGCCAAGTAACGTCAATATACGGATATCCCGGACAACCAACGAAGCACACCAAGCCAATCATGCTCCGTTTCCATTTTTCCCAATTGGTCATGTAAGGGTAGGGTCAAGGGGTCCCACATATAAAGTCAAGACCTAGGGCAGAAGTCCCATTTCAATAACAGTTTTCTGAGCAGGCGGCTAGCCGCTTGGGGTTGGTCGGCTGACCGCTAGGTCGCCGAGTGGTGACCGACGGGTCACCGCGTGTAGTGCAGACACTACTGGGTTGGGATTTCGTCAGGTCGGCCAGCCGCGCAAGGACCGCTGGGTCACCGCGGGCAAGACAGAACCTGAAGAGGTTCTGTTTTGATTAGGCGGTCAGCTGAGAGCTGACCGCAGGGGTAGCCGCGTGAACAACTGTCTCTAGTTTCTGTGTAGGCGGTCAGCCGCTGGCTGACCGCGAGGTGACCGCCCGTGCAGAACATGGAGTTTCTGAAGCTGTTCTCAGTCAGATTCCGAGATACACCTACTGAGCTTCAGAGACTTCACATTCCATACCTATAAACCATCCATATCATGCAACAAAAGCACCCTATCCATTCCATCTAAGTCCATTAACATTATTTACTTAATTAACATGTGAAATCCAATGAAACATTAACAAGCTTGGAATTTGGGGACTTCTATCAATTGCATTGCCAAGAATGAAGTAAACATACATGCATGAACAATACATAGAGCTAATCAACTTGCCTTCACCAAAGGGATGGAAGAGATGGAGTTTAGAGAGAGAAATTTGAGGAGGAGAGCTCCCTACACAATCTAGCCAAACCCACCTTCCGAAACTCTTCTCCTACACCCAATAAACACCAAGGAAGAAGAAAAGAGAGAAGCCATTAACATGCTACCCATTTGCAGCCATGAAAAACGAAATGGGGAGGGAAGGAGAAGGGGAAAACTCACCAAATTTAGATCAAGAGGTAGAGGAAGAAGAGAGGAAGAAGATGGTCTGCTTGGTTTCTCTTGGGATGCTTTCAATCAATACTTGCAAGAAGAGAAATGAAGTAGGAGGAAGAAGAAGAAGAAGCTCCAGCAGCTGAAGGAAGGAAGGAACGAATGGTAGGGCTGAGTTTAGGGTTTAAAATGAGGGTTGGAGGGGAAAAGTCCAAAATGCCCCTTTGAGTGAAATGAGAGAAAATCAATTATTTGAGGGACTTTGGGGCGTCAAATCATGACGAGCCAAGAACGAAAGATGACGAGCGCGACGAGATCTTTCCAACGAGCCCAAATTCGGCGAAAACGGAACTTTTCGGAAAAATACTCAATTTTCCTATTAATCACAACCTAACCCCTTATTAAGGACTAATCGCACTCGGAATCGAATGAAACTTCGGGAACATCTTTCTAATGATAAAAGAAACTCGCTTAGCCACTAAACCCGCCTAATTAGCTAAAATCACAATTAATTAGGCTAGTTGCCAATATTAAGAAATTAAACACCTTATTAAGGTCGGGGACCTTACATCCCACAAGCTGGGGCATTTTTTATATATATTATCTACGGGTATTATTTTGCACACAACTCCTCATAACTAGAGAAGGTCAAAATGCTGATGACCAAACTTGGGAAGTATGAATTATGGTTGTTATGATATATAATGATGAACTTGATTATAGATGTATGCTATGCACACCCTTTATGATATCATGTTTGATTTGAAAATGCAAATATCTTGAGCTCTTGCCTTAATATTTATTGCTGACGATGTGAATACCTTTAAAAACATAGAATTGCTTAGGCCACAAATGTCACACACTCAGGCACTCCTCATTGTTTGAGAATCTTGTGGCTATGTTGCCTTCTCCGCATCAAAATTGGCATGGGATTGCATTCATTTGGTTTATTATATCTCATCTTGTCTATCCCGGATTGCTATTATTCTTATTCCATGAGATGTTTTTTTTTTTTTTTTGCTGAGGCACGAAATTCGAGAAATTTTAGAAAAATCTCGGCAGCACTTCCCCTTGTTTTTTGGACCCCGGAAAATTTCCGGATACACAGAACCTGTTACCTGTGAAAGAAAAACACTTCATATATTCCCCGGTACCCCACAACAACTCCTTATCAATCAAACACATTCCCATGGCACTTCTAAAGCATCAAGCACATTATCTCAACTACACATACATAATACACGTATGCACAACATACATCAAATACATATTAGCTCTCACCATAAGCCAAAGATGGGGCGAAACAACATACATACATGACTAGCAAATATGAATACATGGAACAAGGATACACTAATGATGCAGCCTGGGGAGATCGATCAAAGAACGATGACTCTACGGAGCGGCTCCATCACGGCGAGCCGACGAAGCAAATGAGGTCGGACCAGGAGCACGCTGAGAAGGGGTGCGGGTCGAGTCCGAGAATGCATAACCTCTCTCCTCTGCCCTCCGATGAAGTCTAGCGAGACGCCCCCGCAAATCGGTAACCACTTCATCATGCTGTCGCTCCATACGATCCATGCGCCGAGCGTAATGATCATGAATAATGGCCTTCTCCTCGCCCCAGCTAGGAGGTGGAGGAATAGAAGCAACGATAGCACCGCTCTACAGGACAACGTTTATAGAAACATTACGTTCAACAAACCCTGTAGCATCAAACATGGAATTTTAAAAGAAGAAAAGACCTTTACCTGCACAGGGGCCTCAAAGCTCCTAAGCTTGGCACGTAACTCGTCAACCTGCACACGGCAAAATTATAAACAACATCAACAATGGATGAGGAATCAAGATTGAAATATCACATAAGAAGCGCTCATACCTGTGCCATAGAAGCAGCTCTCTCTGCAAACGCTCCATCGCGCTCGCCACGAGCCTCTGCCTGAGGATCACAAATAGAAAGGGTTAAGAGTTTTCATTATATGTCTTGACCACAAGAACGATAAAACGAAACGCAAACCTCGCTAGTTCGCAGTCGGTCCACCTTCGCCTGTAGAGTGAGAAGATCGCTCTCCAATCGAATTCTCGTGACCTCGGACATGTCCTGCTCTCTGTTGCTCTACATGATAACCAAAGGTCATAAACACAAATTCAAGATGAACAAATAACTCCATGACCTCATACCTCGTGAGAATTTGCCAACGCTTCGATGATCGCTTCATTTTCCCGGCGGTGCTCCTGTTACCAAAGCATTTTTAGTAAGGAAAGTATAATTAAGGTAGCACGTGGCTAATTAGGTTTAACAATTTTCGTACCCTCTCAGCTGTCAATAGTGCCCTCAGTCTCACGATCTCCGTATCCTATGAAATATAAACCATGCCGTTACATCGAGAATGATCAACATTACTATGGAGATAAGCACCATTGGATTCAAACACTAAATCAAGAAGTCATACCTTCTTCTCCACTAGGTGAGACAGTCGAAGTGTTTCTCCCCTAAGGATGGACTCCTCATCGGACGCTACACACCCAGACGTCCCCTGTCACACATGAGAGCCACGGTTAGAGGATGGGAAGAGCATGAATCGTTGAGATTGTAAGGCCCATAATTGAAGTTGGAAACCTCATAAGCCCTCACCTCGTCCCGTCCTTCGGATGATGGACGTGCCTGCCAATGCCTTGCTGCAGCCGGTATCTCTTCCTAAAAAGTAAAGGAAGAAACGATGTTAGCCATGATAAAAAGGAAGACAACATTAGAGCGAACAAAATTTCAATGCTCACCCGAGCCAATGACGAGGCCTCAGCCGCTTCCGCGCAATTATTAATACAATACGAAGCCCCACAAGAATACGACTTTGGGAGTATATACCGATGCAAAGCTGTCCTCCAATATACCTCATAGTCACTCCAGGCACTAGCATCTACACCGAAGGTGGCCTTCCTCCCTTTCCTTCTCCAATTTTTTTATCTCTTTCCGACACGGATGGCGTCGTTTGAACGCTTTCAAACCCGACCCTGGATACAACCGATGCATGATAGACTTTTTTGCAGGGACAACTTGATGGTGTCCCAGTTGGCGCGCAACTCGGCTGACAACCAACTTGACCGCCACCTGGGGAGCGTGGAGCCAAATGTCCCTCTCAAATAGAGTACGCCCCTCCTGCACAACGGCCATCTCATCATCCGGACCACCCCGGTAGGGCTGCCAGATCACCTGACAAGTCATGATGTGTAGCAAATGAGAACAAAGAAAGGTAGACATTTAACATGACAAATAAAAGGAGAAAAGGAGCATACCTCGTGATTTTTCAATTCATTTAAGATAAACCGGTAACCTTGCTCGCCCGGTCTCATTCCTAGAGCCTTAATACGCTCAGCCATCTCAGGAGGCAGAATGTCGGCGAAACTCCGCAAATTGGCATTAGGATACCACTGCGAAGCCCGGGGAGTATAGCTCAACCTCGCAGGCAAGCGCTCAGGCCGACACTGGATGATATGCTCCCAAACCCATACCTATACACAACCAAAGCTTAGTTATCACAAAAGACGAAAAATGACCCATGATAAGAAAAGGTGGACTACAATAGGTCACCACATTTGGGGATAGGGTTTGAACCTGTAGGATCGGCACGAACCCTCGAAGGCTCTTACATCCGGGCTGGAGGCGGCACCTCGAGTCCAGACTATGGAAAAGAAAGGCAAGGGTGGCCGCGCTCCAAGCATAGTCGCCGACCTTATCCAGGTCCTGCACAAACCGAATGAGAGTACCGGACGCTCTATTGCCAGTCGCGTTGGCAAAGAGACACCTTCCAAAAAGAACAGAAGGAAAGCCCGGAGATGCTCATCATCACCCAATCGGGGCGAAACCAGCCTGGGTTTCCTCAAACGAACCTCAGACTGCCTCCCTTGTTTTTTCTCTGCACAATACCAAATTGACATAAGAAATTCATTATATAATCAGAATAAGGAAAAAAGTAGCTACCAAATGCTTCGGTACTCACTCGTGACCGGGAAAACCTCACAAGGTATCCCTACCCTCTTTCGGCGAGCGTACCCATCAACCGGCACTTCCCGCCATTCATATCCTGCAGCAAAAGAGAAAGAACGTAAGAAACAAGTATGAGAAGCATACAAGACGCCAGAGATCAGTAAAAGAAATTAGATCGAGTGCTTACGCTCAGAGGGTCCGACGTTGTCACCCTTGTCACCTCTACCCGCACCTCCATCTCTCCTCTCATCAAAGCCAGCAGAAACAACTCGGCGAGGTCTCACCCCCTCATCCTCACTGTCCCAATCGTCAATCTCGTCGTCTCCATCGTCAGACGCGATAAACTCACTCTCCAACTCATCATAATCTGCATCCTCATCATAATCCCCATCCACCTCAACATCACTCTCAATCGCATCCACCACTGCTACATCGTCATCAGCAGGGCCGGCCGCAGATCGGGATCCATCAGAAGAGGGGCCCTCACCTGTCAAAGGAATTATGAACACTGTTAATAAAGGATAAATATCGAATATGCAGGTCTCAAGGGTATTTTTCTACTCTGAATCAATCTAAAGGAGAGGGGACAAAATGTTACCAGCATCGGCCCGAGCCCCGGCCTTTGTGGGGACAGGACCTCCCTCACATCCTCTAACCGGCAAGCCTTCGAAATCCGGTACCCTTGCCCTCAACTTGGCAAGAAAGTTCGCCTGGTTCCGAGCCCACTCTAAAATAAAGCAGGGAGGAATGATTAGTAGGAGCAGCAGAAGAGAAAGATATGATGCTACAAAGGCAACAATGGAATACTTACTATTTAGGATTCTCTTCCTTTCTGGGCTGTACGCCTCCCTCAGCCACTCGGCGTCAATCTGACCCACACCGGACTGGGGGCGAGCCCCGAACATCCTATGTAGGCGTAATCGAGTGATAGAAGCCTTGGCATCATTCGCTCTAGAGAAAACAGGGAGGCCTGTCACCCTCAGCCCCCAGCAACGCGCAATGTCTTCAAGTGTAATCGTCATTTCCCGGGGCGGGAAATGGAAAGTGTGTGTCTCATCCCTCCATCTCTCGGAAAGAGCACAAATGAGAGCACGGTCGGTGCGGAAGGCGACAATAGACATGAAATCCCCGAACCCCATTGCTCGGACCCGATCTTTTAAGTGATCAGGGAGCTCGGTCCACCAGTCCCTCATATCTGTAACCAACTCACCCTAGCCCGGGCAAAAGGGACAGGCTGCAACATAAACATCACAGGAAAGGATGTCAACAATAATGAAAGCCAACAAAGTATGAGATTTATAAAGACAGCTAAGAGTTTACCCGGCCAGCTCGTATCTCGTCTGAAAGGTGAGGCTTCTTCTCCGATTTGTCCTCACACTTCTGTTTCTTTTTCGGGGGAGTAATGATTTGATCTACCCCGGCCCCTTCCACAGTGTCCGATGACATAGGAGTGCGCTTACATGTCTCCTTAGTTCTAGCCATCTGACAAACCTGTACCCAAAGCCAAAATGAGAAGTTGAGCATGAGGGCATAATGTTAGTCCACATAAGCATAAGAGACCATGCCCATTGATCCAACCAAAAGATTAAGACAAAACGAATCCCATTTATTGAACTGCCCTCATTAAAATACATTTTACAAGCCTGAAAAGAAATGAAAACACATTCATTCCAACCCAACTCTTCCAACTTAGCTCAAACTTCACGCCTCTCATTCTGCCTCATCACCATTATATCATTTCGACATACACATTAGGCTGAATCACATCCCGTCCCACAGTCACATCATACAAATAAGGAAAAGGGAGGAAGGGAAATAATGACAACCACAACAACGAGAAATATATAAAGATATAAAAAAAATAAAAAAAATAAAAAATAAAAAAACAAAAAATGAATAACCGAACCACAATTTAAACCAAAACAGCACCCATAACCTTTGTCCCATCACATCATAACCAACTCACCCTAGCCATCACCACCACACCCCTCAATTACCAAGCTTACTCTTCTACATAATAAAATAAACAATTAAAAAAAAAGAAGATAGAGACAAAAGAGCAGAAAGTTCCCAACATAATTACAAATATAGAAATGAGCATAAAAAAAAAAATAAAACACACCATGGTGTAAGGAACAAGTCAAAACAAGCGCTCCACAAACTCAGACAAACTCCTAAATAAAAAATAAATAGATAAATAGAAAACAACCAAGAAGAGAAAAAGCCCAAACCACTTCCCCACAGTGACTGAGATCTATGTTAGGAGTCTAAATCTTATTCACCACATTCTCATTTAAAGCCAATGGAACGCTCAATAAATTCAAACAATCTCCACTACACCTGTTAGCTTCCATAGGTCACGCCAAACCTCACTCCTCATCATCCCACATATCCCAACTAACCACAATGAATGCCTATTTTCCACCCAAACCAATTTCGCCAAGGGATTCCCACTCTGTAACCTTTCAAATTTGGATCGAGGGGGTTGGGATTGTCAACACCACAACTGGGACAACTCCATTCCTTCTTCCCTCACCAAAATCCACCACACCCATGGCTGCCAATAGCCAAAATCAAGTCCTAAAACCCCATGTTGCAGCCATCGTCCAAAATGATAATAATAATGATAATAAATAAAAGAGAGAAAGAAGAAATAAATGAAAGAGGATGGGACCCACATACCTGGGCCACCAAGTTGTCAAACACCCCCTTTTTCTCTTCTCCCTTTCCTTCTTCTTCCCCTCACTCTGTTGCTGGTCTCCTTGTTCAGCCCAGTCAAACACAACCTGAAACGGCAGCAGCAAACATAAAAAAAAAAAAAAAAAAAACAGAGAGAAGAGAAAAGAAAGAGAATAGAAAGAAGTAAATGGAAGGAAGATAAAAAAAACACATACCTGAATCTCTCTCTCCTCTCTTTCTCTTCAGCTTACTCGGTCTTCACCTGCAGCTGCCAAAAACAGATTCTAAAAAAAAAAAAAAAAAAAAGAGAGAAGAGAAAAGAAAGAGAATAAAAAAAAAGGAAGAGAGAATAAAAAACCACATACCTGAATCTCTCTCTCCTCTCTTTCTCTTCAGCTTATTCGGTCTTCACCTATAGCTGGCAGAAGCAGAGTCTAAAAAAACAACAGAGAGAAGAGAAAAGAAAGAGAATAGAAAGAAATAAATGGAAGGGGATGGAACTCACATACCTGAATCTTTCTCTCCTCCCTTTCTGCTCAATGCATTCGGCTTCTCCCTGAAATGGCAGCATACAGATTCTAAAAAAAAAAAAAAAACAAAGAAGAAAAGAAAGAGAATGGAAATAGAAAATGGAAGGAGGATGAAACCACATACCTGGCCTTCTCTCTCTTCCCTCTTCTCCACTGCTGCTCACTGCACCTCACCTGAAACTACAACGGCAGCCACAACGAAATGAAAAAAAAATAGAAAGAAGGAGAAGTAGAAAAGGAAGTTGAGATCCACTTACCTGGGCGACGACAAACGTGTGCACTGCTGCTCTTCCCTTTCTCCTCTCCTCTTTCTCCACACAGCTCACTACTACCTCTCCCCTGCGCCTCACCTAAAGCAAGCACCCAAAGAAAGAAACGAAAGAAAAGAAGAGAGGGAAACAGAGAATGAAAAATGAAAAGGGGGGAAAACCCCCACCCTTATGACCTAACGCCCACTGCTGGGCGCATAGTGGCCCAGCACCATCACGTGGTGGGGCCCTCTTCAAGGGGGGAGATCCAACTATATATAAATAAATAAATAAAAAAAAAAAAGAACAACTCAACTGAAAAAAAAAAAAAAGAAAAAAAAAAAGGGATCAAACCTAACATTAATTTAAACATCAATGGAGATGAAGTTAAGACATAATCCACTCTCGGGTTAGGATAAAGATCAATCTTTATTAATGACTATGGTCTAGTCTTGACAAAGTTGGACTCATTGAATCTCATAACTCATCATTAACCTCATCATAATAAATGTCATCATCATTCAATAATAAACATCACCACATAAAATAAAAAAGGGGAAAAGAAAATAAAGTCTAAATCAACTTTTATTAAACTCCAATAAGAGTCTTAAAACAACAACTATAGCAATTAATTGAATCGACTGAATCCTAAACATGAATTAAAATAGAGGTCACAACCTTTGCCCCCAATACCCTAGGTGGAGCTTATAACTAACTAAGATGGTCCTAATGACCTGACCTCTTATTGAAAGAAAATCCTAGCCTAAGATAGAATAAGTTTTAGTGAGTCCCCTAGGATGGATGGACCATCCCGTTGAAAGTAGGAAAGCGCGCCATCTGTGCCTCCATTTCAATGATATGAACTTCGAGTTGTCCTTGCACTTCTTTCAAGTTATCCGGTGGATTCCTCAAGACACCGCAAATATCCCGAACTCACTGGAAGTCATTTAGATAAGCCGTGTATACCGGATGAATAAGCGCCGAGAGGCTAGTGTTTTGCATCTCGAAGTACTTCCTGTAGCGCCTAGGAACGGATGATTCAGCTTCGTGAGGGCAAGACATGACCATGAGTTCTAGTTGATCCATCCGCCTGTGTAGGGTGTTAAAGTCATCAATAGGAGCTCGTTCGTTGGTAGATTTCATAGCCTCCCAAACTTCAAACATCCCCCTGACATCCAACATGCTCCATAAGATAGATTGGAGCACGCTGTTGACAAAAGGTGGCAAGTCTTCCAGAAGCCCATCATAACCATTCAGCCTATTTAGAGCGGTCCTGCCCACAATACACAAATCCCCATACAACTTGCAGATACCTTTGTACTTCATAGCCAGTAAATCATACCTGCTGCGCCTAATCTCCACAATGCGCTGGTCCATAGTCTCTTCAAATTGGAAAACGCAGTCATAGGTAACAGGCAGGAAGGATTCATGCTTAAGGTAGAATTCTACCCGTTCCTCAGAGTCATAATACCCTATTTTGTCAGCTCCAAAGGACCAATATTCATCCCCTGGCGAGTAGGGCTTGCAAGCGGAAGAACCCTCAACACCATCAACAACGAATGAGAAGATCGGAGAGCCGGCCATTGGAATAAGAGAAGACCTGTAGGCATATGCACAAGGCTTTAGAAACCCTTTACAGAATAAAAACAACCCAGAAAAGTTCATAATTAGAGGAAATCCAAAACAACATAAAAAAAAGGGATCACTTGGGCGCCCCAGGGGTGGCGCCCAGGTCTGTTTTGAGGAATTCACCGCAAAAGGTACGGGTTTAGCCATGATAATTTTATTAGGCCTTCTCAAATCCGTGGGAGATACTTCCAGAGATACTGCTAAGCTATCCCAAACCCTCTGGAGAGTCAAGAAGTCCAAACTACACTCCCATACAATACAACATCTTAACATTCATAAAAAAAAGAAAAAACAAAACAGAGAGTCAGCTAGGCACCACAGGGGTGGCGCCCACCCCAGCCTTGAAATATCTCCCATAAGGACATCATTATTTCGCCAAGTTAAAGACTTTAGTGTCCCTGAGTCATGTTTTCATAACATATTGTGAAGCCGGACAGAACCAGAATATGGAAAGATGCCCCAAAATTCGGGTTCACAAGCCCTTAGTGTGAATCAGAAAGATAGGCACCACCAGGGTGGCGCCTAGCCTTCCCTGCTGGTGTTTTTCAACTAGGGCACCCCAAATTTTACCATGATAGACTCGCCTATGCCATAAAACAGTCTTGACGAATTAAATAAAGAAAACGTGGGACAAGACATCACCACAACCAAAACAAAAGCCAACATCTACGCAAGAGCATAAGACTAGGCTCAAATTCAAATCAAAGATTGTGCATGTGCATGACGAAAACTGAACATAATCTTGAAATATCAGATGTAAAAATCACCAAACACAAAAAGAAACAAAAAGGCCAACACATGATAAAAAAGGATTTAAAAAAATAAATAAATAAATAAAAAATGATCAACCACATAACCCAAAGAGGATAAAAGCGAATTTAAAAAGAGAAAAAGAGAACATACAAAACAAATAAAAAAGGATGCTTTAATCTGAAATCATATACCAAGTTGATCAACTAAAAAAAATCATACAATTAGAAGTATATACATGAGACATGCCATTCATCTTAAAAAAAAAAGAAAAGGAGAAGAGAAAAATTACTTGGGAGCAAGGAAGAGCTTGAAGACTTTGAAATTCGAAGTCTGAAAGAGTAGGAGTTGTGGAAAATTTGTGGCCTTGATACACTTATATAGATTAGAGTCTGAACCCCATGAGAATTTTAAAAGTACACGAACTGCAGCTTGGGCGCCACCCTCTGGGCGCCCAGGTCACCCATTCTTCCTAGAATTCAGGGCTTCTCTTTGACAGGGACTCTAAGTGTTGTACATGCAATTCCACGTAGGCGCCACACCCCGGGTGCCCAAATCACCTATTCTCTAAAAGTCAGGCTTCTACTCCGACGAGGACTCTTGGTACGATAGGCTAAACACGAATCCTACTTCGAGACCAACTCAAAATGCAGTCTGGGCGCCACCCCTTTGGCGCCCAGGTCACACATTACCCTGAATTCAAGTTCTACTTCGAGACCAACCTAAAATGCAGTCTAGGCACCACCCCTTGGGCGCCCAGGTCACACATTGCCTCGAATTCGAATTCTACTTCGAAACCAACCCGAAATGCAACCTACTTCCTTGAAGTTAAAACTACATTCTAAAACGGACTAGGACTGCATCTTGGGCACCACTTCTTGGACGTTTAGGTGACTTGTCTTCCAAATCCACCATTCTACTTCGAGACGAACTTCATCCATGCAATCCGCCTAGGCACCATCCCCTGGGCGCCCAAGCTGTCTCTTTTCATAATCCTTGAACCAAAGCTCGAACAGGCTGGGCACCACCCCTGTGGCGCCTACCTATCACCTTAGAGAACCAAAGGCCTCTTTGAGCCAAATTGTCCTAGAATTTTGAGAAGTTGAACCCGAACAAGAATTAATGATGACTGATGATTAAAAATAATAATGATAATTTAAATAAATAATAAAAAAAACAAGAGAAAATAATAAGAAATAAAAAAAAACAAAAGAAAAAAATAATAATAATAAAAAGAAAAAAAATGAATAAATAAATAAATAAATAACCAAAAGAGAGAGAGAGAAAGCAAGTTAAGAGAGGCACAATAACATGGTGCACATTGTCAACTAAACATTGTCCCATCACATAAGGTCCTGTCACCGGCACATTAGTCCCATCACGCATACATCTGACATTGTGCATTGTATGTCATCTCCATCAATGAAATTTGAACTACAGAGCACTAACAATGAGAAATGCAGAATCTTTTAGTGTTTGTTCAATACAGGTTCCCAAAGCAAAAACGAAGACACCAAAGGTGAAAGACATTCAAGTACACTGATGGAGGTAGATGACTCAAACTTCGGCAAACTAATGATGAAAGGAAATGGCAGTGGTCCTCAACGTTGGACTTACGGAAAGCTCTGGAGGTAAGTACCCTTGACTGTGATTTTCATGATTTTACTTCATGTCTGGAAATTGAATCGTTGTAGGCCTCCCTTAAGCGCTTATAATCGGTATGGCAACCATAATATCGTGTTCTCACGAATTGTGCGTTCGCCGACTCAAATCTTGACATTGGAAGATGGAAACCGTGTAACTTGAAACTCTCCATGATAAGCACCAAAAAGATGATCGAATCTATCCCAGGTTCTCATTTAAGCTTGGGTGAAGACCAAGATCCCTAGAGAGTGACAGTTATTCCGGTGACCGTCTTCCGTTGATTTAGCTTTTTCAATGCATACCTGAGTTTTAAAATCAAACATCTTTAAAAAAAAAAAAAAATGCATATCATTCTCATATGCACCTCACACTATTGCTTGAACTATGTTTGTAATTGCCTTTAAGATCCCCATTTTTGCTAGTTAGTTTTAACTATGCCTTAAACATTCAACTGTGGATGAAAGTTAAAAGATGCTATATATGACCATTTGAATTAAACTCTATTGCATGAACAAGTGAAATTCTAATAATGACTTAACCAATCAAAAGATTGACTTCTGATTCAGACCACCGGGGCACAGTTCCCGCCATCATTTTAAATTTCAGCAACCGGGGCACAGTTCCCAACCCGCCACGTGGCAATACCACGGGCACCGAGGCACAGATCTCGGGTTTCCAATCAAATCAGTAGGCACGTAACTTCTTCTTTTTCTTTTTTCCCCCTGAATCAGGATCGATCCTAGAAAAGTGAACCTCATCTTTAGAATGAATTTGCAATTGCATACATCCATAGATGGCCACTCCCGCGAGCTCAAAAGCTCCCGTGAGTCATGAGTGGCGTGTCTACTTTCTTTGGAGCACAACTCTCCACGTGTTGCTCTCCAAAGAGGGGCATACTGTAGACACCTCATTTGGCCCTTATGATAGCCTTAAATACCTATCATATATAGCAATGCCCCCATTTCATCCATAATTGAATGATTAAAGACATAATTCAGATTAATTAACGATGATGAAGATGCTTGTTGCTAATTTTAGACTTAGTTCGACGATTTCTAGAAATTCGCGAGAGAAAAGCCAAGTCGCGTCGAGATCTCGAGCCCAATTCACTACTCACACAAGAAGTGAACCATGACACCACTCAAACCCTTTTTGGACCACTTAAGACATGCTTAGGCCAATCCCTCTAAAGACCATACTTAGTTTGCCAAAATGTCACCCGATTAGCCTAAGTTAGGAAATCGAATTCATTGGTCCAGAGATCCCCCATATTTTTCAGCACCTATTTGTCAAGACATTTATACCATTGAATTCCTCACTTCGAGAGCTTTCCGGCGGTTTGTAGAACGTCCAAATCCGATAAGCGAGTCAAAAGTTATGAGCTTCCGAAGTTTGTCCTAAGAAGAAATCATCTGGGCACCACCCATGTGGCGCCCATTCCACTAAAATTCACCTAGGCGCCCCATGCTGGGCGCCCACACAGCTCGGGACCACCTAGGCGCCCTATGGTGGGCGCCCAGCCTCCAAATTTCACTAGTTAGCCTAAAAATAGCCCGGGACCACTCTACGTAGGGGCCGAACTCCGAAAATGAACCGACTCCACCTAGGCACCACCCATGTGGCGCCTACCCTCCTAAGTTCCACATAGGCACCAACCCTGTGGCGCCCACACTTCCTAGAATCACCTAGGCACCCCATGGTGGGCGCCCACCTTAAAATTTACTAGTTTGGTTCGAGATTAGACCGGGACCACTCATACGTAAGGACCAAGCATCGAAGACGAACCGAACCACCTAGGCACCACCCCTGTGGCGCCCAGCCTTGAAGTTCACCTAGGCACCACCCAGGTGGCGCCCAGCCTTGAAATCTATCTGGGCACCACCCATGTGGCGCCCAGCCTATTAAGTGCTAATGTAGGTCCCCCCAGGTGAAGACATATCCGTTCAGTCTCGAGTCCAAATGGGACCAAGGACCAAAAGCGAAGCACGAACCAGCTGGGCACCACCCTATGGGCGCCCACTCTCTCCAGGATCACCTGGGCGCCACCCTGTGGGCGCCCAGCGTGCGCAGGCCATGTGGGCGCCACCCCATGGGCGCCCATCCTCCCTCCAAACCCTAGTTCACCCTAAAACAACTTAAGCCGCCTAGGGATGCGTGAGACCTTCTAAAAACCCGAAATAATGAAGCCCTAGCCCTTCTAAACTCATCCCAAACCTATATAATCCCTCTTAACTTCATTTAAAAGGGGAGGCTACCCAAAAACCCTAAGAAAAGAGGCAAAAGGAGAGAATAGAAAACGAAGAAGAAAGGTAGCCACCAGTAGAGAAGAACTTCAGATCTATAGTAGAGGAAGGAGAAAGAGAGGAGGAGGCTTCCATATCTTCAACTGGAGCTATGGATCTTTGTAAAAGCTTCGTTTTAGGAACTTGAGGAACGCGTCATATACCGGTATTCCTAGATCTCTTCTTTCTTTTTCTGTATTCCATTACCATTCATTCTTAGAAATATGCTTAGAACCATTTGAGCATCGTAGATCTACATTAGCTTGTGATAAAAATAGTATTAGTGCATCATCATGTTAGTAATATGTTTAGGTTCATTCTAATATAGTAGATTCGTCTTTATTTTGTAGTTCTAATTGCATAGTTAGATCAGATCTCGCATTAGCATCATCACCATCATCATTTATATTGAAAAGATCGCGAACAGCCTTTGGCAGAAAGGCTGGGCGCCACCCACTGAGCGCCTGCCCTTTCCTGAACCACCTGGGCGCCACCCCCTGGGCGCCTACCCTTCTGAGACAGGGTCTGGCTTCTAGATCTCCGCCCGTTGCATTGTTTGCTCGTAGGTTCGTTAGTTACATCGCTAGTAGTTCGAATTAATACGTTCGCATCAGTCACTGAATATCGGAAGCTGTCTTAAAAATACTAAGATTCTTGTGCGTTCGTTGTGTTCCGTTGAAAACCCTGACTGAGCAGGGTAGGCGCCACAGGGGTGGCGCCCAAGTGGATTTCTCCACTTTTGTGCACAACTTCAAATCGTCCGCATTTAGTTCATTTAAAAACTGCATGATGATGATATGTTTGGTTGTATGATTTGTTCTGAACTTGGAATTACCATCTTTGTCACACTTCACATCATATCATTTGAATTGCATAACCATAGAAAATCCCAAAAAAAAAATCATAAAACATAAAATCCCTTCTTTTCTTTCCTTACTCTCTAGTA
The DNA here is from genome assembly GCA_029852735.1 of Persea americana. Classification (NCBI taxonomy): domain Eukaryota; kingdom Viridiplantae; phylum Streptophyta; class Magnoliopsida; order Laurales; family Lauraceae; genus Persea; species Persea americana. The sequence goes on along the minus strand of CM056810.1, from coordinate 45,062,156 downwards.
AATTAGAGGAGAAACCAAAAACAAATTAAAAGATATCTAGAAAACTCGAAAATAATAATTAGATAGTCTAGGTTATTGAGTTTAGCGCCTAAGTAGAATAAATCATAAGATTAATTAAAACATCATAATTAGCTAACTTAAGAAACATCAAATCATTAAGAACCCTAAAACTTTAAGACTCTAATTAATTCGGATTTAGAAGTAATTAGGAACTCTAAAAAACACAAAAAACCTAAAACCTCAAAAGACAGCCACCTGGGCGCCACCCCCTGGGCGCCCATCCTTCCACAGCCACCTGGGCGCCACCCTCTGGGCGCCCAGCCTACTCATTCCCTAAGACAACCCGATTAAAGCTTAAGTTAATTAGTTAAGACCTTAAACTAATCCGAATCAACACAGTAAAGTATTTTAAACCTAGAATAAGTAAACCTTAATTAACTTAATCTCTAATTAACTCAAAAAACTCAAAACCAATAAACTCTAAAAAGTCCACCTGGGCGCCACCCCCTGGGTGCCCAGCCTGCACTGCCACTTGGGCACCACCCTCTTGGCGCCCATCCTATCCCGTCTCTAAAGAACCCCTAATTAAAACTTCTAATTAATCACAACCCAAATTTAATCCTAGTTAACATAACAAAGCACTTTTAAATTTAAGAAACCTAAAACACCAATCAACTTAGACTTGAACCAACCTAAAAACGCAAAAGCAACCCGAAACCACAAAACAGACACCTGGGCGCCACCCCCTGGGCGCCCAGCCTGCCTTTACACTTGGGCACCACCCTCCTGGCGCCTATCTTATCCCATTCCCTTAGAAACCACCACTTAATTAAACTTAATTGATTAAACCCGAATTAACACCTTAAAACACTATTAACCTAAAAGAGTCGAAACCGTAATCGATTTGGACTCAAACCAACTTAGAAAATACAAAACGAATAAACCACAAAACATCCACTTGGGCGCCACCCCCTTGGTGCCTATCCTTCCGCATCCACTTGGGCGCCACCCCCTTGGTGCCTATCCTTCCGCATCCACTTGAGCACCACCCTCCTGGTGCCCATCCTACCCAATCACTAGGAAACCCCACTTGAAATTAAATTCGAAGTCAATCACGATCAACACACCGGAACACCCTTGAAATCTAAAACAATCGGAACCATAAACCCGAATAGACTTAAAACATCGAACCAACTCGGACGCACAAGGCAGATACTTGGGCGCCACCCCCTGGGCGCCCATCCTGTCACCTCCACCTGGGCACCACTCTCTGGGCGCCCAGCCTCTCCCGTCACTAAAGCCAAATTAATTGAAATGAAATTTAATCTTAATCATCGAAACAGAATATTTATAATTTAAAATACATCAAACCGTAAAAGCTCAATCGCAAATCAACTTAAAAAATACGGAACCGACCCGAAGCACAAAACAATTCATCTGGGCGCCACCCCTTGGGCGCCCACCCTCAAAATCGACCTGGGCGCCACACCCTGGGCGCCCAGCCTACCTATTTTCATAACAAACCCCAATCGACAACTTAACACAATTAATTAGCATTCGGACCAATCTAAATCAACATATTAAAACACTTTTAACTTAAAACACTTGAAACTTTAGTCGATTTGGACTTAGCACCCAAAGCCCTTACGAACCAACAAACAACCACCTAGGCACCACCCCTGTGGCGCCTATCTTACACTCTAACCTTGGTTCACAACTTCAATTTAAAATGAATAGCTAAACACATTACCACTTAAATTAACTAAAACCAGAACTTAAAATAGTCTCTAAACCCGAAAACCAATATCAAATCCCATCCGGAATACCTGAAAATCTCAAGCCATCCACCTGGGCGCCACCCCCTTGGCGCCCATCCTCTCATTTGCACTAAAACGCGAATTCTAAATTTTGTTTCAAAATCCGGATCCGAATCCCTTTGACATTCGAACATCAGAGAATTAGAACAAGTTGAAACATTAAAATTCACCAAGTAAGAACTCCTTGGATTCCGAAAATAACATCGATACCATCGTCACTTGCCAAACCACACCCCTGGCGCCCAAGTCTTCTGCCAACCCCGTTTCACGGATTTCGACATCATTTCACGTTTTAAATTAAATTATAAATTCCAGAACCTTAAACAACTTAAACAGAACCCCAAAATACATTCAATCCACCTCTTAATTAATCTTCAACTCAAAACAAACCGAACCAATTAAAAATCACAATTAATAAGTTGCTTAGGCGCTGAACCATCAAACTCAGGCTATTCATACCCTAGGATTAGATCAGATTTCCCCGTTAGGTAGCTTAGCGCATTAGGCTTCGCCCCATCACTTTTCCTGTTCCATTAGGGGACTGGGAGAGCTGATGTGGGCGGTCTAGGACCTTAGGTTAGGGTTAATCCGATGATCAGTAGTAAAGCACTAATCACATAAGTCCAAGTAAACATCCCTTAGTTAGGCCCTTCTAGCCCCATATAAAAAAGCCATAAAAACCATAAAACCAACAAAATAAACCCAAAAAGATTTTTCCTTTTATTTCTTCCTCCACCTCAGGTGCCAGATATTTAATTGAACTTAATGATGAAAGGGGATAAAGAACTGATTTCTAAAATTGAATAAATGAGAATAACGAGATGAGATGAGTGATTTCGCACATACTTTTATCAATCACGGCCCATCGGCCACCCTAAACACTGGCCCATCGGCCATTTTCAATCAATCCTGGCCCATCGGCCACTGTAGACACCTCATTTTGGCACCCTATGAGGGGCAATTTAGTCCACCCTATTTAATGATGTCCTGATTAGGCCCCGCGTGAAAAGTCACCTATCACCTCTAGACCTCTGATCGCCTCAGGAGTTGGCTCATCATGATCTACTCATCGAGAGCTTTCCGCCCATATATAGAACTCCAAGATCTGACGGGCGGATCAAAAAATCATGACAGCGGGTCCCACACCTCGCGACGCCCGCGTGAAAAATCACCTATCATTTATGGACCTCTGATTGCCCTGAAAATTGGCTCATCGTGACCTACTCGCCGAGAGCTTTCAAATCCGACGAGCGGATTGAAATCTACGAAACCTGGGCCCCATTAATGATAACCCGACCAATCTCCACCGGACCCCACCTTCTCGACTCAAACCAGTTTCTTTTAAATCCAAACCCACCAGGCCTGATCCAAACCTCCTGACCCGAACCTGACCCGATCCAACTCATTAGGCCTTATCCCTCTCAATTTCAAACACCCAAGCCTTATCTCTCCATCTCTCTCCCAACCCAGGCCTTATCCTCTCAATTTCAAAGACCCGAGCCTTATCCCTCTCGATTTAAAAAACTCCCAGGCCTCATCCCTCGAACCCATGCACAGAAGCCCCTGGTCCCAATCTCTAACTCTCGCGCATATCTCCCCCGAGGGCCTCATCCTCTTCAGGCGTAGACCAGAGACCCATCATCTTCATCTCACGAACACCCATCATTCCTTTTCATCATCTTGCCATCACATGCAAAACATCGAACACCATCATCCTCCATCTGCAGATCACGCCGCCTCCTCCATCTCTACTCTCATCAGCCCTGTCTTTCCATCACCAACCCATTTCGCAGCCCCTCCATCCATATCACCACCTCCTTTCTTCCTACACCACCACCTTCTCCATCCTCACGCAGCACCCCATCATCATCTTTGATCTCTCCCCTACAATCCACCATCACCAGCCTCCACCATCTTGACCACCATCACCATCTTCCCTCCATCGCCTCCCATCATCCTGCACATCTCGGACCTCTCCCAGATCTCTCTCCCCACCATCAGGATCCCTCTCATCTCTCTCTCAACCCAGGCCTCTCCCTCTTCCCTGGCGCCAGACCCACCTCTCCATCTCCTTCCATCGCTCATCTCCCTCGCAAGTAGTAGTCGCCACCACGCCCCTGCACGTGGCCCATCTCCCAGACCACCACCTCCTTTCTTCATCACCATCACCCTCCATCTCTCCTGCGCCCGTCTCCATCTTCCCTCCACTCGTCTCTCTGTCCGCACCCTCTCCTCCATCACTCCCTTCCCCATCATCATCTGCTCCCTAACCCACGCCTCCAGAACCCATCATCTGCATCTCCATCTCACGCACGTCCATCTCTCTCCCTGGTCTTCCTCACTCTCTGTCTCCTTTCTTCTTCTCCCCTTCCTCGCTTTCTCCACCTCTCCTTCTCCCAGTCGCAACACCATCGCCCTCCATCCTCTTCCCTCCACTCGTCTCCCTCATGCCACAACCCATCTTCGACTCCATCCCATCATCTCTCCCCTTCATCATCACAGAACCCATCTCACGCATCTTCTCCATCTCACCATCTCGCCCTCCATCTCTCCCAAAGACAGGCGCACACCCCAGGCATCACCATCACCATCTCCGCTCTGCCCTCTTCCTGCACCCTACAACCCATCGCCCACCATCATCCTCCTTCCTCGCCAGCGTCTCCAGGCTCACGCAGCAGCACCGCCCAACGACCAGCAGCCCCCGGACTCACACAGCATCATCTTCCTCCTCCTCGCACCGCCGAACTCCTCCCCGCCAGGTACACCTCTCTTTCTCCCTCCTCCCATACCCAGCGCACACACTGCCCTCTCCCTGCTTTCTTCTCCCTTTCTTCCTCTCCCTTTCTCCGCCTTATCTCTGTCCCCGCAGTTCTCTCTCTGTCTCTCTCCTTGGTCTTCCTCGCCCTCTGTTTCCTCTCTTCTTTTCCCTCACCCTTTCTTCTCCACCTCTCTATTCCCCGTGCGTCCCGCCACCTGCAACTCAACATTCTCCCTCTCCCTCTCTGTCTCTCCCCTGCACCCACCTGCTCATCCTCTGTTCTCTCCCCTACTCTCTTCCTCTCCCTCTCTCTCATTCCCTCCTCTCCGCCCTGCCATCACCCCGCTCCACCTCTTATTCTCTCTTCCCCTCCTGCTTCACCTTCCTCTCCCCGTTCTCTCACTCCTTCCTTCTCGCCCGTCTCCCTCCACCTCTCCGTTCCCCATCTGTCTCTCCCTCTGCGACCCATCTCTATCTCTCTCCCTGCAACTCTCTCTGTTCCGCCCTGCCCCTCTCTCCCCTCTCGTTCTCTCCTTCTCTCCTCTCTACTCTCTATCTTCCTCTCTCCTTCTCTCCATTCCCTCTCTCCCTGCCTCTCTACTCTCTGTCACTCTCTCTCCATCTCCGCACCCTCTCTCCTTCTCCACTCTCCCTCACTCTCTCGCCATCTCTCCGCCCCGTATTCTCTTCTGCACTCCCTCCCTCTCTGTTGTTCCCCTCTCCCTCTCCACTCTCTCTCTCTCTGCTCTCCCTCTACCTCTCAGTCCGTCCTCCCCACCTCTGCCGCACCCTGCTGGCATCCCACCCACCTCACCTGAGCACTCCTCCACACTGTCCCATACTGCACTCTCTTCCTCCCTCTTCTCCACCTACTCCACCAGCAGCCTACACACGCCCCCATCTTCTTTTTCTCTATTTTCCTTCTTCTCTTCCCCCACCACATCACTTCACTACTGTACCTACTTCACCATTGCACTTAAACCCACCCGTTGCACCCACCGGACTAGCCCACTCATCTAAACCGAACCCATGCATCCCTATTTCATTTTCTTGCATTGAATTTAGATCCATATTTGTTTATTATTTCTTTTTATGATATTACATACATGTAATATGCTCATGCACCCAACATGTTCATGCATCTGAATAATATCTTAGGCTGTTATTTATTTTAAAGTTATTTCTAGCATATTCTAATATGCTCATGCACTTGAACCTGCCCATGCATTATTACTTAGTTGCATTTTTATTTCATATTCTTTTAGGTGCAATTTAGAACTGCATAATTTATTAAAAAAAATAAAAAAATAAAAAAATAAAACAAGAAAACAAAACCAAATAATAAAGTGAAAAGTGAAAATTAAAAATAGAGTTTTAACTATCCTTTAAACTAAAAATAATTAGGCTATATAGAATTCTTTTTTTCTCCTCCCCTCTCACTAGGATTAGGGAAACCTATTTAGGGAACTCAACATTATTTAGGATAATTAATTAAATTAAAAATTAGAAATTCATTGTCTTTCCCCTTCCCATTTCATTAGGATAAATCAATTTAGGATTTTAGGCCCTATGAATAAACATAAAAATAAATAAAAATAATAAAAATCTAAAATACCAAAAACAAAGTAAAAGATATTAAAAACCAAAATATTAATAAATTGGAGTTAGAAATTAGACAGTAGCCTAGACTGATTAGGTCAGACCTTGGACCTAGATCTAGGTCTCCCCCTAGCCAGTTTAGACTACCCTAGTTTTATTAATCCCTACTGATTAGGTCTCACTCTCTCTCCGGGCCCCGCTAAGGCACCGGGAGAGCAGATGTGGACGGTTAGGACCTTAGGATAGGGTAGAGATCAATTAGGGAAATGGAATAGTTAGATTAAATCCAAGTAGGAACTCCCATAGTTAGGCCCTTCTAGCCCCAATTATTAAAATCCAAAAAAACTATAAAACCAACAAAATCAATTCCAAAAATATTTTCTTCTCTTTTCCTCCACCTCCGGTGCCAAATGTTTATCTGAACTCAATGATTAAAGGGAATAGAGGCTGATTCCGAGAACCTGAATTAATGAGAATGATGAAATGAGACGAGTGATTTCACACACACCCCAATATCAGTTTATTTACTACCGGCCCATCATCGGCCACCCTCAATCAATCTCGGCCCAACATCGGCCATTTTTATCTTACTTCTGGCCCATCATCGGCCATGCACTTTTATCACCTGCGTATCGCACGGAAACCCACAGAAATCACAACTCGAAGTTTCGTCTGCATCATTCTTTCGATTCGAAGAATCAGCCTTTAAACCCTAGGTCGTCAAAGGACATTGAAGGGGGTACCCAGGAATGGGGTTGATCCTCTTCTAAATATTTGGCACCTTTCCCCTTATTTTCTTAGTTTATTTTCATTCTAATTCGCTTATCCCTTAGAATACTTGGATTTAACTTTAATTAGTCTGTTCAACCCTGGATGTTGATTTCCCCTGCCTAGTTCATTATGGTCCCATCTTGAAGCCCGTAATTTGACCCTTGACCCAAGTTCGACCCGAATTGAAAGACCCAAATTAAGTGACGAGACAACCGTCCTGTGTCGCCGGCGGCACATTAGACGAGAGAAGAACCCACCCCATTTTCCTCCCGCATTCTTTCGGCTTTCGTCGAAGGACGGTGTTACGGCCGAATCCGTAACTGGCGATCGTGATCCGTCGATTTTGATGGTAGTCGGAATCCTCATTTTCAATGTATTTTTTTATCTCACACTGTTGAATGGCGATTCCCCTCCCGGGGGGGTCAAAATTCACATCCGACAGCCTGGCGATCGTGATGGGACATCTTCTATTGTCTCGTCACGAATTTGGGTCTTTTGCAGGTCCCACGATCTCCATGCCAATAGCCTGGCGATCGTGACGGGACATCTTTCGTTGTCTTATCGTTTACTTGGGTCTTTTAGAAGCTTTATTATGAAACACGAACCTTCGATCAATGATTGAATGTCCGTGTCTCGTTTATTTAAGGGTTATTATGGGTACAAATCAAATATGAACTGGCGTCCGCAAAACCGCCCGCTAAAGCTCTCCCCTTTACAACATAAGTGCGCAGCCCTATTAATCTTTCCTCTTTCTCGCATTAATTTCATAAAACATTTTCTTCTTTCCTAAATTCTTTCCATTCTCATCTTTTCTAAAGTCTTTCTCTTCTCACCCCCACTTTCTTACAAATGGCGAATCACCCATGGGGAATGCCGGACATTCCTCCTATTTCAACCCCGGGAGCAACTCGAGCCATCGGTGAGGCTTATTTCCCCCCATTAGATACTGAGATCTCTAGATCTCTTTCTACCCCATTATCTGAACCGCGCTATTCCCCGCGCATATCGGGCTCTCCGATTGTCGAACGGGTCCCTTCTCCCATGAATGCAGTAGTCGCGAGAAAAAGTCACTCTAGTCCTCCAACTCCAATAAGGAGGGACTCATACTCTGCCGACTCTCGAGTCACGTATAAGGATTTGGTCGGATCGAGCAAACAGACGGTAGAGCATAAGACCTATGCCAACATCACAACACGGGCTCGCCGTGTGCTTCAACCGGTCACTTCACAGGTCATCCATCATTCAGCTACGGTTACCCGAACTGAACCGATTACCTCTATGGTCCCCCAATATAGAACACCTTTTGATACATCCATTATGACCACCACTAGACAAGCGAGACAGCAACCAGCCCCGATCCCATATGCAAGTACACGCCTCCATATAGGCCAAGGACAGGTGGGCCTGGCTCGATCACTCACGCCGAGGGTCTCGCGGCGAAGCCCTGCTGTTTACACCAGCGCACAGAACGCACCCATAATCCACCATCAATACCAACATGAGGTAGTCCAACCCCAACTTCAAGCAATGACTCCTCCGACTGTCTCCGTAAGCCGATCGATCCCAAACTCATCTGGCCTTAGGCTAACCTATCATCAACCAACGGGATACGAAAGATCACCTCTAACGTATCAAGATCAATTGACTCCGGCTTACGAAATGTTAGACGAGGAGCAAGATCCCCCACTCTATTATGATGAAGTTGCGCACGATGTAGACCCTCATGAGCTTCACGAGGAACATCGGCCTGACCATCCAGCCCACGAGCTCTCCCGCCAATTGACTTACGTGGGTCGACGATTAGGATTAGCTCATGACCTGGATAGAACTCGAAACCAAACCCAAATTCAGGCCCCTAGGAGAACACGAGCTGAGGAAAGCTACCACTATGTGCCTTTGGGACCCCAACTGGACCCTCAACACGATCTTGTAGAACCGATTTATTATCGAACCCCAGTTGAGGCCCCGAGACGTGGCCAAGCGCACGAAGATCAAAACCCTGATTCCCATGCAATTAGAGAAATGCGGAAGGAAATAGAAGGGCTGAAGAGTGAAATTAGAAAGAAGTCACCGTCACGACAAGGCAAAAGGTTAGGGTTCTATGACTTCACGAAGAAGGAAGAGACCAAGAAATCACCCTTCCCAGCTAAAGCCCCAAAGTTCGTAGCGTATGACGGGACTACAGACCCTCAACACCATTTGGTGTCCTTTTGTAGTAAATGTCGTATAATCGCTGACGACGATGCCCTCCTCATTAATTACTTTCAAGAATCGCTAGCCGGAGATGCGCTAACTTGGTACACATCTGTGCCCTCACACGAGATCAATACCTTCGAGGATGTGATAGAAAAATTTCTGGTGCGATACCAACACCTAACTAAGAACAAACCCCTGTGGCATGACTTAGCCAACTTAAAGCAAAAGAACAATGAGGATTATGAAGAATTCGCCGCGAGATGGCTGAGTCAATTCACGAGGTCTGACTGCAATATGAAGGAGGAGGAACAAGTCAGGATGGTCATTTCGAACATGAAAGAACCGATGAGGACATTGATGACGATCGGGGAAGTCATGAATTGGAGTGGCCTACACCATCGATTGTCGAGAATGAAACAGAACCTAGACGATGGAATATTGAATAACCTAGGCATCTCCGATCAAAAAAGGATTGTCCGTCGCGTGACCAATCAAGTGGAAAATCGTGCGACCCCGGAAGTAAACTCGACCCAAGAGGTGGTTTATCGCCCATATAATCCTGGTCAGGAAATGAATTTCAACCAACAGCGGAATCAAGGACAAAGTCGGGATGTTAATTTCCAAGGGAACACACAAAGCTTCCGGAACGATCAGAGCTACCGGGATCTTCCTCGGAATGATCAGAGATATAACCAACAACCACATGACCAAAGGGGACCCGTTCATCCAAGGCAAAACATAAATCCGGCACGACAACCTGTGAATCAGCCGGTGATGCCTCAAAACCCGAATCAGAGTACTAATCCTCGGCCGAATTATAACGCAGTCTCGTTCAATTATAACGACAATTCAGGCCAAAACAATGACGGGAACAAGAGAAGGCTTGGACCGAAAAGGGCTAACTACCCGCCCCTCCCTCAACCTTGGATCACTGTTTTCTGGTCGCTCATAGAACAAAACGCTATCCAGCTTCCACCAGAAAGACAACAGCAATGGCCAGACCACCTTGATCGGACTAGATTCTGTGCATACCACAGGATGCCGGGACATGACTTAACCCATTGCTATACGGCCAGAGACCTGATCTACGACCTCAGTGATGAAGGGGCGATTGAGTGGAATAGCATCAAACTCACGGGAGTCTACGGTCCGCAGAAAATGCCACAAGCCCAAGGTCCGCTTACCGGTACGACGCAGCGAGTGCCGAACATGCAAATCTACACAAACCCGATGCCACAACACGCTGCGTCAACCTCGACACAACCGTTGCAGGGACCGTCGGCCAATGTCGCCACCGTGTCACATCAATCAAGTGATTTCCCGATCCAGCCAGCCATTAGTCAGAATCAACCCTACTATGATGATTTTTTTGAAGATGATGACTATTGGAAATACGTCAATTGGGACGGAAAAACTAAATTCAGACTAGATAACATCAAAACCGGCATGGTAATCGACTCCCCGGACCTCTACAAGGTGTTCTTTGATGATGATATCGCGTACGAGGGGTCTCGGACCAGCACTCACTCCCAATTTAATCACCCCCAGGATGTTGAGCCATCACAAGCACACCTCCGATCAGGACGGATCCGCCCACCGCGGCTACCTCCGATCGCCAGTGCGCCGGATCCTGGCTTACAAATCCCTAACTCACAGACCGAAGAGGCTGTCGAAGAGAGACCTCATGTTCAGCTGGAAACTGGGATAGAGTATGATCTCCTAGGGCATCTAACGAAGATACCAGCTAAGGTATCAATCCTCGATTTGATCAAGACTTCCCCTATGCATCAAAAACAGCTGATGGATGCCATCACCCACTTACAAGTTCCGGAAAATATAACCCCAGAACAACTACGGGCGTCAATTGCGTCCTTGTCGTCTGAGACATCTTTGCCAATCCTCAACTTTACCGAGGAGGAACTAAAAGAAATACCACCTGAAGCGAGGACCTCACCCCTACATCTCACAGTTAGGGTGGCCGAGAAGGAGATATCCGGCGCTTTGGTAGACACAGGGGCATCCCTAAACATCTGTCCACTGAAAACATACAAGACGCTGGATCTAACTGCTAAAGACCTAACCCCAGCTCCGTTGGTTGTGACAGGATATGACAGAAATAGGAAGAACGTTTGTGGGAAGATCATGTTATTAGTGCAAGTAGGCCCGATCTCAGTACCCGAAGAATTCTACGTCATGGATATCCCAGCAACCTTCAACTTAATATTAGGGCGTCGCTGGCTGAATCACATGAAAGCGGTCATGTCCACTAGGCACCAATGTATTAAGTTTCCCCACTTAGGAAAAATCGTGAAGCTAATGGGGGACCCGCCTGTGATCGAACCAGAAGGACTTCAGATACTTCCCACCTTGCGATCGGCCCCTATCCCGCCTGGAACCAAAACCCATGGATACAGGGTTGATCCCACCATTTCCCTGACGGACATCGATCCCGTCCGGAGTATGATGCCAGATCCGGTCCCTCTACCTGAACCGCCATTAAGAAAAGAATGCATACATGGCTGGAACCTCATGAGAAAACTTGGATATCAGCCCGGATTTGGGCTAGGTAGGAATGAGGATGGGATTCTTGACCCCGTTATCCTGGAAGCAAGGATAGGAACAGAAGGACTGGGATTCAACCCGTATGATCAGGTAACACTCTCCAGAAAGGATTGGAAACTAGGGGAGCACTTCGTCAGGCATAGCAAGCTCTTGGACCCCAATGAACCTCCCAATGGAGAAGGATGCCATCAGATCCACCCCCAGGAAAAAGGGAAAGAACTCTTGATAGAAGGTATAACCGATTCGTCGTCTGACGACGAGGAGGTCGAAACTTACGAAGACATCTTTGGCACCTGGAAAGAATTCCATGAATCTGATGAAATTAGGAGTTCAAATTTCCCCCGGAGGAAAGTTTTCGAATGCTGTCTTGTAACATGATTGGTATTAGTGATTCGATGAATTGCCCAAAAAAAAAAAACGCCGATTTCCGAAAAGAGAAACGACTATGAAACCTGGGAAGTCAAAGACCCCGATAGCCAAGAAGTCGTATACTGGCCAGCTGCGTGGCGACACTGGAGAGCAGGACCTTCAGAAGAAGACAACAAAACCTGGGAGATCGAAAATCCCGAAGGCGACGAAGTGGTGTATTGCCCTGCAGTTCGGCATTGCCCGGGGCAGGGATCTTCCTCCTTAGATAGCCCCTCCTCAACCCAACCTGTACCATATCATTCTAAAAACCCAAAAAAATCACAAAACCCCAAAATCCCAAAAAAAGTAGAAAACCCAAAAACCAAAAATGTAAGTAGTTTAGGAGTAGAGACCTTTGACTATTGTAGGGCCATAAGAAGACCTGAGCGCTGGAAAATTCCCCCGATAGAGCAATCACGGCTAGAGGAAATCATGAGCCGAATTAGCAAGATAGGGTATGAGTCGATGCCCATTATTTCAGAGCCAGAATCATCTCCGGGAACCGAGAACGTAAAGGATGAGATGGGCGTTTACGAATTAGTAGATGCCGAAGGAGAAGACGATGAAGTCTCGGAAGAGTTCCAAAGGGTCATCAAGAGGTTCGACGAGCAAACTCAGTCGACGGCCGAGAAGACAAAGGAGATCAACTTGGGGACTGAGGAAAGGCCCAAGCTAGTCCAGATTAGTGCATGCTTGGAACTCGGTGAAGAAGAAGAGATCCTTAAAGTCCTGGATGAATATCAGGACGTATTTGCGTCGAACTACCATGACATGCCAGGACTAGACCCGCTTCTGGTAGAACATCAAATTCCATTGGAAGAGAGTGCGGGACCGGTTAAACAGAAGCTGAGAAGAATGCTCCCTGACGTCGCGGTTAAGGTGAAAGAGGAAGTTGACAAACTTCTCCAGGCCAAATTCATCAGGGTAGTGCTGTTTCCTCAATGGATTGCCAACGTTGTCCCGGTCAAGAAGAAAGATGGATGTATCAGGGTCTGCATCGACTTTCGGAACCTAAACAAGGCCTCACCTAAGGACGACTTTCCCTTACCACACATAGACGTGCTCGTCGACAACACCGCTGGGCATGCAATGCTCTCATTCATGGATGGATACTCGGGGTACAACCAGATAAAGCTTTCAGAAGAGGATCAAGAAAAGACCTCATTTACTACCCCCTGGGGGACTTATTGCTACGTTGTCATGCCCTTTGGACTGAAGAATGCAGGTGCAACCTACCAAAGAGCCATGATGGCGATATTCCACGACATGATGCACGATTGTATGGAAGTATATGTCGATGACATCTTAATTAAATCCCAAACTCGTGCAGACCATGCTGCAGCTTTGAAGAAGGTCCTCCAAAGGTCAAGGGAGACAAAGTTGAGAATGAATCCGAAGAAGTGTGTCTTTGGGGTGTCGTCAGGAAAACTTTTAGGATTCATGGTCAGCAATCGGGGAATCGAAGTCGACCCCTCGAAGGTGAAAGCTATCCTCGAAATGCCGCCCCCGAAGAACCTCAAAGAATTAAGAGGCCTCATAGGGAGACTACAGTTCATTAGAAGATTCATTTCACAGCACTCGCAAAGATGTGAGCCGTTTTACAAATTGCTAAAAGGAGGCGTGGAATACCACTGGGACGACGACTGCCAGAAGGCATTTGAGGATTTGAAGAAATATTTATTGAGTCCCCCCGTTTTGAAGCCCCCTGCTAAAGATAAGCCTCTCATTTTATATGTGTCAGCAACGGAATTCGCGATAGGCATAGTCCTGGGTCAACATGATGAGACTAGCCGGAAAGAGAATGCAATTTATTACTTGAGCAAATCTCTCCTGCCATATGAACGGAAATACTCCTCGATAGAAAAAACGTGCTTAGCGGTGGTTTGGGCTGCCCAGAAACTCAGACACTACTTCTTAGCCTACTCAGTCAAACTCTTGGCCAGAATGGATCCTTTGAAATATATCTTTGAGAAACCTGTCACTTCAGGAAGAGTGGCACGATGGCAGATGCTCTTGGCAGAATTCGACATAACATACGTAACTCAGAAGTCAATAAAAGGGCAAGCCATCGCTGACACCTTGCATATCTCCCCCTGCCACAGTATGAACCAGTCAAAACCGATTTTCTAGATGAAGACGTGCTATGTGTAGACATAGAGGAGATAAAGGACCCCAAGTCGTGGACAATGTACTTCGACGGTGCCTTGAATCAGAATGGAAAAGGGATTGGGATAGTGCTTTTGTCCCCAGAAGGAGTGGCGATACCGAAGGCCTTCAAAGTCGGCTTCCCAGCCACCAATAATGAAATGGAGTACGAAGCACTCCTAGCAGGTTTAAGAGAGGCCGCGAAGTTGGAAGTTAAGAAACTCCGAGTTCTCGGGGATTCAAAGGTGGTCATATCCCAAGTGGCAGGTGAATGGAAGGTGAACGCCCCTAAGCTCGCTCATTATCATGAAAAGGCCAAGAAAGCTATGTCCCAGTTCAAGAAAATGTCCTTTCTTTATATCCCGCGAGCTTTAAACCGGCTGGCCGACTCGTTGGCCACCTTGGCCTCGATCTTGGAAGTCCCCCTCGACAAGGGATCCGAGACCTTTCACATCCAAAGGATAGACACTCCCTCGGTTGAACTAAAAGACTTGGCCCTCGGAGATACAGATAAGAAACATCCAAAGATGAAGGACCGAAAGTAAGGAAAGCGAAAGGGAAAGAGACAGAGGTAGAGGAACCTAATCGAGAGCGGATACTGGCCCCCCTACAACATGACGAAGAACTCATAGACGACCATCCGTGGTACTTCGATATCTGGAACTACCTGCGCGATGGATACATCCCTGAATATGCCACCAAATCCGACAAAAGGGCACTGAAAGAAATGGTTCAAAGGTACGTCGTTGTCGGAGGACTGTTATATCGCCGATCATTCAGTGGGATCCTCCTGCGATGCGTGACGGTTGAGGAAGGACGAGAAATAATCGAAGAGGCTCATTCCGGCATATGCGGAGGACACGTAAACGGCCTGATGCTCTCCAAGAAAATCATCCGGTTAGGATATTACTGGCCGTCATTGGAATCAGACTCCGTGGACTACGTCAGAAAGTGCAAGAAATGTCAGCTGCACGCAGACTTGATTCACGCTCCTGCATCTTCGCTGCATCCCACTACTGCTCCGTGGCCTTTTTCAACTTGGGCGTTCGATATCATAGGACCTCTGGTCCCAACCGTGGAAAACACCTAGAACAAAGCTTTCATATTAACGGCAACGGAATACTACACCAAATGGGCAAAAGCTGAGGCATTTATCCATATCAAAGCATCCACGGTGGTCAAGTTCATTCAAAAGAACATAATAGCCCGGTTTGGCGTTCCGAAAGTGTTCATAACTGACAATGGCCCCCAATTCATATCTCAGGCAATGGAGGATTTGTGCACAAAATATGGTATAGAACTACATCATTCAACCCCTTATTACCCCCAAGCAAATGGACAGGCTGAAGCTACAAACAAGACACTACTCAAGATCATCAAGAAGACAGTGGAAACAACCAAGGGCAGTGATTGGCCAGACCGTTTGGTCGAGGCATTGTGGGCATATCGAACCTCCATTAGGACTCCGACAGGTGAGACCCCATATGCATTGACTTACGGGATGGAGGCAGTCCTTCCGTTCGAGCTCCTGCACCCATCTTTGCGGATCCAATTAGATGAAGAGATGACAGAAGGCCAAAGACGAGAAGCATTGCAAATACAGCTGGACCTCCTCGATGAGAAAAGGATGAAAGCAGCAGAGCACGCTCAGGTGTACAAGAAGCGAATCGCAAGAGCCTACGATAAGCATGTCATAGAGAGGAAATTCAAAACAGGTGACCTTGTATTGAAACGCATCACTCAATCACAACTCCCACACATTAAAGGCAAATTACGACCTAATTGGGAAGGCCCATATGTAGTTAAAGAAGTATATTCTGGCAATGCATATAGACTAGTGAATGCAGAAGGGGAAGAGCTCCCCGATCCATGGAATGCTATGTACTTGAAAAAGTACACCACATGACCCTTCTTCACTTCTTGCGGAGTATGACCCTCGGTCTCTTGATCTGGCTGTATAAATCCCGTAGGGAAGACCGAGGAGAGGTGCAACAGCCAAACTTGGAAGTCAAACACACACTGGCAAAAAAAAAAAAAAAAACACTAGAACAGTGAGTCTGGCCCCACACAATGTTCTGCACGGTTGAAGCCATTCAACGCAAAAGTTTATAAGCGAGCTCGTCCATGTCATGAAAGCTTCCCCTTATCATTCACAAAAGAGAGAAAAGAGAAACCACGGTGGAGTTGCATGAGATGTGGGTGTGCTCCCCATGCCTGATGCTTCAGAAGCCAAAACCCTAGGCACCCCTCTCCCAAACCAGTCCCCCACAAAAAAAAAAAAAAAAGGGTGTTTAGTTAGAAGTCCTGAAAAGAATAAAAGTTTTGTGACTAGTTTGGGTTCGTAGCCTTTTTAACCCGAGTCAGTAAGCCCGTAGGGGTATCTACATACCTAGTGCCCTAAAGCCATTTGGTTTGGGAGTCATTGGCGTAACGCTCGTTACATGGGTTAATTAGAAAGCTTAAGGGACCCAGGCATTGCACAATCACAAATCGGAAAAAAAAAAAAAACAGAGAGAGAATAAAAAAAAAAAACAGAGAGAAAAGGGCCAAAAGGCCAAAGTAACGGAATAGCATTCATAAAACCCAAGCCTGCTCGAATGACATGGGCCCTTGCCTAATGAACCAAGCGGAGAGTGGCCGGTAACCACAACACTGAGGAAGCACGGCGACCCACTGTCTCCCACACACGAAACTTGTGCTCACACATGAATTCCAGGGGCAGCCTAGCGCTCTCCAAAGTTCGACTAAAAGGACCAAAACGGCTAGAAAAGAATCATGAGGGATCGATCTCCAAAAGGATAGTTGGGGAAGGTCATATCATAATCAAACTAGCAGCCATGGATCGGAGAGCTAGACCACCTTCACTCTCTCACTCCCAGCCAGAAAACACACCAGCTTCACGCTGGGGCATTTTTATATAAACATATATGTACATGCGTACACGCACACGCATACTTACTTATTCTGCGCGGCTTCCCAATTCAGGTCCTGTCACATGCACAGTTGTCAGAAACACTCACCAATCCACACACTCTCACCTCATGCATGCTTTTGTTACTAATGCCTTATGGTTGAATGCAGGATAGGTTATACATTGTTTTGTTTCAGGGATCGTTCACATATGTCACCCCATATGCTGGGGCATTTTTTTATTTTATATATGAACCTACGTAAACATGCCTCACACCTCCTTGGTTAACCCTTGATCCAAAACCCCACGCGGATACCATGTTTTGTGCACGACTCCTCTCGAAACGAGATATACTATCAGTCAGAAAATGATCACTCCTTTGCTTTGGATTAGCCAACAACGATTTGCCTCTAGTCTTGGTATTGGATGTGTACTATTTCATGCTATGTGTGTGCTATGGATAAGTTTTAGATATCTTTCGATCTCAATTTCCTACTCGATATACTTACATCCAAAGGATGGGCCCCCGTTGTTTATCTTTTATTCTTTTTCCTTGCATGTGGTGGATGTTTTTTTTTGTTATTATCTCTATTGACTATCATGGTAGTGGTTGATTAATGTCATGACTACAGGATGATGTCGAGGACATGCCTTGCATTAGCCCTAACATTTTAAATTTAGTATGCATTACAATTACAAGCCTTCTTAACATCATCACATGCATAACACACACTTGGCACGTTTATGTACTAACTTCACCGCAAGGCGAGTCGTTGCTCCCTTCTTTCCTTCTAGTCAGGATTTATTACAGGTGAAAATGTGAGGGCCACCACACCGAAAGGAACAGGATCCAAGAGGTAAGTGTCGCTGAACAGAAAAAAAAAAAAAAAAAAAAAAACCAAAACTTAATCTTCCAAACTTGTGCTCTTACATTTAATATCATTACCGTAACATGCTCTTTCAGAATCCTGCTTTGACACTTTGTGCACCCCGAGTAGGATGATTCACTTTGTAGGGATTTAATTTTGGGTAGAAAATGGAAAGGCATGAGGTGACATCCTCATATCACGTGATCAAGCTCAGACCTAAAAGGAGACCTAATTAACGGGATGGCCTAGAACAACCTTATCCCGATTCCATCGAGCCAGTTCGAACTCACCCTCATAGGCTACCACTCCCTTGAGCCCAAAGGCTCAAGTGGAGGCATGAGTATGTGTCTCCTTATCTTTGGAGAACAACTCTGTACGTGCTGTCCTCAAAAGAGGGGCATACTGTAGACACCTCATTTTGGCACCCTATGAGGGGCAATTTAGTCCACCCTATTTAATGATGTCCTGATTAGGCCCCGCGTGAAAAGTCACCTATCACCTCTAGACCTCTGATCGCCTCGGGAGTTGGCTCATCATGATCTACTCATCCAGAGCTTTCCGCCCATATATAGAACTCCAAGATCTGACGGGCGGATCAAAAAATCATGACAGCGGGTCCCACACCTCGCGGCGCCCGCGTGAAAAATCACCTATCATTTATGGACCTCTGATTGCCCTGAAAATTGGCTCATCGTGACCTACTCGCCGAGAGCTTTCCGTCAATATGTAGAACGTCGAAATCCGACGAGCGGATTGAAATCTACGAAACCTGGGCCCCATTAATGATAACCCGGCCAATCTCCACCGGACCCCACCTTCTCGACTCAAACCAGTTTCTTTTAAATCCAAACCCACCAGGCCTGATCCAAACCTCCTGACCCGAACCTGACCCGATCCAACTCATTAGGCCTTATCCCTCTCAATTTCAAACACCCAAGCCTTATCTCTCCATCTCTCTCCCAACCCAGGCCTTATCCTCTCAATTTCAAAGACCCGAGCCTTATCCCTCTCGATTTAAAAAACTCCCAGGCCTCATCCCTCGAACCCATGCACAGAAGCCCCTGGTCCCAATCTCTAACTCTCGCGCATATCTCCCCCAAGGGCCTCATCCTCTTCAGGCGTAGACCAGAGACCCATCATCTTCATCTCACGAACACCCATCATTCCTTTTCATCATCTTGCCATCACATGCAAAACATCGAACACCATCATCCTCCATCTGCAGATCACGCCGCCTCCTCCATCTCTGCTCTCATCAGCCCTGTCTTTCCATCACCAACCCATTTCGCAGCCCCTCCATCCATATCACCACCTCCTTTCTTCCTACACCACCACCTTCTCCATCCTCACGCAGCACCCCATCATCATCTCTGATCTCTCCCCTACAATCCACCATCACCAGCCTCCACCATCTTGACCACCATCACCATCTTCCCTCCATCGCCTCCCATCATCCTGCACATCCCGGACCTCTCCCAGATCTCTCTCCCCACCATCAGGATCCCTCTCATCTCTCTCTCAACCCAGGCCTCTCCCTCTTCCCTGGCGCCGGACCCACCTCTCCATCTCCTTCCATCGCTCATCTCCCTCGCAAGTAGTAGTCGCCACCACGCCCCTGCACGTGGCCCATCTCCCAGACCACCACCTCCTTTCTTCATCACCATCACCCTCCATCTCTCCTGCGCCCGTCTCCATCTTCCCTCCACTCGTCTCTCTGTCCACACCCTCTCCTCCATCACTCCCTTCCCCATCATCATCTTCTGCTCCCTAACCCACGCCTCCAGAACCCATCATCTGCATCTCCATCTCACGCACGTCCATCTCTCTCCCTGGTCTTCCTCACTCTCTGTCTCCTTTCTTCTTCTCCCCTTCCTCGCTTTCTCCACCTCTCCTTCTCCCAGTCGCAACACCATCGCCCTCCATCCTCTTCCCTCCACTCGTCTCCCTCACGCCACAACCCATCTTCGACTCCATCCCATCATCTCTCCCCTTCATCATCACAGAACCCATCTCACGCATCTTCTCCATCTCACCATCTCGCCCTCCACTCTCCCAAAGACAGGCGCACACCCCAGGCATCACCATCACCCTCTCCGCTCTGCCCTCTTCCTGCACCCTACAACCCATCGCCCACCATCATCCTCCTTCCTCGCCAGCGTCTCCAAGCTCACGCAGCAGTACCGCCCGACGACCAGCAGCCCCCGGACGCACACAGCATCATCTTCCTCCTCCTCGCACCGCCGAACTCCTCCCCGCCAGGTACACCTCTCTTTCTCCCTCCTCCTATACCCAGCGCACACACTGCCCTCTCCCTGCTTTCTTCTCCCTTTCTTCCTCTCCCTTTCTCCGCCTTATCTCTGTCCCCGCAGTTCTCTCTCTGTCTCTCTCCTTGGTCTTCCTCGCCCTCTGTTTCCTCTCTTCTTTTCCCTCACCCTTTCTTCTCCACCTCTCTATTCCCCGTGCGTCCCGCCACCTGCAACTCAACATTCTCCCTCTCCCTCTCTGTCTCTCCCCTGCACCCACCTGCTCATCCTCTGTTCTCTCCCCTACTCTCTTCCTCTCCCTCTCTCTCATTCCCTCCTCTCCGCCCTGCCATCACCCCGCTCCACCTCTTATTCTCTCTTCCCCTCCTGCTTCACCTTCCTCTCCCCGTTCTCTCACTCCTTCCTTCTCGCCCGTCTCCCTCCACCTCTCCGTTCCCCATCTGTCTCTCCCTCTGCGACCCATCTCTATCTCTCTCCCTGCAACTCTCTTCGTTCCGCCCTGCCCCTCTCTCCCCTCTCGTTCTCTCCTTCTCTCCTCTCTACTCTCTGTCTTCCTCTCTCCTTCTCTCCATTCCCTCTCTCCCTGCCTCTCTACTCTCTGTCACTCTCTCTCCATCTCCGCACCCTCTCTCCTTCTCCACTCTCCCTCACTCTCTCGCCATCTCTCCGCCCCCTATTCTCTTCTGCACTCCCTCCCTCTCTGTTGTTCCCCTCTCCCTCTCCACTCTCTCTCTCTCTGCTCTCCCTCTAACTCTCAGTCCGTCCTCCCCACCTCTGCTGCACCCTGCTGGCATCACACCCACCTCACCTGAGCACTCCTCCACACTGTCCCGTACTGCACTCTCTTCCTCCCTCTTCTCCACCTACTCCACCAGCAGCCTACACACGCCCCCATCTTCTTTTTCTCTATTTTCCTTCTTCTCTTCCCCCACCACATCACTTCACTACTGTACCTACTTCACCATTGCACTTAAACCCACCCGTTGCACCCACCGGACTAGCCCACTCATCTAAACCGAACCCATGCATCCCTATTTCATTTTCTTGCATTGAATTTAGATCCATATTTGTTTATTATTTCTTTTTATGATATTGCATACATCTAATATGCTCATGCACCCAACATGTTCATGCATCTGAATAATATCTTAGGCTGTTATTTATTTTAAAGTTATTTCTAGCATATTCTAAAATGCTCATGCACTTGAACCTGCCCATGCATTATTACTTAGTTGCATTTTTATTTCATATTCTTTTAGGTGCAATTTAGGACTGCATAATTTATTAAAAAAAATAAAAAAATAAAAAAATAAAACAAGAAAACAAAACCAAATAATAAAGTGAAAAGTGAAAATTAAAAATAGAGTTTTAACTATCCTTTAAACTAAAAATAATTAGGCTATATAGAATTCTTTTTTTCTCCTCCCCTCTCACTAGGATTAGGGAAACCTATTTAGGGAACTCAACATTATTTAGGATAATTAATTAAATTAGAAATTAGAAATTCATTCTCTTTCCCCTTCCCATTTCATTAGGATAAATCAATTTAGGATTTTAGGCCCTATGAATAAACATAAAAATAAATAAAAATAATAAAAATGTAAAATACCAAAAACAAAGTAAAAGATATTAAAAACCAAAATATTAATAAATTGGAGTTAGAAATTAGACAGTAGCCTAGACTGATTAGGTCAGACCTTGGACCTAGATCTAGGTCTCCCCCTAGCCAGTTTAGACTACCCTAGTTTTATTAATCCCTACTGATTAGGTCTCACTCTCTCTCCGGGCCCCGCTAAGGCACCGGGAGAGCGGATGTGGACGGTTAGGACCTTAGGATAGGGTAGAGATCCATTAGGGAAATGGAATAGTTAGATTAAATCCAAGTAGGAACTCCCATAGTTAGGCCCTTCTAGCCCCAATTATTAAAATCCAAAAAAACTATAAAACCAACAAAATCAATTCCAAAAATATTTTCTTCTCTTTTCCTCCACCTCCGGTGCCAAATGTTTATCTGAACTCAATGATTAAAGGGAATAGAGGCTGATTCCGAGAACCTGAATTAATGAGAATGATGAAATGAGACGAGTGATTTCACACACACCCCAATATCAGTTTATTTACTACCGGCCCATCATCGGCCACCCTCAATCAATCTCGGCCCAACATCGGCCATTTTTATCTTACTTCTGGCCCATCATCGGCCATGCACTTTTATCACCTGCGTATCGCACGGAAACCCACAGAAATCACAACTCGAAGTTTCGTCTGCATCATTCTTTCGATTCGAAGAATCAGCCTTTAAACCCTAGGTCGTCAAAGGACATTGAAGGGGGTACCCAGGAATGGGGTTGATCCTCTTTTAAATATTTGGCACCTTTCCCCTTATTTTTTTAGTTTATTTTCATTCTAATTCGCTTATCCCTTAGAATACTTGGATTTAACTTTAATTAGTCTGTTCAACCCTGGATGTTGATTTCCCCTGCCTAGTTCATTATGGTCCCATCTTGAAGCCCGTAATTTGACCCTTGACCCAAGTTCGACCCGAATTGAAAGACCCAAATTAAGTGACGAGACAACCGTCCTGTGTCGCCGGCGGCACATTAGACGAGAGAAGAACCCACCCCATTTTCCTCCCGCATTCTTTCGGCTTTCGTCGAAGGACGGTGTTACGGCCGAATCCGTAACTGGCGATCGTGATCCGTCGATTTTGAGGGTAGTCGAAATCCTCATTTTCGATGTATTTTTTTATCTCACACTGTTGAATGGCGATTCCCCTCCCGGGGGGGTCAAAATTCACATCCGACAGCCACCTTCAATCAATTACGGCCTATCGGCCTTTTACTTTTATCACTCGTGTATCGCACACGAAAAACACAGAAATCACAAGTCAAAGTCTCATTGGCATCATCATTTTGGTTTGAAAAATCAGCATTTAAACCCTATTTTGCCAAGGGATCAGAAGGGGGTACCCGGGAACGGGACCGATCCTCTTCTTAAATATTTGGCACCTCCCCCCTCTTTTATTTTATTTTCTTTATTTTAATTATTTTGTTTTACTTGGATATACTACGATTATGCTATGTGAGGATTAACCTTTATTCGGAATTTAACCCATGACCCTGAATTGACCCAAATTAAAGAGACCCAGATTAATGTGACAGGACAACCGTCGTGTGTTGCCGGCAGCACATTAAACGAGAGGAAGAACCCACCTTATTATTTTTCTCCCTATATTTCTTCGACTTTTGTCGAAGAACGGTGTTACGGCCGTACCGTAGTTGGCGATCGTGATCCATCGATTTTGAGGGTAGTCGGAATCCTCATTTTTGATGTAAAATTTAAATAGCATATATATAGATGAATGGAGATTTCCCCAAACCATGCTTCTCTTGGAGAGGAAAATTGGGGGGGGGGGGGTCGAAATTCACATCCGACAGGCGGTGCGGAATGGGGTTACCAGTTTTCCTCATCAATCAGCTCGTCCCGAGCTTTCCAACGATGTATCATAATGGCGAATCCGATGGGCAGTTAGAAAGTAACGGCCTCGTCAAGCCAGGCCGGTTCGCGGGAGCCTCCTACCCAGAATGCACAAATAGTTTCATTCGCGGATCTACTCCGGGTGCGATCAAACAAGCGCTAATGCACCGGATCCCATCAGAACTCCACAGTTAAGCGTGCTTGGGCGAGAATATTACTAGGATGGTTTACCTCCTGGGAAGTCCTCGTGTTGCACCCTTTTTATGCTTTTTGAGTCAATTTGGGCCTCCCCTCCTTGGCTAAAGATCGCCTCTCTTTCTCGTTATTATTATTTTTACCGGGGGCACGACGGCGCCGCGATCCACTATCCCGGACACGCGGTGGCCGACGTACGTCCTCAAGCTGTTAGAACGATGGGCTTAGGGCTCCCGGGCAAAAAAGCCAAGGGTCTCGCATCAAGAATGGCCAAATTTGACCCCGCCAGTGGCTCGAAACGGGCTTGCCGGTTTGACCGGTCGATCAGCTCATCCCGTGCTTTCGGATGATGTATCATAATGGCGAATCAGGCGGACGGATCGAAAGTAACGGCCTCGACAAGCCAGGTTGGTCTGCGGGAGCCTCCTATCCGGAAGGCACAAATAGTTTCATTCGCGGATCTACTCCGGGTGCGATCATACCAGTGCTAATGCACTGGATCCAATCAGAACTCCGTAATTTAGCGTGCTTGGGCTAGAGTTGTACAGGGATGGGTGACCTCCGAGGAAGTCCTCGTGTTGCCCTCTTTCTGCTTTTTGCGTCAATCTGGGCCTCCCCTCCTTTGCCGAAGATTGCCTTTCTTTCTCGTTATTATTAATTTTTACCGGTGGCACCTCGGCGCCGCGATCCACTATCCCGGACCCACGGTGGCCGACGTACGTCCCCAAGGTGTCAGAACGATGGGCTTGCGGTGCCGGGGGCAAAAAACCGAGGGTCTCGCATCGAGAATGTCCCAATTTGACCCCGCAAGCAGCACGAAATGGGCTTGTTGGTTTGCCTCATCAATGAGCTCTTCCCGAGCTTTCCGGCGATGTATCATAATGGCGAATCTGGTGGCCGGATAGAAAGTTAGGGCCTCATCAAGCCAAGCCGGTCCGCGGGAGCCTCTTATCCAGAAGGCACAAATAGATTCATTTACGGATCTACTCCGGGTGCGATCATACCAGCGCTAATGCACCGGATCCCATCAGAACTCCACAGTTAAGCGTGCTTGGTCGAGAGTATTACTAGGATGGTTTACCTCCTGGGAAGTCCTCTTGTTGCACCCTATTTATGCATTTTGCGACAATTTGGGCCTCCCCTCGTTGGCCGAACATCGCCTCTCTTTCTCGTTAGTATTATTTGTACCGGGGGCACCACGGCGCTGCGATCCACTATCCTGGACACGCGGTGGCCGACGTACGTCCTCAAGGTGTCGGAACGATGGGCTTGGGCCGCCTGGGGCAAAAAAACCAAGCGTATCGCATCGAGAATGGCCCAATTTGACCCCACCAGCGGCTCGAAACAGGCTTTCCGTTTTTCCTCGTTGATCAGCTCGTCCCAAACTTTCTGACGATGTATCATATTAGCGAATCGGGCGGGCGGATCTAAAGTAACGAGCTTGACAAACCAGGCCGGTCCGTGGGCGCCTCCTATCTGGAAGGCACAGGTAGTTTCATTTGCTGATCTACTTCGGGTGCGATCGTACCAGCGCTAATGCACCGGATCCCATCAGAACTTCGCAGTTAAGCGTGGTTGGGCAAGAGTAGTACTAGGATGGTTTGCCTCCTGGGTAGTCTTCGTGTTGCACCCTTTTATGCTTTTCGCGTCAATTTGGGCCTCCCCTCCTTGGCTGAAGATCGTATCTCTTTCTCATTATTATTATTTTTTTACTGGAGGCGCCTCGTCGCCGCGGTCCACTATCTCGGACCAGCGGTGGCCGATGTACGTCCTCAAGGTATCGGAACGATGGGCTTGGGGCGCCCGGGGCAAAAGACCAAGAGTCTCGCATCGAGAATGGCCCAATTTGACCTAGCCCGTGGGGCGAAATGGGCATGTCGGTTCGCCCCGTCGATCAACTCGTTCCAAGCTTTCCGACGATGTATCATAATGGCGAATTCGACAAACGGATCGAAAGTTTCGGCCACGACAAACCTGGCCGGTCCGCTAGAGCCTCCCATCAGGAAGGCACCAATAGTTTCACTCGCAAGTCTAGTCCGGGTGAGATCATACCAGCGCTAATGCACCGGATCCCATCAGAACTCCACAATTAAGCGTGCTTAGGCTAGAGTTTTACTAAAATGGGTGACCTCCGGGGAAGTCCTCGTGTTGCCCCCCCTTTTGCTTTGCGCGTCCATCCGGGCCTCCCCTCCTTGGCCGAAGATCGCCTCTCTTTCTCATTATTATTTTTTTTTACCGGTGGCACCTCGGCACCGCGATCCACTATCCCGGACCCGCGGTGGTCGACGTACGTCCTCAAGCTATCAGAACGATGGGCTTGGGGTGCCGGGGGCCAAAAACCGAGGGTCTCGCATCGATAATGGCCCAATTTGACCCCGCCAGTGGTGCAGAATGGGCTTCTCGGTTTGCCTAGCCAATCAGCTTGTCCCGAGCTTTCCTACGATGTTTCATAACGGCGAATCCGATGGGCAAATAGAAAGTTACGGCCTCTTCAAGCCAGGCCGGTCCGCGGCAACCTCCTATCCGGAAGGCACAAATAGTTCCATTCGCGGATCTACTCCGGGTGCGATCATACGAGTGTTAATGCCCCGGATCCCATCAGAACTCCACAGTTAAGCGTGCTTGGGCGAGAGTAATACTAGGATGGTTTACCTCCTGGGAAGTCCTCGTGTTGCACCCTTTTTATGCTTTTTGCGTCAATTTGGGCCTCCCCTCCTTGACCGAAGATTGCCTCTCTTTCTTGTTATTATTTTTTTTACTAGGGGCACCACGGCGCCGCGATCCACAATCCCGGACACGTGGTGGATGACTTACATCCTCAAGGTGTTGGAACGATGGGCTTGTTGCGCCCAGGGCAAAAAACCAAGGGTTTGGCATCGACAATGGCCCAATTTGACCCTGCCGGCAGCTCGAAACGGGCTTGCCGTCTTTCCTCGTTGAT
Organism: Persea americana; assembly: GCA_029852735.1. Lineage (NCBI taxonomy): Eukaryota > Viridiplantae > Streptophyta > Magnoliopsida > Laurales > Lauraceae > Persea > Persea americana. The sequence goes on along the minus strand of CM056810.1, from coordinate 45,035,243 downwards.
CGGTTCGTCCTGAGCTTTCTGACGATGTATCATAATGGCGAATCAGGCGGGTGGATCGATAGTAACGGCCACGACAAGCCGGGCCGGTCCGCGGGCGCATCCTATCCGGAAGGCACAAATAGTTTCATTAGCGGATCTACTCCGGGTGCGATCATACCAGTGCTAATGCACCGGATCCCATCAACACTCCGCAATTAAGCGTGCTTAGGCTATAGTTGTACTAGGATGGGTGACCTCCGGGGAAGTCCTCGTGTTGCCCCCCTTTTTGCTTTTCGCGTCAATCTGGGCCTCCCAGCCTTGGCAGTAGATCGCCTTTCTTTCTCTTTATTTTATTTACCGGTGGTACCTCGGCGCCGCGATCCACTATCCTGAACCCGCGGAGGCAGACGTACGTCCTCAAGGTGTCAGAATGATGGGCTTGGGGTGCTGGGGGCCAAAAACCGAGTGTCTCGCATCGAGAGTGGCCCAATTTGATCCTGTCAGTGAAACGAAATGGGCTTGCCGGTTTGCCGCGTCAATCACCTCATCCCGAGCTTTCCGACGATGTATCATAATGGAGAATCCGATGGGCGGATAGAAAGTTACCACCTCGTCAAGCAAGGCCGGTCCGGTGGAGCCTCATATCCGGAAGGCACAAATAGTTTGATTCGCGGATCTACTCCGGGTGCGATCATACTAGCGCTAATGCTCCGAATCCCATCAGAACTCCGCAGTTAAGCGTGCTTGGTCGAGATTATTACTAGGATGGTTTACCTCCTGGGAAGTCCTCGTGTTACACCCTTTTTATGCCTTTTGAGTCAATTTGGTCCACCCCTCCTTGACTGAAGATCGCCTCTCTTTCTCATTATTATTTTTTTTACCGGGGGCACCACGGCGCCGCGATCCCCTATCCCGGACAAGCGGTAGCCGACGTACGTCCTCAAGGTGTCGGAACGATTTGCTTGGGGCGCCCTAGGCAAAAAACCAAGGGTGTCGCATCGAGAATGACCCAATTTGACCATGCCGGCGGCTTGAAACGGGCTTTCCATTTTTTCTCGTTGATAAGCTCGTCCCGTGCTTTCTGACGATGTATCATAATGATGAATCAGGCAAGCAGATCGAAAGTAACGGCCTCGACAAGCCAGGCAAGTCCGCGGGATCCCCCTATCCAAAAATCACAAATAGTTTTATTACCGGATCTACTCCTTTCCGGAAGGCACAAATAGTTTCATTCGCGGATCTACTCCAGGTGCGATAATACCAGTGCTAATGCACCGGATCCCATCAGAACTCCGTAATTAAGCGTGCTTTAGCCAGAGTTGTACTGGGATGGTTGACCTCCGGGGAAGTCCTCATGTTGCCCCCCTTTTTGCTTTTCACGTCAATCTGGGCCTCCCCTCCTTGGCCGAAGATCGCCTTTCTTTCTTTTTATTATTATTTTTTTTACCGGTGGCACCTCGGCGCCGCAAACTGCTATCCGCGACCCGAGGTGGCCGACGTACATCCTCAAGGTGTCGGAACGATGGGCTTGGGGTGCAGGGGGCCAAAAACCGAGGGTCTCGCATCGAGAATGGCCCAATTTGAGCGTGCTTGGTCGAGAGTATCACTAGGAGGGTTTACGTTCTGGGAAGCCCTCGTGTTGCACCCTATTTATGCTTTTTTTGACAATTTGGGCCTCCCCTCCTTAGCCGAAGATCCCCTCTCTTTCTCATTATTATTATTTTTACCGGGGACACCACGGCGCCGCGATCCAGTATCCCGGACACGCGGTGGCCGACGTACGTCCTCAAGGTGTCGGAACGATGGGCTTGGGGCACCCGGGGCGAAAAACCAAGGGTCTCCATCGAGAATGGCCCAATTTGACCCCACCAGCGGCTCTAAACGAGCTTTCCATTTTTCCAAGTCGATCAGCTCGTTCCGAGCTTTCCGATGATGTATCATAGTGGCGAATCGGGCAGGCGGATTGAAAGTAACGACCTCGACAAACCAGGCCGATCCGTGGGAGCCTCTTACCCGGAAAGCACAAGTAGTTTCATTCGTTGATCTACTTCGGGTACGATCATACCAGCTCTAATGCACCGAATCCCATCAGAACTCCGCAATTAAGCGTGCTTGGGCGAGAGTAGTACTAGGATGGTTTTCCTCAAGGGTAGTCGTCGTGTTGCACCCTTTTTATGCTTTTTGCGTCAATTTGGGCCACCCTTCCTTGGCTGAAGATCGTGTCCCTTTCTCATTATTTTTTTTTTACCGGAGGCACCTCGTCACCGCGATCCACTATCACGGACCAGCGGTAGCCGATGTACGTCCTCAAGGTATCAGAACGATGGGCTTGGGGCGCTCGGGGCAAAAAACCAAGAGTCTCGCATCGAGAATGGCCCAATTTGACCCCGCCGGCTGGGCGAAATGGGCATGTCGGTTCGCCCCGTCGATCAACTAGTTCCGAGCTTTCCGATGATGTATCATAATGGCGAATCCGGCAAGCGGATCGAAAGTTTCAGCCACGACAAACCTGGCCGGTCCACTGGAGCCTCCTATCAAGAAGTCACCAACAGTTTCACTCGCGGATCTAGTCCGGGTGCGATCATACCAGCGCTAAAGCACCAGATACCATCAGAACTCCATAATTAAGTGTGCTTGGGCTAGAGTTGTACTAGGATGGGTGACCTCCGGGGAAGTCCTCATGTTGCCTCCCCCCCCCTTTATGCCTTGAGCGTCAATCTGGGCCTCCCCTCCTTGGCCGAAGATCGGCTCTCTTTCTCGTTATTATTTTTTTTTACCGGTGGCACCTCGGCGCCGCGATCCACTATCCCGAACCCGCGGTGGTCGATGTACGTCCTCAAGCTGTCGGAACGATGGGCTTGGGGTATCGAGGGCTAAAAACCGGTCTCGCACCGTTAATGGCCCAATTTGACCCCGCCAACGGCGTAAAATGGGCTTATCGGTTTGCCTCGTCAGTTAGCTTGTCTCGAGCTTTCCGATGATGTTTCATAATGGTGAATGCGATGGGCGGATAGAAAGTTACGGCCTCGTCAAGCCAGGCCGGTTCGCGAGAGCCTCCTCTCGGGAAGGCAAAAATAGTTCCACTCGCGGATCTAATCCGGGTGCGATCATACGAGTGCTAATGCACCGGACCCCATCAGAACTCCGCAGTTAAGCGTGCTTGGGCGAGAGTATTACTAGGATGGTTTACCTCCTGGGAAGTCCTCGTGTTGCACCCTTTTTATGCCTTTTGCGTCAATTTGGGCCTCCCCTCCTTGACCGAAGATCGCCTCTCTTTCTTGTTCTTTTTTTTTTTTACCGGGGGCACCACGGCGCCGCGATCCACAATCGCGGACAGGTGGTGGACGACGTATGTCCTCAAGGTGTCGGAACGAAGGGCTTGCTACGCCCAGGGCAAAAAGCAAGGGTCTGGCCTCGACAATGGCCCAATTTGACAATGCCGGCGGCTCGAAACGGGCTTGCCGTTTTTCCTAGTCGATCAGCTCATCTGGTGTTTTCCGACGATGTATCGTAATGGCGAATCAGACGGGCGGATTGAAAGTAACGGCCTCGACAAGCCAAGCCGGTCTGCGGGAGCCACTTATCAGTGTAAGACCCCGCCCCGAGAGTTTCCGATTAGTGTTAATTAAGACGTGTTTTAGCTATAAGTGTGATTAGTGGAAATTGAGTAAATCTGGATTAGAATAGCTTTTTTATAGCTTTGAATAATTTTGGGAACTCTTTTGATCTAGTGGGGCCCTTTGGGGGTTCCTTATAGTGTGTCTTGATTAGTTTTGAGATTTATTTAGTAATTCAGGAAATCGGTAATTTGCTCCGTTCAATGTATTTTATGATTCCCGACAACTTTTGTATTTGCTCCGTTTCCATTCGAGACCTCTAAAGCCTACTTTGCCATTGATAGGGGTAAAACAGTCTTTTTACACAAAATCTGGACACTATTTTCAATGTCTCCGAAACTCGTAAACTATATACTTTTTGGAAAGTAGAAATTTCGACGATCAATTCTTCCTTCTTCGTCGAATCCGTCCGAAGCCCGTAGAACGATGTTTTAGCTCGATTGGACTTTTAAGTTGTGGGACCCATAGCCATTATCTATATAAGGAGGAGTCTTCTTCTTCTCCCTCTTCTTGCAACTCCTTGAGAAAGAAGTATTCCAGCCCAGCCCTAGACTCTTCTTCTTGCTCCTTGCTCCTCCATCTCTCAATCTCTCTCAAATCTATTGCTAAAGGCAAAATGGAGGTAGTAATCTTCTTCCCCTCCATGAGAGCTTCATCTTGATATCCTTTTTTGAGAGAGAGTCCCATTCCAAGCTATCTTTTGAGCAAGTCCTTGCCATTAGAGGACTCTTCATGTAAGTTCCTCTTCTCATCTCTTGGTGGTGTGTTCATCTAGCCTAGGAGGTGCTTCACCTTGATTATTAGAAGCTATCTCCATCTATTTCTTGGTTTTGCCCTTTTAGGGCTTGTAATGAATGTATTTTTGGGGATTTTGTGTAGATTGTAGATTTTGAGCTTGATAGTGGATTAGAGCTTGTCTAGCATACTTTGGAGACCAAGGCAAGTGGATGAATGGATTCGATTGATTTAGTTCTTACTTTGTTGAGAATGTGAATTTTTACTATTCCTATTTCACTTGGTTCATGATGTTGCATAAGGCTTTTGGAAATGTATTTATTGCATGGTTTATCTCTTAGTTAGTTTTATGTGAATACATGCATTCATCATCAAAGTGTATTTTGGTTATTATCAGCTTCTTAAATGTTATGGTACATGCATTGAATGAGATTTGGATTGGTAGGTGAATTAGTGCATTGAGGGAATGGTGGTTGGTGGAAAGGAGTAAATGTTAGATGGAAGGGAATAGACCCATTCCACATCAGAAAATGGTTGGAATGGAGGTGAAATGGTTTGGGAAAGAATTGACTGAAATCTGCACCTGATGTGTAATTCCCGCAGCTGGGCGGTCAGCGGGCGGTCACATCGGCGGCTAGCCGACATGTGACCGGCGGCTAGCCGACCCAGATGCGGTTAGAAACACAGAATGCTGCATTTTGACAGGCGAACCGCGGTCAGCCGCGCGGTCAGCTCGCGGCTAACCGCCAATCCCAAACCCAGTGACCGCCAGGTAGCCGAGACGCGCGGTTAGAAACACAGAATGCTACATTTTAGCAGGGTGAACCGCGGTCAGCCCCGCGGTCAGCAAGCGGCTAACCGCCGATCACATCAGCGGCTAACCGCCACCTGACCGACAGGTGACCGAGTTTAACCCAGAATTCCTGAGTCTTTTCTATTGGTTTCAGTGATGGTATTTAAAGGTTTGGATGGGTTGTTCTGATGCCCTACCACCTTGGAAAGACCCAGGGGATGACATAAGGAGATTGACATAGCAAGAAACATCATTTCGGAAAAAGGTATTGAGACTTTTATATTCATCAACGTGCATAAGGAAACTTAGTACGTCCTCTATCATTCGAGTACCATACTAAGGGTAATTTAGACATACAAGATCCTTATACGTGTCGTTTGAATATGGACGCCCCAATACATAGTCCCTAATGACATAAGGATTCATTGCATTGTTTTATTTAGTTTATATGTATCATTACCCGATCCTACTGGTTTTCTCTCAAATTCCGATTTGTACACCCGATATGTCCTGCCAGCCCGTGTATACTTGAACTGTTAATGATATGAAATGTGTGCCTACGAGCACCATGCCCCGCCTGCCCGTATATTTTATTTTGATATAGTTTTGTATATGTTTTGATTTATCATGTAACCTATGAGTCGGCACCACTAAGCTTGGACATCCTTGTTAGTCTGATCAACTGACTTGGGTCCCCCCCTGTGCTCCCGCCAGTTGCAACTTGGATCCCGTACTGTCCCGTTACCCGGTTCCGCGGCCGTGGTCTTGCCTAGCTATATGTATATATATATATATGTTTATAATGTTGGTTCTCGTCACTTCGTGTGTTCGAGCCCAATGCACTGAATGTGCTCTCATCACCTTAGTGATGGAGAGGATTTAGCTCTAGTGTGGTTGCCATCTAGTCAGTTTCCTGTACCTTGAATACCCCGCATGATTTATATTGCATCTGTACTTTAAATGAACTATATACCCTGTTTTAAGACAGTTATTATTTTAACAAGATTTCATCATGTTTAGAAAGTGTTTTGATTTCTTTCTTGGTATATCTATTCACCCACCTGCCAGACCGTCGTGTCTGACCCATTTTTGTGGTACTCAGGTCCAGCTCCCGTCTTTGCCCTTGAGGAGGAGCCAGAGGAGGCGGTCGGTGAACCGCAACGATTAGTAGAGTGGCAAGCTGACGATGTCATGTAGACATTGGGTTTAGCTTCGAGCTGCGAACATTTTGGGTTGTCATTGATTTCATATTTTTGGGTTGTACTGGCCTTTGTTGGCCATTATTTTTTGGGGGAATGTTAATTAACTTGTTATTTTGTTTAAACTCTAACTTAATATTTTGGGAATGCTAATGAGATCATTGCTCACTCTGACATCATGCTATACCTGTGTATTAATAGTCTTATTTGATGTGATTGGATTAAGAGTTTGATTTGCTACACGCTTCCGCACCTATATAAATGTTCTATGAGTGAATGTGGAATCCTCACCGCGGAAACCTGTGGGAAATTAAATAAACGTACAATTAGTACAAGGGGTGGTTCTCCACACCACACCACCCCCGTCGCGGTCCCGGGGCCCCCGGTCCGGGGTCGCGACAATCAGGAAGGCACAAATAGTTTCATTCGCGGATCTACTCCAGGTGCCATCAAACCAGTGCTAAAGCACCGGATCCCATCAGAATTCCGAAATTAAGCGTGCTTTGGCCAGAGTTGTACTGGGATGGTTGAACTCCGGGGAAGTCCTCATGTTGCCCCCCCTTTTGCTTTTTGCGTCAATCTGGGCCACCCTCCTTGGCCGAAGATCGTCTTTCTTTCTTGTTATTATTATTTTTTTTGCTGGTGGCACCTCGGCGCCGCGAACTGCTATCCGCGACCCGCGGTGGCCGACGTACGTCCTGAAGGTGTCGAAACGGTGGGCTTGAGGTGCAGGGGGGCAAAAACCGAGGGTCTCGCATCGAGAATGGCCCAATTTGAGTGTGCTTGGTCGAGAGTATCACTAGGAGGGTTTACCTCCTGGGAAGCCCTCGTGTTGCACCCTATTTATGCTTTTTTTGACAATTTGGGCCTCCCCTCCTTGGCCGAAGAACGCCTCTCTTTCTCGTTATTATTGTTTTTACCGGGGGCACCACGGCGCCGCGATCCAGTATCCCGGACACGCGGTGGCCAACGTACGTCCTCAAAGTGTCGGAATGATGGGCTTGGGGCACCCAGGGCGAAAAAGCAAGGGTCTCGCATCGAGAATGGCCCAATTTGACCCCACCAGCGGCTCTAAACGAGCTTTCCATTCTACCAAGTTAATCAGCTCGTTCCGAGCTTTCCGACGATGTATCATATTGGCGAATTGGGCGGGCGGATTGAAAGCAACGACCTCGACAAACCAGGCCGGTCCGTGGGAGCCTCTTATCCGGAAAGCACAAGTAGTTTCATTCACTGATCTACTTCGGGTGCGATCATACCAGCTCTAATGCACCGGATCCCATCAGAACTCCGCAGTTAAGCGTGCTTGGGCGAGAGTTGTACTAGGATGGTTTTCCTCAAGGGTAGTCGTCGTGGTGCACCCTTTTTATGCTTTTCGCGTCAGTTTGGGCCACCCCACCTTGGCCGAAGATCGTGTCTCTTTCTCATTATTATTTTTTTTACCGGAGGCACCTCGTCACCGCAATCCACTATCACGGACCAGGGGTAGCCGATGTACGTCCTCAAGGTATCGGAACGATGGGCTTGGGGCGCTCAGGGCAAAAAACCAAGAGTCTCGCATCAAGAATGGCCCAATTTGACCCCGCCGGCGGGGCGAAATGGGCATGTCGGTTCGCCCTGTCGATCAACTAGTTCCGAGCTTTCCGATGATGTATCATAATGGCGAAACCGGCAAGCGGATCGAAAGTTTTGGCCACGACAAACCTGGCCGGTCCACTGGAGCCTCCTATCAAGAAGTCACCAACAGTTTCACTCGCGGATCTAGTCCGGGTGCGATCATACTAGCGCTAAAGCACCAGATACCATCAGAACTCCACAATTAAGGGTGCTTGGGCTAGAGTTGTACTAGGATAGGTGATCTCCGGGGAAGTCCTCGTGTTGCCCCCACTTTATGCTTTGCGCGTCAATCTGGGCCTCCCCTCCTTGGCCGAGTGTCGCGACCCCGGACCGGGGGCCCCGGGACCGCGACGGGGTGGTATGGATAATGAACCACCCCTTGTTGATAATGATTAAACATTTCTTAATTTCCCACAGGTTTCCGCGGTGAGGATTCCACATTCACTCGTAGAACATTTATATAGGTGCGGAAGCGTGTAGCAAATCAAACTCTTAATCTAATCACATCAAATAAGACTGTTAATACACAGGTATGACATGATGTCAGAGTGAGCAATGATCTCAATAGCATTCCCAAAATATGAAATTAAAGTTTATACAAAAGATCAAGTTAAGTTAATATTCCCCAAAAAAAATAATGGCCAACAGAGGCCAGTACAACCAAAGTATAAATCAAGAATCATTCTATGAACTCCCCAAAATGTTCGCAGCTCAAAGCAAAACTGAACGTCTACATGACATCGTCAGCTTGCCATTCTACTAATCGTTGCGGTTCACCGACCGCCTCCTCTGGCTCCTCCTCAAAGGCAAAGACGGGAGCTGGACTTGAGTACCACAAAAATAGGTCAGACACGACGGTCTGGCAGGTGGGTGAATAGATAATACCAAGAAAGAAATCAAAACACTTTCTAAACATGATGAAATCTTGTTAAAACAATAACTGTCTTAAAACAGGGTATATAGTTCATTTAAAGTACAGATGCAATATAAATCATGCGGGGTATTCAAGGTACAGGAACTGACTAGATGGCAACCACACTAGAGCTAAATCCTCTCCATCACTAAGGTGACGAGAGCACATTCAGTGCGTTGGGCTCGAGCACACGAGGTGACGAGAACCAACATTATATACAGATACATATACATATAGCTAGGCAAGACCACGGCCGCGGAACCGGGTAACGGGACAGAACAGGATCCAAGTTGCAACTGGCGGGAGCACAGGGGGAGACCCAAGTCAGTTGATCAGACTGACAAGGATGTCCAAGCTTAGTGGTGCCGACTCATAGGTTACATGATAAGTCAAAACATATACAAAACTATATCAATATAAAACATACGGGCAGGCGGGGCATGGTGCTCGAAGGCACACATTTCATATTATTAACAGTTCATGCATAAACGAGGCTGGCGGGACATATTCAGAGTATGAATCAGAATTTGAAATCAAACTAGTAGGGTCGGGTAATTATACATGTGATCGGAGTAAAACAATGCAATGAGTCCTTATATCATTAGGGACTATGTACTGGGGCGTCCATATTCAAACGACATGTATAAGGATCTTGTATGTCTAAATTACCCTTAGTATGGTACTCGAATGATAGAGGACATACTAAGTTTCCTTATGCACGTTGATGAATATAAAAGTCTCAATACCTTTTCCGAAATGATGTTTCTTTCTATGTCAATCTCCTTATGTCATCCCCTGGGTCTTTCCAAGGTGGTAGGGCATCAGAACAACCCATCCAAACCTTTAAATACCATAACTGAAACCAATAGAAAAAACTCAGGAATTCTGGGTTAAACTCGGTCACCTGTCGGTCAGCTGGCGGTTAGCCGCCGAGGTGATCGGCGGTTAGCCGCTGGATGACCGCGGGGCTGACCGCGGTTCACCCTGCTAAAATGTAGCATTCTGTGTTTCTAACCGCGCCTCTCGGCTACCTAGCGGTCACTGGGGTTTTTGATTGGCGGTTAGCCGCGAGCTGACCGCGTGGCTGACCGCGGTTCGCCTGTCAAAATGCGGCATTCTGTGTTTCTAACCGCATCTGGGTCGGCTAGCCGCCGGTCACCTGTCGGCTAGCCGCCGAGGTGACCGCCCGCTGACCGCCCAGCTGCGGGAACTACACATCAGGTGCAGATTTCAGTCTATTCTTTCCCAAACCATTTCACCTCAACTTCAATCATTTCCTAACATGAAATGGGTCTATTCCTTCCATTTAACATTTAATTCTTTCCACCAATCACCATTTCATCAATGCATTTATTTCTCCTACCAATGCAAATCTCATTCAATGCAGATACAAATCTCATTTAAAAAGTCATACTAACCCAAAATAAACTTTCATGAATGCATGCATATATTCTCATAGAACTACTAAGAGAAAACCATGACAATAAATACATTTCCAAAAGCATTATAAACATAATGAATCAAATGAAATAGGAATAGTAAAAATCCACATTTTCAACAAAATAAGAACTTATTCAAATCGAATCCATTCATCCACTTGCCTTGGTCTCCAAAGTATGCTAATCAAGCTCTAATCCACTATCAAGCTCAAAATCTACAATCTACACAAAAATCCCCAAAATACAATCATTACAACCCTAGAATGTCAAAACCAAGAAATAGATGGAGATAGCTTCCAATAATCAAGGTGAAGCACCTCCTAGGCTAGATGAACACACAATCAAGAGATGAGAAGAAGAACTTACATGGAAAGTCCTCTAATGGCAAGAGCTTGCTCAGAGGATAGCTTGGAATGGAAGGCTCTCTCTACAAAGGGTATCAAGATGAAGCTCTCATGGAGGGGAAGAAGACTACTACCTCCATTTTGCCTTTAGCAATAGATTTGAGAGAGATTGAGAGAAGAAGAAGCAAGAAGCAATGGAAGTTGAAGAGAACCCTAGGCTGGGCTGGGATTTCTGGTTCTCAAGAAAATGCAAGAAGAGGAGGAGGGAAAAGAACTCCTCCTTATATAGACAATGGCTATGGGTCCCACAACTTAAAAGTCTAAAATGGGCTAGAACGTCAATCTACGGGCTTCGGACGGATTCGACGAAGAAGGAAGAATTGATCGTCGAAATTTCTACTTTCCAAGAAGTATATAGTTTACGAGTTTCGGAGACATTGAAAATAGTGTCCAGATTTTGTGTAAAAAGACTGTTTTACCCCTATCAATGGCAAAGTAGGGTTTAGAGGTCTCGAATGGAAACGGAGCAAATACAAAAGTTGTCGGGAATCATAAAATACATTCAACGGAGCAAATTACCGATTTCCAGAATTATAACTAAATCCCCAAAACTAATCAAGACACACTAAAAAGGAACCCCCAAAGGGCCCCACTAGATCAAAAGAATTCTCAAAATTATTCAAAGCTATAAAAAGCTATTCTAATCCAGATTTAACCCATCTCCACTAATCTCACTTATAGCTCAAACGCGTCTTAATTAACACTAATCGGAAACTCTCGGGGCGGGGTCTTACACCGAGGATCGCCTCACTTTCTCGTTATTATTTTTTTTTACCGGTGGCACCTCGGCGCCACGATCCACTATCCCAAACCCGCGGTGGTCGATGTACGTCCTCAAGCTGTCGGAACGATGCGCTTGGGGTGTCGAGGGCTAAAAACAGGTCTCGCACCGTTAATGGCCCGCTTTGACCCCGCCAACGGCGTAAAATGGGCTTGTCGGTTTCCCTCGTCAGTTCGCTTGTCTCGAGCTTTCCGACGATGTATCATAATGGTAAATCCGATAGGCCGATAGAAAGTTACGGCCTCGTCAAGCCAGGCCGGTCCGCGGGAGCCTCCTATCCGAAAGGCAAAAATAGTTCCATTCGCGGATCTAATCCGGGTGCGATCATACGAGTGCTAATGCACCGGATCCCATCAGAACTCCGCAGTTAAGCGAGCTTGGGCGAGAGTATTACTAGGATGGTTTACCTCCCGGGAAGTCCTCGTGTTGCACCCTTTTTATGCCTTTTGCGTTAATTTGGGCCTCCCCTCCTTGACCGAAGATCGCCACTCTTTCTTGTTATTATTTTTTTTTTTACCGGGGGCACCACGGCGCCGCGATCCACAATCGCGGACACGTGGTGGACGACGAATGTCCTCAAGGTGTCGGCACGGTGGGCTTGCTTTGCCCAGGGCAAAAAAGCAACGGTCTGGCATCGACAATGGCCCAATTTGACAATAACGGCAGCTCGAAACGGGCTTGCCGTTTTTCCTAGTCGATCAGCTCGTCTGGTGCTTCCGTACGATGTATCATAATGGCGAATCAGGCGAGCAGATTGAAAGTAACGGCCTCGACAAGCCAAGCCGGTCCGCAGGAGCCTCCTATCCGGAAGGCACAAATAGTTTCGTTCGCGGATCTACTCCAGGTGCGATAATACCAGCGCTAATGCACCGGATCCCATCAGAACTCCGTAATTAAGCGTGCTTTGGCCAGAGTTGTACTGGGATGGTTGACCTCCGGGGAAGTCCTCATGTTGCCCCCCTTTTTGCTTTTCGCGTCAATCTAGGCCTCCCCTCCTTGGCCGAAGATTGCTTTTCTTCCTTGTTATTATTATTTTTTTGCCGGTGGCACCTCGGCGCCGCGAACTGCTATCCGCGACTCGCGGTGGCCGACGTACTTTCACAAGGTGTCAGAACGATGGGCTTGGGGTGCAGGGGGCCTAAAACCGAGGATCTCGCATCGAGAATGGCCCAATTTGAGCGTGCTTGGTCGAGAGTATCACTAGGAGGGTTTACCTCCTGGGAAGCCCTCGTGTTGCACCCTATTTATGCTTTTTTTGACAATTTGGGCCTCCCCTCCTTGGCCGAAGATCACCTCTCTTTCTCGTTATTATTATTTTTCTCGGGGGCACCATGGCGCCGCAATCCAGTATCCTGGACACGCGGTGGCCGACGTACATCCTCAAGGGGTCGGAACGATCGGCTTGGGGCACCCGGGGCGAAAAACCAAGGGTCTCGCATCGAGAATGGCCAAATTTGACCCCACCAGCAGCTCTAAACGAGCTTTCCATTTTTCCAAGTCGATCAGCTCGTTCCGAGCTTTCCGACGATGTATCATATTGGCGAATCAGGCGGGCGGATTGAAAGTAACGACCTCGACAAACCAGGCCGGTCCGTGGGAGCCTCTTATCCGGAAAGCACTAGGAGTTTCATTCGTTGATCTACTTCGGGTGCGATCATACCAGCTCTAATGCACCGGATCCCATCAGAACTCCGCAGTTAAGCGTGCTTGGGCGAGAGTAGTACTAGGATGGTTTTCTTCAAGGGTAGTCGTCGTGTTGCACCCTTTTTATGCTTTTCGTGTCAATTTGGGCCACCCCGCCTTGGCCGAAGATCGTGTCGCTTTCTCATTATTATTTTTTCAACCGGAGGCACCTCGTCACCGCGATCCACTATCACGGACCAGCTGTAGCCAATGTACGTCCTCAAGGTATCGGAACGATGGGCTTGGGGAGCCCGGGGAAAAAAACCAAGAGTCTCGCATCGAGAATGGCCCAATTTGACCCCGCCGGCGGGGCAAAATGGGCATGTCGGTTCACCCCGTCGATTAACTAGTTCCGAGCTTTCCGACGATGTATCATAATGGCGAATCCGGCAAGCGGATCGAAAGTTTCGGCCACGACAAACCTAGCCGGTCCACTGGAGCCTCCTATAAAAAAGTCACCAACAGTTTCACTCGCGGATCTACTCCGGGTGTGATCATACCAGCGCTAAGGCACCAGATACCATCAGAACTCCACAATTAAGGGTGCTTGGGCTAGAGTTGTACTAGGATGGGTGACCTCCGGGGAAGTCCTCGTGTTCCCCACCCTTTTTGCTTTGCGCGTCAATCTGGGCCTCCCTTCCATGGCTGAAGATATCCTCTCTTTCTCGTTATTATTTTTTTTTTACCGGTGGCACCTTGGCGCCGCGATCCACTATCCCGAACCCGTGGTGGTCGATGTACGTCCTCAAGCTGTCGGAACGATGGGCTTGGGGTGTCGAGGGCTAAAAACCGGTCTCGCACTATTAATGGCCCAATTTGACCCCGCCAACAGCGTAAAATGGGCTTGTCGGTTTGCCTTGTCAGTTAGCTTGTCTCGAGCTTTCCGAAGATGTTTCATAATGGTGAATCCGATGGGCGGATAGAAAGTTACGGCCTCGTCAAGCTAGGCCGGTTCGCGGGAGCCTCCTATCCGGAAGACAAAAAAAGTTCCATTCGCGGATCAAATCCGAGTGTGATCATACGAGTGCTAATGCACCGGATCCCATCAGAACTCCGCAGTTAAGCGTGCTTGGGCGAGAGTATTACTAGGATGGTTTACCTCCCGGGAAGTCCTCGTGTTGCACCCTTTTTATGCCTTTTGCGTTAATTTGGGCCTCCCCTCCTTGACCGAAGATCGCCTCTCTTTCTTGTTATTATTTTTTTTTACCGGGGGCACCACGGCGCCGCGATCCACAATCACGGACACGTTGTGGACGACGTATGTCCTCAAGGTGTCGGAACGGTGGGCATGCTGTGCCCAGGGCAAAAAACCAAGGGTCTGGCATTGACAATGGCCCAATTTGACAATGCCGGTGGCTCGAAACGGGCTTGCCGTTTTTCCTAGTCGATCAGCTCGTCTGGTGCTTTCGTACGATGTATCATAATGGCGAATCAGGCGGGCGGATTGAAAGTAATGGCCTCGACAAGCCAAGCCGGTCCGCGGGGAGCCTCCTATCCGGAAGGCACAAATAGTTTCATTCGCGGATCTACTCCAGGTGCGATCATACCAGTGCTAATGCACCGGATCCCATCAGAACTCCGTAATTAAGCGTGCTTTGGCCAGAGTTGTACTGGGATGGTTGACCTCTGGGGAAGTCCGTGTGTTACCTCCCATTTTGCTTTTCGCGTCAATCTGGGCCTCCCCTCTTTGGCCAAAGATCGCCTTTCTTTCTCGTTATTTTTTTTTACCGGTGGCACCTCGGCGTCGTAGTCCACTATCCCGAACCTGCGGAGGCAGATGTACGTCCTCAAGGTGTCGGAATGATGGGCTTGGGGTGCCGGGGGCCAAATGTGACGTTGGGCCCAATGTGACCCCGCCAGCGGCACGAAATGGGCTTGCCGGTTTGCCTCGGCAATCACCTCGTCCCGAGCTTTCTGACGATGTATCATAATGGCGAATCCGATGGGTGGATAGAAAGTTACGGCCTCGTTAAGCAAGGCTGGTATGGGGCAGCCTCATATCCGGAAGGCACAAATAGTTTCATTCGCGGATCTACTCCGGGTGCGATCATACTAGCACTAATGCACCGGATCCCATCAGAACTCCGCAGTTAAGCGTGCTTGGGCGACATTATTTCTAGGATGGTTTACCTCCTGGGAAGTCCTAGTGTTGCACCCTCTTTATGCTTTTTTAGTCAATTTGGGTCTTCCCTCCTTAACCGAAGATCGCCTCTCTTTCTCGTTAATATTTTTTTTTACCGGGGGCACCACTACGCAGCGATCCACTATCCCGGACACGCGGTAGCCGACGTACGTCCTCAGGGTGTCGGAACGATGGGCTTGGGGCGCCCCGGGAAAAAAACCAAGGGTCTCACATCGAGAATGGCCCAATTTGACCCTGCCGGCGGCTCGAAACTGGCTTGCCGTTTTTCCTCGTTGATCAGGTCGTCCCGTGCTTCCGACGATGTATTATTATGGCGAATCGGGCAGGCGGATAGAAAGTAATGGCCTCGACAAGCCAGGCTGGTCCGCTGGAGCCTCCTATCCTGAAGGCACAAATAGTTTTATTAGCGGATCTACTCCGGGTGAGATCATACCAGCGCTAATGCACCGGATCATATCAGAACTACGCAACTAAGTGTGCTCGGGTTAGAGTTGAAGATGGGTGACCTCCGGGGAAGTCCTCATGTCGCCCCTCCTTTTTGGTTTTCGTTTCAATCTAGGCCTCCCCTCCTTGGCCGATGATCACCTTTCTTTCTTGTATTAATTTTTTTTACCGATGGCACCTTGGCGCCGCGATCAACTATCCCGAACCCGCGGTGGCCGACGAATGTCCTTAAGGTGTCGGAACAATGGGCCTGGGGCGCCGGGGACAAAAGCAGAGGGTCTCGCATCAAGAATGGCCCATTTTGATCGCGCCGGCAGCGCGAAATGGGATTGCCAGTTTGCGTCGTCAATCAGCTCGTCCGAAGCTTTCCGACGATGTATCATAATGGCAAATTCAATGGGCGGATAAAAAGTTACGGCCTCGTCAAGCCAGGCCGGTCCGCGGGAGCCTCCTATCCGGAAGGCACAAATAGTTTCATTCGCGGATCTACGCCGGGTGCGATCATACTAGCGCTAATGCACCGGATCCCATCAGAACTCCGCAGTTAAGCATGCTTGGGCGAGAGTATTACTAGGATGGTTTACCTCCTGGGAAGTCCTCGTGTTGCACCCTCTTTATGCCTTTTGCATCTATTTGGGCCTCTCCTCCTTGACCGAAGATCGCCTCTCTTTCTCGTTATTATTTTTATTTGTCGGGGGCTCCACGGCGCCGCGATCCACTATCCTAGACACTCAGTGGCCGACGTACGTCCTCAAGGTTTCGGAACGATGGGCTTGGGGCGGCCGGGGCAAAAAACCAAGGGTCTTGCAACGAAAATGGCCAATTTGACCCGGTCAGCGGCTCGAAACGGGCTTGCCGTTTTTCCTCGTCGATCAGCTCGTCCCGAGCTTTCCGACAATGTATCATAATCGTGAATCAGGCGGGCGGATCGAAAGTAACGGCCTCGACAAAGCCAGTCCGGTCCGCAGGAGCCTCCTATTCGGAAGGCACAGATAGTTTCATTCACGGATCTACTCCGGGTGCGATCATACCAGTGCTAATGCACCGGATCCCATCAGAACTCCACAATTAAGCGTGCTAGGACTAGAGTTGTACTAGGATGGGTGACCTCAGGGGAAGTTCTCGTGTTGCCCCCCTTTTTGCTTGTTACGTCAATCTGGGCCTCCCCTCCTTGGCCGAAGATCGCCTTTCTTTCTCGTTACTATTTTTTTTACCTGTGGTACCTCGGCGCCGCGATCCACTATCCCGGACTCGCGATGGCAGACGTACATCCTCAAGGTGTCGGACCAATCGGCTTGGGACGCTGATGGCCAAACACAGAGGGTCTCGCATTGAGAATGGCCCAATTTTACCCCGTCGGCGGTGCGAAATGGGGTTGCCGGTTTCACTCAGCAATCAGATCGTCCCGACCTTTCCGACGATGTATCATAATGGCGAATCCAGAGGGCGAATAGAAAGTTACGGCCTCGTCAGGCCAGGCCGGTCCGCGAGAGCCTCCTTTCCGGAAGACACAAATAGTTTCATTCGCGGATCTACTCTGGGTGAGATCATACCAGCGCTAATGCACCGGATCCCATCAGAACTCTGCAGTTAAGCGTGCATGGGCGAGAGTAGTACTACGATGGTTTACCTCCTGGGAAGTCCTCGTGTTATACACTTTTTATGCTTTTTGCGTCAATTTGGGCCTCCCCTTCTTGGCTGAAGATCGCCTCTCTTTCTCATTATTATTTTTTTTTTACCAGGGGGCACCACGGCTCCGCGATCCACTATCCCGGATACACGGTGGTCGACGTACGTCCTTAAGCTGTCGGAACGATGGGCTTGGGGTGCCCGAGCAAAAAGGCCAAGGGTCTCGCATTGAGAATGGCAAAATTTGACCCTGTCGGCGGCTCGAAATGGGCCTGCCGGTTTGCCCTGTCGATCAGCTCATCCCGAGCTTTTCGACGATGTATCATAACTGCGAATCAGGCGGGCGAATCGAAAGTAACGGCGTCTACAAGCCAGGGCGGTCCGCGGGAGCCTCCTATCCGGAATGCATAAATAGTTTCATTCGCGGATCTACTCCGGGTGCGATCATACCAGTGCTAATGCATCGGATCCCATCAGAATTCCGCAATTAAGCGTGCTTGGGCTAGAGTTCTACTAGGATGGGTGACCTCCGGGGAAGTCCTCGTGTTGCCCCTCCTTTTGCTTTTCACGTCAATCTGGGCCTCCCCTCCTTGGCCGAAGAGCGCCTTTCTTTCTTGTTATTATTAGCTTTTTACCAGTGGCACCTTCGCGCCGCAATCCACTATCCCGGAGGCATGGTGGCCGACGTACGTTTTCAAGGTGTCGGAACAATGGGCTTGGGGTGCTGAGGGCCAAAAACCGAGGGTCTCGCATCGAGAATGGACCAATTTGACCCTGCTAGCGGCGCGAAATGGGTTTGCCGGTTTTCCTCGACAATCCGCTCGTCCCAAGTTTTCTGACGATGTATCATAATGGCGAATCCGATAGGCGGTTAGAAAGTTACGGCCTCGTCAAGCTAGGCCGGTCCGTGGGAGCCTCCTTTCCGGAAGGCACAAATAGTTTCTTTCGCGGATCTACTTCGGGTGCGATCATACTAGCGCTAATGCACCGGATCCCATCAGAACTCCGAAGTTAAGCGTGCTTGGGCGAGAGTATTACTAGGATGGTTTACCTCCTAGGAAGTCTTCGTGTTGCACCCTTTTTATGCATTTTGCGTCAATTTGGGCCTCCCCTCCTTGACCGAAGATCGCCTCTCGTTCTCGTTATTATTTAATTTTAATGGGGCCACCACGGTGCCGCGATCCACTATACCGGACACGCGGTGGCCGACGTACGTCCTCAAGGTGTCGGAACGATGGGCTTGGGGCACCCAGGGCAAAAAACCAAGGGTCTCGCATCAACAATGTCCCAATTTGACCATGCCGGCGGCTTGAAATGGGCATGCCATTTTTCCTCGTCGATCAGCTCATCCCGTGCTTTCCTACGATGTATCATAATGGCGAATCAGGTGGGCGGAACGAAAGTAACGGCCTCGACAAGCCAGGCTGGTCCGTGGGAGCCTCCTATCCGGAAGTCACAAATTGTTTTATCAGCGGATCTACTCCGGGTGCAATATTTCCAGCGCTAATGCACCGGATCATATCGGAACTACGCAATTAAACGTGCTTGGGTTAGAGTTGTAGATGGGTGACCTCCGGGGAAGTCCTCGTGTTGCCCCCCCTTTTTGCTTTTCGCGTCATTCTGGGCCTCCCCTCCTTGGCCGAAGATCGCCTTTCTTTCTTGTTATTGTTTTTTTTTACCGGTGGCACCCTAGCGCCGCGATCCACTATCCCGAAGCTGCAATGGCCGACGTATGTCCTCAAGGTGTCGGAACGATGGGCTTGAAGCGCCGGGGGCAAAAAACCAAGAGTCTCGCATCGAAAATGGCCCAATTTGACCCAGCCGGTGGCGCGAAATGGGCTTGCCAATTTGCCTAGTCAATCAGCCCGTCCTGAGCTTTCCAACGATGTATCATAATGGCGAATCCGATGGGCGGAAAGAGAGTAATGACCACGTCAAGCCAGGCCGGTCTGCGGGAGGCTCCTAGTTGGTAGGCACAAATAGTTTCATTAGCGGATCTACTCCGGGTGCGATCATACTAGCGCTAATGCACCGGATCCCATCAGAACTCCGTAGTTAGGCGTGCTTGGGCAAGAGTATTACTAGGATGGTTTACCTTCTGGGAAGTCCTCATGTTACACTCTTTTTATGATTTTTGCTTCAATTTGCGCCTCCCCTCCTTGGCTGAAGATCGCCTCCCTTTCTCGCTATTATATTTTTTTACCGGGGGCACCACAGCGCTGCGATCCACTATCCGGAGCACGCGGTGGCCTACGTACGTCCTCAAGTCATCGGAACGATGGGCTTGGGGCGCCCGGGCCAAAAAAAATAAGGGTCTCGCATCGAGAATGGCCAAATTTGACACCGCTGGCGGCCCGAAAAGGGCTTGCCGATTTGCCCTGTTGATCAGCTCATCCCGAGCTTTCCGACGATGTATCAAAATGGCGAATCGGGTGGGTGGATCGAAAGTAACGGCCTCGACAAGCCAAGCCGGTCCGCGGGAGCCTCCTATTCGGAAGGCACAAATAGTTTCATTCGCAGATCTACTCTGGGTGCCATCATACCAGTGCTAATGCACCGGATCCCATCAGAACTCTGCAATTAAGCGTGCTTCAGCTAGAGTTGTAGTAGGATGGGTGACCTCCGGGGAAGTCCTCGTGTTGCCCCCCTTTTTGATTTTCGCGTCAATCTGGGCCTCCCCTCCTTGGCCGAAGAGTGCATTTCTTTCTCGTTATTATTTTTTTTACCGGTGGCACCTAGGCGTCGCGATCCACTATCCTGGACCCACGGTGGCTGATGTACGACCTCAAGGTTTCGGAACGATGGGCTTGGGGCGCCGAGGGCCAAAAACCGAGCGTCTCGCATTGAAAGTGGCCAAATTTGACCCTGCCGGCGGTGCGAAATGGGGTTGCCGGCTTGCCACGTCAATCAGCTCGTCCTGAGCATTCCGACGATGTATCATAATGGAAATCCGATGGGCGATTAGAAAGTTACGGCCTCGTCAAGCCAGGCCAGTCCGCGGGAGCCTCCTTTACGGAAGGCACAAATAGTTTCATTCTCGGATCTACTCCGGGTGCGATCATACCAGCGCTAATGCACCGGAACCCATCAGAACTCCGCAGTTAAGCGTGCTTGGGCGAGAGTAGTACTAGGATGGTTTACCTCCTGGGAAGTCCTCGTGTTGTACCCTTTTCATGCTTTTTGCGTCAATTTGGGCCTCCCCTCCTTGGCTGAAGATCGCCTCTCTTTCTCGTTATTTTTACCGGGGGCACCACGGCGCCGCGATCCACTATCCCGGACACGCGGTAGCCGACGTACGTCCTCAAGCTGTCGGAACAATGGGCTTGGGGCACCCGGGCCAAAAAATCAAGGGTCTCGCATCTGGAATGGACAAATTTGACACCGCTGACGGCTCCAAAAGGGCTTGCTGGTTTGCCTCGTAGAACAGCTCGCCCCCAAGCTTTTGGACGATGTATCATAATGGCGAATTAGGCGGGCAGATCGAAAGTAACGGCCTCGACAAGCTAGGCCGGTCTGCGGGAGCCTCCTATCCGGAAGGCACAAATAGTTATATTAGCAGATCTACTCCAGATGCGATCATACCAGCGCTAATGCACCGGAGCATATCAGAACTATGCAATTAAGCGTGCTTGGGTTAGTGTTGTAGATGGGTGACCTCCAGGGAAGTCCTCGTGTTGCCCGCGCCCCCCCCCCCCCTTTCGCTTTTCGGGTCAATCTTGGCCTCCCCTCCTTGGCCGAAGATCGCCTTTCTTTCTCGTTATAATTTTTTTTCCGGTGGCACCTCGGCGCCGCGATCCACTTTCCTGAACCCGCGGTGGCCGACGTACATCCTCAAGGTGTCAAAACGATGGGCTTAGGGTACCGGGGGCCAAAAACCATGCGTCTTGCATCGAGAATTGCCCAATTTTACCCCGCCGGCGGCAAAAAATGGGTTTCCCGCTTTCCCTCGTCAATTAGCTAATCCTGAGCTTTCCGACAATGTATCATAATGGCGAATCCGGTGAGCAGATAGGAAGTAACGGCCTCGTCAAGCCAGGCCAGTCCGCGGGAGCATCCTATCCAGAAGGCACAAATAGTATCATTCGTGGATCTACTCCGGGTGCGATCATACAAGTGCTAATGCACCGGATCCCACCAGAACTTCGTAGTTAAGCGTTCTAGGGCGAGAGCATTACGAGGATGGTTTACCTCCTGGGAAGTCCTCGTGTTGCACCCTTTTTATGCTTTTTGCGTCAATTTCGGTCTCCCCTCCTTAACCAAGGATTGCCTCTCTTTCTTGTTATTTTTTTTTTACCGGGGGCTCCACGGCGCCGCGATCCACTATCCCGGAGATGCGGTGGCGAACGTACGTCCTCAAGGTGACGGAACGACGGGTTTGGGGCGCCAAGGGCAAAAAACCAAGGGTCTCGCATCGAGAATGGCCCAATTTGACCCTGCCGGAGGCTCAAAACGGGCTTTCCGATTTTCATCGCCGATCAGCTCGTCCCGAGCTTTCCGATGATGTATCATAATGGCGAATCAGGAGGGCAGATCAAAAGCAGTGGCCTCGAAAAGCCAGGCGGTCCACGGGAGCCTCCTATCCGGAAGGCACAAATAGTTTCATTTGCGGCTCTACTCCGGGTGAGATCATACCAGTGCTAATGCACCGGATCCCATCAGAACTCCGTAATTAAGCGTGCTTGGGCTAGAGTTGTACTAGGATGGGTGACCTCCGGGGAAGTCCTTGTGTTGCCCCTCCCCCTTTGCTTTTCTTGTCAATTTGGGCCTCCCCTCCTTGGCCGAAGATTGCCTTTCTTTCTCGTTATTATTATTTTTTTCCGGTGGCACCTCGGCGCCGCGATCCACTATCCTGGACCCGCGGTGGCCGACGTACGTCCTCAAGGTGTCGGAACGATGGGCTTAGGGCGCCGAGGGCAAAAAACAGAGGGTCTCGCATTGAGAATGGCCCAATTTCACCATGCCAGCGGTGCAAAATGGGCTTGCCGATTTGCTTCGTCAATCAGCTCGTCCCGAGCTTTCCGACGATGTATCATAATGGCAAATCTGGTAGGCGGATAGAAAGTTACGGTCTCGTCAAGCCAGGCCAGTCTGCGGGAACCTCCTATCCAAAAGACACAAGTAGTTTCATTCGCGGATCAACTCTGGGTGCGATCATACCAGCGCTAATGCACCGGATCCCATCAGAACTCCGCAGTTAAGCGTGCTTGGGTGAGAGTAGTACTAGGATGGTTTACCTCCTGGGAAGTCCCTGTGTTGTACCCTTTTTATGCTTTTTGAGTCAATTTGGGCCTCCCCTCCTTGGCTGAAGATCGCCTCACTTTCTCGTTATTATATGTTTTACCGGGGGCACCACGGCACCACGATCAGCTATCCTGGATACGCGGTGGTTGACGTACGTCCTTAAGCTGTCGGAACGATGGGCTTGGGGTGCCCGGGCAAAAAAACCAAGGGTCTCACATTGAGAATGGCCAAATTTGACCCTGCCGGCGGCTCGAAATGGGCTTGCCAGTTTGCCCTGTCGATCAGCTCATCCCTAGCTTTTTGACGATGTATTATAACTGCGAATCAGGCGGGCGGATCGAAAGTAACGGCCTCGACAAGCCAGGCCGGTCCGCGGGAGCCTCCTATCCGGAAGGCACAAGTAGTTTCATTCGTGGATCTACTCTGGGTGAGATCATACGAGTGCTAATGCATCGGATCCCATCAGAACACCGCAGTTAAGCGTGCTTGGGCGAGAGTATTACTAGGATGGTTTACCTCCTCGGAAGTCCTCGTGTTGCACCCTTTTTATGCTTTTTGCGTCAATTTGGGCCTCCCCTCCTTGACTGAAGATCACCACTCTTCTCGTTATTATTTTTTTTTACTGGGGGCACCACGGCGCTATGATCCACAATCCCGGACACGCAGTGGCCGACGTACGTCCTCAAGGTGTCGGAACGATGGGCTTGAGGCGCCCAGGGCAAAAAACCAAGGGTCTCGCATTGAGAATGGCCGAATTTGACTCTGCCGGCGGCTCAAAACAGGCTTGCCATTTTTCCTCGTCGATCAGCTCGTCCTGAGCTTTCCGACGATGTATCATAATGGCGAATCAGGCGAGCGGATAGAAAGTAACGGCCTCGACAAGCCAAGCCGGTCCATGGGAGCCTCCTATCCGGAAGGCACAAATAGTTTCATTCGCAGATCTACTCCGGGTGCGATCGTAGCAGTGCTAATGCACCGGATCCCATCTGAACTCCGCAATTAAGCATGCTTGGGCTAGAGTTGTACTAGGATGGGTGACCTCCGAGGAAGTCCTCGTGTTGCTCCCATTTTTACTTTTCGCGTCAATCTGGGCCTCCCTTCCTTGGCCGAAGATTGCCTTTCTTTCTCGTTACTTTTTTTTTTACCGGTGGCACCTCGGCTCCGCAATCCACTATCCCGGACCCGTGGTGGCCAACGTATGTCCTCAAGGTGTCGGAACGATGGGCTTGGGGCGCCGGGGGCCAAAAACCGAGGTTCTTGCATCGAGAATGACCCAATTTTACCCCGCCGGAGGCGCATAATGGCTTGCCGGTTTGCCTCATCAATCAGCTCGTCCCAAGCTTTCCGACGATGTATCATAATGGCGAATCCAGTGGGCGGATAGATAGTTACGGCCTCATCAACCCAGGCCGGTCCGCGGGAGCCTCCTATCCAGAAGGCACAAATAGTTTCATTCGCGGATCTACTCTGGGTGCGATCATACCAGCGCTAATGCACCGGATCCCTTCAGAACTCCGCAGTTAGGCGTGCTTGGGCGAGAGTAGTACTAGGATGGTTTACTTCCTGGGTAGTCTTTGTGTTGCACCCTTTTTATGCTTTCCACGTCAATTTGGGCCTCTCCTCCTTAGTCGAAGATCGTCTCTCTTTCTCGTTATTACTTTTTTTTTACCGGAGGACCCCGGCGTCGCAATCCACTATCTCGGACTACCGGTGGCCGATGTACGTCCTCAAGGTGTCGGAACGATGGGCTTGGGGGGCCCGGGGCAAAAAACCAAAAGTCTCGCATCGAGAATGGCTCAATTTGACCCCTCCGGCAGGGCGAAATGTGCATGTCGGTTCGCCCCTGTTGACACCAAAAATGTCACTTTGCCTCTTCAACAGCAAAAGCTACATGGAGCCACATCCTACTATAAACAGGCGAAGCCGCTTCAAGCATAAGATCTTGTCAGAATCAAACAAAAACTACAAGATCCTTTAAAATAACCAAAAGAAGGGTATAGATGAAGTTTCGGGCCATTTCGACACCATTTGGCCTAACTTCAATCCTCCTACAGCTGAGTGGAAGCCCCCGGTGGCGACAATGTTGAAGATATCAAATCTTCGATCAGAGCCTATGGATGATCTCAAAATACCTTTAAAAGGCTCTACATCAGATTTCAAGTCAAACTGACACCGTTTGACCATCAATCAATTCTCGAATGGCGAAAACAAGCCTCTCGGTGGCGAGAACCATCAACGTTGCCACTCATCAAAAAAAGCACATGGGTAGCTTCTACTTGCTTCCAAAGGGTTGGTCGTTAAATTTCAGGTCATTTCGACAACGTCTCACCCGACTTTGACGCTCGGAAACAAAATCAAGCCTACTGGCGGCGGCGCTCCCCGAGACCATGGCACCCAAATCGGAGCTAATGGATCGTCTCAAAACGACTCCAATAGGCTCCCTGTCAAATTTTAGGTCAATCGGACATCGGTTGACCGCACATCAAAGCTCGACATCTTCCGCGTGGTTGTTGACACCAAAAATGTCACTTTGCCTCCTCAACATCAAAAGCTATATGGAGCCGTATCCTACTACAAACAGGCAAAGTTGCTTCAAGCATCAGATCTTGTCAGAATCAAACAAAAACTGCAAGATCCTTCAAAATAGCCAAAAGAAGGGTACACTTGAAGTTTTGGGCCATTTCGACACCATTTGGCCTAACTTCAATCCTCCAACAGCTGAGCGAGAGCTCCCGGTGCCGACAGTATCAAATACATCAAATCTTTGATCAAAGCCTATGGATGGTCTCAAAATACCTCCAAAAGGTTCCACGTCGAATTTCAAGTCAAACCGACACCGTTTGACCCTCCATCAACTCTCGAACGGCGAAATCAAGCCCCCCGACGGCGAGAACCTCCGATGCCGCCACTCATCAAACAAAACACATGAGTAGCTTCTACATGCTTCCAAAAGGCTGCACGTCAAATTTCAGGTCATTCCGACAACGTTTGACCCGGTTTTGACGCTCCGAAGCAAAATCATGCCTACCGGCGGCGAAGCTCCCCGGGACCATGGCATCCAAATCAGAGCTAATTGATCATCTCAAAATGACTCCAATAGGCTCTCTGTCAAATTTCAGGTCAATCGGACATCGGATGACCTACATCAAAGCTCGACATCTTCCGCATGGTGAAATCAAGTTTAGCATTGACGGGACCCCAAACGCTTCAAAACTCAAATAAAAGCCCATGGTTGGTCCTATCTAATGCTTAGGAAGCTTCACCTCAAATTTTAGGTCATTCCGACGTCGTTTGACCTAGTTTCAACTTTTGGCGGAAAATCGGCTACAAAGTCTTCGGCTTTTCCAAAAAATAGGAAACTTTGTGCTCTGATTTGCATGACTTCTCGATGGGTTTTCTTCAGTGGAATCAAGCCAATAAATGAGGAGAAAATTCAAAGAAAAATACAAGAGAAAACAGAAGCAAAAAAGCCCGAAAAACGGCTAAGAAGCGGTGACCGGACGGCGACCGAAAAAGGGGCCAAAGCCCCATGGTCGCCGGCGACCCTGGAAGTCCGGGTTGCCTGATTTCCGCCAGAATGACCATTTTTTCGATTCTTTCCGTGTTTCGCGATGTTTGGCCCTTGTGATTTTCTTAAAATCTGATTTTTAAGGCATGATATCCGTCGATCTTCATCAACATCACGGATCCACCATCGAAATCATTTGATCATCATCGGACACTCCAAAATCGCCAACCGGCCGACCAAGAAAGTACACTTTCTGCCCGACCGATCGAGAAATCGACTGGACAGATGTTGCTGGCCCATTGGTGTCAACCAATGTCTGAATTTGCATAGTCATCCGACATCAAACAACGTGCGGATCCATCGATGATCATCGCAAGAAGAATTCCAAAAGACGCGGCGCGGCCGGCGACTCTTCAAGCGACTCGGCGACCAATTAATGTTGTTAATTGACCTTTTTATGACAACTTATTAGGGTCGTTAACTCATTATTTTGGACGGCCCAATCAGAAGCAAGTAAATGGGAGTTACAAGTCCAGTTAATCATGGCAATTAACCATGTAACTCCTATCATTATGGAGATTAATCATGGTAATTAATCATGAAACTCCCTTCATCATGGAGATTAAATGCCCATTATTCTCCATCGGCCAATCAAAATCCAAGGAAAAGGAGTTACAAAATTATGAAATTAATACTTGTAACTCCTCCCATCATGGAGCATTAATACCATTAATGCCCATAAAACCCTCCTAATGGCCACCAAAAGCCTATAAATAGGCGGTCATTCCAAAGGGAAGGGATCCTGAAAAATCGCCTGAAAATTGTCCTGAAGAATTCTCTGCAAAAAGAAGCTCTCCTACTTTGAAGAAACCCTGCTGCAAGAACTACAAGGTGATTGAAGTCCCTTACGCCCCCCCCCAAGGTTTCTCTTCTTCTATCCAACATGGCCTAGATGTGGCTTTTCAGCCCGTCTACTCGGTTTTTTTTATTGGATATATGACCTTCCCTTGGTCTTTGTCCTCTAAAAATCCGAGGTCCAAGCCAAACCAAGTGAACTAAAGCGTCAAGTGTTCTCATCTGAAGGACGATGGCAGAGTCCATACATGACTCGCAACCGTCGATCTGAACGAGTCCCCACAATCGCTTGAGAAGTTAGATCCCACTTTCTTCCCTTTCTATTGTATTTTGTATTTTTAAAAAAGACAAAAATCACAATTCTGTCTTTCATCATTGATAAGATTTGTAAATCGCCTTCCATGGCAAAATCGCCTTCTACGGCACAAAACCGCCTTTCACGGCAAACTAAACAAAATCGCCTCTCACGGCATTTTAAAACCTTGTATCTTTCTTTAAATATACATGCAATGGAAAGTTAGAAAAAAAGTTTGATTTCCTTTCTACTTGTGAAGGTGAATCTCCGGATCACCATTTCAAATTCAAAGTAGAATAGAAAATCTGGTATACCCATATAAAAATATTGATGCTTACTCTTTTTTTCTCTTCACCCTGCCGCACCCCAGCGGACCCAGGACGAAGGAAGGCAAGAATGAAAAAGCCGGGTCCATCAGCGGTGAAATCAAGTCTAGCATCGACGGGACTTCAAACCGTCTACTGGGTCTTTTGTTTGAGCTAACGTTCGGATTGGGAGGAGCCATTTTCCTCTCTTTGATGGGTCCATTGGAGATCTTTCAAAAAAAAAAAAACTTAAATTTTTTTTTTTCAAATTCCTTTCTTTTGGATTCAAATTGGAGAAACTTTGGTTCTTTCTTTTTCATACAATGGCTCGCAGAAATGTTTGAGCCAACGTTCGAATTGGGAGGGGCCATTTTCCTCCCTTTGATGGGTCCATTGGAGATCTTTAAAAAAAAAATGCATTAAGGTTGCACCAATTGCATTCTTTGACCAAAGTGGATCTAAGAAAAGCCTTGTCCAGAGTGTGGAGACAGCTAGACTGTTCAAGGTAAGGGTCCTTCAAACTGGTTCATTAAGTAATCCTACCCTTACCTGGGGGCTAATCTATCCACTAAGGTTTCATAAGAGAGAATTGGAAAACCTATGTGCACTCTTAAAAAAAAAACAAAACAGAGAAAAATCTTTAAAAAAAAAAAAAAACTTCTGTCACTATTGTATTCAAATTGGAGGAATTTTGGTTCTTTTATGTTTCGGATTTAGGCTCGCAGAAATGTTTGAGCCTATATTCGAATTGGAATACCATTTGCTCTCTTTTATGAATTCAATCTTGACTTTTCAAAAAAAAAAAAAAAAAACTCCCATCATTATTGGATTCAAATCTGAGAAACCCTGGTTCTTTCCTTTTTCGGATTTAGGCTCGCAGAAATGTTTGAGCCTGTATTCGGATTGGAATACCATTTGCTCTCTTTTGTGAATCCAATATTGACATTTCAAAAAAAAAATCCCATCTCGTGTCCTTTTTCAAGGATGCGATTTACAACATTTGTGCCTCGCGGTGCTAGTACGCCCTTTCGGGTCTACTGTATTCGCGACCGACACATTTGTATCTCTAACCTTATATCATTTTACCTCGAGTGAGCTTTGCTTCTCGGTAACTTAAATTAAGGTTTACAATTGCTTCTAGCAGTCCCTGGAACGCTCATTTTGAGCCGACCATACTTGCGTTCTGAACAATTGTACCCTCTATGACTTTTTGCCTTCTTCATTACGCTCAGAATAGGCTATGCCTGCTGAGCAATTTGAAAAGACAAAACCATAGTATTTTCCATTTATGATCACCATATTCTTGTGATTACTAATGGATGTGGTCTTGTTTCAAAAGTTTTCCAAAACTAAGAATGGCAGCTTCGTTGACCATCACCTTCGATGAGAATAAGTACCAAGTTATGCTTCAAGAGAAGCAAAGCAAGCGCACTTTCAAGCGCCCCACCAGCTGCCGAAGCGTCACCTCCCTTGGCAACTCCCAAAACACCGGGTCGACCTCCACTCCCCGGACCATCATCTTCGGGTCATTGGGACCATTCCCACTACCCGCAAAAGATACGGTGCCTACTAAGAAGCAGAAGACCGCCCCTTAATGTGTCGCTGCCCCGACACCAAAGGCGGTCACCAAGAAACCTGAGGCTCGTGGCAACCCCACGAGGCCTCAACCTACAAAAAACCAGGTCTGCCCTGGGACTTGGTCCCTGCGATCTTCTCCAAAACAAAGAAGGTCCCAGACATCTACAAAGCCAGCATACCTGGCCCCTCTCAAGGAGAACCGGTTCTATCCTCTTGCTTACATCGAAGGAGAGAAACCTACCCTCCACCGAACAACCAAAACAACTCAGCACGAGCCAGCTTGTTCATACAAGCCCAAAATCAAGTTGTGCATCACAAGGCCTCGACAAGAACTTGCCAGGGCCTGCTCTCCTGCAACTCGACTCTTCATCTCAGGGGCCGAGCTTGCAAAATTTAAAGCTTTGCTGCGACAGGCTAAGGACCGCGTCTAGATCCTGTCCACGCCAGTCTTTAAGGAAGACAAGCTCGGTTGCTGCGCGTGAGGGACCACGACCTTCATTGCTAGAGCACAGCCTGAGCTAACCGAAGCTCAAATTGGTCGTCGTATAAGTCGTCGCGCGGCATATCGACAAAAGATATTAGAGAAGCAAAGAACCCAGCATTCTGAGCTTCAAATCTCCCAAAAATGGGTCGAAAAAGAAAGACCCGACCAAGTTGCTGCTGTCCACATGGTTGGCAAAACCAAAAGACGCCAGAAGTCAGCGACGAAAATACATGTCAGATGGCCGGATGAAAAGACATCAGGAAGATTCTCCCACTCCTTCGAGCCAAGGACACCGGAGTGATCATTCCTCAGGCTCTTCATTTAGAAGAATGAGCTCCAGCTCAGTCACTAAGACAGTATCCTCTTTCGACTCACGAAGGATGAATGTCTTGGTCACAAACTCTAAGCAACCTCCACCACATGACGACATGGCTCTACGCATTTAGTAGCTAGAGCAAGGACATCAGAGAATAGAGGTTCTGATGGAAAACCTCCTTCTCACTCTCCAGCGTCCACCAAACAATGAGGAAGTTCCTCCACAAGATGAGGCAAATGGTGGAGAAGATGAGTCACGCGCCCTTACTAAAAAGGAAGTTGACGATATCCTTGCCAAAGCAAAAGAAGAGGATACACTAAAGGAGCATGGGATCAAGCCACCATATCCCTTATGGATGGACTCAGTTCCTTTCCCTCCAAAATTCAAGCAACCTCTTCTCCAAACATATAAGGGGAAAGGTTCAGCTAGACAGCACGTCATCCACTTCAAGATCCTGACAGGAACGATTGCGGATCAAGATGCTCTCAAGATTCGTCTCTTTGCAAGTACCCTAAAAGGTACGGCCTTTGATTGGTACTCCACTCTGTTAGTGTCACATTCCTGTGTGCACTATATTTGGTTTGTCAATTCCGTGTCATTGTGTCCAGAAGACCTTACATCTCGAAGTGTGTCAAGGAAGATCTACTTCTAGAGATTGTTCAAGCTTTTGGAAGACCTGGATGCGTCAAAGAAGACTCCACTTGTGTGCAAATCATCTCAGGTATTTTGGACCCAAAACCGTTACCTCTCTGGACCCTAGGATTCATGCTTACCTTAGCCTATATTCAGTTTTTCATCTATGGTTCTCTCCATTCTGTTCTGTCTAGAAATAGGGAGTTCGGTGACCTTTCGGTCACCTGGCGGCTAGCCTCTTTGCAAAAAGCGGCTAATCGCCAGGTAACCGAAATACCTCGGCTAGCTTTCCAGAATACTGTTCTCTGTTAAAAGTGATTCGGCCACCTTGCAGTCAGCATTCGGCTAACCACAGTGTGGACTGGCGGCTAACCGCCAGGTAACCGAGGTTCACGGTTACATTTCCAGAATACAAACTTCTCAACTGTTGTGGAAGTTCGGTCACCTCGCGGTTACCTTTCGGCTAACCGCCATATGGGCTGGCGGCTAACCTCCATGTAATCGAAATCCCACGGTTAGCTTTCTAGAACGCTACATGTTTTCGAGATGCAGATTCGGTCACCCTGCGGTCACCTCACGGCTAGCCGCGATGTCCACCGTCGGCTAACCGTGAGCTGACCGAATTAGAAAAACTAGCCGTTACCACAGAGAAATTGAAATGAGGCTAGCCGAATTACCAAGAGGTTAGCCGCCAAAACTAGCCGTTGGGAACTTCTCTATATATATCTGGAGCCAGTTTTACACTTGAGAGGGGACGTTTTAAAGAGCTTACTTTCCTACTTTTTCCCCATCTTTTCTAAGCCTTTAAACCATCTTCCAAACATACTCTAACCTTATCTAGAAAATGGATGAGATATTTTAGGCTCTTGAAAAGCGTGATTGGAAGAAAGGATTCTAGTTTGATTTTCCAATGATATACATTTAGGAAAATCTAGAACCCAAACCTCTTGACCCTTGGTTGTGCATTACAATGGAGTATCTCCGCCAACATCAAGCATGCATCAAGAGGATAAAGCTTCAACTTCGGTTAGAGCTTCGATAAACACTTCTGACTACATCAAAGGCAAGTGTTTGGTGTCTCATCATCTTTTAAAACTTATGTATCCAGTGATAGTGGTTTGAATACGTGGGACTCAACCACTCTAAAATGTATGTGGGGGATTAGATCTGTGTGATCGAACCTTGTTACCAAAATTGTGATGTGCAAGTGATTGAGATCATTACTTGTGTAGTTTTGATTCATCATAGTGGAACCAAGGGATTGTGTGACCCTTGTGAGTGGATGTAGGACATATGGTCCGAACCACTATAAATCTCTGTGCATTTATTTATGTTATTTGTCTTAATGTTTTGATCCAGTTTACATGCCTTCTTTACCATTGAACATTGCTAGATAATCACACTTTGTCTTTATATCACTTGCTTACTTATAAATCTTGATTAATAGGTTAAAAATGGCTTTAAAGTTTGATAGACCTATTCACCCCCCCCCCCCCCCCCCCCGTCTAGGACGAGAACATTGGCCCTAGGTGAACTTTCATTTGGTATCAAAGCGGGTTACTCCTTTAGGCTTTACAACCCGGAGGTGATCTATTTTTTTTACTTGTGCTAATGTCTAATCCAGAAGGTAGTGTTGTAAACAGACCACCACTATTTGATGGTACTAACTATGCTTTTTGGAAAGCCCGAATGTCCGTGTTTCTAAAATCTCTTAGTGGAGAAATATGGGATGCTGTTGAGGATGGATGGACTCCTCCTTCCTTCACAGCTGAAGATGGCATTGTCAAACCTCTCCCAAAGGACAGATAGACAGTTAATCAAAAAGCTATGAGTGACTATGATGCAAAGGCATTAAATGCCATAACATGTGCCATGAATGCTGGAGAATACAAAAAGATTATGACATGTAAGACATCTAAGCAAGCTTGGGAGCTTTTGGAAACAAATTATGAAGGAACAACCATTGTTGAAAGAGCCAAGCTCCAGATGTTAACTTCTCAATTTGAATCTCTAAGAATGAGAGAAGATGAAATGTTTGATGAGTTTCGAACAAAGCTAATGGTTATCGTTAATGAGATGTAGTCGCTTGGTGAGCAAATCCCTGAAGGCAAAGTTTGTAGCAAAATCCTTAGGTCTCTACCTGAAAGATTTCACCCCAAAGTAACTT
Source organism: Persea americana (assembly GCA_029852735.1). Taxonomy (NCBI): domain Eukaryota; kingdom Viridiplantae; phylum Streptophyta; class Magnoliopsida; order Laurales; family Lauraceae; genus Persea; species Persea americana. Next base: position 45,002,485 of record CM056810.1, on the reverse strand, counting down.
CTATAGAAGAATACAATGACCCTGAAACTATGAAAGTAGAAGAACTGACGGGTAACATTAGAACCTTTGAGATGAAGATGAATAATGCTTCCAACAAATCCAAAGATAAGAAATCAATAGCCTTAAAGGCCTCTCAACCATCTCCACCTAAAGAAGAATCAGGGAATGAGAATAAAAGTGATGGTGAAGATGTTGCATTGCTTACTAAAAGATTCTTAAGACAATTTAAGAAGAAGACTTCAAAGTTTAATAGAAAAGAGAAAGAGAAACCTTTTGATAAAGGTAAAAACAAAGTCAGCTCCTCCTCTAAGTATCAATCTAGAAATGTGAAATGCTATAACTGTCAAAAGTTTGGACACACATCAACTGAGCGTCCAATGGAAAGGAAAGTGAAGAAAAAGACCCTTGTGGCCACATGGGATGACTCATCTGAAGCCGAAACAGATTCAGATGAATCACACAAAGATGAGACAGAAAATTACACTGTATTGATGGCCAGAACTGTGTGTGATTCATTACTTGAGACAAGGGAAAATTCTAAAAAAAATGATGTTGAGAGCTTTGAGAGTGAATTTGAATCTGAATATGACAGCTCAGATAATGAAAAAGATGATGAAGATTCACAAGTAACATATGATAGACTCTATGAGGAGAGTTGCAAATTGATTGAAGCCTTAAACAAACAAAAATCCAAAAATGAAATCTTAAAAGACAAAATTGAAACCTTAACTAATGAAAAGAATATCTTAGCAATTGAACTAAATAAAATTAATTCTAAATTTCATATTGCTAGTGAAGAATTTAACAAGATCAAGAGTTATGAAAAAGAAGCTGAAACTCTAAACAAAATAAACGCACTTTTAAGAGATGAAGTCACTCAACTAAAATGGTTCAAAGAAAAGTATGAGTATTCATTTACCCATGGAGAAGAAAATTTTGAAAGACTTTTTAAAATAGGAAAATATCATAGAGACAAAACTGGTTTAGGGTACAACAAAATAGACAAACATAATTCTAATGTCTCTACTGTGTTTGTGAAAGGAGAAACTTCCTCTAGTAGTTAAAACATTTCTGAAATTACATGTCATTCATGTGGAAGCAAAGGACATATCAAGTATGATTGCAAAATTGAACAAATTAAAAGACAAACCACTAAGACATGTGTCAACTCTCAAACAAAAAAACTTGTTCATAACAATACAATCAAATACTCTGTCACTCAACAATTAAATGAGATGATGAAACAAATTGGTCGTCTAAAGTTACAACTCCACAATCACACAAAAACTGTTAAATCAACTGAAAACTACTCTAAGAAACATTTTCATCAACAATATCATAACAAAGCTAAATCTCAAGGTTTTGGTAAAACCCCTATCACACAAAGATACATTTGGATTCCTAAGAACAAAGGCTTGTTGGTTCACACAGCCCTTAAAGTAGTTGATCAATCCTTGTGGTACCTAGATAGTGGATGTTCTAGACACATGACTGGGGATAGAGCACATTTATCCACAGTAATTGAATATGAAGGTGGAACTGTCACCTTTGGTGATGGAAATATTGCTAAAGTAGTTGGTAAGGGTACTTTGAATGTTCCCAACATGCCTGTTATTGAAGATGTTTTATATGTTGATGGTTTGAAACATAACTTGCTAAGCATTTCTCAAATATGTGATAAAGATCATGCTGTTAACTTTAGTGATCTTGGTTGTGAGATTTCCAAAAATGGAAAGATTATTCTAAGAGGCCTTAGAACCAAAGAAAACTGTTATGTTATCGGTAACCAGAAAGAATCATCTAGTTTAGCCTGTTACATTGCTCATCTTGATGAAGTTCAACTATGGCATCAAAGACTTGGTCATGTAAATTTTAGGGACTTGTCCAAACTGAACAAGTATGTAAAGGGTCTTCCTAAAATCAGCAGGAAGTCAAAAACAATCTGTGGAGAATGTCAAAAAGGTAAACAAATCAGAAATTCTCACAAGAAATCCAAGTTTCTAAAAACTTCTAGACCCTTAGAACATCTCCATATGGACTTGGTTGGTCCAACTAAGAAAGAGAGCAGGGGTGGCAGAAAATACTTCCTGGTTATTGCTGATGATTATTCTAGATTCACTTTGGTTGCTTTTCTAAGAGAAAGATCTTATGCATATGCTGAATTTAAAAAAATTGTAAAAAGAATCCAAGTTGAAAAAGGAAGAGCAATTTCTCGGATAAGAAGTGATCATGGTGGTGAATTTGAAAATATTAAGTTTGAAAAATATTGCGAGAAATATGGAATTCACCATGAATTTTCTGCCCCTAAAACTCCTCAACAAAATGGTATTGCTGAGAGAAAGAATCGTGTCTTACAAGAGATAGCCACCGTTATGCTTCATGGAAAGAATGTTCCTAGAGATCAATGGGCTGAAGCAGTTAGCACAGCATGTCACATCATAAACAGGGTATACTTGAGAACTGGCTTGGATAAAACTGCTTATGAGTTATGGCATGGAAAAAGGCCCAACATTAGCTATTTTAAAATTTTTGGTAGCAAATGCTACATACTCAAGGATAGAGAACACTTGCGCAAATTTGATTCAAAAAGTGATGAAGGCACTTTCATTGGCTATTCTCTAAACAGTCGTGCATATAGAGTGCTGAACAAAAACACTGGAGCCATACAAGAATCTATAAATGTTGTCATTGATGACAAACAAAATGATTTCAAATATCAAGAAAACTCTGATATTGATGAGATAGAAGTCCAAACTGAAAAACTAAACAAGTCTCCAATCTCTAGGGATTTGGTGAATGCTAAACATCACCCTATGGACCAAATTCTGGGAGATCCTTTGGCTGGTGTCAAGACTAGAAGACAATTAGAAAACATTGTTAGCTATCTTTGCTTTACTTCTACTTTTGAACCTAAAAATGTTGATGAAGCTTTTTTTGATGATAATTGGATAAATGCAATTCAAGAAGAGCTAAACCAATTTGCTAGAAGTGAAGTTTGGGATCTAGTGCCTAGGCCAAATGACAAAAGTGTTGTAGGTACTAAATGGATTTACAAAAATAAACTTGATGAAAATGGTACCATTGTTAGAAACAAGGCCAGGCTGGTTGACCAAGGATATTCTCAAATTAAAGGAATAGATTTTGAAGAAACCTTTGCTCCTGTTGCTAGACTTGAATCCATTAGAATCTTACTTGCCATTACTTGCTCTTTAAAATTTAAATTATACCAAATGGATGTCAAAAGTGCCTTTCTAAATGGTCTTTTGGAAAAAGAAGTCTATGTGGAGCAACCTAAAGGATTTGAAGACGCAAAGAAGCCTAATCATGTGTATCATCTCAAAAAGGCCCTCTATGGTCCCAAACAAGCCCCTAGAGCTTGGTATGAAAGGCTTACTCAATTTTTAATTAATCAAAATTTTGAAAGGGGAAGTGTGGATAAAACTCTCTTTATTCAAAAAACCAATGATTCTATTTTGATTGCTCAAATTTATGTTGATGATATAGTGGTTGGATCTACTTGTAATAACTTCACAGAAGAGTTTGCTAATATAATGAAATCTGAATTTGAAATGAGCATGGTTGGTGAACTTAATTTCTTTTTAGGATTACAAGTTAAACAATTGACTGATGGAATGTTTATTTCCCAAACCAAATATGCAAAAGAATTGATCAAAAGATTTGGATTAGATTCAGCCAAACACATGAACACTCCCATGAGCACAACTCTGAAATTGTCTAGAGAATCGAGTGGTAAGAGTGTAGATCCCAGTCTGTATAGGAGCATGATAGGCAGCCTATTATATCTTACAGCTAGTAGACCTGATATTGCATTCAGTGTAGGAGCTTGTGCCAGATATCAATCTGATCCCAAAGAAATCCATTTGAAAGCAGTTAAAAGAATCATTAGATATATTTCAGGAACTTCAGGATATGGCTTATGGTATCCATATGATTCATCTACTTGTATTGCTGGATACTCAGACGCCGATTGGGCTGGAAATGTAGATGATAGAAAATCTACTAGTGGTGCATGTTTCTATCTAGGAAACTGTTTAGTTGCATGGCATAACAAGAAACAATCATCCATCTCCTTATCTACAGCTGAAGCAGAATATATAGCAGCTAGTAGTGGATGTACTCAGATGCTTTGGATGAGACAAATGCTCACAGACTATGGTATTGAACAATGTAGCATGAACTTGTATTGTGATAACACTAGTGCTATCAATATCTCCAAAAATCCTGTTCAACACTCTAGAACTAAGCATATTGACATTAGACATCATTTCATTAGAGAATTGATTGAAGAAGGAGTCATAGTTTTGGAGCATATATCTACAGAGAAACAACTAGCAGACATTTTAACAAAACCCTTGGATGTTTCAAAATTTGAAAATATGAGAAAATCCCTTGGTGTTTGTGCTATTCGATAAAATAACATAAAATAAAAGCGGGGGGCGGGGGGGGGGGGGGAGAATTTCGGCTAGCCGTGGATCCTCTTGGCGGCTAACCGGCATGGGAGGCCCGTGACTTTAAAACTAGGTTTTGTCATTTCGTTTGTTTTCTTCTCTTCTCTCTTCCGGTTCGTCTCCACCGTAGCCAAGTGTCTGGGTTTCATTTTCCTCATTCCTCAAGGTCATTCCTCTCCTTCTTTTATTTTGCATTTCCCGTTCTTGGTTTTTTTCTTTGTTCCCTTGTCTCTTTTCTCTATTGCACAGATTTTCTTTCTCTTGTGTGTGTTGTTTTCTCTTCTTTGGGCACTCCAACTGTTCGAAACAATGCCTCCCAGAATGAAATCGGCTGTAAATCGTTCCTCTAAAAGAGGACGCTCTACTGTAGGCTCCTCGTCTCGTCGAGAACGACCCTCTCCATCACCTTCACCTTCACAATCATCCTCTAGTTTCCCTTCTCCTCCTCCTCCTCCATCTATGCCTATGAGTCTCAAACCAAATGCTCAAATGCTAAATGTCATGAAAAAAAGGTTGATTATGGTTGAGCGTCGCACCCTCCGCAATGTTATTGAAGCTTATGAAACAGCCATTATTCTTGCTCAAATCAATTGGAATAACATTCTGGATTGGGGGGACAAGGCTTATCCCTCTCTTGTCTGCAGCATGTATGCATCTATTACTAATGCTGTTTCAACTATTGACTCTTGCTCTTTCAATGTAGCATTTAGAAATCAAGTAATCACAATTGACCTCGATCGTATTTCCTCTATTATGAACATCCCTGTTAGTGAAAATGGCCTAACTATGGTTGCTGACACACTCACTGAGGCTGAAAAGGCTGAAGCAACCCTCCGTATCTGCGGATATGATCTGAGTGGAATCGTAAAAAGAATTTTCTTCCTCTAGCTGCATTGATTCCCAAGTATAGACTCCTACACAATCTGTTCACATTTAACGTCTATCCTCGTAAAGGCAATAGGATCGAATTAACTTCTTATATGGTCAATATCCTTTATGAAGTCAATACCGGTGTTCCCATGTGTCTTCCATCGCTGATTTGTCATACCATTATGCGGTTTCACCTCTCAAATGCTTCAAAGACTGCTGCCCTGTTTGGGTTTCTTATGACTCAGCTAGCTCGTTCTTATGGTGTTCCTCGGCCGACTGATTCTCCTCTTTACCATGCCCCCTTTGGTAAAGCGAACCTTATTCAGATGAATCTTCTTCCTAATGTCGAAGCTGGGCCAGTTCCTCCTCATGCAGGTGATCAAGCTTCACAGCAGCTAGCTCCATCAGTGCCTCCTGTGCAAGTTCGTGGGGCTACTTCTTCTGGTGCATCACGGAGTGTTGGAGACCGTTTGGATGCTATAGAGCAACGACAGTCCAAGATAGAGAAGCTGTTGAAAAAGACTCTAAGATACTTAGGTGCTCTGTCCAAGGGATGTCGAGGACATGATTTCAACGACATGCCTTCCTCTCCATCCCCTCCATTTGATTAGTTTTTAGTGGGTCTCTTAGCCACATTTGTTTGATTGGTTCTCTTTTTGGTAGTATTGTTTTGACAAGCGGCTGCCCTCCCCTATGTGTTTAACATACTTATGCTATTTTATTTCTCTAACTTGGGATGTATGACCTTTCATGTCTGAATCTTATATCATATTCATGTTAAATACTTTTATGTCTTCCTGATATATTTTTCTATCGCATTGTTATTTCTCGTTTTGCATTGTCCTACCCTTGTCAATTTGTGACAAAAAGGGGGAGAGAGAATTCCCAAGTTTACAGATACATTCTAAGGGAGAATGTGTGTTTGCCTCAAAGAATGCACCTAACTCATTTGAACATGTTATTTTTGGCTAATGATTAAGGGGGAGTTGCAACCCCGCCATAGAATGTGTGTTCATTGTCCTATCCAGGTATATCATTCAGATTCAAGCACATTCTTAGGGGGAGTTCTTATTTGAGTTGTAATTATTGCATTTCCTCGTAAAGTTCTCGTACTCTTGTAATCTTGAGTGTTATTGGGTTCATTTATTGTAAGAGTATATAGAATAGGTGTTTTGCCACGAAATTGTCAAAGGGGGAGATTGTTAGTGTCACATTCCTGTGTGCACTATATTTGGTTTGTCAATTCCATGTCATTGTGTCCAGAAGACCTTACATCTCGAAGTGTGTCAAGGAAGATCTACTTCTAGAGATTGTTCAAGCTTTTGGAAGACCTGGATGTGTCAAAGAAGACTCCACTTGTGTGCAAATCATCTCAGGTATTTTGGACCCAAAACCGTTACCTCTCTGGACCCTAGGATTCATGCTTACCTTAGCCTATATTTAGTTTTCATCTATGGTTCTCTCCATTCTGTTCTGTCTAGAAATAGGGAGTTCGGTGACCTTTCGGTCACCTGGCGGCTAGCCTCTTTGCAAAAAGCCGCTAATCGCTAGGTAACCGAAATACCTCGGCTAGCTTTCCAGAATACTGTTCTTTGTCAAAAGTGATTTGGCCACCTTGCGGTCAGCATTTGGCTAACCGTAGTGTGGACTGGCGGCTAACCGCCAGGTAACCGAGGTTCACGATTACATTTCCAGAATACAAACTTCTCAGCTGTTGTGGAAGTTCGGTCACCTCGCGGTTCACTTTCGGCTAACCGCCATATGGGCTGGCGGCTAACCTCCATGTAATCGAAATCCCACGTTAGCTTTCTAGAACGCTACATGTTTTTGAGATGTAGATTCGGTCACCCTGCGGTCACCTCACGGCTAGCCGCGATGTCCACCGTCGGCTAACCGTGAGCTGACCGAATTAGAAAAACTAGCTGTTACCACAGAGAAATTGAAATGAGGCTAGCCGAATTACCAAGAGGTTAGCCGCCAAAACTAGCCGTTGGGAACTTCTCTATATATATCCGGAGCCAGCTTTACACTTGAGAGAGGACGTTTTGAAGAGCTTACTTTCCTACTTTTTCCCCATCTTTTCTAAGCCTTTAAACCATCTTCCAAACATACTCTAACCTTATCTAGAAAATGGATGAGATATTTTAGGCTCTTGAAAAGCGTGATTGGAAGAAAGGATTCTAGTTTGATTTTCAAATGATATACATTTAGGAAAATCTAGAACCCAAACCTCTTGACCCTTGGTTGTGCATTACAATGGAGCATCTCCACCAACATCAAGCATGCATCAAGAGGATAAAGCTTCAACTTCGGTTAGAGCTTCGATAAACACTTCTGACTACATCAAAGGCAAGTGTTTGGTGTCTCATCATCTTTTAAAACTTATGTATCCAGTGATAGTGGTTTGAATACGTGGGACTCAACCACTCTAAAATGTATGTGGGGGATTAGATCTGTGTGATCGAACCTTGTTACCAAAATTGTGATGTGCAAGTGATTGAAATAATTACTTGTGTAGTTTTGATTCATCATAGTGGAACCAAGGGATTGTGTGACCCTTGTGAGTGGATGTAGGACATATGGTCCGAACCACTATAAATCTCTGTGCATTTATTTATGTTATTTGTCTCAATGTTTTGATCCAGTTCACATGCCTTCTTTACCATTGAACATTGCTAGATAATCACACTTTGTCTTCATATCACTTGCTCACTTATAAATCTTAATTAATAGGTTAAAAATGGCTTTAAAGTTTGATAGACCTATTCACCCCCCCCCCCCTCTAGGACGAGAACATTGGCCCTAGGTGAACTTTCATTCTGCCAGAGGACTCCATTCAAAACTGGACAGTGCTAGAGACACATTTCCTGACCCACTTCAAAGGTGAGGATCATCCTGTTACTATGGCTCAGCTTTGCAGCCTTAAACAGGGAGAGAATGAGTCGACATATGACTTCATTCACAAGTGGAAAGCAATGGCATACAAATGCTCAGATGTGCTACCATAAGCGTCGCTAGTCGACATTTGCCGAAACAACATGAGAGCAAGGATCCGCTCCATGACCATCGGCAACAAATCAAAGAACTTGGGAGAACTCCTAGAAGCGTCTATGGAGGTTGAAACGGTGATCAAAGACCTCAACAGTCAGAAGTCATTAAAGAAAGAGCCGACCGCCATTCCGACCTCCAAGCCAAAGAAAAAGGAGGTTCTCAATGTGCAAACCAAGTCAACCCCTCAGCCGCCAAAGAAAGCTGAAAACAAAGCTGCAGGTAAGAGACCTGAACTCTTTGATGCATTTAAAGAACGAGTAGAAAAGAAATACCCGTTCGATGAAGATGTTGAAGAAATATTTGAGGCTCTCTTGGCAAATGGGAAACTCACCTTGCCTGACCCCAAAAGACCGGGTGATGTTGGCAAAACCAACGATCCATGATATTGTCCATACCATCAAATGGTCTCGCATCCTCTCAATCAATGTTTCATTGTGAGAGAGAAGATCAACAAGATGTGGAAAAACGAAGTCATCACCTTTGACAAAAACTATGGGTCTGCCTCCGTTAACATGGTGTCATATGGATAGACATTCAAATCACCAAAGGAGAAGATCACTACTTCCTTCAAGGTGATAAAAATGACCCAAACGTCCCAAGAGCTGGTGCCTTACTCAACACCAAAAGGACAGCCCATATGGGTGCATCCGGATCTCATAGAAGATGAAAATTAGGAGATCGTCAAAACAAAGCCGACCGCTCAGCAGCGAAGGCAAGCCAAGAGACAACTCCGCAAGCTCAAACAGTATGAGAAGGCTCAAACCAGGCAAGAGGTTCCTGAAAAGGCAGAAACCTCCTCTACCGCTTCACAAGGGGCAACAGAGGAGTCTCTTCCCAAGGCATCAAGAGTGGCATGAAAATTCAGCCTCGGTGATTTCATGCCGCCACGCCTCAGAGATGAGACTACGCAGGGGGCATCATACTCTTATAACTCGGTAGTTGGATTCTCCATGAATGGATACGAGTCCAGTGACATAGATGAATGGGAGGAATCCCTTGAAACCGGAGAATATCTCTTCGACGAAGAATGGATCCCGGAATCCCACCTTATGCCAGTAATCTGGTATAACCCCTTCCAGCCACAAGGATCCTGGTCTGATGATGATGAAGACCAAGAGGCTGCCCAAAATACTGTTGACACAGCACAAACAAATGCTCTAGTGGATCCCAACCAGGTTGAACCACAAGGAGCAGATGAAGAAGAAGATCTAGCTCCTATGCCAGATCTCGAAGAATATGCGAGGATCTTGCAGCGTCTCGCCATAAAGTAGGAGCAGGATCACATCAACCAGCTTCATCAAAACCCAGAACCGGAAGTCCCGAAAAATCTACAAGCATTTCTCCAGTGACTCCGGAAAATGAAGAAAGTTGCTGGATTGATTATCCTCTTACATCGGAGGATGAGTCTGATTCTCAACGGTCTATTATGGAGGCATCTTTTATCGAAGTCGCCTGTAATGTGATAGTTCAGGATGATAGTGCCTCTGAAGCTCCATCTGCTGAGGCCACGGACTCTCAGAATGCATCCGGTAGCATATCTTCTGGAGCTACATATTCTCGGGTGACTTCCACTGAGATAGCATCTTCTCAGCCGTCGTCTCCTGAAACAGTGACGTCAGAATTCAAGCCTCTTCCGACTGATCACCATGAAGAAGCTCTGGCTGACGAAATCTTCAAAGAAAACCCCGTCAATTGGTCTCAGATACCCAACCTCATAGGAGATGTCTGGACCAATGAAATACTGGACAAAGAAGAAAAGTTGTTGGAAGCTGTTCAGGACTTGTTCCCGAAAAATGCTCCATGCAACGCAATAACTGAAGACGGCAATGCTGCTGTAGAAGCGTTTTCAGCAAATGGGGAGGATCGGCCCCTTGAGCCCGAAGGGGGTCTTCCGAAAGAAGAACCATCACTAGAAGCTTTTGAAGTTGGGAAAGGTACCCGCTCTGGCCGGGATTACCACAAAAACTATAACCAACCTTCTTCTTCTTGTGTAAATCTTTCGGGAAAACAAGCTGTAAAGGCCCCAAGCGGCAATGATAATGAAAATATAGGCCCAAAGGAGGCTTTCAAGTATGACTTGATCGAGCACTTCAAACACATACCTGCACGACTGCACATCCTAAACTTATTACGAATGTCACCACAAATTCGTGATAGTCTCATTTCAGAACTGCAAAGGCTGAATCTGGATGTCGACAAACATGCCCCACAAGTCCTACAAATTGAAATGGACTATAGGGTCAAAAAATCAAAAACCTCCTCAAAGGGAGAAAAGAAGGAAGCTGGAGGACCTTGCACTGAATGCCTCTCGGTCCAAAAAGCCCCAAGTGCTATCATCGCCTTCAATAAGGAAGACCTCCTGTTAGGCAAGACAAAGCACAACCAACCCTTGTACTTCACAGGGTACATCAAAGAGATGCCGATACACAGAATCCAGATCAACCCAGGTTCTGCACTTAACCTCATCTCTACTACGGTACTTGAAGAGCTGGGTTTCCCACCTAGCAAACTGAGCCACAGATCTGTGTCTATCTTTGGATACGATGAGAGTACTCAAAGGCCCATTGGCAAAATCAGGTTCAGGTTGCAAATCGGCGATCTTACCTCTGAGGTCACCGTGTATGCAATAAAAACCCCTTCTTACTACAACATCCTTCTCGGACGCCCTTGGATACACGAGAACGGTGTCGTCCCTTCAACTCTACATTAGTGCATCAAGTTTGTTGGCAATGACGGCCTGATACATCGAGTGTTTGCAGACAAAAAGCCCTTCAAAGTCAAAGAAGTCCATTTTGCAGACTCTCAGATGTACAGGGACGAAAAAAAAGAAAAGGAGGAGAAAATAGCATCCTTTGCCGGCAATCTCCAAAAGGATAAAGGCAAGGCTCCTCAGCAATCATCGAAAGAAAATAAACCTTCCGGCAAACCCGAAGAGAGCAATCAGTCTCCCTTCATTATCTCCTTTAAATCTTCCAAACCTTTGGTAATCACTCCTAAAGTAAAGAAGACAAAGCAAAAGACAAGGGGCAAGTTTGATGTCTCCTTCGTGTCTATCATACAAGACACGGATTCGGATTCAGAGACAAAGGACGATGCATCATCAAGCCAAGCTAATGCTCAGCAAGTTCGGTCTGCTCTCACTCCATTGGAGACACCTGCTGATCTAGAAGATCCTACGTCCACTACGTTCATCGTTCCGGCAACGACGACAGAAGAGAAACCATTCTTCTTCCATAGATCGGACGCTTCTTCATCATGTTCCTTGCTTGAACCTTTCCAAAATGAAGGTATGCCTCAACTATCCTTGTATAGTCCAATGGCGCAAGCTATCATGAAGAAAATGGGCTATGACGCTCAAAATCCAATTGGTTTGGGAGGTGGCCCTGGTATTCTTATACCATTGGAACCCACCCTGACCAAAAGTCAGCTGGAAGATAGGAAACTCCACCGTCGCATAGACAAGTCTTCATACGGATTGGGGTATGATCCCGACACTCCGATGAGACAGCTAACACAAAGGCTGCAGAGTTGTTTTGCCGACCAGACCTCAACATCTCGTGTCGATGAAGACATCGATCTCCCTGGATATCTCTTTGAAGAGTTACTCGACAAGGACCCAGGAAGCTCATCAAATTGGTATGATTTCTCTGATGATGAAGAGGAATTGTCCGATGACACAGACGCATGGTTCTCTGATTCAGAAGAGCCATTGTCTCCAAAAGAAGTGCCTTACTTCGACCCAGTTTCAGCAGGTGATTGGGATCATCTCATAGCAAGTCTTGAGAAGAATACCGATCAAGAAGATTTATGCACAGAAGCAGAGCCATGGTCTGAAAACGCCCTTGGAAATTCAGAAGGTCTTGTTTAGTTGGAAGCCTCCGAAAATATTGTGGAGGAACCACCTTCAAACCTTCCAACAAAAGATTCTGTTCAAAAGATAGACTTGGGAACACCAGATAACCCACGTCCTGTATTCATAAGCAAGAATATAAAGGATGATGAGTTACCCGAGTATGTCTTTTTTCTTCGTGAGTTTGTTGATTGTTTTGCATGGTCTTATGCTGAAATGCCTGGCTTAGATCCCAAGATAGCAGTTCACAAACTCAACCTGCAAGAAAATATCAAGCCTGTCAAACAAGGCCAAAGAAGATTCCATCCCGATGTGATGGACAAAATTGAACAAGAAGTTCAGAAACTCAAAAACGTTGGCTTCATCTGCGAGGAACAACATCCTGAATGGTTAGCCAACATCGTCCCCGTGACAAAGAAAAATGGGCAAATTAGAGTCTGTATTGACTATAGAGACCTAAATAATGCTTTCCGCAAATATGAATTCCCGCTCCCCATACCGGAGGTAATGATTGACAACACCTGCGGGTTTGAGCGAATGACTTTCATGGATGGCTTCTCTGGCTACAGCCAGATAAAGATGCATCCCAAAGATGAGAGGCATACATCTTTTTGGACCCCATTTGGCTTGTATTGCTACACTGTCATGCCATTTGGTCTGAAAAATGCCGGTGCAACATATCGAGGGCTATGATGAAGATATTCCAAGATATGTAGCACAAGACAGTCGAATGTTATGTTGATGACCTTGCCGTCAAAAGCAAAAGAAAAGAAGACCATCTCAAAGATCTTCGAAAAGTCTTCCTCCGGCTTCGCAAACACAAACTACAAATGAATCCCCTCAAATGCTTCTTCGGTGTCTCATCGGGTAAGTTCCTTGGATTCATAGTTCGAAAAGCAGGAATAGAGCTTGACCCCATCAAAGTCAAGGCTATCCTCGAAATGCCATCTCCAAGAACCCTGAGAGAACTGAAAGGGCTTCAAGGAAGGTTGGCGTACATCCGACGGTTCATTTCCAATCTATCAGAAAAATGCCGTCCATTTTCTCGCCTGATGAAGAAAGGTGTAGACTTTGTTTGGGATGCTGAATGTGAAGCTGCATTTCAAGACATCAAGTCATACCTGACCAAACCTCCGGTGTTGGCTGCTCCCACAATCAGAAAACCATTCATCTTGTACACAAGAGCTCTCGACTATTCTTTGGGCGCTCTACTTGCACAAGAAAATGATAGAGGAAAAGAAGCTGCTCTATACTACCTCAGTCGCATGTTGGTAGGTGCAGAGCATCGCTACTCTCCAGTCGAAAAAGAATGCCTGGCAGTGATGTTCGCCGTACAAAAGCTGCGTCACTATTTTCTGTCAAACACAGTATACCTGATATCGAGGATCAATCTCTTAAAGGTTCTTGTCACAAAAGCAGGTTCTCTCAATGCACGGCTGGCAAAATGGCCCATCCTTCTGTCTCAATTTGATATTAGGTATGTACCACAGAAAGCAATCAAAGGCCAAGCTCTGGCAGACTTTCTTGCAGAGCATCCACTGCCTAAGGATGATCTCCCAGACGAACCTGTCTACAGCGTGGAGACTTCCTCACCAAATGCCTCCTGGAACATGTACTTCGATGGTGCAACCAGGACAAATAAAAAAGGAAAGCCGATATCAGGAATTGGCATTCTCTTTGTTAGTCCTGACAAATACATGATTCCTCACGCATTTTTGTTACTGGAACCATGTTCAAACAATGCAGCTGAGTACCAAGCTCTGATCATAGGATTGGAACTCGCCCTCGAATCTGGCATCACCATGCTGGAAGCATTTGGGGACTCCCAACTGAACGTCAACCAGATGAATCAGAAATACGAAATCAGGAAGCCTGATCTGTTGCCTTACTACAACAAGGCACAATCGCTTCGTCAAAGGTTTGACAGTTGTCACATCACCCACATCCGCAGAGGTGAAAACATCTGTGCAGATGCTCTGGCAGGACTTGTTGCATCTATGGCAATTCAAGAAGGGGAAAACATACAAATTACAGTGTGTCAAAGAAGGATTCTCCCTCCTCTCAACACACACCAAGCAGTTGTTGAATGCCACCGAGTGGTCGGAAGTCGGATTTCCATCCTTAAACCTCATATCGGCGACTGGAGGGACCCGTTCATCGATTATATTATGTTTGGAATCCTACCCGAAGATCCAAAAGAACGGGTAAGCATTCAAAGACGAGCCCCAAATTTTCATTTGGATATTCCCTCCAAAATGCTTTACAGAAAATCTTTCAATGGAGTACTTCTACGCTACTTGTCACAACAAGAGGTGGTAGAAACTCTAAAAGAAGTTCATGCTGGTCTTTGTGGAGCCTATCAGGCTGGTCCTAAGCTTTACGATCAGATAAAAAGGTTAGGTTATTATTGGCCTACCATGGTAGCTGACGCAATGCAATTTGCTAAACATTGCCAACAATGCCAAGTTCATGGAGATTATGTACACATGCCTCCAGAATGGCTACATCCTACAACGATCTCATGGCCCTTCGAAGCCTGGGGTATGGACATCATAGGTCCTATCTCTCCCCTGTCCAGCAAAGGTCATCGCTTCATCTTCGCCGCTACGCGTTATTTCTCCAAGTGGTCAGAAGCATTTGCGTTCAGTGAGATGAAGACCTCGTCAGTCCTTCAATTCTTATGAACCAACATCATTTGTCGCTTCGGCATACCTAAAAGATTTGTCCATGATAACGGACCACAATTCCGGGATCACAGATTCTATAGGTTTTGCGACAAATACAGAATCCAAAGTTGTCCTTCAACTCTGTATAACCCGGCAGCGAATGGACTAGCAGAAGCTTTCAACAAGACACTCTGCAAAATTCTCAAGAAAATGGTCTCTAGTCACAAAAGAGACTGGAGCGACAAACTGCCTGAAGCTTTATGGGCCTACCGAACTACCGTTCGAGGACCAACCCATGGCACACCATTCTCCTTGGTCTTTGGATGTGAAGTAGTTGTCCCTCTAGAGGTACAAATTCCTTCTTTAAGAGTATCTCTACAAAATAAAATGACACAAGAAAGCAACGTCAGATTGAGACTCCAAGAATTGGATAATCTCGATGAAAGACGGCTCGAAGCTTTACAAAGTGTTGAGCTTTACCAAGCACGCATGGCAGGATCTTTCGACAAAAAGGTCAGACAACGCACCCACAAAATGGGTGACTTGGTTCTTGCGGTGAAAAGGCCAATGGTTTTTGCCTGCAAATCCAAAGGCAAATTCGAACCAAAATGGGAGGGACCCTTCGTCATCGACAAAGTCTTCTCCAATGGCGCATATGCTCTTCTAAACATGGAGGGTGACAGATGTATGCTGCCCATCAATGGCAAGTTCTTGAAACGGTACTACCCTTGAAAACTTCCTACATCGGGTCAGAGCGATGCCGGCATGGCCAAAGCCTATTCCTAGGTACTTGCTCGTCAAACCCACCCCTTTTAGAGTTTTCATCCTTATGTTGAAATTTCTAAAAACCCAAAACAATGCTTACTTTTAATGTTTCATTGTTAAAAAAAAAAAAAAAACAAAGCCAAACCCAAAATCCAAGTTTAGGAGCCTCTTCCCTAACTTGACCAAAACTTTCGATCCTTGAACCCAAAATTCATTGTTTGAAACAAAAATCAGGACTCAGGAGTTTCCACCCTAGTCCACCCCGACTTTTACCACCAAAAATGGTTTTGAGTCAAAATTTATGACCCTCGTGTCTTTAGACAAAAAAAAAAAGGTTTTTCAAAAAACCATGGGGAAGCGACGTTTAGTCGATACTCACACAAAACCCAAGAATCGGAAGGATGCGAACCCTATTCGATACTTCCAAAACCTCAAAATCGCAAGAAAATGACACTTCGTCGATACTTGCAAATTTAAAAAAAATAATCGTAGAGACACAACGTTTCAGTTGATATCCACAGCCCAAATTTCAAAACAAAAACAAAGGTTCGAAAAAACCTCAAATTTCAAAAAGTCGTGGGGAGGCAACAATCCATCGATACCCACAAAACCAAAATTTTTGAGAAAAAAGCAAGGAAGCAACATTCAGTCGATACTTGCACCCAAATCCGCGAGGAAGCGACCTTCCATCGATACTCGCAACCAAATGAGCAAGGAAACGACATTCCATCGATACTTGCAATACCATTCAGTAGGAAGGCGACTCTTAGTCGATACTTGCATTTTGAAAACCAAAAAACCCGACTTTCATGCCAAAAACCTGGCTTTCATGCCAAACAAACAAAATCTGGCTTTCATGCCAAAAAAATAAAAAATCCGGCTTCCATGCCGACAAAACAAAACTTGGTTTTCAAAAAACTTGGCTTTCACGCCACAAAAATCGGCTCTCATGCCAAAAATCGGCTCTCATGCCAAAAACCGGCTTCCATGCCCCAATAAAAAACCGGCTTCCATGACACATCCAAGATTCGGCTTTCATGCCATCTCAAAAATCAGGCTTTCAAGCCACAAAAATCAGCTCTCATGCCAAAAACCGGCTTCCATGCCACAAACAAAATTTCGGCTTTCACGCCATCCAAAATTCAGCTTTCAAGCCATCGAAAAACAAGGCTTTTTGCCACAAAATCTGGCTTTCATGTCCAAAACAAACTTTTGACAAAAGATTTTCACAAAATGACAACCTTTTGATCAAATTTTCAAACAAACCATTCCCATTCAATTTTTGCTTATGTTTTCATCAAAAGTGAATTTAAGTGAAATAAGGGGATACAAAAAAAAAAGAGTTCCAAAAATGTTTATACATGGAGGTACCAAAAGAAGGAAGAAAAAGTTTGTTACAAATTAGGAGGCTAGTCCGACATGATCTTCAACAAAAGGCTTAACTCCTCAAGCAAACTCTTGGCCTTAGCCTCCAAAGCTTCCAGGCCGCGTTTCTTTAGAATCTTCCCATAAAAAGTAGTAGGCCGTTGCGATCCATCCTCAGCATGAGGAAGCTCTTCCCAGAGAATCTGCCATTGTTCATATTCTTGAGTCTTCCTCCGGAGATTGCTTTCGACCTCCTTAACTTGGCGAATGAGAGTCCTCTCTCTATCGCGAGCTTTCAAAGTGGCAGTCCACTTGGCAACGGCTTATTCTTCCAATAGCTCAAGGCGTTGCCTGGCTTCGGTGACCTCCCTATCAAGACGGTGCTGGTCCTGTGTCAGCTCAATAATAGCCAACTCGGTGACGTCCCTCTCCCGAACGAGCTGCTTCCGAGTCCGCGAGATCTCATTCAGTTCAGAAAACATCTCGTTGAAGAAGTCATCATTTGGAAAGCTCTTGGTCTCATTCCACTTGTTGCCTAGAGTGATGACTTCATCAACAAAAGCCTTGGCATCTGTAATATCCAGACCGACTTCTTCGCTATCGGCAAGAATGTCCTGCACATGCTTAACCATGCCTAAACCAGCCTTTAAATGGCCAGAAGAAAGAGTCTCAACCCATGAGCTCAAGACTCTCTTCAATACCTTCCTCGCGAACTGACGGGATGGCTCAGATGAAGACTCTCCATGCTCCATTGGTCGATTGCCCGTGTCAGGCACCGTTGGAAGAGTAATCAAGAAGCTCTTTCCAACCGGAGCCGCTGGGGAAGGAATATCAGCAGGCGGACTCCCCTCTGCCTCATCAAAACTGGTGGAAGAAGCCCCTACTCCTGGATTGGTCACAGGTACCCCCTGCTCTGGTTCTGAAAAGATAGGGGAACTTCTTCTGTCACCTCTCAGCCTGCCAATGAAAGATGAAAAAGGTACGAATATGATCTTGTCAAAAATCAAAATATCAAGATTATCACTATAAAGTACCTTCTTCGACTACTGGTGGAATGCTTTCTGCCTCCATGAGCTCATCCGAAGCATCATCAAAAGTTGCATCCATGGATGGCTCAAAGTCGTCGGAATCCTCTGGCAAGTCAGCTGGAAAAAAAAAAAAAATATGTCAGCAAGTGGCAGTAAAGAAAAAAAAAAGTAGAAAAGAAGTCATACCAGGAGGAGATTCTCGATCTACTTCAGAATCTCTGGGTTCTTCCTCAGATGCCACGATAGGATCCGTCACCGCCTCATCGGCCGGAACCTCAGGCATCATCAAACCATCATCTTCTGCCAAAAGAAAGAAAGCAGTAGATCAAAACAAAAACTCTCATGAAAGAAAAGAAACGGAAAGAGAAAAGGGAAAAGCATACCATCATCAATGGTCTCTTCCCCTCGGCTTCTCTTCTCTGGAGGCTCCTCATCATCCCCTGATGCCTCCTCAACAATGGTGGAAGGAATTTCCAAATCAGGAGAGCTTTCATGCCGCCTCTGACTTCGGCACTGTCCTCTTCTCCTCTTACTCCTACGGGACGAACTGCTGGAAGCACCCTCCCCACCATCGAAATCTGGCCTCTCGCCAAATTCTTCACTGGATGGTCTGCTCTTGCCGGTAGACTCCATGGAAGCCTTTGCTCGCTCTGCTTGTATCCAAGCAGCGGCCTCAGCCTCCTCCTCGGCAAGCTGTTCCAAGACCTTATCAGATATCTCTTGTGCAGCTCCCAATCTGACGACGTCCTGGTCCTCGAGAAAACCTGTTCTATGCTTTTCTCCAGAAAGGAAAGCCAGAACTTCTTCTCGACAGACGCCGTCTGACTTCCCAAGACCCTTCCCGGAAGACTGCTTAGCATTAAGCTCTTTCTTGGAAACCCCCGGTATGCTAAAAAGCTCTCCACAAACCATTTTGTGAAGCCAGCAGTCCGGAAAGTAGGCAACTCAGGATAAGAAATCAGGGCAGTAGTGTCTTCCGCGCTATAGAACGTCCATGCATTTCTCCCGTCCTGCAGACCTCCAAAACGCTTCACCTTGCTCGAAGGCGCTCTAACAACGCCTTGAGAGAAGCCCAACTGCATGGGAAAACGCATAGGAACATACGGCTGGATGTCGACGAAAAGATGTCTACGGTACACCATCGTACTTACACGTATGTTAAAAATCCAACTCCTCTCTGCGTTTGTCAAAGAATAGTGTCTCCCCAACCCTGCCCTGGTCGAATCACGGGAGACACCAAAATCAAAAGCCTTCTTCCGTAAGCCCGGAGAAAGGTTCACTGAAGACTGCCCCATCTCAACGTCCCAGAATCGTCGGATCCTTAAGCGGGCAGATAAAAGAGATTCGGAAACATGCTTCCCTCTAGCCAACCGAATCATAAACGGGTCATCGTCCTGTCCAGTACCCAATCGGTGGAAACTGGGACAATGGTATACATACCACGAATAAAAGATGTGGGCTGAAAATACCCTGTTCATGGGAAGCCCAAGCCGAACTAGGAAAGCAGCAGCCTGCAGTTCGGTGCACAAATAGGAGTAAAGAGCAAGCACCAAAGCAAGCCGTTCTCCAAACGCCATCTGACAAGCTGGAAAAATACAGCGCGGCCTGATGTGCGTTCCATCTCCTCCAGCAAAAACAGCCTCACCCAGCCAATAAGTGAGGTAGACAGCGAGATCTCTCCGCAGCGTAATGTCAGAATGAATGGCGTCTATGCTTGCGAAGAATGCCTTCAAATTTTCTCGCATGGAGGAGATTTTCTTCGAATCCAGGTTCTTAGCCCTGGCTTCCTGGGTCGTACTCTGAGAAGACTCCCCGCTGTCAAAGAAGTTGGAAGACAAAACGCTACCACTCCTCCAACTACTACACCGGACTTTCGAGCCCTCCTTCTCCTTCAAAAAGTCATAGAAGGCGACGAGATGAAAGTACAAAAGCCTGAACTCCTCAGACTGCTCCTCAAGGACGTTGTCGATAGGCATGAACTCCTCATAGAGATTGCTGAGGATAGGCAGCCCTGTGATGGCGCTCAGTTCCTTTAAAGAAAAACCAATCTCACCGTTCGTGACAACGAAGGTGTTGGTTTGTGGAAGGAACGACTCTAGCATGGCCATGAAGGCCTCATCAGAGAAAACCACGGTTTGCCGAAAAGCGCGAACCGCGTCAAAAATCTCGGCCTCCTTCATAATGGCACCACCAACCTACAGGATATGATCAGTCCACGACTCCCAGCTCGAGTCAGCACTAAAACGGCCGCGAAGTCGAAAAGGCTTCACCCAATTGCTGCCATCGGCTTTGAAAATGCCAAGGCCCACCGGTCTCAAATCGACCGAAGGATGGTCTGAACCTTGGTAGCCGCTGGCCGGCATCAAAATGTCCATACGGGCAGGGGACTTTTCTGCAAAACCAGAAGGGCCGCCAACAAAAACCCCAGTCTTGATCACGCTTGTCCTCTTCACCCAGCTTGGAGGATCTTCCCTCTTTGAGCATGTGGAGGAAAGACTCATGATCGAGATAGTCCGATCGAAGGTCGACCGGGTAGAAATAGTTCTCTTCTCACCATCAACTGTGAAAGAGAACTGAAAACATCTCCTTTGGTATGTTGAATCGTCGGGGACGGCATCACCAAAGAAGAAGGTAGGCTTGGGCACAATGCTCTGATCGTCCGTGACCCAGGGACAGTTGCTTACCATGATCTTATAATACTCCTCATCCTTGAGGGCAATCAAACGTTGCCTCATCTCATCTCGGTTGAGGGAGTCACACTTTTCCAAGTTCCTTTCAACATACTGAACCTCTTCCCAGGCCTGCTGTACGGCCACATTAGAGGACCTAGTAGAACGACGAGGCGCATCAGTGACGGGCTCCCTACCCTTGTTCGTTCTGGAAGAACTACCTGCAAAGGATGGAAAGAGAGAAAAATCAATCATCAAAATGACAGAATTTTGCTAAAAAAAATTCTAGCTAGATTTTGGCATGATTCTGGGGAAATTCCGAAGAAAAGGGAAACACCCCAAAAGAAATAGGAGCTTGAAGATGAGCTCAACATCGCTGCAAGCTCATAATCGATGGAAAATTCTCGAAGAAGGGTTGAACTCAAACATTGCTGCGAGATCAAACCAAATCTTCTCAAATATCTGCAAGACTGGAAAAGGGCTCAACATTGCTGCGAGCTCCAGAATCAAAAACTTGCAAAGCTCCTCAGAAAATCCTCGCAAGACCAAGAAAGGGCTCAACATTGCTGCGAGCTCCAAATCCCAAGACTTGCGAAAAGATTCCCAGGTGTGCACAATCATACTTCCAATTCTATTTTCTAAAAAGAAAAAAAATGCATAGAAGGAAAGTTGTCATGCATGTGCGTCTCGAAATCCAAAAAAAAAGGGGAAAGAAGAGAGGAAGAAAGTTTTTCTCAAACAACAAAAAAAAAAAAAAAATGCCCATAGGCCACGTGGCCGTATGGCCATGACCGTACGGTCTTGTCCGTACGGCCACACACAAAAAGAAAAAAAAAAGGGAAGAAAAAAAAAAAAACAAACAAAACACGGTAAAAAAAAAACAGAAAGAAAATTGTGTAAGAAAAAGAAAAAAAAACGTGTGAAAAAAAAAAAAGAAAAAGAATACACGTGAAAAAGAGAAAAAAAGAGAAGAAAAGAAAAAGAAAAGAAAGAAAACCTTCTTCTATTCCTACATGGGGTTTCTTAAGAAAAAAAGAAACTTACTTGAAGCCATTGATGGAGAAGAAGAAGAAAGAGCTTGAAGATCCTTGAAGAAGAAGGAGAATTCTTGATCTTGGAGCACTCTTGAAGACTTTTACAAAAAGAAGGCAATAGGAGCAAGAGATCAAACCTCCCCTTGCTTATATAAAAGAAAGCAAACCAAAAGAGGAAAGAAGGAGAAAAGAAAGGAGGTAAGTGCTAAAAATTAGCAAACTTCCTAAAAGAAAGGGATCATGGGATATTCTTTCCCAATGAGGAGATCTCTTAAGAAATTCTCTCCAAAAAGAGAGGGATTATGAGAAACTTTCTCCCAAAAAAAGATATTTTGAGAAAATCTCTCCCAAAATCAAGGAAACTATCAAGAAGAATGCTCAGAGACTCTTGGTCAAGTCAGAAGTTCTCCTTCAAAGTTTTCTTCGAGGCACATCGACTGCAAAAGCTATCCAATTTGTCGTTGTACCTCGAGGGGGCATTTGTTGACACCAAAAATGTCACTTTGCCTCCTCAACATCAAAAGCTATATGGAGCCGTATCCTACTACAAACAGACAAAGCTGCTTCAAGCATCAGATCTTGTCAGAATCAAACAAGAACTGCAAGATCCTCCAAAATAGCCAAAAGAAGGGTACACATGAAGTTTTGGGCCATTTCGACACCATTTGGCCTAACTTCAATCCTCCAATAGCCGAGCGAGAGCTCCCAACGCCGACAGTATCAAATACATCAAATCTTTGATCAGAGCCAATGGATGGTCTCAAAATACCTCCAAAAGGTTCCATGTCGAATTTCAAGTCAAACCGACACCGTTTGACCCTCCATTAACTCTCGAACGGCGAAATCAAGCCTCTCGGCGGCGAGAAACTCCAATGCCACCACTTATCAAACAAAACACATGAGTAGCTTCTACATGCTTCCAAAAGTCTGCACGTCAAATTTCAGGTCATTCCGACAACGTTTGACCCGGTTTTGACGCTCCGAAGCAAAATCAAGCCTACCGGCGGCGAAGCTCCCCGGGACCATGGCATCCAAATCGGAGCTAATGGATCATCTGAAAATGAATCCAATAGGTTCCCTGTCAAATTTCATGTCAATCGGACATTGGATGACCGTACATCAAAGCTTGACATCTTCCGCACGGTGAAATCAAGTCTAGCATTGACGGGACCCCAAACGGATTCAAAACTCAAATAAAAGCCCATGGTTGGCCCTATCTAATGCTCAGGAAGCTTCACCTCAAATCTCAGGCCATTCCAACATCGTTTGACCTAGTTTCAACTCTTGGCGGAAAATCGGCTACAAAGTCTTCGGCTTTTCCAAAAAATAGGAAACTTTGTGCTCTGATTTGCATGACTTCTCGATGGGTTTTCTTCAGTGGAATCAAGCATAAATGAGGAGAAATGTCAAAGAAAAATACAGGAGAAGACATAAGCAAAAAAGCCCGAAAAAGGGCGACCGGACGGCAACCGAGAAAGGGGCCAAAGCCCCATGGTCGTCGGCGACTCTGGAAGTCCGGGTCGTCGGATTTCCGCAGGAACCACCGTTTTTCCGATTCTTCCCGTGTTTCGCGATGTTTGGCCCTTGTGAATTTCTTAAAATCTGATTTTTGAGGCATGATATCTGTCGATCTTCATCAACATCACGGATCCGCCATCGAAATCATTTGATCATCATCGGACACTCCGAAACCGCCAACCGGCCGACCAAGAAAGTACACTTTCTGCCTGACCGATCGAGAAATCGACTGGATAGATGTTGCCGGCCCATTGGTGTCAACCAATGTCTAAATTTGCATCGTCATCCGACATCAAACAACGTGCGGATCCATCGATGATCATTGCAAGAAGAATTCCAAAAGACGCGGCGCGGCCCGCGACTCTTCAAGCGACTCGGTGACCAATTAATTCTATTAATTGACCGTTTTATGACAACTTATTAGGGTCGTTAACTCATTATTTTGGACGGCCCAATCATAAGCAAGCAAATGGGAGTTACAAGTCCAATTAATCATGTAAATTAACCATGTAACTCCTATCATTCTGGAGATTAATCATGGTAATTAATTATGAATCTCCCTTCATCATGGAGATTAAATGCCCATTATTCTCCATCGGCCAATCAAAATCCAAGGAAAAGGAGTTACAAAATTATAAAATTAATACTTGTAACTCCTCCGATCATGGAGCATTAATACCATTAATGCCCATAAAACCTTCCTAATGGCCACCAAAAGCCTATAAATAGGCAGTCATTCCAAAGGGAAGGGATCCTGAAAAATTGCCTGAAGAATTCTTTGCAAAAAGAAGCTCTCCTACCTTGAAGAAACGCTGCTGCAAGAACTATAAGGTGATTGAAGTCCCTTGGGGGGCCACCCCACCAAGGTTTCTTTTCTTCTATCCAAGATGGCCTAGATGTGGCTTTTCAGCCCGTCTACTTGTATTTTTTATTAGATATATGACCTTCCCTTGGTCTTTGTCCTCTAAAAATCCAAGGTCCAAGCCAAGCCAAGTGAACTAAAGCGTCAAGTGTTCTCATCTGAAGGACGATGGCGGAGTCCATACATGACTCGCGACCATCGATCTAAACGAGTCCCCACAATCGCTTGAGAAGTCAGATCGCTCTTTCTTCCCTTTCTATTGTATTTTGTATTTTTAAAAGAGACAAAAATCACAACTCTTGTCTTTCATCATTGATAAGATTTGTAAATCGCCTTCCATGGCAAAATCGCCTTCTACGGCACAAAACCGCCTTTCACGGCAAACTAAACAAAATCGCCTCTCACGGCATTTTAAAATCTTGTCTCTTTCTTTAAATATACATGCAATGGAAAATTAGAAAAAAAGTTTGATTTCCTTTCTACTTGTGAAGGTGAATCTCCGGATCACCATTTCAAATTCCAAGTGGAATAGAAAATCTGGCATACCCGTACAAAAATGTTGATGCTTGCTCTTTTTTTTTCTCTTCGCCCCGCCGCACACCGGCGGACCCGGGACGGAGGAAGGCAAGAAAGAAAAAGACGAGTCCATCAGCGGTGAAATCAAGTCTAGCATCGATGGGACCGCAAACTGCTTCAAAACTCAAATAAAAGTCCATGGTTGATCCTATTTGTTGCTCAGGAAGCTTTACCTCAAATTTTAGGTCATTCCGACACCGTTTGACCTAGTTTCAACTCTTGGCGGAAAATCGGCTACAAAGTCATCGGCTTTTCCAAGAAATAGGAAACTTTGCGCTCTAATTTGTACGGCTTCTCGACAGGTCTTCTTCAGAGGAATCAAGCCAATCAATGAGAAAAAATGTCAAAAAAAATATAGAAGAAAAAAGAAGCGAAAAAGACGGAAAAACGGCGACCGAAATGGGACCAAAGGCCCATGGTCGCCGGCAACCATAGGGATCTGGGTTGCCGGATTTTGCCTGGAAACCCACTTTTTCCAATCCTTTTCGCATTCCGCGATGTTTGGCTCATGTGATTTTCTCAAATTCTGATTTTTGAGGCATGATATCCATCGATCTTCGCCAACATCACGGATCCGCCATCGAAATCATTCAATCATCATCAGACACTCCAAAATCGCCAAACGGCTGACCAAGAAAGCACACTTTCTGCCCGACCGGTCGTGAAATCGACTGGACAGATGTTGCTGGCTCATTGGTATCAACCAATGTCTGATATTGCATCGCCGTCCAACATCAAACAGCATGCGGATCCATTGATGATCATTACCAGAGGAATCCCAAAAGGCCCAGCGCGGCCTGCGACTCTTCAAGCGACTTGGCGACCAATTAATGAAGTTAAATGACCCTTTTTATGACAACTTATTGCGGTCATTAACTCATTATTTTGGACGGCCCAATCAGAAGCGAGCAAATGGGAGTTACAAGTCCAATTAATCATGGCAATTAACCATGTAACTCATATCGCTATGGAGTTTAATCATGGTAGTTAATTATGAAACCCCCAAAAAGCCTATAAATAGGCGATCATTCCAAAGGGAAAGGGTCCGAAAAAATCATCTGAAGAGTTCCGTAAATTGCCTTGAAATCTCTCCGCAAAGAAGTTCTCTCGTTCTGAAGAAACTCTACTGAAAATACTACAAGGTGATTGAAGTCCCTTAGGGGGCCACCCCCCCAAGGTTTCCTCTCTTCTTCCATCCAATGTGGCCTAGATGTGGCTTTTCAGCCCGTCTACCTAGATTTTTATTGGATATAGGACATTCCGTTGGTCTTTGTCCTCTAAAAATCCAAGGTCCAAGCCAAGCCAAGTGAATTAAAGCGTCAAGTGTTCTCATTTGAAGGACGATGGCGGAATCCATACATGACTCGCGACCGTCGATCTGAACGAGTCCCCACAATCTCCTGAGAAGTCAGATTCCTCTTTCTTTCTTTTCTATTGTATTTTGTATTTTTTAAAGAGACAAAAAAATCACAATTCTTGTCTTTCATCATTGATGAGATTTGTAAATCGCCTTTCATGGCAAACTAAAGAAAACCGCCTCTCACGGCATTCTAAATCTGTCTCTTTTCTTAAAATATATGTACAATGGAAAGTTAGAAAAAAAGTTTGATTTCCTTTCTACTTGTGAAGGTGAATATCCGGATCACCATTTCAAATTCCAAGTAGAATAGAAAATCTGGCATACCCGTACAAAAAAAATGTTGATGCCTGCTTTTCTTTTTTTCGCCCCACCACACCCGGGTGGACCCAGGGCAGAGGTAGGCGAGAGGGAAAGCCGGGTCCATCAAGTTGGCATACCCGGTGGGACTCGTTCATTTGAGAACACGATGCTTAGACACCTTGGCTCCTTTCTAGTTGTTGGCCTATGTTGGATTTTGCATCTAAAAAAAAAATATGAGATGGGATTCTCTGGAAATTTCTGTCTTTGAATTGGTTTCCATTCTTTCTCTTCTCAAACCGAAAAAAAATGGTTTTTTTATCGTTGGGTTCAAATTTGAGAAATTCTGGTTTCTTCCCTTTCGGATTTAGCGCTCGCGGAAATCGCTGAGCATTTGTTCGGATTGGAATACCGTTTCTTCTCTTTTGTGAATCCAATCTCAACCTTTTAAAAAAAAATCGGATTTCTCTCTTTTGGATTCAAATTGGAGAAACTTTGGTTCTTTTCTTTTCGTACAATGGCTCGCGGAAATCGCTTAGCCAGCGTTCAGATTGGGAGGGGCCATTTCCTCTCTTTGATGGGTCCATTAGTGATCATTCAAAAAAAAAATCTTAAAAAAAAAAAAACACATAAGGTTGCACCAATTGCATTCTTTGACCAAGTGAATCTAAGAAAAGCCTTGTCCAGAGTGTGGAGGCAGCTAGACTGTTCGAGGCAACGGTCGTTCAAACGGGTTCATTAAGTATTCCTACCCTTACCTAGGGGCTGATCTATCCACTAAGGTTTCATAAGACCGAATTGGAAGACCTATGTGTACTTTTCAAAAACAAAATCTTCAAAAATTCTTCTCTTAAAAAAAAAAAAAAAAACTTCTGTCACTATTGTGTTCATATTCGAGAAATTTTGGTTCCTTCCTTTTCGGATTTAGTGCTCGCAGAAATGTTTGAGCCTGTATTCAGATTGGAATAGCATTCACTCTCTTTTATGAATTCAATCTTGACTTTTCAAAATAAAAACTTTCGTCATTATTGGATTCAAATATGAGAAATCCTGGTTCTTTTCTTTTCGGATTTAGTGCTCGCGGAAATCGCTGAGCCCGTATTCGGATTGGAATACAATTTGCTCTCTTTTGTGAATTCGATTTTGACCTTTCAAAAAAAATCCCATCTCGTGTCCATTCCAAGGATGTGATTTGCAACATTTGTGCTTAGCGGTGCTAGTACGCCCTTTCGGGTCTACTGTATTCGCGACCAACACATTTGTATCTCCAACCTTATATCATTTTACCTCGAGTGAGCTCCGCTTCTCAGTAACTTGAATTAAGGTTTACAATTGCTTCTAACAGTCACTGGAACGCTCATTTCGAGCCGACTATACTTGCGTTCAGAACAATTGTACCCTCTATGGCTTTTTTGCCTTCTTCATTATGCTTGGGACGGGCCATTCCCCCTGAGCGATTTGAAAAGACAAAACCATAGTATTTTCAATTTATGATCACCATATTCTTGTGATTACTAATGGATGTGGTCTTATTTTACAAGTTTCCCAAACTAACAATGGAAGCTTCATTGACCATCACCTTTGATGAGAACAAGTACCAGCTCATGTTTCAAGACAAGCAAAACAAGCGCACTCACAAGCGCCCTGCCAGCTGCCGAAGTGTCACCTCCCTCTACAACTCCCAAAACACCGAGTCGACCTCCACTCCCAGGACCATCATCTTCGGGTCACTGGGACCATTCCCACTACCCATAGAAGAGACGGCACCTACTAAGAAGCAGAAGACTGCCCCTGAATGTGTCGCTGCCCCGACACCAAAGGCGGTGACCAAAAAACCTGAGGCTCGTGGCAATCCCGCGAAGCCTCAACCTGCAAAAAACCAGGTCTGCCCCAAGACTTGGTCCCGAGATCTTCACCAAAAAAAAGAAGGTCCCGGACATCTGCAAAGCCAGCATACCTAGCCCCTCTCAGGGAGAGACGGTTCTATCCTCTTGCTTACATGAAAGGGGAGAAACCTAACCTCCACCGAACTACAAAAACTACTCAGCACGAGCCGGCTTGTTCAAAGAAGCCCAAAATCAAGTCGTGCATCACAAGGCCTCGACAAGAACCTGCCAGGGTCTGCTCTCCTGCAACTCGACCCTTCATCTCAACAGGGGCCGAGCTTGCAAAATTTAAAGCTTCGTTGCGACAGGCTAAGGACCACATCCAAATCCTGTCCATGTCAGTCTTCAAGGAAGACAAGCTCTGCTGGTGCACATGAGGGACCACATCCTTCATCGCCAGAGCATAGTCCGAGCTAACTGAAGCTCAAATTGCTCGTCGTATACCTCGCCGCACGGCATATCGACAAAAGAGACTAGAAAAGCAAAGAACCCAGCATTCTGAGCTTCAGATCTCTAAAAATTGGTCTAAAAAGAAAGACCCAACCAAGTTGCTGCTGTCCATATGGTTGGTAAAGCCAAAAGATGCCAGAAGTTAGCAACGAAAATACATGTCAGACGGCCGGTGACTCGTAGCGTCTCCCGGACATGAAGACATCAGGAAGATTCTCCCACTCCTTCAAGCCAAGGACATCGGAGTGATAAATCCTCGGGCTCTTCATCTAGAAGAATGAGCTCCAGCTTAGTCACTAAGACGATATCCTCTTTCGACTCATGAAGAGTGAATGTCCTAGTTACGAACTTTGAGCAACCTCCATTAGATGATAACATGACTACACGCATCCAGCAGCTAGAACAAGGGCAGCAGAGGATAAAAGCCCTGATGGAAAACCCTCTTCTCACTCTCCAACGTCCACTAAATGATGAAGTTCCTCCACACGATGAGGCAAATGGTGGAGAAGATGAGTCACGCGCCCTTACTAAAAGGGATGTTGACAATATCCTCGCCAAACCAAAAGAAAAGGATACACTGAAGGAGCATGGAATCAAGCCACCATATCCCTTATGGATGGACTCGGTTCCGTTCCTTGCAAAGTTCAAGCAACCTCTTCTCCAAACATATACAGGGAAATGTTCAGCTAGACAGCATATCATCCACTTCAAGATCCTGACGGGAGCTATTGTGGATCAAGATGGCCTCAAGAACCGTCTCTTTGCAAGCACCCTGAAAGGTATAGCCTTTCATTGGTACTCCACTCTGCCAGAGAATTCCATTCAAAACTGGACCTGCTAGAGACACGCTCCCTGACCCACTTCAAAGGTGAGGATCATCCTGTTAATATGACTCAACTCTGCAGCCTAAAACAGGGAGAGAATGAGTCAACATACGACTTCATTCACAAGTGGAAGGCGATGGCATACAAATGCTCAGACGTGCTACCACAAGCGTCGCTGGTCGACATCTGCCGAAACAACATGAAAGCAAGGATCCGCTCTATGATCATCGGCAACAAATCAAAGAACCTAGGAGAACTCCTAGAAGCATCTATGGAGGTTGAAACGGTGAACAAAGACCTCAACAGTCAGAAGTCATCAAAGAAAGAGCCGACCGCCATTCCAACCTCCAAGCCAAAGAAAAAGGAGGTTCTCAATGTGCAAACCAAGTCAGCTCCTCAGCCACCAAAGAAAGCTGAAAACAAAGCTGCAGGTAAGAGACTTGAACTCTTTGATGCATTTAAAGAACGAGTAGAAAAGAAATACCCGTTCGATGAAGATGTTGAAGAAATATTTGAGGCTCTCTTAGCAAATGGGAAACTCACCTTGCCTGACCCCAAAAGACCGGGAGATGTTGGCAAAACCAACGATCCATGATATTGTCCATACCATCAAATGGTCTTGCATCCTCTCAATCAATGTTTCATTGTGAGAGAGAAGATCAACGAGATGTGGAAAAATGGAGTCATCACCTTTGACAAAAACTATGGGTTTGCCACCGTTAACATGGTGTCATATGGACAAACATCCAAATCACCAAAGGAGAAGATCACTACTTCCTTCAAGGTGATAAAAATGACCCAAACGTCCCAAGAGCTGGTGCCTTACCCAACACCAGATGGACAGCCCATATGGGTGCATCCTGATCTCCTGGAAGATGAAAATTGGGAGATCATCAAAACAAAGCCGACCGCTCAACAGCGAAGGCATGCCAAGAGACAACTCCGTAAGCTCAAACAGAAGGAGGAGCCTCAACCCAAGTAGGAGGTCCCTGAAAAGGCAGAAACCTCCTCTACCACTTCACTGGGGGCAACAAAGGAGTCTCTTC
The DNA here is from genome assembly GCA_029852735.1 of Persea americana. Lineage (NCBI taxonomy): Eukaryota > Viridiplantae > Streptophyta > Magnoliopsida > Laurales > Lauraceae > Persea > Persea americana. The sequence continues at coordinate 44,971,899 of CM056810.1, read as the reverse complement.
CCAAGGCTTCAAGAGTGGTAAGAAAATTCACCCTCAGTGATTTCATGCCACGACGGCTCAGAGATGTGACTACGCAGGGGGCATCACACTCTTGCAACTCGGTAGTTAGATTCTCCATGAATGGATACGAGTCCAGTGACACCGCCAGTGACACCGATGAGTGGGAGGAATCCCTTGAAACTAGAGAATATCTCTCCGATGAAGAATGGATCCCAGAATCTCACCTTATGCCAGTAATCTGGTATAACCCCTTCCAACCACAAGGATCCTGGTATGATGATGATGAAGACCAAGAGGCTGTTCAACAAAGTACTGTTGACCCAGCCCAAACAAATGCTCTAGTGGATCCCAACGAGGTTGAACCACAAGGAGCAGATGAAGTGGAAGATTTGGCTCCTATGCCCGATCTCGAAGAATATGCGAGGATCTTGCAGCGTCTAGCCATAGAGTAAGAGCAGGATCGCATCAATCAGCTTCATCAAAATCCAGAACCGGAAGTCCTGGAGAATCTACAAGCATCTCCTCCAATGACTCTGGAAAATGAAGAAAATTGCTAGGTTGATGATCCTCTTACATCGGAGGATGAGTCTGATTCCCAACAGTCCATTATGGAGCCATCTTTTATCGAAGTTGCCTGCAATGCGATAGTTCAGGATGATAGTGCCTCTGAAGCTTCATCTGTTGAGACCACAGACTCTCAAAATGCATCCGGTAGCATATCCTCTGGAGCTACATCTTCTTGGGTGACTTCCACTAAGATAACATCTTCTCAGCCTTCGTCTCCAGAAATTGTGACATCAGAATTCAAGCCTTTTCCGACAGATCATGTCAACGCCCCCGAACCCGATTAGTAATTAAACCGGATCCGGGGTGTGAAATTTAGGGCTAATTAAAAATTTTGCCCTTAATGCCCACGGATCGAAGTCCGCTGTGAGGATTGTATAGTTGCCTCATTATCAGTTAATCGACAGGGCTTGTCCGGTAAACACATTCATAAACCTGTAGAGATATCGAAGCAAGTATGGATTTCATTCCATTAAATTTCAAGTTTCAATAAAACATATAAAGTTTATAAACATCAGGCCATCCCAAAAACTTAGGCCCTGGTACAAAAGATATACAAAATGTTAAATCAAAAGATGAGACGGAGTGGCACGATGAGAAATATCCCCGTGTTACGCGCGCTAGTGCCGGAAGTGATGACGCTAAGCTACGTCATCGGCACCCCACTCCCGTACCTCGTCCTCCTCCCCCGGTTGAGGATCCTCTGGGATTGCCTCGGCATCCGGGTCGGCGTAAGGGTGGTAGTAGTAGGTGTCCTCTGCACACCATGGGATAAGGTCAACAACATGTTGGCAAGGAGATAAGCAATATACATTATTCATAACATGCTTCAAAGGAGAGTAAAGACAAATACGTGATCAGAAGATAACAAGGTACAAGCTAGGCAATAAGCATGAATAATACGAGAATCAAGTAATAAGATAAGTCCTAGCAAGATAAACAAGAATAACCATCCATGAAATGCAATGCAAGCGAGAGGAGACTCCGAGGATGTCCAAAGCCATCTCCCGGGGGTATAAGTGACGTCCGAGCCGACTACAAATACCCAAAGTCCGGCTCTAGGGGGATCCGAGCTCCCGGTCCTAGGAATAGCAGCACGGTCCTAGCCCGCTCCCAGCTATTCACGCCATGGACGCCGTCCAAAGCCGACTGCCCACCCTAGTGTCCGGTATCCGGCCCACTCAAGGATCATCAGACTGCAGCTGGTATGAATGCAAGATGATGGTGATGGTTTGTATACTACACAAGTTCCAAGACAAATACACGTGGATAGGTTTCCAAGTACAAGGTAATACGCCGAGGGCTACTCCAAGTCAAGCCAAGATACAAGTCGAGTCCAAGTTCCATGAGTAGTCCCCTTTCAAGTCTATCCACACGTGTCTGTCAATACAAGGCAAGGTACCTACGGATACACTCTAAGTCCAGTCCAATCCTAATTCTACAAGTTAAAATACAATTATACAAGTATTCAAGATAGAGTGTACAAGGTACGACGTACTACGGATACGAGATTCAAGAGTCAAGAATGAAGAACAAGCCAAACCTAAGTCAAGGGCTGTCGACCGTGTACTAAACGTATCCCCAACAGAGGACGTATGGAGAATGAGTCATTGGTGTCCTAATTTGGCGGGCTCATGGTGTACGGAAGTTATTGGGCACCAATCAACTCACTACCACACGCATTCGGCCAAGTAACGTCAATATACGGAAATCCCGGACAACCAACGAAGCACACCAAGCCCGTCATGCTCCGTTTCCATTTTCCCCAATTGATCAGGCAAGGGTAGGGTCAAGGGGTCCCACATATAAAGTCAAAACCTAGGGCAGAAGTCCCATTTCAATAACAGTTTTCTGAGCAGGCGGCTAGCCGCCTGGGGTTGGTCGGCTAACCGCTAGGTCGCCGAGTGGTGACCGCCGGGTCACCGCGTGTAGTGCAGACACTACTGGGTTGGGATTTCGTCAGGTCGGCCAGCCGCGCGAGGACCGCTGGGTCACCGCGGGCGAGACAGAACCTGGAGAGGTTCTGTTCTGATTAGGCGGTCAGCCGTGGGCTAACCGCGGGGGTAACCGCGTGAACAACTGTGTCCAGTTTCTGTGTAGGCGGTCAGCCGCCGGCTGACCGCGGGGGTAACCGCCCGTGCAGAACATGGAGTTTCTGAAGCTGTTCTCAGTCAGATTCCGAGACACACCTACTGCTTCAGAGACCTCACATCCCACACCTGTAAACCATGCCTATCATGCCACAAAACACTCATCCATTCCATCTAAGTCCATTCACATTATCCCTAATTACTTGTGAAATCCAATGAAACATAAAACAAGCTTGGGATTCGGTGGAAATCTAAGCAATACATTAACAAGAATGAAACAAACATACATGCATGATTAACACACAATGCTAATCTACTTGCCTTCACCAAAGGGATGGAAGAGATGGAGATTAGAGAGAGAAACTTGAGGAGGAGAGCTCCCTACACAATCTAGCTAAATCCATCTTCCAAAACTCTTCTCCTACACCCAATAAACACCAAGGAAGAAGAAAAGAGGGAATCCATTAACATGCTACCCATTTGCAGTCATGAAAACGAAATGTGGAGAGAAGGAGAAGGGGAAAACTCACCAAATTCAGATCAAGAGATAGAGGAAGGAGAGAGGAAGAAGATGGTGTGCTTGGTTTCCCTTGAGATGCTTTCAATCCCCACTTGCAAGGAGGAAGAATGAAGAAGGAGGAAGAAGAAGAAGAAGAAGAAGCTACAGCAGCTGAAGGAAGGAAGAAACGAATGGTGGGGCTGAGGTTAGGGTTTAAATGGGGTTTAGAGGGGAAAAGTCCAAAATGCCCTTTTGAGTGAAATGAGAGAAAATCAATTATTTGGGGGACTTCGGGGCGTCAAATCATGACGAGCCAAGAACGAAAGATGACGAGCGCGACGAGATCTTTCCAACGAGCCCAACTTCGGCGAAAACGGAACTTTTCGGAAAAATGCTCAATTTTCCTATTAATCACAACCTAACCCCTTATTAAGACTAATCGCACTCGGAATCGAATGAAACTTCGGGAACATCTTTCTAATGATAAAAGAAACTTGCTTAGCCACTAAACCCGCCTAATTAGCTAAAATCACAATTAATTAGACTAATGCCAATATTAAGAAATTAAACACCCTATTAAGGTCGGGGACCTTACATCCCTTCCCTCTAAAAAGAACATTTGGTCCTCCAAATGCCTAAACATACCTCCTCAGGAAGAAGATGAGGATAGGCTTTCCTGATCTGGTCCCTGAGTTCCCACGTAGCTTCCTCTGGACGATGGTGCTCCCATTGAACCTTGACCCATGGAATGGTCCTCGTCCGCAAAACTGTCTCCTTGGTGTCTATAATCCGCGCTGGCTGCTCCACATAGGATGCGTCGGGCTGAATCTGCAGTGGCTCGTGTGGCAACACGTGAGTGGGATCTGGAATGTACTTGCGCAACATCGACACGTGGAATACATTGTGTACACCCGACAACTCTGGCGGCAAGGTGAGTCGATACGCAACGTCACCAACCCTGCTGCGAATATCGAACGGTCCCACATATCTCTTGGAAAGCTTCCCTTTTTGGCCGAATCTGACAACACCACGCATTGGAGAGACCTTGAGAAACACCTTATCGCCAACCTGAAACTCGAGTGGCCTTCGTCTCTTATCCGCATAACTCTTCTGACGGTCCCGAGATTCTTTCAAACGCATCTGTACAACCTTGACTTTCTCACTGGAATCACCAACTACAGATGGTCCGTGGAAACTTCGTACTCCTACCTCTTCCCAACACACCGGAGTTCTGCATCTGCGTCCATATAGTGCTTCAAACGGTGCCATACCAATGCTAGAATGGTAACCGTTGTTGTAGGAGAATTCACAGAGGGGCAAACTATCATCCCAATCCTTCTTGAAATCCAATACACATGCCCGGAGCATATCCTCTAGAGTTTGAATAGTACGCTCGGACTGTCCGTCCGTCTGAGGGTGGTAAGCTGTGCTGAATCTCAACTGTGTGCCCATGGATGACTGAAGTGTAGTCCAAAACCGAGAGACAAACTTGGTGTCTCGATCGGAAACTATAGATTTAGGCACTCCATGCAATCTAACAATCTCATCATTGTACAACTTGGCCATCTTATCCATGAACTGACCAGTCTTGAATGGTATGAAATGGGCTGACTTGGTCAATCGATCCACGATCACCCATATAGCATCGTTTCCTTTCCTGGTATTTGGCAATCCTGATACAAAATCCATAGTGATGTGCTCCCATTTCCACGTAGGAATATCCAACTGACGAAGTAAACCAGGAGGCTTCTTGTGTTCAGTCTTGATCACCTGACACGTGTAGCACTTGGAAACAAATTCTGCAATTTCCTTCTTCATGTTCATCCACCAATAGTGGTTCTTCAGATTCTGGTACATTTTTGTGCTGCCCGGATGAATAGAATATCTTGTACGGTGTGCATCTGTCATCAGTTCTGTCTTTATGTCCTGCACATCTGGCACGCATAACCGGTCTTTGCAATACAAAACCCCCTTAATTAGTCTGAACTCAGGCCTGTCATCTATGTGCTCGATGATACGCTGCAATCCTGGGTCATCCTTCTGACATTCCTTAATTCTGTTCATTATCTCTGGTTCCCATGCTGCCATGCTAGCAATCATTACCTCATCACTGATAGGCCAAACTTCAACTTCTAAATCTCTAAACTGTTCCATCCATCTCCATTCTGGCACTATACACCCACTGAATGCTGACTTTCTGCTCAAGGCATCTGCTACCACGTTGACTTTTCCAGGGTGGTACTTGATAGGGAAATCGTAATCCTTAATGTACTCCATCCATCTTCGTTGTCTGTTGTTCAACTCATTCTGGGTAAACAGATACTGTAAACTCTTGTGATCGGAGTGTACCTCGAATTTCTCGCCGTATAAGTAGTGTCTCCACATCTTGAGTGCAAGTACAACGGCTGCAAGCTCTAAATCATGGGTGGCGTACTTCTTCTCATGGTCTTTCAATTGCCTCGAGCCATACGCTATCACCTTATCGTTTTGCATAAGAACACAACCCAAACCAACTCCTGATGCGTCTGTGTGAACGACAAATCCTCCACTGCCAGATGGTAAAGCAAGAATGGGAGCTGTGGTCAATCTGGCCTTCAGTTCTTGGAAGCTTCTCTCACATTCCTCGGTCCAAACAAAAGGGACGTTCTTTCGGGTCAACTTCGTAAGAGGGGCTGCCATAGCAGAGAATCCTTTCACAAACCTTCTGTAATAACCCGCAAGTCCTAGGAAACTGCGAATCTCTGCTGCATTTTGTGGACTTCCCCAATTGACAACTGCGTCTATCTTCTTGGAATCCACTGCCAATCCTTCCTTGGAAATTACATGACCTAGAAATGACACCTGTTCTAACCAGAATTCGCATTTACTCAGCTTGGCATACAATTGGTTGTCCTTCAGAAGCTGCAATGAAGTCCTCAACTGGTGCTCATGTTCCTCCTTGGACTTAGAATAAACCAATACGTCATCAATGAATACCACTACGAACTGGTCGAGGTAGGGAGTGAATATCTTGTTCATTAGGGCCATGAACACTGCTGGTGCATTCGTCAAGCCAAACGGCATCACAAGAAACTCAAAATGGCCATATCTAGTCCGGAACGCTGTCTTAGGAACATCTTCTCCTCTGACACGTAGCTGATGGTATCCCGAACGTAGATCAATCTTCGAGAAGAACTGGGCTCCCTGTAGCTGATCAAATAACTCATCTATTCTCGGAAGCGGGTACTTGTTCTTGACTGTCACTTGGTTCAATTGCCGGTAGTCAATGCACATCCTCATAGTTCCATCCTTCTTCTTCACAAATAGCACTGGAGCTCCCCATGGTGATACACTGGGCCGGATGAAGCCTTTATCTAACAGGTCTCCTAGTTGACTTTTCAATTCTTTCAACTCTGCAGGGGCCATTCTATACGGAGCCTTCGAAATCGGTGCAGTACCTGGTAGTAGCTCTATCGTGAAATCTATCTCCCGCACAGGTGGTAAACCCGGGATCTCCTCCGGGAAAACATCCGGGAACTCGCACACTACCGGAATCTCTTCTATGGGTTTGGACTGCTTGTCCTCCGCGATAAACGCGATGTAACCCTCGCATCCGCTCCTCATCAAACGGTCTGCCTTCAATGCAGAAATCAACCGAGTGGAGGTGGGCTTCTTCGCACCAACGAACTCAACACTACGGTCTACACTACGCAACCTCACGGTCTTGTTGAAACAATCCAACACCGCACGGTTCGCCGCTAACCAGTCCATTCCAAGAATAACATCAAAGTCGGACATCGCCAACACAATCAAACTGGCGGTCAACTGAGTACCCCCAATCTGAACTGTGCACCTGGGATAAACAAAATCACATGCTACCGACCTGCCTACCGGAGTAGCAACTACTAAAACAAACGGCAACATCTCCCTACTCTTCCCAAAATGTAATGCAAATGCTGGTGCAACAAAAGAATGTGTGGAACCTGGATCGAACAAAACTCTAGCATCAAATCCACAAACGGGGAGAGTACCTTCAATGACGTTCTCCGCTGCCTCTGCCTGCTCGTGTGTGATCGCATATGCCCTGCCTAGCTGCCTCGGGCGCTGGTACTGCTGATGTGGCCTCGGCGCGCGATACTGTGGTCGCTGCAATGCTGGAGGTCGCTGCGGAGTCCTATACTGAGGAGCCGGAGCACGTGGCTGTGGCGGCTGAGGAGGTCTGACAATAACTTGTTGCTGCTGCTGCTGTGGTGGTCTAACTTGTGCTGGAGGTGCCTGTCTCAACGGCAGCGCAGGACGAGGAGGCCTGGGCGCCGGAGCTGGAAGTGCTGGGGGTGCAACCCCTGTCTTCATCGGGCAATGGCGAACCTTATGCCCGGGATCTCCACAATGATAGCATGCACCGGACTGCTTCCGGCAGTCTCGAGAGTAATGAGCTCCACCACAATGTACGCACTCTAACCTCTGCTGCGGCTGTCTGAACCTTGGTTCCAGTCTCTGTCTCTTGGGCTGCTGAGGAGGAAAAGGAGCAGGAGTAGAAGTAGGAGCAGGTATCATCTGTCCAATAAGCTGTGGCAACATAGCCATAATCCTTTGCTGCTCTAACGCTATGACACCCTTGAGCGACTCCTCTGCCCAATATGCTTTCTTGACTATTGCATCATACTCTGTCAACTTACTCTGTTGAACTTGCAATCTGATATCAGGTCTCAGTCCTCTAATAAACCTGCGAACCTTCTCGGAATCTGGCGTGATCAAAGCCGCTGCAAATCTGGACAGGCGGGTAAACTGGATCTCATACTCCTGAACTGGAAGAGTATCCTGTATAAGTGTCTCAAATTCCACTATTTTCTGCTCTATGTAGTGCTCGGGGATGAACCTATCTTGAAACTGCTTGACAAAGGTCTCCCATGCCTTGTCGTCTTCAGTGGTGTCGTAAGCACTCTTGACGGTCTTCCACCATCCCTCTGCTGTCCCACGAAACATATGTGTTGCCAATTGGACTCGCTGCTGACTTGTGCATTTGAACACTTCGAAGATCTTCTCAATCTGCACTGTCCATTCATCTGCCTCTGAGGGATCCTCTACCCCATAGAATTCTGGAGGAAGTCTCTTCATGAACTTTTCGACCAAATCATTAAGATCTCGTTCTTTAGCCCGGGGCTCAGACACTTTCTGCATTACTTCTACCATCTGTGCTTGAAAGGCTATCTGGTCCTCTCTTTGCTTCCTGTCACGTTCGGTCTGCACAGTCTGTGATTGTAGGTAAGCATTGAGGAATTGCTGGAATTGGCTATCCGGTATGGGAGGTGTGGAGCCCGATCCTGATGGTCCACTATTAGCCATTTCACTGCAAGAAAACATGAGTTAGGTCCTATGTAACCCAAAACTAACAATACAAGGCTATAAGAATATAGGACATACTATGACAACTAGGCTAACGTAAATCCTCACACGCGTCCTATGGTTTCTACAATTTTTACCCTGAGAAACCATCCAATGCTCTGATACCACTCTGTCAACGCCCCCGAACCCGATTAGTAATTAAACCGGATCCGGGGTGTGAAATTTAGGGCTAATTAAAAATTTTGCCCTTAATGCCCACGGATCGAAGTCCGCTGTGAGGATTGTATAGTTGCCTCATTATCAGTTAATCGACAGGGCTTGTCCGGTAAACACATTCATAAACCTGTAGAGATATCGAAGCAAGTATGGATTTCATTCCATTAAATTTCAAGTTTCAATAAAACATATAAAGTTTATAAACATCAGGCCATCCCAAAAACTTAGGCCCTGGTACAAAAGATATACAAAATGTTAAATCAAAAGATGAGACGGAGTGGCACGATGAGAAATATCCCCGTGTTACGCGCGCTAGTGCCGGAAGTGATGACGCTAAGCTACGTCATCGGCACCCCACTCCCGTACCTCGTCCTCCTCCCCCGGTTGAGGATCCTCTGGGATTGCCTCGGCATCCGGGTCGGCGTAAGGGTGGTAGTAGTAGGTGTCCTCTGCACACCATGGGATAAGGTCAACAACATGTTGGCAAGGAGATAAGCAATATACATTATTCATAACATGCTTCAAAGGAGAGTAAAGACAAATACGTGATCAGAAGATAACAAGGTACAAGCTAGGCAATAAGCATGAATAATACGAGAATCAAGTAATAAGATAAGTCCTAGCAAGATAAACAAGAATAACCATCCATGAAATGCAATGCAAGCGAGAGGAGACTCCGAGGATGTCCAAAGCCATCTCCCGGGGGTATAAGTGACGTCCGAGCCGACTACAAATACCCAAAGTCCGGCTCTAGGGGGATCCGAGCTCCCGGTCCTAGGAATAGCAGCACGGTCCTAGCCCGCTCCCAGCTATTCACGCCATGGACGCCGTCCAAAGCCGACTGCCCACCCTAGTGTCCGGTATCCGGCCCACTCAAGGATCATCAGACTGCAGCTGGTATGAATGCAAGATGATGGTGATGGTTTGTATACTACACAAGTTCCAAGACAAATACACGTGGATAGGTTTCCAAGTACAAGGTAATACGCCGAGGGCTACTCCAAGTCAAGCCAAGATACAAGTCGAGTCCAAGTTCCATGAGTAGTCCCCTTTCAAGTCTATCCACACGTGTCTGTCAATACAAGGCAAGGTACCTACGGATACACTCTAAGTCCAGTCCAATCCTAATTCTACAAGTTAAAATACAATTATACAAGTATTCAAGATAGAGTGTACAAGGTACGACGTACTACGGATACGAGATTCAAGAGTCAAGAATGAAGAACAAGCCAAACCTAAGTCAAGGGCTGTCGACCGTGTACTAAACGTATCCCCAACAGAGGACGTATGGAGAATGAGTCATTGGTGTCCTAATTTGGCGGGCTCATGGTGTACGGAAGTTATTGGGCACCAATCAACTCACTACCACACGCATTCGGCCAAGTAACGTCAATATACGGAAATCCCGGACAACCAACGAAGCACACCAAGCCCGTCATGCTCCGTTTCCATTTTCCCCAATTGATCAGGCAAGGGTAGGGTCAAGGGGTCCCACATATAAAGTCAAAACCTAGGGCAGAAGTCCCATTTCAATAACAGTTTTCTGAGCAGGCGGCTAGCCGCCTGGGGTTGGTCGGCTAACCGCTAGGTCGCCGAGTGGTGACCGCCGGGTCACCGCGTGTAGTGCAGACACTACTGGGTTGGGATTTCGTCAGGTCGGCCAGCCGCGCGAGGACCGCTGGGTCACCGCGGGCGAGACAGAACCTGGAGAGGTTCTGTTCTGATTAGGCGGTCAGCCGTGGGCTAACCGCGGGGGTAACCGCGTGAACAACTGTGTCCAGTTTCTGTGTAGGCGGTCAGCCGCCGGCTGACCGCGGGGGTAACCGCCCGTGCAGAACATGGAGTTTCTGAAGCTGTTCTCAGTCAGATTCCGAGACACACCTACTGCTTCAGAGACCTCACATCCCACACCTGTAAACCATGCCTATCATGCCACAAAACACTCATCCATTCCATCTAAGTCCATTCACATTATCCCTAATTACTTGTGAAATCCAATGAAACATAAAACAAGCTTGGGATTCGGTGGAAATCTAAGCAATACATTAACAAGAATGAAACAAACATACATGCATGATTAACACACAATGCTAATCTACTTGCCTTCACCAAAGGGATGGAAGAGATGGAGATTAGAGAGAGAAACTTGAGGAGGAGAGCTCCCTACACAATCTAGCTAAATCCATCTTCCAAAACTCTTCTCCTACACCCAATAAACACCAAGGAAGAAGAAAAGAGGGAATCCATTAACATGCTACCCATTTGCAGTCATGAAAACGAAATGTGGAGAGAAGGAGAAGGGGAAAACTCACCAAATTCAGATCAAGAGATAGAGGAAGGAGAGAGGAAGAAGATGGTGTGCTTGGTTTCCCTTGAGATGCTTTCAATCCCCACTTGCAAGGAGGAAGAATGAAGAAGGAGGAAGAAGAAGAAGAAGAAGAAGCTACAGCAGCTGAAGGAAGGAAGAAACGAATGGTGGGGCTGAGGTTAGGGTTTAAATGGGGTTTAGAGGGGAAAAGTCCAAAATGCCCTTTTGAGTGAAATGAGAGAAAATCAATTATTTGGGGGACTTCGGGGCGTCAAATCATGACGAGCCAAGAACGAAAGATGACGAGCGCGACGAGATCTTTCCAACGAGCCCAACTTCGGCGAAAACGGAACTTTTCGGAAAAATGCTCAATTTTCCTATTAATCACAACCTAACCCCTTATTAAGACTAATCGCACTCGGAATCGAATGAAACTTCGGGAACATCTTTCTAATGATAAAAGAAACTTGCTTAGCCACTAAACCCGCCTAATTAGCTAAAATCACAATTAATTAGACTAATGCCAATATTAAGAAATTAAACACCCTATTAAGGTCGGGGACCTTACAGATCACCATGAAGAGGCTCTGGCTAATGAAGTCTTCAAAGAAAACCCGGTCAATTGGTCTCAGATACCCAACCTCATAGGAGATGTCTGGACCGATGAAATCCTGGACAATGAAGAAAAGTTACTAGAAGTTGTTCAGGACTTGTTCCCGAAAAATGCTCCATGCAACGCAATCACTGAAGACAGCAACGCTACTGCAGAAGCATTTTCAGCAAATAGGGAGGATGAGCCCCTTGAGCCCGAAGAGGGTCTTCCAAAAGAAGAGCCACCTCTAGAAGCTTTGGAAGTTGGGAAAGGTACCCGCTTTGGCCGGGATTACCACAAAAACTACAACCAACCTTCTTCCTCTTCTTATGTAAATCCTTCGGGAAAGCAAGCTATAAATGCCCCAAGTGGCAACAATAATGAAAATGCAGGCCCAAGGAGGCTTTCAAGTATGACTTGATCGAGCACTTCAAACACATACCTGCATGACTGCACATCCTAAACTTATTACGAATGTAACCACAAACTCATGATTGTCTCATTTCAGAACTACAAAGGCTGAATATGGATGTTGACAAACATGGCCCACAGGTACTACAAATTGAGATGGACTATAGGGTCAAAAAGTCAAAAACCTCCTTAAAGGGAAAAAGAAGAAAACTGAGGGACCTTGCATTGAATGACTCTCGGTCCAAAAGGTGGCAAGTGCTACCATCGCCTTCAATAAGGAAGACCTCCTGCTAGGTGAGACAAAACACAACCGACCCTTGTACTTCACAGGGTACATCAAAGAGATGCCGATACACAGAGTCCAGGTCGACCCAGGTTCTGCACTTAACCTCATCTCTACTTTGGCACTCGAAGAGCTGGGTATCCCACCTAGCAAGCTGAGCCACACATCATGTCCATCTTTGGATATGATTGGAGCACTCAAAGGCCTATCGGCAAAATCAGTTTCAGGTTGCAAATCCGTGATCTTATCTCTGAAGTCACCGTGTATGCAATAAAGACCCCTTCATTCTACAACATCCTTCTCGGACACCCCTGGATACACGAGAATGGTGTCATCCCTTCAACCCTACATTAGTGCATCAAGTTTGTTGGCGACGACGGCTTGATACATTGAGTGTTTGCAGATAGAAAGCCCTTCAAAGGCAAAGAAGTCCATTTTGCTGACTCTCGGATGTACAAGGACGAGAAAGAAAAGGAGGAAGAAACATCATCCTTTGCCGGCAATCTCCAAAAAGACAAGGCTCCTCAGCAATCATTGGAAGAAAACAAATCTTCCGGCAAACCCGAAAAGAGCAATCAGTCTCCCTTCGTTGTCTCATTCAAACTGTCCAAACCTTTGGTAATCACAACCAAAGCGAAGAAGACGAAACAAAAGACTGGGGCAAGTTTGTTGTCTCCTTCGTATGATATAATTGATTTGCACTATTTTATTGTGTAGATCCTACATATTGCTAGAATGGACCGCGAAGGCTCTTCGACCAATAAGCCCCCTTTGTTAGATGGCACGAATTATGCTTATTGGAAAGCCATAATGGTTGCCTTTTTTAAAGCAATTGATATTAAAGTTTAAAAATCTGTAGTTAATGGCTATTCCTTGCCCACTGTTACTACTAATGTGGTAATTGCGCTCAAACCTGAAAAACAATGGATTAAGGAAGAAGAACTTGCTTCTACTTGCAACTCTAGGACTCTTAATGCTATTGTTAATGATGTTTTTACTTAGGGCAATTCGATTCTTAAACATAGGATTGTCAAAAAGATTTTGAGGTTTCTTCCAGAAAGATTTGATGCAAAGGTTGTGGTCATTGAAGAGATTGAATACCTTAAAGGTGGAAGACTTAGTTGGCAACCTACAGAATTTTGAAGCAAACCTTAGGTTTAATGAGAAGTCAAAATCTAAAGGTATTGCTTTGAAAGCTTCCAAGGAATCAGTCAAAAAGATTGCCAGTGATTCAGATTCAGATTACTAAGAAATTGATCCCCAAGTTGCTGTACAGTTAATGAAGCGATTCAAGCTTTTTATGAAGGGAAAGAGAACTAATTTGACAATCCATAAAACTGCTGGTAAGAAGAAATCTTTTAAAGGGATTCAATGCTATGAGTGTCAAGGTTTTGGACACGTTGCTAGTGACTGTGGTAACAGAAATCTAAGAAGAAGGCTTTGAATACGGCTTGGGAAGATGATACTTCTAATGATGATGATGAAAATCTCGTGTCTGAGAAGCCTGACACTAACAAAAGAAAGTCCATTGCTTTTATGGCATCTACAGGTTCTGCTACCCCACCTGTTTCTTCTAATGATGAGACTGATAATCATGGTAATGAGCCATAGGAAAAACTATAAAACTGAAAATGAGACACTTTTCAAGAAGACCATGAAGATGGTTAAGATAAATGGGAAATTGGATATTAATTGGAAAGTGCCTGAAGAGCAGAATTCCTCCTTGAAAGCCGAACTTGCTGAAGCTCTTGCAAAGGTACAACAATTAGAGGACGAGAACAATAGAATGGCCAACAAGCTTACTGTAGAAGTGTGACATGCTTGATTTTGATGTGAAAACTTTGAAAGTAGAGAATGTTGATCTGAATGGAAGACTCAAGATGGTTCTATCTAAGTTAGATATTGCTAAGGCTTCATTGAATGCTAGATCGAGAAAGCTAGATGACATCTTGAGCAATCAAAAGGCAAACACTGATAAGCATAGCATTGGCTACACTGATGGAGCATCTACATCTACTGCCAAAGGTACTAACTTTCTTGTTAAAAGTTTAGTTGTTACTAATCCTACTTTTGATATTGAACATAGAGCTGCTGAAAAGAAGAATGTGTCACTCCTGAACGTATTCCCACTTGTCATCATTGTGGAGTTAAATGACACATTCGACCCCATTGCAATAGGCTATGGAGTTCACTGAATCAAACGCAATGGAAAAAGCAGGACTCTGAGTTGAAGAAGAACACCAAAGCTAGCTGGGTAGAAAAGGATGACATACATTTTGACTTGGTGCAAACTTTACTGAAATGCTTAAATATGCAAGTGTGCGTGCCTAAGCTTCATCACCCCTGATCTGGAGATCAAGCCCCTACCCTAGTGCCGATAGGGAGATGATATCGAGGGGGAGTTATAATTGAGGGGAAGCTGCTGGATCCAGATTGACAGAAGCAGCATGATATTTATTTTTCAATTATGGACGCGGGTGGGGTGTGCGTGTGGGGGGGGGTGTTGTTTGGGAATGAAGCTAGGAGGAGTTTTTCAAGAAAAAATAGTGTAAGGTCTACAAGTTCTGATTCTGAAAATTCTTTTGTGTTGAAATATATATATATTTGGACTTTTGGGTATATCAAATTTGTATTATCATAGGGAGTTTTGTTCATGAATTGCCAAATGGGGGGATCGTTAGGAATTTCATTGTGTTGGTTAATTCATGGGTTGGACAAAACTTTGAGTCCACTTGAGTTGTAATTTTATATTTCTTTTAGAATGGACTGTGGATGAGTCATCGGAAGGCCTAAAGCTAGGATTGAAGTGTTTTGGAGCAAAGAGAGCCAATATCTAAAACACAAGCTCGCTAGAGAGAGCGACCATGGCAGCGAAGTTCGGGACAAAATGCAAGCTTACTATAGCGAGACTTCCTGGTCGCTATAGCAAACCTAGGAAAGTTTCCCAGTTTGATCCGAATTGCTAATTAGAGTTTGAGACTGCTTGTTGTTTCGATTGGATTATGATTAGAGATCTAAGGCACGAATTTGGGGCTATATAAAGGGCGTTTCTCTCAACCCTAAGCATGGAATTAAGTTATTCTCTTATTGTTCTGAGGTGAGAAAATTCAAAGAGAGATTCCTTCTTCTCTAGAGTTATCATTGAGAAATTAGGCTGAGGATTTACAACCACTCAACCCAAGTCTCTCTTTTCCATCAACCCAGATTGTTGACACCAAAAATGTCACTCTGCCTCTTCAACATCAAAAGCTACATGGAGCCGTATCCTACGACAAACAGGTAGAGCCGCTTCAAGCATCAGTTCTTATCAGAATCAAACAAAAACTGCAAGATCCTTCAAAATAGCCAAAAGAAGAGTACACATGAAGTTTCGGGCCATTTCGACACCATTTGGCCTAACTTCAATCCTCCAACGGCTGAGCAGGAGCTCCCGGCGACGACAGTGTCGAAGATAACAAATCTTCGATCAGAGCCTGTGGATGGTCTCAAAATACCTCCAAAAGGCTCCACGTCAGATTGTAAGTCAAACCGACACCGTTTAACCCTCCATCAACTCTCGAACGACGAAATCAAGCCTCTCGGCGGCGAGAACCACCGATGCCGCCACTCATCAAACAAATGTTGGAGGATAGCTTCTGCATGCTTCCAAAGGGCTGCACATCAAATTTCAGGTCATTCCGATAACGTTTGACCTAACTTTGACGCTCGGAAACAAAATCAAGCCTACCGGTGGCGAAGCTCCCCGGGACCATGGCATCCAAATCGGAGCTAATGGATCGTCTCAAAATAACTCCAATAGGCTCCCTGTCAAAATTCAGGTCAATCGGACATCGATTGACCGCAAATCAAACTCGACATCTTCCTCGCGGTGAAATCAAGTTTAGCATCGACGGGACCCCAAGCGGCTTCAAAATTCAAATAAAAGCCCATGGTTGGTCCTATCTATTGCTCAAGAAGCTTCACCTCAAATTTCAAGTCATTCTGACATCGTTTGACCTAGCTTCAACTCTTGGCGGAAAATCGGCTACAAAGCCTTCGGCTTTTCCAAAAATAGGAAACTTTGTGCTTTGATTTGCACGGCTTCTCGACAGGTTTTATTCAGGGGAATCAAGCCTATAAATGAGGAGAAATGTCAAGAAAAATACAGAAGAAAACAGAAGAGAAAAGGACGGAAAGATGGCGACCGAAAGGGGATAAAAAGCCCCTTGGTCGCCGGCGACCATAGGGATCCGGGTCGCCGGATTTTGCCCGGAAACCACTTTTCCGGGTACTTTTCGCATTTCGCGATGTTTTGCCCCTATGATTTTCTCAAATTCAGATATTTTTGAGGCATGATATCCGTCGATCTTCGTCAACATCACGGATCCACCTTCAAAATCATTGGATCATCATCGGATGCTCCGAAATCGCCAACCGACCGACCAAGAAAGCACAGTTTCTGCCCAACCGATTGAGAAATCGATTGGACAGATATTGCCGGCTCATTGGTGTCAACCAATGTCTGAAATTGTATCGCCATCCGACATCAAACAACATGCGGATCCATTGATGATCATCGCCGGAAGAATTCCAAAAGGCACAGCGCGGCCCGCGACTCTTCAAGCGACTTGGCGACCAATTAATACTGTTAATTGACCCGTTTATAACAACTTATTACGGTCATTAACTCATTATTTTGGACGGCTCAATTAGAAGCCAAGAAAAATGAGTTACAAGTCCAATTAATCATAGCAATTAACCATGTAACTCCTATCATTATGGAGTTTAATCATAGTAATTAATCATGAAACTCCCATCATCATGGAGATTAAATGGCCATTATTCTCCATCGGCCTATCAAATTCAAGGAAAAAGGAGTTACAAAATTATGAAATTAATCTTGTAACTCCTCCCATCATGGAGCATCAATGTCATTTAATGCCCATAAACCCTCCTAGTGGCTCCCAAAAGCTTATAAATAGGCGGTCATTCCAAGGAGAAAGGGTCCGAAAAAATCATGCGAAGTGATCCTGGAAAATTGTCTTGAAAATCTCTGCGCAAATAAGCTCTCCTACTTTGAAGAAATTCTGCTGCAAACACTACAAGGTGATTGAAGTCCCTTGGGGGGCCACCCCCCCAAGGTTTCCCCTCTCTTTCTATGCAACATGGCCTAGATGTGGTTTTTCAGCCCGTCTACTTGGGTTTTTTTATTGGATATAAGACCTTCCCTTGGTCCTTGTCCTCTAAAAATCCGAGGTCCAAGCCAAGCCAAGCGAATCGAAAGCATCAAGTGTTCTCATCTGAAAGACGACGGCGGAGCCCATACTCGAGTCGTGACCGTCGATCTGAACGAGTCCCCACAATCTCCTGAGAAGTTAGATCCCTTTTTCTTACTTATTCTGCTGTATTTTGTATTTTTTAAAGAGACAAAAAAATCACAATTCTTGTCTTTCATCATTGATGAGATTTGTAAATCGCCTTTCGCAACAAAACACCACTTACGGCACAAAACTGCCTTTCACGGCAAACTAAAGAAAATCGCCTTTCACGGTATTAAAAATCTTGTCTATTTCTTTAAAATATATGTGCAATGGAAAGTTAGAAAAAAAAGTTTGATTTCCTTTCTACTTGTGAAGGTGAATCTCCAGATCACCATTTCAAATTCTAAGTAGAATAGAAAATCTGGCATACCCATTTAAAAATGTTGATGCTCGCTTTTTCTTCCGCCCTGCCGTACCCCGGCGGACTCGGGGCGGAGGTAGGCGAGAGAAAGCCGGGTCCATCAAGTTTGCATACCCGGTGGGACACGTTAATTTGAGGACACGATGCTTAGACTCCTTAGCTCCTTTCTAGTTGGTGGCCTATGTTGCATCTTGCATTTAAAAAAAAAAAAAATGAGATGGGATTCTTTGGAAATTTCTGTCTTTGAAGTTTATTTCCATTCTTTCTCTTCCCAAACCAAAAAAAAAAAGTTTTTTCATCGTTGGGTTCAGATTTGAGAGATTCTGGTTTCTTCCCTTTCGGATTTAGTGCTCGTGGAAATCGCTGAGCCTTTGTTCGGATTGAAATACCATTTCCTCTCTTTTGTGAACCCAATCTTGACTTTAAATTTTTTTTTTTTTCAGATTTCTCTCTTTTGGATTCAAATTGGAGAAAACTTTGGTTCTTTCCCTTTTGTACAATGGCTCGCGGAAATCGTTGAGCCAGCGTTCGGATTGGGAGGGGCCATTTTCCCCTCTTTGATGGATCCATTAGTGATCTTTAAAAAAAATATATCAAATAAAAATTTCAGATTTCTCTCTTTTGGATTCAAATTGGAGAAAACTTTGGTTCTTTCCCTGTCGTACAATGGCTCGCGGGAATCGCTGAGCCAGCGTTCAGATTGGGAGGGGCCATTTCCCTCTCTTTGATGGGTCCATTAGTGATCTTTCAAAAAAAAAAATCAAATAAAAAAAAACAACACATTAAGGTTGCACCAATTGCATTTTTTGACCAAAGTGAATCTAAGAGAAGCCTTATCCAGAGTGTGGAGGCAGCTAGATTGTTCAAGGAAAGGGTCTTTTAAACGGGTTTATTAAGTAATCCTACCCTTACCTGGGGGCCAATCTATCCACTAAGGTTTCATAAGACCGAATTGAAAAACCTATGTGTACTCTTCAAAAAAAAAATCTTCAAAATTTTTTTCTTCAAAAAAAAAAAAAAAAAAAAAAACTTCCGTCATTGTTGGATTCAAATCTGAGAAATCCTGGTTCCTTCCTTTTCGGATTTAGTGCTCGTGGAAATCACTGAGCCCGTATTTGGATTGGAATACCATTTGCTTTCTTTTGTGAATTCAACCTTGACCTTTAAAAAAAAAAAAAAAAAAAACTTCCGTCATTATTGGATTCAAATATGAGAAATCCTGGTTCCTTCCTTTCCGGATTTAGTGCTCGCGGAAATCCCTACCCTAGTGCTGATAGGGAGATGATATTAAGGGGGAGTCATAATTGAGGGGAAGCTGCTGGATCTAAGATTGACAGAAGCTGCATGATATTTATTTTTCAATTATGGACGTGGAGGGGGGGGGGGGGGGGGGGGTTTGTGGGGTTGGTTGGAAATGAAGCTAGGAGTTTTTCAAGAAAAGATAGTGTAAGATCTACAAGTTCTGGTTCTGAAAATTCTTTTGTGTTGAAATATATATAGATATATTTGGACTTTTGGGTATATCAAATTTGTATTATCATAGGGAGTTTTGTTCATGAATTGCCAAATGGGGAGATTGTTAGGAACTTCATTGTGTTGGCTAATTCATGGGTTGGACAAAAGTCTGGTCCATTTGAGTTGTAATTTTGTATTTCTTTCAGAATGGACTGTGGATGAGTCATCGGAAGGCCTAAAGCTAGGATTGAAGTGTTTTGGAGCAAAGAGAGCCAATATCCAAAAAACAAGCTCGCTAGAGCGATCATGGCAGCGAAGTCTAGGACAAAATGCAAGCTTGCTATAGCGAGACTTTCTGGTCGCTATAACGAACCTAGGAAAGTTTTCCAGTTTGATCCGAATTGCTAATTAGAGTTTGAGACTGCTTGCTGTTTTGATTGGATTATGATTAGAGATCTAAGGCACGAATTTGGGGCTATATAAAGGGCGTTTCTCTCAACCCTATGAATGGAATTAAGTTATTCTCTTATTGTTCTGAGGTGAGAAACTTCAGAGAGAGATTCCTTCTTCTCTAGAGTTATCACTGAGAAATTAGGCTGAAGATTTACTCTAGAAGATTTACAACCACTCAACCTGAGTCTCTCTTTTCCATCAACCCAGATCTTCTTCCACTCTCTAATCCTGCCACATGCCCAACCCATCTGCATATCCTAAACCAAGCCTGCACCCGTGCACCTTCATTTCCTTCTTTTCTTTCTTGTTCAGCTCCACCAAACAATGCCAAAATATCATCACTGTCCCTGATCATCCAAACCAACTTTCATGCAGCACCCACGACCTTCTTTCCACCTTCCCCGCCATCAACTTCATAAACCCGAGACCATCTTCTCCGTAACACCACCACCAAACTGGGTCCAGCATCTTCCTCCATATTTTCGTTCTCCGTTCTTCATGACAACCTGCTCGAGACCCACCTTTCATGGCCAAGGTGCAAGCCACTTCCATGACCCGTTTTTATTTTTACCCCTTTCGCTTCATCTCCTTTAGATCTACGAACCAAGGAATCAAATGACCATCCTTTTGTCATCTTTCTTCATCCCTGCAATAGTGTCAAGTAAAATCTCACGTTCATCTCTGTTGACCGTCATCTCCATCACCATGGATCGGGACATACATCAAACCCGACTTGCATCGTCTCATTGTGTTCGGATCATATTGCTCTCTTTTTCCCTCTTCCGTTTTCACATAGCCCTTCATCTCCTCATGGATCTAAATCCATCCAACCAAACAGAGCCCAAACTCATCTTCCTCATCTTCTTTTGCAACTAGAACCATCATCAACTCGCAAGTAGGGAACCTGACAGACCCATCACCATTTTTCTGTATTGTCCCTTTATCCAAGCAACGTTTCTATAACCCCACCATCTCCTTCTCCTTCTCAAGCAAGGTTGGAAAACTCGTAACTCGACTCATCCACTGCAAAAAAATTGACTCGGTTGAGTCATGTTCTTTAAAACATAATTTTAAAAATATTTAAAAATAAATCCATTACTTATAAAGTATAAAAATATATTTATTTAATGCGTTCATTATAATTAACTCAAATTAATAAATTTACATATGCAAGAAAAGTACAATAATATAAAAAAAGTAAAAATATTGCATATTACGTAATTTTTTAGTTCAAATGTCAAATGGAAAAGATCAAATGAGTCTCAAATTATATTTCAATCATCATTTTAAATTACTGACTCTAAACCCCATACATAATTACTTATAAACAAATTTTAATTATTTAAAATTGGATCTATGTATTAAATGGTTCGAAATGCAAACAACTTATTGAAATGAGATGACTCGGCCGAGTCTCCCGTATTCTAGACTCGGTCCTTCATAAAAAAATGATGACTCGGGAGAGTTAAGAGTGGCTACATTCTTTGAGATAGTGAATATGCATGGGACCTACCTTTAGGATGCGCGTAAAAGGATTTTAAATTTTAAATTGACTTCTTTAGAAGGCAGAATATAAGTAGGAAATAACTATGGCAACAAGTTGTTTCTTAAAAAAAATTTTTTTTTTTGTTCCAACTTTGTTATGCCAACGGGTTAAGATTTTGGGATTTCTTCCAGTGATATAAAAAATTGGAATATTGATTTATACTTGTCAAACATGTTTTCTAAGGTCTAATCTCGTGAGAACATGAGAACATCCAAATGGCATGATGCAAGATGTACCCTTATGTGCCGAACATGACTAAATAGAGATCGAAATTAAACTTGGGTAATGAATCTACAATTTGGGTTCGGCTTGGGTAGGGCATATTCACGTTTCATTTTCATTCAGTTGAAAATCTAGTCACATGTAATTCAAGTCGGGCTTGAGATGATCAATACCTTAGTGATGCACTAAATTGAATGCGTGCACATACAGAGAGAGAGAGAGAGAGAGAGAGAGAGAGAGAGAGAGAGAGAGAGGAGTACCTTTGGTAAAAGGGATGCCTAAATGGAAACTTGGAGGACTTCATATTCCTAGAAATTGTCCCCAGTCCAAATCATTTTCTTTCTGTTTGTTTGGAAAATTGAATACAAGGTGGTTAAAAATGAAGAGTAAAGGTGAATTTTAAAAAATGAACATCAAATAACATCTTTTTAAGTGAAATTTTTAGGGAAATAGAATTAGAAGAAGATGTGATTTGCTGCTCATTTTTTTAAACAACCCTTTGACATTCATCTTTAAACCCTATGTATTTTAATGCAAACAAACAGGACCTTAGTCATCATGCTTAATATCAAGACCAAGTCTGACCCACGAACCTGAAAATTAGGCTCAGGTCCAATCAATTTACAAAATTTTATGTTCCTTTGTGCTAAATATGTAGGGCTGGCCCAATCCTACCATCAGGGTTTTAGGCATACATAGCCTTTTTTTTTTTTTTTTTTTTTGGTAGAAGGCATACATAGCCTTAATGCAGCCCATTTGTATGTTGGGCTAAAAGTATATAATTTCAAGAACCACTTTGTTCCATATTCTCACCATAACATGCGATTGAGAATTGATCTCAATTTATATAATGAAGAGCAACTCTAATCAACAATTATTTAAAATTCAAACTGCCTAAAATCTCTAACAACCAAACTAATCTTATCTAAGATACTAATATCTAACATTCCCCCTCAATCACACGATCCTTTCATGGAAAGGATCTGTGATTGTTCAGATAAAAAATAGAAACCCTTGATCTCAAAATAATATATAAATTCTAGATTTTTTCCAAAAACGATCATATCTTCTTCTTGGGGATCATCGTTCGTCAGTGGATCCATCACTGTCGCAGTCCGCGCTTGTCGAGTCTGTCGTTGCCGGTGGTCCACCAGATCAGATCTGACATAATCTCTTCTGGAAGTTTTGATCGTGCAAATTGAGATGGAGAAGATAATAAGGCTTGAGTTGATGGTTAGATGGGAGAAGATGTTGATTTTCTTTATTAAAAAAAAAGTAATGGTGATAATTGCGGAAGTAGGATCCTACCTAGCATGATCGCAAGATCATCGCTGGGCCCACTCTCTGATACCATATAGATCATATCTGACTTGATCTCTTCCAAAAGCTTTGATCGACGAAGATTTGACGAAGATGACGAGATCATAAGGCTTGAATGGATGGATGAAAGAGAGAGGATGCTTGATTTATTTGACGGTGATTATTGATGATCATTGCGGAAGGATAGAACCGCACTCGGCTTGATTGCAAGATCATCACCGGGCCCGGGCTCTGATACCATAATAGAATTTCAAGAGTCTTTGTTCCATTATTTCACCGTAACATTCAATTCATAATTGATCTCAATTTATACAATGAAGAGCAACTCTGTCGCGACCCCGAACCGAGGCCCGGGACCGCGACGGTGTGGTGTGGATAATGAACTACCCTTAATAATGATTATACATTTCCTTAATTTCCCACAGGTTTCCGCGGTGAGGATTCCACATACACTCATAGAACATTTATATTGGTGCGGAAGCGTGTAGCAAATCAAACTCTTAATCCATTCTCATCGAATAAGACGGATGATACACAAGTATGACATGATGTCAGAGTGAGCAATGATCTCATTAGCATTCCCAAAATAATGAAGTTAAAGTTTAAACAAAAGATCAAGTTAAATTAACATTCCCAAAAATAATGGCCAACAAAGGCCAGTACAACCAAAAGTATAAATCAAGAATCAGTCTATGATCTCCCCAAAATATTCGCAGCTCAAAGCTAAACCGAATGTCTACATGACATCGTCAGCTTGCCACTCCACTAATCGTTGCGGTTCATCAACCACCCCCTCTGGCTCCTCCTCAAAGGCAAAAACGGGAGCTGGACCTGAGTACCACAAAAATGGGTCAGACACGACGGTCTGGCAGGTGGGTGAATAGATAATACCAATAAAGAAATCAAAGCATTTCATAGACATAACGAAAACTATCATAAAACAGGATGCATAGCTCATTTAAAGTACAGATGCAATATAAATCATGGGGGTATTCAAGGTACAGGAACTGACTAGGTGGCAACCACACTCAAGCTAAATCCTCTCTATCACTAAGGTGATGAGAGCACATTCAGTGCATTGGTCTCGAGCACACGAAGTGACGAGAACCAACATTATATACATATACATATACATATAGCTAGGCAAGACCACGGCCGCGGAACCGGGTAACGGGACAGAACGGGATCCAAGTTGCAACTGGCGGGAGCACAAGGGGGAGGCCCAAGTCAGTTGATCAGACTGACAAGGACGTCCAAGCTTAGTGGTGTCGACTCATAGGTTACATGAGAAATCAAAACGTATACAAAACATATCAATATAAAACATTCGGGTAAGCGGGGCATGGTGCTTGTAGGCACACATTTCATGTCATTATCAGTTCATGCGTAGACGGGGCTGGCAGGGCATATCAGGTGTATAAATCAGAATTCGAGATAAAACTGGTAGGCTCGGGTAATTATACATAAAACCTGAGTAAAACAATGTAATGAGACCTTATATCATTAGGGACTATATATTGGGGCATCCATATTCAAACGACATGTATAAGGATCTTGTATGTCTAAATTACCCTTAGTATGGTACTCGAATGATAGAGGACATACTAAGTTTCCTTATGCACGTTGATGAATCTAAAAGTCCCAATACCTTTCCGAAATGGCGTTTCTTTCTATGTCAATCTCCTTATGTCATCCCCTGGGTCTTTCCAAGGTGGTAGGGCATCAGAACAACCCATCCAAACCTTTAAATACCATATCTGAAACCAATAGAAAAGACTCAGGAATTCTGGGTGAAACTTGGTCGCCTGTCGGTCAGATGGCGGTTAGCCGCCGAGGTGATCGGCGGTTAGCCTCTGGCTGACCGCGGGGCTGACCGCGGTTCCCCTGCTAAAATATAGCAT
Source organism: Persea americana (assembly GCA_029852735.1). Taxonomy (NCBI): domain Eukaryota; kingdom Viridiplantae; phylum Streptophyta; class Magnoliopsida; order Laurales; family Lauraceae; genus Persea; species Persea americana. The sequence continues at coordinate 44,947,053 of CM056810.1, read as the reverse complement.
TCTGTGTTTCTAACCGCGCATCTCGGCTACCTAGCGGTCACATGGTTTTTGGATTGGCGGTTAGCCGCGAGCTGACCGCGCGGCTGACCGCGGTTCGCCTGTCAAAATACAGCATTCTGTGTTTCTAACCGCATCTGGGTCGGCTAGCCGCCGGGCACCTGTCGGCTAGCCGCCAAGGTGACCGCCTGCTGACCGCCCAGCTGCGGGAACTACACATCAGGTGCAGATTTCAACCCTTTCCTTCCCAAACCACTTCACCTCCATTCCAACCATTTCCTAACTTGGAATGGGTCTATTCCCTTCCATTTAACATTTAATTCCTTCCACCAACCACCATTCCATCAATGTATTTAATTCTCCTACCAATACAAATCTCATTCAATGCAAGTACAAATATCATTTAAGAAGTTTATAATGACCACAATAAACTTTGATGATGAATGCATATATTCTCATAAGACTAACTAAGAGGAAAACCATGTCAATAAGTACATTTTCAAAAGCATTATGAAACATAATGAACCAAATGAAATAGGGATAATAGAAATCCACATTTTCAACAAAATAAGAACTTATTCAAATCGAATCCATTCATCCACTTGCCTTGGTCTCCATGTATGCTAGTCAAGCTCTAATCCTTCTATCAAGCTCAAAATCTACAATCTACACAAAAATCCCCAAAATACATTCATTACAACCCTAGAATGTCAAAATCAAGAAATAGATGGAGATAGCTTCCAATAATCAAGGTGAAGCACCTCCATGGCTAGAAGAATACACAACCAAGAGATGAGAAGAGGAACTTACATGAAGAGTCCTCTAATGGCAAGAGTTTGCTCAAAAGGTAGCTTGGAATGGAAGGTTCTCTCAACAAATGTATCAAGATGAAGCTCTCATGGAGGGGAAGAAGATCAATGCCTCCATTTTGCCTTTAGCAATAGATTTGAGAGAGGTTGAGAGATGGAGAAGCAAGGAGCAAGGTAAGTTGAAAAGAACCCTAGGGCTGGGCTGGGATTTCTTGTTCTCAAGAAAGTTGCAAGAAGAGGAAGAGAGGGAAAAGGACTCCTCCTTATATAGATAATGGCAAGGGGTCCCACAACTTAAAAGTCCAATCGAGCTAAAACATCGTTCTACGGGCTTCGGACGGATTCGACGAAGAAGGAAGAATTGATCGTCGAAATTTCTACTTTCCAAAAAGTATATATTTTACGAGTTTCGGAGACATTGAAATTAGTGTCCAGATTTTGTGTAAAAAGACTGTTTTACCCCTATCAATGGCAAAGTAGGGTTTAGAGGTCTCGAATGGGAACGGAACAAATACGAAAGTTGTTGGGAATCATAAAATACATTAAACGGAGCAAATTACAGATTTTCAGAATTATCAAATAAATCCCAAAACTAATCAAGACACACTAAAAGGAACCCCCAAAGGGCCCCACTAGATCGAAAGAGTTCCCAAAATTATTCAAAGCTATAAAAGCTATTCTAATCCAGATTAAACCCATTTCCTCTAATCTCACTTATAGCTAAAACACGTCTTAATTAACACTAAAAGGAAACTCTCGGGGCGGGGTCTTACATCCTCCACCCCTTAGGGCATTTGGTCCTCCAAATGAAATAAAATAACTAACCTCGGGTAGTAGATGCGGATACTTCTTCTGAACTTGATCCCGTAATTCCCACGTTGCCTCTTCAGGTCCGTGATTTTCCCAGAGCACTTTCACCCATTGTATAGTCCTTGTCCTCAGTTCTTGTTCCTTCGTATCGATAATCTGAATAGGCTTCTCGACATAGGTGGCATCTTCTTTGATCTCTAATGGTTCATGACGGAGTACATGTGACGGGTCGGGGACGTACTTTTTCAACATAGACACATGGAACACATTGTGTACGCCGGAAAGCTCAGGTGGTAAGGCCAATCTGTAAGCCACGTCACCAATCTTGCTCACGATATCATAGGGCCCAATGTACCTCCGAGATGATTTGCCTCTCTGTCCGAATCTCAAGGTTCCTCTAGTAGGGGACACCTTCAAGAAAACCTTATCTCCTTCCTTAAAGTGTAAGTCCCTTCGATGAGAGTCTGCATAACTCTTCTGTCTACTCCGGGCTACTTTCAGACGTTCTTGGATCAACTTGACTTTGTCACTGGTTTCACTCACCATAGTCGGTCCATGAAAACTGCGAATACCTACTTCTTCCCAACAAACTGGAGTTCTACACCTCCTACCATACAATGCCTCAAAAGGCGCCATCCCAATGCTCGAATGATAGCTGTTGTTGTAGGCGAATTCGCAAAGCGGTAGGGTCTCATCCCATTGAGTCTTGAAATCTAGTACACACGCTCGAAGCATATCTTCAAGGGTCTGAATTGTTCTTTCCGACTGACCATCTGTTTGTGGGTGATACGCTGTGCTGAACTGAAGCTTTGTCCCCATAGACTCATGCAAAGTCTTCCAGAATCTCGAGACGAATCTGCTATCTCTATCCGAAGTAATGGAGACTGGCTGCCCATGACGGCTGACAATCTCGTTGACAAACAACTCTGCGAGAGGTAACATATGCATTTTCTCTCCGGTCTTCATAGGAATAAAATGAGCTGATTTGGTAAGACGGTCTACAATGACCCATATGGAGTTGTTCCCTTTTCTGGTCCTTGGCAATCCTGAGATGAAATCCATGGTGATATGTTCCCACTTCCATTTTGGGATCTCTAATGGCTGCAATAACCCTGGAGGTCTCTGATGCTCTGCTTTCACCAACTGACACGTCATACATCGGGAAACGAAAGCTGCTATTTCCCTCTTCATGTTGTTCCACCAAAATCTGCCCTTCAAGTTCTGATACATCTTCGTGCTACCCGGATGCATAGAGTACATCGTATTGTGCGCCTCTGACATAATTTCATTATTCAAATCCTCAATATTGGGCACGCATAGACGATCACGATAGAATAAGACTCCATTCACAATACGGAAATCAGGACGTTCTGCTATATGCTCTGAAATCTTGGCCAACTCTGGATCTTGCAATTGGTCGTCCTTGATCTTCTGAATGAACGAGGGTTCAGACACTGACATGTTGGCTAACATCACTCCCTCGCTTAGGGGCTGAAAATCTACCCCCAACGCTTCAAATTGCTGAAAGAAGCACGTAACTCTTAGGCTTGCCACACTTGCTGACTTCCTACTCAAGGCATCGGCTACTACATTTGCCTTTCCCGGGTGGTACTTGATCGGAAAATCATAATCTTTGATATATTCCATCCATCTTCTTTGTCTCATATTCAACTCCTTCTGAGAGAACAAATATTGTAAGCTGCGGTGATCGGAGTGGACTTCGAATTTCTCTCCGTAGAGGTAATGTCTCCACATCTTTAGTGCAAAAACGACCGCTGCTAACTCCAGGTCATGCGTTGCATAGTTCTTGTAAGGTCCCCGACCTTAATAGGGTGTTTAATTTCTTAATATTGGCAATTAGCCTAATTAATTGTGATTTTAGCTAATTAGGCGGGTTTAGTGGCTAAGCAAGTTTCTTTCATCATTAGAAAGATGTTCCCGAAGTTTCATTCGATTCCGAGTGCGATTAGTCTTAATAAGGGGTTAGGTTGTGATTAATAGGAAAATTGGGTATTTTTCCGAAAAGTTCCGTTTTCGCCGAATTTGGGCTCGTTGGAAAGATCTCGTCGCGCTCGTCATCTTTCGTTCTTGGCTCGTCATGATTTGACGCCCCGAAGTCCCTCAAATAATTGATTTTCTCTCATTTCACTCAAAAGGGGCATTTTGGACTTTTCTCCTCCAACCCTCATTTAAACCCTAAACCCAGCCCTACCCTTCGGTTCCTTCTTCATTGCAACTGCTGGAGCTTCTTCTTCTTCCTCCTTCTTCTTCATTTCTCTCCTTGCAAGTGTGGATTGAAAGCCTCCCAAGAGAAACCAAGCACACCATCTTCTTCCTCTCTTCTTCCTCTACCTCTTGATCTAAATTTGGTGAGTTTTCCCCTTCTCCTTCTCTCCCCATTTCGTTTTTCATGGCTGCAAATGGGTAGAATGTTAATGGCTTCTCTCTTTTCTTCTTCCTTGGTGTTTATTGGGTGTAGGAGAAGACTTTTGGAAGGTGGATTTGGCTAGAGTGTGTAGGGAGCTCTCCTCCTCAAATTTCCCTCTCTAATCTCCATCTCTTCCATCCCTTTGGTGAAGGCAAGTAGATTAGCATTGTGTGTTAATCATGCATGTATGTTTACTTCATTCTTGTTAATGGATTGCTTAGATCCCCACCAAATTCCAAGCTTGTTAATGTCTCATTGGATTTCACATGTTAATTAAGTAAATAATGTTAATGGACTTAGATGGAATGGATGAGTGTTTTGTGGCATGATATGCATGGTTTACAGGTGTGGAATGTGAGGTCTCTGAAGCTCATTAGATGCATTTCGAAATCTGACTGAGAACAGCTTCAGAAACTGCATGTTCTGCACGGGCGGTCACCACGCGGTCAGCCAGCGGCTGACCGCCTACACAGAAACTGGACACAGTTGTTCACGCGGTCACCCCCGCGGTTAGCCCACGGCTGACCGCCTACTCAGAACAGAACCTCTTCAGGTTCTGTCTCGCCCGCGGTGACCCAGCGGTCCTCGCGCGGCTGGCCGACCTGACGAAATCCCAACCCAGTAGTGTCTGCACTACACGCGGTGACCCGGCGGTCACCACTCGGCGACCTAGCGGTTAGCCGACCAACCCCAGGCGGCTAGCCGCCTGCTCAGAAAACTGTTATTGAAAATGGGACTTCTGCCCTAGGTCTTGACTTTATATGTGGGACCCCTTGACCCTACCCTTACCTGATCAATTGGGGAAAATGGAAACGGAGCATGATGGGCTTGGTGTGCTTCGTTGGTTGTCCGGGATTTCCGTATACTGACGTTACTTGGCCGAATGCGTGTGGTAGTGAGTTGATTGGTGCCCAATAACTTCCGTACACCATGAGCTCGCCAAATTAGGACACCAATGACTCATTCTCCATACGTCCTCCGTTGGGGATACGTTTAGTACACGGTTGATAGTCCTTGACCTAGGTTTGGCTTGCTCCTCATTCTTGACTCTTGAATCTTGTAGCCGTAGCACGTCGTACCTTGTACACTCTATCTCGAATACTTGTATAATTGTATTTAACTTGTAGAATTAGGATTGGACCGGACTTAGAGTGTATCCGTAGGTACCTTGCCTTGTATTGACGAACACGTGTGGATAGACTTGAAAGGGGACTACTCATGGAACTTGGACTCGACTTGTATCTTGGCTTGACTTGGAGTAGCCCTCGGCTTATTGTCTTGTACTTGGAAACCTATCCACGTGTATTTGTCTTGGAACTTGTGTAGTATACAAACCATCACCATCATCTTGCATTCATACCAGCTGCAGTCTGATGATTCTTGAGTGGGCCGGATACCGGACACTAGGGTGGGCAGTCGGCTTTGGACGGCGTCCATGGCGTGAATAGCTGGGAGCGGGCTAGGACCGTGCTGCTATTCCTAGGACCGGGAGCTCGGATCCCCCTAGAGCCGGACTTTGGGTATTTGTAGTCGGCTCGGACGTCGCTTATACCCCCGGGAGATGGCTTTGGACATCCTCGGAGTCTCCTCTTGCTTGCATTGCATTTCATGGATGGTTATTCTTGTTTATCTTGCTAGGACTTATCTTATTACTTGATTCTCGTATTATTCATGCTTATTGCCTAGCTTGTACCTTGTTATCTTATAATCATGTATTTGTCCTTACTCTCCTTTGAAGCATGTTATGAATAATGTATATTGCTTATCTTCTTGCCAACACGTTGTTGACCTTATCCCATGGTGTGCAAAGGACACCTATTACTACCCCTACGCTGACCCGGATGCCGAGGCAATCCCAGAGGATCCTCAACCGGGGGAGGAGGAAGAGGTACGAGAGTGGGGTGCCGATGACGTAGCTTAGCGTCATCACTTCCGGCACTAGCACGCGTAAACGGGGATATTTCTCATCGTACCACTTCGTCTTATCTTTTGGTTTAAACATTTTGTAATCACCATACTTTTGTATATCTTTTGTACCAGGGCCTAAGTTTTTGGGATGGCCCTGATGTTTATAAACTTTATATGTTTTATTTGAAACTTGAAATTTAATGGAATGAAATCCATACTTGCTTCGATATCTCTACAGGTTTATGAATGTGTTTACCGGACAAGCCCTGTTGATTAACTGATAATGAGGCAACTATACAATCCTCACAGCGGACCTCGATCCGTGGGCATTAAGGGCAAAAAAAAAAAAATTTAATTAGCCCTAAATTTCACACCCCGGATCCGGTTTAATTACTAATCGGGTTCGGGGGCGTGACAGTTCTTCTCGTGGTCCTTCAACTGACGGGATCCATAAGTAACGACTTTTCCATCCTGCATCAACACACAACCGAGTCCTATATTCGAAGCATCTGTAAAAATGGTGTAACCGCCGCTCCCGGATGGTAAAGTGAGAACGGGTGCTGATGTTAATCTCTTTTTCAACTCTTGGAAGCTGGTCTCACATTGGTCTGTCCACACATAAGGTGCATTCTTCTTGGTCAACTTCGTCAATGAAGCCGCAATCGACGAAAATCCCTGCACAAACCTTCGATAGTAACCCGCCAATCCAAGAAAACTCCTGATTTCTGACGCATTCTTCGGTCTTTCCCACTTCACAACTGCATCTATCTTGGCTGAGTCCACTGATAATCCTTCTTTGGAAATGATATGACCTAAAAATGCGACCTCTTCAAGCCAAAAATCGCACTTAGTGAGCTTCGCATACAATTGATTGTCTCTTAGGAGTTGCAATGCTATCCTCAAATGCTCTTCATGCTCTTCTCTAGACTTAGAGTATACCAAAATGTCATCAATAAACACCACTGTGAATTGGTCTAAGTACTCAGCGAATATTTTGTTCATCAAAGCCATGAATACTGCTGGTGCATTCGTCAGTCCAAATGGCATCACTAGAAACTCGTAGTGTCCATATCTCGTCCGGAACGCCGTCTTCGATACATCTGAATCTCTAACTCTCAGCTGATGATAACCGGATCTTAGATCGATCTTCGAAAAGTAAGCAGCACCTTGCAATTGGTCAAACAATTCATCTATCCTTGGCAATGGATACTTGTTCTTGATGGTAGCTTGGTTCAATTTCCGATAATCAATACACATTCTCATGGAACCGTCTTTCTTCTTGATGAATAAAACTGGAGCTCCCCAAGGTGAGACGCTCGGTCTAATAAAACCTTTATCCAACAATTCTTGCAACTGAATCTTCAACTCTCCTAATTCCGCTGGAGCCATTCTGTATGGTGCGATAGATATCGGAGTGGTCCCCGGTAACAATTTGATGGTGAAGTCAATCTCCCTAATAGGTGGTAAACCTGGGATTTCTTCTGGAAAAATGTCTGGGAATTCGCAAACAATTGGGATCTCCTCCACCCCTTGGGACCGTTTATCCTCCGTGATAAACGCTAAATAGCATTCACATCCACTTCTCATTAGTCTATCAGCCTTCAATGCTGAGACGAATCTTGGACAAGAATTCTTCTTTTCCCCATGGAACAAAACGCCTGCTGGGGTCTCCTCCAATTTGAACGTGAGGGTCTTATGGAAACAGTCCATCGTAGCATGGTATCCTGCTAACCAATCCATTCCTAGAATGACATCGAAATCATACATCTCCAACAAAATGAGATTCGCCGGTAACACCACATCTCCTATCTTAATAGCACATCTAGGATAATACTTCCTACACACAACTTGTTTGCCTACGGGGGTGGACACCGTCAATACATACTCAAGTTCTCTAGCAGGCATATCAATCAACTTAGAAAATTTTGGAGACAAGAAGGAGTGCGTAGAGCCAGGGTCAAACAAAACCTTAGCTTCAAATCCACAAACTAGGAGTGTACCTTCCACCACGTTATCTGCTGCCTCTGCATCAGCTTGGTTAATTGCATACACTTGTCCTCGCTGCTGAGGCCTGTTCTGAGCTTGTTGCTGCCTTCCTTGCTGTGCATTCCTATGCTGCTGAGGGGGACGCTGATTCTGATTCTGTCCTTGCTGACGAGCTTGATGCTGCTGTGGAGGTCTATATTGTTGCTGTGGAGCCTGCTGCTGGAGTGGCCTGGGCTGGTTCTGTACGGCTAGTGCATTCTGAGGTGGTGCCTGGCGCTGTGTTCCTTGTTGTTGCTGATTCTGTCTGTTGGTACCCTGCCCAGCCTGTCTTGGGCAGTCTTTGAGCTGGTGTGCCATGGATCCACATCTGAAACATGCTCCCATAATCGTACGGCATTGAGCACTCTCATGGTTTTTACCACAATGAACGCAAACTAGAGCATTCTGCACGTTTTGTTCATGCCTCGGTCGTTTGTTCTGATGGTTCCTTGGTTGGTGATTCTGTTGGTGAGCTGGTGCCTTTCCTTGGATCTTGAGGATCTTGTTGTTCAGGTTCTCGAATTTGTAGGCCCTTCTCACAGCCTCTTCAAATGTGATAGGTGGTACAACACCCGTGGCATCCCTCTCAATGATCGGGTTAAGTCCTTCAAGGAACTTCGTTATCTTTTTCTCCACAGTGTCAATTAACTCGGGGGCATATCGAGACAATCTTTCGAACTTTGTGAGGTACTCTTGAACGGTCGTGTTACCTTGTACGAGTTGCTGGAATTCAATGGCCTTTTGCCTCTTCACATGTGTCAGTACATACTTGTCACTGAATTGCCTCTTGAAACTTGTCCAAGCCTCTGCGTCTGCTATGGTCCTATACTCAGCCTTGATTGTTTTCCACCATATATCTGCCAGGCCGGTGAACATGGAAGCGGTGAGTTGCACTTGCTGTCTACCGGTACATCTAAATATCTCAAAGATGTTCTCTGTATGCTCCAACCAGTCGTCTGCAGCTAATGGGTCCTCATGCCCCGTGAACTCCTTAGGACCCCTCTTCCTAAACTTTTCATACAACGCATTGGGATCATGTTCCCTATTGTTAATGACAATTTGAGTGCCTAGAGGTTGCGCTGGTGCCGGTTCAGGTCTCCTTTCTAACACTTCTAACAACTGCCTTTGCATCGTAGCCATCTCCCTAGCATGCTCTTCATCCTTCCTGGCCATTTGCTCTTGCAATCTGGCTTGATTTTCATTGGCTTGACGTTGCTGGTCAAGCATGGCTTGCATCATCTGTTGGAATTGATTCTGCATGTTTGGATCCGGAGTACCGTTTCCTAGTGGCCCGGTGTGTTCACTATTGCTTGCGGTGGGATTGTCGGTTACGGGTCTTTTTCGAGGTGGCATATCACTGTAAAATAAATTGTTAGCACATAAAGTCATATAAGGGTTACACATTGCTCACACGAGTCTAACTAACGAAAAGTCTAACGAAAAGTCTAACGGATCCTCGCCATGTCCTTAGGATTTCTAGTTTCTTTTAATTGCCTGAAACACGTCTCGCTCTGATACCAGTCTGTTGCGACCCCGAACCGAGGCCCGGGACCGCGACGGTGTGGTGTGGATAATGAACTACCCTTAATAATGATTATACATTTCCTTAATTTCCCACAGGTTTCCGCGGTGAGGATTCCACATACACTCATAGAACATTTATATTGGTGCGGAAGCGTGTAGCAAATCAAACTCTTAATCCATTCTCATCGAATAAGACGGATGATACACAAGTATGACATGATGTCAGAGTGAGCAATGATCTCATTAGCATTCCCAAAATAATGAAGTTAAAGTTTAAACAAAAGATCAAGTTAAATTAACATTCCCAAAAATAATGGCCAACAAAGGCCAGTACAACCAAAAGTATAAATCAAGAATCAGTCTATGATCTCCCCAAAATATTCGCAGCTCAAAGCTAAACTGAATGTCTACATGACATCGTCAGCTTGCCACTCCACTAATCGTTGCGGTTCATCAACCGCCCCCTCTGGCTCCTCCTCAAAGGCAAAAACGGGAGCTGGACCTGAGTACCACAAAAATGGGTCAGACACGACGGTCTGGCAGGTGGGTGAATAGATAATACCAATAAAGAAATCAAAGCATTTCATAGACATAACGAAAACTATCATAAAACAGGATGCATAGCTCATTTAAAGTACAGATGCAATATAAATCATGGGGGTATTCAAGGTACAGGAACTGACTAGGTGGCAACCACACTCAAGCTAAATCCTCTCTATCACTAAGGTGATGAGAGCACATTCAGTGCATTGGTCTCGAGCACACGAAGTGACGAGAACCAACATTATATACATATACATATACATATAGCTAGGCAAGACCACGGCCGCGGAACCGGGTAACGGGACAGAACGGGATCCAAGTTGCAACTGGCGGGAGCACAAGGGGGAGGCCCAAGTCAGTTGATCAGACTGACAAGGACGTCCAAGCTTAGTGGTGCCGACTCATAGGTTACATGAGAAATCAAAACGTATACAAAACATATCAATATAAAACATTCGGGTAAGCGGGGCATGGTGCTCATAGGCACACATTTCATGTCATTATCAATTCATGCGTAGACGGGGCTGGCAGGGCATATCAGGTGTATAAATCAGAATTCGAGATAAAACTGGTAGGCTCGGGTAATTATACATAAAACCTGAGTAAAACAATGTAATGAGACCTTATATCATTAGGGACTATATATTGGGGCATCCATATTCAAACGACATGTATAAGGATCTTGTATGTCTAAATTACCCTTAGTATGGTACTCGAATGATAGAGGACATACTAAGTTTCCTTATGCACGTTGATGAATCTAAAAGTCCCAATACCTTTCCGAAATGGCGTTTCTTTCTATGTCAATCTCCTTATGTCATCCCCTGGGTCTTTCCAAGGTGGTAGGGCATCAGAACAACCCATCCAAACCTTTAAATACCATATCTGAAACCAATAGAAAAGACTCAGGAATTCTGGGTGAAACTCGGTCGCCTGTCGGTCAGATGGCGGTTAGCCGCCGAGGTGATCGGCGGTTAGCCTCTGGCTGACCGCGGGGCTGACCGCGGTTCCCCTGCTAAAATATAGCATTCTGTGTTTCTAACCGCGCATCTCGGCTACCTAGCGGTCACATGGTTTTTGGATTGGCGGTTAGCCGCGAGCTGACCGCGCGGCTGACCGCGGTTCGCCTGTCAAAATACAGCATTCTGTGTTTCTAACCGCATCTGGGTCGGCTAGCCGCCGGGCACCTGTCGGCTAGCCGCCAAGGTGACCGCCTGCTGACCGCCCAGCTGCGGGAACTACACATCAGGTGCAGATTTCAACCCTTTCCTTCCCAAACCACTTCACCTCCATTCCAACCATTTCCTAACTTGGAATGGGTCTATTCCCTTCCATTTAACATTTAATTCCTTCCACCAACCACCATTCCATCAATGTATTTAATTCTCCTACCAATACAAATCTCATTCAATGCAAGTACAAATATCATTTAAGAAGTTTATAATGACCACAATAAACTTTGATGATGAATGCATATATTCTCATAAGACTAACTAAGAGGAAAACCATGTCAATAAGTACATTTTCAAAAGCATTATGAAACATAATGAACCAAATGAAATAGGGATAATAGAAATCCACATTTTCAACAAAATAAGAACTTATTCAAATCGAATCCATTCATCCACTTGCCTTGGTCTCCAAGTATGCTAGTCAAGCTCTAATCCTTCTATCAAGCTCAAAATCTACAATCTACACAAAAATCCCCAAAATACATTCATTACAACCCTAGAATGTCAAAATCAAGAAATAGATGGAGATAGCTTCCAATAATCAAGGTGAAGCACCTCCATGGCTAGAAGAATACACAACCAAGAGATGAGAAGAGGAACTTACATGAAGAGTCCTCTAATGGCAAGAGTTTGCTCAAAAGGTAGCTTGGAATGGAAGGTTCTCTCAACAAATGTATCAAGATGAAGCTCTCATGGAGGGGAAGAAGATCAATGCCTCCATTTTGCCTTTAGCAATAGATTTGAGAGAGGTTGAGAGATGGAGAAGCAAGGAGCAAGGTAAGTTGAAAAGAACCCTAGGGCTGGGCTGGGATTTCTTGTTCTCAAGAAAGTTGCAAGAAGAGGAAGAGAGGGAAAAGGACTCCTCCTTATATAGATAATGGCAAGGGGTCCCACAACTTAAAAGTCCAATCGAGCTAAAACATCGTTCTACGGGCTTCGGACGGATTCGACGAAGAAGGAAGAATTGATCGTCGAAATTTCTACTTTCCAAAAAGTATATATTTTACGAGTTTCGGAGACATTGAAATTAGTGTCCAGATTTTGTGTAAAAAGACTGTTTTACCCCTATCAATGGCAAAGTAGGGTTTAGAGGTCTCGAATGGGAACGGAACAAATACGAAAGTTGTTGGGAATCATAAAATACATTAAACGGAGCAAATTACAGATTTTCAGAATTATCAAATAAATCCCAAAACTAATCAAGACACACTAAAAGGAACCCCCAAAGGGCCCCACTAGATCGAAAGAGTTCCCAAAATTATTCAAAGCTATAAAAGCTATTCTAATCCAGATTAAACTCATTTCCTCTAATCTCACTTATAGCTAAAACACGTCTTAATTAACACTAAAAGGAAACTCTCGGGGCGGGGTCTTACAAACTCTAATCAACAATTATTTAAAATTCAAACTACCAAAAATCTCTAAGAACCAAACCAATCCTTATCTAAGATACTAATCTCTAACAAAAAGACTCTAGTGAGCTTCCCCCATGCCCAACAAAACATCAAACAAAAAGATAAAAAATAAAAAATAATAATAATAATACGCACACACATACAAATCTTTTGGATAAAGAGAATATTCATTGACAAAGGAGAGGCAATGAGAGATACCTCCACAAATGGTAATCACAAAGAAGCAGGGTAATACAAAAGTAACCCAAAATGATAGAGGGTATCACAAATGTCCAGAGTCATAGCCACAAAATGTATATAGGTAAGAATAACCTTAATGCATGGGCATGACACAAGCCAATACTGCCAAAGCAATAGATGTTAATGCAAGAGAGTGGGGCATGCGGCCCATGTCTTTCCTAAAAAACAGGCCTTCATAGAGTGGTATGTTGATCAAAACCCATAACCCACATTGAGCAAACTGCAAGACCAATGGTCCAACACCTCCGCTCCATCATCCATGATCACCCTCTTGATTGCACCAACCAAGCAAACTAAATTAACCATTGCAAGTGTGGTTAAGATGGTAAACATGGGAGAAGTGGTCCCAAACTCCATGATCTCTTGCTCATACCTCTTTGATAGTTCGTCATCAAGGACTTTTGCTGTGATTGTGAATGCTGACTTGGTAATCCCCAGTAGGTTGAGGACGGCGCCGACGGTACCAATGAGATAGGCCGACGTCTTTCTGTACAACCAGATCCTTTGGTCATTCCACCAAGCCTTGAGTGTCTCTCCATGCCAAAGGTGCTCTGCTAGGCTGTATGTGTATTTGGCTATTATAACATAACTGAAAGGAACGAGCCATGGACTTGTTATCTGCAATACATAAAGTGATTGTTGACCGATAAAAAAAAAAGTGATTGTTGCCGTCATAACACTTAATACCCTGTTATTTAAGATAAAATACATAGGGATTTACTGCATAGGAATTCATTGTCGACTGAGCTCCACCAAAAATATTATTAAAGAGGTGAGGCACAAAAGATACGTGGTAACATTGTAGATGGAACCTTAACTTTCTAGGAATCCAATTATTGGCCACATGAAATTTGGGAGGGGTTTGGACACTTCAACAACATGTGCGCATCTATGCGTACTTAGATGAAAACTGTTCCCGGTTATTCTGTCCAGTCCGACCCATTTTAGGCTCTCTGCCATGTGAGTGATTGGACACTTTCCAACCGTTGCCATTAGAACAAAATCAATATATGTGGAAAATCATCCTATGCACAAATCGGGCATTGTGTGCACCCCCTAGCTACTGGGGCTCAGCTGATGGTCCATCCAAGTGGACCACAAAAACTCCTCCTATAGTTCATGCGCCACTGAGTTTGCATCCATGCCAATAGAGTGGACTGTTGGATTGATCGTACACCCATGAGAATGGACTGGATTTGTGGGCTCGGATGATAGGATGGAGCTGAATTCTTGTATATAGGAGGGCCCCACCCAGATCTTCAAATTCTCCTAGCCCCATTCCAAAAATGGCCAAAAGATAGGCCCCACAGTGAGGTGTGAATGGAAACTCCATGCGCACTGCGGGCATAGTATAGCTACCCACATAAGCCTCAAAAAGTAGTTCTCTCGGAATTTATGTGAGGATAGTTCTCATATTGAAATTCTAGTGAACCTAGACGGCCTAACTCAATGTATGTTAAACTTGGGTATGAATGTACAAATTGCGTTTGGGTTGGGTCGGGCACCTTCTGGGGTTGAATGAAAATCGAGTTTAGCCGTATGCAATTCAAGTGGTATTAGATATAGTGTACCCAGAGAGAGAGAGAGAGAGAGTCAATACCTCTGGAAACAATGGAATGCCATGAAGAAGGTAGATGGGAGGAATAACAGCGTAATATACGGTGGGGATGGCATGGAGAGGCCACAAGTTGAAGATACAATAAGCCATTTGATGAGGTAACTTAATCTTCCCATGCCCTCGTATGAATGGACAATGGCGTGAGAAAACAATTTGAAGGTGGCCCTCTACCCACCTCTTGTGTTGTACAAGTGATTGCAGCAGTGTTGTAGGAGCCAGACCCAAAAAGGCATCTCTTGATGGGTCAAAGTAAATGGATTTCCATCCCTTACAATGAATTGCTAAGCCAGTCAACACATCTTCCACCAAGCATCCATATTTCAGACCCATCTGCAAATCCAAGCATAAGATAGAGGTAATTATTGGGGGGGTGGGGGTGGGGGTCGGGCGGGGGCGGGGGCAGAGAGAGAGAGAGAGAGAGAGAGATAGACCTCTTTTCCCCATTGAGTTCCCAACTCAAAGGTACTACTTGCAAAGCCCTTTGCTTTCTCTTCTAACTCCTCCAGAGTTTCCATTCCATGTCTTTGGGTCCCTTTCTTCCGATCTGACTTGTAGTCTTTACAATACTCTTTCCCAGATTGACACTCTCTTCTGAAAAAGCATCCAGTGCCAATGTACATAGGCCCTCCATAGCTATCCATGCCCGAGAGTTCCACCTTAGTAACCAAGGAGGCAAGAACAGGGGTCAACATTGTAAAAAAATAAAAGGGGTTTTGACTATACGAGATATAAAAGACTATGAATTCCTCAAAATGGTGTTGACCAAAACTATATCTCAAATATGGTTATTGTATATAGGTCTCAAATTCATTTTCCAATATTACACATATTGTGCGATATTGCACAATCTGTCAATATCACACAAACTGCAATTGATAGGTTGTGCGATATCACACAAAATGGGTAGAACTGGAAAAAGAATTTGGGGTCCCATGTATAGTACCCACATTTGGGATATAGTTTTGGTCAACACCATTTTGTGGAATTCATGGTCTTTTATATCCCCTATGGTAAAAACCCAAAAAAAACAAATTTTTTTTTTTTTTGACCTATCAAAGTGGGCTTGGTATAGGCACGAGGGCCTATGTCAACCCACTATTGGCCATTGATCGAATAGTTTCAGAACTCATCCAAATTCTTCCTAAGTTCAACCATAAGACCAAGTAATCAGTTAAAAACTCACCCTTATCTAGGGTTGACTCTATCATGGTTCAGTCTTGACCAGGCTAAGACTCGCTCGGGACTATTTCAAAACTCGGGAATATGTTTAAGAGACTTTTGCCTATAGCTTACCTCTAGAGATGACTTTTCCCTCTCCCTTCCCAAAGTCTAAATATTATCCCACGGCTACAATTACACTGTTTTAGGACTAAAATACCCATAGTGTAGGCTATAGCATAAGAAAATTGCATTCTCATAAATAGATTTTGAATTTTGGTCAATGAAAATATTCGAACTTGTATTGTTGCATTTTTAGGCTAAAAATGCAACGGTGTAAATGGGTTTGGATGAAAATATATAGCATAATTATATAATTGAGAAGTTGTCATCTAAATTCATTTTCTTATATTTTTTTAGATCATAGGGAATGTCTGGACATGTACAAAATAAAATATTTTTAAATCTAAATACTAGAAAAATAAAATATTATATCATAAAACACTTTAATGTTAGAATATTGTTGTTGTTTGATAATTTCCAAAACATTCAATAGAATTTGAAAGAAGTAGCTAATTGGTTATTACCTTATATTATAATATATGCAAAATTCAAGATTGACCTTAATTTTCAAATAAATAAATGGTCAATAACTTTATGAATTTGTTTCAATAATTCTTTTAAATGAGAAAATGACAACGCCATTTCCTAGGAATTAAGTTCGATGAAAACAAAAAAGTCTATAATTATATATTTCAAGATAAGGAGTCCATGGTAAAGTGGGTTTCTTTGATCTAAGTTAATGAGTTTTATGGTAAAATAAGCTCCTTTGAATTTGTAGGAATTCAACTTCATGTGAACAAATAGGTTTTACCTTTCATGGCACATAATGGGTTTCTTTAAATTTTTAGAAATTCGGATCCATAATAATAGTCTGGCCCAATAAATTTTTAACAATAATGACTTCATTTCTTTAAATCCTTGAGAATCCCACTCCATGCATATAAACAAGCCCCGTTATATGTTCATGATTAGAAATTAGTGGTAAAGCGATTCCTTGTAATTCTTAAGAATTATTTTCATGCAATAAAATCGGCCTCAAGCAAGATGAACAACTAGAATTTCACAAGTCTCCCATCCTTACTATCTATCAATCAATGTGATTTTTGGTGTTAGGACCCAGAAAATATACACTTTATTGGATCATGAAAAAAGACCATTTTTTATATGAAAAAAGAAAATGGATAGATAGTTAATTTATTCTATTTGAGGCCGGCATTTCATTGTTTAAAGTTGGTCATATGAACAACCACTTCCAATATGATCATTGTATCAAATTTCACTTTAATATGTAAAGGTGGGTTGTACACACAGAGGTGGGCCACAGAGGGTGCAATGACCAAATGTTTTGTAAAGGAAGAGGAAAAGAGAAATCATACCAAGAGGGGAAAAAGGTAAAAATCGTGGAATTGAGATGCCTCAAGAAAAGAAGATTTGGACAGTTTTTTCCTTTTCCCCTAGCATAGAGAACCCTAAGCAAGTTATACTAGAGAGCGCAACAAGATATGTCTATGTAGCTAAGAAAGTTTGAACCTGCGACTACAACCTCAATAGAGGACTTCCATGTTTTACAAAAAGGGAAGGAGTTAGAATTTTCTTCTAGTAAGGGGAAAATTGATCGACAAATAATGTTAGCGGCTCCACTTATGAAAAATCTAAACCTTTCAAGAAATATCCCCTTTCGTTATTATCTACATAAGATTCTTGTCGATTAACTTAAATGAGAATCTTCTCTTACAATTTGATTACATCTAAAGTCTAATTCTATGGGGCCTTTTTGGGCCAACCTTTGATCAATTTAGCTCCTCTCACCTGATTTGGCACCATGCCAAGTTTTGATACTCATCGATCCTTTACCCACTATTGGATTGGATCTCATGAAAAAAGAGATAAATTATTATCAAAATAGCATTAGACTTTAAGTTTGTTGAATTAAGAGCTAGGTTGTTAAATCAAGAGGGAGAGAGGGAGCGGGAGAGGGAGAGAGAGGCTCTGGGCGTTGGAGGTGTCGTTGGTGTCGGGGGAGCGGGTGAAGAGGAAGGGGAAGCTGTGGCCGGAGAGGGAGGTGGTGGAAGGGGTGATGGAGAAGGGGAGAGGGGAAAAGGGGTAGAGTTTGGGGATTTATCACAAGGGTATATTCGTAATTTTTTTTTTAAATGATGGGTGTACAAAGAAAAATGGGGGTTGCATTTAGAAGCTCTCAAGATGCTATCTTTTAGGAAAAGAAAAGGCCAATAATGCCCTTATTAAGACAAGAATACCCTTGTTGCTCTCTAAAGTTCTCAAAGAAAAGAGAAAGTTGAGGAGGGGCAAAAGGGCATTAAACAAGATTGCCTAAATTCACTTCTATATTTTCTCTTGTTTATCAAACATAAAAAGAAAAATTGAGTAGGGGAAATTGCTATCCCGCGCCGCACCCCCCCCCCCCCCACCCCACCCCAACCGTCCTTGCACGGTCTTGCACCCCCGTCCTTGCAAGGATATTGTATTTGTTACACATGCATGTGTGCATTTGGGTATTAATGGGGCGGTTTTGGACGTCATTTTTCTTAAAAGCTATATTTTGGTTTCTTGATCATCAATTTGACCACATAATGAGGTTATATCATATGGTGGCTTTCAGGTTTTCTTTATGTGTCCTTAACATTGTCATTCTTGGAGAGTTTTTTAACCCTGACCCAGTGGGTAGGGACCTCAGAACGCCAACACAAGTGGGAAGAGAAGCCCACAAAATGGGATGAGTGGCATGCCCAGGGTCAATCCCTGGGTAGCACCCAGGGGTATTCCAGGTGACAATCAAAGTTGCCGACCAAGTGAACAACTCCTAATTTCCAGGACTTAAAGTGTTAGTAATAGCACCAATAGGTATAAAAGATGATATAATACTACCATTATCATCTATTGAAACCGGCAAGTGTTAAAGAATAAATAAATATGCCATTATACTATATTAAAGCCAGGGGCTTTAAAGCCAATTTTGATCGTGAGTACTGATTTTGACCGGCAATTATATTCATGCTCTGTAACTTACACCCCCCCTCCCACACACACAAACAAGCAACCACTCTAAATTCTTCCCACTTTTCACTCCTCTCAACCATTACCATCCCAAATCTCGCTTACTCTACATATGCTCATCTTTCATTTCCATCCCATTTTTCTTACTCCATTTCTACGCCACAAACTTTTGGATTAAATAAAGAAAAAGAGGTATTGTCATATTCATCTTTTCTGTTGTTCTCTGTGATTAAGGGTTTCGAGATGATTCTATGTGATCTGAGTTTCTTTTAATTGATTTTCACGAATATTGCTACAAATTTTATTGGTAGACATGCTTGTGTTTAGCATGGGCTATTATGCAAGTATTAAATTAAGGATATCTTGGCCCATTCCTAGAAGAGGACATTGGATTCTATTTGAAATGGATCCAAGGATATTTGATTGGCAGTCTAAAGACATTTCCTATTTCATGAAATTGTAAAGGGTTTATAAGAATTTCCCAAAACAAAAGAGTTGCATGTCATAAATAAGTCAAAAGGAGGAGTTATGTAAAAGGAAAAAAAAATTTAAATAGTTTATCTAACATGCTTTATATCTGAAAAAATAAATCAAGTAAAAAAACCAAAAGTTGGAATAAAATATAAATAGTCCCATTAAATTTTTGGTTTAAGAGTTGAGACTAAAGCCAAAGAAGTGGTATTGGCCATGGCTTAGACGGATGTGTTTTTGTTTTATTTTTGAGCTTTTTGTATATACACCCCTAAGGTTTGTAGGATTTGTAAATAGGCCCCTGAGGTTTTACTATTTGCAAATAGGCCCCTGCATTATCATTTTAATACCTTTTGTGTCTCCAAAATCAATAGTCTTCCAACCACCATAGGTTTTCTGAGGGAAATGACACTTTTGTCTATCTCTTTTATCCTTATATGTATAATTTCAAAAGTTTGGACTCAATTTTTTTTTATTTTTTATAAAGCATGTAACATTAACAATTGCACCTAGTGGGAGAAAATAACCTTACATAATTTTATTTTTTTTATCAATTCAGGGCTTATTTCATTAAATCCAAATTGATCATGAAAACAATCAGCACCTGTACTTATAACGAATTATGATTTATCCAATCCATACATGATTGTTGGATTGATGAAAGTTTCAAAATACATGATTATGCTTCATGTGTATAGGGTGTAAAGAAATATTGGGGGACCATGCAAATGTAAAAAAAAAAAATATTAATTTTTTGAATTTGTGAGGGGGTGGTGTTTGGCTTTATGTAAAAGAAATATTGGGAGAAATAGGCAAATGTAAAAAAAATATATATTAATTTTTAGAATTTGAGGGGGGAGGAGGGAATTTTAAACTTTTCTCAAATATGGGTGGCAATCCCCAAGCCTTGTACCTGGGTCCACCCTTTGTCATGTGCATGAGAGAGTTATTGAGAGAAATCATTGAGACTTGAGATACAATAATAGATGTAAGGACAAAGTTGTTATTTATATAAAATCCAATACAAATCTAATTGTGGCTGGCCATTCTTGTTAGGAATATTGATCTTAGGGACATGAAAGGTATTAAAAAGAAAAGGCCGGGGCCTATTTACAAATACTTCAGGGGCCTATTTACAAATCCTACAAACCTTAGGGGTGTATATACAAAAAGCTCTTTATTTTTTGGTAAACGGTCCAGGCGGATGTTTATCGGGCCATATGACATGATTGTCCCCAATCTTTAAAACCGTACTACATCT
The DNA here is from genome assembly GCA_029852735.1 of Persea americana. Taxonomy (NCBI): domain Eukaryota; kingdom Viridiplantae; phylum Streptophyta; class Magnoliopsida; order Laurales; family Lauraceae; genus Persea; species Persea americana. The sequence continues at coordinate 44,926,536 of CM056810.1, read as the reverse complement.
AACGTAATGGGAGAATCTTCACGTATGAGCATTGTGTGAAATCATGAGGGCATAAGAGTGTGAAAGGAGTTGCACTGATCAAAGATAGAAAGAAGTGGGTCTGGGTCTCATAGAGGTAGACCTACATGAGTCCTCTCTAGGAGAAAATTCTCCCCGTTTAATGTATTTATTTATACATTATAAACAATGGAGATTACCAATGCTTGTCCTGGGTGGAGCTGAGCAGGTTAGGGACATGGTACGTGTGCGAATGTGCTTGTTGGAGTCTCCCCAATAAGAAAAAAGAAAGAAAGAAAGAAAGAGAGAAAAATATTACCAATGCATTCAAAGCTCCAGCCTTAAAGTTATGGTGGTGTTGGGGCCTCTTTTCACGGGACAAGTAAACAAGAGTCGGCATTACAAACCCTTCATCGTTCAGAGCATTTGGGTCTCTCCCATCAATCAGTATCTGAATTTTATGTCAAAATAATAGAACCCAATGAGAAACTAGAAAAAAAAAAAGAGGCATTTGAAATATAAGAACTTAGATGCAAAAAAGTGCTTCTTAAATGTATTAAGATAGACAAATTGTAGACATTTTCTTTTTGTGATTATATATAGGGATTGCAGAATTTTGTAAAGAGAAATCTGAGAAAGGATGTTGACCTCTCTCTAGAGAAATCCATGTTCAGCCATTTGGATATGGTTTTAGGGAAGTGTAAATTTCCTTTGACGATTTGCCATAAGCTATAGAAATGGGTATCTCTTTAAAGGGGTGAATCAAATACCTTTTACTTAGGTGAAGCTGAGGTTTTTATTTTATTTTATTTTTGTTATAAAGGAAGGACACCATAGAATACATAAAACTTCATGGTAGGATTATTAAAGAGGTGAAGTGTGACGCCTATGATGTGAACGGTGAAGCATATAAGGCAACCATGTAGATGGGACCTTGGCTTTTCTAGGATATGAGTTACTGGCATGATCACAAGTATGTTTCACTTTCATTCAATTCAATTATTATTGATTATAGAGGAAAGCATTTAATTCAATTTTGATGGTTCCCTTTCAATCTTGGACATTAATTTTCAATTTTGACTCCATTGGGATCCCGCACTAACTTATTATTATATATTATAGCAGATGATTTTCAATTCAATTTTGACTGCACCTTTTAATCGATCTTGACTCCCATCAGACCCGATACCAACCTTTACTATATATTATAGCGGAAGGTCTTTAATTTAATTCGAATGTCTACCTTTAATTTTGGCTCTAACCATTTGCTTTCAGCATTCTATTTTATATACTTCATTTTTGGTATGGATTCTAATTTATTTTCAAGGGCTTTCTTCTTCATTCAATTTTGTATCTTACTTTTTTATATATATTTTTAGGATATTGAATACTAGCATTTAGTATTTTTAATTATTTACCTTACTATACTCTCTTTTTGAATTTATGATATATAAATCATTGAAATGTACTTTCGGTCCTTTTTCATTTATCTTAGATGGGCCATTTGTTTGTTTCCTATTTTTATTTCTTTTTCTAATTTTAATCATGATAGGCACTGTATTATTACACTGGAAACAAATTTAACTAATGTTTCAAACATAGAAACATCAAATCCAGTTAGGACAAATAAAATAAAATAAAAATGTTAGGGGGGCGAGTTAAGGTTCTCTTGATTAAAAAAATGAAAAGTAAAATTTGAAATTGATTTTAAACTATTTTCATTCCTTTTCAAAAGGCTTTTATTTTAAAACTAACCACATGTTTTCTACTAGGGATCCATCTTACCTTGGGCTGCTGTGCTAGTTTCAAATAAAGGAAAGGTTCTTTCTCTTCATTTTTAACCACTTATAGAAATATGAGTAGAAATTCGATTACATGAAACAAATAAGGCTAAGGCCCGTTTGGATGCACACGATAATGCAAAAAAATAATATTTTATAGAATATAATCTTTCACTTTCTAAAGAAAATTTTTTTGTGTGTTTGGTAACTTAAGAAAAATATGAAGAAAGTATTATTTTCTTTCAAAAAGCTTAATATTATTTCCTCCATATATACCTCGTAGAAAACTTTCTACAATCTAAAAATATTTCAAAATGAGGTTTACAAAGTGGTAAAGTAAAGTGAAGAACTTTTCCAAATCTATCATGATATTGTTTACAAGTATGATAAAGTAAAGTAAAAGTGAATATCACATTATGATAAAGGTGAGGTAAAGTAAAGGTAAGATAAAGTATATGGTGAAGTAAAAATGAGAGAGAGTGGTCGAATATTATTTTTTATTTGACTTTACTTTATCACACTTTACCGTAGTTTATATAGTAAAGAAAAAGTGACTTGTGATAAAGTTTATTGTAAAAAAGTGGTTGTTAGACTTTACTTTACCACACTATTTTTTTCATCTAAACATGGTGAATGGATAATATGCCACATCTAGGTTAATGCATTTTTATTTATATATGTGGTAAAGTAAAATAAATGCTGATGTCACATTATGATAAAAGATGAGCTAAAGTAAAATAAATGCTGATGTGACATCATGATAGATGAGGTAATCTAAGATAAGATGAAGTATGTAGTGAAGTAAAGTAGAAGAGAAAAAGAGAGTTGTAAAGTGGTTGCCATTTGCATTGAATTTACTTTACTATTGGAAAATATGGTTTTAAGCCATAGCACGTGCACAGCAGCCCTAGCATAAATGAATGTATCATGGCCCAAAAAACCTATTGATCCGGCCATCCTAACCATTTCAAAATTGATGAAAGCTAAGATCATTTCATGATTTATACTAAAATCTTGGAAAAAACGAATTTCTCACCCCGTAGAAACAGGGGATCCGGACTCTTTTTCTATTCAATTAATTAGAATGGTAATGTTACAACAGATTTTTCTATGATTTAGAAATTAATTGATTATAGTATATAATATTTCCTACTGTAGAGAACGTGGTGATCTTCCACTTTCATCCTCAGCTGATGTGATTGGCAATTACATGATACGGGGCTGATATGTAGCGTGAGATGATGGATGGCTAAAAACAGTTCAAAACTATCATTATTCCCCATCCATAGGGGTCCCATAAAACCCTTCGTTTTAAATGTTAAGAAAATGCAATTAAGATTTACCTGGAGAATGGTTTGATGATTGCGCGAATTCAGTACTGAATTCCACTCGAAGAATCCTTTGTGCTTTACTTGAATTTCTTCAGAAACTTTTCCCACCTTTACTACACTTTCGATCCGACCCTCCATCTCTTCATACAATTTCTGCCATTATATGTGTAAAAAATCAGTCAAGAACAAATAATTGTAAGAGAATTTTGGATTCCTTCCAGATTTACATAAGAAAAATGAATTGGTTGTGGGCCTATCACGGGCCCCCTAGGTTTGGCCTAAGGTTGTTCAAGATCAGCCCATACATTCATGCCCAGCATGTATGCAGAATAATGTGGCACTTGGTATCTATTTCCACAAATATGTTGGGCCTGGTACTCCGGAGGCCTATAGACGTGCATTTAAGTATATATACATATGGGCCCTTTTCTATTAGCTATGAGTTTAGGAAGCTCGACCAAGCCCAACCCTTGCGTTCCTAGAAACACGGTCCGAACCCAGATCAATGAAGCTTAATCCGGCACGTGAACTACCTATTTTAAGCGGAAAAATGTGCCCCGAATGGCTACTTATGTATGATATGTTTCTTAAGATTACATCTATTTCATGGAGTTCCAACTGCAATTTCTCAAGTAAAAAGTGGAAAAGACTAAGGGCACGTTGTTCTTTTTTTTTTTTTAAATAGAAGACTAAGAATACTATTGTGTAGCATTCTCGACCATTCCAAACACCCATTCATTGAAAACGCTTTTCTAGAAAACTGTAGAAAATAGAAGCTGAAAAGACGCTTTTCCTTACAGAAAAATGTCTACATCCAATGGTAGAAAAGGACATTTCTCTGCTCCTCTTCCGCAAGATTTGTGTTATACGAACGCATTGTAAAAATGGGTAATAAGAAATAGATCCAAGATTTATTTTTCCTAACAAGCAAACAAATGCTTAATCTTAGGGATGGAAGCAGGTTTGATTCAGATCATTTCAACCCAACATGAATTACTAAGGGCACATTTTTGTAACACCATTTGCAAAAGAAAACGTTCACTTCACTGCAATTTGATGAGGCCCCCTGTTCTTACAAGGAAATGTGATTAAAAGCAACTAATTTTCTAAAATGATGAGGAAAACCAATCTCTCAAAAGAGGTCAAAATCTTATTTTTATTTGACAAAAATGCAAAATTCAGAGACGTGCTTTTGCATTACAAACGTGCGCAAAAAGAAAACACATCAACACATACATATTTGATTCTCATCCAATTCACGGGACCTCCACCTGCTCATATATATTTAATGGATGAGAGTAATTTTGAGTAGTTAAAACTTCAAATTCTAGAGGATACATCCTCCCGTTGTGGGGATGTGTGTACTGTGTAAAAAGAATTACTAGGGCCGGGGTTTTACTTTTTTTTTTTGGGTGTGTTTCTGTGTTTTTTTTTTTTTTTTTTTTTTTTTTTTGAATTTCATAATGGTGCTAAGCATTCAGTAGTGAAGTTTAATTAAAAAACATGTAATAATGTAGCTGAATGGTTTGATGTGGTCCTGGAGCGGCTGTCCAAGCTGCTTTCTTGACATTGTTGTGAAAGGGTGGGATGTTTGTGTTGTTGGTTCGGTTGTTTGTTTGGTCTTGTTTCCCATGTTTGTTTGCATGAAGGGAAGGAATCAAATTGAATGAAAATGAAAAGAAAAGACGAGGGATTGAGAATAAAAGACACAAATTGTCCTCCTGAAGCTTTTTTTTTCTTGTAGCATCGTTTACTCTCAGCCCTCTCCTTTTTTTTCTTTTGTTTTGATTTAACCCCTTATTTTACTCTACTCCTCCCCTCATGCGAACATATGGACCTACAGGCATGCAAAATCAGGATTCTAAATGGATGGCTTCTAAATGTATGATCATTAATACATTATCTATATAGATCAGTATGCTACCTTGATGGTGGACCATTCCTCCTTGTAGTGAAAATTGTGAGGCTCAGATGCTTCAGAGAAATAGGCAGCCGGGGACCGCGGATCCACCTTGAATTTCTTGCAGAAGGGAATCCAACTCCTACTGAAGTTAGATGCCTCCAACAGCGCATAGAATGTGAGATCAGACCCACCATCATCTGATAGATAGATGGCCAACTTATTCGGTGGATAATCATATGCGATCAATGATAGAACGGTGTTGATCACTAGCATTGGTGGCTCGATTGTGGGGTCCGCGGTGCACACAAAAATGTCCACTCCTGGCAGTTCATCTTCATATCTAGTTTGCAAATTAGAGGAGAAAGAAAAAGAGGAAAAATGTCATAAATATCTTCAATATTCATAAAATATCGATAATTATGAAAACATTTCACAGATTCTTGCAAAATAGCACGGTAATATAGCAAAGTCAAAGATGGGAAATTGGTAAGAATTATTGAAATGTATATTTTAATATTTATATATATGAGGTCTTCAGGTTTTAATATTTGCATTTAGAGTGCTTCACTTTGTGAGATTTACGTCGGAAAACCCAAATGCCCTTCAAGAGAAAGAACGAAAAAGAAGAAAATTGTTATCGTCTTTGATAAGAGAGCTTTTGTTGGTTCCAGACTTTACAAGGATAGTCTTACCGGAACTACATGTAAATTTCACAGCATTTATCTTCCATGCTTCTGAATGTGGAGGGGATGATCATTTCCACTCTGTACTTTTAATGATTTCAGGTACATTTTCTATGAGATGACGCACACATGCAAACAAAATGAAACCTGATGCAATGCAAAATCATACTCTTGTCAAAAGGCCTGTTTGCCTTTTATGCATGGATATCAAAATGGGATGTCTTCTCATAAAAAAAGGTGCATGAAATCCTTGGGAGTACAGTTGGATATGGGAAACACAATTGCTTGTTTTGTGGAAGCATTAATATTTTCACAAGCGAAAATGTTGAACGGTTCAAATTACATTCATCTTCATATATCTTGAAATCTATTAATGTTTAAGATATGGCACTAAATATTTTGACATTTAATGGGTCATAAGAAATTTGCATGGCTCGGCTTAAAAATATGGGGTCCGCAGGAGCTGAAGAAAATAAAAAATTAGTGAAAGTATTTGTTTACAACAACGTATCTCCAACATGCTTTATGCTGACACCTTCTAAACCAAGCAGATATGTAATAATTTCACGCTTCTAAGATGTGAAAATTTCATCTGAAAATAGCCTCATTAACATGCCATTTTCACATCTCATTTATGTGGACTACAAATAAATGTGTGCATCCATAACTGTTACATATATAAATGGGTGGATCATATGGTATGAGGAAATCAAGAAGCATTTTTTTAATAAAACACTTTTATATTCATTATTGTGGTTCTAACTAACATCAAGAGGAGAACAAAGATGGCTTAGTTGGTTAGCAACCCTATATCTCACCTACCTGCCTAAGGTTTGATCCCTGAATATGCTTCCCTTTCTCGCTTGTGTGAGCTTCCTTCCCGTGTGTGTGGGGTCCGACTCTCTTCCCACTTGTGTGAGCTTCTTTCCTGCATTGTGTGGGCTCTCTCCCTATATATGTGGGTGTTATCATGGGGTCGTAGTCCCTTTGGCCGGGTAACAAATAACTAACATCAAGAACTGTCGAAAGGTGGGAAAAAAGTTAGGTCACTTAATTTACTAAAACAAATTTTTTTCACATTTAAAGGTGCAACTGCTTTTCACGAGGAAAAGCATAAGAATGATCTAAATTCTCATGGGTCCATCCATTTGAAGAATCTAGACCCCAGAAACACATTAGTAAACACATTAGGGGACCCATTTGTAGGCTATATGATCCATACATAAACACCTTATCCTTGAACGAAGTAGCACCGGCCTTAAATATGTCATCGTCATTTTTCAATCTTAATGGGGTTCACCTATTGTGGTCGGGTTACAGGGTTTTCAACTTGAAAATGGGCATTCGCTGACAAATTTTTACAAAGCACTCTATTGTGAATGTCACAAAGTCACAAAAAGTCAGGTATGTTACATAACTTCGAAATAATTTTCTTGTTAATTACTTAGTGTATTGAGTGATAGTGTCACGACCCAGGCCCGAGATTAGGATTATCACGGCCAAACCCCGAGTCGCGATGCCATACTTACTCCCGTAAACCTCGCATCGCCGAAGCCAATACGAGATTCACAAGGGATCTTACATATACCTGTCAAATGTACAATTTTGCGGAAATATATATACCTTGACATTCAACTTTAATATGTACAAATTCTTTACAGAAAGTAAAGTTTCCTTATACATCTCATTTCCTATATAGATCACCCATGCATATTCAAATACAATGCATGTGATCCCTGTTTACAACAAAATGAATCTAGTAAAAAATGTTCCCAAAATTTGCTAAACCGGTCGCCTCCAATTTATATCCATTCGTTCAATCCTCCTGGGGGAACCGGATTGGTCTCCTCCGCTGGCGGCGTTGTCTCGGAACCACTGGGACGGCCAACTGGGCCTGTAATGTCATCAATAACACTGTGAACACGACGGTTCAACAATGTATACACAATTCTATGATAATCACATGTTAGCAATTTGGTTCCAAGGTATAACACTTATATTCAAATCAATTCAATTCAATTCAATTCATATAATTCTTCCCTGAAGGAAGCATTCAATTCATATAGTTCTCCCCTGAAGAGAGCATTCAATTCATGTATACACTTTATCAAGTGTCTTTTCATTGTCCTATAGCATAGGCGGAAGGCGCACCAGTCACAACCCAGCCTTTCAATGACTCATTTCATTTCATTAGTGCTCACTTTATTAAGTGGCTTTTCAAATGGTTACTCCCTTTATTAGGTGGCTTATCAAATGTGTGGGATTTACCAGTGTCTTGATCAGAGATCACCGGCATCACCACGGAGCTCCGGAACGCTCCATCTACTGCAGCAGAATTAATCTTTCATACATTACAATGTTTGTTCATTTCAGTTCTTTTCTTTTCATTTCATTGCATTTCAGTGTATTCATTCAACACATTATTCAATGAAGCTCAACAAGGAGCATAACAGTAATAGACGAGAGAGGACAAGCCAACTCAAGTCCAGAACAAGTAAATTTCCTAAAACAACATTCGGGTGAAACGTTCATTATGCAATGTATGTGTTATTTTAGATGACATCACTTTTTAGTGAAATTTACATTCACATAAGTTTAGCTAACACCCATGAAGGTTTAGGAAATGATCAGAACTCAATTCTGATATTCCCTCCAATTTCGGTCACCTCGGCGGTTACCTAGCGGTTAGCCGCATTAGGGGTTTCGGCTGACCGAACCACATTCGGTCAGCTTCCAGAATTTCTTAAGTGCACAGGACAATTTGCCCAATTCGGTCACCTATACGGTCACCCATGCGGCTGGCCGAAATTCAAATTTCGGTTAGCCGAATTTCTTCGGTCAGCTCACGGTTCGTTTTCCAGAAGCTAAACTTCTGATGGAAAAACCCTGACAAGATTTTCGGTCACCTTACGGTCAACTCGCGGCTAGCCGAACTAACAAATGCGGCTAGCCGACCAATGTCGGTCAGCTCTCGGTTAGGTGTCGGTCAGCCTGGCGGCTGACCGAATTGTGCCCAGAAGATCAGAAAATTCTGAACCGAATTTTCTGTAACTGAACTTCTTGAGTTCTAACAATTCACTTAACAATTGAAATCAATGTAATTGAGTATACTTGCCTTGTTTGGAAACTTCTTAGCAAGAAGTCCCTTGTCTAGCTTGAATCCAAGTTGAATTCTTCAAGCCAAACCTTCTTTTGAACCTAAGGACCAATCAATCCATTCAAGAAAAGTCTAATGAGTTTCTTATATAAGAAACCACTCCAAATCACCAAAGTGAACTCAGAAATCCTAAAACCAACACAATTCACTTACTTGTAACCTCTTTGGGGGAAATCTTGAGATCTTCTCAAGTCGAAACTCCAAGAAAGTAAGAAAGAAGATGGAGAAGATGAAGTTCCTCTTCACAATCACTTGCCAATTCTCCAAATCACACACACACCTTGATGGAAAACCAAGAGGAACGGAAGAAAAAGGAAGAAGAGAAAGAGAAAGAGTTGCTGGGATGAAGGAATGAACTCAAATGAGTTCATCCTCATCTTATAATCTCCAATTTTGCAGTTTACCCCCTCCTATTTCCTCTAATTACAATTCAAGTCAAATGATTGGTCATTTGAACCAATTCACGTCGAATGGAAACAATACATTTACGGAAGTTAACGTACTCCTCAAGATATACGTGTAAGTATCAAGAGTTTCCGTATTCGATGAAATACGTGTAATTCAGTATTTACGAAAAAGTCCTTACATTGCATGGTTTAGCCTAAAACCATTTCAAGTCCATTCAGAACTTCCACTATTCTTTTCATTAAGTTCAATTGGACCACTTGAGCCAAATTCTTATCCATTTAGCCATTAATCAACATTACTTAGAGTTAATTTTAATTAACTCGGGACAGGGTGTTACATTCCCCTAAACTTTTAGAACCATTCGGTCCTCCGAATGCAATACAAATCAATTAAGCAATTTAAAACGAAAATTACCTGAACGAATAGCTCTGGATACTTTCGAGCCAATTGCTCTTCAAGCTCCCAGGTAGCTTCGTTTGGTCCATGATGTGTCCAAAGCACTTTGACCCATTTGATAGTCTTGGTACGCAGAACCACCTCCTTGGTATCAATTATCTGAATTGGCTTCTCAACGTATGCAGTGTCTGGCAACACTTAGATCTCTTCATGACGAATCACATGTGAAGGATCTGACACATACTTCCGAAGCATTGACACATGAAAGACATTGTGGATACCAGAGAGTTCTGCTGGAAGATCTAGACGATAAGCCACATTCCCAATTCTACTTTGGATCTTAAAGGGTCCGATAAATCTCGGAGAAAGCTTACCTTTTTGTCCAAATCGGATGGTGCCCTTCATTGGAGAAGTCTTCAAAAAGACTAAATCACCAACGGCGAATTCCAGATCACGCCGACGGTTGTCAGCATAGCTTTTCTGCCTTGATCTAGCAATTTTCAACCGTTCTTGCACTTTCTGTACTTTATCTGCTGTTTCAGCAATGATCGTAGGACCGTGGAAACTTCGAGTCCCAACTTCTTCCCAGCTAACTGGAGTCCTACATCTTCTACCATATAATGCTTCAAAGGGTGCCATTTCAATGCTGGAGTGATAGCTATTGTTGTACGCAAATTCGCACAAAGCTAGATGATCATCCCAATCACTCCCAAAATCTGCAACACTAGCCCGAAGCAAATCTTCAAGAGTTTGGATTGTTCTCTCTGACTGCCCATCTGTCTGTGGATGATATGCAGTACTAAACCGCAGTCTCGTACCCATGGCATTCTGATATGTTTGCCAAAATGTGGAGACAAAGCGACTATCCCGATCAGAAATGATCGAGACCGGTACTCCATGCAGTCTAACAATCTCCTTGACAAACAATTTGGACATTTCGCTGAATCCCATATCCTTTCTGAATGGAAGGAAATGCGCGGACTTCGTAAGACGATCCACAATAACCCAAATGGCATCATGTTGTCTCCGCGTCCTTGGTAATCCAGACACAAAATCCATCGTGAGATGTTCCCACTTCCATTTAGGGATATACAATGGATGAAGCAAGCCTGGTGGCTTCTTGTGCTCAAATTTCACACGCTGGCAAGTCAAGCAGGAAGATACATAACTGGCTATCTCCCGCTTCATGTTATTCCACCAGAATCTGCCCTTAAGATTTCTATACATCTTCGTACTTCCTGGATGCACAGAATATCTGGTGTGATGAGCTTCAAACATGACTGCTTGCTTCAAATCTTCCTGTGCTGGTACACAGAGTCTGTCTCTGAAATAGAGAACCCCTGTTACTAACACGAAATCTGGCCTTGCTGCAATGTTATCCCGAATTCTTACTAACTCCGGGTCGTCGAACTGCCTATCTTTAATTTGCTGAATGAGTAGCGGTTCGAACACTGACATCGCTGCAATCATGACTTGATTGTCCATGACTTCAATGGATACATCCCAATCCCTGAATTCTTCAATCATAATCCATTCACCCACCAATGATGCCAAGTCAGCTGACTTGCGACTCAAAGCATCAGCTACCACGTTACCCTTTCCAGGTACATATGTGAATGGAAAATCATAATCCTTGATAAGTTCTAACCAACGGCGTTGCCTCAGATTGATATCTTTCTGCGTGAACAAGTATTGGAGACTTCTGTAATCGCAATGGACTTCAAAAGTTTCTCCATACAGATAATGTCTCCATTGCTTCAACGCGAATACAACAGCCGCGAGCTCTAAATCATGTGTAGCATAGTTCTTCTCATGCTCTTTTAATTGACGCGAACCGTAGGCAATTACCCTACCTCGTTGCATCAACACACATCCCAATCCAACGCCTGAGGCATCTGAGTAAATCTCAAACCCTCCTCTTCCTTCAGGTAAAGCCAAGATTGGGGTTGTTATCAACTTCTGCTTCAGAGTTTGGAAACTGCACTCGCATACATCATTCCATTGAAAATGAACGTCCTTCCGAGTCAGTTTCGTCAACGGAGCTGCTATCTTGGAGAAGTCCTTTACGAACCTTCTATAGTAGCCCGCCAACCCTAAGAAACTCCGAACCTCTGGCACATTCTTCGGACTCTGCCAATTGCTAACCGCGTCAACCTTAGCCGAATCAACAGCTAATCCATCTCTGGTAATGACGTGACCCAAAAATGCAACCTGCTGCAACCAAAAGTCGCACTTCGAGAACTTTGCATACAACTGATTCTCTCTCAGTGTCTGCAAGGCAATTCTCAAATGACGTGAATGCTCTCTCTCTGACCTTGAGTATACCAGGATGTCATCAATAAAGATCACAACAAACTGGTCTAGGTACGAAGCAAACACTCTGTTCATTAAAGCCATAAAAACTGCAGGTGCATTGGTTAGACCAAAAGGCATCACTAAAAATTCATAGTGTCCATAACGAGTCCTGAATGCAGTCTTCTGTACATCTTGCTCCTTAACTCGTATCTGGTGATATCCAGATCGAAGATCAATCTTAGAAAAGTAAGCTGCACCTTGGAGTTGATCAAACAACTCATCGATTCTAGGCAATGGATATTTATTTTTAATTGTCACTTGATTGATCTGCCTATAATCAATACACATTCGAAAGGTGCCATCTTTCTTCTTCACAAACAGTACAGGTGCTCCCCATGGTGAGACACTAGGTCTGATAAAACCTTTGTCTAGCAATTCCTGTATCTGTTTCTTCAATTCATACAACTCTGATGGTGCCATGCGATACGGTGCCTTGGATATCGGTGCAGTACCGGGCACAAGTTCAATAGTGAAGTCCACTTCCCTTGCTGGAGGTAGACCTGGCACTTCATCGGGAAACACGTCTGGAAAGTCACAAACTACCAGGATGTTTTCTAATTTCTGCTCAGGCTTCTGTTCAGAAATAAATGCAATGTAGCCTTCACAACCACTATGCATCATTCGTTCAGCCTTAAGTGCTGAAATAAGCCTCGTATCAAATCTCTTTAGAGTGCCTTCAAAAAGTACACTGGCATTAGCCTCATCAACCCTAAAGGTGATGATTTTGCGAAAACAGTCTAAACAAGCTCTGTACTTCGCAAGCCAATCCATGCCAAAGATTACATCAAAATCATTCATGGCGAGTATAACCAGATCAGCTGGCATTGCTACTTCCCCGATTTTCACATCACATTGGGGAACATACAATTCACATACTACCATTCTCCCTAAAGGAGTAGATATTGTAAAGTCATATGGCAATTACATTATCCGGTCTCACATATTACACACAAATACAGGTGCTACAAATGAATGCGTGGAACCGGGATCAAATAATGCAACCGCAGGTTTATCACCTATAAAAATTGTACCTTCAACCACATTGGTTGCAACATCAGCTTGCTCTCGGTTAAGAGCATAAGCCCTTCCAGCTATCTGTGGCCTCTGCTGTTGCTGTCCAGGTTGTTGTCTCTGCCATTGACGCTGCTGGCCTTGTTGTTGCTGTTGCCTAGGAGGTGCTGGCAAAGCTAACCGCTGTGGAGGAGCAAGGAGTGCTGCTTGTCCTTGAGCAGTCTGCTGATTAGGAGCTCTGTCATCTCTCCTTGCCTTTGGACATTGTGCCATTCTGTGTTCTAAAGAACCACAAACAAGGCATGCTCCAGTAGTCCTCCAACACAACTCAGTCTTATGAGCCTTTCCACATGTCTCACAAACTGGCTTATTCTCCGTCCTAGCAGCAAATTTCTGCTTCTTATTTTTGTCCTTGAATCTTCCTCCCTTTTTAAACCAGGAGTCTGTAGATTTTTCACCACTACTCCTCTTAGTACTCTCATTTTCAACCATTTCCTCTCTGTGGACTTCTTCTGCCGTGTAGGCTCGATCAACGGCATCATCGAAGGTAGTAGGCTTATTTGCCAATACCATCTTCTTATATGTGGCATTTAGACCATTGAGAAACCTCTTCACCTTCTTGTCTTCCGTATCTACCAAGTCCGTAGCATACTTAGACAACTGCAGAAAGGTATGGACATATACAGATACGGTCATTTGACCTTGCTTTAATTGCAGAAATTCTGCTTCTTTCTTCTGCCTCACATGTTCTGGCACGAACTTCCTTTGAAATTGTTGTTTGAAAGTCCCCCATATTACTGTTTCTGGCAATTTAGTGATTGCCTCACTCACACTCTTCCACCACGTCTTTGCTACTTCTCGTAGCATGGAGGAAATGAGGGCAACTTTTTGTTTCTGCGTGCACGTGACTGTGCCAAACACATCCTCAATGTGTTCCAGCCACTCATCAGCTTTCAGCACGTCTTCATTACCCCGGAACTCAGTAGCTCCTCTTTTCCTGAATTGTTCATACAGGACATTAGGGTCTTTCTCCTTAGATTGAATTACCACTTGTGTTCCAACCTGCGTAGGTGGTTGAACTGGTGGCACTACTGGTGCTGCTTGCATCTGAGCCTGTAATTGGCTCTGCACTTGCAATAAAGAAGTGATCTGGGCTTGCATACCCATCTGCGCTTCATGACTCTTGGCCATTTGTTCATTACTTCTCACCAATTGCTCTAGGATGGCAGTCATCCTTGTGTCCACATCGGAGACAGGAGACGGTGTGACAACTTCTACAAAGTCATCATTTCCTGGATTCGATCCAGACGCAGCCATGCTGTAAACAATACGGAAGGTAAGATACATAGATCTCAACACTTCCATCACATATATCACATAAAGTGAAAGCATTTAAATCACAAATCCAAGATTGGATTTGGCACGAAACGCAACGTTCCTCACTTCGTTCCTATAAATGGCTAAGTCATTTAACTTAGTTAACTTAGCTCTGATACCATACAATAAGTATGTCACGACCCGGGCCCGAGATTAGGATTATCACGGCCAAACCCCGAGTCGCGATGCCATACTTACTCCCGTAAACCTCGCATCGCCGAAGCCAATACGAGATTCACAAGGGATCTTACATATACCTGTCAAATGTACAATTTTGCGGAAATATATATACCTTGACATTCAACTTTAATATGTACAAATTCTTTACAGAAAGTAAAGTTTCCTTATACATCTCATTTCCTATATAGATCACCCATGCATATTCAAATACAATGCATGTGATCCCTGTTTACAACAAAATGAATCTAGTAAAAAATGTTCCCAAAATTTGCTAAACCGGTCGCCTCCAATTTATATCCATTCGTTCAATCCTCCTGGGGGAACCGGATTGGTCTCCTCCGCTGGCGGCGTGGTCTCGGAACCACTGGGACGGCCAACTGGGCCTGTAATGTCATCAATAACACTGTGAACACGACGGTTCAACAATGTATACACAATTCTATGATAATCACATGTTAGCAATTTGGTTCCAAGGTATAACACTTATATTCAAATCAATTCAATTCAATTCAATTCATATAATTCTTCCCTGAAGGAAGCATTCAATTCATATAGTTCTCCCCTGAAGAGAGCATTCAATTCATGTATACACTTTATCAAGTGTCTTTTCATTGTCCTATAGCATAGGCGGAAGGCGCACCAGTCACAACCCAGCTTTTCAAGGACTCATTTCATTTCATTAGTGCTCACTTTATTAAGTGGCTTTTCAAATGGTTACTCCCTTTATTAGGTGGCTTATCAAATGTGTGGGATTTACCAGTGTCTTGATCAGAGATCACCGGCATCACCACGGAGCTCCGGAACGCTCCATCTACTGCAGCAGAATTAATCTTTCATACATTACAATGTTTGTTCATTTCAGTTCTTTTCTTTTCATTTCATTGCATTTCAGTGTATTCATTCAACACATTATTCAATGAAGCTCAACAAGGAGCATAACAGTAATAGACGAGAGAGGACAAGCCAACTCAAGTCCAGAACAAGTAAATTTCCTAAAACAACATTCGGGTGAAACGTTCATTATGCAATGTATGTGTTATTTTAGATGACATCACTTTTTAGTGAAATTTACATTCACATAAGTTTAGCTAACACCCATGAAGGTTTAGGAAATGATCAGAACTCAATTCTGATATTCCCTCCAATTTCGGTCACCTCGGCGGTTACCTAGCGGTTAGCCGCATTAGGGGTTTCGGCTGACCGAACCACATTCGGTCAGCTTCCAGAATTTCTCAAGTGCACAGGACAATTTGCCCAATTCGGTCACCTATACGGTCACCCACGCGGCTGGCCGAACTTCAAATTTCGGTTAGCCGAATTTCTTCGGTCAGCTCACGGTTCATTTTCCAGAAGCTAAACTTCTGATGGAAAAACCCTGACAAGATTTTCGGTCACCTTACGGTCAACTCGCGGCTAGCCGAACTAACAAATGCGGCTAGCCGACCAATGTCGGTCAGCTCTCGGTTAGGTGTCGGTCAGCCTGGCGGCTGACCGAATTGTGCCCAGAAGATCAGAAAATTCTGAACCGAATTTTCTGTAACTGAACTTCTTGAGTTCTAACAATTCACTTAACAATTGAAATCAATGTAATTGAGTATACTTGCCTTGTTTGGAAACTTCTTAGCAAGAAGTCCCTTGTCTAGCTTGAATCCAAGTTGAATTCTTCAAGCCAAACCTTCTTTTGAACCTAAGGACCAATCAATCCATTCAAGAAAAGTCTAATGAGTTTCTTATATAAGAAACCACTCCAAATCACCAAAGTGAACTCAGAAATCCTAAAACCAACACAATTCACTTACTTGTAACCTCTTTGGTGGAAATCTTGAGATCTTCTCAAGTCGAAACTCCAAGAAAGTAAGAAAGAAGATGGAGAAGATGAAGTTCCTCTTCACAATCACTTGCCAATTCTCCAAATCACACACACACCTTGATGGAAAACCAAGAGGAACGGAAGAAAAAGGAAGAAGAGAAAGAGAAAGAGTTGCTGGGATGAAGGAATGAACTCAAATGAGTTCATCCTCATCTTATAATCTCCAATTTTGCAGTTTACCCCCTCCTATTTCCTCTAATTACAATTCAAGTCAAATGATTGGTCATTTGAACCAATTCACGTCGAATGGAAACAATACATTTACGGAAGTTAACGTACTCCTCAAGATATACGTGTAAGTATCAAGAGTTTCCGTATTCGATGAAATACGTGTAATTCCGTATTTACGAAAAAGTCCTTACATTGCATGGTTTAGCCTAAAACCATTTCAAGTCCATTCAAAACTTCCACTATTCTTTTCATTAAGTTCAATTGGACCACTTGAGCCAAATTCTTATCCATTTAGCCATTAATCAACATTACTTAGAGTTAATCTTAATTAACTCGGGACAGGGTGTTACAGATAACTATTGTAACACCCCAACACCTAATACTATAATAATTATATTTAATTGCTTGTTAGTTAACTAAGCGTGTTTAGAGTCTTAGCGAGTCGGGTTTGACGTGTGGATCACTCGTGTGAAGTCTCGCGTGATTTTGAGCGCGTATGGGCAGAGTAGGGGTCCGGTTTGTAATTTCAGGAAGTTTTCAGGGGTTTTTATGAGATTGTGAGTTTTTGTGAGTTTGGATGCATCGGGTAGGTCTTGGCATTTCAAGAATTTTAGTTTTATGTCATGTTTCAATCTGACGTGTTGAAGAGGTTCAAGAATATCATTGATTGTGAACCTAGGACTATTTTGTAATTCCCAAACCCCAAACCATATTAATACCCAACGACCCCCATCCCCTTCATTTCTTTCTCTCATCCTCCCATTCTCTCATTTCTCCTTATTGCCTCCTTGCCGTCGACGACCACCGGAGTCTCGTTCTTGCCGGCCAGACTTCTCTTCTTCTTCCTCAAGCTCTCTTGATCTCACCCATCTCTCTCTCGGGGCATTCCATTTACAACCCATTTCTAGGTAGGCTTCCAAATCTTTTAAACCTAGATATTTCTTTCCCCTTTGCTTAGAAATGGAATAAATGAGCTCACCCAACCCATTTGCTTCCATTTTGTAGATCGATTTTGGGTTGAGAGCTTTTTCTCCAAGTTTGAGCTCAAAGAGGGACTTTCCCCAAATTTTCCTTATTTTTGTGAAGCTCTTCATCAAGGCAAGTGAATATGTATATGTAGGCTTGGATGTGCTTGTCTTTCTTGATTGTATGATTCAGCGATGATTTAGATGTCCTCTTGCTTAATTGATAGGTTTTGATTTGAAAACATGATAATTAGGTTCAATTGTTTAAATGAAACGGATTCTTAATTGGAATGGAATGTGTATGGACTTGTGATTGGAGATGTCTAAGGCATTTGGAGAGGGCTAGCACTTATTTTCTCTTTGTTTGCAGGTGTGGATGGAGGAGGGGAGTGGAACTCCCCATTTTTTAACCAACAGAGAATTTGCTTCAGAATTTTGGGAGCAATCGGTTAACCGAATTGCAACTTGGTGACCTGTCGGTTCTAATTTCAGCAAGCAACATTTTGGAGGAATTGTACAATCGATCACCTTGTCGGTCAACCCCTCGGTTAACCGAGCTGGTCGGTTAACCGACTAGTTTTTATTTTGGACCGAATCCCCCTTTTTGAAAAGGGATTGTTCCCTAGGTTGATGGCTTAGGTGGAACCTTGGCTACCCTTTTTAGACTAATTTTACTATGTGTGAGGATGTTTTGAGCCGACGTTCTTCACGGTCATTTCAGTGGTATCGGGATTCAACTTAACTCAATCGTAGACGATGTAGGGCAACAGGATACCCTCCTTTCTATCTATGCACGAAGATGATTTGTCTGGGTATCATGAACTTTAATTCTTTTCGTTGACAGAGTAGAGATGTACGATGCTTCGGGAATGACATTGTACTTAGGTTTAGATTTTTATCGCTTCTGATTCCTTATTGCACCGTCTGGTACTTGTTTACGTGCAATGGTCATGTTCTTTAACCTTCATTTACTTTGCTTCGTCAGGATTGTTGGAAGTGGGTGGGCCTCGTGGAAAGGTTTTCAAAAGTTTTGACCCACTTGACTCAGGGATCAAGTATCCATAAGGCCATGAAATCAAATCCAGAATCCAAAACTCAATCTCATCAACCATGATCAGCAATAACCTCTATCTTGGAGATAGAAACAGCAACTAACAAGCAACAAATAAATCTACAACATACAAGGAAGTATACCTTTGGAGCTCGCTTGTGCTCTAATGGAGAAGTTGTTACTTTCTTTGATGATGAAATTCTTTCACAAATCAAATAGGAATCTCCAAGACCTAATCGTCTTCCACGCTATAACCCATATCAGACTCTTTTTTCTTAAGAAGATGGGTGAGATCTCCAAGAGAAAGCGACTAGAAACTCTAGGGCAAACCAGAAGAGAAACTATAAAAGAACTAGAAGAGGGAGAGAGAGAGTAGTGTGCAACTTTTGCACAATAGGTATTGGGCGTGAATCCCAAGATGGGAATAGCATAGGGGACGTCCAACACTCTTTCCTCATCTATTTATAGCCACCAAGCCACCTCCTCTTTCTAATTGAAATAGAAGTCTCACTTCTGTAACAATTAGTAACTCTCTTCTTTCTAATTTAAATAGAAGTCTTACTTCTATTAGTAATTTTACTTATGTCACTATTAGAAGTCTCATTTCAAATAGGATTAGTAACTTACTATTACCACTATTAGAAGTCTCACTTTAAATAGAAATAGTAACTTTCTTTTTCCTTTCCCTTTAGAGTTTAAGTAGAACTAGAAACTTTCTAATAACTTGGGCTAGCATGGGGACCATTAGGGATTTCTTAGAAATCTGGCTCCAACTGGGATTCGCAACCCCACATCTCATGTGCAATCTGGGCCCACAGTTAATTGCAAATAACTCTACTATATAAATGCAACTTAGCTCCAGTCTTAGGAATAAATTACATAGAAGACCCTAAACTTCCCTATGTCCACAAGTAGGCCCTTCCATCAATATTCATGGATCAATTGGACCTGTCTTCCAAAATAGATCCATATCTTATTATCCTTGAGCCACAATTAATTTTAATGATCATTTGGTACCGATCCAATTAACTCTTAATTCGAATGAGTGAGCAATTACCAATGCTAAATCCATTAATTGGCACAAGGGGATATTAAAGATAGATTCCATCTTGACCATCGAATGTTCCCACAACTCTACTACCACGTACCCAAATCACCGAGGTGTTGACCTATACAATTGGCCTCACTCATTTGTGACTCAAAGCAAATGAATAGATAGAAATTTGAGTTCATTAATGTCTTAGGATTGAGAGCCTATTGCTATGGAATTATGAGAGCAGACCTTAAAGTAAAGACAGTCTTCATAAGGTGCTTCTCATGGTCCTTCAATACATTCAATGTACCAGCACTATGATCCATAATCTTACATTCCGATGATCGAGACAAATCACACTATCTCATAGTTATCAAAGTACTGCAACCTTGTCAGATGAGATGTCTAGTCTCATCACTAGTTGTGAAGATATTTAAGTATAAGATTTGCTATACAGATCTCATGTATGTGGATCTCATCCATACACATGTATTGCATCTAGTATACTTATAGACTCCTGGTTCATCTTATGAACCATCATGTCATTCATATTGGTTATGTGTAAACGAATAATAAAACACCATTAAAACACCATTCATCTCATGAATACATTGATAAATAAAGAAATTAATCAATTTATTTCATCAATCTTAATGGATTGAGACCATAAAACTAACAGGGATCACATGGTGAACTTAGATGATGGACTTAGGATCCCCTTTGATTTTCCGTTTATTCTGAAGTTTGTTTGAAGTGTCGAGGCTAGGTGGCTTTGATTGCATAAGCTTTGAAGAGGACTACTTTGGTATTTGAAGTTCTGCTTGCTTGTTTGATTTGATTTGATTTGATGAAAGGTAGTAGTCTCTATCTTTCGTTTTAATGAATCTCATTCACGCAAGAAAGCCTAGCCCCTCACTATTGTATGATTAGGACTCGTGTCAGGCACCACTCAGTTATGCCATTTGACACAGCTGGGGCACCACTGTGATAGGACCATTATTTTAGGTCGTCTACAGTTGGGAGATGTGATGGATGTACACCATCGGATACTTATGTTTGATGAGAGGTTTTAATAGTTGTTTGCTTGTAGTCCAGTTATCCACTCTTGCTTTCTTGACCGGGCTTTTTTCCCGTGCATTTTCTCTACCATAACTTGGTTCGAGTTGGGAGGGCAGTAATACTATCCCGTGGTGATTAGCTTATGTGGACCACCTATTTTGTTAGATTGTTTATGATTCAAATGTTATGTATTTCTTATGATATTGTCTATTGTTTACTCTATTTTGTACTGCATATCTATGGTATGATATATATATATATATATATATAGAGAGAGAGAGGGAGAGTTACGCTACAAAACTTTTCAGGCATTTTTCATAAAAAAATGCCCCTCTTTTAGCCAATTAAAGTGTGACACGTGTCATCAATGGTATACTTATCCATTCTCTCTCCTAAATACTCTCCTAGAACTGTGGATATTTTATAGATTCCTTTAAATCATTGGCTAATAGATAGGGGCAGAAACTCCCCTTTTGAGAAAGGGGAGTTTTTGAGAATTCATCAAATATGAGTTACGCTACAAAACTCCCCGGGGATTTTTCATTAAAAAAATGCCCTTCTTTTAGCCAATTAAAGTGTGACACGTGTCATCAATGGTATACTTATACATTCTCATTCCTAAATATTCTCCTGGAGCTGTGGATATTTTATAGATTCCCTTAAATCATTGGCTAATAGATAGGGGAGTTTTTGAGAATTCATCAAATATATATATATATATGCACACACATATTGTTATGAGATATGGATCATGGGTGGATGCCCACATAGGATGAGTTAGGGTTAGAATCTTATTGTAATTAGGGTTTCTCAATTAGGAGGTTGCTTTGCCTATAAATATGCATCCTCTATTGTATTTGTATATACTTGAGATAATAAAAAACTCTATCCCTCTCTTCTCCCTCTAATCTTCTTTCTTTAAGTTTTCTCATTTTCTAACATGTTATCAGCACGAAGCTCTAAGAGAAGGAAGAAAACCCAGTCCTTTTACCCAAAGAGGAGAAATCCTTCCCTGCGCGGATTTTCACCGCGAAGTCCTTCCCAGCGCGGATTCCCTGTGTAGATTCCTTTCTATCGCGGATTTCCATTGCTGATTCCTTTCCAGCGCGGATACCCTGCTCTGATTCTTTCCCAGCGTGGATTTCCATCGCGAAATCCTTCTCAATGCGGATTTAAGAAAATGGTGATATTTTTCTTTAAATAAGTAACTAGTATTCGAGCCATCCTCAAAATCAATTTATTAGAATGTATGCAACTAGTTTATAGTGCTTGTTTTATAGTAATCATGGTACTTGTGTACTACTCATTATCTTGTGTGCTTTATTTTTGTGGATACTGTTTATGTGAATGGATAACAATATAGAACCAGAAGTTCTAAATTTGAACCTGAAGTTCACTGATCTAAGGACCAGTAGTCCTAGAAGTAAGAATACTGATATGAACCTGTAGATTAATATCCAAAAATCAAAACCTGTAGTTTTTGGTTCAAATCCAAATAAATTATAAGGCCATGAAATTAAACTTGAAGATTTGAAAGAACCTGCAGTTCTAATTTCATGTATTATGAACTTGAAGTTTTAAATCAAGCCTAAAGTCTTGAAAGAACCAGCAGTTCTGATTATCAAAGTTGAGAACTTGATGTTCCAACTTTTCATTGGCCAACTTATTTGTTTATACTTAAAACATTGTTAGAACCAAAAGTTCTACTTCAAACTTGAAGACTTGGCAGAACCCGAAGTTCCTCTTCAAATTGAAAGTTCCAACAAACCTGCAATTTTAATTCATGTGTTATGAACTTGAAGTTCTAATTCAAGCAGAGCCAGCTGTTCTAATTTTTAAAGTTGAGAACATGATGTTCCAATTTTTCATTGGCCAACCTATACCACATGACTAATCTAGCCCAAGGATCCAAAGATAGACCCATGGGCGACCTTATGGGTACTGGACTCACACGGAATGGATCTCGTATGGTGAGACTGCCTCAAGATTTGGGGGAGTGAGTCATGTCAACAATGTCGATCAACCCAGAATCTTGGCCTTATGACTAAGAATCCATTCACTGATGGTGGATGATGATGGAATTGTTCCCTCAATGAATAAGGTGACTTGGAGGAAGTGGATTACTTGGGTAATTAAAGGAGAATCCAGTAGAAAAAATCAGACCAAAACTCCGTTCTGGTTGTTTTTCTCGTCAAAACCTAGTTATGGCCAATAAGAGTGGTGAGCCCCATGCCCTACTTTGCTTATCAAGTGGTGAGCCCCATGCCTTACTTTGCTTATCAATCTTATCCTTGGATCTAAAAGAGGGCCTTGGACGACTTCAATGTTGATGGACCCATGAGGATTGGGTCCCATTTGGCCCACCATCCCCATTCTTTATACACTTGAGGCATGAGACTTGTTTTGTGATTTTTCTCATGTAAATATAGGCTGTGGGGCCCAGTGGGGCATCTGATCAACGATCAGTCCCAGGGATCTTTGATTATGGCCCTGGTTGACCTTGGAAGGCGGTCCATCAAGGATTTTGCATAGTGGCTCCCACCATCTGTTATGCCTAAAGGCCAGAGGCGAGAGTCATTTATTTTTGTTAAACACATTGTGGGTAAGAATCTGGACCCTATATGTGTAAGGTGTATGACACATTGTGAATGAGACAGAACATCTCATTGTGTTATAATAAACACAGCGGACCCTTTATATCTTTTGGTGTCATGTGATACTACATGAATTACATGACTACCCATTATGTATGGTACGTACAAGTGAAGCCCTTCAATTATTTATGAAAACCTTTGCCTCTACTGATCGTGTGAAATCATGGGGTAACCTTAGAAAGTTTGGACTAGCGCCTTACTTTATAACCCAATAAAGCTCATGAACTAATTATCTGATATTTGTCAAGTATTTGTGCATGAAGTATTTAAATATTTTTTAGCAACTAATGAGGATAGCCAACATCTGAATAATAAGGCATTTATATTGGGAGCACCCCCTGGCATGGTCTAGAAAACCAATAGCTCTTTGAACTTCACAAACTTAGTTTTTTTAACTCCTTTGAGATGCATATTTTTAGACTTATGGTTTATGTTGGGTTTTTATCGATGTTCTATTTTATGGTGAATGGTTTGATCTTTATCATGTGGTTGTATAGTTACTTTATTATTTTGTTAAGGTATGGATCGTGGAATTGAGGACTATCTTTGTTAGAAGACAGTGCCATAAAACACAACATTATGAAAAATCAAAAGTTTTTATCAGAATTGGTGTTCAATTCCACGAAAGGCTATCCGCCATAGCTGGACCTGTGCAAATAATTGAAGGCTTCGGAAGAGCCCATATGATGTTACCTAATAGTATCCATCTATTCATTAAAGATGCATTGTTCTCAACAAGTTCCCAAAGAAACTTAATTAGTTTCAAGGACATCAGAATGAATGGGTACCATATTGAGAGTATGAGTGAAGGTAACAAGGAATACTTATGTATCGTTACTAGTATTGGAAGTCAGAAGCAAATACTAGAAAACTAAGTGCATTTTCCTCAAGGTTATATTACACGACAATCTCCAATGTCGAATCACATTCGATTATGAGCAAAACGACAAAGTCAAGCCTGAAGCTTAAACTATGCCTGAAGCTTAGTGATCCTAAAACTTTAAAGTTTTGGCATGATAGGAGTCCTAAGTATACTAAGATGGGACTACAACGTAGATGGTGAATCTTTGTATGTTAATACTCTCTCAATTATTTGATATCTAGAACCAATTACAGGAGATGTCTTCACTGCTCATTTTTCCGATTGTTAATTTGATGAGACAATATTCCCGCCATTAAGGGGAGATAAGATAGTTCCTAAAGAACGTATTGTTCATGTAAAACAATATGTTCTTGAAGAACGATGAGAACTAATATGGAATACTTCTACTCTGTCTCATCTAGATCCATGTACTTCACAATGTGAAAATGAAGTACGGAGAATTGTGCGCTTACAAGAAATTGAAAACAAATTCCCTGATACATTTCACGATGCAGCAAAGGTGACAAAGTCACATGTACTAGCTAAGAATACACCTGCCAGGATTAATGTCCTTGTAGGACAAAGTCAAAATACATTAGCAAAAGAATATGTAATTCGCCAGAAGCGTGGCAGGCCTATAGGTTCAAAGGACTCAGCTCTGCGGAAATAGAGAAGTGAGCAATCATCATTATGTCCTCCTGAAGAGGCACGTAACGCTCCTGAAGAGGTTCCTTTAGAAGAGGCACGTAATGCTCCTGAAGAGGTTCCTCCCGAAGAGGCACATAACACTCCTGAAGAGGTTATGGTAAAATTCGTTCTCTCTAGAATAATAGAAGTCCCTGATGAGACTTTGGAAGCCCTCAAAGAGGCACCGGTATCGGATAATGAGGAGATCTCTATACTTTACAATTATTCAAGAGAGACACGGAATATAAATGAAATTGACATTAATGACGCATTTGCATATGTGGTAGCTATACAAATATCAAATGAAAATGATGATGATAATTGGGACACAGAACCACGTACTATTAATGAATGTTGACAAAAAAATGATTGGCTGAAATGAGAAAGTGCCATCAAAGTAGAGTTAGAGTCTCTCAATAAACGTGGTGTGTTCGAATCTATAGTACAAACCCCAAAAGATGTTAACCTTGTAGGTTACAAGTGGGTGTTTGTAAGAAAAATAAATGAAATAAATGAAATTACCAGATATAAGGCACTATTAATGGCACAAGGTTTTCTGCAGAAACCTAGGATTGATTATGAGGAAACATACTCCCCTGCTATGGATACGACAACATTTGGATATCTAATAAGTTCAGTAGTTTCTCAAAATTTAGAAATGAGACTCATGGATGTTGTAACTGCTTACCTGTATAGGGACTTAAACACAGAAATTTTCATGAAAATCCCGAAAGGATTTCCTTTGCCTGAAGCAAAGCCAAGGAGTACATTCTCAATCGAATTAAGACAATCATTGTACGGCTTGAAGCAATCTAGAAGAATGTGGTACTACCATCTTAGTGAATACTTGTTTAAATGGGGGTATGAGAACAATCATATTTGCCCGTGTCTATTTATAAAGAAATTCTTGAAGGGATTTGCAATAGTAGAAGTTTATGTGGATTATATAAATTTGATAGAGACTCTGGAAGAGCTCAAAGAAACTATTAATTATTTGAAGAAAGAATTTGAAATGAAAAACCTTGAAAAATGAAATTCTGTCTCGGCTTGTAGATCGAGATCAATTCTAGTGAGATGTTGTTCCATCAATCTAATTATATTGAGAAAGTTTTAAAACGATTTAGTGTCGCCGACGACCAAAGGGTTCCGGGTGGACGGATTTTCCCCGGAAACCCACTTTTTCCGATCCTTTTCGCGTTTCGCGACGTTTGGCCCCTGTGATTTTCTCAAATTCTGATTTTTGGAGCATGATATCCGTCGATCTTCGTCAACATCACAGATCCGACGTCGAAATCATTCGATCATCATTCGACACTCCAAAACCGCCAACCGGCCGACCAAGAAAGTACACTTTTTGCCCGACCGATCGAGAAATCGACTGGACAGATGTTGCCGGCCCATTGGTGTCAACCAATGTCTGAATTTGCATCGTCATCCGACATCAAACAACATGCGGATCCATCGATGATCATCGCAAGAAGAATTCCATAAGACGCGGTGCGGCCCGCGACTCTTCAAGCGACTCGGCGGCCGATTAATGAAGTTAAATGACCTTTTTATGACAACTTATTAGGGTCATTAACTCATTATTTTGAACGGCCCAATCAGAAGCAAGCAAATGGGAGTTACAAGTCCAATTAATCATGACTATTAACCATGTAACTCCTATCATTATGGAGATTAATCATGGTAATTAACCATGAAACTCCCATCATCATGGAGATTAAATGCCCATTATTCTCCATCGGCCAATTAAAATCCAAGAAAAAGGAGTTACAAAATTCTGAAATTAAATCTTGTAACTCCTCCCATCATGGAGCATTAATACCATTAATGCCCATAAAACCCTCCTAATGGCCACCAAAAGCCTATAAATAGGCGGTCATTCCAAAGGAAAAGGGTCCAGAAAAATTGTCTGAAGTGATCCTAGAAAAATCGCCTGAAAATTGTCCTAAAGAATTCTCTGCAAAAAGAAACTCTCCTGCCTTGAAGAAACCCTGCTGCAAGAACTAAAAGGTGATCAAAAGTCCCTTGGGCCCCCCCCCCCAAGGTTACTCTTCTTCTATCCAACGTGGCCTAGATGTGGCTTTTCAGTCGTCTACCCTTTTTTATTGGATATAGGACCTTCCCTTGGTCTTTCTCCTCTAAAAATTTGGGGTCCAAGCCAAGCCAAGTGAACTAAAGCATCAAATGTTCTCATCTAAAGGACGATGGCGGAGTCCATACATGACTCGCGACCGTCGATCTGAACGAGTCCCCACAATCGCTTGAGAAGTCAGATCCCTCTTTCCTCCTTCTCTATTGTACTTTGTATTTTTTAAAGAGACAAAAAAAATCACAATTCTTGTCTTTCACTATTGATGAGATTTGTAAATTGCCTTCTACGGCACAAAACCGCCTTTCACCGCAAAGTAAACAAAATCGCCTTTCACGGCATTTTAAAATCTTGTCTCTTTCTTTAAATATATATGCAATGGAAAGATAGGAAAAAAGTTTGATTTCCTTTCGACTTGTGAAGGTGAATCTCCGGATCACCATTTCAAATTCCAAATAGAATAGAAAATCTGGCATACCCGTACAAAAAAAATGTTGATGCTTGCTCTTTTTTTTCTCTTCGCCCCGCCGAACCCCGGCGGACCCGGGACGGAGGAAGGCAAGAAAAAAAAAGACGGGTCCATCAAAAGGCCTCATTGGAGAAAACCACGGTTTGCCCAAAAGCGCGAACCGCATCAAAAATCTCGGCCTCCTTCATAATGGCATCGCCGGCCTGCAGGATATGATCAGTCCACGACTCCCAGCTCGAGTCAGCACTGAAACGGCCACGAAGTCGAAAAGGCTTCACCCAATTGCTGCCATCGCCCTTGAAAATGCCAAGGCCCACCGGTCTCAAATCGACCGAAGGGTGGTCTGAACCTTGGTAGCCGCTGGCCGGCATCAAAATGTCCATACGGGCAGTTATTCTGATCGAAAGTTAGGGCCTCGACATGCCAAGCCAGTCCGCAGGAACCTCCATTCCGGAAGGCGCAAATAGTTTCTTCCGCGGATATACTCCTGGTGCGATCATACCAGCGCTAATGCACCGGATCCCATCAGAACGGGTGACCTCCTGGGAAGTCCTCGTGTTGCACCCCCTTTCTGCTTTTCCCGTCAATTTGGGCCTCCCCTCCTTGGCCGAAGATCGCCTCCCCCTCTCGTTATTCTTTTTTTTTTTTTTTGGTTACAGGGGCAACCACTGCAGCGCGATCCACTATATCGGACCCGCGGCGGCCGGCGTAAGAGCTAAAGGCGTCGGAACGATGGGATGGGGCGCACGGGGCCAAAAACCGTGGTCCTAGCATCGACAATAGCCCAATTTGACCACGCCGGCGGCTCGAAATGGGCTTGCCTGTTTGCCCCGTCGATCAGCCCGTCCCGAGCTTTCCGACGATATATCATAATGGCGAATCGGGCGGGCGGATCGAAAGTTAGGGCCTCGACACGCCAAGCCGGCCCGCTGGAACCTCCATTCCGGAAGGCACAAATAGTTTCTTCCGCGGATATACTCCGGGTGCGATCATACCAGCGCTAATGCACCGGATCCCATCAGAACTCCGCAGTTAAGCGTGCTTGGGCGAGAGTAGTACTAGGATGGGTGACCTCCTGGGAAGTCCTCGTGTTGCACCCCCTTTTTGCTTTTCGCGTCAATTTAGGCCTCCCCTCCTTGGCCGGAGATCGCCTCCCCCTCTCGTTATTCTTTTTTTTTTTTTTGTTACAGGGGCAACCACTGCAGCGCGATCCACTATATCGGACCCGCGGCGGCCGGCGTACGAGCTCGAGGCGTCGGAACGATGGGCATGGGGCGCACGGGGACAAAAACCGTGGTCCTAGCATCGAGAATGGCCCAATTTGACCACGCCGGCGGCTCGAAACGGGCTTGCCTGTTTGCCTCGTCGATCAGCCCGTCCCGAGCTTTCTGACGATATATCATAATGGCGAATCGGGCGGGCGGATCGAGAGTAAGGGCCTCGACACGCCAAGCCGGCCCGCTGGAACCTCCATTCCGGAAGGCGCAAATAGTTTCTTCCGCGGATATACTCTTGGTGCGATCATACCAGCGCTAATGCACCGGATCCCATCAGAACGGGTGACCTCCTGGGAAGTCCTCGTGTTGCACCCCCTTTCTGCTTTTCACGTCAATTTGGGCCTCCCCTCCTTGGCCGAAGATCGCCTCCCCCTCTCGTTATTCTTTTTTTTTTTTTTTGTTACAGGGGCAACCACTGCAGCGCGATCCACTATATCGGACCTGCGGCGGCCGGCGTACGAGCTCGAGGCGTCGGAACGATGGGATGGGGCGCACGGGGCCAAAAACCGTGGTCCTAGCATCGAGAATAGCCTAATTTGACCACGCCGCCGGCTCGAAACGGGCTTGCCTGTTTGCCCCGTCGATCAGCCCGTCCCGAGCTTTCCGACGATATATCATAATGGCGAATCGGGCGGGCGGATCGAAAGTTAGGGCCTCGACACGCCAAGCCGGCCCGCTGGAACCTCCATTCCGGAAGGCGCAAATAGTTTCTTCCGCGGATATACTCCGGGTGCGATCATACCAGCGCTAATGCACCGGATCCCATCAGAACTCCGCAGTTAAGCGTGCTTGGGCGAGAGTAGTACTAGGATGGGTGACCTCCTGGGAAGTCCTCGTGTTGCACCCCCTTTTTGCTTTTCGCGTCAATTTGGGCCTCCCCTCCTTGGCCGGAGATCGCCTCCCCCTCTCGTTATTCTTTTTTTTTTTTGTTACAGGGGCAACCACTGCAGCGCGATCCACTATATCGGACCCGCGGCGGCCGGCGTACGAGCTCGAGGCGTCGGAACGATGGGCATGGGGCGCACGGGGCCAAAAACCGTGGTCCTAGCATCGAGAATGGCCCAATTTGACCACGCCGGCGGCTCGAAACAGGCTTGCCTGTTTGCCCCGTCGATCAGCCCGTCCCGAGCTTTCCGACGATATATCATTATGGCGAATCGGGCGGGCGGATCGAGAGTTAGGGCCTCGACACGCCAAGCCGGCCCGCTGGAACCTCCATTCCGGAAGGCGCAAATAGTTTCTTCCGCGGATATACTCCGGGTGCGATCATACCAGCGCTAATGCACCGGATCACATCAGAACTCCGCAGTTAAGCGTGCTTGGGCGAGAGTAGTACTAGGATGGGTGACCTCCTGGGAAGTCCTCGTGTTGCACCCCCTTTTTGCTTTTCGCGTCAATTTGGGCCTCCCCTCCTTGGCCGGAGATCGCCTCCCCCTCTCGTTATTCTTTTTTTTTTTTGTTACAGGGCAACCACTGCAGCGCGATCCACTATATCGGACCCGCGGCGGCCGGCGTACGAGCTCGAGGCGTCGGAACGATGGGCATGGGGCGCACGGGGCCAAAAACCGTGGTCCTAGCATCGAGAATGGCCCAATTTGACCACGCCGGCGGCTCGAAACGGGCTTGCCGGTTTGCCCCGTCGATCAGCCCGTCCCGAGCTTTCCGACGATATATCATAATGGCGAATCGGGCGGGCGGATCGAAAGTTAGGGCCTCGACACGCCAAGCCGGCCCGCTGGAACCTCCATTCCGGAAGGCGCAAATAGTTTCTTCCGCGGATATACTCCGGGTGCGATCATACCAGCGCTAATGCACCGGATCCCATCAGAACTCCGCAGTTAAGCGTGCTTGGGCGAGAGTAGTACTAGGATGGGTGACCTCCTGGGAAGTCCTCGTGTTGCACCCCCTTTTTGCTTTTCGCGTCAATTTGGTCCTCCCCTCCTTGGCCGGAGATCGCCTCCCCCTCTCGTTATTCTTTTTTTTTTTTGTTACAGGGGCAACCACTGCAGCGCGATCCACTATATCGGACCCGCGGCGGCCGGCGTACGAGCTCGAGGCGTCGGAACGATGTGCATGGGGCGCACGGGGCCAAAAACCGTGGTCCTAGCATCGAGAATGGCCCAATTTGACCACGCCGGCGGCTCGAAACGGGCTTGCCTGTTTGCCCCGTCGATCAGCCCGTCCCGAGCTTTCCGACGATATATCATAATGGCGAATCGGGCGGGCGGATCGAGAGTAAGGGCCTCGACACGCCAAGCCGGCCCGCTGGAACCTCCATTCCGGAAGGCGCAAATAGTTTCTTCCGCGGATATACTCTTGGTGCGATCATACCAGCGCTAATGCACCGGATCCCATCAGAACGGGTGACCTCCTGGGAAGTCCTCGTGTTGCACCCCCTTTCTGCTTTTCACGTCAATTTGGGCCTCCCCTCCTTGGCCGAAGATCGCCTCCCCCTCTCGTTATTCTTTTTTTTTTTTTTTGTTACAAGGGCAACCACTGCAGCGCGATCCACTATATCGGACCCGCGGCGGCCGGCGTAAGAGCTCGAGGCGTCGGAACGATGGGATGGGGCGCACGGGGCCAAAAACCGTGGTCCTAGCATCGAGAATAGCCCAATTTGACCACGCCGGCAGCTCGAAACGGGCTTGCCTGTTTGCCCCGTCGATCAGCCCGTCCCAAGCTTTCCGACGATATATCATAATGTTGAATCGGGCGGGCGGATCGAAAGTTAGGGCCTCGACACGCCAAGCCGGCCCGCTGGAACCTCCATTCCGGAAGGCGCAAATAGTTTCTTCCGCGGATATACTCCGGGAGCGATCATACCAGCGCTAATGCACCGGATCCCATCAGAACTCCGCAGTTAAGCGTGCTTGGGCGAGAGTAGTACTAGGATGGGTGACCTCCAGGGAAGTCCTCGTGTTGCACCCCCTTTTTGCTTTTCGCGTCAATTTGGGCCTCTCCTCCTTGGCCGGAGATCGCCTCCCCCTCTCGTTATTCTTTTTTTTTTTTGTTACAGGGGCAACCACTGCAGCGCGATCCACTATATCGGACCCGCGGCGGCCGGCGTACGAGCTCGAGGCGTCGGAACGATGGGCATGGGGCGCACGGGGCCAAAAACCGTGGTCCTAGCATCGAGAATGGCCCAATTTGACCACGCCGGCGGCTCGAAATGGGCTTGCCGGTTTGCCCCGTCGATCAGCCCGTCCCGAGCTTTCCGACGATATATCATAATGGCGAATCGGGCGGGCGGATCGAAAGTTAGGGCCTCGACACGCCAAGCCGGCCCGCTGGAACCTCCATTCCGGAAGGCGCAAATAGTTTCTTCCGCGGATATACTCCGGGTGTGATCATACCAGCGCTAATGCACCGGATCCCATCAGAACTCCGCAGTTAAGCGTGCTTGGGCGAGAGTAGTACTAGGATGGGTGACCTCCTGGGAAGTCCTCGTGTTGCACCCCCTTTTTGCTTTTCGCGTCAATTTGGGCCTCCCCTCCTTGGCCGGAGATCGCCTCCCCCTCTCGTTATTCTTTTTTTTTTTTGTTACAGGGGCAACCCCTGCAGCGCGATCCACTATATCGGACCCGCGGCGGCCGGCGTACGAGCTCGAGGCGTCGGAACGATGGGCATGGGGCGCACGGGGCCAAAAACCGTGGTCCTAGCATCGAGAATGGCCCAATTTGACCACGCCGGCGGCTCGAAACGGGCATGCCGGTTTGCCCCGTCGATCAGCCCGTCCCGAGCTTTCCGACGATATATCATAATGGCGAATCGGGCGGGCGGATCGAAAGTTAGGGCCTCGACACGCCAAGCCGGCCCGCTGGAACCTCCATTCCGGAAGGCGCAAATAGTTTCTTCCGCGGATATACTCCGGGTGCGATCATACCAGCGCTAATGCACCGGATCCCATCAGAACTCCGCAGTTAAGCGTGCTTGGGCGAGAGTAGTACTAGGATGGGTGACCTCCTGGGAAGTCCTCGTGTTGCACCCCCTTTTTGCTTTTCGCGTCAATTTGGTCCTCCCCTCCTTGGCCGGAGATCGCCTCCCCCTCTGGTTATTCTTTTTTTTTTTTGTTACAGGGGCAACCACTGCAGCGCGATCCACTATATCGGACCCGCGGCGGCCGGCGTACGAGCTCGAGGCGTCGGAACGATGTGCATGGGGCGCACGGGGCCAAAAACCGTGGTCCTAGCATCGAGAATGGCCCAATTTGACCACGCCGGCGGCTCGAAACGGGCTTGCCTGTTTGCCCCGTCGATCAGCCCGTCCCGAGCTTTCCGACGATATATCATAATGGCGAATCGGGCGGGCGGATCGAGAGTAAGGGCCTCGACACGCCAAGCCGGCCCGCTGGAACCTCCATTCCGGAAGGCGCAAATAGTTTCTTCCGCGGATATACTCTTGGTGCGATCATACCAGCGCTAATGCACCGGATCCCATCAGAACGGGTGACCTCCTGGGAAGTCCTCGTGTTGCACCCCCTTTCTGCTTTTCACGTCAATTTGGGCCTCCCCTCCTTGGCCGAAGATCGCCTCCCCCTCTCGTTATTCTTTTTTTTTTTTTTTTGTTACAGGGGCAACCACTGCAGCGCGATCCACTATAACGGACCCGCGGCGGCCGGCGTAAGAGCTCGAGGCGTCGGAACGATGGGATGGGGCGCACGGGGCCAAAAACCGTGGTCCTAGCATCGAGAATAGCCCAATTTGACCACGCCGGCAGCTCGAAACGGGCTTGCCTGTTTGCCCCGTCGATCAGCCCGTCCCAAGCTTTCCGACGATATATCATAATGTTGAATCGGGCGGGCGGATCGAAAGTTAGGGCCTCGACACGCCAAGCCGGCCCGCTGGAACCTCCATTCCGGAAGGCGCAAATAGTTTCTTCCGCGGATATACTCCGGGAGCGATCATACCAGCGCTAATGCACCGGATCCCATCAGAACTCCGCAGTTAAGCGTGCTTGGGCGAGAGTAGTACTAGGATGGGTGACCTCCAGGGAAGTCCTCGTGTTGCACCCCCTTTTTGCTTTTCGCGTCAATTTGGGCCTCTCCTCCTTGGCCGGAGATCGCCTCCCCCTCTCGTTATTCTTTTTTTTTTTTGTTACAGGGGCAACCACTGCAGCGCGATCCACTATATCGGACCCGCGGCGGCCGGCGTACGAGCTCGAGGCGTCGGAACGATGGGCATGGGGCGCACGGGGCCAAAAACCGTGGTCCTAGCATCGAGAATGGCCCAATTTGACCACGCCGGCGGCTCGAAATGGGCTTGCCGATTTGCCCCGTCGATCAGCCCGTCCCGAGCTTTCCGACGATATATCATAATGGCGAATCGGGCGGGCGGATCGAAAGTTAGGGCCTCGACACGCCAAGCCGGCCCGCTGGAACCTCCATTCCGGAAGGCGCAAATAGTTTCTTCCGCGGATATACTCCGGGTGTGATCATACCAGCGCTAATGCACCGGATCCCATCAGAACTCCGCAGTTAAGCGTGCTTGGGCGAGAGTAGTACTAGGATGGGTGACCTCCTGGGAAGTCCTCGTGTTGCACCCCCTTTTTGCTTTTCGCGTCAATTTGGGCCTCCCCTCCTTGGCCGGAGATCGCCTCCCCCTCTCGTTATTCTTTTTTTTTTTTGTTACAGGGGCAACCCCTGCAGCGCGATCCACTATATCGGACCCGCGGCGGCCGGCGTACGAGCTCGAGGCGTCGGAACGATGGGCATGGGGCGCACGGGGCCAAAAACCGTGGTCCTAGCATCGAGAATGGCCCAATTTGACCACGCCGGCGGCTCGAAACGGGCATGCCGGTTTGCCCCGTCGATCAGCCCGTCCCGAGCTTTCCGACGATATATCATAATGGCGAATCGGGCGGGCGGATCGAAAGTTAGGGCCTCGACACGCCAAGCCGGCCCGCTGGAACCTCCATTCCGGAAGGCGCAAATAGTTTCTTCCGCGGATATACTCCGGGTGCGATCATACCAGCGCTAATGCACCGGATCCCATCAGAACTCCGCAGTTAAGCGTGCTTGGGCGAGAGTAGTACTAGGATGGGTGACCTCCTGGGAAGTCCTCGTGTTGCACCCCCTTTTTGCTTTTCGCGTCAATTTGGTCCTCCCCTCCTTGGCCGGAGATCGCCTCCCCCTCCGGTTATTCTTTTTTTTTTTTGTTACAGGGGCAACCACTGCAGCGCGATCCACTATATCGGACCCGCGGCGGCCGGCGTACGAGCTCGAGGCGTCGGAACGATGTGCATGGGGCGCACGGGGCCAAAAACCGTGGTCCTAGCATCGAGAATGGCCCAATTTGACCACGCCGGCGGCTCGAAACGGGCTTGCCTGTTTGCCCCGTCGATCAGCCCGTCCCGAGCTTTCCGACGATATATCATAATGGCGAATCGGGCGGGCGGATCGAGAGTAAGGGCCTCGACACGCCAAGCCGGCCCGCTGGAACCTCCATTCCGGAAGGCGCAAATAGTTTCTTCCGCGGATATACTCTTGGTGCGATCATACCAGCGCTAATGCACCGGATCCCATCAGAACGGGTGACCTCCTGGGAAGTCCTCGTGTTGCACCCCCTTTCTGCTTTTCACGTCAATTTGGGCCTCCCCTCCTTGGCCGAAGATCGCCTCCCCCTCTCGTTATTCTTTTTTTTTTTTTTTTGTTACAGGGGCAACCACTGCAGCGCGATCCACTATATCGGACCCGCGGCGGCCGGCGTAAGAGCTCGAGGCGTCGGAACGATGGGATGGGGCGCACGGGGCCAAAAACCGTGGTCCTAGCATCGAGAATAGCCCAATTTGACCACGCCGGCAGCTCGAAACGGGCTTGCCTGTTTGCCCCGTCGATCAGCCCGTCCCAAGCTTTCCGACGATATATCATAATGTTGAATCGGGCGGGCGGATCGAAAGTTAGGGCCTCGACACGCCAAGCCGGCCCGCTGGAACCTCCATTCCGGAAGGCGCAAATAGTTTCTTCCGCGGATATACTCCGGGAGCGATCATACCAGCGCTAATGCACCGGATCCCATCAGAACTCCGCAGTTAAGCGTGCTTGGGCGAGAGTAGTACTAGGATGGGTGACCTCCAGGGAAGTCCTCGTGTTGCACCCCCTTTTTGCTTTTCGCGTCAATTTGGGCCTCCCCTCCTTGGCCGGAGATCGCCTCCCCCTCTCGTTATTCTTTTTTTTTTTTGTTACAGGGGCAACCACTGCAGCGCGATCCACTATATCGGACCCGCGGCGGCCGGCGTACGAGCTCGAGGCGTCGGAACGATGGGCATGGGGCGCACGGGGCCAAAAACCGTGGTCCTAGCATCGAGAATGGCCCAATTTGACCACGCCGGCGGCTCGAAATGGGCTTGTCGATTTGCCCCGTCGATCAGCCCGTCCCGAGCTTTCCGACGATATATCATAATGGCGAATCGGGCGGGCGGATCGAAAGTTAGGGCCTCGACACGCCAAGCCGGCCCGCTGGAACCTCCATTCCGGAAGGCGCAAATAGTTTCTTCCGCGGATATACTCCGGGTGCGATCATACCAGCGCTAATGCACCGGATCCCATCAGAACTCCGCAGTTAAGCGTGCTTGGGCGAGAGTAGTACTAGGATGGGTGACCTCCTGGGAAGTCCTCGTGTTGCACCCCCTTTTTGCTTTTCGCGTCAATTTGGGCCTCCCCTCCTTGGCCGGAGATCGCCTCCCCCTCTCGTTATTCTTTTTTTTTTTTGTTACAGGGGCAACCACTGCAGCGCGATCCACTATATCGGACCCGCGGCGGCCGGCGTACGAGCTCGAGGCGTCGGAACGATGGGCATGGGGCGCACGGGGCCAAAAACCGTGGTCCTAGCATCGAGAATGGCCCAATTTGACCACGCCGGCGGCTCGAAACGGGCATGCCGGTTTGCCCCGTCGATCAGCCCGTCCCGAGCTTTCCGACGATATATCATAATGGCGAATCGGGCGGGCGGATCGAAAGTTAGGGCCTCGACACGCCAAGCCGGCCCGCTGCAACCTCCATTCCGGAAGGCGCAAATAGTTTCTTCCGCGGATATACTCCGGGTGCGATCATACCAGCGCTAATGCACCGGATCCCATCAGAACTCCGCAGTTAAGCGTGCTTGGGCGAGAGTAGTACTAGGATGGGTGACCTCCTGGGAAGTCCTCGTGTTGCACCCCCTTTTTGCTTTTCGCGTCAATTTGGTCCTCCCCTCCTTGGCCGGAGATCGCCTCCCCCTCCGGTTATTCTTTTTTTTTTTTGTTACAGGGGCAACCACTGCAGCGCGATCCACTATATCGGACCCGCGGCGGCCGGCGTACGAGCTCGAGGCGTCGGAACGATGTGCATGGGGCGCACGGGGCCAAAAACCGTGGTCCTAGCATCGAGAATGGCCCAATTTGACCACGCCGGCGGCTCGAAACGGGCTTGCCTGTTTGCCCCGTCGATCAGCCCGTCCCGAGCTTTCCGACGATATATCATAATGGCGAATCGGGCGGGCGGATCGAGAGTAAGGGCCTCGACACGCCAAGCCGGCCCGCTGGAACCTCCATTCCGGAAGGCGCAAATAGTTTCTTCCGCGGATATACTCTTGGTGCGATCATACCAGCGCTAATGCACCGGATCCCATCAGAACGGGTGACCTCCTGGGAAGTCCTCGTGTTGCACCCCCTTTCTGCTTTTCACGTCAATTTGGGCCTCCCCTCCTTGGCCGAAGATCGCCTCCCCCTCTCGTTATTCTTTTTTTTTTTTTTGTTACAGGGGCAACCACTGCAGCGCGATCCACTATATCGGACCCGCGGCGGCCGGCGTAAGAGCTCGAGGCGTCGGAACGATGGGATGGGGCGCACGGGGCCAAAAACCGTGGTCCTAGCATCGAGAATAGCCCAATTTGACCACGCCGGCAGCTCGAAACGGGCTTGCCTGTTTGCCCCGTCGATCAGCCCGTCCCAAGCTTTCCGACGATATATCATAATGTTGAATCGGGCGGGCGGATCGAAAGTTAGGGCCTCGACACGCCAAGCCGGCCCGCTGGAACCTCCATTCCGGAAGGCGCAAATAGTTTCTTCCGCGGATATACTCCGGGAGCGATCATACCAGCGCTAATGCACCGGATCCCATCAGAACTCCGCAGTTAAGCGTGCTTGGGCGAGAGTAGTACTAGGATGGGTGACCTCCAGGGAAGTCCTCGTGTTGCACCCCCTTTTTGCTTTTCGCGTCAATTTGGGCCTCTCCTCCTTGGCCGGAGATCGCCTCCCCCTCTCGTTATTCTTTTTTTTTTTTGTTACAGGGGCAACCACTGCAGCGCGATCCACTATATCGGACCCGCGGCGGCCGGCGTACGAGCTCGAGGCGTCGGAACGATGGGCATGGGGCGCACGGGGCCAAAAACCGTGGTCCTAGCATCGAGAATGGCCCAATTTGACCACGCCGGCGGCTCGAAATGGGCTTGCCGATTTGCCCCGTCGATCAGCCCGTCCCGAGCTTTCCGACGATATATCATAATGGCGAATCGGGCGGGCGGATCGAAAGTTAGGGCCTCGACACGCCAAGCCGGCCCGCTGGAACCTCCATTCCGGAAGGCGCAAATAGTTTCTTCCGCGGATATACTCCGGGTGTGATCATACCAGCGCTAATGCACCGGATCCCATCAGAACTCCGCAGTTAAGCGTGCTTGGGCGAGAGTAGTACTAGGATGGGTGACCTCCTGGGAAGTCCTCGTGTTGCACCCCCTTTTTGCTTTTCGCGTCAATTTGGGCCTCCCCTCCTTGGCCGGAGATCGCCTCCCCCTCTCGTTATTCTTTTTTTTTTTTGTTACAGGGGCAACCCCTGCAGCGCGATCCACTATATCGGACCCGCGGCGGCCGGCGTACGAGCTCGAGGCGTCGGAACGATGGGCATGGGGCGCACGGGGCCAAAAACCGTGGTCCTAGCATCGAGAATGGCCCAATTTGACCACGCCGGCGGCTCGAAACGGGCATGCCGGTTTGCCCCGTCGATCAGCCCGTCCCGAGCTTTCCGACGATATATCATAATGGCGAATCGGGCGGGCGGATCGAAAGTTAGGGCCTCGACACGCCAAGCCGGCCCGCTGGAACCTCCATTCCGGAAGGCGCAAATAGTTTCTTCCGCGGATATACTCCGGGTGCGATCATACCAGCGCTAATGCACCGGATCCCATCAGAACTCCGCAGTTAAGCGTGCTTGGGCGAGAGTAGTACTAGGATGGGTGACCTCCAGGGAAGTCCTCGTGTTGCACCCCCTTTTTGCTTTTCGCGTCAATTTGGGCCTCTCCTCCTTGGCCGGAGATCGCCTCCCCCTCTCGTTATTCTTTTTTTTTTTTGTTACAGGGGCAACCACTGCAGCGCGATCCACTATATCGGACCCGCGGCGGCCGGCGTACGAGCTCGAGGCGTCGGAACGATGGGCATGGGGCGCACGGGGCCAAAAACCGTGGTCCTAGCATCGAGAATGGCCCAATTTGACCACGCCGGCGGCTCGAAATGGGCTTGCCGGTTTGCCCCGTCGATCAGCCCGTCCCGAGCTTTCCGACGATATATCATAATGGCGAATCGGGCGGGCGGATCGAAAGTTAGGGCCTCGACACGCCAAGCCGGCCCGCTGGAACCTCCATTCCGGAAGGCGCAAATAGTTTCTTCCGCGGATATACTCCGGGTGTGATCATACCAGCGCTAATGCACCGGATCCCATCAGAACTCCGCAGTTAAGCGTGCTTGGGCGAGAGTAGTACTAGGATGGGTGACCTCCTGGGAAGTCCTCGTGTTGCACCCCCTTTTTGCTTTTCGCGTCAATTTGGTCCTCCCCTCCTTGGCCGGAGATCGCCTCCCCCTCCGGTTATTCTTTTTTTTTTTTGTTACAGGGGCAACCACTGCAGCGCGATCCACTATATCGGACCCGCGGCGGCCGGCGTACGAGCTCGAGGCGTCGGAACGATGTGCATGGGGCGCACGGGGCCAAAAACCGTGGTCCTAGCATCGAGAATGGCCCAATTTGACCACGCCGGCGGCTCGAAACGGGCTTGCCTGTTTGCCCCGTCGATCAGCCCGTCCCGAGCTTTCCGACGATATATCATAATGGCGAATCGGGCGGGCGGATCGAGAGTAAGGGCCTCGACACGCCAAGCCGGCCCGCTGGAACCTCCATTCCGGAAGGCGCAAATAGTTTCTTCCGCGGATATACTCTTGGTGCGATCATACCAGCGCTAATGCACCGGATCCCATCAGAACGGGTGACCTCCTGGGAAGTCCTCGTGTTGCACCCCCTTTCTGCTTTTCACGTCAATTTGGGCCTCCCCTCCTTGGCCGAAGATCGCCTCCCCCTCTCGTTATTCTTTTTTTTTTTTTTTGTTACAAGGGCAACCACTGCAGCGCGATCCACTATATCGGACCCGCGGCGGCCGGCGTAAGAGCTCGAGGCGTCGGAACGATGGGATGGGGCGCACGGGGCCAAAAACCGTGGTCCTAGCATCGAGAATAGCCCAATTTGACCACGCCGGCAGCTCGAAACGGGCTTGCCTGTTTGCCCCGTCGATCAGCCCGTCCCAAGCTTTCCGACGATATATCATAATGTTGAATCGGGCGGGCGGATCGAAAGTTAGGGCCTCGACACGCCAAGCCGGCCCGCTGGAACCTCCATTCCGGAAGGCGCAAATAGTTTCTTCCGCGGATATACTCCGGGAGCGATCATACCAGCGCTAATGCACCGGATCCCATCAGAACTCCGCAGTTAAGCGTGCTTGGGCGAGAGTAGTACTAGGATGGGTGACCTCCAGGGAAGTCCTCGTGTTGCACCCCCTTTTTGCTTTTCGCGTCAATTTGGGCCTCTCCTCCTTGGCCGGAGATCGCCTCCCCCTCTCGTTATTCTTTTTTTTTTTTGTTACAGGGGCAACCACTGCAGCGCGATCCACTATATCGGACCCGCGGCGGCCGGCGTACGAGCTCGAGGCGTCGGAACGATGGGCATGGGGCGCACGGGGCCAAAAACCGTGGTCCTAGCATCGAGAATGGCCCAATTTGACCACGCCGGCGGCTCGAAATGGGCTTGCCGGTTTGCCCCGTCGATCAGCCCGTCCCGAGCTTTCCGACGATATATCATAATGGCGAATCGGGCGGGCGGATCGAAAGTTAGGGCCTCGACACGCCAAGCCGGCCCGCTGGAACCTCCATTCCGGAAGGCGCAAATAGTTTCTTCCGCGGATATACTCCGGGTGTGATCATACCAGCGCTAATGCACCGGATCCCATCAGAACTCCGCAGTTAAGCGTGCTTGGGCGAGAGTAGTACTAGGATGGGTGACCTCCTGGGAAGTCCTCGTGTTGCACCCCCTTTTTGCTTTTCGCGTCAATTTGGGCCTCCCCTCCTTGGCCGGAGATCGCCTCCCCCTCTCGTTATTCTTTTTTTTTTTTGTTACAGGGGCAACCCCTGCAGCGCGATCCACTATATCGGACCCGCGGCGGCCGGCGTACGAGCTCGAGGCGTCGGAACGATGGGCATGGGGCGCACGGGGCCAAAAACCGTGGTCCTAGCATCGAGAATGGCCCAATTTGACCACGCCGGCGGCTCGAAACGGGCATGCCGGTTTGCCCCGTCGATCAGCCCGTCCCGAGCTTTCCGACGATATATCATAATGGCGAATCGGGCGGGCGGATCGAAAGTTAGGGCCTCGACACGCCAAGCCGGCCCGCTGGAACCTCCATTCCGGAAGGCGCAAATAGTTTCTTCCGCGGATATACTCCGGGTGCGATCATACCAGCGCTAATGCACCGGATCCCATCAGAACTCCGCAGTTAAGCGTGCTTGGGCGAGAGTAGTACTAGGATGGGTGACCTCCTGGGAAGTCCTCGTGTTGCACCCCCTTTTTGCTTTTCGCGTCAATTTGGTCCTCCCCTCCTTGGCCGGAGATCGCCTCCCCCTCTGGTTATTCTTTTTTTTTTTTGTTACAGGGGCAACCACTGCAGCGCGATCCACTATATCGGACCCGCGGCGGCCGGCGTACGAGCTCGAGGCGTCGGAACGATGTGCATGGGGCGCACGGGGCCAAAAACCGTGGTCCTAGCATCGAGAATGGCCCAATTTGACCACGCCGGCGGCTCGAAACGGGCTTGCCTGTTTGCCCCGTCGATCAGCCCGTCCCGAGCTTTCCGACGATATATCATAATGGCGAATCGGGCGGGCGGATCGAGAGTAAGGGCCTCGACACGCCAAGCCGGCCCGCTGGAACCTCCATTCCGGAAGGCGCAAATAGTTTCTTCCGCGGATATACTCTTGGTGCGATCATACCAGCGCTAATGCACCGGATCCCATCAGAACGGGTGACCTCCTGGGAAGTCCTCGTGTTGCACCCCCTTTCTGCTTTTCACGTCAATTTGGGCCTCCCCTCCTTGGCCGAAGATCGCCTCCCCCTCTCGTTATTCTTTTTTTTTTTTTTTTGTTACAGGGGCAACCACTGCAGCGCGATCCACTATAACGGACCCGCGGCGGCCGGCGTAAGAGCTCGAGGCGTCGGAACGATGGGATGGGGCGCACGGGGCCAAAAACCGTGGTCCTAGCATCGAGAATAGCCCAATTTGACCACGCCGGCAGCTCGAAACGGGCTTGCCTGTTTGCCCCGTCGATCAGCCCGTCCCAAGCTTTCCGACGATATATCATAATGTTGAATCGGGCGGGCGGATCGAAAGTTAGGGCCTCGACACGCCAAGCCGGCCCGCTGGAACCTCCATTCCGGAAGGCGCAAATAGTTTCTTCCGCGGATATACTCCGGGAGCGATCATACCAGCGCTAATGCACCGGATCCCATCAGAACTCCGCAGTTAAGCGTGCTTGGGCGAGAGTAGTACTAGGATGGGTGACCTCCAGGGAAGTCCTCGTGTTGCACCCCCTTTTTGCTTTTCGCGTCAATTTGGGCCTCTCCTCCTTGGCCGGAGATCGCCTCCCCCTCTCGTTATTCTTTTTTTTTTTTGTTACAGGGGCAACCACTGCAGCGCGATCCACTATATCGGACCCGCGGCGGCCGGCGTACGAGCTCGAGGCGTCGGAACGATGGGCATGGGGCGCACGGGGCCAAAAACCGTGGTCCTAGCATCGAGAATGGCCCAATTTGACCACGCCGGCGGCTCGAAATGGGCTTGCCGATTTGCCCCGTCGATCAGCCCGTCCCGAGCTTTCCGACGATATATCATAATGGCGAATCGGGCGGGCGGATCGAAAGTTAGGGCCTCGACACGCCAAGCCGGCCCGCTGGAACCTCCATTCCGGAAGGCGCAAATAGTTTCTTCCGCGGATATACTCCGGGTGTGATCATACCAGCGCTAATGCACCGGATCCCATCAGAACTCCGCAGTTAAGCGTGCTTGGGCGAGAGTAGTACTAGGATGGGTGACCTCCTGGGAAGTCCTCGTGTTGCACCCCCTTTTTGCTTTTCGCGTCAATTTGGGCCTCCCCTCCTTGGCCGGAGATCGCCTCCCCCTCTCGTTATTCTTTTTTTTTTTTGTTACAGGGGCAACCCCTGCAGCGCGATCCACTATATCGGACCCGCGGCGGCCGGCGTACGAGCTCGAGGCGTCGGAACGATGGGCATGGGGCGCACGGGGCCAAAAACCGTGGTCCTAGCATCGAGAATGGCCCAATTTGACCACGCCGGCGGCTCGAAACGGGCATGCCGGTTTGCCCCGTCGATCAGCCCGTCCCGAGCTTTCCGACGATATATCATAATGGCGAATCGGGCGGGCGGATCGAAAGTTAGGGCCTCGACACGCCAAGCCGGCCCGCTGGAACCTCCATTCCGGAAGGCGCAAATAGTTTCTTCCGCGGATATACTCCGGGTGCGATCATACCAGCGCTAATGCACCGGATCCCATCAGAACTCCGCAGTTAAGCGTGCTTGGGCGAGAGTAGTACTAGGATGGGTGACCTCCTGGGAAGTCCTCGTGTTGCACCCCCTTTTTGCTTTTCGCGTCAATTTGGTCCTCCCCTCCTTGGCCGGAGATCGCCTCCCCCTCCGGTTATTCTTTTTTTTTTTTGTTACAGGGGCAACCACTGCAGCGCGATCCACTATATCGGACCCGCGGCGGCCGGCGTACGAGCTCGAGGCGTCGGAACGATGTGCATGGGGCGCACGGGGCCAAAAACCGTGGTCCTAGCATCGAGAATGGCCCAATTTGACCACGCCGGCGGCTCGAAACGGGCTTGCCTGTTTGCCCCGTCGATCAGCCCGTCCCGAGCTTTCCGACGATATATCATAATGGCGAATCGGGCGGGCGGATCGAGAGTAAGGGCCTCGACACGCCAAGCCGGCCCGCTGGAACCTCCATTCCGGAAGGCGCAAATAGTTTCTTCCGCGGATATACTCTTGGTGCGATCATACCAGCGCTAATGCACCGGATCCCATCAGAACGGGTGACCTCCTGGGAAGTCCTCGTGTTGCACCCCCTTTCTGCTTTTCACGTCAATTTGGGCCTCCCCTCCTTGGCCGAAGATCGCCTCCCCCTCTCGTTATTCTTTTTTTTTTTTTTTTGTTACAGGGGCAACCACTGCAGCGCGATCCACTATATCGGACCCGCGGCGGCCGGCGTAAGAGCTCGAGGCGTCGGAACGATGGGATGGGGCGCACGGGGCCAAAAACCGTGGTCCTAGCATCGAGAATAGCCCAATTTGACCACGCCGGCAGCTCGAAACGGGCTTGCCTGTTTGCCCCGTCGATCAGCCCGTCCCAAGCTTTCCGACGATATATCATAATGTTGAATCGGGCGGGCGGATCGAAAGTTAGGGCCT
Source organism: Persea americana (assembly GCA_029852735.1). Classification (NCBI taxonomy): domain Eukaryota; kingdom Viridiplantae; phylum Streptophyta; class Magnoliopsida; order Laurales; family Lauraceae; genus Persea; species Persea americana. The sequence goes on along the minus strand of CM056810.1, from coordinate 44,882,002 downwards.
CGACACGCCAAGCCGGCCCGCTGGAACCTCCATTCCGGAAGGCGCAAATAGTTTCTTCCGCGGATATACTCCGGGAGCGATCATACCAGCGCTAATGCACCGGATCCCATCAGAACTCCGCAGTTAAGCGTGCTTGGGCGAGAGTAGTACTAGGATGGGTGACCTCCAGGGAAGTCCTCGTGTTGCACCCCCTTTTTGCTTTTCGCGTCAATTTGGGCCTCCCCTCCTTGGCCGGAGATCGCCTCCCCCTCTCGTTATTCTTTTTTTTTTTTGTTACAGGGGCAACCACTGCAGCGCGATCCACTATATCGGACCCGCGGCGGCCGGCGTACGAGCTCGAGGCGTCGGAACGATGGGCATGGGGCGCACGGGGCCAAAAACCGTGGTCCTAGCATCGAGAATGGCCCAATTTGACCACGCCGGCGGCTCGAAATGGGCTTGTCGATTTGCCCCGTCGATCAGCCCGTCCCGAGCTTTCCGACGATATATCATAATGGCGAATCGGGCGGGCGGATCGAAAGTTAGGGCCTCGACACGCCAAGCCGGCCCGCTGGAACCTCCATTCCGGAAGGCGCAAATAGTTTCTTCCGCGGATATACTCCGGGTGCGATCATACCAGCGCTAATGCACCGGATCCCATCAGAACTCCGCAGTTAAGCGTGCTTGGGCGAGAGTAGTACTAGGATGGGTGACCTCCTGGGAAGTCCTCGTGTTGCACCCCCTTTTTGCTTTTCGCGTCAATTTGGGCCTCCCCTCCTTGGCCGGAGATCGCCTCCCCCTCTCGTTATTCTTTTTTTTTTTTGTTACAGGGGCAACCACTGCAGCGCGATCCACTATATCGGACCCGCGGCGGCCGGCGTACGAGCTCGAGGCGTCGGAACGATGGGCATGGGGCGCACGGGGCCAAAAACCGTGGTCCTAGCATCGAGAATGGCCCAATTTGACCACGCCGGCGGCTCGAAACGGGCATGCCGGTTTGCCCCGTCGATCAGCCCGTCCCGAGCTTTCCGACGATATATCATAATGGCGAATCGGGCGGGCGGATCGAAAGTTAGGGCCTCGACACGCCAAGCCGGCCCGCTGCAACCTCCATTCCGGAAGGCGCAAATAGTTTCTTCCGCGGATATACTCCGGGTGCGATCATACCAGCGCTAATGCACCGGATCCCATCAGAACTCCGCAGTTAAGCGTGCTTGGGCGAGAGTAGTACTAGGATGGGTGACCTCCTGGGAAGTCCTCGTGTTGCACCCCCTTTTTGCTTTTCGCGTCAATTTGGTCCTCCCCTCCTTGGCCGGAGATCGCCTCCCCCTCCGGTTATTCTTTTTTTTTTTTGTTACAGGGGCAACCACTGCAGCGCGATCCACTATATCGGACCCGCGGCGGCCGGCGTACGAGCTCGAGGCGTCGGAACGATGTGCATGGGGCGCACGGGGCCAAAAACCGTGGTCCTAGCATCGAGAATGGCCCAATTTGACCACGCCGGCGGCTCGAAACGGGCTTGCCTGTTTGCCCCGTCGATCAGCCCGTCCCGAGCTTTCCGACGATATATCATAATGGCGAATCGGGCGGGCGGATCGAGAGTAAGGGCCTCGACACGCCAAGCCGGCCCGCTGGAACCTCCATTCCGGAAGGCGCAAATAGTTTCTTCCGCGGATATACTCTTGGTGCGATCATACCAGCGCTAATGCACCGGATCCCATCAGAACGGGTGACCTCCTGGGAAGTCCTCGTGTTGCACCCCCTTTCTGCTTTTCACGTCAATTTGGGCCTCCCCTCCTTGGCCGAAGATCGCCTCCCCCTCTCGTTATTCTTTTTTTTTTTTTTGTTACAGGGGCAACCACTGCAGCGCGATCCACTATATCGGACCCGCGGCGGCCGGCGTAAGAGCTCGAGGCGTCGGAACGATGGGATGGGGCGCACGGGGCCAAAAACCGTGGTCCTAGCATCGAGAATAGCCCAATTTGACCACGCCGGCAGCTCGAAACGGGCTTGCCTGTTTGCCCCGTCGATCAGCCCGTCCCAAGCTTTCCGACGATATATCATAATGTTGAATCGGGCGGGCGGATCGAAAGTTAGGGCCTCGACACGCCAAGCCGGCCCGCTGGAACCTCCATTCCGGAAGGCGCAAATAGTTTCTTCCGCGGATATACTCCGGGAGCGATCATACCAGCGCTAATGCACCGGATCCCATCAGAACTCCGCAGTTAAGCGTGCTTGGGCGAGAGTAGTACTAGGATGGGTGACCTCCAGGGAAGTCCTCGTGTTGCACCCCCTTTTTGCTTTTCGCGTCAATTTGGGCCTCTCCTCCTTGGCCGGAGATCGCCTCCCCCTCTCGTTATTCTTTTTTTTTTTTGTTACAGGGGCAACCACTGCAGCGCGATCCACTATATCGGACCCGCGGCGGCCGGCGTACGAGCTCGAGGCGTCGGAACGATGGGCATGGGGCGCACGGGGCCAAAAACCGTGGTCCTAGCATCGAGAATGGCCCAATTTGACCACGCCGGCGGCTCGAAATGGGCTTGCCGATTTGCCCCGTCGATCAGCCCGTCCCGAGCTTTCCGACGATATATCATAATGGCGAATCGGGCGGGCGGATCGAAAGTTAGGGCCTCGACACGCCAAGCCGGCCCGCTGGAACCTCCATTCCGGAAGGCGCAAATAGTTTCTTCCGCGGATATACTCCGGGTGTGATCATACCAGCGCTAATGCACCGGATCCCATCAGAACTCCGCAGTTAAGCGTGCTTGGGCGAGAGTAGTACTAGGATGGGTGACCTCCTGGGAAGTCCTCGTGTTGCACCCCCTTTTTGCTTTTCGCGTCAATTTGGGCCTCCCCTCCTTGGCCGGAGATCGCCTCCCCCTCTCGTTATTCTTTTTTTTTTTTGTTACAGGGGCAACCCCTGCAGCGCGATCCACTATATCGGACCCGCGGCGGCCGGCGTACGAGCTCGAGGCGTCGGAACGATGGGCATGGGGCGCACGGGGCCAAAAACCGTGGTCCTAGCATCGAGAATGGCCCAATTTGACCACGCCGGCGGCTCGAAACGGGCATGCCGGTTTGCCCCGTCGATCAGCCCGTCCCGAGCTTTCCGACGATATATCATAATGGCGAATCGGGCGGGCGGATCGAAAGTTAGGGCCTCGACACGCCAAGCCGGCCCGCTGGAACCTCCATTCCGGAAGGCGCAAATAGTTTCTTCCGCGGATATACTCCGGGTGCGATCATACCAGCGCTAATGCACCGGATCCCATCAGAACTCCGCAGTTAAGCGTGCTTGGGCGAGAGTAGTACTAGGATGGGTGACCTCCTGGGAAGTCCTCGTGTTGCACCCCCTTTTTGCTTTTCGCGTCAATTTGGTCCTCCCCTCCTTGGCCGGAGATCGCCTCCCCCTCCGGTTATTCTTTTTTTTTTTTGTTACAGGGGCAACCACTGCAGCGCGATCCACTATATCGGACCCGCGGCGGCCGGCGTACGAGCTCGAGGCGTCGGAACGATGTGCATGGGGCGCACGGGGCCAAAAACCGTGGTCCTAGCATCGAGAATGGCCCAATTTGACCACGCCGGCGGCTCGAAACGGGCTTGCCTGTTTGCCCCGTCGATCAGCCCGTCCCGAGCTTTCCGACGATATATCATAATGGCGAATCGGGCGGGCGGATCGAGAGTAAGGGCCTCGACACGCCAAGCCGGCCCGCTGGAACCTCCATTCCGGAAGGCGCAAATAGTTTCTTCCGCGGATATACTCTTGGTGCGATCATACCAGCGCTAATGCACCGGATCCCATCAGAACGGGTGACCTCCTGGGAAGTCCTCGTGTTGCACCCCCTTTCTGCTTTTCACGTCAATTTGGGCCTCCCCTCCTTGGCCGAAGATCGCCTCCCCCTCTCGTTATTCTTTTTTTTTTTTTTTTGTTACAGGGGCAACCACTGCAGCGCGATCCACTATATCGGACCCGCGGCGGCCGGCGTAAGAGCTCGAGGCGTCGGAACGATGGGATGGGGCGCACGGGGCCAAAAACCGTGGTCCTAGCATCGAGAATAGCCCAATTTGACCACGCCGGCAGCTCGAAACGGGCTTGCCTGTTTGCCCCGTCGATCAGCCCGTCCCAAGCTTTCCGACGATATATCATAATGTTGAATCGGGCGGGCGGATCGAAAGTTAGGGCCTCGACACGCCAAGCCGGCCCGCTGGAACCTCCATTCCGGAAGGCGCAAATAGTTTCTTCCGCGGATATACTCCGGGAGCGATCATACCAGCGCTAATGCACCGGATCCCATCAGAACTCCGCAGTTAAGCGTGCTTGGGCGAGAGTAGTACTAGGATGGGTGACCTCCAGGGAAGTCCTCGTGTTGCACCCCCTTTTTGCTTTTCGCGTCAATTTGGGCCTCCCCTCCTTGGCCGGAGATCGCCTCCCCCTCTCGTTATTCTTTTTTTTTTTTGTTACAGGGGCAACCACTGCAGCGCGATCCACTATATCGGACCCGCGGCGGCCGGCGTACGAGCTCGAGGCGTCGGAACGATGGGCATGGGGCGCACGGGGCCAAAAACCGTGGTCCTAGCATCGAGAATGGCCCAATTTGACCACGCCGGCGGCTCGAAATGGGCTTGTCGATTTGCCCCGTCGATCAGCCCGTCCCGAGCTTTCCGACGATATATCATAATGGCGAATCGGGCGGGCGGATCGAAAGTTAGGGCCTCGACACGCCAAGCCGGCCCGCTGGAACCTCCATTCCGGAAGGCGCAAATAGTTTCTTCCGCGGATATACTCCGGGTGCGATCATACCAGCGCTAATGCACCGGATCCCATCAGAACTCCGCAGTTAAGCGTGCTTGGGCGAGAGTAGTACTAGCATGGGTGACCTCCTGGGAAGTCCTCGTGTTGCACCCCCTTTTTGCTTTTCGCGTCAATTTGGGCCTCCCCTCCTTGGCCGGAGATCGCCTCCCCCTCTCGTTATTCTTTTTTTTTTTTGTTACAGGGGCAACCACTGCAGCGCGATCCACTATATCGGACCCGCGGCGGCCGGCGTACGAGCTCGAGGCGTCGGAACGATGGGCATGGGGCGCACGGGGCCAAAAACCGTGGTCCTAGCATCGAGAATGGCCCAATTTGACCACGCCGGCGGCTCGAAACGGGCATGCCGGTTTGCCCCGTCGATCAGCCCGTCCCGAGCTTTCCGACGATATATCATAATGGCGAATCGGGCGGGCGGATCGAAAGTTAGGGCCTCGACACGCCAAGCCGGCCCGCTGCAACCTCCATTCCGGAAGGCGCAAATAGTTTCTTCCGCGGATATACTCCGGGTGCGATCATACCAGCGCTAATGCACCGGATCCCATCAGAACTCCGCAGTTAAGCGTGCTTGGGCGAGAGTAGTACTAGGATGGGTGACCTCCTGGGAAGTCCTCGTGTTGCACCCCCTTTTTGCTTTTCGCGTCAATTTGGGCCTCCCCTCCTTGGCCGGAGATCGCCTCCCCCTCTCGTTATTCTTTTTTTTTTTTGTTACAGGGCAACCACTGCAGCGCGATCCACTATATCGAACCCGCGGCGGCCGGCGTACGAGCTCGAGGCGTCGGAACGATGGGCATGGGGCGCACGGGGCCAAAAACCGTGGTCCTAGCATCGAGAATGGCCCAATTTGACCACGCCGGCGGCTCGAAACGGGCTTGCCTGTTTGCCCCGTCGATCAGCCCGTCCCGAGCTTTCCGACGATATATCATAATGGCGAATCGGGCGGGCGGATCGAGAGTAAGGGCCTCGACACGCCAAGCCGGCCCGCTGGAACCTCCATTCCGGAAGGCGCAAATAGTTTCTTCCGCGGATATACTCTTGGTGCGATCATACCAGCGCTAATGCACCGGATCCCATCAGAACGGGTGACCTCCTGGGAAGTCCTCGTGTTGCACCCCTTTCTGCTTTTCACGTCAATTTGGGCCTCCCCTCCTTGGCCGAAGATCGCCTCCCCCTCTCGTTATTCTTTTTTTTTTTTTTTTGTTACAGGGGCAACCACTGCAGCGCGATCCACTATATCGGACCCGCGGCGGCCGGTGTACGAGCTCGAGGCGTCGGAACGATGGGATGGGGCGCACGGGGCCAAAAACCGTGGTCCTAGCATCGAGAATTGCCCAATTTGACCACGCCGGCGGCTCGAAACGGGCTTGCCTGTTTGCCCCGTCGATCAGCCCGTCCCGAGCTTTCCGATGATATATCATAATGGCGAATCGGGCGGGCGGATCGAAAGTTAGGGCCTCGACACGCCAAGCCGGCCCGCTGGAACCTCCATTCCGGAAGGCGCAAATAGTTTCTTCCGCGGATATACTCCGGGTGCGATCATACCAGCGCTAATGCACCGGATCCCATCAGAACTCCGCAGTTAAGCGTGCTTGGGCGAGAGTAGTACTAGGATGGATGACCTCCTGGGAAGTCCTCGTGTTGAACCCCCTTTTTGCATTTCGCGTCAATTTGGGCCTCCCCTTCTTGGCCGGAGATCGCCTCCCCCTCTCGTTATTCTTTTTTTTTTTGTTACAGGGGCAACCACTGCAGCGCGATCCACTATATCGGACCCGCGGCGGCCGGCGTACGAGCTCGAGGCGTCGGAACGATGGGCATGGGGCGCACGGGGCCAAAAACCGTGGTCCTAGCATCGAGAATGGCCCAATTTGACCACGCCGGCGGCTCGAAACGGGCTTGCCGGTTTGCCCCGTCGATCAGCCCGTCCCGAGCTTTCCGACGATATATCATAATGGCGAATCGGGCGGGCGGATCGAGAGTAAGGGCCTCGACACGCCAAGCCGGCCCGCTGGAACCTACATTCCGGAAGGCGCAAATAGTTTCTTCCGCGGATATACTCTTGGTGCGATCATACCAGCGCTAATGCACCGGATCCCATCAGAACGGGTGACCTCCTGGGAAGTCCTCGTGTTGCACCCCCTTTCTGCTTTTCACGTCAATTTGGGCCTCCCCTCCTTGGCCGAAGATCGCCTCCCCCTCTCGTTATTCTTTTTTTTTTTTTTTGTTACAAGGGCAACCACTGCAGCGCGATCCACTATATCGGACCCGCGGCGGCCGGCGTAAGAGCTCGAGGCGTCGGAACGATGGGATGGGGCGCACGGGGCCAAAAACCGTGGTCCTAGCATCGAGAATAGCCCAATTTGACCACGCCGGCAGCTCGAAACGGGCTTGCCTGTTTGCCCCGTCGATCAGCCCGTCCCAAGCTTTCCGACGATATATCATAATGTTGAATCGGGCGGGCGGATCGAAAGTTAGGGCCTCGACACGCCAAGCCGGCCCGCTGGAACCTCCATTCCGGAAGGCGCAAATAGTTTCTTCCGCGGATATACTCCGGGAGCGATCATACCAGCGCTAATGCACCGGATCCCATCAGAACTCCGCAGTTACGCGTGCTTGGGCGAGAGTAGTACTAGGATGGGTGACCTCCAGGGAAGTCCTCGTGTTGCACCCCCTTTTTGCTTTTCGCGTCAATTTGGGCCTCTCCTCCTTGGCCGGAGATCGCCTCCCCCTCTCGTTATTCTTTTTTTTTTTTGTTACAGGGGCAACCACTGCAGCGCGATCCACTATATCGGACCCGCGGCGGCCGGCGTACGAGCTCGAGGCGTCGGAACGATGGGCATGGGGCGCACGGGGCCAAAAACCGTGGTCCTAGCATCGAGAATGGCCCAATTTGACCACGCCGGCGGCTCGAAATGGGCTTGCCGGTTTGCCCCGTCGATCAGCCCGTCCCGAGCTTTCCGACGATATATCATAATGGCGAATCGGGCGGGCGGATCGAAAGTTAGGGCCTCGACACGCCAAGCCGGCCCGCTGGAACCTCCATTCCGGAAGGCGCAAATAGTTTCTTCCGCGGATATACTCCGGGTGCGATCATACCAGCGCTAATGCACCGGATCCCATCAGAACTCCGCAGTTAAGCGTGCTTGGGCGAGAGTAGTACTAGGATGGGTGACCTCCTGGGAAGTCCACGTGTTGCACCCCCTTTTTGCTTTTCGCGTCAATTTGGGCCTCCCCTCCTTGGCCGGAGATCGCCTCCCCCTCTCGTTATTCTTTTTTTTTTTTGTTACAGGGGCAACCACTGCAGCGCGATCCACTATATCGGACCCGCGGCGGCCGGCGTACGAGCTCGAGGCGTCGGAACGATGGGCATGGGGCGCACGGGGCCAAAAACCGTGGTCCTAGCATCGAGAATGGCCCAATTTGACCACGCCGGCGGCTCGAAACGGGCATGCCGGTTTGCCCCGTCGATCAGCCCGTCCCGAGCTTTCCGACGATATATCATAATGGCGAATCGGGCGGGCGGATCGAAAGTTAGGGCCTCGACACGCCAAGCCGGCCCGCTGGAACCTCCATTCCGGAAGGCGCAAATAGTTTCTTCCGCGGATATACTCCGGGTGCGATCATACCAGCGCTAATGCACCGGATCCCATCAGAACTCCGCAGTTAAGCGTGCTTGGGCGAGAGTAGTACTAGGATGGGTGACCTCCTGGGAAGTCCTCGTGTTGCACCCCCTTTTTGCTTTTCGCGTCAATTTGGTCCTCCCCTCCTTGGCCGGAGATCGCCTCCCCCTCTGGTTATTCTTTTTTTTTTTTGTTACAGGGGCAACCACTGCAGCGCGATCCACTATATCGGACCCGCGGCGGCCGGCGTACGAGCTCGAGGCGTCGGAACGATGTGCATGGGGCGCACGGGGCCAAAAACCGTGGTCCTAGCATCGAGAATGGCCCAATTTGACCACGCCGGCGGCTCGAAACGGGCTTGCCTGTTTGCCCCGTCGATCAGCCCGTCCCGAGCTTTCCGACGATATATCATAATGGCGAATCGGGCGGGCGGATCGAGAGTAAGGGCCTCGACACGCCAAGCCGGCCCGCTGGAACCTCCATTCCGGAAGGCGCAAATAGTTTCTTCCGCGGATATACTCTTGGTGCGATCATACCAGCGCTAATGCACCGGATCCCATCAGAACGGGTGACCTCCTGGGAAGTCCTCGTGTTGCACCCCCTTTCTGCTTTTCACGTCAATTTGGGCCTCCCCTCCTTGGCCGAAGATCGCCTCCCCCTCTCGTTATTCTTTTTTTTTTTTTTGTTACAGGGGCAACCACTGCAGCGCGATCCACTATATCGGACCCGCGGCGGCCGGCGTAAGAGCTCGAGGCGTCGGAACGATGGGATGGGGCGCACGGGGCCAAAAACCGTGGTCCTAGCATCGAGAATAGCCCAATTTGACCACGCCGGCAGCTCGAAACGGGCTTGCCTGTTTGCCCCGTCGATCAGCCCGTCCCAAGCTTTCCGACGATATATCATAATGTTGAATCGGGCGGGCGGATCGAAAGTTAGGGCCTCGACACGCCAAGCCGGCCCGCTGGAACCTCCATTCCGGAAGGCGCAAATAGTTTCTTCCGCGGATATACTCCGGGAGCGATCATACCAGCGCTAATGCACCGGATCCCATCAGAACTCCGCAGTTAAGCGTGCTTGGGCGAGAGTAGTACTAGGATGGGTGACCTCCAGGGAAGTCCTCGTGTTGCACCCCCTTTTTGCTTTTCGCGTCAATTTGGGCCTCCCCTCCTTGGCCGGAGATCGCCTCCCCCTCTCGTTATTCTTTTTTTTTTTTGTTACAGGGGCAACCACTGCAGCGCGATCCACTATATCGGACCCGCGGCGGCCGGCGTACGAGCTCGAGGCGTCGGAACGATGGGCATGGGGCGCACGGGGCCAAAAACCGTGGTCCTAGCATCGAGAATGGCCCAATTTGACCACGCCGGCGGCTCGAAATGGGCTTGCCGGTTTGCCCCGTCGATCAGCCCGTCCCGAGCTTTCCGACGATATATCATAATGGCGAATCGGGCGGGCGGATCGAAAGTTAGGGCCTCGACACGCCAAGCCGGCCCGCTGGAACCTCCATTCCGGAAGGCGCAAATAGTTTCTTCCGCGGATATACTCCGGGTGCGATCATACCAGCGCTAATGCACCGGATCCCATCAGAACTCCGCAGTTAAGCGTGCTTGGGCGAGAGTAGTACTAGGATGGGTGACCTCCTGGGAAGTCCTCGTGTTGCACCCCCTTTTTGCTTTTCGCGTCAATTTGGTCCTCCCCTCCTTGGCCGGAGATCGCCTCCCCCTCTGGTTATTCTTTTTTTTTTTTGTTACAGGGGCAACCACTGCAGCGCGATCCACTATATCGGACCCGCGGCGGCCGGCGTACGAGCTCGAGGCGTCGGAACGATGTGCATGGGGCGCACGGGGCCAAAAACCGTGGTCCTAGCATCGAGAATGGCCCAATTTGACCACGCCGGCGGCTCGAAACGGGCTTGCCTGTTTGCCCCGTCGATCAGCCCGTCCCGAGCTTTCCGACGATATATCATAATGGCGAATCGGGCGGGCGGATCGAGAGTAAGGGCCTCGACACGCCAAGCCGGCCCGCTGGAACCTCCATTCCGGAAGGCGCAAATAGTTTCTTCCGCGGATATACTCTTGGTGCGATCATACCAGCGCTAATGCACCGGATCCCATCAGAACGGGTGACCTCCTGGGAAGTCCTCGTGTTGCACCCCCTTTCTGCTTTTCACGTCAATTTGGGCCTCCCCTCCTTGGCCGAAGATCGCCTCCCCCTCTCGTTATTCTTTTTTTTTTTTTTGTTACAGGGGCAACCACTGCAGCGCGATCCACTATATCGGACCCGCGGCGGCCGGCGTAAGAGCTCGAGGCGTCGGAACGATGGGATGGGGCGCACGGGGCCAAAAACCGTGGTCCTAGCATCGAGAATAGCCCAATTTGACCACGCCGGCAGCTCGAAACGGGCTTGCCTGTTTGCCCCGTCGATCAGCCCGTCCCAAGCTTTCCGACGATATATCATAATGTTGAATCGGGCGGGCGGATCGAAAGTTAGGGCCTCGACACGCCAAGCCGGCCCGCTGGAACCTCCATTCCGGAAGGCGCAAATAGTTTCTTCCGCGGATATACTCCGGGAGCGATCATACCAGCGCTAATGCACCGGATCCCATCAGAACTCCGCAGTTAAGCGTGCTTGGGCGAGAGTAGTACTAGGATGGGTGACCTCCAGGGAAGTCCTCGTGTTGCACCCCCTTTTTGCTTTTCGCGTCAATTTGGGCCTCCCCTCCTTGGCCGGAGATCGCCTCCCCCTCTCGTTATTCTTTTTTTTTTTTGTTACAGGGGCAACCACTGCAGCGCGATCCACTATATCGGACCCGCGGCGGCCGGCGTACGAGCTCGAGGCGTCGGAACGATGGGCATGGGGCGCACGGGGCCAAAAACCGTGGTCCTAGCATCGAGAATGGCCCAATTTGACCACGCCGGCGGCTCGAAATGGGCTTGCCGGTTTGCCCCGTCGATCAGCCCGTCCCGAGCTTTCCGACGATATATCATAATGGCGAATCGGGCGGGCGGATCGAAAGTTAGGGCCTCGACACGCCAAGCCGGCCCGCTGGAACCTCCATTCCGGAAGGCGCAAATAGTTTCTTCCGCGGATATACTCCGGGTGCGATCATACCAGCGCTAATGCACCGGATCCCATCAGAACTCCGCAGTTAAGCGTGCTTGGGCGAGAGTAGTACTAGGATGGGTGACCTCCTGGGAAGTCCTCGTGTTGCACCCCCTTTTTGCTTTTCGCGTCAATTTGGGCCTCCCCTCCTTGGCCGGAGATCGCCTCCCCCTCTCGTTATTCTTTTTTTTTTTTGTTACAGGGCAACCACTGCAGCGCGATCCACTATATCGAACCCGCGGCGGCCGGCGTACGAGCTCGAGGCGTCGGAACGATGGGCATGGGGCGCACGGGGCCAAAAACCGTGGTCCTAGCATCGAGAATGGCCCAATTTGACCACGCCGGCGGCTCGAAACGGGCTTGCCTGTTTGCCCCGTCGATCAGCCCGTCCCGAGCTTTCCGACGATATATCATAATGGCGAATCGGGCGGGCGGATCGAGAGTAAGGGCCTCGACACGCCAAGCCGGCCCGCTGGAACCTCCATTCCGGAAGGCGCAAATAGTTTCTTCCGCGGATATACTCTTGGTGCGATCATACCAGCGCTAATGCACCGGATCCCATCAGAACGGGTGACCTCCTGGGAAGTCCTCGTGTTGCACCCCTTTCTGCTTTTCACGTCAATTTGGGCCTCCCCTCCTTGGCCGAAGATCGCCTCCCCCTCTCGTTATTCTTTTTTTTTTTTTTTTGTTACAGGGGCAACCACTGCAGCGCGATCCACTATATCGGACCCGCGGCGGCCGGTGTACGAGCTCGAGGCGTCGGAACGATGGGATGGGGCGCACGGGGCCAAAAACCGTGGTCCTAGCATCGAGAATTGCCCAATTTGACCACGCCGGCGGCTCGAAACGGGCTTGCCTGTTTGCCCCGTCGATCAGCCCGTCCCGAGCTTTCCGATGATATATCATAATGGCGAATCGGGCGGGCGGATCGAAAGTTAGGGCCTCGACACGCCAAGCCGGCCCGCTGGAACCTCCATTCCGGAAGGCGCAAATAGTTTCTTCCGCGGATATACTCCGGGTGCGATCATACCAGCGCTAAGGCACCGGATCCCATCAGAACTCCGCAGTTAAGCGTGCTTGGGCGAGAGTAGTACTAGGATGGATGACCTCCTGGGAAGTCCTCGTGTTGAACCCCCTTTTTGCATTTCGCGTCAATTTGGGCCTCCCCTTCTTGGCCGGAGATCGCCTCCCCCTCTCGTTATTCTTTTTTTTTTTGTTACAGGGGCAACCACTGCAGCGCGATCCACTATATCGGACCCGCGGCGGCCGGCGTACGAGCTCGAGGCGTCGGAACGATGGGCATGGGGCGCACGGGGCCAAAAACCGTGGTCCTAGCATCGAGAATGGCCCAATTTGACCACGCCGGCGGCTCGAAACGGGCTTGCCGGTTTGCCCCGTCGATCAGCCCGTCCCGAGCTTTCCGACGATATATCATAATGGCGAATCGGGCGGGCGGATCGAGAGTAAGGGCCTCGACACGCCAAGCCGGCCCGCTGGAACCTACATTCCGGAAGGCGCAAATAGTTTCTTCCGCGGATATACTCTTGGTGCGATCATACCAGCGCTAATGCACCGGATCCCATCAGAACGGGTGACCTCCTGGGAAGTCCTCGTGTTGCACCCCCTTTCTGCTTTTCACGTCAATTTGGGCCTCCCCTCCTTGGCCGAAGATCGCCTCCCCCTCTCGTTATTCTTTTTTTTTTTTTTTGTTACAAGGGCAACCACTGCAGCGCGATCCACTATATCGGACCCGCGGCGGCCGGCGTAAGAGCTCGAGGCGTCGGAACGATGGGATGGGGCGCACGGGGCCAAAAACCGTGGTCCTAGCATCGAGAATAGCCCAATTTGACCACGCCGGCAGCTCGAAACGGGCTTGCCTGTTTGCCCCGTCGATCAGCCCGTCCCAAGCTTTCCGACGATATATCATAATGTTGAATCGGGCGGGCGGATCGAAAGTTAGGGCCTCGACACGCCAAGCCGGCCCGCTGGAACCTCCATTCCGGAAGGCGCAAATAGTTTCTTCCGCGGATATACTCCGGGAGCGATCATACCAGCGCTAATGCACCGGATCCCATCAGAACTCCGCAGTTAAGCGTGCTTGGGCGAGAGTAGTACTAGGATGGGTGACCTCCAGGGAAGTCCTCGTGTTGCACCCCCTTTTTGCTTTTCGCGTCAATTTGGGCCTCTCCTCCTTGGCCGGAGATCGCCTCCCCCTCTCGTTATTCTTTTTTTTTTTTGTTACAGGGGCAACCACTGCAGCGCGATCCACTATATCGGACCCGCGGCGGCCGGCGTACGAGCTCGAGGCGTCGGAACGATGGGCATGGGGCGCACGGGGCCAAAAACCGTGGTCCTAGCATCGAGAATGGCCCAATTTGACCACGCCGGCGGCTCGAAATGGGCTTGCCGGTTTGCCCCGTCGATCAGCCCGTCCCGAGCTTTCCGACGATATATCATAATGGCGAATCGGGCGGGCGGATCGAAAGTTAGGGCCTCGACACGCCAAGCCGGCCCGCTGGAACCTCCATTCCGGAAGGCGCAAATAGTTTCTTCCGCGGATATACTCCGGGTGCGATCATACCAGCGCTAATGCACCGGATCCCATCAGAACTCCGCAGTTAAGCGTGCTTGGGCGAGAGTAGTACTAGGATGGGTGACCTCCTGGGAAGTCCACGTGTTGCACCCCCTTTTTGCTTTTCGCGTCAATTTGGGCCTCCCCTCCTTGGCCGGAGATCGCCTCCCCCTCTCGTTATTCTTTTTTTTTTTTGTTACAGGGGCAACCACTGCAGCGCGATCCACTATATCGGACCCGCGGCGGCCGGCGTACGAGCTCGAGGCGTCGGAACGATGGGCATGGGGCGCACGGGGCCAAAAACCGTGGTCCTAGCATCGAGAATGGCCCAATTTGACCACGCCGGCGGCTCGAAACGGGCATGCCGGTTTGCCCCGTCGATCAGCCCGTCCCGAGCTTTCCGACGATATATCATAATGGCGAATCGGGCGGGCGGATCGAAAGTTAGGGCCTCGACACGCCAAGCCGGCCCGCTGGAACCTCCATTCCGGAAGGCGCAAATAGTTTCTTCCGCGGATATACTCCGGGTGCGATCATACCAGCGCTAATGCACCGGATCCCATCAGAACTCCGCAGTTAAGCGTGCTTGGGCGAGAGTAGTACTAGGATGGGTGACCTCCTGGGAAGTCCTCGTGTTGCACCCCCTTTTTGCTTTTCGCGTCAATTTGGTCCTCCCCTCCTTGGCCGGAGATCGCCTCCCCCTCTGGTTATTCTTTTTTTTTTTTGTTACAGGGGCAACCACTGCAGCGCGATCCACTATATCGGACCCGCGGCGGCCGGCGTACGAGCTCGAGGCGTCGGAACGATGTGCATGGGGCGCACGGGGCCAAAAACCGTGGTCCTAGCATCGAGAATGGCCCAATTTGACCACGCCGGCGGCTCGAAACGGGCTTGCCTGTTTGCCCCGTCGATCAGCCCGTCCCGAGCTTTCCGACGATATATCATAATGGCGAATCGGGCGGGCGGATCGAGAGTAAGGGCCTCGACACGCCAAGCCGGCCCGCTGGAACCTCCATTCCGGAAGGCGCAAATAGTTTCTTCCGCGGATATACTCTTGGTGCGATCATACCAGCGCTAATGCACCGGATCCCATCAGAACGGGTGACCTCCTGGGAAGTCCTCGTGTTGCACCCCCTTTCTGCTTTTCACGTCAATTTGGGCCTCCCCTCCTTGGCCGAAGATCGCCTCCCCCTCTCGTTATTCTTTTTTTTTTTTTTGTTACAGGGGCAACCACTGCAGCGCGATCCACTATATCGGACCCGCGGCGGCCGGCGTAAGAGCTCGAGGCGTCGGAACGATGGGATGGGGCGCACGGGGCCAAAAACCGTGGTCCTAGCATCGAGAATAGCCCAATTTGACCACGCCGGCAGCTCGAAACGGGCTTGCCTGTTTGCCCCGTCGATCAGCCCGTCCCAAGCTTTCCGACGATATATCATAATGTTGAATCGGGCGGGCGGATCGAAAGTTAGGGCCTCGACACGCCAAGCCGGCCCGCTGGAACCTCCATTCCGGAAGGCGCAAATAGTTTCTTCCGCGGATATACTCCGGGAGCGATCATACCAGCGCTAATGCACCGGATCCCATCAGAACTCCGCAGTTAAGCGTGCTTGGGCGAGAGTAGTACTAGGATGGGTGACCTCCATGGAAGTCCTCGTGTTGCACCCCCTTTTTGCTTTTCGCGTCAATTTGGGCCTCCCCTCCTTGGCCGGAGATCGCCTCCCCCTCTCGTTATTCTTTTTTTTTTTTGTTACAGGGGCAACCACTGCAGCGCGATCCACTATATCGGACCCGCGGCGGCCGGCGTACGAGCTCGAGGCGTCGGAACGATGGGCATGGGGCGCACGGGGCCAAAAACCGTGGTCCTAGCATCGAGAATGGCCCAATTTGACCACGCCGGCGGCTCGAAATGGGCTTGCCGGTTTGCCCCGTCGATCAGCCCGTCCCGAGCTTTCCGACGATATATCATAATGGCGAATCGGGCGGGCGGATCGAAAGTTAGGGCCTCGACACGCCAAGCCGGCCCGCTGGAACCTCCATTCCGGAAGGCGCAAATAGTTTCTTCCGCGGATATACTCCGGGTGCGATCATACCAGCGCTAATGCACCGGATCCCATCAGAACTCCGCAGTTAAGCGTGCTTGGGCGAGAGTAGTACTAGGATGGGTGACCTCCTGGGAAGTCCTCGTGTTGCACCCCCTTTTTGCTTTTCGCGTCAATTTGGTCCTCCCCTCCTTGGCCGGAGATCGCCTCCCCCTCTGGTTATTCTTTTTTTTTTTTGTTACAGGGGCAACCACTGCAGCGCGATCCACTATATCGGACCCGCGGCGGCCGGCGTACGAGCTCGAGGCGTCGGAACGATGTGCATGGGGCGCACGGGGCCAAAAACCGTGGTCCTAGCATCGAGAATGGCCCAATTTGACCACGCCGGCGGCTCGAAACGGGCTTGCCTGTTTGCCCCGTCGATCAGCCCGTCCCGAGCTTTCCGACGATATATCATAATGGCGAATCGGGCGGGCGGATCGAGAGTAAGGGCCTCGACACGCCAAGCCGGCCCGCTGGAACCTCCATTCCGGAAGGCGCAAATAGTTTCTTCCGCGGATATACTCTTGGTGCGATCATACCAGCGCTAATGCACCGGATCCCATCAGAACGGGTGACCTCCTGGGAAGTCCTCGTGTTGCACCCCCTTTCTGCTTTTCACGTCAATTTGGGCCTCCCCTCCTTGGCCGAAGATCGCCTCCCCCTCTCGTTATTCTTTTTTTTTTTTTTGTTACAGGGGCAACCACTGCAGCGCGATCCACTATATCGGACCCGCGGCGGCCGGCGTAAGAGCTCGAGGCGTCGGAACGATGGGATGGGGCGCACGGGGCCAAAAACCGTGGTCCTAGCATCGAGAATAGCCCAATTTGACCACGCCGGCAGCTCGAAACGGGCTTGCCTGTTTGCCCCGTCGATCAGCCCGTCCCAAGCTTTCCGACGATATATCATAATGTTGAATCGGGCGGGCGGATCGAAAGTTAGGGCCTCGACACGCCAAGCCGGCCCGCTGGAACCTCCATTCCGGAAGGCGCAAATAGTTTCTTCCGCGGATATACTCCGGGAGCGATCATACCAGCGCTAATGCACCGGATCCCATCAGAACTCCGCAGTTAAGCGTGCTTGGGCGAGAGTAGTACTAGGATGGGTGACCTCCAGGGAAGTCCTCGTGTTGCACCCCCTTTTTGCTTTTCGCGTCAATTTGGGCCTCCCCTCCTTGGCCGGAGATCGCCTCCCCCTCTCGTTATTCTTTTTTTTTTTTGTTACAGGGGCAACCACTGCAGCGCGATCCACTATATCGGACCCGCGGCGGCCGGCGTACGAGCTCGAGGCGTCGGAACGATGGGCATGGGGCGCACGGGGCCAAAAACCGTGGTCCTAGCATCGAGAATGGCCCAATTTGACCACGCCGGCGGCTCGAAATGGGCTTGCCGGTTTGCCCCGTCGATCAGCCCGTCCCGAGCTTTCCGACGATATATCATAATGGCGAATCGGGCGGGCGGATCGAAAGTTAGGGCCTCGACACGCCAAGCCGGCCCGCTGGAACCTCCATTCCGGAAGGCGCAAATAGTTTCTTCCGCGGATATACTCCGGGTGCGATCATACCAGCGCTAATGCACCGGATCCCATCAGAACTCCGCAGTTAAGCGTGCTTGGGCGAGAGTAGTACTAGGATGGGTGACCTCCTGGGAAGTCCTCGTGTTGCACCCCCTTTTTGCTTTTCGCGTCAATTTGGGCCTCCCCTCCTTGGCCGGAATCGCCTCCCCCTCTCGTTATTCTTTTTTTTTTTTGTTACAGGGCAACCACTGCAGCGCGATCCACTATATCGGACCCGCGGCGGCCGGCGTACGAGCTCGAGGCGTCGGAACGATGGGCATGGGGCGCACGGGGCCAAAAACCGTGGTCCTAGCATCGAGAATGGCCCAATTTGACCACGCCGGCGGCTCGAAACGGGCTTGCCGGTTTGCCCCGTCGATCAGCCCGTCCCGAGCTTTCCGACGATATATCATAATGGCGAATCGGGCGGGCGGATCGAGAGTTAGGGCCTCGACACGCCAAGCCGGCCCGCTGGAACCTCCATTCCGGAAGGCGCAAATAGTTTCTTCCGCGGATATACTCCGAGGCCGATCATACCAGCGCTAATGCACCGGATCCCATCAGAACTCCGCAGTTAAGCGTGCTTGGGCGAGAGTAGTACTAGGATGGGTGACCTCCAGGGAAGTCCTCGTGTTGCACCCCCTTTTTGCTTTTCGCGTCAATTTGGGCCTCCCCTCCTTGGCCGGAGATCGCCTCCCCCTCTCGTTATTCTTTTTTTTTTTTGTTACAGGGCAACCACTGCAGCGCGATCCACTATATCGGACCCGCGGCGGCCGGCGTACGAGCTCGAGGCGTCGGAACGATGGGCATGGGGCGCACGGGGCCAAAAACCGTGGTCCTAGCATCGAGAATGGCCCAATTTGACCACGCCGGCGGCTCGAAACGGGCTTGCCGGTTTGCCCCGTCGATCAGCCCGTCTCGAGCTTTCCGACGATATATCATAATGGCGAATCGGGCGGGCGGATCGAGAGTAAGGGCCTCGACACGCCAAGCCGGCCCGCGGGAACCTCCATTCCGGAAGGCGCAAATAGTTTCTTCCGCGGATATACTCTTGGTGCGATCATACCAGCGCTAATGCACCGGATCCCATCAGAACGGGTGACCTCCTGGGAAGTCCTCGTGTTGCACCCCTTTCTGCTTTTCACGTCAATTTGGGCCTCCCCTCCTTGGCCGAAGATCGCCTCCCCCTCTCGTTATTCTTTTTTTTTTTTTTTTGTTACAGGGGCAACCACTGCAGCGCGATCCACTATATCGGACCCGCGGCGGCCGGCGTACGAGCTCGAGGCGTCGGAACGATGGGATGGGGCGCACGGGGCCAAAAACCGTGGTCCTAGCATCGAGAATAGCCCAATTTGACCACGCCGGCGGCTCGAAACGGGCTTGCCTGTTTGCCCCGTCGATCAGCCCGTCCCGAGCTTTCCGACGATATATCATAATGGCGAATCGGGCGGGCGGATCGAAAGTTAGGGCCTCGACACGCCAAGCCGGCCCGCTGGAACCTCCATTCCGGAAGGCGCAAATAGTTTCTTCCGCGGATATACTCCGGGTGCGATCATACCAGCGCTAATGCACCGGATCCCATCAGAACTCCGCAGTTAAGCGTGGTTGGGCGAGAGTAGTACTAGGATGGGTGACCTCCTGGGAAGTCCTCGTGTTGCACCCCCTTTTTGCTTTTCACGTCAATTTGGGCCTCCCCTCCTTGGCCGAAGATCGCCTCCCCCACTCGTTATTCGTTTTTTTTTTTTTTGTTACAGGGGCAACCACTGCAGCGCGATCCACTATATCGGACCCGCGGCGGCCGGCGTACGAGCTCGAGGCGTCGGAACGATGGGATGGGGCTCACGGGGCCAAAAACCGTGGTCCTAGCATCGAGAATAGCCCAATTTGACCACGCCGGCGGCTCGAAACGGGCTTGCCCGTTTGCCCCGTCGATCAGCCCGTCCCGAGCTTTCCGACGATATATCATAATGGCGAATCGGGCGGGCGGATCGAAAGTTAGGGCCTCGACACGCCAAGCCGGCCCGCTGGAACCTCCATTCCGGAAGGCGCAAATAGTTTCTTCCGCGGATATACTCCGGGTGCGATCATACCAGCGCTAATGCACCGGATCCCATCAGAACTCCGCAGTTAAGCGTGCTTGGGCGAGGAGTACTAGGATGGATGACCTCCTGGGAAGTCCTCGTGTTGCACCCCCTTTTTGCTTTTCGCGTCAATTTGGGCCTCCCCTCCTTGGCCGGTGATCGCCTCCCCCTCTCGTTATTCTTTTTTTTTTTGTTACAGGGGCAACCACTGCAGCGCGATCCACTATATCGGACCCGCGGCGGCCGGCGTACGAGCTCGAGGCGTCAGAACGATGGGCATGGGGCGCACGGGGCCAAAAACCGTGGTCCTAGCATCGAGAATGGCCCAATTTGACCACGCCGGCGGCTCGAAACGGGCTTGCCGGTTTGCCTCGTCGATCAGCCCGTCCCGAGCTTTCCGACGATATATCATAATGGCGAATCGGGCGGGCGGATCGAAAGTTAGGGCCTCGACACGCCAAGCCGGCCCGCTGGAACCTCCATTCCGGAACGCGCAAATAGTTTCTTCCGCGGATATACTCCGGGTGCGATCATACCAGCGCTAATGCACCGGATCCCATCAGAACTCCGCAGTTAAGCGTGCTTGGGCGAGAGTAGTACTAGGATGGGTGACCTCCTGGGAAGTCCTCGTGTTGCACCCCCTTTTTGCTTTTCACGTCAATTTGGGCCTCCCCTCCTTGGCCGAAGATCGCCTCCCCCTCTCGTTATTCTTTTTTTTTTTTTTTTGTTACAGGGGCAACCACTGCAGCGCGATCCACTATATCGGACCCGCGGCGGCCGGCGTACGAGCTCGAGGCGTCGGAACGATGGGATGGGGCGCACGGGGCCAAAAACCGTGGTCCTAGCATCGAGAATAGCCCAATTTGACCACGCCGGCGGCTCGAAACGGGCTTGCCTGTTTGCCCCGTCGATCAGCCCGTCCCGAGCTTTCCGACGATATATCATAATGGCGAATCGGGCGGGCGGATCGAAAGTTAGGGCCTCGACACGCCAAGCCGGCCCGCTGGAACCTCCATTCCCGAAGGCGCAAATAGTTTCTTCCGCGTATATACTCCGGGTGCGATCATACCAGCGCTAATGCACCGGATCCCATCAGAACTCCGCAGTTAAGCGTGCTTGGGCGAGAGTAGTACTAGGATGGGTGACCTCCTGGGAAGTCCTCGTGTTGCACCCCCTTTTTGCTTTTCGCGTCAATTTGGGCCTCCCCTCCTTGGCCGGAGATCGCCTCCCCCTCTCGTTATTCTTTTTTTTTTTTGTTACAGGGGCAACCACTGCAGCGCGATCCACTATATCGGACCCGCGGCGGCCGGCGTACGAGCTCGAGGCGTCGGAACGATGGGCATGGGGCGCACGGGGCCAAAAACCGTGGTCCTAGCATCGAGAATGGCCCAATTTGACCACGCCGGCGGCTCGAAACGGGCTTGCCGGTTTGCCCCGTCGATCAGCCCGTCCCGAGCTTTCCGACGATATATCATAATGGCGAATCGGGCGGGCGGATCGAAAGTTAGGGCCTCGACACGCCAAGCCGGCCCGCTGCAACCTCCATTCCGGAAGGCGCAAATAGTTTCTTCCGCGGATATACTCCGGGTGCGATCATACCAGCGCTAATGCACCGGATCCCATCAGAACTCCGCAGTTAAGCGTGGTTGGGCGAGAGTAGTACTAGGATGGGTGACCTCCTGGGAAGTCCTCGTGTTGCACCCCCTTTTTGCTTTTCACGTCAATTTGGGCCTCCCCTCCTTGGCCGAAGATCGCCTCCCCCTCTCGTTATTCTTTTTTTTTTTTTTTTGTTACAGGGGCAACCACTGCAGCGCGATCCACTATATCGGACCCGCGGCGGCCGGCGTACGAGCTCGAGGCGTCGGAACGATGGGATGGGGCGCAAGGGGCCAAAAACCGTGGTCCTAGCATCGAGAATAGCCCAATTTGACCACGCCGGCGGCTCGAAACGGGCTTGCCTGTTTGCCCCGTCGATCAGCCCGTCCCGAGCTTTCCGACGATATATCATAATGGCGAATCGGGCGGGCGGATCGAAAGTTAGGGCCTCGACACGCCAAGCCGGCCCGCTGCAACCTCCATTCCGGAAGGCGCAAATAGTTTCTTCCGCGGATATACTCCGGGTGCGATCATACCAGCGCTAATGCACCGGATCCCATCAGAACTCCGCAGTTAAGCGTGGTTGGGCGAGAGTAGTACTAGGATGGGTGACCTCCTGGGAAGTCCTCGTGTTGCACCCCTTTTTGCTTTTCACGTCAATTTGGGCCTCCCCTCCTTGGCCGAAGATCGCCTCCCCCTCTCGTTATTCTTTTTTTTTTTTTTTTGTTACAGGGGCAACCACTGCAGCGCGATCCACTATATCGGACCCGCGGCGGCCGGCGTACGAGCTCGAGGCGTCGGAACGATGGGATGGGGCGCACGGGGCCAAAAACCGTGGTCCTAGCATCGAGAATAGCCCAATTTGACCACGCCGGCGGCTCGAAACGGGCTTGCCTGTTTGCCCCGTCGATCAGCCCGTCCCGAGCTTTCCGACGATATATCATAATGGCGAATCGGGCGGGCGGATCGAAAGTTAGGGCCTCGACACGCCAAGCCGGCCCGCTGGAACCTCCATTCCGGAAGGCGCAAATAGTTTCTTCCGCGGATATACTCCGGGTGCGATCATACCAGCGCTAATGCACCGGATCCCATCAGAACTCCGCAGTTAAGCGTGGTTGGGCGAGAGTAGTACTAGGATGGGTGACCTCCTGGGAAGTCCTCGTGTTGCACCCCCTTTTTGCTTTTTACGTCAATTTGGGCCTCCCCTCCTTGGCCGAAGATCGCCTCCCCCTCTCGTTATTCTTTTTTTTTTTTTTTTGTTACAGGGGCAACCACTGCAGCGCGATCCACTATATCGGACCCGCGGCGGCCGGCGTACGAGCTCGAGGCGTCGGAACGATGGGATGGGGCGCACGGGGCCAAAAACCGTGGTCCTAGCATCGAAAATAGCCCAATTTGACCACGCCGGCGGCTCGAAACGGGCTTGCCTGTTTGCCCCGTCGATCAGCCCGTCCCGAGCTTTCCGACGATATATCATAATGGCGAATCGGGCGGGCGGATCGAAAGTTAGGGCCTCGACACGCCAAGCCGGCCCGCTGGAACCTCCATTCCGGAAGGCGCAAATAGTTTCTTCCGCGGATATACTCCGGGTGCGGTCATACCAGCGCTAATGCACCGGATCCCATCAGAACTCCGCAGTTAAGCGTGCTTGGGCGAGAGTAGTACTAGGATGGGTGACCTCCTGGGAAGTCCTCGTGTTGCACCCCCTTTTTGCTTTTCGCGTCAATTTGGGCCTCCCCTCCTTGGCCGGAGATCGCCTCCCCCTCTCGTTATTCTTTTTTTTTTTTGTTACAGGGCAACCACTGCAGCGCGATCCACTATATCGGACCCGCGGCGGCCGGCGTACGAGCTCGAGGCGTCGGAACGATGGGCATGGGGCGCACGGGGCCAAAAACCGTGGTCCTAGCATCGAGAATGGCCCAATTTGACCACGCCGGCGGCTCGAAACGGGCTTGCCTGTTTGCCCCGTCGATCAGCCCGTCCCGAGCTTTCCGACGATATATCATAATGGCGAATCGGGCGGGCGGATCGAGAGTAAGGGCCTCGACACGCCAAGCCGGCCCGCTGGAACCTCCATTCCGGAAGGCGCAAATAGTTTCTTCCGCGGATATACTCTTGGTGCGATCATACCAGCGCTAATGCACCGGATCCCATCAGAACGGGTGACCTCCTGGGAAGTCCTCGTGTTGCACCCCTTGCTGCTTTTCACGTCAATTTGGGCCTCCCCTCCTTGGCCGAAGATCGCCTCCCCCTCTCGTTATTCTTTTTTTTTTTTTTTTGTTACAGGGGCAACCACTGCAGCGCGATCCACTATATCGGACCCGCGGCGGCCGGCGTACGAACTCGAGGCGTCGGAACGATGGGCATGGGGCGCACGGGGCCAAAAACCGTGGTCCTAGCATCGAGAATGGCCCAATTTGACCACGCCAGCGGCTCGAAACGGGCTTGCCGGTTTGCCCCGTCGATCAGCCCGTCCCGAGCTTTCCGACGATATATCATAATGGCGAATCGGGCGGGCGGATCGAAAGTTAGGGCCTCGACACGCCAAGCCGGCCCGCTGGAACCTCCATTCCGGAAGGCGCAAATAGTTTCTTCCGCGGATATACTCCGGGTGCGATCATACCAGCGCTAATGCACCGGATCCCATCAGAACTCCGCAGTTAAGCGTGCTTTGGCGAGAGTAGTACTAGGATGGGTGACCTCCTGGGAAGTCCTCGTGTTGCACCCCCTTTTTGCTTTTCACGTCAATTTGGGCCTCCCCTCCTTGGCCGAAGATCGCCTCCCCCTCTCGTTATTCTTTTTTTTTTTTTTTTGTTACAGGGGCAACCACTGCAGCGCGATCCACTATATCGGACCCGCGGCGGCCGGCGTACGAGCTCGAGGCGTCGGAACGATGGGATGGGGCGCACGGGGCCAAAAACCGTGGTCCTAGCATCGAGAATAGCCCAATTTGACCACGCCGGCGGCTCGAAACGGGCTTGCCTGTTTGCCCCGTCGATCAGCCCGTCCCGAGCTTTCCGACGATATATCATAATGGCGAATCGGGCGGGCGGATCGAAAGTTAGGGCCTCGACACGCCAAGCCGGCCCGCTGGAACCTCCATTCCGGAAGGCACAAATAGTTTCTTCCGCGGATATACTCCGGGTGCGATCATACCAGCGCTAATGCACCGGATCCCATCAGAACTCCGCAGTTAAGCGTGCTTGGGGGAGAGTAGTACTAGGATGGGTGACCTCCTGGGAAGTCCTCGTGTTGCACCCCCTTTTTGCTTTTCGCGTCAATTTGGGCCTCCCCTCCTTGGCCGGTGATCGCCTCCCCCTCTCGTTATTCTTTTTTTTTTTGTTACAGGGGTTACCACTGCAGCGCGATCCACTATATCGGACCCGCGGCGGCCGGCGTACGAGCTCGAGGCGTCGGAACGATGGGCATGGGGCGCACGGGGCCAAAAACCGTGGTCCTAGCATCGAGAATGGCCCAATTTGACCACGCCGGCGGCTCGAAACGGGCTTGCCTGTTTGGCCCGTCGATCAGCCCGTCCCGAGCTTTCCGACGATATATCATAATGGCGAATCGGGCGGGCGGATCGAGAGTTAGGGCCTCGACACGCCAAGCCGGCCCGCTGGAACCTCCATTCCGGAAGGCGCAAATAGTTTCTTCTGCGGATATACTCCGGGTGCGATCATACCAGCGCTAATGCACCGGATCCCATCAGAACTCCGCAGTTAAGCGTGCTTGGGCGAGAGTAGTACTAGGATGGGTGACCTCCAAGGAAGTCCTCGTGTTGCACCCCCTTTTTGCTTTTCGCGTCAATTTGGGCCTCCCCTCCTTGGCCGGAGATCGCCTCCCCCTCTCGTTATTCTTTTTTTTTTTTGTTACAGGGCAACCACTGCAGCGCGATCCACTATATCGGACCCGCGGCGGCCGGCGTACGAGCTCGAGGCGTCGGAACGATGGGCATGGGGCGCACGGGGCCAAAAACCGTGGTCCTAGCATCGAGAATGGCCCAATTTGACCACGCCGGCGGCTCGAAACGGGCTTGCCGGTTTGCCCCGTCGATCAGCCCGTCCCGAGCTTTCCGACGATATATCATAATGGCGAATCGGGCGGGCGGATCGAGAGTAAGGGCCTCGACACGCCAAGCCGGCCCGCTGGAACCTCCATTCCGGAAGGCGCAAATAGTTTCTTCCGCGGATATACTCTTGGTGCGATCATACCAGCGCTAATGCACCGGATCCCATCAGAACGGGTGACCTCCTGGGAAGTCCTCGTGTTGCACCCCTTTCTGCTTTTCACGTCAATTTGGGCCTCCCCTCCTTGGCCGAAGATCGCCTCCCCCTCTCGTTATTCTTTTTTTTTTTTTTTGTTACAGGGGCAACCACTGCAGCGCGATCCACTATATCGGACCCGCGGCGGCCGGCGTACGAGCTCGAGGCGTCGGAACGATGGGATGGGGCGCACGGGGCCAAAAACCGTGGTCCTAGCATCGAGAATAGCCCAATTTGACCACGCCGGCGGCTCGAAACGGGCTTGCCTGTTTGCCCCGTCGATCAGCCCGTCCCGAGCTTTCCGACGATATATCATAATGGCGAATCGGGCGGGCGGATCGAAAGTTAGGGCCTCGACACGCCAAGCCGGCCCGCTGGAACCTCCATTCCGGAAGGCGCAAATAGTTTCTTCCGCGGATATACTCCGGGTGCGATCATACCAGCGCTAATGCACCGGATCCCATCAGAACTCCGCAGTTAAGCGTGCTTGGGCGAGAGTAGTACTAGGATGGGTGACCTCCTGGGAAGTCCTCGTGTTGCACCCCCTTTTTGCTTTTCGCGTCAATTTGGGCCTCCCCTCCTTGGCCGGTGATCGCCTCCCCCTCTCGTTATTCTTTTTTTTTTTGTTACAGGGGTTACCACTGCAGCGCGATCCACTATATCGGACCCGCGGCGGCCGGCGTACGAGCTCGAGGCGTCGGAACGATGGGCATGGGGCGCACGGGGCCAAAAACCGTGGTCCTAGCATCGAGAATGGCCCAATTTGACCACGCCGGCGGCTCGAAACGGGCTTGCCTGTTTGCCACGTCGATCAGCCCGTCCCGAGCTTTCCGACGATATATCATAATGGCGAATCGGGCGGGCGGATCGAAAGTTAGGGCCTCGACACGCCAAGCCGGCCCGCTGGAACCTCCATTCCGGAAGGCGCAAATAGTTTCTTCCGCGGATATACTCCGGGTGCGATCATACCAGCGCTAATGCACCGGATCCCATCAGAACTCCGCAGTTAAGCGTGCTTGGGCGAGAGTAGTACTAGGATGGGTGACCTCCTGGGAAGTCCTCGTGTTGCACCCCCTTTTTGCTTTTCGCGTCAATTTGGGCCTCCCCTCCTTGGCCGGAGATCGCCTCCCCCTCTCCTTATTCTTTTTTTTTTTGTTACAGGGGCAACCACTGCAGCGCGATCCACTATATCGGACCCGCGGCGGCCGGCGTACGAGCTCGAGGCGTCGGAACGATGGGCATGGGGCGCACGGGGCCAAAAACCGTGGTCCTAGCATCGAGAATGGCCCAATTTGACCACGCCGGCGGCTCGAAACGAGCTTGCCGGTTTGCCCCGTCGATCAGCCCGTCCCGAGCTTTCCGACGATATATCATAATGGCGAATCGGGCGGGCGGATCGAAAGTTAGGGCCTCGAGACGCCAAGCCGGCCCGCTGGAACCTCCATTCCGGAAGGCGCAAATAGTTTCTTCCGCGGATATACTCCGGGTGCGATCATACCAGCGCTAATGCACCGGATCCCATCAGAACTCCGCAGTTAAGCGTGCTTGGGCGAGAGTAGTACTAGGATGGGTGACCTCCTGGGAAGTCCTCGTGTTGCACCCCCTTTTTGCTTTTCGCGTCAATTTGGGCCTCCCCTCCTTGGCCGGAGATCGCCTCCCCCTCTCGTTATTCTTTTTTTTTTTGTTACAGGGGCAACCACTGCAGCGCGATCCACTATATCGGACCCGCGGCGGCCGGCGTACGAGCTCGAGGCGTCGGAACGATGGGCATGGGGCGCACGGGGCCAAAAACCGTGGTCCTAGCATCGAGAATGGCCCAATTTGACCACGCCGGCGGCTCGAAACGAGCTTGCCGGTTTGCCCCGTCGATCAGCCCGTCCCGAGCTTTCCGACGATATATCATAATGGCGAATCGGGCGGGCGGATCGAAAGTTAGGGCCTCGACACGCCAAGCCGGCCCGCTGGAACCTCCATTCCGGAAGGCGCAAATAGTTTCTTCCGCGGATATACTCCGGGTGCGGTCATACCAGCGCTAATGCACCGGATCCCATCAGAACTCCGCAGTTAAGCGTGCTTGGGCGAGAGTAGTACTAGGATGGGTGACCTCCTGGGAAGTCCTCGTGTTGCACCCCCTTTTTGCTTTTCGCGTCAATTTGGGCCTCCCCTCCTTGGCCGGAGATCGCCTCCCCCTCTCGTTATTCTTTTTTTTTTTTGTTACAGGGCAACCACTGCAGCGCGATCCACTATATCGGACCCGCGGCGGCCGGCGTACGAGCTCGAGGCGTCGGAACGATGGGCATGGGGCGCACGGGGCCAAAAACCGTGGTCCTAGCATCGAGAATGGCCCAATTTGACCACGCCGGCGGCTCGAAACGGGCTTGCCTGTTTGCCCCGTCGATCAGCCCGTCCCGAGCTTTCCGACGATATATCATAATGGCGAATCGGGCGGGCGGATCGAGAGTAAGGGCCTCGACACGCCAAGCCGGCCCGCTGGAACCTCCATTCCGGAAGGCGCAAATAGTTTCTTCCGCGGATATACTCTTGGTGCGATCATACCAGCGCTAATGCACCGGATCCCATCAGAACGGGTGACCTCCTGGGAAGTCCTCGTGTTGCACCCCTTGCTGCTTTTCACGTCAATTTGGGCCTCCCCTCCTTGGCCGAAGATCGCCTCCCCCTCTCGTTATTCTTTTTTTTTTTTTTTTGTTACAGGGGCAACCACTGCAGCGCGATCCACTATATCGGACCCGCGGCGGCCGGCGTACGAACTCGAGGCGTCGGAACGATGGGCATGGGGCGCACGGGGCCAAAAACCGTGGTCCTAGCATCGAGAATGGCCCAATTTGACCACGCCAGCGGCTCGAAACGGGCTTGCCGGTTTGCCCCGTCGATCAGCCCGTCCCGAGCTTTCCGACGATATATCATAATGGCGAATCGGGCGGGCGGATCGAAAGTTAGGGCCTCGACACGCCAAGCCGGCCCGCTGGAACCTCCATTCCGGAAGGCGCAAATAGTTTCTTCCGCGGATATACTCCGGGTGCGATCATACCAGCGCTAATGCACCGGATCCCATCAGAACTCCGCAGTTAAGCGTGCTTGGGCGAGAGTAGTACTAGGATGGGTGACCTCCTGGGAAGTCCTCGTGTTGCACCCCCTTTTTGCTTTTCACGTCAATTTGGGCCTCCCCTCCTTGGCCGAAGATCGCCTCCCCCTCTCGTTATTCTTTTTTTTTTTTTTTTGTTACAGGGGCAACCACTGCAGCGCGATCCACTATATCGGACCCGCGGCGGCCGGCGTACGAGCTCGAGGCGTCGGAACGATGGGATGGGGCGCACGGGGCCAAAAACCGTGGTCCTAGCATCGAGAATAGCCCAATTTGACCACGCCGGCGGCTCGAAACGGGCTTGCCTGTTTGCCCCGTCGATCAGCCCGTCCCGAGCTTTCCGACGATATATCATAATGGCGAATCGGGCGGGCGGATCGAAAGTTAGGGCCTCGACACGCCAAGCCGGCCCGCTGGAACCTCCATTCCGGAAGGCGCAAATAGTTTCTTCCGCGGATATACTCCGGGTGCGATCATACCAGCGCTAATGCACCGGATCCCATCAGAACTCCGCAGTTAAGCGTGCTTGGGGGAGAGTAGTACTAGGATGGGTGACCTCCTGGGAAGTCCTCGTGTTGCACCCCCTTTTTGCTTTTCGCGTCAATTTGGGCCTCCCCTCCTTGGCCGGTGATCGCCTCCCCCTCTCGTTATTCTTTTTTTTTTTGTTACAGGGGTTACCACTGCAGCGCGATCCACTATATCGGACCCGCGGCGGCCGGCGTACGAGCTCGAGGCGTCGGAACGATGGGCATGGGGCGCACGGGGCCAAAAACCGTGGTCCTAGCATCGAGAATGGCCCAATTTGACCACGCCGGCGGCTCGAAACGGGCTTGCCTGTTTGGCCCGTCGATCAGCCCGTCCCGAGCTTTCCGACGATATATCATAATGGCGAATCGGGCGGGCGGATCGAGAGTTAGGGCCTCGACACGCCAAGCCGGCCCGCTGGAACCTCCATTCCGGAAGGCGCAAATAGTTTCTTCTGCGGATATACTCCGGGTGCGATCATACCAGCGCTAATGCACCGGATCCCATCAGAACTCCGCAGTTAAGCGTGCTTGGGCGAGAGTAGTACTAGGATGGGTGACCTCCAAGGAAGTCCTCGTGTTGCACCCCCTTTTTGCTTTTCGCGTCAATTTGGGCCTCCCCTCCTTGGCCGGAGATCGCCTCCCCCTCTCGTTATTCTTTTTTTTTTTTGTTACAGGGCAACCACTGCAGCGCGATCCACTATATCGGACCCGCGGCGGCCGGCGTACGAGCTCGAGGCGTCGGAACGATGGGCATGGGGCGCACGGGGCCAAAAACCGTGGTCCTAGCATCGAGAATGGCCCAATTTGACCACGCCGGCGGCTCGAAACGGGCTTGCCGGTTTGCCCCGTCGATCAGCCCGTCCCGAGCTTTCCGACGATATATCATAATGGCGAATCGGGCGGGCGGATCGAGAGTAAGGGCCTCGACACGCCAAGCCGGCCCGCTGGAACCTCCATTCCGGAAGGCGCAAATAGTTTCTTCCGCGGATATACTCTTGGTGCGATCATACCAGCGCTAATGCACCGGATCCCATCAGAACGGGTGACCTCCTGGGAAGTCCTCGTGTTGCACCCCTTTCTGCTTTTCACGTCAATTTGGGCCTCCCCTCCTTGGCCGAAGATCGCCTCCCCCTCTCGTTATTCTTTTTTTTTTTTTTTGTTACAGGGGCAACCACTGCAGCGCGATCCACTATATCGGACCCGCGGCGGCCGGCGTACGAGCTCGAGGCGTCGGAACGATGGGATGGGGCGCACGGGGCCAAAAACCGTGGTCCTAGCATCGAGAATAGCCCAATTTGACCACGCCGGCGGCTCGAAACGGGCTTGCCTGTTTGCCCCGTCGATCAGCCCGTCCCGAGCTTTCCGACGATATATCATAATGGCGAATCGGGCGGGCGGATCGAAAGTTAGGGCCTCGACACGCCAAGCCGGCCCGCTGGAACCTCCATTCCGGAAGGCGCAAATAGTTTCTTCCGCGGATATACTCCGGGTGCGATCATACCAGCGCTAATGCACCGGATCCCATCAGAACTCCGCAGTTAAGCGTGCTTGGGCGAGAGTAGTACTAGGATGGGTGACCTCCTGGGAAGTCCTCGTGTTGCACCCCCTTTTTGCTTTTCGCGTCAATTTGGGCCTCCCCTCCTTGGCCGGTGATCGCCTCCCCCTCTCGTTATTCTTTTTTTTTTTGTTACAGGGGTTACCACTGCAGCGCGATCCACTATATCGGACCCGCGGCGGCCGGCGTACGAGCTCGAGGCGTCGGAACGATGGGCATGGGGCGCACGGGGCCAAAAACCGTGGTCCTAGCATCGAGAATGGCCCAATTTGACCACGCCGGCGGCTCGAAACGGGCTTGCCTGTTTGCCACGTCGATCAGCCCGTCCCGAGCTTTCCGACGATATATCATAATGGCGAATCGGGCGGGCGGATCGAAAGTTAGGGCCTCGACACGCCAAGCCGGCCCGCTGGAACCTCCATTCCGGAAGGCGCAAATAGTTTCTTCCGCGGATATACTCCGGGTGCGATCATACCAGCGCTAATGCACCGGATCCCATCAGAACTCCGCAGTTAAGCGTGCTTGGGCGAGAGTAGTACTAGGATGGGTGACCTCCTGGGAAGTCCTCGTGTTGCACCCCCTTTTTGCTTTTCGCGTCAATTTGGGCCTCCCCTCCTTGGCCGGAGATCGCCTCCCCCTCTCGTTATTCTTTTTTTTTTTGTTACAGGGGCAACCACTGCAGCGCGATCCACTATATCGGACCCGCGGCGGCCGGCGTACGAGCTCGAGGCGTCGGAACGATGGGCATGGGGCGCACGGGGCCAAAAACCGTGGTCCTAGCATCGAGAATGGCCCAATTTGACCACGCCGGCGGCTCGAAACGAGCTTGCCGGTTTGCCCCGTCGATCAGCCCGTCCCGAGCTTTCCGACGATATATCATAATGGCGAATCGGGCGGGCGGATCGAGAGTAAGGGCCTCGACACGCCAAGCCGGCCCGCTGGAACCTCCATTCCGGAAGGCGCAAATAGTTTCTTCCGCGGATATACTCTTGGTGCGATCATACCAGCGCTAATGCACCGGATCCCATCAGAACGGGTGACCTCCTGGGAAGTCCTCGTGTTGCACCCCTTGCTGCTTTTCACGTCAATTTGGGCCTCCCCTCCTTGGCCGAAGATCGCCTCCCCCTCTCGTTATTCTTTTTTTTTTTTTTTTGTTACAGGGGCAACCACTGCAGCGCGATCCACTATATCGGACCCGCGGCGGCCGGCGTACGAACTCGAGGCGTCGGAACGATGGGCATGGGGCGCACGGGGCCAAAAACCGTGGTCCTAGCATCGAGAATGGCCCAATTTGACCACGCCAGCGGCTCGAAACGGGCTTGCCGGTTTGCCCCGTCGATCAGCCCGTCCCGAGCTTTCCGACGATATATCATAATGGCGAATCGGGCGGGCGGATCGAAAGTTAGGGCCTCGACACGCCAAGCCGG
The DNA here is from genome assembly GCA_029852735.1 of Persea americana. NCBI lineage: Eukaryota > Viridiplantae > Streptophyta > Magnoliopsida > Laurales > Lauraceae > Persea > Persea americana. The sequence goes on along the minus strand of CM056810.1, from coordinate 44,849,739 downwards.
CCCGCTGGTACCTCCATTCCGGAAGGCGCAAATAGTTTCTTCCGCGGATATACTCCGGGTGCGATCATACCAGCGCTAATGCACCGGATCCCATCAGAACTCCGCAGTTAAGCGTGCTTGGGCGAGAGTAGTACTAGGATGGGTGACCTCCTGGGAAGTCCTCGTGTTGCACCCCCTTTTTGCTTTTCACGTCAATTTGGGCCTCCCCTCCTTGGCCGAAGATCGCCTCCCCCTCTCGTTATTCTTTTTTTTTTTTTTTTGTTACAGGGGCAACCACTGCAGCGCGATCCACTATATCGGACCCGCGGCGGCCGGCGTACGAGCTCGAGGCGTCGGAACGATGGGATGGGGTGCACGGGGCCAAAAACCGTGGTCCTAGCATCGAGAATAGCCCAATTTGACCACGCCGGCGGCTCGAAACGGGCTTGCCTGTTTGCCCCGTCGATCAGCCCGTCCCGAGCTTTCCGACGATATATCATAATGGCGAATCGGGCGGGCGGATCGAAAGTTAGGGCCTCGACACGCCAAGCCGGCCCGCTGGAACCTCCATTCCGGAAGGCGCAAATAGTTTCTTCCGCGGATATACTCCGGGTGCGATCATACCAGCGCTAATGCACCGGATCCCATCAGAACTCCGCAGTTAAGCGTGCTTGGGCGAGAGTAGTACTAGGATGGGTGACCTCCTGGGAAGTCCTCGTGTTGCACCCCCTTTTTGCTTTTCGCGTCAATTTGGGCCTCCCCTCCTTGGCCGGAGATCGCCTCCCCCTCTCGTTATTCTTTTTTTTTTTTGTTACAGGGGTAACCACTGCAGCGCGATCCACTATATCGGACCCGCGGCGGCCGGCGTACGAGCTCGAGGCGTCGGAACGATGGGCATGGGGCGCACGGGGCCAAAAACCGTGGTCCTAGCATCGAGAATGGCCCAATTTGACCACGCCGGCGGCTCGAAACGAGCTTGCCGGTTTGCCCCGTCGATCAGCCCGTCCCGAGCTTTCCGACGATATATCATAATGGCGAATCGGGCGGGCGGATCGAAAGTTAGGGCCTCGACACGTCAAGCCGGCCCGCTGGAACCTCCATTCCGGAAGGCGCAAATAGTTTCTTCCGCGGATATACTCCGGGTGCGATCATACCAGCGCTAATGCACCGGATCCCATCAGAACTCCGCAGTTAAGCGTGCTTGGGCGAGAGTAGTACTAGGATGGGTGACCTCCTGGGAAGTCCTCGTGTTGCACCCCCTTTTTGCTTTTCGCGTCAATTTGGGCCTCCCCTCCTTGGCCGAAGATCGCCTCCCCCTCTCGTTATTCTTTTTTTTTTTTGTTACAGGGGCAACCACAGCAGCGCGATCCACTATATCGGACCCGCGGCGGCCGGCGTACGAGCTAGAGGCGTCGGAACGATGGGCATGGGGCGCACGGTGCCAAAAACCGTGGTCCTAACATCGAGAATGGCCAAATTTGACCACGCCGGCGGCTCGAAACGGGCTTGCCGGTTAACCTCGTCGATCAGCCCGTCCCGAGCTTTCCGACGATATATCATAATGGCGAATCGGGCGGGCGGATCGAGAGTTAGGGCCTCGACACGCCAAGCCGGCCCGCTGGAACCTCCATTCCGGAAGGCGCAAATAGTTTCTTCCGCGGATATACTCCGGGTGCGATCATACCAGCGCTAATGCACCGGATCCCATCAGAACTCCGCAGTTAAGCGTGCTTGGGCGAGAGTAGTACTAGGATGGGTGACCTCCTGGGAAGTCCTCGTGTTGCACCCCCTTTTTGCTTTTCGCGTCAATTTGGGCCTCCCCTCCTTGGCCGGTGATCGCCTCCCCCTCTCGTTATTCTTTTTTTTTTTGTTACAGGGGTTACCACTGCAGCGCGATCCACTATATCGGACCCGCGGCGGCCGGCGTACGAGCTCGAGGCGTCGGAACGATGGGCATGGGGCGCACGGGGCCAAAAACCGTGGTCCTAGCATCGAGAATGGCCCAATTTGACCACGCCGGCGGCTCGAAACGGGCTTGCCTGTTTGGCCCGTCGATCAGCCCGTCCCGAGCTTTCCGACGATATATCATAATGGCGAATCGGGCGGGCGGATCGAGAGTTAGGGCCTCGACACGCCAAGCCGGCCCGCTGGAACCTCCATTCCGGAAGGCGCAAATAGTTTCTTCTGCGGATATACTCCGGGTGCGATCATACCAGCGCTAATGCACCGGATCCCATCAGAACTCCGCAGTTAAGCGTGCTTGGGCGAGAGTAGTACTAGGATGGGTGACCTCCAAGGAAGTCCTCGTGTTGCACCCCCTTTTTGCTTTTCGCGTCAATTTGGGCCTCCCCTCCTTGGCCGGAGATCGCCTCCCCCTCTCGTTATTCTTTTTTTTTTTTGTTACAGGGCAACCACTGCAGCGCGATCCACTATATCGGACCCGCGGCGGCCGGCGTACGAGCTCGAGGCGTCGGAACGATGGGATGGGGCGCACGGGGCCAAAAACCGTGGTCCTAGCATCGAGAATAGCCCAATTTGACCACGCCGGCGGCTCGAAACGGGCTTGCCTGTTTGCCCCGTCGATCAGCCCGTCCCGAGCTTTCCGACGATATATCATAATGGCGAATCGGGCGGGCGGATCGAAAGTTAGGGCCTCGACACGCCAAGCCGGCCCGCTGGAACCTCCATTCCGGAAGGCGCAAATAGTTTCTTCCGCGGATATACTCCGGGTGCGATCATACCAGCGCTAATGCACCGGATCCCATCAGAACTCCGCAGTTAAGCGTGCTTGGGCGAGAGTAGTACTAGGATGGGTGACCTCCTGGGAAGTCCTCGTGTTGCACCCCCTTTTTGCTTTTCGCGTCAATTTGGGCCTCCCCTCCTTGGCCGGTGATCGCCTCCCCCTCTCGTTATTCTTTTTTTTTTTGTTACAGGGGTTACCACTGCAGCGCGATCCACTATATCGGACCCGCGGCGGCCGGCGTACGAGCTCGAGGCGTCGGAACGATGGGCATGGGGCGCACGGGGCCAAAAACCGTGGTCCTAGCATCGAGAATGGCCCAATTTGACCACGCCGGCGGCTCGAAACGGGCTTGCCTGTTTGGCCCGTCGATCAGCCCGTCCCGAGCTTTCCGACGATATATCATAATGGCGAATCGGGCGGGCGGATCGAGAGTTAGGGCCTCGACACGCCAAGCCGGCCCGCTGGAACCTCCATTCCGGAAGGCGCAAATAGTTTCTTCTGCGGATATACTCCGGGTGCGATCATACCAGCGCTAATGCACCGGATCCCATCAGAACTCCGCAGTTAAGCGTGCTTGGGCGAGAGTAGTACTAGGATGGGTGACCTCCAAGGAAGTCCTCGTGTTGCACCCCCTTTTTGCTTTTCGCGTCAATTTGGGCCTCCCCTCCTTGGCCGGAGATCGCCTCCCCCTCTCGTTATTCTTTTTTTTTTTTGTTACAGGGCAACCACTGCAGCGCGATCCACTATATCGGACCCGCGGCGGCCGGCGTACGAGCTCGAGGCGTCGGAACGATGGGCATGGGGCGCACGGGGCCAAAAACCGTGGTCCTAGCATCGAGAATGGCCCAATTTGACCACGCCGGCGGCTCGAAACGGGCTTGCCGGTTTGCCCCGTCGATCAGCCCGTCCCGAGCTTTCCGACGATATATCATAATGGCGAATCGGGCGGGCGGATCGAGAGTAAGGGCCTCGACACGCCAAGCCGGCCCGCTGGAACCTCCATTCCGGAAGGCGCAAATAGTTTCTTCCGCGGATATACTCTTGGTGCGATCATACCAGCGCTAATGCACCGGATCCCATCAGAACGGGTGACCTCCTGGGAAGTCCTCGTGTTGCACCCCTTTCTGCTTTTCACGTCAATTTGGGCCTCCCCTCCTTGGCCGAAGATCGCCTCCCCCTCTCGTTATTCTTTTTTTTTTTTTTTGTTACAGGGGCAACCACTGCAGCGCGATCCACTATATCGGACCCGCGGCGGCCGGCGTACGAGCTCGAGGCGTCGGAACGATGGGATGGGGCGCACGGGGCCAAAAACCGTGGTCCTAGCATCGAGAATAGCCCAATTTGACCACGCCGGCGGCTCGAAACGGGCTTGCCTGTTTGCCCCGTCGATCAGCCCGTCCCGAGCTTTCCGACGATATATCATAATGGCGAATCGGGCGGGCGGATCGAAAGTTAGGGCCTCGACACGCCAAGCCGGCCCGCTGGAACCTCCATTCCGGAAGGCGCAAATAGTTTCTTCCGCGGATATACTCCGGGTGCGATCATACCAGCGCTAATGCACCGGATCCCATCAGAACTCCGCAGTTAAGCGTGCTTGGGCGAGAGTAGTACTAGGATGGGTGACCTCCTGGGAAGTCCTCGTGTTGCACCCCCTTTTTGCTTTTCGCGTCAATTTGGGCCTCCCCTCCTTGGCCGGTGATCGCCTCCCCCTCTCGTTATTCTTTTTTTTTTTGTTACAGGGGTTACCACTGCAGCGCGATCCACTATATCGGACCCGCGGCGGCCGGCGTACGAGCTCGAGGCGTCGGAACGATGGGCATGGGGCGCACGGGGCCAAAAACCGTGGTCCTAGCATCGAGAATGGCCCAATTTGACCACGCCGGCGGCTCGAAACGGGCTTGCCTGTTTGCCACGTCGATCAGCCCGTCCCGAGCTTTCCGACGATATATCATAATGGCGAATCGGGCGGGCGGATCGAAAGTTAGGGCCTCGACACGCCAAGCCGGCCCGCTGGAACCTCCATTCCGGAAGGCGCAAATAGTTTCTTCCGCGGATATACTCCGGGTGCGATCATACCAGCGCTAATGCACCGGATCCCATCAGAACTCCGCAGTTAAGCGTGCTTGGGCGAGAGTAGTACTAGGATGGGTGACCTCCTGGGAAGTCCTCGTGTTGCACCCCCTTTTTGCTTTTCGCGTCAATTTGGGCCTCCCCTCCTTGGCCGGAGATCGCCTCCCCCTCTCCTTATTCTTTTTTTTTTTGTTACAGGGGCAACCACTGCAGCGCGATCCACTATATCGGACCCGCGGCGGCCGGCGTACGAGCTCGAGGCGTCGGAACGATGGGCATGGGGCGCACGGGGCCAAAAACCGTGGTCCTAGCATCGAGAATGGCCCAATTTGACCACGCCGGCGGCTCGAAACGAGCTTGCCGGTTTGCCCCGTCGATCAGCCCGTCCCGAGCTTTCCGACGATATATCATAATGGCGAATCGGGCGGGCGGATCGAAAGTTAGGGCCTCGAGACGCCAAGCCGGCCCGCTGGAACCTCCATTCCGGAAGGCGCAAATAGTTTCTTCCGCGGATATACTCCGGGTGCGATCATACCAGCGCTAATGCACCGGATCCCATCAGAACTCCGCAGTTAAGCGTGCTTGGGCGAGAGTAGTACTAGGATGGGTGACCTCCTGGGAAGTCCTCGTGTTGCACCCCCTTTTTGCTTTTCGCGTCAATTTGGGCCTCCCCTCCTTGGCCGGAGATCGCCTCCCCCTCTCGTTATTCTTTTTTTTTTTTGTTACAGGGGCAACCACTGCAGCGCGATCCACTATATCGGACCCGCGGCGGCCGGCGTACGAGCTCGAGGCGTCGGAACGATGGGCATGGGGCGCACGGGGCCAAAAACCGTGGTCCTAGCATCGAGAATGGCCCAATTTGACCACGCCGGCGGCTCGAAACGAGCTTGCCGGTTTGCCCCGTCGATCAGCCCGTCCCGAGCTTTCCGACGATATATCATAATGGCGAATCGGGCGGGCGGATCGAAAGTTAGGGCCTCGACACGCCAAGCCGGCCCGCTGGAACCTCCATTCCGGAAGGCGCAAATAGTTTCTTCCGCGGATATACTCCGGGTGCGGTCATACCAGCGCTAATGCACCGGATCCCATCAGAACTCCGCAGTTAAGCGTGCTTGGGCGAGAGTAGTACTAGGATGGGTGACCTCCTGGGAAGTCCTCGTGTTGCACCCCCTTTTTGCTTTTCGCGTCAATTTGGGCCTCCCCTCCTTGGCCGGAGATCGCCTCCCCCTCTCGTTATTCTTTTTTTTTTTTGTTACAGGGCAACCACTGCAGCGCGATCCACTATATCGGACCCGCGGCGGCCGGCGTACGAGCTCGAGGCGTCGGAACGATGGGCATGGGGCGCACGGGGCCAAAAACCGTGGTCCTAGCATCGAGAATGGCCCAATTTGACCACGCCGGCGGCTCGAAACGGGCTTGCCTGTTTGCCCCGTCGATCAGCCCGTCCCGAGCTTTCCGACGATATATCATAATGGCGAATCGGGCGGGCGGATCGAGAGTAAGGGCCTCGACACGCCAAGCCGGCCCGCTGGAACCTCCATTCCGGAAGGCGCAAATAGTTTCTTCCGCGGATATACTCTTGGTGCGATCATACCAGCGCTAATGCACCGGATCCCATCAGAACGGGTGACCTCCTGGGAAGTCCTCGTGTTGCACCCCTTGCTGCTTTTCACGTCAATTTGGGCCTCCCCTCCTTGGCCGAAGATCGCCTCCCCCTCTCGTTATTCTTTTTTTTTTTTTTTTGTTACAGGGGCAACCACTGCAGCGCGATCCACTATATCGGACCCGCGGCGGCCGGCGTACGAACTCGAGGCGTCGGAACGATGGGCATGGGGCGCACGGGGCCAAAAACCGTGGTCCTAGCATCGAGAATGGCCCAATTTGACCACGCCAGCGGCTCGAAACGGGCTTGCCGGTTTGCCCCGTCGATCAGCCCGTCCCGAGCTTTCCGACGATATATCATAATGGCGAATCGGGCGGGCGGATCGAAAGTTAGGGCCTCGACACGCCAAGCCGGCCCGCTGGAACCTCCATTCCGGAAGGCGCAAATAGTTTCTTCCGCGGATATACTCCGGGTGCGATCATACCAGCGCTAATGCACCGGATCCCATCAGAACTCCGCAGTTAAGCGTGCTTGGGCGAGAGTAGTACTAGGATGGGTGACCTCCTGGGAAGTCCTCGTGTTGCACCCCCTTTTTGCTTTTCACGTCAATTTGGGCCTCCCCTCCTTGGCCGAAGATCGCCTCCCCCTCTCGTTATTCTTTTTTTTTTTTTTTTGTTACAGGGGCAACCACTGCAGCGCGATCCACTATATCGGACCCGCGGCGGCCGGCGTACGAGCTCGAGGCGTCGGAACGATGGGATGGGGCGCACGGGGCCAAAAACCGTGGTCCTAGCATCGAGAATAGCCCAATTTGACCACGCCGGCGGCTCGAAACGGGCTTGCCTGTTTGCCCCGTCGATCAGCCCGTCCCGAGCTTTCCGACGATATATCATAATGGCGAATCGGGCGGGCGGATCGAAAGTTAGGGCCTCGACACGCCAAGCCGGCCCGCTGGAACCTCCATTCCGGAAGGCGCAAATAGTTTCTTCCGCGGATATACTCCGGGTGCGATCATACCAGCGCTAATGCACCGGATCCCATCAGAACTCCGCAGTTAAGCGTGCTTGGGGGAGAGTAGTACTAGGATGGGTGACCTCCTGGGAAGTCCTCGTGTTGCACCCCCTTTTTGCTTTTCGCGTCAATTTGGGCCTCCCCTCCTTGGCCGGTGATCGCCTCCCCCTCTCGTTATTCTTTTTTTTTTTGTTACAGGGGTTACCACTGCAGCGCGATCCACTATATCGGACCCGCGGCGGCCGGCGTACGAGCTCGAGGCGTCGGAACGATGGGCATGGGGCGCACGGGGCCAAAAACCGTGGTCCTAGCATCGAGAATGGCCCAATTTGACCACGCCGGCGGCTCGAAACGGGCTTGCCTGTTTGGCCCGTCGATCAGCCCGTCCCGAGCTTTCCGACGATATATCATAATGGCGAATCGGGCGGGCGGATCGAGAGTTAGGGCCTCGACACGCCAAGCCGGCCCGCTGGAACCTCCATTCCGGAAGGCGCAAATAGTTTCTTCTGCGGATATACTCCGGGTGCGATCATACCAGCGCTAATGCACCGGATCCCATCAGAACTCCGCAGTTAAGCGTGCTTGGGCGAGAGTAGTACTAGGATGGGTGACCTCCAAGGAAGTCCTCGTGTTGCACCCCCTTTTTGCTTTTCGCGTCAATTTGGGCCTCCCCTCCTTGGCCGGAGATCGCCTCCCCCTCTCGTTATTCTTTTTTTTTTTTGTTACAGGGCAACCACTGCAGCGCGATCCACTATATCGGACCCGCGGCGGCCGGCGTACGAGCTCGAGGCGTCGGAACGATGGGCATGGGGCGCACGGGGCCAAAAACCGTGGTCCTAGCATCGAGAATGGCCCAATTTGACCACGCCGGCGGCTCGAAACGGGCTTGCCGGTTTGCCCCGTCGATCAGCCCGTCCCGAGCTTTCCGACGATATATCATAATGGCGAATCGGGCGGGCGGATCGAGAGTAAGGGCCTCGACACGCCAAGCCGGCCCGCTGGAACCTCCATTCCGGAAGGCGCAAATAGTTTCTTCCGCGGATATACTCTTGGTGCGATCATACCAGCGCTAATGCACCGGATCCCATCAGAACGGGTGACCTCCTGGGAAGTCCTCGTGTTGCACCCCTTTCTGCTTTTCACGTCAATTTGGGCCTCCCCTCCTTGGCCGAAGATCGCCTCCCCCTCTCGTTATTCTTTTTTTTTTTTTTTGTTACAGGGGCAACCACTGCAGCGCGATCCACTATATCGGACCCGCGGCGGCCGGCGTACGAGCTCGAGGCGTCGGAACGATGGGATGGGGCGCACGGGGCCAAAAACCGTGGTCCTAGCATCGAGAATAGCCCAATTTGACCACGCCGGCGGCTCGAAACGGGCTTGCCTGTTTGCCCCGTCGATCAGCCCGTCCCGAGCTTTCCGACGATATATCATAATGGCGAATCGGGCGGGCGGATCGAAAGTTAGGGCCTCGACACGCCAAGCCGGCCCGCTGGAACCTCCATTCCGGAAGGCGCAAATAGTTTCTTCCGCGGATATACTCCGGGTGCGATCATACCAGCGCTAATGCACCGGATCCCATCAGAACTCCGCAGTTAAGCGTGCTTGGGCGAGAGTAGTACTAGGATGGGTGACCTCCTGGGAAGTCCTCGTGTTGCACCCCCTTTTTGCTTTTCGCGTCAATTTGGGCCTCCCCTCCTTGGCCGGTGATCGCCTCCCCCTCTCGTTATTCTTTTTTTTTTTGTTACAGGGGTTACCACTGCAGCGCGATCCACTATATCGGACCCGCGGCGGCCGGCGTACGAGCTCGAGGCGTCGGAACGATGGGCATGGGGCGCACGGGGCCAAAAACCGTGGTCCTAGCATCGAGAATGGCCCAATTTGACCACGCCGGCGGCTCGAAACGGGCTTGCCTGTTTGCCACGTCGATCAGCCCGTCCCGAGCTTTCCGACGATATATCATAATGGCGAATCGGGCGGGCGGATCGAAAGTTAGGGCCTCGACACGCCAAGCCGGCCCGCTGGAACCTCCATTCCGGAAGGCGCAAATAGTTTCTTCCGCGGATATACTCCGGGTGCGATCATACCAGCGCTAATGCACCGGATCCCATCAGAACTCCGCAGTTAAGCGTGCTTGGGCGAGAGTAGTACTAGGATGGGTGACCTCCTGGGAAGTCCTCGTGTTGCACCCCCTTTTTGCTTTTCGCGTCAATTTGGGCCTCCCCTCCTTGGCCGGAGATCGCCTCCCCCTCTCGTTATTCTTTTTTTTTTTGTTACAGGGGCAACCACTGCAGCGCGATCCACTATATCGGACCCGCGGCGGCCGGCGTACGAGCTCGAGGCGTCGGAACGATGGGCATGGGGCGCACGGGGCCAAAAACCGTGGTCCTAGCATCGAGAATGGCCCAATTTGACCACGCCGGCGGCTCGAAACGAGCTTGCCGGTTTGCCCCGTCGATCAGCCCGTCCCGAGCTTTCCGACGATATATCATAATGGCGAATCGGGCGGGCGGATCGAGAGTAAGGGCCTCGACACGCCAAGCCGGCCCGCTGGAACCTCCATTCCGGAAGGCGCAAATAGTTTCTTCCGCGGATATACTCTTGGTGCGATCATACCAGCGCTAATGCACCGGATCCCATCAGAACGGGTGACCTCCTGGGAAGTCCTCGTGTTGCACCCCTTGCTGCTTTTCACGTCAATTTGGGCCTCCCCTCCTTGGCCGAAGATCGCCTCCCCCTCTCGTTATTCTTTTTTTTTTTTTTTTGTTACAGGGGCAACCACTGCAGCGCGATCCACTATATCGGACCCGCGGCGGCCGGCGTACGAACTCGAGGCGTCGGAACGATGGGCATGGGGCGCACGGGGCCAAAAACCGTGGTCCTAGCATCGAGAATGGCCCAATTTGACCACGCCAGCGGCTCGAAACGGGCTTGCCGGTTTGCCCCGTCGATCAGCCCGTCCCGAGCTTTCCGACGATATATCATAATGGCGAATCGGGCGGGCGGATCGAAAGTTAGGGCCTCGACACGCCAAGCCGGCCCGCTGGTACCTCCATTCCGGAAGGCGCAAATAGTTTCTTCCGCGGATATACTCCGGGTGCGATCATACCAGCGCTAATGCACCGGATCCCATCAGAACTCCGCAGTTAAGCGTGCTTGGGCGAGAGTAGTACTAGGATGGGTGACCTCCTGGGAAGTCCTCGTGTTGCACCCCCTTTTTGCTTTTCACGTCAATTTGGGCCTCCCCTCCTTGGCCGAAGATCGCCTCCCCCTCTCGTTATTCTTTTTTTTTTTTTTTTGTTACAGGGGCAACCACTGCAGCGCGATCCACTATATCGGACCCGCGGCGGCCGGCGTACGAGCTCGAGGCGTCGGAACGATGGGATGGGGTGCACGGGGCCAAAAACCGTGGTCCTAGCATCGAGAATAGCCCAATTTGACCACGCCGGCGGCTCGAAACGGGCTTGCCTGTTTGCCCCGTCGATCAGCCCGTCCCGAGCTTTCCGACGATATATCATAATGGCGAATCGGGCGGGCGGATCGAAAGTTAGGGCCTCGACACGCCAAGCCGGCCCGCTGGAACCTCCATTCCGGAAGGCGCAAATAGTTTCTTCCGCGGATATACTCCGGGTGCGATCATACCAGCGCTAATGCACCGGATCCCATCAGAACTCCGCAGTTAAGCGTGCTTGGGCGAGAGTAGTACTAGGATGGGTGACCTCCTGGGAAGTCCTCGTGTTGCACCCCCTTTTTGCTTTTCGCGTCAATTTGGGCCTCCCCTCCTTGGCCGGAGATCGCCTCCCCCTCTCGTTATTCTTTTTTTTTTTTGTTACAGGGGTAACCACTGCAGCGCGATCCACTATATCGGACCCGCGGCGGCCGGCGTACGAGCTCGAGGCGTCGGAACGATGGGCATGGGGCGCACGGGGCCAAAAACCGTGGTCCTAGCATCGAGAATGGCCCAATTTGACCACGCCGGCGGCTCGAAACGAGCTTGCCGGTTTGCCCCGTCGATCAGCCCGTCCCGAGCTTTCCGACGATATATCATAATGGCGAATCGGGCGGGCGGATCGAAAGTTAGGGCCTCGACACGTCAAGCCGGCCCGCTGGAACCTCCATTCCGGAAGGCGCAAATAGTTTCTTCCGCGGATATACTCCGGGTGCGATCATACCAGCGCTAATGCACCGGATCCCATCAGAACTCCGCAGTTAAGCGTGCTTGGGCGAGAGTAGTACTAGGATGGGTGACCTCCTGGGAAGTCCTCGTGTTGCACCCCCTTTTTGCTTTTCGCGTCAATTTGGGCCTCCCCTCCTTGGCCGAAGATCGCCTCCCCCTCTCGTTATTCTTTTTTTTTTTTGTTACAGGGGCAACCACAGCAGCGCGATCCACTATATCGGACCCGCGGCGGCCGGCGTACGAGCTAGAGGCGTCGGAACGATGGGCATGGGGCGCACGGTGCCAAAAACCGTGGTCCTAACATCGAGAATGGCCAAATTTGACCACGCCGGCGGCTCGAAACGGGCTTGCCGGTTAACCTCGTCGATCAGCCCGTCCCGAGCTTTCCGACGATATATCATAATGGCGAATCGGGCGGGCGGATCGAGAGTTAGGGCCTCGACACGCCAAGCCGGCCCGCTGGAACCTCCATTCCGGAAGGCGCAAATAGTTTCTTCCGCGGATATACTCCGGGTGCGATCATACCAGCGCTAATGCACCGGATCCCATCAGAACTCCGCAGTTAAGCGTGCTTGGGCGAGAGTAGTACTAGGATGGGTGACCTCCTGGGAAGTCCTCGTGTTGCACCCCCTTTTTGCTTTTCGCGTCAATTTGGGCCTCCCCTCCTTGGCCGGTGATCGCCTCCCCCTCTCGTTATTCTTTTTTTTTTTGTTACAGGGGTTACCACTGCAGCGCGATCCACTATATCGGACCCGCGGCGGCCGGCGTACGAGCTCGAGGCGTCGGAACGATGGGCATGGGGCGCACGGGGCCAAAAACCGTGGTCCTAGCATCGAGAATGGCCCAATTTGACCACGCCGGCGGCTCGAAACGGGCTTGCCTGTTTGGCCCGTCGATCAGCCCGTCCCGAGCTTTCCGACGATATATCATAATGGCGAATCGGGCGGGCGGATCGAGAGTTAGGGCCTCGACACGCCAAGCCGGCCCGCTGGAACCTCCATTCCGGAAGGCGCAAATAGTTTCTTCTGCGGATATACTCCGGGTGCGATCATACCAGCGCTAATGCACCGGATCCCATCAGAACTCCGCAGTTAAGCGTGCTTGGGCGAGAGTAGTACTAGGATGGGTGACCTCCAAGGAAGTCCTCGTGTTGCACCCCCTTTTTGCTTTTCGCGTCAATTTGGGCCTCCCCTCCTTGGCCGGAGATCGCCTCCCCCTCTCGTTATTCTTTTTTTTTTTTGTTACAGGGCAACCACTGCAGCGCGATCCACTATATCGGACCCGCGGCGGCCGGCGTACGAGCTCGAGGCGTCGGAACGATGGGATGGGGCGCACGGGGCCAAAAACCGTGGTCCTAGCATCGAGAATAGCCCAATTTGACCACGCCGGCGGCTCGAAACGGGCTTGCCTGTTTGCCCCGTCGATCAGCCCGTCCCGAGCTTTCCGACGATATATCATAATGGCGAATCGGGCGGGCGGATCGAAAGTTAGGGCCTCGACACGCCAAGCCGGCCCGCTGGAACCTCCATTCCGGAAGGCGCAAATAGTTTCTTCCGCGGATATACTCCGGGTGCGATCATACCAGCGCTAATGCACCGGATCCCATCAGAACTCCGCAGTTAAGCGTGCTTGGGCGAGAGTAGTACTAGGATGGGTGACCTCCTGGGAAGTCCTCGTGTTGCACCCCCTTTTTGCTTTTCGCGTCAATTTGGGCCTCCCCTCCTTGGCCGGTGATCGCCTCCCCCTCTCGTTATTCTTTTTTTTTTTGTTACAGGGGTTACCACTGCAGCGCGATCCACTATATCGGACCCGCGGCGGCCGGCGTACGAGCTCGAGGCGTCGGAACGATGGGCATGGGGCGCACGGGGCCAAAAACCGTGGTCCTAGCATCGAGAATGGCCCAATTTGACCACGCCGGCGGCTCGAAACGGGCTTGCCTGTTTGGCCCGTCGATCAGCCCGTCCCGAGCTTTCCGACGATATATCATAATGGCGAATCGGGCGGGCGGATCGAGAGTTAGGGCCTCGACACGCCAAGCCGGCCCGCTGGAACCTCCATTCCGGAAGGCGCAAATAGTTTCTTCTGCGGATATACTCCGGGTGCGATCATACCAGCGCTAATGCACCGGATCCCATCAGAACTCCGCAGTTAAGCGTGCTTGGGCGAGAGTAGTACTAGGATGGGTGACCTCCAAGGAAGTCCTCGTGTTGCACCCCCTTTTTGCTTTTCGCGTCAATTTGGGCCTCCCCTCCTTGGCCGGAGATCGCCTCCCCCTCTCGTTATTCTTTTTTTTTTTTGTTACAGGGCAACCACTGCAGCGCGATCCACTATATCGGACCCGCGGCGGCCGGCGTACGAGCTCGAGGCGTCGGAACGATGGGCATGGGGCGCACGGGGCCAAAAACCGTGGTCCTAGCATCGAGAATGGCCCAATTTGACCACGCCGGCGGCTCGAAACGGGCTTGCCGGTTTGCCCCGTCGATCAGCCCGTCCCGAGCTTTCCGACGATATATCATAATGGCGAATCGGGCGGGCGGATCGAGAGTAAGGGCCTCGACACGCCAAGCCGGCCCGCTGGAACCTCCATTCCGGAAGGCGCAAATAGTTTCTTCCGCGGATATACTCTTGGTGCGATCATACCAGCGCTAATGCACCGGATCCCATCAGAACGGGTGACCTCCTGGGAAGTCCTCGTGTTGCACCCCTTTCTGCTTTTCACGTCAATTTGGGCCTCCCCTCCTTGGCCGAAGATCGCCTCCCCCTCTCGTTATTCTTTTTTTTTTTTTTTGTTACAGGGGCAACCACTGCAGCGCGATCCACTATATCGGACCCGCGGCGGCCGGCGTACGAGCTCGAGGCGTCGGAACGATGGGATGGGGCGCACGGGGCCAAAAACCGTGGTCCTAGCATCGAGAATAGCCCAATTTGACCACGCCGGCGGCTCGAAACGGGCTTGCCTGTTTGCCCCGTCGATCAGCCCGTCCCGAGCTTTCCGACGATATATCATAATGGCGAATCGGGCGGGCGGATCGAAAGTTAGGGCCTCGACACGCCAAGCCGGCCCGCTGGAACCTCCATTCCGGAAGGCGCAAATAGTTTCTTCCGCGGATATACTCCGGGTGCGATCATACCAGCGCTAATGCACCGGATCCCATCAGAACTCCGCAGTTAAGCGTGCTTGGGCGAGAGTAGTACTAGGATGGGTGACCTCCTGGGAAGTCCTCGTGTTGCACCCCCTTTTTGCTTTTCGCGTCAATTTGGGCCTCCCCTCCTTGGCCGGTGATCGCCTCCCCCTCTCGTTATTCTTTTTTTTTTTGTTACAGGGGTTACCACTGCAGCGCGATCCACTATATCGGACCCGCGGCGGCCGGCGTACGAGCTCGAGGCGTCGGAACGATGGGCATGGGGCGCACGGGGCCAAAAACCGTGGTCCTAGCATCGAGAATGGCCCAATTTGACCACGCCGGCGGCTCGAAACGGGCTTGCCTGTTTGCCACGTCGATCAGCCCGTCCCGAGCTTTCCGACGATATATCATAATGGCGAATCGGGCGGGCGGATCGAAAGTTAGGGCCTCGACACGCCAAGCCGGCCCGCTGGAACCTCCATTCCGGAAGGCGCAAATAGTTTCTTCCGCGGATATACTCCGGGTGCGATCATACCAGCGCTAATGCACCGGATCCCATCAGAACTCCGCAGTTAAGCGTGCTTGGGCGAGAGTAGTACTAGGATGGGTGACCTCCTGGGAAGTCCTCGTGTTGCACCCCCTTTTTGCTTTTCGCGTCAATTTGGGCCTCCCCTCCTTGGCCGGAGATCGCCTCCCCCTCTCGTTATTCTTTTTTTTTTTGTTACAGGGGCAACCACTGCAGCGCGATCCACTATATCGGACCCGCGGCGGCCGGCGTACGAGCTCGAGGCGTCGGAACGATGGGCATGGGGCGCACGGGGCCAAAAACCGTGGTCCTAGCATCGAGAATGGCCCAATTTGACCACGCCGGCGGCTCGAAACGAGCTTGCCGGTTTGCCCCGTCGATCAGCCCGTCCCGAGCTTTCCGACGATATATCATAATGGCGAATCGGGCGGGCGGATCGAGAGTAAGGGCCTCGACACGCCAAGCCGGCCCGCTGGAACCTCCATTCCGGAAGGCGCAAATAGTTTCTTCCGCGGATATACTCTTGGTGCGATCATACCAGCGCTAATGCACCGGATCCCATCAGAACGGGTGACCTCCTGGGAAGTCCTCGTGTTGCACCCCTTGCTGCTTTTCACGTCAATTTGGGCCTCCCCTCCTTGGCCGAAGATCGCCTCCCCCTCTCGTTATTCTTTTTTTTTTTTTTTTGTTACAGGGGCAACCACTGCAGCGCGATCCACTATATCGGACCCGCGGCGGCCGGCGTACGAACTCGAGGCGTCGGAACGATGGGCATGGGGCGCACGGGGCCAAAAACCGTGGTCCTAGCATCGAGAATGGCCCAATTTGACCACGCCAGCGGCTCGAAACGGGCTTGCCGGTTTGCCCCGTCGATCAGCCCGTCCCGAGCTTTCCGACGATATATCATAATGGCGAATCGGGCGGGCGGATCGAAAGTTAGGGCCTCGACACGCCAAGCCGGCCCGCTGGTACCTCCATTCCGGAAGGCGCAAATAGTTTCTTCCGCGGATATACTCCGGGTGCGATCATACCAGCGCTAATGCACCGGATCCCATCAGAACTCCGCAGTTAAGCGTGCTTGGGCGAGAGTAGTACTAGGATGGGTGACCTCCTGGGAAGTCCTCGTGTTGCACCCCCTTTTTGCTTTTCACGTCAATTTGGGCCTCCCCTCCTTGGCCGAAGATCGCCTCCCCCTCTCGTTATTCTTTTTTTTTTTTTTTTGTTACAGGGGCAACCACTGCAGCGCGATCCACTATATCGGACCCGCGGCGGCCGGCGTACGAGCTCGAGGCGTCGGAACGATGGGATGGGGCGCACGGGGCCAAAAACCGTGGTCCTAGCATCGAGAATAGCCCAATTTGACCACGCCGGCGGCTCGAAACGGGCTTGCCTGTTTGCCCCGTCGATCAGCCCGTCCCGAGCTTTCCGACGATATATCATAATGGCGAATCGGGCGGGCGGATCGAAAGTTAGGGCCTCGACACGCCAAGCCGGCCCGCTGGAACCTCCATTCCGGAAGGCGCAAATAGTTTCTTCCGCGGATATACTCCGGGTGCGATCATACCAGCGCTAATGCACCGGATCCCATCAGAACTCCGCAGTTAAGCGTGCTTGGGCGAGAGTAGTACTAGGATGGGTGACCTCCTGGGAAGTCCTCGTGTTGCACCCCCTTTTTGCTTTTCGCGTCAATTTGGGCCTCCCCTCCTTGGCCGGAGATCGCCTCCCCCTCTCGTTATTCTTTTTTTTTTTTGTTACAGGGGTAACCACTGCAGCGCGATCCACTATATCGGACCCGCGGCGGCCGGCGTACGAGCTCGAGGCGTCGGAACGATGGGCATGGGGCGCACGGGGCCAAAAACCGTGGTCCTAGCATCGAGAATGGCCCAATTTGACCACGCCGGCGGCTCGAAACGAGCTTGCCGGTTTGCCCCGTCGATCAGCCCGTCCCGAGCTTTCCGACGATATATCATAATGGCGAATCGGGCGGGCGGATCGAAAGTTAGGGCCTCGACACGTCAAGCCGGCCCGCTGGAACCTCCATTCCGGAAGGCGCAAATAGTTTCTTCCGCGGATATACTCCGGGTGCGATCATACCAGCGCTAATGCACCGGATCCCATCAGAACTCCGCAGTTAAGCGTGCTTGGGCGAGAGTAGTACTAGGATGGGTGACCTCCTGGGAAGTCCTCGTGTTGCACCCCCTTTTTGCTTTTCGCGTCAATTTGGGCCTCCCCTCCTTGGCCGAAGATCGCCTCCCCCTCTCGTTATTCTTTTTTTTTTTTGTTACAGGGGCAACCACAGCAGCGCGATCCACTATATCGGACCCGCGGCGGCCGGCGTACGAGCTAGAGGCGTCGGAACGATGGGCATGGGGCGCACGGTGCCAAAAACCGTGGTCCTAACATCGAGAATGGCCAAATTTGACCACGCCGGCGGCTCGAAACGGGCTTGCCGGTTAACCTCGTCGATCAGCCCGTCCCGAGCTTTCCGACGATATATCATAATGGCGAATCGGGCGGGCGGATCGAGAGTTAGGGCCTCGACACGCCAAGCCGGCCCGCTGGAACCTCCATTCCGGAAGGCGCAAATAGTTTCTTCCGCGGATATACTCCGGGTGCGATCATACCAGCGCTAATGCACCGGATCCCATCAGAACTCCGCAGTTAAGCGTGCTTGGGCGAGAGTAGTACTAGGATGGGTGACCTCCTGGGAAGTCCTCGTGTTGCACCCCCTTTTTGCTTTTCACGTCAATTTGGGCCTCCCCTCCTTGGCCGAAGATCGCCTCCCCCTCTCGTTATTCTTTTTTTTTTTTTTTTGTTACAGGGGCAACCACTGCAGCGCGATCCACTATATCGGACCCGCGGCGGCCGGCGTACGAGCTCGAGGCGTCGGAACGATGGGATGGGGCGCACGGGGCCAAAAACCGTGGTCCTAGCATCGAGAATAGCCCAATTTGACCACGCCGGCGGCTCGAAACGGGCTTGCCTGTTTGCCCCGTCGATCAGCCCGTCCCGAGCTTTCCGACGATATATCATAATGGCGAATCGGGCGGGCGGATCGAAAGTTAGGGCCTCGACACGCCAAGCCGGCCCGCTGGAACCTCCATTCCGGAAGGCACAAATAGTTTCTTCCGCGGATATACTCCGGGTGCGATCATACCAGCGCTAATGCACCGGATCCCATCAGAACTCCGCAGTTAAGCGTGCTTGGGCGAGAGTAGTACTAGGATGGGTGACCTCCTGGGAAGTCCTCGTGTTGCACCCCCTTTTTGCTTTTCGAGTCAATTTGGGCCTCCCCTCCTTGGCCGGAGATCGCCTCCCCCTCTCGTTATTCTTTTTTTTTTTGTTACAGGGGCAACCACTGCAGCGCGATCCACTATATCGGACCCGCGGCGGCCGGCGTACGAGCTCGAGGCGTCGGAACGATGGGCATGGGGCGCACGGGGCCAAAAACCGTGGTCCTAGCATCGAGAATGGCCCAATTTGACCACGCCGGCGGCTCGAAACGAGCTTGCCGGTTTGCCCCGTCGATCAGCCCGTCCCGAGCTTTCCGACGATATATCATAATGGCGAATCGGGCGGGCGGATCGAAAGTTAGGGCCTCGACACGCCAAGCCGGCCCGCTGGAACCTCCATTCCGGAAGGCGCAAATAGTTTCTTCCGCGGATATACTCCGGGTGCGATCATACCAGCGCTAATGCACCGGATCCCATCAGAACTCCGCAGTTAAGCGTGCTTGGGCGAGAGTAGTACTAGGATGGGTGACCTCCTGGGAAGTCCTCGTGTTGCACCCCCTTTTTGCTTTTCGCGTCAATTTGGGCCTCCCCTCCTTGGCCGGAGATCGCCTCCCCCTCTCGTTATTCTTTTTTTTTTTTGTTACAGGGGTAACCACTGCAGCGCGATCCACTATATCGGACCCGCGGCGGCCGGCGTACGAGCTCGAGGCGTCGGAACGATGGGCATGGGGCGCACGGGGCCAAAAACCGTGGTCCTAGCATCGAGAATGGCCCAATTTGACCACGCCGGCGGCTCGAAACGAGCTTGCCGGTTTGCCCCGTCGATCAGCCCGTCCCGAGCTTTCCGACGATATATCATAATGGCGAATCGGGCGGGCGGATCGAAAGTTAGGGCCTCGACACGTCAAGCCGGCCCGCTGGAACCTCCATTCCGGAAGGCGCAAATAGTTTCTTCCGCGGATATACTCCGGGTGCGATCATACCAGCGCTAATGCACCGGATCCCATCAGAACTCCGCAGTTAAGCGTGCTTGGGCGAGAGTAGTACTAGGATGGGTGACCTCCTGGGAAGTCCTCGTGTTGCACCCCCTTTTTGCTTTTCGCGTCAATTTGGGCCTCCCCTCCTTGGCCGAAGATCGCCTCCCCCTCTCGTTATTCTTTTTTTTTTTTGTTACAGGGGCAACCACAGCAGCGCGATCCACTATATCGGACCCGCGGCGGCCGGCGTACGAGCTAGAGGCGTCGGAACGATGGGCATGGGGCGCACGGTGCCAAAAACCGTGGTCCTAACATCGAGAATGGCCAAATTTGACCACGCCGGCGGCTCGAAACGGGCTTGCCGGTTAACCTCGTCGATCAGCCCGTCCCGAGCTTTCCGACGATATATCATAATGGCGAATCGGGCGGGCGGATCGAGAGTTAGGGCCTCGACACGCCAAGCCGGCCCGCTGGAACCTCCATTCCGGAAGGCGCAAATAGTTTCTTCCGCGGATATACTCCGGGTGCGATCATACCAGCGCTAATGCACCGGATCCCATCAGAACTCCGCAGTTAAGCGTGCTTGGGCGAGAGTAGTACTAGGATGGGTGACCTCCTGGGAAGTCCTCGTGTTGCACCCCCTTTTTGCTTTTCGCGTCAATTTGGGCCTCCCCTCCTTGGCCGGTGATCGCCTCCCCCTCTCGTTATTCTTTTTTTTTTTGTTACAGGGGTTACCACTGCAGCGCGATCCACTATATCGGACCCGCGGCGGCCGGCGTACGAGCTCGAGGCGTCGGAACGATGGGCATGGGGCGCACGGGGCCAAAAACCGTGGTCCTAGCATCGAGAATGGCCCAATTTGACCACGCCGGCGGCTCGAAACGGGCTTGCCTGTTTGGCCCGTCGATCAGCCCGTCCCGAGCTTTCCGACGATATATCATAATGGCGAATCGGGCGGGCGGATCGAGAGTTAGGGCCTCGACACGCCAAGCCGGCCCGCTGGAACCTCCATTCCGGAAGGCGCAAATAGTTTCTTCTGCGGATATACTCCGGGTGCGATCATACCAGCGCTAATGCACCGGATCCCATCAGAACTCCGCAGTTAAGCGTGCTTGGGCGAGAGTAGTACTAGGATGGGTGACCTCCAAGGAAGTCCTCGTGTTGCACCCCCTTTTTGCTTTTCGCGTCAATTTGGGCCTCCCCTCCTTGGCCGGAGATCGCCTCCCCCTCTCGTTATTCTTTTTTTTTTTTGTTACAGGGCAACCACTGCAGCGCGATCCACTATATCGGACCCGCGGCGGCCGGCGTACGAGCTCGAGGCGTCGGAACGATGGGATGGGGCGCACGGGGCCAAAAACCGTGGTCCTAGCATCGAGAATAGCCCAATTTGACCACGCCGGCGGCTCGAAACGGGCTTGCCTGTTTGCCCCGTCGATCAGCCCGTCCCGAGCTTTCCGACGATATATCATAATGGCGAATCGGGCGGGCGGATCGAAAGTTAGGGCCTCGACACGCCAAGCCGGCCCGCTGGAACCTCCATTCCGGAAGGCGCAAATAGTTTCTTCCGCGGATATACTCCGGGTGCGATCATACCAGCGCTAATGCACCGGATCCCATCAGAACTCCGCAGTTAAGCGTGCTTGGGCGAGAGTAGTACTAGGATGGGTGACCTCCTGGGAAGTCCTCGTGTTGCACCCCCTTTTTGCTTTTCGCGTCAATTTGGGCCTCCCCTCCTTGGCCGGTGATCGCCTCCCCCTCTCGTTATTCTTTTTTTTTTTGTTACAGGGGTTACCACTGCAGCGCGATCCACTATATCGGACCCGCGGCGGCCGGCGTACGAGCTCGAGGCGTCGGAACGATGGGCATGGGGCGCACGGGGCCAAAAACCGTGGTCCTAGCATCGAGAATGGCCCAATTTGACCACGCCGGCGGCTCGAAACGGGCTTGCCTGTTTGGCCCGTCGATCAGCCCGTCCCGAGCTTTCCGACGATATATCATAATGGCGAATCGGGCGGGCGGATCGAGAGTTAGGGCCTCGACACGCCAAGCCGGCCCGCTGGAACCTCCATTCCGGAAGGCGCAAATAGTTTCTTCTGCGGATATACTCCGGGTGCGATCATACCAGCGCTAATGCACCGGATCCCATCAGAACTCCGCAGTTAAGCGTGCTTGGGCGAGAGTAGTACTAGGATGGGTGACCTCCAAGGAAGTCCTCGTGTTGCACCCCCTTTTTGCTTTTCGCGTCAATTTGGGCCTCCCCTCCTTGGCCGGAGATCGCCTCCCCCTCTCGTTATTCTTTTTTTTTTTTGTTACAGGGCAACCACTGCAGCGCGATCCACTATATCGGACCCGCGGCGGCCGGCGTACGAGCTCGAGGCGTCGGAACGATGGGCATGGGGCGCACGGGGCCAAAAACCGTGGTCCTAGCATCGAGAATGGCCCAATTTGACCACGCCGGCGGCTCGAAACGGGCTTGCCGGTTTGCCCCGTCGATCAGCCCGTCCCGAGCTTTCCGACGATATATCATAATGGCGAATCGGGCGGGCGGATCGAGAGTAAGGGCCTCGACACGCCAAGCCGGCCCGCTGGAACCTCCATTCCGGAAGGCGCAAATAGTTTCTTCCGCGGATATACTCTTGGTGCGATCATACCAGCGCTAATGCACCGGATCCCATCAGAACGGGTGACCTCCTGGGAAGTCCTCGTGTTGCACCCCTTTCTGCTTTTCACGTCAATTTGGGCCTCCCCTCCTTGGCCGAAGATCGCCTCCCCCTCTCGTTATTCTTTTTTTTTTTTTTTGTTACAGGGGCAACCACTGCAGCGCGATCCACTATATCGGACCCGCGGCGGCCGGCGTACGAGCTCGAGGCGTCGGAACGATGGGATGGGGCGCACGGGGCCAAAAACCGTGGTCCTAGCATCGAGAATAGCCCAATTTGACCACGCCGGCGGCTCGAAACGGGCTTGCCTGTTTGCCCCGTCGATCAGCCCGTCCCGAGCTTTCCGACGATATATCATAATGGCGAATCGGGCGGGCGGATCGAAAGTTAGGGCCTCGACACGCCAAGCCGGCCCGCTGGAACCTCCATTCCGGAAGGCGCAAATAGTTTCTTCCGCGGATATACTCCGGGTGCGATCATACCAGCGCTAATGCACCGGATCCCATCAGAACTCCGCAGTTAAGCGTGCTTGGGCGAGAGTAGTACTAGGATGGGTGACCTCCTGGGAAGTCCTCGTGTTGCACCCCCTTTTTGCTTTTCGCGTCAATTTGGGCCTCCCCTCCTTGGCCGGTGATCGCCTCCCCCTCTCGTTATTCTTTTTTTTTTTGTTACAGGGGTTACCACTGCAGCGCGATCCACTATATCGGACCCGCGGCGGCCGGCGTACGAGCTCGAGGCGTCGGAACGATGGGCATGGGGCGCACGGGGCCAAAAACCGTGGTCCTAGCATCGAGAATGGCCCAATTTGACCACGCCGGCGGCTCGAAACGGGCTTGCCTGTTTGCCACGTCGATCAGCCCGTCCCGAGCTTTCCGACGATATATCATAATGGCGAATCGGGCGGGCGGATCGAAAGTTAGGGCCTCGACACGCCAAGCCGGCCCGCTGGAACCTCCATTCCGGAAGGCGCAAATAGTTTCTTCCGCGGATATACTCCGGGTGCGATCATACCAGCGCTAATGCACCGGATCCCATCAGAACTCCGCAGTTAAGCGTGCTTGGGCGAGAGTAGTACTAGGATGGGTGACCTCCTGGGAAGTCCTCGTGTTGCACCCCCTTTTTGCTTTTCGCGTCAATTTGGGCCTCCCCTCCTTGGCCGGAGATCGCCTCCCCCTCTCGTTATTCTTTTTTTTTTTGTTACAGGGGCAACCACTGCAGCGCGATCCACTATATCGGACCCGCGGCGGCCGGCGTACGAGCTCGAGGCGTCGGAACGATGGGCATGGGGCGCACGGGGCCAAAAACCGTGGTCCTAGCATCGAGAATGGCCCAATTTGACCACGCCGGCGGCTCGAAACGAGCTTGCCGGTTTGCCCCGTCGATCAGCCCGTCCCGAGCTTTCCGACGATATATCATAATGGCGAATCGGGCGGGCGGATCGAGAGTAAGGGCCTCGACACGCCAAGCCGGCCCGCTGGAACCTCCATTCCGGAAGGCGCAAATAGTTTCTTCCGCGGATATACTCTTGGTGCGATCATACCAGCGCTAATGCACCGGATCCCATCAGAACGGGTGACCTCCTGGGAAGTCCTCGTGTTGCACCCCTTGCTGCTTTTCACGTCAATTTGGGCCTCCCCTCCTTGGCCGAAGATCGCCTCCCCCTCTCGTTATTCTTTTTTTTTTTTTTTTGTTACAGGGGCAACCACTGCAGCGCGATCCACTATATCGGACCCGCGGCGGCCGGCGTACGAACTCGAGGCGTCGGAACGATGGGCATGGGGCGCACGGGGCCAAAAACCGTGGTCCTAGCATCGAGAATGGCCCAATTTGACCACGCCAGCGGCTCGAAACGGGCTTGCCGGTTTGCCCCGTCGATCAGCCCGTCCCGAGCTTTCCGACGATATATCATAATGGCGAATCGGGCGGGCGGATCGAAAGTTAGGGCCTCGACACGCCAAGCCGGCCCGCTGGTACCTCCATTCCGGAAGGCGCAAATAGTTTCTTCCGCGGATATACTCCGGGTGCGATCATACCAGCGCTAATGCACCGGATCCCATCAGAACTCCGCAGTTAAGCGTGCTTGGGCGAGAGTAGTACTAGGATGGGTGACCTCCTGGGAAGTCCTCGTGTTGCACCCCCTTTTTGCTTTTCACGTCAATTTGGGCCTCCCCTCCTTGGCCGAAGATCGCCTCCCCCTCTCGTTATTCTTTTTTTTTTTTTTTTGTTACAGGGGCAACCACTGCAGCGCGATCCACTATATCGGACCCGCGGCGGCCGGCGTACGAGCTCTAGGCGTCGGAACGATGGGATGGGGCGCACGGGGCCAAAAACCGTGGTCCTAGCATCGAGAATAGCCCAATTTGACCACGCCGGCGGCTCGAAACGGGCTTGCCTGTTTGCCCCGTCGATCAGCCCGTCCCGAGCTTTCCGACGATATATCATAATGGCGAATCGGGCGGGCGGATCGAAAGTTAGGGCCTCGACACGCCAAGCCGGCCCGCTGGAACCTCCATTCCGGAAGGCGCAAATAGTTTCTTCCGCGGATATACTCCGGGTGCGATCATACCAGCGCTAATGCACCGGATCCCATCAGAACTCCGCAGTTAAGCGTGCTTGGGCGAGAGTAGTACTAGGATGGGTGACCTCCTGGGAAGTCCTCGTGTTGCACCCCCTTTTTGCTTTTCGCGTCAATTTGGGCCTCCCCTCCTTGGCCGGAGATCGCCTCCCCCTCTCGTTATTCTTTTTTTTTTTTGTTACAGGGGTAACCACTGCAGCGCGATCCACTATATCGGACCCGCGGCGGCCGGCGTACGAGCTCGAGGCGTCGGAACGATGGGCATGGGGCGCACGGGGCCAAAAACCGTGGTCCTAGCATCGAGAATGGCCCAATTTGACCACGCCGGCGGCTCGAAACGAGCTTGCCGGTTTGCCCCGTCGATCAGCCCGTCCCGAGCTTTCCGACGATATATCATAATGGCGAATCGGGCGGGCGGATCGAAAGTTAGGGCCTCGACACGTCAAGCCGGCCCGCTGGAACCTCCATTCCGGAAGGCGCAAATAGTTTCTTCCGCGGATATACTCCGGGTGCGATCATACCAGCGCTAATGCACCGGATCCCATCAGAACTCTGCAGTTAAGCGTGCTTGGGCGAGAGTAGTACTAGGATGGGTGACCTCCTGGGAAGTCCTCGTGTTGCACCCCCTTTTTGCTTTTCGCGTCAATTTGGGCCTCCCCTCCTTGGCCGAAGATCGCCTCCCCCTCTCGTTATTCTTTTTTTTTTTGTTACAGGGGCAACCACAGCAGCGCGATCCACTATATCGGACCCGCGGCGGCCGGCGTACGAGCTAGAGGCGTCGGAACGATGGGCATGGGGCGCACGGTGCCAAAAACCGTGGTCCTAACATCGAGAATGGCCAAATTTGACCACGCCGGCGGCTCGAAACGGGCTTGCCGGTTAACCTCGTCGATCAGCCCGTCCCGAGCTTTCCGACGATATATCATAATGGCGAATCGGGCGGGCGGATCGAGAGTTAGGGCCTCGACACGCCAAGCCGGCCCGCTGGAACCTCCATTCCGGAAGGCGCAAATAGTTTCTTCCGCGGATATACTCCGGGTGCGATCATACCAGCGCTAATGCACCGGATCCCATCAGAACTCCGCAGTTAAGCGTGCTTGGGCGAGAGTAGTACTAGGATGGGTGACCTCCTGGGAAGTCCTCGTGTTGCACCCCCTTTTTGCTTTTCACGTCAATTTGGGCCTCCCCTCCTTGGCCGAAGATCGCCTCCCCCTCTCGTTATTCTTTTTTTTTTTTTTTTGTTACAGGGGCAACCACTGCAGCGCGATCCACTATATCGGACCCGCGGCGGCCGGCGTACGAGCTCGAGGCGTCGGAACGATGGGATGGGGCGCACGGGGCCAAAAACCGTGGTCCTAGCATCGAGAATAGCCCAATTTGACCACGCCGGCGGCTCGAAACGGGCTTGCCTGTTTGCCCCGTCGATCAGCCCGTCCCGAGCTTTCCGACGATATATCATAATGGCGAATCGGGCGGGCGGATCGAAAGTTAGGGCCTCGACACGCCAAGCCGGCCCGCTGGAACCTCCATTCCGGAAGGCACAAATAGTTTCTTCCGCGGATATACTCCGGGTGCGATCATACCAGCGCTAATGCACCGGATCCCATCAGAACTCCGCAGTTAAGCGTGCTTGGGCGAGAGTAGTACTAGGATGGGTGACCTCCTGGGAAGTCCTCGTGTTGCACCCCCTTTTTGCTTTTCGAGTCAATTTGGGCCTCCCCTCCTTGGCCGGAGATCGCCTCCCCCTCTCGTTATTCTTTTTTTTTTTGTTACAGGGGCAACCACTGCAGCGCGATCCACTATATCGGACCCGCGGCGGCCGGCGTACGAGCTCGAGGCGTCGGAACGATGGGCATGGGGCGCACGGGGCCAAAAACCGTGGTCCTAGCATCGAGAATGGCCCAATTTGACCACGCCGGCGGCTCGAAACGAGCTTGCCGGTTTGCCCCGTCGATCAGCCCGTCCCGAGCTTTCCGACGATATATCATAATGGCGAATCGGGCGGGCGGATCGAAAGTTAGGGCCTCGACACGCCAAGCCGGCCCGCTGGAACCTCCATTCCGGAAGGCGCAAATAGTTTCTTCCGCGGATATACTCCGGGTGCGATCATACCAGCGCTAATGCACCGGATCCCATCAGAACTCCGCAGTTAAGCGTGCTTGGGCGAGAGTAGTACTAGGATGGGTGACCTCCTGGGAAGTCCTCGTGTTGCACCCCCTTTTTGCTTTTCGCGTCAATTTGGGCCTCCCCTCCTTGGCCGGAGATCGCCTCCCCCTCTCGTTATTCTTTTTTTTTTTTGTTACAGGGCAACCACTGCAGCGCGATCCACTATATCGGACCCGCGGCGGCCGGCGTACGAGCTCGAGGCGTCGGAACGATGGGCATGGGGCGCACGGGGCCAAAAACCGTGGTCCTAGCGTCGAGAATGGCCCAATTTGACCACGCCGGCGGCTCGAAACGGGCTTGCCTGTTTGCCCCGTCGATCAGCCCGACCCGAGCTTTTCGACGATATATCATAATGGCGAATCGGGCGGGCGGATCGAGAGTAAGGGCCTCGACACGCCAAGCCGGCCCGCTGGAACCTCCATTCCGGAAGGCGCAAATAGTTTCTTCCGCGGATATACTCTTGGTGCGATCATACCAGCGCTAATGCACCGGATCCCATCAGAACGGGTGACCTCCTGGGAAGTCCTCGTGTTGCACCCCTTGCTGCTTTTCACGTCAATTTGGGCCTCCCCTCCTTGGCCGAAGATCGCCTCCCCCTCTCGTTATTCTTTTTTTTTTTTTTTTGTTACAGGGGCAACCACTGCAGCGCGATCCACTATATCGGACCCGCGGCGGCCGGCGTACGAACTCGAGGCGTCGGAACGATGGGCATGGGGCGCACGGGGCCAAAAACCGTGGTCCTAGCATCGAGAATGGCCCAATTTGACCACGCCAGCGGCTCGAAACGGGCTTGCCGGTTTGCCCCGTCGATCAGCCCGTCCCGAGCTTTCCGACGATATATCATAATGGCGAATCGGGCGGGCGGATCGAAAGTTAGGGCCTCGACACGCCAAGCCGGCCCGCTGGAACCTCCATTCCGGAAGGCGCAAATAGTTTCTTCCGCGGATATACTCCGGGTGCGATCATACCAGCGCTAATGCACCGGATCCCATCAGAACTCCGCAGTTAAGCGTGCTTGGGCGAGAGTAGTACTAGGATGGGTGACCTCCTGGGAAGTCCTCGTGTTGCACCCCCTTTTTGCTTTTCACGTCAATTTGGGCCTCCCCTCCTTGGCCGAAGATCGCCTCCCCCTCTCGTTATTCTTTTTTTTTTTTTTTTGTTACAGGGGCGACCACTGCAGCGCGATCCACTATATCGGACCCGCGGCGGCCGGCGTACGAGCTCGAGGCGTCGGAACGATGGGATGGGGCGCACGGGGCCAAAAACCGTGGTCCTAGCATCGAGAATAGCCCAATTTGACCACGCCGGCGGCTCGAAACGGGCTTGCCTGTTTGCCCCGTCGATCAGCCCGTCCCGAGCTTTCCGACGATATATCATAATGGCGAATCGGGCGGGCGGATCGAAAGTTAGGGCCTCGACACGCCAAGCCGGCCCGCTGGAACCTCCATTCCGGAAGGCGCAAATAGTTTCTTCCGCGGATATACTCCGGGTGCGATCATACCAGCGCTAATGCACCGGATCCCATCAGAACTCCGCAGTTAAGCGTGCTTGGGCAAGAGTAGTACTAGGATGGGTGACCTCCTGGGAAGTCCTCGTGTTGCACCCCCTTTTTGCTTTTCGCGTCAATTTGGGCCTCCCCTCCTTGGCCGGTGATCGCCTCCCCCTCTCGTTATTCTTTTTTTTTTTGTTACAGGGGTTACCACTGCAGCGCGATCCACTATATCGGACCCGCGGCGGCCGGCGTACGAGCTCGAGGCGTCGGAACGATGGGCATGGGGCGCACGGGGCCAAAAACCGTGGTCCTAGCATCGAGAATGGCCCAATTTGACCACGCCGGCGGCTCGAAACGGGCTTGCCTGTTTGCCACGTCGATCAGCCCGTCCCGAGCTTTCCGACGATATATCATAATGGCGAATCGGGCGGGCGGATCGAAAGTTAGGGCCTCGACACGCCAAGCCGGCCCGCTGGAACCTCCATTCCGGAAGGCGCAAATAGTTTCTTCCGCGGATATACTCCGGGTGCGATCATACCAGCGCTAATGCACCGGATCCCATCAGAACTCCGCAGTTAAGCGTGCTTGGGCGAGAGTAGTACTAGGATGGGTGACCTCCTGGGAAGTCCTCGTGTTGCACCCCCTTTTTGCTTTTCGCGTCAATTTGGGCCTCCCCTCCTTGGCCGGAGATCGCCTCCCCCTCTCGTTATTCTTTTTTTTTTTGTTACAGGGGCAACCACTGCAGCGCGATCCACTATATCGGACCCGCGGCGGCCGGCGTACGAGCTCGAGGCGTCGGAACGATGGGCATGGGGCGCACGGGGCCAAAAACCGTGGTCCTAGCATCGAGAATGGCCCAATTTGACCACGCCGGCGGCTCGAAACGAGCTTGCCGGTTTGCCCCGTCGATCAGCCCGTCCCGAGCTTTCCGACGATATATCATAATGGCGAATCGGGCGGGCGGATCGAGAGTAAGGGCCTCGACACGCCAAGCCGGCCCGCTGGAACCTCCATTCCGGAAGGCGCAAATAGTTTCTTCCGCGGATATACTCTTGGTGCGATCATACCAGCGCTAATGCACCGGATCCCATCAGAACGGGTGACCTCCTGGGAAGTCCTCGTGTTGCACCCCTTGCTGCTTTTCACGTCAATTTGGGCCTCCCCTCCTTGGCCGAAGATCGCCTCCCCCTCTCGTTATTCTTTTTTTTTTTTTTTTGTTACAGGGGCAACCACTGCAGCGCGATCCACTATATCGGACCCGCGGCGGCCGGCGTACGAACTCGAGGCGTCGGAACGATGGGCATGGGGCGCACGGGGCCAAAAACCGTGGTCCTAGCGTCGAGAATGGCCCAATTTGACCACGCCGGCGGCTCGAAACGGGCTTGCCTGTTTGCCCCGTCGATCAGCCCGTCCCGAGCTTTCCGACGATATATCATAATGGCGAATCGGGCGGGCGGATCGAGAGTAAGGGCCTCGACACGCCAAGCCGGCCCGCTGGAACCTCCATTCCGGAAGGCGCAAATAGTTTCTTCCGCGGATATACTCTTGGTGCGATCATACCAGCGCTAATGCACCGGATCCCATCAGAACGGGTGACCTCCTGGGAAGTCCTCGTGTTGCACCCCTTGCTGCTTTTCACGTCAATTTGGGCCTCCCCTCCTTGGCCGAAGATCGCCTCCCCCTCTCGTTATTCTTTTTTTTTTTTTTTTGTTACAGGGGCAACCACTGCAGCGCGATCCACTATATCGGACCCGCGGCGGCCGGCGTACGAACTCGAGGCGTCGGAACGATGGGCATGGGGCGCACGGGGCCAAAAACCGTGGTCCTAGCATCGAGAATGGCCCAATTTGACCACGCCAGCGGCTCGAAACGGGCTTGCCGGTTTGCCCCGTCGATCAGCCCGTCCCGAGCTTTCCGACGATATATCATAATGGCGAATCGGGCGGGCGGATCGAAAGTTAGGGCCTCGACACGCCAAGCCGGCCCGCTGGTACCTCCATTCCGGAAGGCGCAAATAGTTTCTTCCGCGGATATACTCCGGGTGCGATCATACCAGCGCTAATGCACCGGATCCCATCAGAACTCCGCAGTTAAGCGTGCTTGGGCGAGAGTAGTACTAGGATGGGTGACCTCCTGGGAAGTCCTCGTGTTGCACCCCCTTTTTGCTTTTCACGTCAATTTGGGCCTCCCCTCCTTGGCCGAAGATCGCCTCCCCCTCTCGTTATTCTTTTTTTTTTTTTTTTGTTACAGGGGCAACCACTGCAGCGCGATCCACTATATCGGACCCGCGGCGGCCGGCGTACGAGCTCTAGGCGTCGGAACGATGGGATGGGGCGCACGGGGCCAAAAACCGTGGTCCTAGCATCGAGAATAGCCCAATTTGACCACGCCGGCGGCTCGAAACGGGCTTGCCTGTTTGCCCCGTCGATCAGCCCGTCCCGAGCTTTCCGACGATATATCATAATGGCGAATCGGGCGGGCGGATCGAAAGTTAGGGCCTCGACACGCCAAGCCGGCCCGCTGGAACCTCCATTCCGGAAGGCGCAAATAGTTTCTTCCGCGGATATACTCCGGGTGCGATCATACCAGCGCTAATGCACCGGATCCCATCAGAACTCCGCAGTTAAGCGTGCTTGGGCGAGAGTAGTACTAGGATGGGTGACCTCCTGGGAAGTCCTCGTGTTGCACCCCCTTTTTGCTTTTCGCGTCAATTTGGGCCTCCCCTCCTTGGCCGGAGATCGCCTCCCCCTCTCGTTATTCTTTTTTTTTTTTGTTACAGGGGTAACCACTGCAGCGCGATCCACTATATCGGACCCGCGGCGGCCGGCGTACGAGCTCGAGGCGTCGGAACGATGGGCATGGGGCGCACGGGGCCAAAAACCGTGGTCCTAGCATCGAGAATGGCCCAATTTGACCACGCCGGCGGCTCGAAACGAGCTTGCCGGTTTGCCCCGTCGATCAGCCCGTCCCGAGCTTTCCGACGATATATCATAATGGCGAATCGGGCGGGCGGATCGAAAGTTAGGGCCTCGACACGTCAAGCCGGCCCGCTGGAACCTCCATTCCGGAAGGCGCAAATAGTTTCTTCCGCGGATATACTCCGGGTGCGATCATACCAGCGCTAATGCACCGGATCCCATCAGAACTCCGCAGTTAAGCGTGCTTGGGCGAGAGTAGTACTAGGATGGGTGACCTCCTGGGAAGTCCTCGTGTTGCACCCCCTTTTTGCTTTTCGCGTCAATTTGGGCCTCCCCTCCTTGGCCGAAGATCGCCTCCCCCTCTCGTTATTCTTTTTTTTTTTGTTACAGGGGCAACCACAGCAGCGCGATCCACTATATCGGACCCGCGGCGGCCGGCGTACGAGCTAGAGGCGTCGGAACGATGGGCATGGGGCGCACGGTGCCAAAAACCGTGGTCCTAACATCGAGAATGGCCAAATTTGACCACGCCGGCGGCTCGAAACGGGCTTGCCGGTTAACCTCGTCGATCAGCCCGTCCCGAGCTTTCCGACGATATATCATAATGGCGAATCGGGCGGGCGGATCGAGAGTTAGGGCCTCGACACGCCAAGCCGGCCCGCTGGAACCTCCATTCCGGAAGGCGCAAATAGTTTCTTCCGCGGATATACTCCGGGTGCGATCATACCAGCGCTAATGCACCGGATCCCATCAGAACTCCGCAGTTAAGCGTGCTTGGGCGAGAGTAGTACTAGGATGGGTGACCTCCTGGGAAGTCCTCGTGTTGCACCCCCTTTTTGCTTTTCACGTCAATTTGGGCCTCCCCTCCTTGGCCGAAGATCGCCTCCCCCTCTCGTTATTCTTTTTTTTTTTTTTTTGTTACAGGGGCAACCACTGCAGCGCGATCCACTATATCGGACCCGCGGCGGCCGGCGTACGAGCTCGAGGCGTCGGAACGATGGGATGGGGCGCACGGGGCCAAAAACCGTGGTCCTAGCATCGAGAATAGCCCAATTTGACCACGCCGGCGGCTCGAAACGGGCTTGCCTGTTTGCCCCGTCGATCAGCCCGTCCCGAGCTTTCCGACGATATATCATAATGGCGAATCGGGCGGGCGGATCGAAAGTTAGGGCCTCGACACGCCAAGCCGGCCCGCTGGAACCTCCATTCCGGAAGGCACAAATAGTTTCTTCCGCGGATATACTCCGGGTGCGATCATACCAGCGCTAATGCACCGGATCCCATCAGAACTCCGCAGTTAAGCGTGCTTGGGCGAGAGTAGTACTAGGATGGGTGACCTCCTGGGAAGTCCTCGTGTTGCACCCCCTTTTTGCTTTTCGAGTCAATTTGGGCCTCCCCTCCTTGGCCGGAGATCGCCTCCCCCTCTCGTTATTCTTTTTTTTTTTGTTACAGGGGCAACCACTGCAGCGCGATCCACTATATCGGACCCGCGGCGGCCGGCGTACGAGCTCGAGGCGTCGGAACGATGGGCATGGGGCGCACGGGGCCAAAAACCGTGGTCCTAGCATCGAGAATGGCCCAATTTGACCACGCCGGCGGCTCGAAACGAGCTTGCCGGTTTGCCCCGTCGATCAGCCCGTCCCGAGCTTTCCGACGATATATCATAATGGCGAATCGGGCGGGCGGATCGAAAGTTAGGGCCTCGACACGCCAAGCCGGCCCGCTGGAACCTCCATTCCGGAAGGCGCAAATAGTTTCTTCCGCGGATATACTCCGGGTGCGATCATACCAGCGCTAATGCACCGGATCCCATCAGAACTCCGCAGTTAAGCGTGCTTGGGCGAGAGTAGTACTAGGATGGGTGACCTCCTGGGAAGTCCTCGTGTTGCACCCCCTTTTTGCTTTTCGCGTCAATTTGGGCCTCCCCTCCTTGGCCGGAGATCGCCTCCCCCTCTCGTTATTCTTTTTTTTTTTTGTTACAGGGCAACCACTGCAGCGCGATCCACTATATCGGACCCGCGGCGGCCGGCGTACGAGCTCGAGGCGTCGGAACGATGGGCATGGGGCGCACGGGGCCAAAAACCGTGGTCCTAGCGTCGAGAATGGCCCAATTTGACCACGCCGGCGGCTCGAAACGGGCTTGCCTGTTTGCCCCGTCGATCAGCCCGACCCGAGCTTTTCGACGATATATCATAATGGCGAATCGGGCGGGCGGATCGAGAGTAAGGGCCTCGACACGCCAAGCCGGCCCGCTGGAACCTCCATTCCGGAAGGCGCAAATAGTTTCTTCCGCGGATATACTCTTGGTGCGATCATACCAGCGCTAATGCACCGGATCCCATCAGAACGGGTGACCTCCTGGGAAGTCCTCGTGTTGCACCCCTTGCTGCTTTTCACGTCAATTTGGGCCTCCCCTCCTTGGCCGAAGATCGCCTCCCCCTCTCGTTATTCTTTTTTTTTTTTTTTTGTTACAGGGGCAACCACTGCAGCGCGATCCACTATATCGGACCCGCGGCGGCCGGCGTACGAACTCGAGGCGTCGGAACGATGGGCATGGGGCGCACGGGGCCAAAAACCGTGGTCCTAGCATCGAGAATGGCCCAATTTGACCACGCCAGCGGCTCGAAACGGGCTTGCCGGTTTGCCCCGTCGATCAGCCCGTCCCGAGCTTTCCGACGATATATCATAATGGCGAATCGGGCGGGCGGATCGAAAGTTAGGGCCTCGACACGCCAAGCCGGCCCGCTGGAACCTCCATTCCGGAAGGCGCAAATAGTTTCTTCCGCGGATATACTCCGGGTGCGATCATACCAGCGCTAATGCACCGGATCCCATCAGAACTCCGCAGTTAAGCGTGCTTGGGCGAGAGTAGTACTAGGATGGGTGACCTCCTGGGAAGTCCTCGTGTTGCACCCCCTTTTTGCTTTTCACGTCAATTTGGGCCTCCCCTCCTTGGCCGAAGATCGCCTCCCCCTCTCGTTATTCTTTTTTTTTTTTTTTTGTTACAGGGGCGACCACTGCAGCGCGATCCACTATATCGGACCCGCGGCGGCCGGCGTACGAGCTCGAGGCGTCGGAACGATGGGATGGGGCGCACGGGGCCAAAAACCGTGGTCCTAGCATCGAGAATAGCCCAATTTGACCACGCCGGCGGCTCGAAACGGGCTTGCCTGTTTGCCCCGTCGATCAGCCCGTCCCGAGCTTTCCGACGATATATCATAATGGCGAATCGGGCGGGCGGATCGAAAGTTAGGGCCTCGACACGCCAAGCCGGCCCGCTGGAACCTCCATTCCGGAAGGCGCAAATAGTTTCTTCCGCGGATATACTCCGGGTGCGATCATACCAGCGCTAATGCACCGGATCCCATCAGAACTCCGCAGTTAAGCGTGCTTGGGCAAGAGTAGTACTAGGATGGGTGACCTCCTGGGAAGTCCTCGTGTTGCACCCCCTTTTTGCTTTTCGCGTCAATTTGGGCCTCCCCTCCTTGGCCGGTGATCGCCTCCCCCTCTCGTTATTCTTTTTTTTTTTGTTACAGGGGTTACCACTGCAGCGCGATCCACTATATCGGACCCGCGGCGGCCGGCGTACGAGCTCGAGGCGTCGGAACGATGGGCATGGGGCGCACGGGGCCAAAAACCGTGGTCCTAGCATCGAGAATGGCCCAATTTGACCACGCCGGCGGCTCGAAACGGGCTTGCCTGTTTGCCACGTCGATCAGCCCGTCCCGAGCTTTCCGACGATATATCATAATGGCGAATCGGGCGGGCGGATCGAAAGTTAGGGCCTCGACACGCCAAGCCGGCCCGCTGGAACCTCCATTCCGGAAGGCGCAAATAGTTTCTTCCGCGGATATACTCCGGGTGCGATCATACCAGCGCTAATGCACCGGATCCCATCAGAACTCCGCAGTTAAGCGTGCTTGGGCGAGAGTAGTACTAGGATGGGTGACCTCCTGGGAAGTCCTCGTGTTGCACCCCCTTTTTGCTTTTCGCGTCAATTTGGGCCTCCCCTCCTTGGCCGGAGATCGCCTCCCCCTCTCGTTATTCTTTTTTTTTTTGTTACAGGGGCAACCACTGCAGCGCGATCCACTATATCGGACCCGCGGCGGCCGGCGTACGAGCTCGAGGCGTCGGAACGATGGGCATGGGGCGCACGGGGCCAAAAACCGTGGTCCTAGCATCGAGAATGGCCCAATTTGACCACGCCGGCGGCTCGAAACGAGCTTGCCGGTTTGCCCCGTCGATCAGCCCGTCCCGAGCTTTCCGACGATATATCATAATGGCGAATCGGGCGGGCGGATCGAGAGTAAGGGCCTCGACACGCCAAGCCGGCCCGCTGGAACCTCCATTCCGGAAGGCGCAAATAGTTTCTTCCGCGGATATACTCTTGGTGCGATCATACCAGCGCTAATGCACCGGATCCCATCAGAACGGGTGACCTCCTGGGAAGTCCTCGTGTTGCACCCCTTGCTGCTTTTCACGTCAATTTGGGCCTCCCCTCCTTGGCCGAAGATCGCCTCCCCCTCTCGTTATTCTTTTTTTTTTTTTTTTGTTACAGGGGCAACCACTGCAGCGCGATCCACTATATCGGACCCGCGGCGGCCGGCGTACGAACTCGAGGCGTCGGAACGATGGGCATGGGGCGCACGGGGCCAAAAACCGTGGTCCTAGCGTCGAGAATGGCCCAATTTGACCACGCCGGCGGCTCGAAACGGGCTTGCCTGTTTGCCCCGTCGATCAGCCCGTCCCGAGCTTTCCGACGATATATCATAATGGCGAATCGGGCGGGCGGATCGAGAGTAAGGGCCTCGACACGCCAAGCCGGCCCGCTGGAACCTCCATTCCGGAAGGCGCAAATAGTTTCTTCCGCGGATATACTCTTGGTGCGATCATACCAGCGCTAATGCACCGGATCCCATCAGAACGGGTGACCTCCTGGGAAGTCCTCGTGTTGCACCCCTTGCTGCTTTTCACGTCAATTTGGGCCTCCCCTCCTTGGCCGAAGATCGCCTCCCCCTCTCGTTATTCTTTTTTTTTTTTTTTTGTTACAGGGGCAACCACTGCAGCGCGATCCACTATATCGGACCCGCGGCGGCCGGCGTACGAGCTCGAGGCGTCGGAACGATGGGCATGGGGCGCACGGGGCCAAAAACCGTGGTCCTAGCATCGAGAATGGCCCAATTTGACCACGCCGGCGGCTCGAAACGGGCTTGCCGGTTTGCCCCGTCGATCAGCCCGTCCCGAGCTTTCCGACGATATATCATAATGGCGAATCGGGCGGGCGGATCGAAAGTTAGGGCCTCGACACGCCAAGCCGGCCCGCTGGAACCTCCATTCCGAAAGGCGCAAATATTTTCTTCCGCGGATATACTCCGGGTGCGATCATACCAGCGCTAATGCACCGGATCCCATCAGAACTCCGCAGTTAAGCGTGCTTGGGCGAGAGTAGTACTAGGATGGGTGACCTCCTGGGAAGTCCTCGTGTTGCACCCCCTTTTTGCTTTTCACGTCAATTTGGGCCTCCCCTCCTTGGCCGAAGATCGCCTCCCCCTCTCGTTATTCTTTTTTTTTTTTTTTTGTTACAGGGGCGACCACTGCAGCGCGATCCACTATATCGGACCCGCGGCGGCCGGCGTACGAGCTCGAGGCGTCGGAACGATGGGATGGGGCGCACGGGGCCAAAAACCGTGGTCCTAGCATCGAGAATAGCCCAATTTGACCACGCCGGCGGCTCGAAACGGGCTTGCCTGTTTGCCACGTCGATCAGCCCGTCCCGAGCTTTCCGACGATATATCATAATGGCGAATCGGGCGGGCGGATCGAAAGTTAGGGCCTCGACACGCCAAGCCGGCCCGCTGGAACCTCCATTCCGGAAGGCGCAAATAGTTTCTTCCGCGGATATACTCCGGGTGCGATCATACCAGCGCTAATGCACCGGATCCCATCAGAACTCCGCAGTTAAGCGTGCTTGGGCGAGAGTAGTACTAGGATGGGTGACCTCCTGGGAAGTCCTCGTGTTGCACCCCTTTTTTGCTTTTCGCGTCAATTTGGGCCTCCCCTCCTTGGCCGGAGATCACCTCCCCCTCTCGTTATTCTTTTTTTTTTTTGTTACAGGGGCAACCACTGCAGCGCGATCCACTATATCGGACCCGCGGCGGCCGGCGTACGAGCTCGAGGCGTCGGAACGATGGGCATGGGGCGCACGGGGCCAAAAACCGTGGTCCTAGCATCGAGAATGGCCCAATTTGACCACGCCGGCGGCTCGAAACGGGCTTGCCGGTTTGCCCCGTCGATCAGCCCGTCCCGAGCTTTCCGACGATATATCATAATGGCGAATCGGGCGGGCGGATCGAGAGTTAGGGCCTCGACACGCCAAGCCGGCCCGCTGGAACCTCCATTCCGGAAGGCACAAATAGTTTCTTCCGCGGATATACTCCGGGTGCGATCATACCAGCGCTAATGCACCGGATCCCATCAGAACTCCGCAGTTAAGCGTGCTTGGGCGAGAGTAGTACTAGGATGGGTGACCTCCTGGGAAGTCCTCGTGTTGCACCCCCTTTTTGCTTTTCGCGTCAATTTGGGCCTCCCCTCCTTGGTCGGAGATCGCCTCCCCCTCTCGTTATTCTTTTTTTTTTTGTTACAGGGGCAACCACTGCAGCGCGATCCACTATATCGGACCCGCGGCGGCCGGCGTACGAGCTCGAGGCGTCGGAACGATGGGCATGGGGCGCACGGGGCCAAAAACCGTGGTCCTAGCATCGAGAATGGCCCAATTTGACCACGCCGGCGGCTCGAAACGGGCTTGCCTGTATGCCCCGTCGATCAGCCCGTCCCGAGCTTTCCGACGATATATCATAATGGCGAATCGGGCGGGCGGATCGAGAGTTAGGGCCTCGACACGCCAAGCCGGCCCGCTGGAACCTCCATTCCGGAAGGCGCAAATAGTTTCTTCCGCGGATATACTCCGGGTGCGATCATACCAGCGCTAATGCACCGGATCCCATCAGAACTCCGCAGTTAAGCGTGCTTGGGCGAGAGTAGTACTAGGATGGGTGACCTCCTGGGAAGTCCTCGTGTTGCACCCCCTTTTTGCTTTTCGCGTCAATTTGGGCCTCCCCTCCTTGGCCGGAGATCCCCTCCCCCTCTCGTTATTCTTTTTTTTTTTTGTTACAGGGGCAACCACTGCAGCGCGATCCACTATATCGGACCCGCGGCGGCCGGCGTACGAGCTCGAGGCGTCGGAACGATGGGCATGGGGCGCACGGGGCCAAAAACCGTGGTCCTAGCATCGAGAATGGCCCAATTTGACCACGCCGGCGGCTCGAAACGGGCTTGCCTGTTTGCCCCGTCGATCAGCCCGTCCCGAGCTTTCCGACGATATATCATAATGGCGAATCGGGCGGGCGGATCGAGAGTTAGGGCCTCGACACGCCAAGCCGGCCCGCTGGAACCTCCATTCCGGAAGGCGCAAATAGTTTCTTCCGCGGATATACTCCGGGTGCGATCATACCAGCGCTAATGCACCGGATCCCATCAGAACTCCGCAGTTAAGCGTGCTTGGGCGAGAGTAGTACTAGGATGGGTGACCTCCTGGGAAGTCCTCGTGTTGCACCCCCTTTTTGCTTTTCGCGTCAATTTGGGCCTCCCCTCCTTGGCCGGAGATCACCTCCCCCTCTCGTTATTCTTTTTTTTTTTTGTTACAGGGGCAACCACTGCAGCGCGATCCACTATATCGGACCCGCGGCGGCCGGCGTACGAGCTCGAGGCGTCGGAACGATGGGCATGGGGCGCACGGGGCCAAAAACCGTGGTCCTAGCATCGAGAATGGCCCAATTTGACCACGCCGGCGGCTCGAAACGGGCTTGCCGGTTTGCCCCGTCGATCAGCCCGTCCCGAGCTTTCCGACGATATATCATAATGGCGAATCGGGCGGGCGGATCGAGAGTTAGGGCCTCGACACGCCAAGCCGGCCCGCTGGAACCTCCATTCCGGAAGGCGCAAATAGTTTCTTCCGCGGATATACTCCGGGTGCGATCATACCAGCGCTAATGCACCGGATCCCATCAGAACTCCGCAGTTAAGCGTGCTTGGGCGAGAGTAGTACTAGGATGGGTGACCTCCTGGGAAGTCCTCGTGTTGCACCCCCTTTTTGCTTTTCGCGTCAATTTGGGCCTCCCCTCCTTGGCCGGAGATCGCCTCCCCCTCTCGTTATTCTTTTTTTTTTTTGTTACAGGGGCAACCACTGCAGCGCGATCCACTATATCGGACCCGCGGCGGCCGGCGTACGAGCTCGAGGCGTCGGAACGATGGGCATGGGGCGCACGGGGCCAAAAACCGTGGTCCTAGCATCGAGAATGGCCCAATTTGACCACGCCGGCGGCTCGAAACGGGCTTGCCTGTTTGCCCCGTCGATCAGCCCGTCCCGAGCTTTCCGACGATATATCATAATGGCGAATCGGGCGGGCGGATCGAGAGTTAGGGCCTCGACACGCCAAGCCGGCCCGCTGGAACCTCCATTCCGGAAGGCGCAAATAGTTTCTTCCGCGGATATACTCCGGGTGCGATCATACCAGCGCTAATGCACCGGATCCCATCAGAACTCCGCAGTTAAGCGTGCTTGGGCGAGAGTAGTACTAGGACGGGTGACCTCCTGGGAAGTCCTCGTGTTGCACCCCTTTTTTGCTTTTCGCGTCAATTTGGGCCTCCCCTCCTTGGCCGGAGATCGCCTCCCCCTCTCGTTATTCTTTTTTTTTTTGTTACAGGGGCAACCACAGCAGCGCGATCCACTATATCGGACCCGCGGCGGCCGGCGTACGAGCTAGAGGCGTCGGAACGATGGGCATGGGGTGCACGGTGCCAAAAACCGTGGTCCTAACATCGAGAATGGCCAAATTTGACCACGCCGGCGGCTCGAAACGGGCTTGCCCGTTATCCCCGTCGATCAGCCCGTCCCGAGCTTTCCGACGATATATCATAATGGCGAATCGGGCGGGCGGATCGAGAGTTA
This sequence comes from Persea americana, assembly GCA_029852735.1. Classification (NCBI taxonomy): domain Eukaryota; kingdom Viridiplantae; phylum Streptophyta; class Magnoliopsida; order Laurales; family Lauraceae; genus Persea; species Persea americana. The sequence continues at coordinate 44,809,480 of CM056810.1, read as the reverse complement.
GGGCCTCGACACGCCAAGCCGGCCTGCTGGAACCTGCATTCCGGAAGGCGCAAATAGTTTCTTCCGCGGATATACTCCGGGTGCGATCATACCAGCGCTAATGCACCGGATCCCATCAGAACTCCGCAGTTAAGCGTGCTTGGGCGAGAGTAGTACTAGGATGGGTGACCTCCTGGGAAGTCCTCGTGTTGCACCCCCTTTTTGCTTTTCGCGTCAATTTGGGCCTCCCCTCCTTGGCCGGAGATCGCCTCCCCCTCTCGTTATTCTTTTTTTTTTTTGTTACAGGGGCAACCACTGCAGCGCGATCCACTATATCGGACCCGCGGCGGCCGGCGTACGAGCTCGAGGCGTCGGAACGATGGGCATGGGGCGCACGGGGCCAAAAACCGTGGTCCTAGCATCGAGAATGGCCCAATTTGACCACGCCGGCGGCTCGAAACGGGCTTGCCGGTTTGCCCCGTCGATCAGCCCGTCCCGAGCTTTCCGACGATATATCATAATGGCGAATCGGGCGGGCGGATCGAGAGTTAGGGCCTCGACACGCCAAGCCGGCCCGCTGGAACCTCCATTCCGGAAGGCCCAAATAGTTTCTTCCGCGGATATACTCCGGGTGCGATCATACCAGCGCTAATGCACCGGATCCCATCAGAACTCCGCAGTTAAGCGTGCTTGGGCGAGAGTAGTACTAGGATGGGTGACCTCCTGGGAAGTCCTCGTGTTGCACCCCCTTTTTGCTTTTCGCGTCAATTTGGGCCTCCCCTCCTTGGTCGGAGATCGCCTCCCCCTCTCGTTATTCTTTTTTTTTTTGTTACAGGGGCAACCACTGCAGCGCGATCCACTATATCGGACCCGCGGCGGCCGGCGTACGAGCTCGAGGCGTCGGAACGATGGGCATGGGGCGCACGGGGCCAAAAACCGTGGTCCTAGCATCGAGAATGGCCCAATTTGACCACGCCGGCGGCTCGAAACGGGCTTGCCTGTATGCCCCGTCGATCAGCCCGTCCCGAGCTTTCCGACGATATATCATAATGGCGAATCGGGCGGGCGGATCGAGAGTTAGGGCCTCGACACGCCAAGCCGGCCCGCTGGAACCTCCATTCCGGAAGGCGCAAATAGTTTCTTCCGCGGATATACTCCGGGTGCGATCATACCAGCGCTAATGCACCGGATCCCATCAGAACTCCGCAGTTAAGCGTGCTTGGGCGAGAGTAGTACTAGGATGGGTGACCTCCTGGGAAGTCCTCGTGTTGCACCCCCTTTTTGCTTTTCGCGTCAATTTGGGCCTCCCCTCCTTGGCCGGAGATCCCCTCCCCCTCTCGTTATTCTTTTTTTTTTTTGTTACAGGGGCAACCACTGCAGCGCGATCCACTATATCGGACCCGCGGCGGCCGGCGTACGAGCTCGAGGCGTCGGAACGATGGGCATGGGGCGCACGGGGCCAAAAACCGTGGTCCTAGCATCGAGAATGGCCCAATTTGACCACGCCGGCGGCTCGAAACGGGCTTGCCTGTTTGCCCCGTCGATCAGCCCGTCCCGAGCTTTCCGACGATATATCATAATGGCGAATCGGGCGGGCGGATCGAGAGTTAGGGCCTCGACACGCCAAGCCGGCCCGCTGGAACCTCCATTCCGGAAGGCGCAAATAGTTTCTTCCGCGGATATACTCCGGGTGCGATCATACCAGCGCTAATGCACCGGATCCCATCAGAACTCCGCAGTTAAGCGTGCTTGGGCGAGAGTAGTACTAGGATGGGTGACCTCCTGGGAAGTCCTCGTGTTGCACCCCCTTTTTGCTTTTCGCGTCAATTTGGGCCTCCCCTCCTTGGCCGGAGATCACCTCCCCCTCTCGTTATTCTTTTTTTTTTTTGTTACAGGGGCAACCACTGCAGCGCGATCCACTATATCGGACCCGCGGCGGCCGGCGTACGAGCTCGAGGCGTCGGAACGATGGGCATGGGGCGCACGGGGCCAAAAACCGTGGTCCTAGCATCGAGAATGGCCCAATTTGACCACGCCGGCGGCTCGAAACGGGCTTGCCGGTTTGCCCCGTCGATCAGCCCGTCCCGAGCTTTCCGACGATATATCATAATGGCGAATCGGGCGGGCGGATCGAGAGTTAGGGCCTCGACACGCCAAGCCGGCCCGCTGGAACCTCCATTCCGGAAGGCGCAAATAGTTTCTTCCGCGGATATACTCCGGGTGCGATCATACCAGCGCTAATGCACCGGATCCCATCAGAACTCCGCAGTTAAGCGTGCTTGGGCGAGAGTAGTACTAGGATGGGTGACCTCCTGGGAAGTCCTCGTGTTGCACCCCCTTTTTGCTTTTCGCGTCAATTTGGGCCTCCCCTCCTTGGCCGGAGATCGCCTCCCCCTCTCGTTATTCTTTTTTTTTTTTGTTACAGGGGCAACCACTGCAGCGCGATCCACTATATCGGACCCGCGGCGGCCGGCGTACGAGCTCGAGGCGTCGGAACGATGGGCATGGGGCGCACGGGGCCAAAAACCGTGGTCCTAGCATCGAGAATGGCCCAATTTGACCACGCCGGCGGCTCGAAACGGGCTTGCCTGTTTGCCCCGTCGATCAGCCCGTCCCGAGCTTTCCGACGATATATCATAATGGCGAATCGGGCGGGCGGATCGAGAGTTAGGGCCTCGACACGCCAAGCCGGCCCGCTGGAACCTCCATTCCGGAAGGCGCAAATAGTTTCTTCCGCGGATATACTCCGGGTGCGATCATACCAGCGCTAATGCACCGGATCCCATCAGAACTCCGCAGTTAAGCGTGCTTGGGCGAGAGTAGTACTAGGACGGGTGACCTCCTGGGAAGTCCTCGTGTTGCACCCCTTTTTTGCTTTTCGCGTCAATTTGGGCCTCCCCTCCTTGGCCGGAGATCGCCTCCCCCTCTCGTTATTCTTTTTTTTTTTGTTACAGGGGCAACCACAGCAGCGCGATCCACTATATCGGACCCGCGGCGGCCGGCGTACGAGCTAGAGGCGTCGGAACGATGGGCATGGGGTGCACGGTGCCAAAAACCGTGGTCCTAACATCGAGAATGGCCAAATTTGACCACGCCGGCGGCTCGAAACGGGCTTGCCCGTTATCCCCGTCGATCAGCCCGTCCCGAGCTTTCCGACGATATATCATAATGGCGAATCGGGCGGGCGGATCGAGAGTTAGGGCCTCGACACGCCAAGCCGGCCTGCTGGAACCTGCATTCCGGAAGGCGCAAATAGTTTCTTCCGCGGATATACTCCGGGTGCGATCATACCAGCGCTAATGCACCGGATCCCATCAGAACTCCGCAGTTAAGCGTGCTTGGGCGAGAGTAGTACTAGGATGGGTGACCTCCTGGGAAGTCCTCGTGTTGCACCCCCTTTTTGCTTTTCGCGTCAATTTGGGCCTCCCCTCCTTGGCCGGAGATCGCCTCCCCCTCTCGTTATTCTTTTTTTTTTTTGTTACAGGGGCAACCACTGCAGCGCGATCCACTATATCGGACCCGCGGCGGCCGGCGTACGAGCTCGAGGCGTCGGAACGATGGGCATGGGGCGCACGGGGCCAAAAACCGTGGTCCTAGCATCGAGAATGGCCCAATTTGACCACGCCGGCGGCTCGAAACGGGCTTGCCGGTTTGCCCCGTCGATCAGCCCGTCCCGAGCTTTCCGACGATATATCATAATGGCGAATCGGGCGGGCGGATCGAGAGTTAGGGCCTCGACACGCCAAGCCGGCCCGCTGGAACCTCCATTCCGGAAGGCCCAAATAGTTTCTTCCGCGGATATACTCCGGGTGCGATCATACCAGCGCTAATGCACCGGATCCCATCAGAACTCCGCAGTTAAGCGTGCTTGGGCGAGAGTAGTACTAGGATGGGTGACCTCCTGGGAAGTCCTCGTGTTGCACCCCCTTTTTGCTTTTCGCGTCAATTTGGGCCTCCCCTCCTTGGTCGGAGATCGCCTCCCCCTCTCGTTATTCTTTTTTTTTTTGTTACAGGGGCAACCACTGCAGCGCGATCCACTATATCGGACCCGCGGCGGCCGGCGTACGAGCTCGAGGCGTCGGAACGATGGGCATGGGGCGCACGGGGCCAAAAACCGTGGTCCTAGCATCGAGAATGGCCCAATTTGACCACGCCGGCGGCTCGAAACGGGCTTGCCTGTATGCCCCGTCGATCAGCCCGTCCCGAGCTTTCCGACGATATATCATAATGGCGAATCGGGCGGGCGGATCGAGAGTTAGGGCCTCGACACGCCAAGCCGGCCCGCTGGAACCTCCATTCCGGAAGGCGCAAATAGTTTCTTCCGCGGATATACTCCGGGTGCGATCATACCAGCGCTAATGCACCGGATCCCATCAGAACTCCGCAGTTAAGCGTGCTTGGGCGAGAGTAGTACTAGGATGGGTGACCTCCTGGGAAGTCCTCGTGTTGCACCCCCTTTTTGCTTTTCGCGTCAATTTGGGCCTCCCCTCCTTGGCCGGAGATCCCCTCCCCCTCTCGTTATTCTTTTTTTTTTTTGTTACAGGGGCAACCACTGCAGCGCGATCCACTATATCGGACCCGCGGCGGCCGGCGTACGAGCTCGAGGCGTCGGAACGATGGGCATGGGGCGCACGGGGCCAAAAACCGTGGTCCTAGCATCGAGAATGGCCCAATTTGACCACGCCGGCGGCTCGAAACGGGCTTGCCTGTTTGCCCCGTCGATCAGCCCGTCCCGAGCTTTCCGACGATATATCATAATGGCGAATCGGGCGGGCGGATCGAGAGTTAGGGCCTCGACACGCCAAGCCGGCCCGCTGGAACCTCCATTCCGGAAGGCGCAAATAGTTTCTTCCGCGGATATACTCCGGGTGCGATCATACCAGCGCTAATGCACCGGATCCCATCAGAACTCCGCAGTTAAGCGTGCTTGGGCGAGAGTAGTACTAGGATGGGTGACCTCCTGGGAAGTCCTCGTGTTGCACCCCCTTTTTGCTTTTCGCGTCAATTTGGGCCTCCCCTCCTTGGCCGGAGATCACCTCCCCCTCTCGTTATTCTTTTTTTTTTTTGTTACAGGGGCAACCACTGCAGCGCGATCCACTATATCGGACCCGCGGCGGCCGGCGTACGAGCTCGAGGCGTCGGAACGATGGGCATGGGGCGCACGGGGCCAAAAACCGTGGTCCTAGCATCGAGAATGGCCCAATTTGACCACGCCGGCGGCTCGAAACGGGCTTGCCGGTTTGCCCCGTCGATCAGCCCGTCCCGAGCTTTCCGACGATATATCATAATGGCGAATCGGGCGGGCGGATCGAGAGTTAGGGCCTCGACACGCCAAGCCGGCCCGCTGGAACCTCCATTCCGGAAGGCGCAAATAGTTTCTTCCGCGGATATACTCCGGGTGCGATCATACCAGCGCTAATGCACCGGATCCCATCAGAACTCCGCAGTTAAGCGTGCTTGGGCGAGAGTAGTACTAGGATGGGTGACCTCCTGGGAAGTCCTCGTGTTGCACCCCCTTTTTGCTTTTCGCGTCAATTTGGGCCTCCCCTCCTTGGCCGGAGATCGCCTCCCCCTCTCGTTATTCTTTTTTTTTTTTGTTACAGGGGCAACCACTGCAGCGCGATCCACTATATCGGACCCGCGGCGGCCGGCGTACGAGCTCGAGGCGTCGGAACGATGGGCATGGGGCGCACGGGGCCAAAAACCGTGGTCCTAGCATCGAGAATGGCCCAATTTGACCACGCCGGCGGCTCGAAACGGGCTTGCCTGTTTGCCCCGTCGATCAGCCCGTCCCGAGCTTTCCGACGATATATCATAATGGCGAATCGGGCGGGCGGATCGAGAGTTAGGGCCTCGACACGCCAAGCCGGCCCGCTGGAACCTCCATTCCGGAAGGCGCAAATAGTTTCTTCCGCGGATATACTCCGGGTGCGATCATACCAGCGCTAATGCACCGGATCCCATCAGAACTCCGCAGTTAAGCGTGCTTGGGCGAGAGTAGTACTAGGACGGGTGACCTCCTGGGAAGTCCTCGTGTTGCACCCCTTTTTTGCTTTTCGCGTCAATTTGGGCCTCCCCTCCTTGGCCGGAGATCGCCTCCCCCTCTCGTTATTCTTTTTTTTTTTGTTACAGGGGCAACCACAGCAGCGCGATCCACTATATCGGACCCGCGGCGGCCGGCGTACGAGCTAGAGGCGTCGGAACGATGGGCATGGGGTGCACGGTGCCAAAAACCGTGGTCCTAACATCGAGAATGGCCAAATTTGACCACGCCGGCGGCTCGAAACGGGCTTGCCCGTTATCCCCGTCGATCAGCCCGTCCCGAGCTTTCCGACGATATATCATAATGGCGAATCGGGCGGGCGGATCGAGAGTTAGGGCCTCGACACGCCAAGCCGGCCTGCTGGAACCTGCATTCCGGAAGGCGCAAATAGTTTCTTCCGCGGATATACTCCGGGTGCGATCATACCAGCGCTAATGCACCGGATCCCATCAGAACTCCGCAGTTAAGCGTGCTTGGGCGAGAGTAGTACTAGGATGGGTGACCTCCTGGGAAGTCCTCGTGTTGCACCCCCTTTTTGCTTTTCGCGTCAATTTGGGCCTCCCCTCCTTGGCCGGAGATCGCCTCCCCCTCTCGTTATTCTTTTTTTTTTTTGTTACAGGGGCAACCACTGCAGCGCGATCCACTATATCGGACCCGCGGCGGCCGGCGTACGAGCTCGAGGCGTCGGAACGATGGGCATGGGGCGCACGGGGCCAAAAACCGTGGTCCTAGCATCGAGAATGGCCCAATTTGACCACGCCGGCGGCTCGAAACGGGCTTGCCGGTTTGCCCCGTCGATCAGCCCGTCCCGAGCTTTCCGACGATATATCATAATGGCGAATCGGGCGGGCGGATCGAGAGTTAGGGCCTCGACACGCCAAGCCGGCCCGCTGGAACCTCCATTCCGGAAGGCCCAAATAGTTTCTTCCGCGGATATACTCCGGGTGCGATCATACCAGCGCTAATGCACCGGATCCCATCAGAACTCCGCAGTTAAGCGTGCTTGGGCGAGAGTAGTACTAGGATGGGTGACCTCCTGGGAAGTCCTCGTGTTGCACCCCCTTTTTGCTTTTCGCGTCAATTTGGGCCTCCCCTCCTTGGTCGGAGATCGCCTCCCCCTCTCGTTATTCTTTTTTTTTTTGTTACAGGGGCAACCACTGCAGCGCGATCCACTATATCGGACCCGCGGCGGCCGGCGTACGAGCTCGAGGCGTCGGAACGATGGGCATGGGGCGCACGGGGCCAAAAACCGTGGTCCTAGCATCGAGAATGGCCCAATTTGACCACGCCGGCGGCTCGAAACGGGCTTGCCTGTATGCCCCGTCGATCAGCCCGTCCCGAGCTTTCCGACGATATATCATAATGGCGAATCGGGCGGGCGGATCGAGAGTTAGGGCCTCGACACGCCAAGCCGGCCCGCTGGAACCTCCATTCCGGAAGGCGCAAATAGTTTCTTCCGCGGATATACTCCGGGTGCGATCATACCAGCGCTAATGCACCGGATCCCATCAGAACTCCGCAGTTAAGCGTGCTTGGGCGAGAGTAGTACTAGGATGGGTGACCTCCTGGGAAGTCCTCGTGTTGCACCCCCTTTTTGCTTTTCGCGTCAATTTGGGCCTCCCCCTCTCGTTATTCTTTTTTTTTTTTGTTACAGGGGCAACCACTGCAGCGCGATCCACTATATCGGACCCGCGGCGGCCGGCGTACGAGCTAGAGGCGTCGGAACGATGGGCATGGGGTGCACGGTGCCAAAAACCGTGGTCCTAACATCGAGAATGGCCAAATTTGACCACGCCGGCGGCTCGAAACGGGCTTGCCCGTTATCCCCGTCGATCAGCCCGTCCCGAGCTTTCCGACGATATATCATAATGGCGAATCGGGCGGGCGGATCGAGAGTTAGGGCCTCGACACGCCAAGCCGGCCTGCTGGAACCTGCATTCCGGAAGGCGCAAATAGTTTCTTCCGCGGATATACTCCGGGTGCGATCATACCAGCGCTAATGCACCGGATCCCATCAGAACTCCGCAGTTAAGCGTGCTTGGGCGAGAGTAGTACTAGGATGGGTGACCTCCTGGGAAGTCCTCGTGTTGCACCCCCTTTTTGCTTTTCGCGTCAATTTGGGCCTCCCCTCCTTGGCCGGAGATCGCCTCCCCCTCTCGTTATTCTTTTTTTTTTTTGTTACAGGGGCAACCACTGCAGCGCGATCCACTATATCGGACCCGCGGCGGCCGGCGTACGAGCTCGAGGCGTCGGAACGATGGGCATGGGGCGCACGGGGCCAAAAACCGTGGTCCTAGCATCGAGAATGGCCCAATTTGACCACGCCGGCGGCTCGAAACGGGCTTGCCGGTTTGCCCCGTCGATCAGCCCGTCCCGAGCTTTCCGACGATATATCATAATGGCGAATCGGGCGGGCGGATCGAGAGTTAGGGCCTCGACACGCCAAGCCGGCCCGCTGGAACCTCCATTCCGGAAGGCCCAAATAGTTTCTTCCGCGGATATACTCCGGGTGCGATCATACCAGCGCTAATGCACCGGATCCCATCAGAACTCCGCAGTTAAGCGTGCTTGGGCGAGAGTAGTACTAGGATGGGTGACCTCCTGGGAAGTCCTCGTGTTGCACCCCCTTTTTGCTTTTCGCGTCAATTTGGGCCTCCCCTCCTTGGTCGGAGATCGCCTCCCCCTCTCGTTATTCTTTTTTTTTTTGTTACAGGGGCAACCACTGCAGCGCGATCCACTATATCGGACCCGCGGCGGCCGGCGTACGAGCTCGAGGCGTCGGAACGATGGGCATGGGGCGCACGGGGCCAAAAACCGTGGTCCTAGCATCGAGAATGGCCCAATTTGACCACGCCGGCGGCTCGAAACGGGCTTGCCTGTATGCCCCGTCGATCAGCCCGTCCCGAGCTTTCCGACGATATATCATAATGGCGAATCGGGCGGGCGGATCGAGAGTTAGGGCCTCGACACGCCAAGCCGGCCCGCTGGAACCTCCATTCCGGAAGGCGCAAATAGTTTCTTCCGCGGATATACTCCGGGTGCGATCATACCAGCGCTAATGCACCGGATCCCATCAGAACTCCGCAGTTAAGCGTGCTTGGGCGAGAGTAGTACTAGGATGGGTGACCTCCTGGGAAGTCCTCGTGTTGCACCCCCTTTTTGCTTTTCGCGTCAATTTGGGCCTCCCCCTCTCGTTATTCTTTTTTTTTTTTGTTACAGGGGCAACCACTGCAGCGCGATCCACTATATCGGACCCGCGGCGGCCGGCGTACGAGCTCGAGGCGTCGGAACGATGGGCATGGGGCGCACGGGGCCAAAAACCGTGGTCCTAGCATCGAGAATGGCCCAATTTGACCACGCCGGCGGCTCGAAACGGGCTTGCCTGTTTGCCCCGTCGATCAGCCCGTCCCGAGCTTTCCGACGATATATCATAATGGCGAATCGGGCGGGCGGATCGAGAGTTAGGGCCTCGACACGCCAAGCCGGCCCGCTGGAACCTCCATTCCGGAAGGCGCAAATAGTTTCTTCCGCGGATATACTCCGGGTGCGATCATACCAGCGCTAATGCACCGGATCCCATCAGAACTCCGCAGTTAAGCGTGCTTGGGCGAGAGTAGTACTAGGATGGGTGACCTCCTGGGAAGTCCTCGTGTTGCACCCCCTTTTTGCTTTTCGCGTCAATTTGGGCCTCCCCTCCTTGGCCGGAGATCGCCTCCCCCTCTCGTTATTCTTTTTTTTTTTTGTTACAGGGGCAACCACTGCAGCGCGATCCACTATATCGGACCCGCTGCGGCTGGCGTACGAGCTCGAGGCGTCGGAACGATGGGCATGGGGCGCACGGGGCCAAAAACCGTGGTCCTAGCATCGAGAATGGCCCAATTTGACCACGCCGGCGGCTCGAAACGGGCTTGCCTGTTTGCCCCGTCGATCAGCCCGTCCCGAGCTTTCCGACGATATATCATAATGGCGAATCGGGCGGGCGGATCGAGAGTTAGGGCCTCGACACGCCAAGCCGGCCCGCTGGAACCTCCATTCCGGAAGGCGCAAATAGATTCTTCCGCGGATATACTCCGGGTGCGATCATACCAGCGCTAATGCACCGGATCCCATCAGAACTCCGCAGTTAAGCGTGCTTGGGCGAGAGTAGTACTAGGACGGGTGACCTCCTGGGAAGTCCTCGTGTTGCACCCCTTTTTTGCTTTTCGCGTCAATTTGGGCCTCCCCTCCTTGGCCGGAGATCGCCTCCCCCTCTCGTTATTCTTTTTTTTTTTGTTACAGGGGCAACCACAGCAGCGCGATCCACTATATCGGACCCGCGGCGGCCGGCGTACGAGCTAGAGGCGTCGGAACGATGGGCATGGGGTGCACGGTGCCAAAAACCGTGGTCCTAACATCGAGAATGGCCAAATTTGACCACGCCGGCGGCTCGAAACGGGCTTGCCCGTTATCCCCGTCGATCAGCCCGTCCCGAGCTTTCCGACGATATATCATAATGGCGAATCGGGCGGGCGGATCGAGAGTTAGGGCCTCGACACGCCAAGCCGGCCTGCTGGAACCTGCATTCCGGAAGGCGCAAATAGTTTCTTCCGCGGATATACTCCGGGTGCGATCATACCAGCGCTAATGCACCGGATCCCATCAGAACTCCGCAGTTAAGCGTGCTTGGGCGAGAGTAGTACTAGGATGGGTGACCTCCTGGGAAGTCCTCGTGTTGCACCCCCTTTTTGCTTTTCGCGTCAATTTGGGCCTCCCCTCCTTGGCCGGAGATCGCCTCCCCCTCTCGTTATTCTTTTTTTTTTTTGTTACAGGGGCAACCACTGCAGCGCGATCCACTATATCGGACCCGCGGCGGCCGGCGTACGAGCTCGAGGCGTCGGAACGATGGGCATGGGGCGCACGGGGCCAAAAACCGTGGTCCTAGCATCGAGAATGGCCCAATTTGACCACGCCGGCGGCTCGAAACGGGCTTGCCGGTTTGCCCCGTCGATCAGCCCGTCCCGAGCTTTCCGACGATATATCATAATGGCGAATCGGGCGGGCGGATCGAGAGTTAGGGCCTCGACACGCCAAGCCGGCCCGCTGGAACCTCCATTCCGGAAGGCCCAAATAGTTTCTTCCGCGGATATACTCCGGGTGCGATCATACCAGCGCTAATGCACCGGATCCCATCAGAACTCCGCAGTTAAGCGTGCTTGGGCGAGAGTAGTACTAGGATGGGTGACCTCCTGGGAAGTCCTCGTGTTGCACCCCCTTTTTGCTTTTCGCGTCAATTTGGGCCTCCCCTCCTTGGTCGGAGATCGCCTCCCCCTCTCGTTATTCTTTTTTTTTTTGTTACAGGGGCAACCACTGCAGCGCGATCCACTATATCGGACCCGCGGCGGCCGGCGTACGAGCTCGAGGCGTCGGAACGATGGGCATGGGGCGCACGGGGCCAAAAACCGTGGTCCTAGCATCGAGAATGGCCCAATTTGACCACGCCGGCGGCTCGAAACGGGCTTGCCTGTTTGCCCCGTCGATCAGCCCGTCCCGAGCTTTCCGACGATATATCATAATGGCGAATCGGGCGGGCGGATCGAGAGTTAGGGCCTCGACACGCCAAGCCGGCCCGCTGGAACCTCCATTCCGGAAGGCGCAAATAGTTTCTTCCGCGGATATACTCCGGGTGCGATCATACCAGCGCTAATGCACCGGATCCCATCAGAACTCCGCAGTTAAGCGTGCTTGGGCGAGAGTAGTACTAGGATGGGTGACCTCCTGGGAAGTCCTCGTGTTGCACCCCCTTTTTGCTTTTCGCGTCAATTTGGGCCTCCCCCTCTCGTTATTCTTTTTTTTTTTTGTTACAGGGGCAACCACTGCAGCGCGATCCACTATATCGGACCCGCGGCGGCCGGCGTACGAGCTCGAGGCGTCGGAACGATGGGCATGGGGCGCACGGGGCCAAAAACCGTGGTCCTAGCATCGAGAATGGCCCAATTTGACCACGCCGGCGGCTCGAAACGGGCTTGCCTGTTTGCCCCGTCGATCAGCCCGTCCCGAGCTTTCCGACGATATATCATAATGGCGAATCGGGCGGGCGGATCGAGAGTTAGGGCCTCGACACGCCAAGCCGGCCCGCTGGAACCTCCATTCCGGAAGGCGCAAATAGTTTCTTCCGCGGATATACTCCGGGTGCGATCATACCAGCGCTAATGCACCGGATCCCATCAGAACTCCGCAGTTAAGCGTGCTTGGGCGAGAGTAGTACTAGGATGGGTGACCTCCTGGGAAGTCCTCGTGTTGCACCCCCTTTTTGCTTTTCGCGTCAATTTGGGCCTCCCCTCCTTGGCCGGAGATCACCTCCCCCTCTCGTTATTCTTTTTTTTTTTTGTTACAGGGGCAACCACTGCAGCGCGATCCACTATATCGGACCCGCGGCGGCCGGCGTACGAGCTCGAGGCGTCGGAACGATGGGCATGGGGCGCACGGGGCCAAAAACCGTGGTCCTAGCATCGAGAATGGCCCAATTTGACCACGCCGGCGGCTCGAAACGGGCTTGCCTGTTTGCCCCGTCGATCAGCCCGTCCCGAGCTTTCCGACGATATATCATAATGGCGAATCGGGCGGGCGGATCGAGAGTTAGGGCCTCGACACGCCAAGCCGGCCCGCTGGAACCTCCATTCCGGAAGGCGCAAATAGTTTCTTCCGCGGATATACTCCGGGTGCGATCATACCAGCGCTAATGCACCGGATCCCATCAGAACTCCGCAGTTAAGCGTGCTTGGGCGAGAGTAGTACTAGGACGGGTGACCTCCTGGGAAGTCCTCGTGTTGCACCCCTTTTTTGCTTTTCGCGTCAATTTGGGCCTCCCCTCCTTGGCCGGAGATCGCCTCCCCCTCTCGTTATTCTTTTTTTTTTTGTTACAGGGGCAACCACAGCAGCGCGATCCACTATATCGGACCCGCGGCGGCCGGCGTACGAGCTAGAGGCGTCGGAACGATGGGCATGGGGTGCACGGTGCCAAAAACCGTGGTCCTAACATCGAGAATGGCCAAATTTGACCACGCCGGCGGCTCGAAACGGGCTTGCCCGTTATCCCCGTCGATCAGCCCGTCCCGAGCTTTCCGACGATATATCATAATGGCGAATCGGGCGGGCGGATCGAGAGTTAGGGCCTCGACACGCCAAGCCGGCCTGCTGGAACCTGCATTCCGGAAGGCGCAAATAGTTTCTTCCGCGGATATACTCCGGGTGCGATCATACCAGCGCTAATGCACCGGATCCCATCAGAACTCCGCAGTTAAGCGTGCTTGGGCGAGAGTAGTACTAGGATGGGTGACCTCCTGGGAAGTCCTCGTGTTGCACCCCCTTTTTGCTTTTCGCGTCAATTTGGGCCTCCCCTCCTTGGCCGGAGATCGCCTCCCCCTCTCGTTATTCTTTTTTTTTTTTGTTACAGGGGCAACCACTGCAGCGCGATCCACTATATCGGACCCGCGGCGGCCGGCGTACGAGCTCGAGGCGTCGGAACGATGGGCATGGGGCGCACGGGGCCAAAAACCGTGGTCCTAGCATCGAGAATGGCCCAATTTGACCACGCCGGCGGCTCGAAACGGGCTTGCCGGTTTGCCCCGTCGATCAGCCCGTCCCGAGCTTTCCGACGATATATCATAATGGCGAATCGGGCGGGCGGATCGAGAGTTAGGGCCTCGACACGCCAAGCCGGCCCGCTGGAACCTCCATTCCGGAAGGCCCAAATAGTTTCTTCCGCGGATATACTCCGGGTGCGATCATACCAGCGCTAATGCACCGGATCCCATCAGAACTCCGCAGTTAAGCGTGCTTGGGCGAGAGTAGTACTAGGATGGGTGACCTCCTGGGAAGTCCTCGTGTTGCACCCCCTTTTTGCTTTTCGCGTCAATTTGGGCCTCCCCTCCTTGGTCGGAGATCGCCTCCCCCTCTCGTTATTCTTTTTTTTTTTGTTACAGGGGCAACCACTGCAGCGCGATCCACTATATCGGACCCGCGGCGGCCGGCGTACGAGCTCGAGGCGTCGGAACGATGGGCATGGGGCGCACGGGGCCAAAAACCGTGGTCCTAGCATCGAGAATGGCCCAATTTGACCACGCCGGCGGCTCGAAACGGGCTTGCCTGTATGCCCCGTCGATCAGCCCGTCCCGAGCTTTCCGACGATATATCATAATGGCGAATCGGGCGGGCGGATCGAGAGTTAGGGCCTCGACACGCCAAGCCGGCCCGCTGGAACCTCCATTCCGGAAGGCGCAAATAGTTTCTTCCGCGGATATACTCCGGGTGCGATCATACCAGCGCTAATGCACCGGATCCCATCAGAACTCCGCAGTTAAGCGTGCTTGGGCGAGAGTAGTACTAGGATGGGTGACCTCCTGGGAAGTCCTCGTGTTGCACCCCCTTTTTGCTTTTCGCGTCAATTTGGGCCTCCCCCTCTCGTTATTCTTTTTTTTTTTTGTTACAGGGGCAACCACTGCAGCGCGATCCACTATATCGGACCCGCGGCGGCCGGCGTACGAGCTCGAGGCGTCGGAACGATGGGCATGGGGCGCACGGGGCCAAAAACCGTGGTCCTAGCATCGAGAATGGCCCAATTTGACCACGCCGGCGGCTCGAAACGGGCTTGCCTGTTTGCCCCGTCGATCAGCCCGTCCCGAGCTTTCCGACGATATATCATAATGGCGAATCGGGCGGGCGGATCGAGAGTTAGGGCCTCGACACGCCAAGCCGGCCCGCTGGAACCTCCATTCCGGAAGGCGCAAATAGTTTCTTCCGCGGATATACTCCGGGTGCGATCATACCAGCGCTAATGCACCGGATCCCATCAGAACTCCGCAGTTAAGCGTGCTTGGGCGAGAGTAGTACTAGGATGGGTGACCTCCTGGGAAGTCCTCGTGTTGCACCCCCTTTTTGCTTTTCGCGTCAATTTGGGCCTCCCCTCCTTGGCCGGAGATCGCCTCCCCCTCTCGTTATTCTTTTTTTTTTTTGTTACAGGGGCAACCACTGCAGCGCGATCCACTATATCGGACCCGCTGCGGCTGGCGTACGAGCTCGAGGCGTCGGAACGATGGGCATGGGGCGCACGGGGCCAAAAACCGTGGTCCTAGCATCGAGAATGGCCCAATTTGACCACGCCGGCGGCTCGAAACGGGCTTGCCTGTTTGCCCCGTCGATCAGCCCGTCCCGAGCTTTCCGACGATATATCATAATGGCGAATCGGGCGGGCGGATCGAGAGTTAGGGCCTCGACACGCCAAGCCGGCCCGCTGGAACCTCCATTCCGGAAGGCGCAAATAGATTCTTCCGCGGATATACTCCGGGTGCGATCATACCAGCGCTAATGCACCGGATCCCATCAGAACTCCGCAGTTAAGCGTGCTTGGGCGAGAGTAGTACTAGGACGGGTGACCTCCTGGGAAGTCCTCGTGTTGCACCCCTTTTTTGCTTTTCGCGTCAATTTGGGCCTCCCCTCCTTGGCCGGAGATCGCCTCCCCCTCTCGTTATTCTTTTTTTTTTTGTTACAGGGGCAACCACAGCAGCGCGATCCACTATATCGGACCCGCGGCGGCCGGCGTACGAGCTAGAGGCGTCGGAACGATGGGCATGGGGTGCACGGTGCCAAAAACCGTGGTCCTAACATCGAGAATGGCCAAATTTGACCACGCCGGCGGCTCGAAACGGGCTTGCCCGTTATCCCCGTCGATCAGCCCGTCCCGAGCTTTCCGACGATATATCATAATGGCGAATCGGGCGGGCGGATCGAGAGTTAGGGCCTCGACACGCCAAGCCGGCCTGCTGGAACCTGCATTCCGGAAGGCGCAAATAGTTTCTTCCGCGGATATACTCCGGGTGCGATCATACCAGCGCTAATGCACCGGATCCCATCAGAACTCCGCAGTTAAGCGTGCTTGGGCGAGAGTAGTACTAGGATGGGTGACCTCCTGGGAAGTCCTCGTGTTGCACCCCCTTTTTGCTTTTCGCGTCAATTTGGGCCTCCCCTCCTTGGCCGGAGATCGCCTCCCCCTCTCGTTATTCTTTTTTTTTTTTGTTACAGGGGCAACCACTGCAGCGCGATCCACTATATCGGACCCGCGGCGGCCGGCGTACGAGCTCGAGGCGTCGGAACGATGGGCATGGGGCGCACGGGGCCAAAAACCGTGGTCCTAGCATCGAGAATGGCCCAATTTGACCACGCCGGCGGCTCGAAACGGGCTTGCCGGTTTGCCCCGTCGATCAGCCCGTCCCGAGCTTTCCGACGATATATCATAATGGCGAATCGGGCGGGCGGATCGAGAGTTAGGGCCTCGACACGCCAAGCCGGCCCGCTGGAACCTCCATTCCGGAAGGCCCAAATAGTTTCTTCCGCGGATATACTCCGGGTGCGATCATACCAGCGCTAATGCACCGGATCCCATCAGAACTCCGCAGTTAAGCGTGCTTGGGCGAGAGTAGTACTAGGATGGGTGACCTCCTGGGAAGTCCTCGTGTTGCACCCCCTTTTTGCTTTTCGCGTCAATTTGGGCCTCCCCTCCTTGGTCGGAGATCGCCTCCCCCTCTCGTTATTCTTTTTTTTTTTGTTACAGGGGCAACCACTGCAGCGCGATCCACTATATCGGACCCGCGGCGGCCGGCGTACGAGCTCGAGGCGTCGGAACGATGGGCATGGGGCGCACGGGGCCAAAAACCGTGGTCCTAGCATCGAGAATGGCCCAATTTGACCACGCCGGCGGCTCGAAACGGGCTTGCCTGTTTGCCCCGTCGATCAGCCCGTCCCGAGCTTTCCGACGATATATCATAATGGCGAATCGGGCGGGCGGATCGAGAGTTAGGGCCTCGACACGCCAAGCCGGCCCGCTGGAACCTCCATTCCGGAAGGCGCAAATAGTTTCTTCCGCGGATATACTCCGGGTGCGATCATACCAGCGCTAATGCACCGGATCCCATCAGAACTCCGCAGTTAAGCGTGCTTGGGCGAGAGTAGTACTAGGATGGGTGACCTCCTGGGAAGTCCTCGTGTTGCACCCCCTTTTTGCTTTTCGCGTCAATTTGGGCCTCCCCCTCTCGTTATTCTTTTTTTTTTTTGTTACAGGGGCAACCACTGCAGCGCGATCCACTATATCGGACCCGCGGCGGCCGGCGTACGAGCTCGAGGCGTCGGAACGATGGGCATGGGGCGCACGGGGCCAAAAACCGTGGTCCTAGCATCGAGAATGGCCCAATTTGACCACGCCGGCGGCTCGAAACAGGCTTGCCTGTTTGCCCCGTCGATCAGCCCGTCCCGAGCTTTCCGACGATATATCATAATGGCGAATCGGGCGGGCGGATCGAGAGTTAGGGCCTCGACACGCCAAGCCGGCCCGCTGGAACCTCCATTCCGGAAGGCGCAAATAGTTTCTTCCGCGGATATACTCCGGGTGCGATCATACCAGCGCTAATGCACCGGATCCCATCAGAACTCCGCAGTTAAGCGTGCTTGGGCGAGAGTAGTACTAGGATGGGTGACCTCCTGGGAAGTCCTCGTGTTGCACCCCCTTTTTGCTTTTCGCGTCAATTTGGGCCTCCCCTCCTTGGCCGGAGATCACCTCCCCCTCTCGTTATTCTTTTTTTTTTTTGTTACAGGGGCAACCACTGCAGCGCGATCCACTATATCGGACCCGCGGCGGCCGGCGTACGAGCTCGAGGCGTCGGAACGATGGGCATGGGGCGCACGGGGCCAAAAACCGTGGTCCTAGCATCGAGAATGGCCCAATTTGACCACGCCGGCGGCTCGAAACGGGCTTGCCGGTTTGCCCCGTCGATCAGCCCGTCCCGAGCTTTCCGACGATATATCATAATGGCGAATCGGGCGGGCGGATCGAGAGTTAGGGCCTCGACACGCCAAGCCGGCCCGCTGGAACCTCCATTCCGGAAGGCGCAAATAGTTTCTTCCGCGGATATACTCCGGGTGCGATCATACCAGCGCTAATGCACCGGATCCCATCAGAACTCCGCAGTTAAGCGTGCTTGGGCGAGAGTAGTACTAGGATGGGTGACCTCCTGGGAAGTCCTCGTGTTGCACCCCCTTTTTGCTTTTCGCGTCAATTTGGGCCTCCCCTCCTTGGCCGGAGATCGCCTCCCCCTCTCGTTATTCTTTTTTTTTTTTGTTACAGGGGCAACCACTGCAGCGCGATCCACTATATCGGACCCGCGGCGGCCGGCGTACGAGCTCGAGGCGTCGGAACGATGGGCATGGGGCGCACGGGGCCAAAAACCGTGGTCCTAGCATCGAGAATGGCCCAATTTGACCACGCCGGCGGCTCGAAACGGGCTTGCCTGTTTGCCCCGTCGATCAGCCCGTCCCGAGCTTTCCGACGATATATCATAATGGCGAATCGGGCGGGCGGATCGAGAGTTAGGGCCTCGACACGCCAAGCCGGCCCGCTGGAACCTCCATTCCGGAAGGCGCAAATAGTTTCTTCCGCGGATATACTCCGGGTGCGATCATACCAGCGCTAATGCACCGGATCCCATCAGAACTCCGCAGTTAAGCGTGCTTGGGCGAGAGTAGTACTAGGACGGGTGACCTCCTGGGAAGTCCTCGTGTTGCACCCCTTTTTTGCTTTTCGCGTCAATTTGGGCCTCCCCTCCTTGGCCGGAGATCGCCTCCCCCTCTCGTTATTCTTTTTTTTTTTGTTACAGGGGCAACCACAGCAGCGCGATCCACTATATCGGACCCGCGGCGGCCGGCGTACGAGCTAGAGGCGTCGGAACGATGGGCATGGGGTGCACGGTGCCAAAAACCGTGGTCCTAACATCGAGAATGGCCAAATTTGACCACGCCGGCGGCTCGAAACGGGCTTGCCCGTTATCCCCGTCGATCAGCCCGTCCCGAGCTTTCCGACGATATATCATAATGGCGAATCGGGCGGGCGGATCGAGAGTTAGGGCCTCGACACGCCAAGCCGGCCTGCTGGAACCTGCATTCCGGAAGGCGCAAATAGTTTCTTCCGCGGATATACTCCGGGTGCGATCATACCAGCGCTAATGCACCGGATCCCATCAGAACTCCGCAGTTAAGCGTGCTTGGGCGAGAGTAGTACTAGGATGGGTGACCTCCTGGGAAGTCCTCGTGTTGCACCCCCTTTTTGCTTTTCGCGTCAATTTGGGCCTCCCCTCCTTGGCCGGAGATCGCCTCCCCCTCTCGTTATTCTTTTTTTTTTTTGTTACAGGGGCAACCACTGCAGCGCGATCCACTATATCGGACCCGCTGCGGCCGGCGTACGAGCTCGAGGCGTCGGAACGATGGCATGGGGCGCACGGGGCCAAAAACCGTGGTCCTAGCATCGAGAATGGCCCAATTTGACCACGCCGGCGGCTCGAAACGGGCTTGCCGATTTGCCCCGTCGATCAGCCCGTCCCGAGCTTCCCGACGATATATCATAATGGCGAATCGGGCGGGCGGATCGAGAGTTAGGGCCTCGACACGCCAAGCCGGCCCGCTGGAACCTCCATTCCGGAAGGCGCAAATAGTTTCTTCCGCGGATATACTCCGGGTGCGATCATACCAGCGCTAATGCACCGGATCCCATCAGAACTCCGCAGTTAAGCGTGCTTGGGCGAGAGTAGTACTAGGATGGGTGACCTCCTGGGAAGTCCTCGTGTTGCACCCCCTTTTTGCTTTTCGCGTCAATTTGGGCCTCCCCTCCTTGGTCGGAGATCGCCTCCCCCTCTCGTTATTCTTTTTTTTTTTGTTACAGGGGCAACCACTGCAGCGCGATCCACTATATCGGACCCGTGGCGGCCGGCGTACGAGCTCGAGGCGTCGGAACGATGGGCATGGGGCGCACGGGGCCAAAAACCGTGGTCCTAGCATCGAGAATGGCCCAATTTGACCACGCCGGCGGCTCGAAACGGGCTTGCCTGTTTGCCCCGTCGATCAGCCCGTCCCGAGCTTTCCGACGATATATCATAATGGCGAATCGGGCGGGCGGATCGAGAGTTAGGGCCTCGACACGCCAAGCCGGCCCGCTGGAACCTCCATTCCGGAAGGCACAAATAGTTTCTTCCGCGGATATACTCCGGGTGCGATCATACCAGCGCTAATGCACCGGATCCCATCAGAACTCCGCAGTTAAGCGTGCTTGGGCGAGAGTAGTACTAGGATGGGTGACCTCCTGGGAAGTCCTCGTGTTGCACCCCCTTTTTGCTTTTCGCGTCAATTTGGGCCTCCCCCTCTCGTTATTCTTTTTTTTTTTTGTTACAGGGGCAACCACTGCAGCGCGATCCACTATATCGGACCCGCGGCGGCCGGCGTACGAGCTCGAGGCGTCGGAACGATGGGCATGGGGCGCACGGGGCCAAAAACCGTGGTCCTAGCATCGAGAATGGCCCAATTTGACCACGCCGGCGGCTCGAAACGGGCTTGCCGATTTGCCCCGTCGATCAGCCCGTCCCGAGCTTTCCGACGATATATCATAATGGCGAATCGGGCGGGCGGATCGAGAGTTAGGGCCTCGACACGCCAAGCCGGCCCGCTGGAACCTCCATTCCGGAAGGCGCAAATAGTTTCTTCCGCGGATATACTCCGGGTGCGATCATACCAGCGCTAATGCACCGGATCCCATCAGAACTCCGCAGTTAAGCGTGCTTGGGCGAGAGTAGTACTAGGATGGGTGACCTCCTGGGAAGTCCTCGTGTTGCACCCCCTTTTTGCTTTTCGCGTCAATTTGGGCCTCCCCCTCTCGTTATTCTTTTTTTTTTTTGTTACAGGGGCAACCACTGCAGCGCGATCCACTATATCGGACCCGCGGCGGCCGGCGTACGAGCTCGAGGCGTCGGAACGATGGGCATGGGGCGCACGGGGCCAAAAACCGTGGTCCTAGCATCGAGAATGGCCCAATTTGACCACGCCGGCGGCTCGAAACGGGCTTGCCTGTTTGCCCCGTCGATCAGCCCGTCCCGAGCTTTCCGACGATATATCATAATGGCGAATCGGGCGGGCGGATCGAGAGTTAGGGCCTCGACACGCCAAGCCGGCCCGCTGGAACCTCCATTCCGGAAGGCGCAAATAGTGTCTTCCGCGGATATACTCCGGGTGCGATCATACCAGCGCTAATGCACCGGATCCCATCAGAACTCCGCAGTTAAGCGTGCTTGGGCGAGAGTAGTACTAGGATGGGTGACCTCCTGGGAAGTCCTCGTGTTGCACCCCCTTTTTGCTTTTCGCGTCAATTTGGGCCTCCCCTCCTTGGCCGGAGATCACCTCCCCCTCTCGTTATTCTTTTTTTTTTTTGTTACAGGGGCAACCACTGCTGCGCGATCCACTATATCGGACCCGTGGCGGCCGGCGTACGAGCTCGAGGCGTCGGAACGATGGGCATGGGGCGCACGGGGCCAAAAACCGTGGTCCTAGCATCGAGAATGGCCCAATTTGACCACGCCGGCGGCTCGAAACGGGCTTGCCGGTTTGCCCCGTCGATCAGCCCGTCCCGAGCTTTCCGACGATATATCATAATGGCGAATCGGGCGGGCGGATCGAGAGTTAGGGCCTCGACACGCCAAGCCGGCCCGCTGGAACCTCCATTCCGGAAGGCGCAAATAGTTTCTTCCGCGGATATACTCCGGGTGCGATCATACCAGCGCTAATGCACCGGATCCCATCAGAACTCCGCAGTTAAGCGTGCTTGGGCGAGAGTAGTACTAGGACGGGTGACCTCCTGGGAAGTCCTCGTGTTGCACCCCTTTTTTGCTTTTCGCGTCAATTTGGGCCTCCCCTCCTTGGCCGGAGATCGCCTCCCCCTCTCGTTATTCTTTTTTTTTTGTTACAGGGGCAACCACAGCAGCGCGATCCACTATATCGGACCCGCGGCGGCCGGCGTACGAGCTAGAGGCGTCGGAACGATGGGCATGGGGTGCACGGTGCCAAAAACCGTGGTCCTAACATCGAGAATGGCCAAATTTGACCACGCCGGCGGCTCGAAACGGGCTTGCCCGTTATCCCCGTCGATCAGCCCGTCCCGAGCTTTCCGACGATATATCATAATGGCGAATCGGGCGGGCGGATCGAGAGTTAGGGCCTCGACACGCCAAGCCGGCCTGCTGGAACCTGCATTCCGGAAGGCGCAAATAGTTTCTTCCGCGGATATACTCCGGGTGCGATCATACCAGCGCTAATGCACCGGATCCCATCAGAACTCCGCAGTTAAGCGTGCTTGGGCGAGAGTAGTACTAGGATGGGTGACCTCCTGGGAAGTCCTCGTGTTGCACCCCCTTTTTGCTTTTCGCGTCAATTTGGGCCTCCCCTCCTTGGCCGGAGATCGCCTCCCCCTCTCGTTATTCTTTTTTTTTTTTGTTACAGGGGCAACCACTGCAGCGCGATCCACTATATCGGACCCGCGGCGGCCGGCGTACGAGCTCGAGGCGTCGGAACGATGGGCATGGGGCGCACGGGGCCAAAAACCGTGGTCCTAGCATCGAGAATGGCCCAATTTGACCACGCCGGCGGCTCGAAACGGGCTTGCCGGTTTGCCCCGTCGATCAGCCCGTCCCGAGCTTTCCGACGATATATCATAATGGCGAATCGGGCGGGCGGATCGAGAGTTAGGGCCTCGACACGCCAAGCCGGCCCGCTGGAACCTCCATTCCGGAAGGCGCAAATAGTTTCTTCCGCGGATATACTCCGGGTGCGATCATACCAGCGCTAATGCACCGGATCCCATCAGAACTCCGCAGTTAAGCGTGCTTGGGCGAGAGTAGTACTAGGATGGGTGACCTCCTGGGAAGTCCTCGTGTTGCACCCCCTTTTTGCTTTTCGCGTCAATTTGGGCCTCCCCTCCTTGGTCGGAGATCGCCTCCCCCTCTCGTTATTCTTTTTTTTTTTGTTACAGGGGCAACCACTGCAGCGCGATCCACTATATCGGACCCGCGGCGGCCGGCGTACGAGCTCGAGGCGTCGGAACGATGGGCATGGGGCGCACGGGGCCAAAAACCGTGGTCCTAGCATCGAGAATGGCCCAATTTGACCACGCCGGCGGCTCGAAACGGGCTTGCCTGTTTGCCCCGTCGATCAGCCCGTCCCGAGCTTTCCGACGATATATCATAATGGCGAATCGGGCGGGCGGATCGAGAGTTAGGGCCTCGACACGCCAAGCCGGCCCGCTGGAACCTCCATTCCGGAAGGCGCAAATAGTTTCTTCCGCGGATATACTCCGGGTGCGATCATACCAGCGCTAATGCACCGGATCCCATCAGAACTACGCAGTTAAGCGTGCTTGGGCGAGAGTAGTACTAGGATGGGTGACCTCCTGGGAAGTCCTCGTGTTGCACCCCCTTTTTGCTTTTCGCGTCAATTTGGGCCTCCCCCTCTCGTTATTCTTTTTTTTTTTTGTTACAGGGGCAACCACTGCAGCGCGATCCACTATATCGGACCCGCGGCGGCCGGCGTACGAGCTCGAGGCGTCGGAACGATGGGCATGGGGCGCACGGGGCCAAAAACCGTGGTCCTAGCATCGAGAATGGCCCAATTTGACCACGCCGGCGGCTCGAAACGGGCTTGCCTGTTTGCCCCGTCGATCAGCCCGTCCCGAGCTTTCCGACGATATATCATAATGGCGAATCGGGCGGGCGGATCGAGAGTTAGGGCCTCGACACGCCAAGCCGGCCCGCTGGAACCTCCATTCCGGAAGGCGCAAATAGTTTCTTCCGCGGATATACTCCGGGTGCGATCATACCAGCGCTAATGCACCGGATCCCATCAGAACTCCGCAGTTAAGCGTGCTTGGGCGAGAGTAGTACTAGGATGGGTGACCTCTTGGGAAGTCCTCGTGTTGCACCCCCTTTTTGCTTTTCGCGTCAATTTGGGCCTCCCCTCCTTGGCCGGAGATCACCTCCCCCTCTCGTTATTCTTTTTTTTTTTGTTACAGGGGCAACCACTGCTGCGCGATCCACTATATCGGACCCGCGGCGGCCGGCGTACGAGCTCGAGGCGTCGGAACGATGGGCATGGGGCGCACGGGGCCAAAAACCGTGGTCCTAGCATCGAGAATGGCCCAATTTGACCACGCCGGCGGCTCGAAACGGGCTTGCCGGTTTGCCCCGTCGATCAGCCCGTCCCGAGCTTTCCGACGATATATCATAATGGCGAATCGGGCGGGCGGATCGAGAGTTAGGGCCTCGACACGCCAAGCCGGCCCGCTGGAACCTCCATTCCGGAAGGCACAAATAGTTTCTTCCGCGGATATACTCCGGGTGCGATCATACCAGCGCTAATGCACCGGATCCCATCAGAACTCCGCAGTTAAGCGTGCTTGGGCGAGAGTAGTACTAGGATGGGTGACCTCCTGGGAAGTCCTCGTGTTGCACCCCCTTTTTGCTTTTCGCGTCAATTTGGGCCTCCCCTCCTTGGCCGGAGATCGCCTCCCCCTCTCGTTATTCTTTTTTTTTTTTGTTACAGGGGCAACCACTACAGCGCGATCCACTATATCGGACCCGCGGCGGCCGGCGTACGAGCTCGAGGCGTCGGAACGATGGGCATGGGGCGCACGGGGCCAAAAACCGTGGTCCTAGCATCGAGAATGGCCCAATTTGACCACGCCGGCGGCTCGAAACGGGTTGCCTGTTTGCCCCGTCGATCAGCCCGTCCCGAGCTTTCCGACGATATATCATAATGGCGAATCGGGCGGGCGGATCGAGAGTTAGGGCCTCGACACGCCAAGCCGGCCCGCTGGAACCTCCATTCCGGAAGGCGCAAATAGTTTCTTCCGCGGATATACTCCGGGTGCGATCATACCAGCGCTAATGCACCGGATCCCATCAGAACTCCGCAGTTAAGCGTGCTTGGGCGAGAGTAGTACTAGGATGGGTGACCTCCTGGGAAGTCCTCGTGTTGCACCCCTTTTTTGCTTTTCGCGTCAATTTGGGCCTCCCCTCCTTGGCCGGAGATCGCCTCCCCCTCTCGTTATTCTTTTTTTTTTTGTTACAGGGGCAACCACAGCAGCGCGATCCACTATATCGGACCCGCGGCGGCCGGCGTACGAGCTAGAGGCGTCGGAACGATGGGCATGGGGTGCACGGTGCCAAAAACCGTGGTCCTAACATCGAGAATGGCCAAATTTGACCACGCCGGCGGCTCGAAACGGGCTTGCCCGTTATCCCCGTCGATCAGCCCGTCCCGTGCTTTCCGACGATATATCATAATGGCGAATCGGGCGGGCGGATCGAGAGTTAGGGCCTCGACACACCAAGCCGGCCTGCTGGAACCTCCATTCCGGAAGGCGCAAATAGTTTCTTCCGCGGATATACTCCGGGTGCGATCATACCAGCGCTAATGCACCGGATCCCATCAGAACTCCGCAGTTAAGCGTGCTTGGGCGAGAGTAGTACTAGGATGGGTGACCTCCTGGGAAGTCCTCGTGTTGCACCCCCTTTTTGCTTTTCGCGTCAATTTGGGCCTCCCCTCCTTGGCCGGAGATCTCCTCCCCCTCTCGTTATTCTTTTTTTTTTTTGTTACAGGGGCAACCACTGCAGCGCGATCCACTATATCGGACCCGCGGCGGCCGGCGTACGAGCTCGAGGCGTCGGAACGATGGGCATGGGGCGCACGGGGCCAAAAACCGTGGTCCTAGCATCGAGAATGGCCCAATTTGACCACGCCGGCGGCTCGAAACGGGCTTGCCGGTTTGACCCGTCGATCAGCCCGTCCCGAGCTTTCCGACGATATATCATAATGGCGAATCGGGCGGGCGGATCGAGAGTTAGGGCCTCGACACGCCAAGCCGGCCCGCTGGAACCTCCATTCCGGAAGGCGCAAATAGTTTCTTCCGCGGATATACTCCGGGTGCGATCATACCAGCGCTAATGCACCGGATCCCATCAGAACTCCGCAGTTAAGCGTGCTTGGGCGAGAGTAGTACTAGGATGGGTGACCTCCTGGGAAGTCCTCGTGTTGCACCCCCTTTTTGCTTTTCGCGTCAATTTGGGCCTCCCCTCCTTGGCCGGAGATCGCCTCCCCCTCTCGTTATTCTTTTTTTTTTTTGTTACAGGGGCAACCACTGCAGCGCGATCCACTATATCGGACCCGCGGCGGCCGGCGTACGAGCTCGAGGCGTCGGAACGATGGGCATGGGGCGCACGGGGCCAAAAACCGTGGTCCTAGCATCGAGAATGGCCCAATTTGACCACACCGGCGGCTCGAAACGGGTTGCCTGTTTGCCCCGTCGATCAGCCCGTCCCGAGCTTTCCGACGATATATCATAATGGCGAATCGGGCGGGCGGATCGAGAGTTAGGGCCTCGACACGCCAAGCCGGCCCGCTGGAACCTCCATTCCGGAAGGCGCAAATAGTTTCTTCCGCGGATATACTTCGGGTGCGATCATACCAGCGCTAATGCACCGGATCTCATCAGAACTCCGCAGTTAAGCGTGCTTGGGCGAGAGTAGTACTAGGATGGGTGACCTCCTGGGAAGTCCTCGTGTTGCACCCCCTTTTTGCTTTTCGCGTCAATTTGGG
The DNA here is from genome assembly GCA_029852735.1 of Persea americana. NCBI lineage: Eukaryota > Viridiplantae > Streptophyta > Magnoliopsida > Laurales > Lauraceae > Persea > Persea americana. The sequence goes on along the minus strand of CM056810.1, from coordinate 44,782,971 downwards.
CCTCCCCTCCTTGGCCGGAGATCGCCTCCCCCTCTCGTTATTCTTTTTTTTTTTTGTTACAGGGGCAACCACTGCAGCGCGATCCACTATATCGGACCCGCGGCGGCCGGCGTACGAGCTCGAGGCGTCGGAACGATGGGCATGGGGCGCACGGGGCCAAAAACCGTGGTCCTAGCATGGAGAATGGCCCAATTTGACCACGCCGGCGGCTCGAAACGGGCTTGCCGGTTTGCCCCGTCGATCAGCCCGTCCCGAGCTTTCCGACGATATATCATAATGGCGAATCGGGCGGGCGGATCGAGAGTTAGGGCCTCGACACGCCAAGCCGGCCCGCTGGAACCTCCATTCCGGAAGGCGCAAATAGTTTCTTCCGCGGATATACTCCGGGTGCGATCATACCAGCGCTAATGCACCGGATCCCATCAGAACTCCGCAGTCAAGCGTGCTTGGGCGAGAGTAGTACTAGGATGGGTGACCTCCTGGGAAGTCCTCGTGTTGCACCCCCTTTTTGCTTTTCGCGTCAATTTGGGCCTCCCCTCCTTGGCCGGAGATCGTCTCCCCCTCTCGTTATTCTTTTTTTTTTTTTGTTACAGGGGCAACCACTGCAGCGCGATCCACTATATCGGACCCGCGGCGGCCGGCGTACGAGCTCGAGGCGTCGGAACGATGGGCATGGGGCGCACGGGGCCAAAAACCGTGGTCCTAGCATCGAGAATGGCCCAATTTGACCACGCCGGCGGCTCGAAACGGGCTTGCCGGTTTGCCCCGTCGATCAGCCCGTCCCGAGCTTTCCGACGATATATCATAATGGCGAATCGGGCGGGCGGATCGAGAGTTAGGGCCTCGACACGCCAAGCCGGCCCGCTGGAACCTCCATTCCGGAAGGCGCAAATAGTTTCTTCCGCGGATATACTCCGGGTGCGATCATACCAGCGCTAATGCACCGGATCCCATCAGAACTCCGCAGTTAAGCGTGCTTGGGCGAGAGTAGTACTAGGATGGGTGACCTCCTGGGAAGTCCTCGTGTTGCACCCCCTTTTTGCTATTCGCGTCAATTTGGGCCTCCCCTCCTTGGCCGGAGATCGCCTCCCCCTCTCGTTATTCTTTTTTTTTTTTGTTACAGGGGCAACCACTGCAGCGCGATCCACAATATCGGACCCGCGGCGGCCGGCGTACGAGCTCGAGGCGTCGAAACGATGGGCATGGGGCGCACGGGGCCAAAAACCGTGGTCCTAGCATCGAGAATGGCCCAATTTGACCACGCCGGCGGCTCGAAACGGGCTTGCCGGTTTGCCCCGTCGATCAGCTCGTCCCGAGCTTTCCGACGATATATCATAATGGCGAATCGGGCGGGCGGATCGAGAGTTAGGGCCTCGACAGGCCAAGCCGGCCCGCTGGAACCTCCATTCCGGAAGGCCCAAATAGTTTCTTCCGCGGATATACTCCGGGTGCGATCATACCAGCGCTAATGCACCGGATCCCATCAGAACTCCGCAGTTAAGCGTGCTTGGGCGAGAGTAGTACTAGGATGGGTGACCTCCTGGGAAGTCCTCGTGTTGCACCCCCTTTTTGCTTTTCGCGTCAATTTGGGCCTCCCCTCCTTGGTCGGAGATCGCCTCCCCCTCTCGTTATTCTTTTTTTTTTTGTTACAGGGGCAACCACTGCAGCGCGAACAACTATATCGGACCCGCGGCGGCCGGCGTACGAGCTCGAGGCGTCGGAACGATGGGCATGGGGCGCACGGGGCCAAAAACCGTGGTCCTAGCATCGAGAATGGCCCAATTTGACCACGCCGGCGGCTCGAAACGGGCTTGCCGGTTTGCCCCGTCGATCAGCCCGTCCCGAGCTTTCCGACGATATATCATAATGGCGAATCGGGCGGGCGGATCGAGAGTTAGGGCCTCGACACGCCAAGCCGGCCCGCTGGAACCTCCATTCCGGAAGGCGCAAATAGTTTCTTCCGCGGATATACTCCGGGTGCGATCATACCAGCGCTAATGCACCGGATCCCATCAGAACTCCGCAGTTAAGCGTGCTTGGGCGAGAGTAGTACTAGGATGGGTGACCTCCTGGGAAGTCCTCGTGTTGCACCCCCTTTTTGCTTTTCGCGTCAATTTGGGCCTCCCCTCCTTGGCCGGAGATCACCTCCCCCTCTCGTTATTCTTTTTTTTTTTTGTTACAGGGGAAACCACTGCAGCGCGATCCACTATATCGGACCCGCGGCGGCCGGCGTACGAGCTCGAGGCGTCGGAACGATGGGCATGGGGCGCACGGGGCCAAAAACCGTGGTCCTAGCATCGAGAATGGCCCAATTTGACCACGCCGGCGTCTCGAAACGGGCTTGCCTGTTTGCCCCGTCGATCAGCCCGTCCCGAGCTTTCCGACGATATATCATAATGGCGAATCGGGCGGGCGGATCGAGAGTTAGGGCCTCGACACGCCAAGCCGGCCCGCTGGAACCTCCATTCCGGAAGGCGCAAATAGTTTCTTCCGCGGATATACTCCGGGTGCGATCATACCAGCGCTAATGCACCGGATCCCATCAGAACTCCGCAGTTAAGCGTGCTTGGGCGAGAGTAGTACTAGGATGGGTGACCTCCTGGGAAGTCCTCGTGTTGCACCCCCTTTTTGCTATTCGCGTCAATTTGGGCCTCCCCTCCTTGGCCGGAGATCGCCTCCCCCTCTCGTTATTCTTTTTTTTTTTTGTTACAGGGGCAACCACTGCAGCGCGATCCACAATATCGGACCCGCGGCGGCCGGCGTACGAGCTCGAGGCGTCGAAACGATGGGCATGGGGCGCACGGGGCCAAAAACCGTGGTCCTAGCATCGAGAATGGCCCAATTTGACCACGCCGGCGGCTCGAAACGGGCTTGCCGGTTTGCCCCGTCGATCAGCCCGTCCCGAGCTTTCCGACGATATATCATAATGGCGAATCGGGCGGGCGGATCGAGAGTTAGGGCCTCGACACGCCAAGCCGGCCCGCTGGAACCTCCATTCCGGAAGGCGCAAATAGTTTCTTCCGCGGATATACTCCGGGTGCGATCATACCAGCGCTAATGCACCGGATCCCATCAGAACTCCGCAGTTAAGCGTGCTTGGGCGAGAGTAGTACTAGGATGGGTGACCTCCTGGGAAGTCCTCGTGTTGCACCCCCTTTTTGCTTTTCGCGTCAATTTGGGCCTCCCCTCCTTGGCCGGAGATCGCCTCCCCCTCTCGTTATTCTTTTTTTTTTTTGTTACAGGGGCAACCACTGCAGCGCGATCCACTATATCGGACCCGCGGCGGCCGGCGTACGAGCTCGAGGCGTCGGAACGATGGGCATGGGGCGCACGGGGCCAAAAACCGTGGTCCTAGCATCGAGAATGGCCCAATTTGACCACGCCGGCGGCTCGAAACGGGCTTGCCGGTTTGCCCCGTCGATCAGCCCGTCCCGAGCTTTCCGACGATATATCATAATGGCGAATCGGGCGGGCGGATCGAGAGTTAGGGCCTCGACACGCCAAGCCGGCCCGCTGGAACCTCCATTCCGGAAGGCGCAAATAGTTTCTTCCGCGGATATACTCCGGGTGCGATCATACCAGCGCTAATGCACCGGATCCCATCAGAACTCCGCAGTTAAGCGTGCTTGGGCGAGAGTAGTACTAGGATGGGTGACCTCCTGGGAAGTCCTCGTGTTGCACCCCCTTTTTGCTTTTCGCGTCAATTTGGGCCTCCCCTCCTTGGCCGGAGATCGCCTCCCCCTCTCGTTATTCTTTTTTTTTTTGTTACAGGGGCAACCACTGCAGCGCGATCCACTATATCGGACCCGCGGCGGCCGGCGTACGAGCTCGAGGCGTCGGAACGATGGGCATGGGGCGCACGGGGCCAAAAACCGTGGTCCTAGCATCGAGAATGGCCCAATTTGACCACGCCGGCGGCTCGAAACGGGTTGCCTGTTTGCCCCGTCGATCAGCCCGTCCCGAGCTTTCCGACGATATATCATAATGGCGAATCGGGCGGGCGGATCGAGAGTTAGGGCCTCGACACGCCAAGCCGGCCCGCTGGAACCTCCATTCCGGAAGGCGCAAATAGTTTCTTCCGCGGATATACTCCGGGTGCGATCATACCAGCGCTAATGCACCGGATCCCATCAGAACTCCGCAGTTAAGCGTGCTTGGGCGAGAGTAGTACTAGGATGGGTGACCTCCTGGGAAGTCCTCGTGTTGCACCCCCTTTTTGCTTTTCGCGTCAATTTGGGCCTCCCCTCCTTGGCCGGAGATCGCCTCCCCCTCTCGTTATTCTTTTTTTTTTTTGTTACAGGGGCAACCACTGCAGCGCGATCCACTATATCCGACCCGCGGCGGCCGGCGTACGAGCTCGAGGCGTCGGAACGATGGGCATGGGGCGCACGGGGCCAAAAACCGTGGTCCTAGCATCGAGAATGGCCCAATTTGACCACGCCGGCGGCTCGAAACGGGCTTGCCGGATTGCCCCGTCGATCAGCCCGTCCCGAGCTTTCCGACGATATATCATAATGGCGAATCGGGCGGGCGGATCGAGAGTTAGGGCCTCGACACGCCAAGCCGGCCCGCTGGAACCTCCATTCCGGAAGGCGCAAATAGTTTCTTCCGCGGATATACTCCGGGTGCGATCATACCAGCGCTAATGCACCGGATCCCATCAGAACTCCGCAGTTAAGCGTGCTTGGGCGAGAGTAGTACTAGGATGGGTGACCTCCTGGGAAGTCTTCGTGTTGCACCCCCTTTTTGCTTTTCGCGTCAATTAGGGCCTCCCCTCCTTGGCCGGAGATCGCCTCCCCCTCTCGTTATTCTTTTTTTTTTTTGTTACAGGGGCAACCACTGCAGCGCGATCCACTATATCGGACCCGCGGCGGCCGGCGTACGAGCTCGAGGCGTCGGAACGATGGGCATGGGGCGCACGGGGCCAAAAACCGTGGTCCTAGCATCGAGAATGGCCCAATTTGACCACGCCGGCGGCTCGAAACGGGCTTGCCGGTTTGCCCCGTCGATCAGCTCGTCCCGAGCTTTCCGACGATATATCATAATGGCGAATCGGGCGGGCGGATCGAGAGTTAGGGCCTCGACAGGCCAAGCCGGCCCGCTGGAACCTCCATTCCGGAAGGCCCAAATAGTTTCTTCCGCGGATATACTCCGGGTGCGATCATACCAGCGCTAATGCACCGGATCCCATCAGAACTCCGCAGTTAAGCGTGCTTGGGCGAGAGTAGTACTAGGATGGGTGACCTCCTGGGAAGTCCTCGTGTTGCACCCCCTTTTTGCTTTTCGCGTCAATTTGGGCCTCCCCTCCTTGGTCGGAGATCGCCTCCCCCTCTCGTTATTCTTTTTTTTTTTGTTATAGGGGCAACCACTGCAGCGCGAACAACTATATCGGACCCGCGGCGGCCGGCGTACGAGCTCGAGGCGTCGGAACGATGGGCATGGGGCGCACGGGGCCAAAAACCGTGGTCCTAGCATCGAGAATGGCCCAATTTGACCACGCCGGCGGCTCGAAACGGGCTTGCCGGTTTGCCCCGTCGATCAGCCCGTCCCGAGCTTTCCGACGATATATCATAATGGCGAATCGGGCGGGCGGATCGAGAGTTAGGGCCTCGACACGCCAAGCCGGCCCGCTGGAACCTCCATTCCGGAAGGCGCAAATAGTTTCTTCCGCGGATATACTCCGGGTGCGATCATACCAGCGCTAATGCACCGGATCCCATCAGAACTCCGCAGTTAAGCGTGCTTGGGCGAGAGTAGTACTAGGATGGGTGACCTCCTGGGAAGTCCTCGTGTTGCACCCCCTTTTTGCTTTTCGCGTCAATTTGGGCCTCCCCTCCTTGGCCGGAGATCACCTCCCCCTCTCGTTATTCTTTTTTTTTTTTGTTACAGGGGAAACCACTGCAGCGCGATCCACTATATCGGACCCGCGGCGGCCGGCGTACGAGCTCGAGGCGTCGGAACGATGGGCATGGGGCGCACGGGGCCAAAAACCGTGGTCCTAGCATCGAGAATGGCCCAATTTGACCACGCCGGCGTCTCGAAACGGGCTTGCCTGTTTGCCCCGTCGATCAGCCCGTCCCGAGCTTTCCGACGATATATCATAATGGCGAATCGGGCGGGCGGATCGAGAGTTAGGGCCTCGACACGCCAAGCCGGCCCGCTGGAACCTCCATTCCGGAAGGCGCAAATAGTTTCTTCCGCGGATATACTCCGGGTGCGATCATACCAGCGCTAATGCACCGGATCCCATCAGAACTCCGCAGTTAAGCGTGCTTGGGCGAGAGTAGTACTAGGATGGGTGACCTCCTGGGAAGTCCTCGTGTTGCACCCCCTTTTTGCTATTCGCGTCAATTTGGGCCTCCCCTCCTTGGCCGGAGATCGCCTCCCCCTCTCGTTATTCTTTTTTTTTTTTGTTACAGGGGCAACCACTGCAGCGCGATCCACAATATCGGACCCGCGGCGGCCGGCGTACGAGCTCGAGGCGTCGAAACGATGGGCATGGGGCGCACGGGGCCAAAAACCGTGGTCCTAGCATCGAGAATGGCCCAATTTGACCACGCCGGCGGCTCGAAACGGGCTTGCCTGTTTGCCCTGTCGATCAGCCCGTCCCGAGCTTTCCGACGATATATCATAATGGCGAATCGGGCGGGCGGATCGAGAGTTAGGGCCTCGACACGCCAAGCCGGCCCGCTGGAACCTCCATTCCGGAAGGCGCAAATAGTTTCTTCCGCGGATATACTCCGGGTGCGATCATACCAGCGCTAATGCACCGGATCCCATCAGAACTCCGCAGTTAAGCGTGCTTGGGCGAGAGTAGTACTAGGATGGGTGACCTCCTGGGAAGTCCTCGTGTTGCACCCCCTTTTTGCTTTTCGCGTCAATTTGGGCCTCCCCTCCTTGGCCGGAGATCGCCTCCCCCTCTCGTTATTCTTTTTTTTTTTTGTTACAGGGGCAACCACTGCAGCGCGATCCACTATATCGGACCCGCGGCGGCCGGCGTACGAGCTCGAGGCGTCGGAACGATGGGCATGGGGCGCACGGGGCCAAAAACCGTGGTCCTAGCATCGAGAATGGCCCAATTTGACCACGCCGGCGGCTCGAAACGGGCTTGCCGGATTGCCCCGTCGATCAGCCCGTCCCGAGCTTTCCGACGATATATCATAATGGCGAATCGGGCGGGCGGATCGAGAGTTAGGGCCTCGACACGCCAAGCCGGCCCGCTGGAACCTCCATTCCGGAAGGCGCAAATAGTTTCTTCCGCGGATATACTCCGGGTGCGATCATACCAGCGCTAATGCACCGGATCCCATCAGAACTCCGCAGTTAAGCGTGCTTGGGCGAGAGTAGTACAAGGATGGGTGACCTCCTGGGAAGTCCTCATGTTGCACCCCCTTTTTGCTTTTCGCGTCAATTTGGGCCTCCCCTCCTTGGCCGGAGATCGCCTCCCCCTCTCGTTATTCTTTTTTTTTTTGTTACAGGGGCAACCACAGCAGCGCGATCCACTATATCGGACCCGCGGCGGCCGGCGTACGAGCTAGAGGCGTCGGAACGATGGGCCTGGGGCGCACGGTGCCAAAAACCGTGGTCCTAACATCGAGAATGGCCAAATTTGACCACGCCGGCGGCTCGAAACGGGCTTGCCCGTTATCCCCGTCGATCAGCCCGTCCCGAGCTTTCCGACGATATATCATAATGGCGAATCGGGCGGGCGGATCGAGAGTTAGGGCCTCGACACGCCAAGCCGGCCTGCTGGAACCTCCATTCCGGAAGGCGCAAATAGTTTCTTCCGCGGATATACTCCGGGTGCGGTCATACCAGCGCTAATGCACCGGATCCCATCAGAACTCCGCAGTTAAGCGTGCTTGGGCGAGAGTAGTACTAGGATGGGTGACCTCCTGGGAAGTCCTCGTGTTGCACCCCCTTTTTGCTTTTCGCGTCAATTTGGGCCTCCCCTCCTTGGCCGGAGATCGCCTCCCCCTCTCGTTATTCTTTTTTTTTTTTGTTACAGGGGCAACCACTGCAGCGCGATCCACTATATCGGACCCGCGGCGGCCGGCGTACGAGCTCGAGGCGTCGGAACGATGGGCATGGGGCGCACGGGGCCAAAAACCGTGGTCCTAGCATCGAGAATGGCCCAATTTGACCACGCCGGCGGCTCGAAACGGGCTTGCCGGTTTGCCCCGTCGATCAGCCCGTCCCGAGCTTTCCGACGATATATCATAATGGCGAATCGGGCGGGCGGATCGAGAGTTAGGGCCTCGACACGCCAAGCCGGCCCGCTGGAACCTCCATTCCGGAAGGCGCAAATAGTTTCTTCCGCGGATATACTCCGGGTGCGATCATACCAGCGCTAATGCACCGGATCCCATCAGAACTCCGCAGTTAAGCGTGCTTGGGCGAGAGTAGTACTAGGATGGGTGACCTCCTGGGAAGTCCTCGTGTTGCACCCCCTTTTTGCTTTTCGCGTCAATTTGGGCCTCCCCTCCTTGGTCGGAGATCGCCTCCCCCTCTCGTTATTCTTTTTTTTTTTGTTACAGGGGCAACCACTGCAGCGCGATCCACTATATCGGACCCGCGGCGGCCGGCGTACGAGCTCGAGGCGTCGGAACGATGGGCATGGGGCGCACGGGGCCAAAAACCGTGGTCCTAGCATCGAGAATGGCCCAATTTGACCACGCCGGCGGCTCGAAACGGGCTTGCCGGTTTGCCCCGTCGATCAGCCCGTCCCGAGCTTTCCGACGATATATCATAATGGCGAATCGGGCGGGCGGATCGAGAGTTAGGGCCTCGACACGCCAAGCCGGCCCGCTGGAACCTCCATTCCGGAAGGCGCAAATAGTTTCTTCCGCGGATATACTCCGGGTGCGATCATACCAGCGCTAATGCACCGGATCCCATCAGAACTCCACAGTTAAGCGTGCTTGGGCGAGAGTAGTACTAGGATGGGTGACCTCCTGGGAAGTCCTCGTGTTGCACCCCCTTTTTGCTTTTCGCGTCAATTTGGGCCTCCCCTCCTTGGTCGGAGATCGCCTCCCCCTCTCGTTATTCTTTTTTTTTTTGTTACAGGGGCAACCACTGCAGCGCGATCCACTATATCGGACCCGCGGCGGCCGGCGTACGAGCTCGAGGCGTCGGAACGATGGGCATGGGGCGCACGGGGCCAAAAACCGTGGTCCTAGCATCGAGAATGGCCCAATTTGACCACGCCGGCGGCTCGAAACGGGCTTGCCGGTTTGCCCCGTCGATCAGCCCGTCCCGAGCTTTCCGACGATATATCATAATGGCGAATCGGGCGGGCGGATCGAGAGTTAGGGCCTCGACACGCCAAGCCGGCCCGCTGGAACCTCCATTCCGGAAGGCGCAAATAGTTTCTTCCGCGGATATACTCCGGGTGCGATCATACCAGCGCTAATGCACCGGATCCCATCAGAACTCCGCAGTTAAGCGTGCTTGGGCGAGAGTAGTACTAGGATGGGTGACCTCCTGGGAAGTCCTCGTGTTGCACCCCCTTTTTGCTTTTCGCGTCAATTTGGGCCTCCCCTCCTTGGTCGGAGATCGCCTCCCCCTCTCGTTATTCTTTTTTTTTTTGTTACAGGGGCAACCACTGCAGCGCGATCCACTATATCGGACCCGCGGCGGCCGGCGTACGAGCTCGAGGCGTCGGAACGATGGGCATGGGGCGCACGGGGCCAAAAACCGTGGTCCTAGCATCGAGAATGGCCCAATTTGACCACGCCGGCGGCTCGAAACGGGCTTGCCTGTTTGCCCCGTCGATCAGCCCGTCCCGAGCTTTCCGACGATATATCATAATGGCGAATCGGGCGGGCGGATCGAGAGTTAGGGCCTCGACACGCCAAGCCGGCCCGCTGGAACCTCCATTCCGGAAGGCGCAAATAGTTTCTTCCGCGGATATACTCCGGGTGCGATCATACCAGCGCTAATGCACCGGATCCCATCAGAACTCCGCAGTTAAGCGTGCTTGGGCGAGAGTAGTACTAGGATGGGTGACCTCCTGGGAAGTCCTCGTGTTGCACCCCCTTTTTGCTATTCGCGTCAATTTGGGCCTCCCCTCCTTGGCCGGAGATCGCCTCCCCCTCTCGTTATTCTTTTTTTTTTTTGTTACAGGGGCAACCACTGCAGCGCGATCCACAATATCGGACCCGCGGCGGCCGGCGTACGAGCTCGAGGCGTCGAAACGATGGGCATGGGGCGCACGGGGCCAAAAACCGTGGTCCTAGCATCGAGAATGGCCCAATTTGACCACGCCGGCGGCTCGAAACGGGCTTGCCTGTTTGCCCCGTCGATCAGCCCGTCCCGAGCTTTCCGACGATATATCATAATGGCGAATCGGGCGGGCGGATCGAGAGTTAGGGCCTCGACACGCCAAGCCGGCCTGCTGGAACCTCCATTCCGGAAGGCGCAAATAGTTTCTTCCGCGGATATACTCCGGGTGCGATCATACCAGCGCTAATGCACCGGATCCCATCAGAACTCCGCAGTTAAGCGTGCTTGGGCGAGAGTAGTACTAGGATGGGTGACCTCCTGGGAAGTCCTCGTGTTGCACCCCCTTTTTGCTTTTCGCGTCAATTTGGGCCTCCCCTCCTTGGCCGGAGATCGCCTCCCCCTCTCGTTATTCTTTTTTTTTTTTTGTTACAGGGGCAACCACTGCAGCGCGATCCACTATATCGGACCCGCGGCGGCCGGCGTACGAGCTCGAGGCGTCGGAACGATGGGCATGTGGCGCACGGGGCCAAAAACCGTGGTCCTAGCATCGAGAATGGCCCAATTTGACCACGCCGGCGGCTCGAAACGGGCTTGCCGGTTTGCCCCGTCGATCAGCCCGTCCCGAGCTTTCCGACGATATATCATAATGGCGAATCGGGCGGGCGGATCGAGAGTTAGGGCCTCGACACGCCAAGCCGGCCCGCTGGAACCTCCATTCCGGAAGGCGCAAATAGTTTCTTCCGCGGATATACTCCGGGTGCGATCATACCAGCGCTAATGCACCGGATCCCATCAGAACTCCGCAGTTAAGCGTGCTTGGGCGAGAGTAGTACTAGGATGGGTGACCTCCTGGGAAGTCCTCGTGTTGCACCCCCTTTTTGCTTTTCGCGTCAATTTGGGCCTCCCCTCCTTGGCCGGAGATCGCCTCCCCCTCTCGTTATTCTTTTTTTTTTTTGTTACAGGGGCAACCACTGCAGCGCGATCCACTATATCGGACCCGCGGCGGCCGGCGTACGAGCTCGAGGCGTCGGAACGATGGGCATGGGGCGCACGGGGCCAAAAACCGTGGTCCTAGCATCGAGAATGGCCCAATTTGACCACGCCGGCGGCTCGAAACGGGCTTGCCTGTTTGCCCCGTCGATCAGCCCGTCCCGAGCTTTCCGACGATATATCATAATGGCGAATCGGGCGGGCGGATCGAGAGTTAGGGCCTCGACACGCCAAGCCGGCCCGCTGGAACCTCCATTCCGGAAGGCGCAAATAGTTTCTTCCGCGGATATACTCCGGGTGCGATCATACCAGCGCTAATGCACCGGATCCCATCAGAACTCCGCAGTTAAGCGTGCTTGGGTGAGAGTAGTACTGGGATGGGTGACCTCCTGGGATGTCCTCGTGTTGCACCCCTTTTTTGCTTTTCGCGTCAATTTGGGCCTCCCCTCCTTGGCCGGAGATCGCCTCCCCCTCTCGTTATTCTTTTTTTTTTTGTTACAGGGGCAACCACAGCAGCGCGATCCACTATATCGGACCCGCGGCGGCCGGCGTACGAGCTAGAGGCGTCGGAACGATGGGCATGGGGCGCACGGTGCCAAAAACCGTGGTCCTAACATCGAGAATGGCCAAATTTGACCACGCCGGCGGCTCGAAACGGGCTTGCCCGTTATCCCCGTCGATCAGCCCGTCCCGAGCTTTCCGACGATATATCATAATGGCGAATCGGGCGGGCGGATCGAGAGTTAGGGCCTCGACACGCCAAGCCGGCCTGCTGGAACCACCATTCCGGAAGGCGCAAATAGTTTCTTCCGCGGATATACTCCGGGTGCGATCATACCAGCGCTAATGCACCGGATCCCATCAGAACTCCGCAGTTAAGCGTGCTTGGGCGAGAGTAGTACTAGGATGGGTGACCTCCTGGGAAGTCCTCGTGTTGCACCCCCTTTTTGCTTTTCGCGTCAATTTGGGCCTCCCCTCCTTGGCCGGAGATCGCCTCCCCCTCTCGTTATTCTTTTTTTTTTTTGTTACAGGGGCAACCACTGCAGCGCGATCCACTATATCGGACCCGCGGCGGCCGGCGTACGAGCTCGAGGCGTCGGAACGATGGGCATGGGGCGCACGGGGCCAAAAACCGTGGTCCTAGCATGGAGAATGGCCCAATTTGACCACGCCGGCGGCTCGAAACGGGCTTGCCGGTTTGCCCCGTCGATCAGCCCGTCCCGAGCTTTCCGACGATATATCATAATGGCGAATCGGGCGGGCGGATCGAGAGTTAGGGCCTCGACACGCCAAGCCGGCCCGCTGGAACCTCCATTCCGGAAGGCGCAAATAGTTTCTTCCGCGGATATACTCCGGGTGCGATCATACCAGCGCTAATGCACCGGATCCCATCAGAACTCCGCAGTCAAGCGTGCTTGGGCGAGAGTAGTACTAGGATGGGTGACCTCCTGGGAAGTCCTCGTGTTGCACCCCCTTTTTGCTTTTCGCGTCAATTTGGGCCTCCCCTCCTTGGCCGGAGATCGTCTCCCCCTCTCGTTATTCTTTTTTTTTTTTGTTACAGGGGCAACCACTGCAGCGCGATCCACTATATCGGACCCGCGGCGGCCGGCGTACGAGCTCGAGGCGTCGGAACGATGGGCATGGGGCGCACGGGGCCAAAAACCGTGGTCCTAGCATCGAGAATGGCCCAATTTGACCACGCCGGCGGCTCGAAACGGGCTTGCCGGTTTGCCCCGTCGATCAGCCCGTCCCGAGCTTTCCGACGATATATCATAATGGCGAATCGGGCGGGCGGATCGAGAGTTAGGGCCTCGACACGCCAAGCCGGCCCGCTGGAACCTCCATTCCGGAAGGCGCAAATAGTTTCTTCCGCGGATATACTCCGGGTGCGATCATACCAGCGCTAATGCACCGGATCCCATCAGAACTCCGCAGTTAAGCGTGCTTGGGCGAGAGTAGTACTAGGATGGGTGACCTCCTGGGAAGTCCTCGTGTTGCACCCCCTTTTTGCTATTCGCGTCAATTTGGGCCTCCCCTCCTTGGCCGGAGATCGCCTCCCCCTCTCGTTATTCTTTTTTTTTTTTGTTACAGGGGCAACCACTGCAGCGCGATCCACAATATCGGACCCGCGGCGGCCGGCGTACGAGCTCGAGGCGTCGAAACGATGGGCATGGGGCGCACGGGGCCAAAAACCGTGGTCCTAGCATCGAGAATGGCCCAATTTGACCACGCCGGCGGCTCGAAACGGGCTTGCCTGTTTGCCCCGTCGATCAGCCCGTCCCGAGCTTTCCGACGATATATCATAATGGCGAATCGGGCGGGCGGATCGAGAGTTAGGGCCTCGACACGCCAAGCCGGCCTGCTGGAACCTCCATTCCGGAAGGCGCAAATAGTTTCTTCCGCGGATATACTCCGGGTGCGATCATACCAGCGCTAATGCACCGGATCCCATCAGAACTCCGCAGTTAAGCGTGCTTGGGCGAGAGTAGTACTAGGATGGGTGACCTCCTGGGAAGTCCTCGTGTTGCACCCCCTTTTTGCTTTTCGCGTCAATTTGGGCCTCCCCTCCTTGGCCGGAGATCGCCTCCCCCTCTCGTTATTCTTTTTTTTTTTTGTTACAGGGGCAACCACTGCAGCGCGATCCACTATATCGGACCCGCGGCGGCCGGCGTACGAGCTCGAGGCGTCGGAACGATGGGCATGGGGCGCACGGGGCCAAAAACCGTGGTCCTAGCATCGAGAATGGCCCAATTTGACCACGCCGGCGGCTCGAAACGGGCTTGCCGGTTTGCCCCGTCGATCAGCCCGTCCCGAGCTTTCCGACGATATATCATAATGGCGAATCGGGCGGGCGGATCGAGAGTTAGGGCCTCGACACGCCAAGCCGGCCCGCTGGAACCTCCATTCCGGAAGGCGCAAATAGTTTCTTCCGCGGATATACTCCGGGTGCGATCATACCAGCGCTAATGCACCGGATCCCATCAGAACTCCGCAGTTAAGCGTGCTTGGGTGAGAGTAGTACTGGGATGGGTGACCTCCTGGGAAGTCCTCGTGTTGCACCCCTTTTTTGCTTTTCGCGTCAATTTGGGCCTCCCCTCCTTGGCCGGAGATCGCCTCCCCCTCTCGTTATTCTTTTTTTTTTTGTTACAGGGGCAACCACAGCAGCGCGATCCACTATATCGGACCCGCGGCGGCCGGCGTACGAGCTAGAGGCGTCGGAACGATGGGCATGGGGCGCACGGTGCCAAAAACCGTGGTCCTAACATCGAGAATGGCCAAATTTGACCACGCCGGCGGCTCGAAACGGGCTTGCCCGTTATCCCCGTCGATCAGCCCGTCCCGAGCTTTCCGACGATATATCATAATGGCGAATCGGGCGGGCGGATCGAGAGTTAGGGCCTCGACACGCCAAGCCGGCCTGCTGGAACCTCCATTCCGGAAGGCGCAAATAGTTTCTTCCGCGGATATACTCCGGGTGCGATCATACCAGCGCTAATGCACCGGATCCCATCAGAACTCCGCAGTTAAGCGTGCTTGGGCGAGAGTAGTACTAGGATGGGTGACCTCCTGGGAAGTCCTCGTGTTGCACCCCCTTTTTGCTTTTCGCGTCAATTTGGGCCTCCCCTCCTTGGCCGGAGATCGCCTCCCCCTCTCGTTATTCTTTTTTTTTTTTGTTACAGGGGCAACCACTGCAGCGCGATCCACTATATCGGACCCGCGGCGGCCGGCGTACGAGCTCGAGGCGTCGGAACGATGGGCATGGGGCGCACGGGGCCAAAAACCGTGGTCCTAGCATGGAGAATGGCCCAATTTGACCACGCCGGCGGCTCGAAACGGGCTTGCCGGTTTGCCCCGTCGATCAGCCCGTCCCGAGCTTTCCGACGATATATCATAATGGCGAATCGGGCGGGCGGATCGAGAGTTAGGGCCTCGACACGCCAAGCCGGCCCGCTGGAACCTCCATTCCGGAAGGCGCAAATAGTTTCTTCCGCGGATATACTCCGGGTGCGATCATACCAGCGCTAATGCACCGGATCCCATCAGAACTCCGCAGTTAAGCGTGCTTGGGCGAGAGTAGTACTAGGATGGGTGACCTCCTGGGAAGTCCTCGTGTTGCACCCCCTTTTTGCTTTTCGCGTCAATTTGGGCCTCCCCTCCTTGGCCGGAGATCGCCTCCCCCTCTCGTTATTCTTTTTTTTTTTTGTTACAGGGGCAACCACTGCAGCGCGATCCACTATATCGGACCCGCGGCGGCCGGCGTACGAGCTCGAGGCGTCGGAACGATGGGCATGGGGCGCACGGGGCCAAAAACCGTGGTCCTAGCAAGGAGAATGGCCCAATTTGACCACGCCGGCGGCTCGAAACGGGCTTGCCGGTTTGCCCCGTCGATCAGCCCGTCCCGAGCTTTCCGACGATATATCATAATGGCGAATCGGGCGGGCGGATCGAGAGTTAGGGCCTCGACACGCCAAGCCGGCCCGCTGGAACCTCCATTCCGGAAGGCGCAAATAGTTTCTTCCGCGGATATACTCCGGGTGCGATCATACCAGCGCTAATGCACCGGATCCCATCAGAACTCCGCAGTCAAGCGTGCTTGGGCGAGAGTAGTACTAGGATGGGTGACCTCCTGGGAAGTCCTCGTGTTGCACCCCCTTTTTGCTTTTCGCGTCAATTTGGGCCTCCCCTCCTTGGCCGGAGATCGTCTCCCCCTCTCGTTATTCTTTTTTTTTTTTGTTACAGGGGCAACCACTGCAGCGCGATCCACTATATCGGACCCGCGGCGGCCGGCGTACGAGCTCGAGGCGTCGGAACGATGGGCATGGGGCGCACGGGGCCAAAAACCGTGGTCCTAGCATCGAGAATGGCCCAATTTGACCACGCCGGCGGCTCGAAACGGGCTTGCCGGTTTGCCCCGTCGATCAGCCCGTCCCGAGCTTTCCGACGATATATCATAATGGCGAATCGGGCGGGCGGATCGAGAGTTAGGGCCTCGACACGCCAAGCCGGCCCGCTGGAACCTCCATTCCGGAAGGCGCAAATAGTTTCTTCCGCGGATATACTCCGGGTGCGATCATACCAGCGCTAATGCACCGGATCCCATCAGAACTCCGCAGTTAAGCGTGCTTGGGCGAGAGTAGTACTAGGATGGGTGACCTCCTGGGAAGTCCTCGTGTTGCACCCCCTTTTTGCTATTCGCGTCAATTTGGGCCTCCCCTCCTTGGCCGGAGATCGCCTCCCCCTCTCGTTATTCTTTTTTTTTTTTGTTACAGGGGCAACCACTGCAGCGCGATCCACTATATCGGACCCGCGGCGGCCGGCGTACGAGCTCGAGGCGTCGGAACGATGGGCATGGGGCGCACGGGGCCAAAAACCGTGGTCCTAGCATGGAGAATGGCCCAATTTGACCACGCCGGCGGCTCGAAACGGGCTTGCCGGTTTGCCCCGTCGATCAGCCCGTCCCGAGCTTTCCGACGATATATCATAATGGCGAATCGGGCGGGCGGATCGAGAGTTAGGGCCTCGACACGCCAAGCCGGCCCGCTGGAACCTCCATTCCGGAAGGCGCAAATAGTTTCTTCCGCGGATATACTCCGGGTGCGATCATACCAGCGCTAATGCACCGGATCCCATCAGAACTCCGCAGTTAAGCGTGCTTGGGCGAGAGTAGTACTAGGATGGGTGACCTCCTGGGAAGTCCTCGTGTTGCACCCCCTTTTTGCTTTTCGCGTCAATTTGGGCCTCCCCTCCTTGGCCGGAGATCGCCTCCCCCTCTCGTTATTCTTTTTTTTTTTTGTTACAGGGGCAACCACTGCAGCGCGATCCACTATATCGGACCCGCGGCGGCCGGCGTACGAGCTCGAGGCGTCGGAACGATGGGCATGGGGCGCACGGGGCCAAAAACCGTGGTCCTAGCAAGGAGAATGGCCCAATTTGACCACGCCGGCGGCTCGAAACGGGCTTGCCGGTTTGCCCCGTCGATCAGCCCGTCCCGAGCTTTCCGACGATATATCATAATGGCGAATCGGGCGGGCGGATCGAGAGTTAGGGCCTCGACACGCCAAGCCGGCCCGCTGGAACCTCCATTCCGGAAGGCGCAAATAGTTTCTTCCGCGGATATACTCCGGGTGCGATCATACCAGCGCTAATGCACCGGATCCCATCAGAACTCCGCAGTCAAGCGTGCTTGGGCGAGAGTAGTACTAGGATGGGTGACCTCCTGGGAAGTCCTCGTGTTGCACCCCCTTTTTGCTTTTCGCGTCAATTTGGGCCTCCCCTCCTTGGCCGGAGATCGTCTCCCCCTCTCGTTATTCTTTTTTTTTTTTGTTACAGGGGCAACCACTGCAGCGCGATCCACTATATCGGACCCGCGGCGGCCGGCGTACGAGCTCGAGGCGTCGGAACGATGGGCATGGGGCGCACGGGGCCAAAAACCGTGGTCCTAGCATCGAGAATGGCCCAATTTGACCACGCCGGCGGCTCGAAACGGGCTTGCCGGTTTGCCCCGTCGATCAGCCCGTCCCGAGCTTTCCGACGATATATCATAATGGCGAATCGGGCGGGCGGATCGAGAGTTAGGGCCTCGACACGCCAAGCCGGCCCGCTGGAACCTCCATTCCGGAAGGCGCAAATAGTTTCTTCCGCGGATATACTCCGGGAGCGATCATACCAGCGCTAATGCACCGGATCCCATCAGAACTCCGCAGTTAAGCGTGCTTGGGCGAGAGTAGTACTAGGATGGGTGACCTCCTGGGAAGTCCTCGTGTTGCACCCCCTTTTTGCTATTCGCGTCAATTTGGGCCTCCCCTCCTTGGCCGGAGATCGCCTCCCCCTCTCGTTATTCTTTTTTTTTTTTGTTACAGGGGCAACCACTGCAGCGCGATCCACAATATCGGACCCGCGGCGGCCGGCGTACGAGCTCGAGGCGTCGAAACGATGGGCATGGGGCGCACGGGGCCAAAAACCGTGGTCCTAGCATCGAGAATGGCCCAATTTGACCACGCCGGCGGCTCGAAACGGGCTTGCCTGTTTGCCCCGTCGATCAGCCCGTCCCGAGCTTTCCGACGATATATCATAATGGCGAATCGGGCGGGCGGATCGAGAGTTAGGGCCTCGACACGCCAAGCCGGCCTGCTGGAACCTCCATTCCGGAAGGCGCAAATAGTTTCTTCCGCGGATATACTCCGGGTGCGATCATACCAGCGCTAATGCACCGGATCCCATCAGAACTCCGCAGTTAAGCGTGCTTGGGCGAGAGTAGTACTAGGATGGGTGACCTCCTGGGAAGTCCTCGTGTTGCACCCCCTTTTTGCTTTTCGCGTCAATTTGGGCCTCCCCTCCTTGGCCGGAGATCGCCTCCCCCTCTCGTTATTCTTTTTTTTTTTTGTTACAGGGGCAACCACTGCAGCGCGATCCACTATATCGGACCCGCGGCGGCCGGCGTACGAGCTCGAGGCGTCGGAACGATGGGCATGGGGCGCACGGGGCCAAAAACCGTGGTCCTAGCATCGAGAATGGCCCAATTTGACCACGCCGGCGGCTCGAAACGGGCTTGCCGGTTTGCCCCGTCGATCAGCCCGTCCCGAGCTTTCCGACGATATATCATAATGGCGAATCGGGCGGGCGGATCGAGAGTTAGGGCCTCGACACGCCAAGCCGGCCCGCTGGAACCTCCATTCCGGAAGGCGCAAATAGTTTCTTCCGCGGATATACTCCGGGTGCGATCATACCAGCGCTAATGCACCGGATCCCATCAGAACTCCGCAGTTAAGCGTGCTTGGGCGAGAGTAGTACTAGGATGGGTGACCTCCTGGGAAGTCCTCGTGTTGCACCCCCTTTTTGCTTTTCGCGTCAATTTGGGCCTCCCCTCCTTGGCCGGAGATCGCCTCCCCCTCTCGTTATTCTTTTTTTTTTTTGTTACAGGGGCAACCACTGCAGCGCGATCCACTATATCGGACCCGCGGCGGCCGGCGTACGAGCTCGAGGCGTCGGAACGATGGGCATGGGGCGCACGGGGCCAAAAACCGTGGTCCTAGCATCGAGAATGGCCCAATTTGACCACGCCGGCGGCTCGAAACGGGCTTGCCTGTTTGCCCCGTCGATCAGCCCGTCCCGAGCTTTCCGACGATATATCATAATGGCGAATCGGGCGGGCGGATCGAGAGTTAGGGCCTCGACACGCCAAGCCGGCCCGCTGGAACCTCCATTCCGGAAGGCACAAATAGTTTCTTCCGCGGATATACTCCGGGTGCGATCATACCAGCGCTAATGCACCGGATCCCATCAGAACTCCGCAGTTAAGCGTGCTTGGGTGAGAGTAGTACTGGGATGGGTGACCTCCTGGGAAGTCCTCGTGTTGCACCCCTTTTTTGCTTTTCGCGTCAATTTGGGCCTCCCCTCCTTGGCCGGAGATCGCCTCCCCCTCTCGTTATTCTTTTTTTTTTTGTTACAGGGGCAACCACAGCAGCGCGATCCACTATATCGGACCCGCGGCGGCCGGCGTACGAGCTAGAGGCGTCGGAACGATGGGCATGGGGCGCACGGTGCCAAAAACCGTGGTCCTAACATCGAGAATGGCCAAATTTGACCACGCCGGCGGCTCGAAACGGGCTTGCCCGTTATCCCCGTCGATCAGCCCGTCCCGAGCTTTCCGACGATATATCATAATGGCGAATCGGGCGGGCGGATCGAGAGTTAGGGCCTCGACACGCCAAGCCGGCCTGCTGGAACCTCCATTCCGGAAGGCGCAAATAGTTTCTTCCGCGGATATACTCCGGGTGCGATCATACCAGCGCTAATGCACCGGATCCCATCAGAACTCCGCAGTTAAGCGTGCTTGGGCGAGAGTAGTACTAGGATGGGTGACCTCCTGGGAAGTCCTCGTGTTGCACCCCCTTTTTGCTTTTCGCGTCAATTTGGGCCTCCCCTCCTTGGCCGGAGATCGCCTCCCCCTCTCGTTATTCTTTTTTTTTTTTGTTACAGGGGCAACCACTGCAGCGCGATCCACTATATCGGACCCGCGGCGGCCGGCGTACGAGCTCGAGGCGTCAGAACGATGGGCATGGGGCGCACGGGGCCAAAAACCGTGGTCCTAGCATGGAGAATGGCCCAATTTGACCACGCCGGCGGCTCGAAACGGGCTTGCCGGTTTGCCCCGTCGATCAGCCCGTCCCGAGCTTTCCGACGATATATCATAATGGCGAATCGGGCGGGCGGATCGAGAGTTAGGGCCTCGACACGCCAAGCCGGCCCGCTGGAACCTCCATTCCGGAAGGCGCAAATAGTTTCTTCCGCGGATATACTCCGGGTGCGATCATACCAGCGCTAATGCACCGGATCCCATCAGAACTCCGCAGTTAAGCGTGCTTGGGCGAGAGTAGTACTAGGATGGGTGACCTCCTGGGAAGTCCTCGTGTTGCACCCCCTTTTTGCTTTTCGCGTCAATTTGGGCCTCCCCTCCTTGGCCGGAGATCGCCTCCCCCTCTCGTTATTCTTTTTTTTTTTTGTTACAGGGGCAACCACTGCAGCGCGATCCACTATATCGGACCCGCGGCGGCCGGCGTACGAGCTCGAGGCGTCGGAACGATGGGCATGGGGCGCACGGGGCCAAAAACCGTGGTCCTAGCATCGAGAATGGCCCAATTTGACCACGCCGGCGGCTCGAAACGGGCTTGCCTGTTTGCCCCGTCGATCAGCCCGTCCCGAGCTTTCCGACGATATATCATAATGGCGAATCGGGCGGGCGGATCGAGAGTTAGGGCCTCGACACGCCAAGCCGGCCCGCTGGAACCTCCATTCCGGAAGGCGCAAATAGTTTCTTCCGCGGATATACTCCGGGTGCGATCATACCAGTGCTAATGCACCGGATCCCATCAGAACTCCGCAGTTAAGCGTGCTTGGGTGAGAGTAGTACTGGGATGGGTGACCTCCTGGGAAGTCCTCGTGTTGCACCCCTTTTTTGCTTTTCGCGTCAATTTGGGCCTCCCCTCCTTGGCCGGAGATCGCCTCCCCCTCTCGTTATTCTTTTTTTTTTTGTTACAGGGGCAACCACAGCAGCGCGATCCACTATATCGGACCCGCGGCGGCCGGCGTACGAGCTAGAGGCGTCGGAACGATGGGCATGGGGCGCACGGTGCCAAAAACCGTGGTCCTAACATCGAGAATGGCCAAATTTGACCACGCCGGCGGCTCGAAACGGGCTTGCCCGTTATCCCCGTCGATCAGCCCGTCCCGAGCTTTCCGACGATATATCATAATGGCGAATCGGGCGGGCGGATCGAGAGTTAGGGCCTCGACACGCCAAGCCGGCCTGCTGGAACCACCATTCCGGAAGGCGCAAATAGTTTCTTCCGCGGATATACTCCGGGTGCGATCATACCAGCGCTAATGCACCGGATCCCATCAGAACTCCGCAGTTAAGCGTGCTTGGGCGAGAGTAGTACTAGGATGGGTGACCTCCTGGGAAGTCCTCGTGTTGCACCCCCTTTTTGCTTTTCGCGTCAATTTGGGCCTCCCCTCCTTGGCCGGAGATCGCCTCCCCCTCTCGTTATTCTTTTTTTTTTTTGTTACAGGGGCAACCACTGCAGCGCGATCCACTATATCGGACCCGCGGCGGCCGGCGTACGAGCTCGAGGCGTCGGAACGATGGGCATGGGGCGCACGGGGCCAAAAACCGTGGTCCTAGCATGGAGAATGGCCCAATTTGACCACGCCGGCGGCTCGAAACGGGCTTGCCGGTTTGCCCCGTCGATCAGCCCGTCCCGAGCTTTCCGACGATATATCATAATGGCGAATCGGGCGGGCGGATCGAGAGTTAGGGCCTCGACACGCCAAGCCGGCCCGCTGGAACCTCCATTCCGGAAGGCGCAAATAGTTTCTTCCGCGGATATACTCCGGGTGCGATCATACCAGCGCTAATGCACCGGATCCCATCAGAACTCCGCAGTCAAGCGTGCTTGGGCGAGAGTAGTACTAGGATGGGTGACCTCCTGGGAAGTCCTCGTGTTGCACCCCCTTTTTGCTTTTCGCGTCAATTTGGGCCTCCCCTCCTTGGCCGGAGATCGTCTCCCCCTCTCGTTATTCTTTTTTTTTTTTGTTACAGGGGCAACCACTGCAGCGCGATCCACTATATCGGACCCGCGGCGGCCGGCGTACGAGCTCGAGGCGTCGGAACGATGGGCATGGGGCGCACGGGGCCAAAAACCGTGGTCCTAGCATCGAGAATGGCCCAATTTGACCACGCCGGCGGCTCGAAACGGGCTTGCCGGTTTGCCCCGTCGATCAGCCCGTCCCGAGCTTTCCGACGATATATCATAATGGCGAATCGGGCGGGCGGATCGAGAGTTAGGGCCTCGACACGCCAAGCCGGCCCGCTGGAACCTCCATTCCGGAAGGCGCAAATAGTTTCTTCCGCGGATATACTCCGGGTGCGATCATACCAGCGCTAATGCACCGGATCCCATCAGAACTCCGCAGTTAAGCGTGCTTGGGCGAGAGTAGTACTAGGATGGGTGACCTCCTGGGAAGTCCTCGTGTTGCACCCCCTTTTTGCTATTCGCGTCAATTTGGGCCTCCCCTCCTTGGCCGGAGATCGCCTCCCCCTCTCGTTATTCTTTTTTTTTTTTGTTACAGGGGCAACCACTGCAGCGCGATCCACAATATCGGACCCGCGGCGGCCGGCGTACGAGCTCGAGGCGTCGAAACGATGGGCATGGGGCGCACGGGGCCAAAAACCGTGGTCCTAGCATCGAGAATGGCCCAATTTGACCACGCCGGCGGCTCGAAACGGGCTTGCCTGTTTGCCCCGTCGATCAGCCCGTCCCGAGCTTTCCGACGATATATCATAATGGCGAATCGGGCGGGCGGATCGAGAGTTAGGGCCTCGACACGCCAAGCCGGCCCGCTGGAACCTCCATTCCGGAAGGCGCAAATAGTTTCTTCCGCGGATATACTCCGGGTGCGATCATACCAGTGCTAATGCACCGGATCCCATCAGAACTCCGCAGTTAAGCGTGCTTGGGTGAGAGTAGTACTGGGATGGGTGACCTCCTGGGAAGTCCTCGTGTTGCACCCCCTTTTTGCTTTTCGCGTCAATTTGGGCCTCCCCTCCTTGGCCGGAGATCGCCTCCCCCTCTCGTTATTCTTTTTTTTTTTTGTTACAGGGGCAACCACTGCAGCGCGATCCACTATATCGGACCCGCGGCGGCCGGCGTACGAGCTCGAGGCGTCGGAACGATGGGCATGGGGCGCACGGGGCCAAAAACCGTGGTCCTAGCATGGAGAATGGCCCAATTTGACCACGCCGGCGGCTCGAAACGGGCTTGCCGGTTTGCCCCGTCGATCAGCCCGTCCCGAGCTTTCCGACGATATATCATAATGGCGAATCGGGCGGGCGGATCGAGAGTTAGGGCCTCGACACGCCAAGCCGGCCCGCTGGAACCTCCATTCCGGAAGGCGCAAATAGTTTCTTCCGCGGATATACTCCGGGTGCGATCATACCAGCGCTAATGCACCGGATCCCATCAGAACTCCGCAGTCAAGCGTGCTTGGGCGAGAGTAGTACTAGGATGGGTGACCTCCTGGGAAGTCCTCGTGTTGCACCCCCTTTTTGCTTTTCGCGTCAATTTGGGCCTCCCCTCCTTGGCCGGAGATCGTCTCCCCCTCTCGTTATTCTTTTTTTTTTTTGTTACAGGGGCAACCACTGCAGCGCGATCCACTATATCGGACCCGCGGCGGCCGGCGTACGAGCTCGAGGCGTCGGAACGATGGGCATGGGGCGCACGGGGCCAAAAACCGTGGTCCTAGCATCGAGAATGGCCCAATTTGACCACGCCGGCGGCTCGAAACGGGCTTGCCTGTTTGCCCCGTCGATCAGCCCGTCCCGAGCTTTCCGACGATATATCATAATGGCGAATCGGGCGGGCGGATCGAGAGTTAGGGCCTCGACACGCCAAGCCGGCCCGCTGGAACCTCCATTCCGGAAGGCGCAAATAGTTTCTTCCGCGGATATACTCCGGGTGCGATCATACCAGCGCTAATGCACCGGATCCCATCAGAACTCCGCAGTTAAGCGTGCTTGGGTGAGAGTAGTACTGGGATGGGTGACCTCCTGGGAAGTCCTCGTGTTGCACCCCTTTTTTGCTTTTCGCGTCAATTTGGGCCTCCCCTCCTTGGCCGGAGATCGCCTCCCCCTCTCGTTATTCTTTTTTTTTTTGTTACAGGGGCAACCACAGCAGCGCGATCCACTATATCGGACCCGCGGCGGCCGGCGTACGAGCTAGAGGCGTCGGAACGATGGGCATGGGGCGCACGGTGCCAAAAACCGTGGTCCTAACATCGAGAATGGCCAAATTTGACCACGCCGGCGGCTCGAAACGGGCTTGCCCGTTATCCCCGTCGATCAGCCCGTCCCGAGCTTTCCGACGATATATCATAATGGCGAATCGGGCGGGCGGATCGAGAGTTAGGGCCTCGACACGCCAAGCCGGCCTGCTGGAACCTCCATTCCGGAAGGCGCAAATAGTTTCTTCCGCGGATATACTCCGGGTGCGATCATACCAGCGCTAATGCACCGGATCCCATCAGAACTCCGCAGTTAAGCGTGCTTGGGCGAGAGTAGTACTAGGATGGGTGACCTCCTGGGAAGTCCTCGTGTTGCACCCCCTTTTTGCTTTTCGCGTCAATTTGGGCCTCCCCTCCTTGGCCGGAGATCGCCTCCCCCTCTCGTTATTCTTTTTTTTTTTTGTTACAGGGGCAACCACTGCAGCGCGATCCACTATATCGGACCCGCGGCGGCCGGCGTACGAGCTCGAGGCGTCGGAACGATGGGCATGGGGCGCACGGGGCCAAAAACCGTGGTCCTAGCATGGAGAATGGCCCAATTTGACCACGCCGGCGGCTCGAAACGGGCTTGCCGGTTTGCCCCGTCGATCAGCCCGTCCCGAGCTTTCCGACGATATATCATAATGGCGAATCGGGCGGGCGGATCGAGAGTTAGGGCCTCGACACGCCAAGCCGGCCCGCTGGAACCTCCATTCCGGAAGGCGCAAATAGTTTCTTCCGCGGATATACTCCGGGTGCGATCATACCAGCGCTAATGCACCGGATCCCATCAGAACTCCGCAGTCAAGCGTGCTTGGGCGAGAGTAGTACTAGGATGGGTGACCTCCTGGGAAGTCCTCGTGTTGCACCCCCTTTTTGCTTTTCGCGTCAATTTGGGCCTCCCCTCCTTGGCCGGAGATCGTCTCCCCCTCTCGTTATTCTTTTTTTTTTTTGTTACAGGGGCAACCACTGCAGCGCGATCCACTATATCGGACCCGCGGCGGCCGGCGTACGAGCTCGAGGCGTCGGAACGATGGGCATGGGGCGCACGGGGCCAAAAACCGTGGTCCTAGCATCGAGAATGGCCCAATTTGACCACGCCGGCGGCTCGAAACGGGCTTGCCGGTTTGCCCCGTCGATCAGCCCGTCCCGAGCTTTCCGACGATATATCATAATGGCGAATCGGGCGGGCGGATCGAGAGTTAGGGCCTCGACACGCCAAGCCGGCCCGCTGGAACCTCCATTCCGGAAGGCGCAAATAGTTTCTTCCGCGGATATACTCCGGGTGCGATCATACCAGCGCTAATGCACCGGATCCCATCAGAACTCCGCAGTTAAGCGTGCTTGGGCGAGAGTAGTACTAGGATGGGTGACCTCCTGGGAAGTCCTCGTGTTGCACCCCCTTTTTGCTATTCGCGTCAATTTGGGCCTCCCCTCCTTGGCCGGAGATCGCCTCCCCCTCTCGTTATTCTTTTTTTTTTTTGTTACAGGGGCAACCACTGCAGCGCGATCCACAATATCGGACCCGCGGCGGCCGGCGTACGAGCTCGAGGCGTCGAAACGATGGGCATGGGGCGCACGGGGCCAAAAACCGTGGTCCTAGCATCGAGAATGGCCCAATTTGACCACGCCGGCGGCTCGAAACGGGCTTGCCTGTTTGCCCCGTCGATCAGCCCGTCCCGAGCTTTCCGACGATATATCATAATGGCGAATCGGGCGGGCGGATCGAGAGTTAGGGCCTCGACACGCCAAGCCGGCCTGCTGGAACCTCCATTCCGGAAGGCGCAAATAGTTTCTTCCGCGGATATACTCCGGGTGCGATCATACCAGCGCTAATGCACCGGATCCCATCAGAACTCCGCAGTTAAGCGTGCTTGGGCGAGAGTAGTACTAGGATGGGTGACCTCCTGGGAAGTCCTCGTGTTGCACCCCCTTTTTGCTTTTCGCGTCAATTTGGGCCTCCCCTCCTTGGCCGGAGATCGCCTCCCCCTCTCGTTATTCTTTTTTTTTTTTGTTACAGGGGCAACCACTGCAGCGCGATCCACTATATCGGACCCGCGGCGGCCGGCGTACGAGCTCGAGTCGTCGGAACGATGGGCATGGGGCGCACGGGGCCAAAAACCGTGGTCCTAGCATCGAGAATGGCCCAATTTGACCACGCCGGCGGCTCGAAACGGGCTTGCCGGTTTGCCCCGTCGATCAGCCCGTCCCGAGCTTTCCGACGATATATCATAATGGCGAATCGGGCGGGCGGATCGAGAGTTAGGGCCTCGACACGCCAAGCCGGCCCGCTGGAACCTCCATTCCGGAAGGCGCAAATAGTTTCTTCCGCGGATATACTCCGGGTGCGATCATACCAGCGCTAATGCACCGGATCCCATCAGAACTCCGCAGTTAAGCGTGCTTGGGCGAGAGTAGTACTAGGATGGGTGACCTCCTGGGAAGTCCTCGTGTTGCACCCCCTTTTTGCTTTTCGCGTCAATTTGGGCCTCCCCTCCTTGGCCGGAGATCGCCTCCCCCTCTCGTTATTCTTTTTTTTTTTTGTTACAGGGGCAACCACTGCAGCGCGATCCACTATATCGGACCCGCGGCGGCCGGCGTACGAGCTCGAGGCGTCGGAACGATGGGCATGGGGCGCACGGGGCCAAAAACCGTGGTCCTAGCATCGAGAATGGCCCAATTTGACCACGCCGGCGGCTCGAAACGGGCTTGCCTGTTTGCCCCGTCGATCAGCCCGTCCCGAGCTTTCCGACGATATATCATAATGGCGAATCGGGCGGGCGGATCGAGAGTTAGGGCCTCGACACGCCAAGCCGGCCTGCTGGAACCTCCATTCCGGAAGGCGCAAATAGTTTCTTCCGCGGATATACTCCGGGTGCGATCATACCAGCGCTAATGCACCGGATCCCATCAGAACTCCGCAGTTAAGCGTGCTTGGGCGAGAGTAGTACTAGGATGGGTGACCTCCTGGGAAGTCCTCGTGTTGCACCCCCTTTTTGCTTTTCGCGTCAATTTGGGCCTCCCCTCCTTGGCCGGAGATCGCCTCCCCCTCTCGTTATTCTTTTTTTTTTTTGTTATAGGGGCAACCACTGCAGCGCGATCCACTATATCGGACCCGCGGCGGCCGGCGTACGAGCTCGAGGCGTCGGAACGATGGGCATGGGGCGCACGGGGCCAAAAACCGTGGTCCTAGCATCGAGAATGGCCCAATTTGACCACGCCGGCGGCTCGAAACGGGCTTGCCGGTTTGCCCCGTCGATCAGCCCGTCCCGAGCTTTCCGACGATATATCATAATGGCGAATCGGGCGGGCGGATCGAGAGTTAGGGCCTCGACACGCCAAGCCGGCCCGCTGGAACCTCCATTCCGGAAGGCGCAAATAGTTTCTTCCGCGGATATACTCCGGGTGCGATCATACCAGCGCTAATGCACCGGATCCCATCAGAACTCCGCAGTTAAGCGTGCTTGGGCGAGAGTAGTACTAGGATGGGTGACCTCCTGGGAAGTCCTCGTGTTGCACCCCCTTTTTGCTTTTCGCGTCAATTTGGGCCTCCCCTCCTTGGCCGGAGATCGCCTCCCCCTCTCGTTATTCTTTTTTTTTTTGTTACAGGGGCAACCACTGCAGCGCGATCCACTATATCGGACCCGCGGCGGCCGGCGTACGAGCTCGAGGCGTCGGAACGATGGGCATGGGGCGCACGGGGCCAAAAACCGTGGTCCTAGCATCGAGAATGGCCCAATTTGACCACGCCGGCGGCTCGAAACGGGCTTGCCTGTTTGCCCCGTCGATCAGCCCGTCCCGAGCTTTCCGACGATATATCATAATGGCGAATCGGGCGGGCGGATCGAGAGTTAGGGCCTCGACACGCCAAGCCGGCCCGCTAGAACCTCCATTCCGGAAGGCGCAAATAGTTTCTTCCGCGGATATACTCCGGGTGCGATCATACCAGCGCTAATGCACCGGATCCCATCAGAACTCCGCAGTTAAGCGTGCTTGGGCGAGAGTAGTACTAGGATGGGTGACCTCCTGGGAAGTCCTCGTGTTGCACCCCCTTTTTGCTTTTCGCGTCAATTTGGGCCTCCCCTCCTTGGCCGGAGATCGCCTCCCCCTCTCGTTATTCTTTTTTTTTTTTGTTACAGGGGCAACCACTGCAGCGCGATCCACTATATCGGACCCGCGGCGGCCGGCGTACGAGCTCGAGGCGTCGGAACGATGGGCATGGGGCGCACGGGGCCAAAAACCGTGGTCCTAGCATCGAGAATGGCCCAATTTGACCACGCCGGCGGCTCGAAACGGGCTTGCCGGTTTGCCCCGTCGATCAGCCCGTCCCGAGCTTTCCGACGATATATCATAATGGCGAATCGGGCGGGCGGATCGAGAGTTAGGGCCTCGACACGCCAAGCCGGCCCGCTGGAACCTCCATTCCGGAAGGCGCAAATAGTTTCTTCCGCGGATATACTCCGGGTGCGATCATACCAGCGCTAATGCACCGGATCCCATCAGAACTCCGCAGTTAAGCGTGCTTGGGCGAGAGTAGTACTAGGATGGGTGACCTCCTGGGAAGTCCTCGTGTTGCACCCCCTTTTTGCTTTTCGCGTCAATTTGGGCCTCCCCTCCTTGGCCGGAGATCGCCTCCCCCTCTCGTTATTCTTTTTTTTTTTTGTTACAGGGACAACCACTGCAGCGCGATCCACTATATCGGACCCGCGGCGGCCGGCGTACGAGCTCGAGGCGTCGGAACGATGGGCATGGGGCGCACGGGGCCAAAAACCGTGGTCCTAGCATCGAGAATGGCCCAATTTGACCACGCCGGCGGCTCGAAACGGGCTTGCCTGTTTGCCCCGTCGATCAGCCCGTCCCGAGCTTTCCGACGATATATCATAATGGCGAATCGGGCGAGCGGATCGAGAGTTAGGGCCTCGACACGCCAAGCCGGCCCGCTGGAACCTCCATTCCGGAAGGCGCAAATAGTTTCTTCCGCGGATATACTCCGGGTGCGATCATACCAGCGCTAATGCACCGGATCCCATCAGAACTCCGCAGTTAAGCGTGCTTGGGTGAGAGTAGTACTGGGATGGGTGACCTCCTGGGAAGTCCTCGTGTTGCACCCCTTTTTTGCTTTTCGCGTCAATTTGGGCCTCCCCTCCTTGGCCGGAGATCGCCTCCCCCTCTCGTTATTCTTTTTTTTTTTGTTACAGGGGCAACCACAGCAGCGCGATCCACTATATCGGACCCGCGGCGGCCGGCGTACGAGCTAGAGGCGTCGGAACGATGGGCATGGGGCGCACGGTGCCAAAAACCGTGGTCCTAACATCGAGAATGGCCAAATTTGACCACGCCGGCGGCTCGAAACGGGCTTGCCCGTTATCCCCGTCGATCAGCCCGTCCCGAGCTTTCCGACGATATATCATAATGGCGAATCGGGCGGGCGGATCGAGAGTTAGGGCCTCGACACGCCAAGCCGGCCTGCTGGAACCTCCATTCCGGAAGGCGCAAATAGTTTCTTCCGCGGATATACTCCGGGTGCGATCATACCAGCGCTAATGCACCGGATCCCATCAGAACTCCGCAGTTAAGCGTGCTTGGGCGAGAGTAGTACTAGGATGGGTGACCTCCTGGGAAGTCCTCGTGTTGCACCCCCTTTTTGCTTTTCGCGTCAATTTGGGCCTCCCCTCCTTGGCCGGAGATCGCCTCCCCCTCTCGTTATTCTTTTTTTTTTTTGTTACAGGGGCAACCACTGCAGCGCGATCCACTATATCGGACCCGCGGCGGCCGGCGTACGAGCTCGAGGCGTCGGAACGATGGGCATGGGGCGCACGGGGCCAAAAACCGTGGTCCTAGCATGGAGAATGGCCCAATTTGACCACGCCGGCGGCTCGAAACGGGCTTGCCGGTTTGCCCCGTCGATCAGCCCGTCCCGAGCTTTCCGACGATATATCATAATGGCGAATCGGGCGGGCGGATCGAGAGTTAGGGCCTCGACACGCCAAGCCGGCCCGCTGGAACCTCCATTCCGGAAGGCGCAAATAGTTTCTTCCGCGGATATACTCCGGGTGCGATCATACCCGCGCTAATGCACCGGATCCCATCAGAACTCCGCAGTCAAGCGTGCTTGGGCGAGAGTAGTACTAGGATGGGTGACCTCCTGGGAAGTCCTCGTGTTGCACCCCCTTTTTGCTTTTCGCGTCAATTTGGGCCTCCCCTCCTTGGCCGGAGATCGTCTCCCCCTCTCGTTATTCTTTTTTTTTTTTGTTACAGGGGCAACCACTGCAGCGCGATCCACTATATCGGACCCGCGGCGGCCGGCGTACGAGCTCGAGGCGTCGGAACGATGGGCATGGGGCGCACGGGGCCAAAAACCGTGGTCCTAGCATCGAGAATGGCCCAATTTGACCACGCCGGCGGCTCGAAACGGGCTTGCCGGTTTGCCCCGTCGATCAGCCCGTCCCGAGCTTTCCGACGATATATCATAATGGCGAATCGGGCGGGCGGATCGAGAGTTAGGGCCTCGACACGCCAAGCCGGCCCGCTGGAACCTCCATTCCGGAAGGCGCAAATAGTTTCTTCCGCGGATATACTCCGGGTGCGATCATACCAGCGCTAATGCACCGGATCCCATCAGAACTCCGCAGTTAAGCGTGCTTGGGCGAGAGTAGTACTAGGATGGGTGACCTCCTGGGAAGTCCTCGTGTTGCACCCCCTTTTTGCTATTCGCGTCAATTTGGGCCTCCCCTCCTTGGCCGGAGATCGCCTCCCCCTCTCGTTATTCTTTTTTTTTTTGTTACAGGGGCAACCACTGCAGCGCGATCCACAATATCGGACCCGCGGCGGCCGGCGTACGAGCTCGAGGCGTCGAAACGATGGGCATGGGGCGCACGGGGCCAAAAACCGTGGTCCTAGCATCGAGAATGGCCCAATTTGACCACGCCGGCGGCTCGAAACGGGCTTGCCTGTTTGCCCCGTCGATCAGCCCGTCCCGAGCTTTCCGACGATATATCATAATGGCGAATCGGGCGGGCGGATCGAGAGTTAGGGCCTCGACACGCCAAGCCGGCCTGCTGGAACCTCCATTCCGGAAGGCGCAAATAGTTTCTTCCGCGGATATACTCCGGGTGCGATCATACCAGCGCTAATGCACCGGATCCCATCAGAACTCCGCAGTTAAGCGTGCTTGGGCGAGAGTAGTACTAGGATGGGTGACCTCCTGGGAAGTCCTCGTGTTGCACCCCCTTTTTGCTTTTCGCGTCAATTTGGGCCTCCCCTCCTTGGCCGGAGATCGCCTCCCCCTCTCGTTATTCTTTTTTTTTTTTGTTACAGGGGCAACCACTGCAGCGCGATCCACTATATCGGACCCGCGGCGGC
The DNA here is from genome assembly GCA_029852735.1 of Persea americana. Lineage (NCBI taxonomy): Eukaryota > Viridiplantae > Streptophyta > Magnoliopsida > Laurales > Lauraceae > Persea > Persea americana. Next base: position 44,751,078 of record CM056810.1, on the reverse strand, counting down.
CGGCGTACGAGCTCGAGGCGTCGGAACGATGGGCATGGGGCGCACGGGGCCAAAAACCGTGGTCCTAGCATCGAGAATGGCCCAATTTGACCACGCCGGCGGCTCGAAACGGGCTTGCCGGTTTGCCCCGTCGATCAGCCCGTCCCGAGCTTTCCGACGATATATCATAATGGCGAATCGGGCGGGCGGATCGAGAGTTAGGGCCTCGACACGCCAAGCCGGCCCGCTGGAACCTCCATTCCGGAAGGCGCAAATAGTTTCTTCCGCGGATATACTCCGGGTGCGATCATACCAGCGCTAATGCACCGGATCCCATCAGAACTCCGCAGTTAAGCGTGCTTGGGCGAGAGTAGTACTAGGATGGGTGACCTCCTGGGAAGTCCTCGTGTTGCACCCCCTTTTTGCTTTTCGCGTCAATTTGGGCCTCCCCTCCTTGGCCGGAGATCGCCTCCCCCTCTCGTTATTCTTTTTTTTTTTTGTTACAGGGGCAACCACTGCAGCGCGATCCACTATATCGGACCCGCGGCGGCCGGCGTACGAGCTCGAGGCGTCGGAACGATGGGCATGGGGCGCACGGGGCCAAAAACCGTGGTCCTAGCATCGAGAATGGCCCAATTTGACCACGCCGGCGGCTCGAAACGGGCTTGCCGGTTTGCCCCGTCGATCAGCCCGTCCCGAGCTTTCCGACGATATATCATAATGGCGAATCGGGCGGGCGGATCGAGAGTTAGGGCCTCGACACGCCAAGCCGGCCCGCTGGAACCTCCATTCCGGAAGGCGCAAATAGTTTCTTCCGCGGATATACTCCGGGTGCGATCATACCAGCGCTAATGCACCGGATCCCATCAGAACTCCGCAGTTAAGCGTGCTTGGGCGAGAGTAGTACTAGGATGGGTGACCTCCTGGGAAGTCCTCGTGTTGCACCCCCTTTTTGCTTTTCGCGTCAATTTGGGCCTCCCCTCCTTGGCCGGAGATCGCCTCCCCCTCTCGTTATTCTTTTTTTTTTTTGTTACAGGGGCAACCACTGCAGCGCGATCCACTATATCGGACCCGCGGCGGCCGGCGTACGAGCTCGAGGCGTCGGAACGATGGGCATGGGGCGCACGGGGCCAAAAACCGTGGTCCTAGCATCGAGAATGGCCCAATTTGACCACGCCGGCGGCTCGAAACGGGCTTGCCGGTTTGCCCCGTCGATCAGCCCGTCCCGAGCTTTCCGACGATATATCATAATGGCGAATCGGGCGGGCGGATCGAGAGTTAGGGCCTCGACACGCCAAGCCGGCCCGCTGGAACCTCCATTCCGGAAGGCGCAAATAGTTTCTTCCGCGGATATACTCCGGGTGCGATCATACCAGCGCTAATGCACCGGATCCCATCAGAACTCCGCAGTTAAGCGTGCTTGGGCGAGAGTAGTACTAGGATGGGTGACCTCCTGGGAAGTCCTCGTGTTGCACCCCCTTTTTGCTTTTCGCGTCAATTTGGGCCTCCCCTCCTTGGCCGGAGATCGCCTCCCCCTCTCGTTATTCTTTTTTTTTTTGTTACAGGGGCAACCACTGCAGCGCGATCCACTATATCGGACCCGCGGCGGCCGGCGTACGAGCTCGAGGCGTCGGAACGATGGGCATGGGGCGCACGGGGCCAAAAACCGTGGTCCTAGCATGGAGAATGGACCAATTTGACCACGCCGGCGGCTCGAAACGGGCTTGCCGGTTTGCCCCGTCGATCAGCCCGTCCCGAGCTTTCCGACGATATATCATAATGGCGAATCGGGCGGGCGGATCGAGAGTTAGGGCCTCGACACGCCAAGCCGGCCCGCTGGAACCTCCATTCCGGAAGGCGCAAATAGTTTCTTCCGCGGATATACTCCGGGTGCGATCATACCAGCGCTAATGCACCGGATCCCATCAGAACTCCGCAGTCAAGCGTGCTTGGGCGAGAGTAGTACTAGGATGGGTGACCTCCTGGGAAGTCCTCGTGTTGCACCCCCTTTTTGCTTTTCGCGTCAATTTGGGCCTCCCCTCCTTGGCCGGAGATCGTCTCCCCCTCTCGTTATTCTTTTTTTTTTTTGTTACAGGGGCAACCACTGCAGCGCGATCCACTATATCGGACCCGCGGCGGCCGGCGTACGAGCTCGAGGCGTCGGAACGATGGGCATGGGGCGCACGGGGCCAAAAACCGTGGTCCTAGCATCGAGAATGGCCCAATTTGACCACGCCGGCGGCTCGAAACGGGCTTGCCGGTTTGCCCCGTCGATCAGCCCGTCCCGAGCTTTCCGACGATATATCATAATGGCGAATCGGGCGGGCGGATCGAGAGTTAGGGCCTCGACACGCCAAGCCGGCCCGCTGGAACCTCCATTCCGGAAGGCGCAAATAGTTTCTTCCGCGGATATACTCCGGGTGCGATCATACCAGCGCTAATGCACCGGATCCCATCAGAACTCCGCAGTTAAGCGTGCTTGGGCGAGAGTAGTACTAGGATGGGTGACCTCCTGGGAAGTCCTCGTGTTGCACCCCCTTTTTGCTATTCGCGTCAATTTGGGCCTCCCCTCCTTGGCCGGAGATCGCCTCCCCCTCTCGTTATTCTTTTTTTTTTTTGTTACAGGGGCAACCACTGCAGCGCGATCCACAATATCGGACCCGCGGCGGCCGGCGTACGAGCTCGAGGCGTCGAAACGATGGGCATGGGGCGCACGGGGCCAAAAACCGTGGTCCTAGCATCGAGAATGGCCCAATTTGACCACGCCGGCGGCTCGAAACGGGCTTGCCTGTTTGCCCCGTCGATCAGCCCGTCCCGAGCTTTCCGACGATATATCATAATGGCGAATCGGGCGGGCGGATCGAGAGTTAGGGCCTCGACACGCCAAGCCGGCCCGCTGGAACCTCCATTCCGGAAGGCGCAAATAGTTTCTTCCGCGGATATACTCCGGGTGCGATCATACCAGCGCTAATGTACCGGATCCCATCAGAACTCCGCAGTTAAGCGTGCTTGGGCGAGAGTAGTACTAGGATGGGTGACCTCCTGGGAAGTCCTCGTGTTGCACCCCCTTTTTGCTTTTCGCGTCAATTTGGGCCTCCCCTCCTTGGCCGGAGATCGCCTCCCCCTCTCGTTATTCTTTTTTTTTTTTGTTACAGGGGCAACCACTGCAGCGCGATCCACTATATCGGACCCGCGGCGGCCGGCGTACGAGCTCGAGGCGTCGGAACGATGGGCATGGGGCGCACGGGGCCAAAAACCGTGGTCCTAGCATCGAGAATGGCCCAATTTGACCACGCCGGCGGCTCGAAACGGGCTTGCCGGTTTGCCCCGTCGATCAGCCCGTCCCGAGCTTTCCGACGATATATCATAATGGCGAATCGGGCGGGCGGATCGAGAGTTAGGGCCTCGACACGCCAAGCCGGCCCGCTGGAACCTCCATTCCGGAAGGCGCAAATAGTTTCTTCCGCGGATATACTCCGGGTGCGATCATACCAGCGCTAATGCACCGGATCCCATCAGAACTCCGCAGTTAAGCGTGCTTGGGCGAGAGTAGTACTAGGATGGGTGACCTCCTGGGAAGTCCTCGTGTTGCACCCCCTTTTTGCTTTTCGCGTCAATTTGGGCCTCCCCTCCTTGGCCGGAGATCACCTCCCCCTCTCGTTATTCTTTTTTTTTTTTGTTACAGGGGCAACCACTGCAGCGCGATCCACTATATCGGACCCGCGGCGGCCGGCGTACGAGCTCGAGGCGTCGGAACGATGGGCATGGGGCGCACGGGGCCAAAAACCGTGGTCCTAGCATCGAGAATGGCCCAATTTGACCACGCCGGCGGCTCGAAACGGGCTTGCCTGTTTGCCCCGTCGATCAGCCCGTCCCGAGCTTTCCGACGATATATCATAATGGCGAATCGGGCGGGCGGATCGAGAGTTAGGGCCTCGACACGCCAAGCCGGCCTGCTGGAACCTCCATTCCGGAAGGCGCAAATAGTTTCTTCCGCGGATATACTCCGGGTGCGATCATACCAGCGCTAATGCACCGGATCCCATCAGAACTCCGCAGTTAAGCGTGCTTGGGCGAGAGTAGTACTAGGATGGGTGACCTCCTGGGAAGTCCTCGTGTTGCACCCCCTTTTTGCTTTTCGCGTCAATTTGGGCCTCCCCTCCTTGGCCGGAGATCGCCTCCCCCTCTCGTTATTCTTTTTTTTTTTTGTTACAGGGGCAACCACTGCAGCGCGATCCACTATATCGGACCCGCGGCGGCCGGCGTACGAGCTCGAGGCGTCGGAACGATGGGCATGGGGCGCACGGGGCCAAAAACCGTGGTCCTAGCATCGAGAATGGCCCAATTTGACCACGCCGGCGGCTCGAAACGGGCTTGCCGGTTTGCCCCGTCGATCAGCCCGTCCCGAGCTTTCCGACGATATATCATAATGGCGAATCGGGCGGGCGGATCGAGAGTTAGGGCCTCGACACGCCAAGCCGGCCCGCTGGAACCTCCATTCCGGAAGGCGCAAATAGTTTCTTCCGCGGATATACTCCGGGTGCGATCATACCAGCGCTAATGCACCGGATCCCATCAGAACTCCGCAGTTAAGCGTGCTTGGGCGAGAGTAGTACTAGGATGGGTGACCTCCTGGGAAGTCCTCGTGTTGCACCCCCTTTTTGCTTTTCGCGTCAATTTGGGCCTCCCCTCCTTGGCCGGAGATCGCCTCCCCCTCTCGTTATTCTTTTTTTTTTTGTTACAGGGGCAACCACTGCAGCGCGATCCACTATATCGGACCCGCGGCGGCCGGCGTACGAGCTCGAGGCGTCGGAACGATGGGCATGGGGCGCACGGGGCCAAAAACCGTGGTCCTAGCATCGAGAATGGCCCAATTTGACCACGCCGGCGGCTCGAAACGGGCTTGCCGGTTTGCCCCGTCGATCAGCCCGTCCCGAGCTTTCCGACGATATATCATAATGGCGAATCGGGCGGGCGGATCGAGAGTTAGGGCCTCGACACGCCAAGCCGGCCCGCTGGAACCTCCATTCCGGAAGGCGCAAATAGTTTCTTCCGCGGATATACTCCGGGTGCGATCATACCAGCGCTAATGCACCGGATCCCATCAGAACTCCGCAGTTAAGCGTGCTTGGGCGAGAGTAGTACTAGGATGGGTGACCTCCTGGGAAGTCCTCGTGTTGCACCCCCTTTTTGCTTTTCGCGTCAATTTGGGCCTCCCCTCCTTGGCCGGAGATCGCCTCCCCCTCTCGTTATTCTTTTTTTTTTTTGTTACAGGGGCAACCACTGCAGCGCGATCCACTATATCGGACCCGCGGCGGCCGGCGTACGAGCTCGAGGCGTCGGAACGATGGGCATGGGGCGCACGGGGCCAAAAACCGTGGTCCTAGCATCGAGAATGGCCCAATTTGACCACGCCGGCGGCTCGAAACGGGCTTGCCTGTTTGCCCCGTCGATCAGCCCGTCCCGAGCTTTCCGACGATATATCATAATGGCGAATCGGGCGGGCGGATCGAGAGTTAGGGCCTCGACACGCCAAGCCGGCCTGCTGGAACCTCCATTCCGGAAGGCGCAAATAGTTTCTTCCGCGGATATACTCCGGGTGCGATCATACCAGCGCTAATGCACCGGATCCCATCAGAACTCCGCAGTTAAGCGTGCTTGGGCGAGAGTAGTACTAGGATGGGTGACCTCCTGGGAAGTCCTCGTGTTGCACCCCCTTTTTGCTTTTCGCGTCAATTTGGGCCTCCCCTCCTTGGCCGGAGATCGCCTCCCCCTCTCGTTATTCTTTTTTTTTTTTGTTACAGGGGCAACCACTGCAGCGCGATCCACTATATCGGACCCGCGGCGGCCGGCGTACGAGCTCGAGGCGTCGGAACGATGGGCATGGGGCGCACGGGGCCAAAAACCGTGGTCCTAGCATCGAGAATGGCCCAATTTGACCACGCCGGCGGCTCGAAACGGGCTTGCCGGTTTGCCCCGTCGATCAGCCCGTCCCGAGCTTTCCGACGATATATCATAATGGCGAATCGGGCGGGCGGATCGAGAGTTAGGGCCTCGACACGCCAAGCCGGCCCGCTGGAACCTCCATTCCGGAAGGCGCAAATAGTTTCTTCCGCGGATATACTCCGGGTGCGATCATACCAGCGCTAATGCACCGGATCCCATCAGAACTCCGCAGTTAAGCGTGCTTGGGCGAGAGTAGTACTAGGATGGGTGACCTCCTGGGAAGTCCTCGTGTTGCACCCCCTTTTTGCTTTTCGCGTCAATTTGGGCCTCCCCTCCTTGGCCGGAGATCGCCTCCCCCTCTCGTTATTCTTTTTTTTTTTGTTACAGGGGCAACCACTGCAGCGCGATCCACTATATCGGACCCGCGGCGGCCGGCGTACGAGCTCGAGGCGTCGGAACGATGGGCATGGGGCGCACGGGGCCAAAAACCGTGGTCCTAGCATCGAGAATGGCCCAATTTGACCACGCCGGCGGCTCGAAACGGGCTTGCCTGTTTGCCCCGTCGATCAGCCCGTCCCGAGCTTTCCGACGATATATCATAATGGCGAATCGGGCGGGCGGATCGAGAGTTAGGGCCTCGACACGCCAAGCCGGCCCGCTGGAACCTCCATTCCGGAAGGCGCAAATAGTTTCTTCCGCGGATATACTCCGGGTGCGATCATACCAGCGCTAATGCACCGGATCCCATCAGAACTCCGCAGTTAAGCGTGCTTGGGGGAGAGTAGTACTGGGATGGGTGACCTCCTGGGAAGTCCTCGTGTTGCACCCCTTTTTTGCTTTTCGCGTCAATTTGGGCCTCCCCTCCTTGGCCGGAGATCGCCTCCCCCTCTCGTTATTCTTTTTTTTTTTGTTACAGGGGCAACCACAGCAGCGCGATCCACTATATCGGACCCGCGGCGGCCGGCGTACGAGCTAGAGGCGTCGGAACGATGGGCATGGGGCGCACGGTGCCAAAAACCGTGGTCCTAACATCGAGAATGGCCAAATTTGACCACGCCGGCGGCTCGAAACGGGCTTGCCCGTTATCCCCGTCGATCAGCCCGTCCCGAGCTTTCCGACGATATATCATAATGGCGAATCGGGCGGGCGGATCGAGAGTTAGGGCCTCGACACGCCAAGCCGGCCCGCTGGAACCTCCATTCCGGAAGGCGCAAATAGTTTCTTCCGCGGATATACTCCGGGTGCGATCATACCAGCGCTAATGCACCGGATCCCATCAGAACTCCGCAGTTAAGCGTGCTTGGGCGAGAGTAGTACTAGGATGGGTGACCTCCTGGGAAGTCCTCGTGTTGCACCCCCTTTTTGCTTTTCGCGTCAATTTGGGCCTCCCCTCCTTGGCCGGAGATCGCCTCCCCCTCTCGTTATTCTTTTTTTTTTTGTTACAGGGGCAACCACTGCAGCGCGATCCACTATATCGGACCCGCGGCGGCCGGCGTACGAGCTCGAGGCGTCGGAACGATGGGCATGGGGCGCACGGGGCCAAAAACCGTGGTCCTAGCATCGAGAATGGCCCAATTTGACCACGCCGGCGGCTCGAAACGGGCTTGCCTGTTTGCCCCGTCGATCAGCCCGTCCCGAGCTTTCCGACGATATATCATAATGGCGAATCGGGCGGGCGGATCGAGAGTTAGGGCCTCGACACGCCAAGCCGGCCCGCTGGAACCTCCATTCCGGAAGGCGCAAATAGTTTCTTCCGCGGATATACTCCGGGTGCGATCATACCAGCGCTAATGCACCGGATCCCATCAGAACTCCGCAGTTAAGCGTGCTTGAGTGAGAGTAGTACTGGGATGGGTGACCTCCTGGGAAGTCCTCGTGTTGCACCCCTTTTTTGCTTTTCGCGTCAATTTGGGCCTCCCCTCCTTGGCCGGAGATCGCCTCCCCCTCTCGTTATTCTTTTTTTTTTTGTTACAGGGGCAACCACAGCAGCGCGATCCACTATATCGGACCCGCGGCGGCCGGCGTACGAGCTAGAGGCGTCGGAACGATGGGCATGGGGCGCACGGTGCCAAAAACCGTGGTCCTAACATCGAGAATGGCCAAATTTGACCACGCCGGCGGCTCGAAACGGGCTTGCCCGTTATCCCCGTCGATCAGCCCGTCCCGAGCTTTCCGACGATATATCATAATGGCGAATCGGGCGGGCGGATCGAGAGTTAGGGCCTCGACACGCCAAGCCGGCCTGCTGGAACCTCCATTCCGGAAGGCGCAAATAGTTTCTTCCGCGGATATACTCCGGGTGCGATCATACCAGCGCTAATGCACCGGATCCCATCAGAACTCCGCAGTTAAGCGTGCTTGGGCGAGAGTAGTACTAGGATGGGTGACCTCCTGGGAAGTCCTCGTGTTGCACCCCCTTTTTGCTTTTCGCGTCAATTTGGGCCTCCCCTCCTTGGCCGGAGATCGCCTCCCCCTCTCGTTATTCTTTTTTTTTTTTGTTACAGGGGCAACCACTGCAGCGCGATCCACTATATCGGACCCGCGGCGGCCGGCGTACGAGCTCGAGGCGTCGGAACGATGGGCATGGGGCGCACGGGGCCAAAAACCGTGGTCCTAGCATGGAGAATGGCCCAATTTGACCACGCCGGCGGCTCGAAACGGGCTTGCCGGTTTGCCCCGTCGATCAGCCCGTCCCGAGCTTTCCGACGATATATCATAATGGCGAATCGGGCGGGCGGATCGAGAGTTAGGGCCTCGACACGCCAAGCCGGCCCGCTGGAACCTCCATTCCGGAAGGCGCAAATAGTTTCTTCCGCGGATATACTCCGGGTGCGATCATACCAGCGCTAATGCACCGGATCCCATCAGAACTCCGCAGTCAAGCGTGCTTGGGCGAGAGTAGTACTAGGATGGGTGACCTCCTGGGAAGTCCTCGTGTTGCACCCCCTTTTTGCTTTTCGCGTCAATTTGGGCCTCCCCTCCTTGGCCGGAGATCGTCTCCCCCTCTCGTTATTCTTTTTTTTTTTTGTTACAGGGGCAACCACTGCAGCGCGATCCACTATATCGGACCCGCGGCGGCCGGCGTACGAGCTCGAGGCGTCGGAACGATGGGCATGGGGCGCACGGGGCCAAAAACCGTGGTCCTAGCATCGAGAATGGCCCAATTTGACCACGCCGGCGGCTCGAAACGGGCTTGCCGGTTTGCCCCGTCGATCAGCCCGTCCCGAGCTTTCCGACGATATATCATAATGGCGAATCGGGCGGGCGGATCGAGAGTTAGGGCCTCGACACGCCAAGCCGGCCCGCTGGAACCTCCATTCCGGAAGGCGCAAATAGTTTCTTCCGCGGATATACTCCGGGTGCGATCATACCAGCGCTAATGCACCGGATCCCATCAGAACTCCGCAGTTAAGCGTGCTTGGGTGAGAGTAGTACTGGGATGGGTGACCTCCTGGGAAGTCCTCGTGTTGCACCCCTTTTTTGCTTTTCGCGTCAATTTGGGCCTCCCCTCCTTGGCCGGAGATCGCCTCCCCCTCTCGTTATTCTTTTTTTTTTTGTTACAGGGGCAACCACAGCAGCGCGATCCACTATATCGGACCCGCGGCGGCCGGCGTACGAGCTAGAGGCGTCGGAACGATGGGCATGGGGCGCACGGTGCCAAAAACCGTGGTCCTAACATCGAGAATGGCCAAATTTGACCACGCCGGCGGCTCGAAACGGGCTTGCCCGTTATCCCCGTCGATCAGCCCGTCCCGAGCTTTCCGACGATATATCATAATGGCGAATCGGGCGGGCGGATCGAGAGTTAGGGCCTCGACACGCCAAGCCGGCCTGCTGGAACCTCCATTCCGGAAGGCGCAAATAGTTTCTTCCGCGGATATACTCCGGGTGCGATCATACCAGCGCTAATGCACCGGATCCCATCAGAACTCCGCAGTTAAGCGTGCTTGGGCGAGAGTAGTACTAGGATGGGTGACCTCCTGGGAAGTCCTCGTGTTGCACCCCCTTTTTGCTTTTCGCGTCAATTTGGGCCTCCCCTCCTTGGCCGGAGATCGCCTCCCCCTCTCGTTATTCTTTTTTTTTTTTGTTACAGGGGCAACCACTGCAGCGCGATCCACTATATCGGACCCGCGGCGGCCGGCGTACGAGCTCGAGGCGTCGGAACGATGGGCATGGGGCGCACGGGGCCAAAAACCGTGGTCCTAGCATGGAGAATGGCCCAATTTGACCACGCCGGCGGCTCGAAACGGGCTTGCCGGTTTGCCCCGTCGATCAGCCCGTCCCGAGCTTTCCGACGATATATCATAATGGCGAATCGGGCGGGCGGATCGAGAGTTAGGGCCTCGACACGCCAAGCCGGCCCGCTGGAACCTCCATTCCGGAAGGCGCAAATAGTTTCTTCCGCGGATATACTCCGGGTGCGATCATACCAGCGCTAATGCACCGGATCCCATCAGAACTCCGCAGTCAAGCGTGCTTGGGCGAGAGTAGTACTAGGATGGGTGACCTCCTGGGAAGTCCTCGTGTTGCACCCCCTTTTTGCTTTTCGCGTCAATTTGGGCCTCCCCTCCTTGGCCGGAGATCGTCTCCCCCTCTCGTTATTCTTTTTTTTTTTTGTTACAGGGGCAACCACTGCAGCGCGATCCACTATATCGGACCCGCGGCGGCCGGCGTACGAGCTCGAGGCGTCGGAACGATGGGCATGGGGCGCACGGGGCCAAAAACCGTGGTCCTAGCATCGAGAATGGCCCAATTTGACCACGCCGGCGGCTCGAAACGGGCTTGCCGGTTTGCCCCGTCGATCAGCCCGTCCCGAGCTTTCCGACGATATATCATAATGGCGAATCGGGCGGGCGGATCGAGAGTTAGGGCCTCGACACGCCAAGCCGGCCCGCTGGAACCTCCATTCCGGAAGGCGCAAATAGTTTCTTCCGCGGATATACTCCGGGTGCGATCATACCAGCGCTAATGCACCGGATCCCATCAGAACTCCGCAGTAAAGCGTGCTTGGGCGAGAGTAGTACTAGGATGGGTGACCTCCTGGGAAGTCCTCGTGTTGCACCCCCTTTTTGCTATTCGCGTCAATTTGGGCCTCCCCTCCTTGGCCGGAGATCGCCTCCCCCTCTCGTTATTCTTTTTTTTTTTTGTTACAGGGGCAACCACTGCAGCGCGATCCACTATATCGGACCCGCGGCGGCCGGCGTACGAGCTCGAGGCGTCGGAACGATGGGCATGGGGCGCACGGGGCCAAAAACCGTGGTCCTAGCATCGAGAATGGCCCAATTTGACCACGCCGGCGGCTCGAAACGGGCTTGCCGGTTTGCCCCGTCGATCAGCCCGTCCCGAGCTTTCCGACGATATATCATAATGGCGAATCGGGCGGGCGGATCGAGAGTTAGGGCCTCGACACGCCAAGCCGGCCCGCTGGAACCTCCATTCCGGAAGGCGCAAATAGTTTCTTCCGCGGATATACTCCGGGTGCGATCATACCAGCGCTAATGCACCGGATCCCATCAGAACTCCGCAGTTAAGCGTGCTTGGGCGAGAGTAGTACTAGGATGGGTGACCTCCTGGGAAGTCCTCGTGTTGCACCCCCTTTTTGCTTTTCGCGTCAATTTGGGCCTCCCCTCCTTGGCCGGAGATCGCCTCCCCCTCTCGTTATTCTTTTTTTTTTTTGTTACAGGGGCAACCACTGCAGCGCGATCCACTATATCGGACCCGCGGCGGCCGGCGTACGAGCTCGAGGCGTCGGAACGATGGGCATGGGGCGCACGGGGCCAAAAACCGTGGTCCTAGCATCGAGAATGGCCCAATTTGACCACGCCGGCGGCTCGAAACGGGCTTGCCTGTTTGCCCCGTCGATCAGCCCGTCCCGAGCTTTCCGACGATATATCATAATGGCGAATCGGGCGGGCGGATCGAGAGTTAGGGCCTCGACACGCCAAGCCGGCCTGCTGGAACCTCCATTCCGGAAGGCGCAAATAGTTTCTTCCGCGGATATACTCCGGGTGCGATCATACCAGCGCTAATGCACCGGATCCCATCAGAACTCCGCAGTTAAGCGTGCTTGGGCGAGAGTAGTACTAGGATGGGTGACCTCCTGGGAAGTCCTCGTGTTGCACCCCCTTTTTGCTTTTCGCGTCAATTTGGGCCTCCCCTCCTTGGCCGGAGATCGCCTCCCCCTCTCGTTATTCTTTTTTTTTTTTGTTACAGGGGCAACCACTGCAGCGCGATCCACTATATCGGACCCGCGGCGGCCGGCGTACGAGCTCGAGGCGTCGGAACGATGGGCATGGGGCGCACGGGGCCAAAAACCGTGGTCCTAGCATCGAGAATGGCCCAATTTGACCACGCCGGCGGCTCGAAACGGGCTTGCCGGTTTGCCCCGTCGATCAGCCCGTCCCGAGCTTTCCGACGATATATCATAATGGCGAATCGGGCGGGCGGATCGAGAGTTAGGGCCTCGACACGCCAAGCCGGCCCGCTGGAACCTCCATTCCGGAAGGCGCAAATAGTTTCTTCCGCGGATATACTCCGGGTGCGATCATACCAGCGCTAATGCACCGGATCCCATCAGAACTCCGCAGTTAAGCGTGCTTGGGCGAGAGTAGTACTAGGATGGGTGACCTCCTGGGAAGTCCTCGTGTTGCACCCCCTTTTTGCTTTTCGCGTCAATTTGGGCCTCCCCTCCTTGGCCGGAGATCGCCTCCCCCTCTCGTTATTCTTTTTTTTTTTGTTACAGGGGCAACCACTGCAGCGCGATCCACTATATCGGACCCGCGGCGGCCGGCGTACGAGCTCGAGGCGTCGGAACGATGGGCATGGGGCGCACGGGGCCAAAAACCGTGGTCCTAGCATCGAGAATGGCCCAATTTGACCACGCCGGCGGCTCGAAACGGGCTTGCCGGATTGCCCCGTCGATCAGCCCGTCCCGAGCTTTCCGACGATATATCATAATGGCGAATCGGGCGGGCGGATCGAGAGTTAGGGCCTCGACACGCCAAGCCGGCCCGCTGGAACCTCCATTCCGGAAGGCGCAAATAGTTTCTTCCGCGGATATACTCCGGGTGCGATCATACCAGCGCTAATGCACCGGATCCCATCAGAACTCCGCAGTGAAGCGTGCTTGGGCGAGAGTAGTACTGGGATGGGTGACCTCCTGGGAAGTCCTCGTGTTGCACCCCTTTTTTGCTTTTCGCGTCAATTTGGGCCTCCCCTCCTTGGCCGGAGATCGCCTCCCCCTCTCGTTATTCTTTTTTTTTTTGTTACAGGGGAAACCACAGCAGCGCGATCCACTATATCGGACCCGCGGCGGCCGGCGTACGAGCTAGAGGCGTCGGAACGATGGGCATGGGGCGCACGGTGCCAAAAACCGTGGTCCTAACATCGAGAATGGCCAAATTTGACCACGCCGGCGGCTCGAAACGGGCTTGCCCGTTATCCCCGTCGATCAGCCCGTCCCGAGCTTTCCGACGATATATCATAATGGCGAATCGGGCGGGCGGATCGAGAGTTAGGGCCTCGACACGCCAAGCCGGCCCGCTGGAACCTCCATTCCGGAAGGCGCAAATAGTTTCTTCCGCGGATATACTCCGGGTGCGATCATACCAGCGCTAATGCACCGGATCCCATCAGAACTCCGCAGTTAAGCGTGCTTGGGCGAGAGTAGTACTAGGATGGGTGACCTCCTGGGAAGTCCTCGTGTTGCACCCCCTTTTTGCTTTTCGCGTCAATTTGGGCCTCCCCTCCTTGGCCGGAGATCGCCTCCCCCTCTCGTTATTCTTTTTTTTTTTTGTTACAGGGGCAACCACTGCAGCGCGATCCACTATATCGGACCCGCGGCGGCCGGCGTACGAGCTCGAGGCGTCGGAACGATGGGCATGGGGCGCACGGGGCCAAAAACCGTGGTCCTAGCATCGAGAATGGCCCAATTTGACCACGCCGGCGGCTCGAAACGGGCTTGCCGGTTTGCCCCGTCGATCAGCCCGTCCCGAGCTTTCCGACGATATATCATAATGGCGAATCGGGCGGGCGGATCGAGAGTTAGGGCCTCGACACGCCAAGCCGGCCCGCTGGAACCTCCATTCCGGAAGGCGCAAATAGTTTCTTCCGCGGATATACTCCGGGTGCGATCATACCAGCGCTAATGCACCGGATCCCATCAGAACTCCGCAGTTAAGCGTGCTTGGGCGAGAGTAGTACTGGGATGGGTGACCTCCTGGGAAGTCCTCGTGTTGCACCCCTTTTTTGCTTTTCGCGTCAATTTGGGCCTCCCCTCCTTGGCCGGAGATCGCCTCCCCCTCTCGTTATTCTTTTTTTTTTTGTTACAGGGGCAACCACAGCAGCGCGATCCACTATATCGGACCCGCGGCGGCCGGCGTACGAGCTAGAGGCGTCGGAACGATGGGCATGGGGCGCACGGTGCCAAAAACCGTGGTCCTAACATCGAGAATGGCCAAATTTGACCACGCCGGCGGCTCGAAACGGGCTTGCCCGTTATCCCCGTCGATCAGCCCGTCCCGAGCTTTCCGACGATATATCATAATGGCGAATCGGGCGGGCGGATCGAGAGTTAGGGCCTCGACACGCCAAGCCGGCCCGCTGGAACCTCCATTCCGGAAGGCGCAAATAGTTTCTTCCGCGGATATACTCCGGGTGCGATCATACCAGCGCTAATGCACCGGATCCCATCAGAACTCCGCAGTTAAGCGTGCTTGGGCGAGAGTAGTACTAGGATGGGTGACCTCCTGGGAAGTCCTCGTGTTGCACCCCCTTTTTGCTTTTCGCGTCAATTTGGGCCTCCCCTCCTTGGCCGGAGATCGCCTCCCCCTCTCGTTATTCTTTTTTTTTTTTGTTACAGGGGCAACCACTGCAGCGCGATCCACTATATCGGACCCGCGGCGGCCGGCGTACGAGCTCGAGGCGTCGGAACGATGGGCATGGGGCGCACGGGGCCAAAAACCGTGGTCCTAGCATCGAGAATGGCCCAATTTGACCACGCCGGCGGCTCGAAACGGGCTTGCCGGTTTGCCCCGTCGATCAGCCCGTCCCGAGCTTTCCGACGATATATCATAATGGCGAATCGGGCGGGCGGATCGAGAGTTAGGGCCTCGACACGCCAAGCCGGCCCGCTGGAACCTCCATTCCGGAAGGCGCAAATAGTTTCTTCCGCGGATATACTCCGGGTGCGATCATACCAGCGCTAATGCACCGGATCCCATCAGAACTCCGCAGTCAAGCGTGCTTGGGCGAGAGTAGTACTAGGATGGGTGACCTCCTGGGAAGTCCTCGTGTTGCACCCCCTTTTTGCTTTTCGCGTCAATTTGGGCCTCCCCTCCTTGGCCGGAGATCGCCTCCCCCTCTCGTTATTCTTTTTTTTTTTTGTTACAGGGGCAACCACTGCAGCGCGATCCACTATTTCGGACCCGCGGCGGCCGGCGTACGAGCTCGAGGCGTCGGAACGATGGGCATGGGGCGCACGGGGCCAAAAACCGTGGTCCTAGCATCGAGAATGGCCCAATTTGACCACGCCGGCGGCTCGAAACGGGCTTGCCGGTTTGCCCCGTCGATCAGCCCGTCCCGAGCTTTCCGACGATATATCATAATGGCGAATCGGGCGGGCGGATCGAGAGTTAGGGCCTCGACACGCCAAGCCGGCCCGCTGGAACCTCCATTCCGGAAGGCGCAAATAGTTTCTTCCGCGGATATACTCCGGGTGCGATCATACCAGCGCTAATGCACCGGATCCCATCAGAACTCCGCAGTTAAGCATGCTTGGGCGAGAGTAGTACTAGGATGGGTGACCTCCTGGGAAGTCCTCGTGTTGCACCCCCTTTTTGCTTTTCGCGTCAATTTGGGCCTCCCCTCCTTGGCCGGAGATCGCCTCCCCCTCTCGTTATTCTTTTTTTTTTTTGTTACAGGGGCAACCACTGCAGCGCGATCCACTATATCGGACCCGCGGCGGCCGGCGTACGAGCTCGAGGCGTCGGAACGATGGGCATGGGGCGCACGGGGCCAAAAACCGTGGTCCTAGCATCGAGAATGGCCCAATTTGACCACGCCGGCGGCTCGAAACGGGCTTGCCGGATTGCCCCGTCGATCAGCCCGTCCCGAGCTTTCCGACGATATATCATAATGGCGAATCGGGCGGGCGGATCGAGAGTTAGGGCCTCGACACGCCAAGCCGGCCCGCTGGAACCTCCATTCCGGAAGGCGCAAATAGTTTCTTCCGCGGATATACTCCGGGTGCGATCATACCAGCGCTAATGCACCGGATCCCATCAGAACTCCGCAGTGAAGCGTGCTTGGGCGAGAGTAGTACTGGGATGGGTGACCTCCTGGGAAGTCCTCGTGTTGCACCCCTTTTTTGCTTTTCGCGTCAATTTGGGCCTCCCCTCCTTGGCCGGAGATCGCCTCCCCCTCTCGTTATTCTTTTTTTTTTTGTTACAGGGGCAACCACAGCAGCGCGATCCACTATATCGGACCCGCGGCGGCCGGCGTACGAGCTAGAGGCGTCGGAACGATGGGCATGGGGCGCACGGTGCCAAAAACCGTGGTCCTAACATCGAGAATGGCCAAATTTGACCACGCCGGCGGCTCGAAACGGGCTTGCCCGTTATCCCCGTCGATCAGCCCGTCCCGAGCTTTCCGACGATATATCATAATGGCGAATCGGGCGGGCGGATCGAGAGTTAGGGCCTCGACACGCCAAGCCGGCCCGCTGGAACCTCCATTCCGGAAGGCGCAAATAGTTTCTTCCGCGGATATACTCCGGGTGCGATCATACCAGCGCTAATGCACCGGATCCCATCAGAACTCCGCAGTGAAGCGTGCTTGGGCGAGAGTAGTACTAGGATGGGTGACCTCCTGGGAAGTCCTCGTGTTGCACCCCCTTTTTGCTTTTCGCGTCAATTTGGGCCTCCCCTCCTTGGCCGGAGATCGCCTCCCCCTCTCGTTATTCTTTTTTTTTTTTGTTACAGGGGCAACCACTGCAGCGCGATCCACTATATCGGACCCGCGGCGGCCGGCGTACGAGCTCGAGGCGTCGGAACGATGGGCATGGGGCGCACGGGGCCAAAAACCGTGGTCCTAGCATCGAGAATGGCCCAATTTGACCACGCCGGCGGCTCGAAACGGGCTTGCCGGTTTGCCCCGTCGATCAGCCCGTCCCGAGCTTTCCGACGATATATCATAATGGCGAATCGGGCGGGCGGATCGAGAGTTAGGGCCTCGACACGCCAAGCCGGCCCGCTGGAACCTCCATTCCGGAAGGCGCAAATAGTTTCTTCCGCGGATATACTCCGGGTGCGATCATACCAGCGCTAATGCACCGGATCCCATCAGAACTCCGCAGTTAAGCATGCTTGGGCGAGAGTAGTACTAGGATGGGTGACCTCCTGGGAAGTCCTCGTGTTGCACCCCCTTTTTGCTTTTCGCGTCAATTTGGGCCTCCCCTCCTTGGCCGGAGATCGCCTCCCCCTCTCGTTATTCTTTTTTTTTTTTGTTACAGGGGCAACCACTGCAGCGCGATCCACTATATCGGACCCGCGGCGGCCGGCGTACGAGCTCGAGGCGTCGGAACGATGGGCATGGGGCGCACGGGGCCAAAAACCGTGGTCCTAGCATCGAGAATGGCCCAATTTGACCACGCCGGCGGCTCGAAACGGGCTTGCCGGATTGCCCCGTCGATCAGCCCGTCCCGAGCTTTCCGACGATATATCATAATGGCGAATCGGGCGGGCGGATCGAGAGTTAGGGCCTCGACACGCCAAGCCGGCCCGCTGGAACCTCCATTCCGGAAGGCGCAAATAGTTTCTTCCGCGGATATACTCCGGGTGCGATCATACCAGCGCTAATGCACCGGATCCCATCAGAACTCCGCAGTGAAGCGTGCTTGGGCGAGAGTAGTACTGGGATGGGTGACCTCCTGGGAAGTCCTCGTGTTGCACCCCTTTTTTGCTTTTCGCGTCAATTTGGGCCTCCCCTCCTTGGCCGGAGATCGCCTCCCCCTCTCGTTATTCTTTTTTTTTTTTTGTTACAGGGGAAACCACAGCAGCGCGATCCACTATATCGGACCCGCGGCGGCCGGCGTACGAGCTAGAGGCGTCGGAACGATGGGCATGGGGCGCACGGTGCCAAAAACCGTGGTCCTAACATCGAGAATGGCCAAATTTGACCACGCCGGCGGCTCGAAACGGGCTTGCCCGTTATCCCCGTCGATCAGCCCGTCCCGAGCTTTCCGACGATATATCATAATGGCGAATCGGGCGGGCGGATCGAGAGTTAGGGCCTCGACACGCCAAGCCGGCCTGCTGGAACCTCCATTCCGGAAGGCGCAAATAGTTTCTTCCGCGGATATACTCCGGGTGCGATCATACCAGCGCTAATGCACCGGATCCCATCAGAACTCCGCAGTTAAGCGTGCTTGGGCGAGAGTAGTACTAGGATGGGTGACCTCCTGGGAAGTCCTCGTGTTGCACCCCCTTTTTGCTTTTCGCGTCAATTTGGGCCTCCCCTCCTTGGCCGGAGATCGCCTCCCCCTCTCGTTATTCTTTTTTTTTTTTGTTACAGGGGCAACCACTGCAGCGCGATCCACTATATCGGACCCGCGGCGGCCGGCGTACGAGCTCGAGGCGTCGGAACGATGGGCATGGGGCGCACGGGGCCAAAAACCGTGGTCCTAGCATCGAGAATGGCCCAATTTGACCACGCCGGCGGCTCGAAACGGGCTTGCCGGATTGCCCCGTCGATCAGCCCGTCCCGAGCTTTCCGACGATATATCATAATGGCGAATCGGGCGGGCGGATCGAGAGTTAGGGCCTCGACACGCCAAGCCGGCCCGCTGGAACCTCCATTCCGGAAGGCGCAAATAGTTTCTTCCGCGGATATACTCCGGGTGCGATCATACCAGCGCTAATGCACCGGATCCCATCAGAACTCCGCAGTGAAGCGTGCTTGGGCGAGAGTAGTACTGGGATGGGTGACCTCCTGGGAAGTCCTCGTGTTGCACCCCTTTTTTGCTTTTCGCGTCAATTTGGGCCTCCCCTCCTTGGCCGGAGATCGCCTCCCCCTCTCGTTATTCTTTTTTTTTTTGTTACAGGGGCAACCACAGCAGCGCGATCCACTATATCGGACCCGCGGCGGCCGGCGTACGAGCTAGAGGCGTCGGAACGATGGGCATGGGGCGCACGGTGCCAAAAACCGTGGTCCTAACATCGAGAATGGCCAAATTTGACCACGCCGGCGGCTCGAAACGGGCTTGCCCGTTATCCCCGTCGATCAGCCCGTCCCGAGCTTTCCGACGATATATCATAATGGCGAATCGGGCGGGCGGATCGAGAGTTAGGGCCTCGACACGCCAAGCCGGCCCGCTGGAACCTCCATTCCGGAAGGCGCAAATAGTTTCTTCCGCGGATATACTCCGGGTGCGATCATACCAGCGCTAATGCACCGGATCCCATCAGAACTCCGCAGTTAAGCGTGCTTGGGCGAGAGTAGTACTAGGATGGGTGACCTCCTGGGAAGTCCTCGTGTTGCACCCCCTTTTTGCTTTTCGCGTCAATTTGGGCCTCCCCTCCTTGGCCGGAGATCGCCTCCCCCTCTCGTTATTCTTTTTTTTTTTTGTTACAGGGGCAACCACTGCAGCGCGATCCACTATATCGGACCCGCGGCGGCCGGCGTACGAGCTCGAGGCGTCGGAACGATGGGCATGGGGCGCACGGGGCCAAAAACCGTGGTCCTAGCATCGAGAATGGCCCAATTTGACCACGCCGGCGGCTCGAAACGGGCTTGCCGGTTTGCCCCGTCGATCAGCCCGTCCCGAGCTTTCCGACGATATATCATAATGGCGAATCGGGCGGGCGGATCGAGAGTTAGGGCCTCGACACGCCAAGCCGGCCCGCTGGAACCTCCATTCCGGAAGGCGCAAATAGTTTCTTCCGCGGATATACTCCGGGTGCGATCATACCAGCGCTAATGCACCGGATCCCATCAGAACTCCGCAGTTAAGCATGCTTGGGCGAGAGTAGTACTAGGATGGGTGACCTCCTGGGAAGTCCTCGTGTTGCACCCCCTTTTTGCTTTTCGCGTCAATTTGGGCCTCCCCTCCTTGGCCGGAGATCGCCTCCCCCTCTCGTTATTCTTTTTTTTTTTTGTTACAGGGGCAACCACTGCAGCGCGATCCACTATATCGGACCCGCGGCGGCCGGCGTACGAGCTCGAGGCGTCGGAACGATGGGCATGGGGCGCACGGGGCCAAAAACCGTGGTCCTAGCATCGAGAATGGCCCAATTTGACCACGCCGGCGGCTCGAAACGGGCTTGCCGGATTGCCCCGTCGATCAGCCCGTCCCGAGCTTTCCGACGATATATCATAATGGCGAATCGGGCGGGCGGATCGAGAGTTAGGGCCTCGACACGCCAACCCGGCCCGCTGGAACCTCCATTCCGGAAGGCGCAAATAGTTTCTTCCGCGGATATACTCCGGGTGCGATCATACCAGCGCTAATGCACCGGATCCCATCAGAACTCCGCAGTGAAGCGTGCTTGGGCGAGAGTAGTACTGGGATGGGTGACCTCCTGGGAAGTCCTCGTGTTGCACCCCTTTTTTGCTTTTCGCGTCAATTTGGGCCTCCCCTCCTTGGCCGGAGATCGCCTCCCCCTCTCGTTATTCTTTTTTTTTTTGTTACAGGGGAAACCACAGCAGCGCGATCCACTATATCGGACCCGCGGCGGCCGGCGTACGAGCTAGAGGCGTCGGAACGATGGGCATGGGGCGCACGGTGCCAAAAACCGTGGTCCTAACATCGAGAATGGCCAAATTTGACCACGCCGGCGGCTCGAAACGGGCTTGCCCGTTATCCCCGTCGATCAGCCCGTCCCGAGCTTTCCGACGATATATCATAATGGCGAATCGGGCGGGCGGATCGAGAGTTAGGGCCTCGACACGCCAAGCCGGCCCGCTGGAACCTCCATTCCGGAAGGCGCAAATAGTTTCTTCCGCGGATATACTCCGGGTGCGATCATACCAGCGCTAATGCACCGGATCCCATCAGAACTCCGCAGTTAAGCGTGCTTGGGCGAGAGTAGTACTAGGATGGGTGACCTCCTGGGAAGTCCTCGTGTTGCACCCCCTTTTTGCTTTTCGCGTCAATTTGGGCCTCCCCTCCTTGGCCGGAGATCGCCTCCCCCTCTCGTTATTCTTTTTTTTTTTTTGTTACAGGGGCAACCACTGCAGCGCGATCCACTATATCGGACCCGCGGCGGCCGGCGTACGAGCTCGAGGCGTCGGAACGATGGGCATGGGGCGCACGGGGCCAAAAACCGTGGTCCTAGCATCGAGAATGGCCCAATTTGACCACGCCGGCGGCTCGAAACGGGCTTGCCGGATTGCCCCGTCGATCAGCCCGTCCCGAGCTTTCCGACGATATATCATAATGGCGAATCGGGCGGGCGGATCGAGAGTTAGGGCCTCGACACGCCAACCCGGCCCGCTGGAACCTCCATTCCGGAAGGCGCAAATAGTTTCTTCCGCGGATATACTCCGGGTGCGATCATACCAGCGCTAATGCACCGGATCCCATCAGAACTCCGCAGTTAAGCATGCTTGGGCGAGAGTAGTACTAGGATGGGTGACCTCCTGGGAAGTCCTCGTGTTGCACCCCCTTTTTGCTTTTCGCGTCAATTTGGGCCTCCCCTCCTTGGCCGGAGATCGCCTCCCCCTCTCGTTATTCTTTTTTTTTTTTGTTACAGGGGCAACCACTGCAGCGCGATCCACTATATCGGACCCGCGGCGGCCGGCGTACGAGCTCGAGGCGTCGGAACGATGGGCATGGGGCGCACGGGGCCAAAAACCGTGGTCCTAGCATCGAGAATGGCCCAATTTGACCACGCCGGCGGCTCGAAACGGGCTTGCCGGATTGCCCCGTCGATCAGCCCGTCCCGAGCTTTCCGACGATATATCATAATGGCGAATCGGGCGGGCGGATCGAGAGTTAGGGCCTCGACACGCCAACCCGGCCCGCTGGAACCTCCATTCCGGAAGGCGCAAATAGTTTCTTCCGCGGATATACTCCGGGTGCGATCATACCAGCGCTAATGCACCGGATCCCATCAGAACTCCGCAGTGAAGCGTGCTTGGGCGAGAGTAGTACTGGGATGGGTGACCTCCTGGGAAGTCCTCGTGTTGCACCCCTTTTTTGCTTTTCGCGTCAATTTGGGCCTCCCCTCCTTGGCCGGAGATCGCCTCCCCCTCTCGTTATTCTTTTTTTTTTTGTTACAGGGGAAACCACAGCAGCGCGATCCACTATATCGGACCCGCGGCGGCCGGCGTACGAGCTAGAGGCGTCGGAACGATGGGCATGGGGCGCACGGTGCCAAAAACCGTGGTCCTAACATCGAGAATGGCCAAATTTGACCACGCCGGCGGCTCGAAACGGGCTTGCCCGTTATCCCCGTCGATCAGCCCGTCCCGAGCTTTCCGACGATATATCATAATGGCGAATCGGGCGGGCGGATCGAGAGTTAGGGCCTCGACACGCCAAGCCGGCCCGCTGGAACCTCCATTCCGGAAGGCGCAAATAGTTTCTTCCGCGGATATACTCCGGGTGCGATCATACCAGCGCTAATGCACCGGATCCCATCAGAACTCCGCAGTTAAGCGTGCTTGGGCGAGAGTAGTACTAGGATGGGTGACCTCCTGGGAAGTCCTCGTGTTGCACCCCCTTTTTGCTTTTCGCGTCAATTTGGGCCTCCCCTCCTTGGCCGGAGATCGCCTCCCCCTCTCGTTATTCTTTTTTTTTTTTTGTTACAGGGGCAACCACTGCAGCGCGATCCACTATATCGGACCCGCGGCGGCCGGCGTACGAGCTCGAGGCGTCGGAACGATGGGCATGGGGCGCACGGGGCCAAAAACCGTGGTCCTAGCATCGAGAATGGCCCAATTTGACCACGCCGGCGGCTCGAAACGGGCTTGCCTGTTTGCCCCGTCGATCAGCCCGTCCCGAGCTTTCCGACGATATATCATAATGGCGAATCGGGCGGGCGGATCGAGAGTTAGGGCCTCGACACGCCAAGCCGGCCCGCTGGAACCTCCATTCCGGAAGGCGCAAATAGTTTCTTCCGCGGATATACTCCGGGTGCGATCATACCAGCGCTAATGCACCGGATCCCATCAGAACTCCGCAGTTAAGCGTGCTTGGGCGAGAGTAGTACTGGGATGGGTGACCTCCTGGGAAGTCCTCGTGTTGCACCCCTTTTTTGCTTTTCGCGTCAATTTGGGCCTCCCCTCCTTGGCCGGAGATCGCCTCCCCCTCTCGTTATTCTTTTTTTATTTGTTACAGGGGCAACCACAGCAGCGCGATCCACTATATCGGACCCGCGGCGGCCGGCGTACGAGCTAGAGGCGTCGGAACGATGGGCATGGGGCGCACGGTGCCAAAAACCGTGGTCCTAACATCGAGAATGGCCAAATTTGACCACGCCGGCGGCTCGAAACGGGCTTGCCCGTTATCCCCGTCGATCAGCCCGTCCCGAGCTTTCCGACGATATATCATAATGGCGAATCGGGCGGGCGGATCGAGAGTTAGGGCCTCGACACGCCAAGCCGGCCTGCTGGAACCTCCATTCCGGAAGGCGCAAATAGTTTCTTCCGCGGATATACTCCGGGTGCGATCATACCAGCGCTAATGCACCGGATCCCATCAGAACTCCGCAGTTAAGCGTGCTTGGGCGAGAGTAGTACTAGGATGGGTGACCTCCTGGGAAGTCCTCGTGTTGCACCCCCTTTTTGCTTTTCGCGTCAATTTGGGCCTCCCCTCCTTGGCCGGAGATCGCCTCCCCCTCTCGTTATTCTTTTTTTTTTTTTGTTACAGGGGCAACCACTGCAGCGCGATCCACTATATCGGACCCGCGGCGGCCGGCGTACGAGCTCGAGGCGTCGGAACGATGGGCATGGGGCGCACGGGGCCAAAAACCGTGGTCCTAGCATCGAGAATGGCCCAATTTGACCACGCCGGCGGCTCGAAACGGGCTTGCCGGTTTGCCCCGTCGATCAGCCCGTCCCGAGCTTTCCGACGATATATCATAATGGCGAATCGGGCGGGCGGATCGAGAGTTAGGGCCTCGACACGCCAAGCCGGCCCGCTGGAACCTCCATTCCGGAAGGCGCAAATAGTTTCTTCCGCGGATATACTCCGGGTGCGATCATACCAGCGCTAATGCACCGGATCCCATCAGAACTCCGCAGTCAAGCGTGCTTGGGCGAGAGTAGTACTAGGATGGGTGACCTCCTGGGAAGTCCTCGTGTTGCACCCCCTTTTTGCTTTTCGCGTCAATTTGGGCCTCTCCTCCTTGGCCGGAGATCGCCTCCCCCTCTCGTTATTCTTTTTTTTTTTTTTGTTACAGGGGCAACCACTGCAGCGCGATCCACTATTTCGGACCCGCGGCGGCCGGCGTACGAGCTCGAGGCGTCGGAACGATGGGCATGGGGCGCACGGGGCCAAAAACCGTGGTCCTAGCATCGAGAATGGCCCAATTTGACCACGCCGGCGGCTCGAAACGGGCTTGCCGGTTTGCCCCGTCGATCAGCCCGTCCCGAGCTTTCCGACGATATATCATAATGGCGAATCGGGCGGGCGGATCGAGAGTTAGGGCCTCGACACGCCAAGCCGGCCCGCTGGAACCTCCATTCCGGAAGGCGCAAATAGTTTCTTCCGCGGATATACTCCGGGTGCGATCATACCAGCGCTAATGCACCGGATCCCATCAGAACTCCGCAGTTAAGCATGCTTGGGCGAGAGTAGTACTAGGATGGGTGACCTCCTGGGAAGTCCTCGTGTTGCACCCCCTTTTTGCTTTTCGCGTCAATTTGGGCCTCCCCTCCTTGGCCGGAGATCGCCTCCCCCTCTCGTTATTCTTTTTTTTTTTTGTTACAGGGGCAACCACTGCAGCGCGATCCACTATATCGGACCCGCGGCGGCCGGCGTACGAGCTCGAGGCGTCGGAACGATGGGCATGGGGCGCACGGGGCCAAAAACCGTGGTCCTAGCATCGAGAATGGCCCAATTTGACCACGCCGGCGGCTCGAAACGGGCTTGCCGGATTGCCCCGTCGATCAGCCCGTCCCGAGCTTTCTGACGATATATCATAATGGCGAATCGGGCGGGCGGATCGAGAGTTAGGGCCTCGACACGCCAAGCCGGCCCGCTGGAACCTCCATTCCGGAAGGCGCAAATAGTTTCTTCCGCGGATATACTCCGGGTGCGATCATACCAGCGCTAATGCACCGGATCCCATCAGAACTCCGCAGTGAAGCGTGCTTGGGCGAGAGTAGTACTGGGATGGGTGACCTCCTGGGAAGTCCTCGTGTTGCACCCCTTTTTTGCTTTTCGCGTCAATTTGGGCCTCCCCTCCTTGGCCGGAGATCGCCTCCCCCTCTCGTTATTCTTTTTTTTTTTGTTACAGGGGCAACCACAGCAGCGCGATCCACTATATCGGACCCGCGGCGGCCGGCGTACGAGCTAGAGGCGTCGGAACGATGGGCATGGGGCGCACGGTGCCAAAAACCGTGGTCCTAACATCGAGAATGGCCAAATTTGACCACGCCGGCGGCTCGAAACGGGCTTGCCCGTTATCCCCGTCGATCAGCCCGTCCCGAGCTTTCCGACGATATATCATAATGGCAAATCGGGCGGGCGGATCGAGAGTTAGGGCCTCGACACGCCAAGCCGGCCCGCTGGAACCTCCATTCCGGAAGGCGCAAATAGTTTCTTCCGCGGATATACTCCGGGTGCGATCATACCAGCGCTAATGCACCGGATCCCATCAGAACTCCGCAGTTAAGCGTGCTTGGGCGAGAGTAGTACTAGGATGGGTGACCTCCTGGGAAGTCCTCGTGTTGCACCCCCTTTTTGCTTTTCGCGTCAATTTGGGCCTCCCCTCCTTGGCCGGAGATCGCCTCCCCCTCTCGTTATTCTTTTTTTTTTTTGTTACAGGGGCAACCACTGCAGCGCGATCCACTATATCGGACCCGCGGCGGCCGGCGTACGAGCTCGAGGCGTCGGAACGATGGGCATGGGGCGCACGGGGCCAAAAACCGTGGTCCTAGCATCGAGAATGGCCCAATTTGACCACGCCGGCGGCTCGAAACGGGCTTGCCGGTTTGCCCCGTCGATCAGCCCGTCCCGAGCTTTCCGACGATATATCATAATGGCGAATCGGGCGGGCGGATCGAGAGTTAGGGCCTCGACACGCCAAGCCGGCCCGCTGGAACCTCCATTCCGGAAGGCGCAAATAGTTTCTTCCGCGGATATACTCCGGGTGCGATCATACCAGCGCTAATGCACCGGATCCCATCAGAACTCCGCAGTTAAGCATGCTTGGGCGAGAGTAGTACTAGGATGGGTGACCTCCTGGGAAGTCCTCGTGTTGCACCCCCTTTTTGCTTTTCGCGTCAATTTGGGCCTCCCCTCCTTGGCCGGAGATCGCCTCCCCCTCTCGTTATTCTTTTTTTTTTTTGTTACAGGGGCAACCACTGCAGCGCGATCCACTATATCGGACCCGCGGCGGCCGGCGTACGAGCTCGAGGCGTCGGAACGATGGGCATGGGGCGCACGGGGCCAAAAACCGTGGTCCTAGCATCGAGAATGGCCCAATTTGACCACGCCGGCGGCTCGAAACGGGCTTGCCGGATTGCCCCGTCGATCAGCCCGTCCCGAGCTTTCCGACGATATATCATAATGGCGAATCGGGCGGGCGGATCGAGAGTTAGGGCCTCGACACGCCAAGCCGGCCCGCTGGAACCTCCATTCCGGAAGGCGCAAATAGTTTCTTCCGCGGATATACTCCGGGTGCGATCATACCAGCGCTAATGCACCGGATCCCATCAGAACTCCGCAGTGAAGCGTGCTTGGGCGAGAGTAGTACTGGGATGGGTGACCTCCTGGGAAGTCCTCGTGTTGCACCCCTTTTTTGCTTTTCGCGTCAATTTGGGCCTCCCCTCCTTGGCCGGAGATCGCCTCCCCCTCTCGTTATTCTTTTTTTTTTTGTTACAGGGGAAACCACAGCAGCGCGATCCACTATATCGGACCCGCGGCGGCCGGCGTACGAGCTAGAGGCGTCGGAACGATGGGCATGGGGCGCACGGTGCCAAAAACCGTGGTCCTAACATCGAGAATGGCCAAATTTGACCACGCCGGCGGCTCGAAACGGGCTTGCCCGTTATCCCCGTCGATCAGCCCGTCCCGAGCTTTCCGACGATATATCATAATGGCGAATCGGGCGGGCGGATCGAGAGTTAGGGCCTCGACACGCCAAGCCGGCCCGCTGGAACCTCCATTCCGGAAGGCGCAAATAGTTTCTTCCGCGGATATACTCCGGGTGCGATCATACCAGCGCTAATGCACCGGATCCCATCAGAACTCCGCAGTTAAGCGTGCTTGGGCGAGAGTAGTACTAGGATGGGTGACCTCCTGGGAAGTCCTCGTGTTGCACCCCCTTTTTGCTTTTCGCGTCAATTTGGGCCTCCCCTCCTTGGCCGGAGATCGCCTCCCCCTCTCGTTATTCTTTTTTTTTTTTGTTACAGGGGCAACCACTGCAGCGCGATCCACTATATCGGACCCGCGGCGGCCGGCGTACGAGCTCGAGGCGTCGGAACGATGGGCATGGGGCGCACGGGGCCAAAAACCGTGGTCCTAGCATCGAGAATGGCCCAATTTGACCACGCCGGCGGCTCGAAACGGGCTTGCCTGTTTGCCCCGTCGATCAGCCCGTCCCGAGCTTTCCGACGATATATCATAATGGCGAATCGGGCGGGCGGATCGAGAGTTAGGGCCTCGACTCGCCAAGCCGGCCCGCTGGAACCTCCATTCCGGAAGGCGCAAATAGTTTCTTCCGCGGATATACTCCGGGTGCGATCATACCAGCGCTAATGCACCGGATCCCATCAGAACTCCGCAGTTAAGCGTGCTTGGGCGAGAGTAGTACTGGGATGGGTGACCTCCTGGGAAGTCCTCGTGTTGCACCCCTTTTTTGCTTTTCGCGTCAATTTGGGCCTCCCCTCCTTGGCCGGAGATCGCCTCCCCCTCTCGTTATTCTTTTTTTTTTTGTTACAGGGGCAACCACAGCAGCGCGATCCACTATATCGGACCCGCGGCGGCCGGCGTACGAGCTAGAGGCGTCGGAACGATGGGCATGGGGCGCACGGTGCCAAAAACCGTGGTCCTAACATCGAGAATGGCCAAATTTGACCACGCCGGCGGCTCGAAACGGGCTTGCCCGTTATCCCCGTCGATCAGCCCGTCCCGAGCTTTCCGACGATATATCATAATGGCGAATCGGGCGGGCGGATCGAGAGTTAGGGCCTCGACACGCCAAGCCGGCCTGCTGGAACCTCCATTCCGGAAGGCGCAAATAGTTTCTTCCGCGGATATACTCCGGGTGCGATCATACCAGCGCTAATGCACCGGATCCCATCAGAACTCCGCAGTTAAGCGTGCTTGGGCGAGAGTAGTACTAGGATGGGTGACCTCCTGGGAAGTCCTCGTGTTGCACCCCCTTTTTGCTTTTCGCGTCAATTTGGGCCTCCCCTCCTTGGCCGGAGATCGCCTCCCCCTCTCGTTATTCTTTTTTTTTTTTTGTTACAGGGGCAACCACTGCAGCGCGATCCACTATATCGGACCCGCGGCGGCCGGCGTACGAGCTCGAGGCGTCGGAACGATGGGCATGGGGCGCACGGGGCCAAAAACCGTGGTCCTAGCATCGAGAATGGCCCAATTTGACCACGCCGGCGGCTCGAAACGGGCTTGCCGGATTGCCCCGTCGATCAGCCCGTCCCGAGCTTTCCGACGATATATCATAATGGCGAATCGGGCGGGCGGATCGAGAGTTAGGGCCTCGACTCGCCAAGCCGGCCCGCTGGAACCTCCATTCCGGAAGGCGCAAATAGTTTCTTCCGCGGATATACTCCGGGTGCGATCATACCAGCGCTAATGCACCGGATCCCATCAGAACTCCGCAGTTAAGCGTGCTTGGGCGAGAGTAGTACTGGGATGGGTGACCTCCTGGGAAGTCCTCGTGTTGCACCCCTTTTTTGCTTTTCGCGTCAATTTGGGCCTCCCCTCCTTGGCCGGAGATCGCCTCCCCCTCTCGTTATTCTTTTTTTTTTTGTTACAGGGGCAACCACAGCAGCGCGATCCACTATATCGGACCCGCGGCGGCCGGCGTACGAGCTAGAGGCGTCGGAACGATGGGCATGGGGCGCACGGTGCCAAAAACCGTGGTCCTAACATCGAGAATGGCCAAATTTGACCACGCCGGCGGCTCGAAACGGGCTTGCCCGTTATCCCCGTCGATCAGCCCGTCCCGAGCTTTCCGACGATATATCATAATGGCGAATCGGGCGGGCGGATCGAGAGTTAGGGCCTCGACACGCCAAGCCGGCCTGCTGGAACCTCCATTCCGGAAGGCGCAAATAGTTTCTTCCGCGGATATACTCCGGGTGCGATCATACCAGCGCTAATGTACCGGATCCCATCAGAACTCCGCAGTTAAGCGTGCTTGGGCGAGAGTAGTACTAGGATGGGTGACCTCCTGGGAAGTCCTCGTGTTGCACCCCCTTTTTGCTTTTCGCGTCAATTTGGGCCTCCCCTCCTTGGCCGGAGATCGCCTCCCCCTCTCGTTATTCTTTTTTTTTTTTTGTTACAGGGGCAACCACTGCAGCGCGATCCACTATATCGGACCCGCGGCGGCCGGCGTACGAGCTCGAGGCGTCGGAACGATGGGCATGGGGCGCACGGGGCCAAAAACCGTGGTCCTAGCATCGAGAATGGCCCAATTTGACCACGCCGGCGGCTCGAAACGGGCTTGCCGGATTGCCCCGTCGATCAGCCCGTCCCGAGCTTTCCGACGATATATCATAATGGCGAATCGGGCGGGCGGATCGAGAGTTAGGGCCTCGACACGCCAAGCCGGCCCGCTGGAACCTCCATTCCGGAAGGCGCAAATAGTTTCTTCCGCGGATATACTCCGGGTGTGATCATACCAGCGCTAATGCACCGGATCCCATCAGAACTCCGCAGTCAAGCGTGCTTGGGCGAGAGTAGTACTAGGATGGGTGACCTCCTGGGAAGTCCTCGTGTTGCACCCCCTTTTTGCTTTTCGCGTCAATTTGGGCCTCCCCTCCTTGGCCGGAGATCGCCTCCCCCTCTCGTTATTCTTTTTTTTTTTTGTTACAGGGGCAACCACTGCAGCGCGATCCACTATTTCGGACCCGCGGCGGCCGGCGTACGAGCTCGAGGCGTCGGAACGATGGGCATGGGGCGCACGGGGCCAAAAACCGTGGTCCTAGCATCGAGAATGGCCCAATTTGACCACGCCGGCGGCTCGAAACGGGCTTGCCGGTTTGCCCCGTCGATCAGCCCGTCCCGAGCTTTCCGACGATATATCATAATGGCGAATCGGGCGGGCGGATCGAGAGTTAGGGCCTCGACACGCCAAGCCGGCCCGCTGGAACCTCCATTCCGGAAGGCGCAAATAGTTTCTTCCGCGGATATACTCCGGGTGCGATCATACCAGCGCTAATGCACCGGATCCCATCAGAACTCCGCAGTTAAGCATGCTTGGGCGAGAGTAGTACTAGGATGGGTGACCTCCTGGGAAGTCCTCGTGTTGCACCCCCTTTTTGCTTTTCGCGTCAATTTGGGCCTCCCCTCCTTGGCCGGAGATCGCCTCCCCCTCTCGTTATTCTTTTTTTTTTTTGTTACAGGGGCAACCACTGCAGCGCGATCCACTATATCGGACCCGCGGCGGCCGGCGTACGAGCTCGAGGCGTCGGAACGATGGGCATGGGGCGCACGGGGCCAAAAACCGTGGTCCTAGCATCGAGAATGGCCCAATTTGACCACGCCGGCGGCTCGAAACGGGCTTGCCGGATTGCCCCGTCGATCAGCCCGTCCCGAGCTTTCCGACGATATATCATAATGGCGAATCGGGCGGGCGGATCGAGAGTTAGGGCCTCGACACGCCAAGCCGGCCCGCTGGAACCTCCATTCCGGAAGGCGCAAATAGTTTCTTCCGCGGATATACTCCGGGTGCGATCATACCAGCGCTAATGCACCGGATCCCATCAGAACTCCGCAGTGAAGCGTGCTTGGGCGAGAGTAGTACTGGGATGGGTGACCTCCTGGGAAGTCCTCGTGTTGCACCCCTTTTTTACTTTTCGCGTCAATTTGGGCCTCCCCTCCTTGGCCGGAGATCGCCTCCCCCTCTCGTTATTCTTTTTTTTTTTGTTACAGGGGCAACCACAGCAGCGCGATCCACTATATCGGACCCGCGGCGGCCGGCGTACGAGCTAGAGGCGTCGGAACGATGGGCATGGGGCGCACGGTGCCAAAAACCGTGGTCCTAACATCGAGAATGGCCAAATTTGACCACGCCGGCGGCTCGAAACGGGCTTGCCCGTTATCCCCGTCGATCAGCCCGTCCCGAGCTTTCCGACGATATATCATAATGGCAAATCGGGCGGGCGGATCGAGAGTTAGGGCCTCGACACGCCAAGCCGGCCCGCTGGAACCTCCATTCCGGAAGGCGCAAATAGTTTCTTCCGCGGATATACTCCGGGTGCGATCATACCAGCGCTAATGCACCGGATCCCATCAGAACTCCGCAGTTAAGCGTGCTTGGGCGAGAGTAGTACTAGGATGGGTGACCTCCTGGGAAGTCCTCGTGTTGCACCCCCTTTTTGCTTTTCGCGTCAATTTGGGCCTCCCCTCCTTGGCCGGAGATCGCCTCCCCCTCTCGTTATTCTTTTTTTTTTTTTGTTACAGGGGCAACCACTGCAGCGCGATCCACTATATCGGACCCGCGGCGGCCGGCGTACGAGCTCGAGGCGTCGGAACGATGGGCATGGGGCGCACGGGGCCAAAAACCGTGGTCCTAGCATCGAGAATGGCCCAATTTGACCACGCCGGCGGCTCGAAACGGGCTTGCCTGTTTGCCCCGTCGATCAGCCCGTCCCGAGCTTTCCGACGATATATCATAATGGCGAATCGGGCGGGCGGATCGAGAGTTAGGGCCTCGACTCGCCAAGCCGGCCCGCTGGAACCTCCATTCCGGAAGGCGCAAATAGTTTCTTCCGCGGATATACTCCGGGTGCGATCATACCAGCGCTAATGCACCGGATCCCATCAGAACTCCGCAGTTAAGCGTGCTTGGGCGAGAGTAGTACTGGGATGGGTGACCTCCTGGGAAGTCCTCGTGTTGCACCCCTTTTTTGCTTTTCGCGTCAATTTGGGCCTCCCCTCCTTGGCCGGAGATCGCCTCCCCCTCTCGTTATTCTTTTTTTTTTTGTTACAGGGGCAACCACAGCAGCGCGATCCACTATATCGGACCCGCGGCGGCCGGCGTACGAGCTAGAGGCGTCGGAACGATGGGCATGGGGCGCACGGTGCCAAAAACCGTGGTCCTAACATCGAGAATGGCCAAATTTGACCACGCCGGCGGCTCGAAACGGGCTTGCCCGTTATCCCCGTCGATCAGCCCGTCCCGAGCTTTCCGACGATATATCATAATGGCGAATCGGGCGGGCGGATCGAGAGTTAGGGCCTCGACACGCCAAGCCGGCCCGCTGGAACCTCCATTCCGGAAGGCGCAAATAGTTTCTTCCGCGGATATACTCCGGGTGCGATCATACCAGCGCTAATGCACCGGATCCCATCAGAACTCCGCAGTCAAGCGTGCTTGGGCGAGAGTAGTACTGGGATGGGTGACCTCCTGGGAAGTCCTCGTGTTGCACCCCCTTTTTGCTTTTCGCGTCAATTTGGGCCTCCCCTCCTTGGCCGGAGATCGCCTCCCCCTCTCGTTATTCTTTTTTTTTTTTGTTACAGGGGCAACCACTGCAGCGCGATCCACTATTTCGGACCCGCGGCGGCCGGCGTACGAGCTCGAGGCGTCGGAACGATGGGCATGGGGCGCACGGGGCCAAAAACCGTGGTCCTAGCATCGAGAATGGCCCAATTTGACCACGCCGGCGGCTCGAAACGGGCTTGCCGGTTTGCCCCGTCGATCAGCCTGTCCCGAGCTTTCCGACGATATATCATAATGGCGAATCGGGCGGGCGGATCGAGAGTTAGGGCCTCGACACGCCAAGCCGGCCCGCTGGAACCTCCATTCCGGAAGGCGCAAATAGTTTCTTCCGCGGATATACTCCGGGTGCGATCATACCAGCGCTAATGCACCGGATCCCATCAGAACTCCGCAGTTAAGCATGCTTGGGCGAGAGTAGTACTAGGATGGGTGACCTCCTGGGAAGTCCTCGTGTTGCACCCCCTTTTTGCTTTTCGCGTCAATTTGGGCCTCCCCTCCTTGGCCGGAGATCGCCTCCCCCTCTCGTTATTCTTTTTTTTTTTTGTTACAGGGGCAACCACTGCAGCGCGATCCACTATATCGGACCCGCGGCGGCCGGCGTACGAGCTCGAGGCGTCGGAACGATGGGCATGGGGCGCACGGGGCCAAAAACCGTGGTCCTAGCATCGAGAATGGCCCAATTTGACCACGCCGGCGGCTCGAAACGGGCTTGCCGGATTGCCCCGTCGATCAGCCCGTCCCGAGCTTTCCGACGATATATCATAATGGCGAATCGGGCGGGCGGATCGAGAGTTAGGGCCTCGACACGCCAAGCCGGCCCGCTGGAACCTCCATTCCGGAAGGCGCAAATAGTTTCTTCCGCGGATATACTCCGGGTGCGATCATACCAGCGCTAATGCACCGGATCCCATCAGAACTCCGCAGTGAAGCGTGCTTGGGCGAGAGTAGTACTGGGATGGGTGACCTCCTGGGAAGTCCTCGTGTTGCACCCCTTTTTTGCTTTTCGCGTCAATTTGGGCCTCCCCTCCTTGGCCGGAGATCGCCTCCCCCTCTCGTTATTCTTTTTTTTTTTGTTACAGGGGCAACCACAGCAGCGCGATCCACTATATCGGACCCGCGGCGGCCGGCGTACGAGCTAGAGGCGTCGGAACGATGGGCATGGGGCGCACGGTGCCAAAAACCGTGGTCCTAACATCGAGAATGGCCAAATTTGACCACGCCGGCGGCTCGAAACGGGCTTGCCCGTTATCCCCGTCGATCAGCCCGTCCCGAGCTTTCCGACGATATATCATAATGGCAAATCGGGCGGGCGGATCGAGAGTTAGGGCCTCGACACGCCAAGCCGGCCCGCTGGAACCTCCATTCCGGAAGGCGCAAATAGTTTCTTCCGCGGATATACTCCGGGTGCGATCATACCAGCGCTAATGCACCGGATCCCATCAGAACTCCGCAGTTAAGCGTGCTTGGGCGAGAGTAGTACTAGGATGGGTGACCTCCTGGGAAGTCCTCGTGTTGCACCCCCTTTTTGCTTTTCGCGTCAATTTGGGCCTCCCCTCCTTGGCCGGAGATCGCCTCCCCCTCTCGTTATTCTTTTTTTTTTTGTTACAGGGGCAACCACTGCAGCGCGATCCACTATATCGGACCCGCGGCGGCCGGCGTACGAGCTCGAGGCGTCGGAACGATGGGCATGGGGCGCACGGGGCCAAAAACCGTGGTCCTAGCATCGAGAATGGCCCAATTTGACCACGCCGGCGGCTCGAAACGGGCTTGCCGGTTTGCCCCGTCGATCAGCCCGTCCCGAGCTTTCCGACGATATATCATAATGGCGAATCGGGCGGGCGGATCGAGAGTTAGGGCCTCGACACGCCAAGCCGGCCCGCTGGAACCTCCATTCCGGAAGGCGCAAATAGTTTCTTCCGCGGATATACTCCGGGTGCGATCATACCAGCGCTAATGCACCGGATCCCATCAGAACTCCGCAGTTAAGCATGCTTGGGCGAGAGTAGTACTAGGATGGGTGACCTCCTGGGAAGTCCTCGTGTTGCACCCCCTTTTTGCTTTTTGCGTCAATTTGGGCCTCCCCTCCTTGGCCGGAGATCGCCTCCCCCTCTCGTTATTCTTTTTTTTTTTTGTTACAGGGGCAACCACTGCAGCGCGATCCACTATATCGGACCCGCGGCGGCCGGCGTACGAGCTCGAGGCGTCGGAACGATGGGCATGGGGCGCACGGGGCCAAAAACCGTGGTCCTAGCATCGAGAATGGCCCAATTTGACCACGCCGGCGGCTCGAAACGGGCTTGCCGGATTGCCCCGTCGATCAGCCCGTCCCGAGCTTTCCGACGATATATCATAATGGCGAATCGGGCGGGCGGATCGAGAGTTAGGGCCTCGACACGCCAAGCCGGCCCGCTGGAACCTCCATTCCGGAAGGCGCAAATAGTTTCTTCCGCGGATATACTCCGGGTGCGATCATACCAGCGCTAATGCACCGGATCCCATCAGAACTCCGCAGTGAAGCGTGCTTGGGCGAGAGTAGTACTGGGATGGGTGACCTCCTGGGAAGTCCTCGTGTTGCACCCCTTTTTTGCTTTTCGCGTCAATTTGGGCCTCCCCTCCTTGGCCGGAGATCGCCTCCCCCTCTCGTTATTCTTTTTTTTTTTGTTACAGGGGAAACCACAGCAGCGCGATCCACTATATCGGACCCGCGGCGGCCGGCGTACGAGCTAGAGGCGTCGGAACGATGGGCATGGGGCGCACGGTGCCAAAAACCGTGGTCCTAACATCGAGAATGGCCAAATTTGACCACGCCGGCGGCTCGAAACGGGCTTGCCCGTTATCCCCGTCGATCAGCCCGTCCCGAGCTTTCCGACGATATATCATAATGGCGAATCGGGCGGGCGGATCGAGAGTTAGGGCCTCGACACGCCAAGCCGGCCCGCTGGAACCTCCATTCCGGAAGGCACAAATAGTTTCTTCCGCGGATATACTCCGGGTGCGATCATACCAGCGCTAATGCACCGGATCCCATCAGAACTCCGCAGTTAAGCGTGCTTGGGCGAGAGTAGTACTAGGATGGGTGACCTCCTGGGAAGTCCTCGTGTTGCACCCCCTTTTTGCTTTTCGCGTCAATTTGGGCCTCCCCTCCTTGGCCGGAGATCGCCTCCCCCTCTCGTTATTCTTTTTTTTTTTTGTTACAGGGGCAACCACTGCAGCGCGATCCACTATATCGGACCCGCGGCGGCCGGCGTACGAGCTCGAGGCGTCGGAACGATGGGCATGGGGCGCACGGGGCCAAAAACCGTGGTCCTAGCATCGAGAATGGCCCAATTTGACCACGCCGGCGGCTCGAAACGGGCTTGCCTGTTTGCCCCGTCGATCAGCCCGTCCCGAGCTTTCCGACGATATATCATAATGGCGAATCGGGCGGGCGGATCGAGAGTTAGGGCCTCGACTCGCCAAGCCGGCCCGCTGGAACCTCCATTCCGGAAGGCGCAAATAGTTTCTTCCGCGGATATACTCCGGGTGCGATCATACCAGCGCTAATGCACCGGATCCCATCAGAACTCCGCAGTTAAGCGTGCTTGGGCGAGAGTAGTACTGGGATGGGTGACCTCCTGGGAAGTCCTCGTGTTGCACCCCTTTTTTGCTTTTCGCGTCAATTTGGGCCTCCCCTCCTTGGCCGGAGATCGCCTCCCCCTCTCGTTATTCTTTTTTTTTTTGTTACAGGGGCAACCACAGCAGCGCGATCCACTATATCGGACCCGCGGCGGCCGGCGTACGAGCTAGAGGCGTCGGAACGATGGGCATGGGGCGCACGGTGCCAAAAACCGTGGTCCTAACATCGAGAATGGCCAAATTTGACCACGCCGGCGGCTCGAAACGGGCTTGCCCGTTATCCCCGTCGATCAGCCCGTCCCGAGCTTTCCGACGATATATCATAATGGCGAATCGGGCGGGCGGATCGAGAGTTAGGGCCTCGACACGCCAAGCCGGCCTGCTGGAACCTCCATTCCGGAAGGCGCAAATAGTTTCTTCCGCGGATATACTCCGGGTGCGATCATACCAGCGCTAATGCACCGGATCCCATCAGAACTCCGCAGTTAAGCGTGCTTGGGCGAGAGTAGTACTAGGATGGGTGACCTCCTGGGAAGTCCTCGTGTTGCACCCCCTTTTTGCTTTTCGCGTCAATTTGGGCCTCCCCTCCTTGGCCGGAGATCGCCTCCCCCTCTCGTTATTCTTTTTTTTTTTTGTTACAGGGGCAACCACTGCAGCGCGATCCACTATATCGGACCCGCGGCGGCCGGCGTACGAGCTCGAGGCGTCGGAACGATGGGCATGGGGCGCACGGGGCCAAAAACCGTGGTCCTAGCATCGAGAATGGCCCAATTTGACCACGCCGGCGGCTCGAAACGGGCTTGCCGGTTTGCCCCGTCGATCAGCCCGTCCCGAGCTTTCCGACGATATATCATAATGGCGAATCGGGCGGGCGGATCGAGAGTTAGGGCCTCGACACGCCAAGCCGGCCCGCTGGAACCTCCATTCCGGAAGGCGCAAATAGTTTCTTCCGCGGATATACTCCGGGTGCGATCATACCAGCGCTAATGCACCGGATCCCATCAGAACTCCGCAGTCAAGCGTGCTTGGGCGAGAGTAGTACTAGGATGGGTGACCTCCTGGGAAGTCCTCGTGTTGCACCCCCTTTTTGCTTTTCGCGTCAATTTGGGCCTCCCCTCCTTGGCCGGAGATCGCCTCCCCCTCTCGTTATTCTTTTTTTTTTTTGTTACAGGGGCAACCACTGCAGCGCGATCCACTATATCGGACCCGCGGCGGCCGGCGTACGAGCTCGAGGCGTCGGAACGATGGGCATGGGGCGCACGGGGCCAAAAACCGTGGTCCTAGCATCGAGAATGGCCCAATTTGACCACGCCGGCGGCTCGAAACGGGCTTGCCGGTTTGCCCCGTCGATCAGCCCGTCCCGAGCTTTCCGACGATATATCATAATGGCGAATCGGGCGGGCGGATCGAGAGTTAGGGCCTCGACACGCCAAGCCGGCCCGCTGGAACCTCCATTCCGGAAGGCGCAAATAGTTTCTTCCGCGGATATACTCCGGGTGCGATCATACCAGCGCTAATGCACCGGATCCCATCAGAACTCCGCAGTTAAGCATGCTTGGGCGAGAGTAGTACTAGGATGGGTGACCTCCTGGGAAGTCCTCGTGTTGCACCCCCTTTTTGCTTTTCGCGTCAATTTGGGCCTCCCCTCCTTGGCCGGAGATCGCCTCCCCCTCTCGTTATTCTTTTTTTTTTTGTTACAGGGGCAACCACTGCAGCGCGATCCACTATATCGGACCCGCGGCGGCCGGCGTACGAGCTCGAGGCGTCGGAACGATGGGCATGGGGCGCACGGGGCCAAAAACCGTGGTCCTAGCATCGAGAATGGCCCAATTTGACCACGCCGGCGGCTCGAAACGGGCTTGCCGGATTGCCCCGTCGATCAGCCCGTCCCGAGCTTTCCGACGATATATCATAATGGCGAATCGGGCGGGCGGATCGAGAGTTAGGGCCTCGACACGCCAAGCCGGCCCGCTGGAACCTCCATTCCGGAAGGCGCAAATAGTTTCTTCCGCGGATATACTCCGGGTGCGATCATACCAGCGCTAATGCACCGGATCCCATCAGAACTCCGCAGTGAAGCGTGCTTGGGCGAGAGTAGTACTGGGATGGGTGACCTCCCGGGAAGTCCTCGTGTTGCACCCCTTTTTTGCTTTTCGCGTCAATTTGGGCCTCCCCTCCTTGGCCGGAGATCGCCTCCCCCTCTCGTTATTCTTTTTTTTTTTGTTACAGGGGCAACCACAGCAGCGCGATCCACTATATCGGACCCGCGGCGGCCGGCGTACGAGCTAGAGGCGTCGGAACGATGGGCATGGGGCGCACGGTGCCAAAAACCGTGGTCCTAACATCGAGAATGGCCAAATTTGACCACGCCGGCGGCTCGAAACGGGCTTGCCCGTTATCCCCGTCGATCAGCCCGTCCCGAGCTTTCCGACGATATATCATAATGGCGAATCGGGCGGGCGGATCGAGAGTTAGGGCCTCGACACGCCAAGCCGGCCCGCTGGAACCTCCATTCCGGAAGGCGCAAATAGTTTCTTCCGCGGATATACTCCGGGTGCGATCATACCAGCGCTAATGCACCGGATCCCATCAGAACTCCGCAGTTAAGCGTGCTTGGGCGAGAGTAGTACTAGGATGGGTGACCTCCTGGGAAGTCCTCGTGTTGCACCCCTTTTTGCTTTTCGCGTCAATTTGGGCCTCCCCTCCTTGGCCGGAGATCGCCTCCCCCTCTCGTTATTCTTTTTTTTTTTTGTTACAGGGGCAACCACTGCAGCGCGATCCACTATATCGGACCCGCGGCGGCCGGCGTACGAGCTCGAGGCGTCGGAACGATGGGCATGGGGCGCACGGGGCCAAAAACCGTGGTCCTAGCATCGAGAATGGCCCAATTTGACCACGCCGGCGGCTCGAAACGGGCTTGCCTGTTTGCCCCGTCGATCAGCCCGTCCCGAGCTTTCCGACGATATATCATAATGGCGAATCGGGCGGGCGGATCGAGAGTTAGGGCCTCGACACGCCAAGCCGGCCCGCTGGAACCTCCATTCCGGAAGGCGCAAATAGTTTCTTCCGCGGATATACTCCGGGTGCGATCATACCAGCGCTAATGCACCGGATCCCATCAGAACTCCGCAGTTAAGCATGCTTGGGCGAGAGTAGTACTAGGATGGGTGACCTCCTGGGAAGTCCTCGTGTTGCACCCCCTTTTTGCTTTTCGCGTCAATTTGGGCCTCCCCTCCTTGGCCGGAGATCGCCTCCCCCTCTCGTTATTCTTTTTTTTTTTTGTTACAGGGGCAACCACTGCAGCGCGATCCACTATATCGGACCCGCGGCGGCCGGCGTACGAGCTCGAGGCGTCGGAACGATGGGCATGGGGCGCACGGGGCCAAAAACCGTGGTCCTAGCATCGAGAATGGCCCAATTTGACCACGCCGGCGGCTCGAAACGGGCTTGCCGGATTGCCCCGTCGATCAGCCCGTCCCGAGCTTTCCGACGATATATCATAATGGCGAATCGGGCGGGCGGATCGAGAGTTAGGGCCTCGACACGCCAAGCCGGCCCGCTGGAACCTCCATTCCGGAAGGCGCAAATAGTTTCTTCCGCGGATATACTCCGGGTGCGATCATACCAGCGCTAATGCACCGGATCCCATCAGAACTCCGCAGTGAAGCGTGCTTGGGCGAGAGTAGTACTGGGATGGGTGACCTCCTGGGAAGTCCTCGTGTTGCACCCCTTTTTTGCTTTTCGCGTCAATTTGGGCCTCCCCTCCTTGGCCGGAGATCGCCTCCCCCTCTCGTTATTCTTTTTTTTTTTGTTACAGGGGCAACCACAGCAGCGCGATCCACTATATCGGACCCGCGGCGGCCGGCGTACGAGCTAGAGGCGTCGGAACGATGGGCATGGGGCGCACGGTGCCAAAAACCGTGGTCCTAACATCGAGAATGGCCAAATTTGACCACGCCGGCGGCTCGAAACGGGCTTGCCCGTTATCCCCGTCGATCAGCCCGTCCCGAGCTTTCCGACGATATATCATAATGGCGAATCGGGCGGGCGGATCGAGAGTTAGGGCCTCGACACGCCAAGCCGGCCCGCTGGAACCTCCATTCCGGAAGGCGCAAATAGTTTCTTCCGCGGATATACTCCGGGTGCGATCATACCAGCGCTAATGCACCGGATCCCATCAGAACTCCGCAGTTAAGCGTGCTTGGGCGAGAGTAGTACTGGGATGGGTGACCTCCTGGGAAGTCCTCGTGTTGCACCCCTTTTTTGCTTTTCGCGTCAATTTGGGCCTCCCCTCCTTGGCCGGAGATCGCCTCCCCCTCTCGTTATTCTTTTTTTTTTTGTTACAGGGGCAACCACAGCAGCGCGATCCACTATATCGGACCCGCGGCGGCCGGCGTACGAGCTAGAGGCGTCGGAACGATGGGCATGGGGCGCACGGTGCCAAAAACCGTGGTCCTAACATCGAGAATGGCCAAATTTGACCACGCCGGCGGCTCGAAACGGGCTTGCCCGTTATCCCCGTCGATCAGCCCGTCCCGAGCTTTCCGACGATATATCATAATGGCGAATCGGGCGGGCGGATCGAGAGTTAGGGCCTCGACACGCCAAGCCGGCCTGCTGGAACCTCCATTCCGGAAGGCGCAAATAGTTTCTTCCGCGGATATACTCCGGGTGCGATCATACCAGCGCTAATGCACCGGATCCCATCAGAACTCCGCAGTTAAGCGTGCTTGGGCGAGAGTAGTACTAGGATGGGTGACCTCCTGGGAAGTCCTCGTGTTGCACCCCCTTTTTGCTTTTCGCGTCAATTTGGGCCTCCCCTCCTTGGCCGGAGATCGCCTCCCCCTCTCGTTATTCTTTTTTTTTTTTGTTACAGGGGCAACCACTGCAGCGCGATCCACTATATCGGACCCGCGGCGGCCGGCGTACGAGCTCGAGGCGTCGGAACGATGGGCATGGGGCGCACGGGGCCAAAAACCGTGGTCCTAGCATCGAGAATGGCCCAATTTGACCACGCCGGCGGCTCGAAACGGGCTTGCCGGTTTGCCCCGTCGATCAGCCCGTCCCGAGCTTTCCGACGATATATCATAATGGCGAATCGGGCGGGCGGATCGAGAGTTAGGGCCTCGACACGCCAAGCCGGCCCGCTGGAACCTCCATTCCGGAAGGCGCAAATAGTTTCTTCCGCGGATATACTCCGGGTGCGATCATACCAGCGCTAATGCACCGGATCCCATCAGAACTCCGCAGTCAAGCGTGCTTGGGCGAGAGTAGTACTAGGATGGGTGACCTCTTGGGAAGTCCTCGTGTTGCACCCCCTTTTTGCTTTTCGCGTCAATTTGGGCCTCCCCTCCTTGGCCGGAGATCGCCTCCCCCTCTCGTTATTCTTTTTTTTTTTTGTTACAGGGGCAACCACTGCAGCGCGATCCACTATATCGGACCCGCGGCGGCCGGCGTACGAGCTCGAGGCGTCGGAACGATGGGCATGGGGCGCACGGGGCCAAAAACCGTGGTCCTAGCATCGAGAATGGCCCAATTTGACCACGCCGGCGGCTCGAAACGGGCTTGCCGGTTTGCCCCGTCGATCAGCCCGTCCCGAGCTTTCCGACGATATATCATAATGGCGAATCGGGCGGGCGGATCGAGAGTTAGGGCCTCGACACGCCAAGCCGGCCCGCTGGAACCTCCATTCCGGAAGGCGCAAATAGTTTCTTCCGCGGATATACTCCGGGTGCGATCATACCAGCGCTAATGCACCGGATCCCATCAGAACTCCGCAGTTAAGCATGCTTGGGCGAGAGTAGTACTAGGATGGGTGACCTCCTGGGAAGTCCTCGTGTTGCACCCCCTTTTTGCTTTTCGCGTCAATTTGGGCCTCCCCTCCTTGGCCGGAGATCGCCTCCCCCTCTCGTTATTCTTTTTTTTTTTTGTTACAGGGGCAACCACTGCAGCGCGATCCACTATATCGGACCCGCGGCGGCCGGCGTACGAGCTCGAGGCGTCGGAACGATGGGCATGGGGCGCACTGGGCCAAAAACCGTGGTCCTAGCATCGAGAATGGCCCAATTTGACCACGCCGGCGGCTCGAAACGGGCTTGCCGGATTGCCCCGTCGATCAGCCCGTCCCGAGCTTTCCGACGATATATCATAATGGCGAATCGGGCGGGCGGATCGAGAGTTAGGGCCTCGACACGCCAAGCCGGCCCGCTGGAACCTCCATTCCGGAAGGCGCAAATAGTTTCTTCCGCGGATATACTCCGGGTGCGATCATACCAGCGCTAATGCACCGGATCCCATCAGAACTCCGCAGTGAAGCGTGCTTGGGCGAGAGTAGTACTGGGATGGGTGACCTCCTGGGAAGTCCTCGTGTTGCACCCCTTTTTTGCTTTTCGCGTCAATTTGGGCCTCCCCTCCTTGGCCGGAGATCGCCTCCCCCTCTCGTTATTCTTTTTTTTTTTGTTACAGGGGCAACCACAGCAGCGCGATCCACTATATCGGACCCGCGGCGGCCGGCGTACGAGCTAGAGGCGTCGGAACGATGGGCATGGGGCGCACGGTGCCAAAAACCGTAGTCCTAACATCGAGAATGGCCAAATTTGACCACGCCGGCGGCTCGAAACGGGCTTGCCCGTTATCCCCGTCGATCAGCCCGTCCCGAGCTTTCCGACGATATATCATAATGGCGAATCGGGCGGGCGGATCGAGAGTTAGGGCCTCGACACGCCAAGCCGGCCCGCTGGAACCTCCATTCCGGAAGGCGCAAATAGTTTCTTCCGCGGATATACTCCGGGTGCGATCATACCAGCGCTAATGCACCGGATCCCATCAGAACTCCGCAGTTAAGCGTGCTTGGGCGAGAGTAGTACTAGGATGGGTGACCTCCTGGGAAGTCCTCGTGTTGCACCCCCTTTTTGCTTTTCGCGTCAATTTGGGCCTCCCCTCCTTGGCCGGAGATCGCCTCCCCCTCTCGTTTTTCTTTTTTTTTTTTGTTACAGGGGCAACCACTGCAGCGCGATCCACTATATCGGACCCGCGGCGGCCGGCGTACGAGCTCGAGGCGTCGGAACGATGGGCATGGGGCGCACGGGGCCAAAAACCGTGGTCCTAGCATCGAGAATGGCCCAATTTGACCACGCCGGCGGCTCGAAACGGGCTTGCCTGTTTGCCCCGTCGATCAGCCCGTCCCGAGCTTTCCGACGATATATCATAATGGCGAATCGGGCGGGCGGATCGAGAGTTAGGGCCTCGACACGCCAAGCCGGCCCGCTGGAACCTCCATTCCGGAAGGCGCAAATAGTTTCTTCCGCGGATATACTCCGGGTGCGATCATACCAGCGCTAATGCACCGGATCCCATCAGAACTCCGCAGTTAAGCATGCTTGGGCGAGAGTAGTACTAGGATGGGTGACCTCCTGGGAAGTCCTCGTGTTGCACCCCCTTTTTGCTTTTCGCGTCAATTTGGGCCTCCCCTCCTTGGCCGGAGATCGCCTCCCCCTCTCGTTATTCTTTTTTTTTTTTGTTACAGGGGCAACCACTGCAGCGCGATCCACTATATCGGACCCGCGGCGGCCGGCGTACGAGCTCGAGGCGTCGGAACGATGGGCATGGGGCGCACGGGGCCAAAAACCGTGGTCCTAGCATCGAGAATGGCCCAATTTGACCACGCCGGCGGCTCGAAACGGGCTTGCCGGATTGCCCCGTCGATCAGCCCGTCCCGAGCTTTCCGACGATATATCATAATGGCGAATCGGGCGGGCGGATCGAGAGTTAGGGCCTCGACACGCCAAGCCGGCCCGCTGGAACCTCCATTCCGGAAGGCGCAAATAGTTTCTTCCGCGGATATACTCCGGGTGCGATCATACCAGCGCTAATGCACCGGATCCCATCAGAACTCCGCAGTGAAGCGTGCTTGGGCGAGAGTAGTACTGGGATGGGTGACCTCCTGGGAAGTCCTCGTGTTGCACCCCTTTTTTGCTTTTCGCGTCAATTTGGGCCTCCCCTCCTTGGCCGGAGATCGCCTCCCCCTCTCGTTATTCTTTTTTTTTTTGTTACAGGGGCAACCACAGCAGCGCGATCCACTATATCGGATCCGCGGCGGCCGGCGTACGAGCTAGAGGCGTCGGAACGATGGGCATGGGGCGCACGGTGCCAAAAACCGTGGTCCTAACATCGAGAATGGCCAAATTTGACCACGCCGGCGGCTCGAAACGGGCTTGCCGGATTGCCCCGTCGATCAGCCCGTCCCGAGCTTTCCGACGATATATCATAATGGCGAATCGGGCGGGCGGATCGAGAGTTAGGGCCTCGACACGCCAAGCCGGCCCGCTGGAACCTCCATTCCGGAAGGCGCAAATAGTTTCTTCCGCGGATATACTCCGGGTGCGATCATACCAGCGCTAATGCACCGGATCCCATCAGAACTCCGCAGTTAAGCGTGCTTGGGCGAGAGTAGTACTAGGATGGGTGACCTCCTGGGAAGTCCTCGTGTTGCACCCCCTTTTTGCTTTTCGCGTCAATTTGGGCCTCCCCTCCTTGGCCGGAGATCGCCTCCCCCTC
The DNA here is from genome assembly GCA_029852735.1 of Persea americana. Taxonomy (NCBI): domain Eukaryota; kingdom Viridiplantae; phylum Streptophyta; class Magnoliopsida; order Laurales; family Lauraceae; genus Persea; species Persea americana. The sequence goes on along the minus strand of CM056810.1, from coordinate 44,706,124 downwards.
TCGTTTTTCTTTTTTTTTTTTTGTTACAGGGGCAACCACTGCAGCGCGATCCACTATATCGGACCCGCGGCGGCCGGCGTACGAGCTCGAGGCGTCGGAACGATGGGCATGGGGCGCACTGGGCCAAAAACCGTGGTCCTAGCATCGAGAATGGCCCAATTTGACCACGCCGGCGGCTCGAAACGGGCTTGCCGGATTGCCCCGTCGATCAGCCCGTCCCGAGCTTTCCGACGATATATCATAATGGCGAATCGGGCGGGCGGATCGAGAGTTAGGGCCTCGACACGCCAAGCCGGCCCGCTGGAACCTCCATTCCGGAAGGCGCAAATAGTTTCTTCCGCGGATATACTCCGGGTGCGATCATACCAGCGCTAATGCACCGGATCCCATCAGAACTCCGCAGTGAAGCGTGCTTGGGCGAGAGTAGTACTGGGATGGGTGACCTCCTGGGAAGTCCTCGTGTTGCACCCCTTTTTTGCTTTTCGCGTCAATTTGGGCCTCCCCTCCTTGGCCGGAGATCGCCTCCCCCTCTCGTTATTCTTTTTTTTTTTGTTACAGGGGCAACCACAGCAGCGCGATCCACTATATCGGACCCGCGGCGGCCGGCGTACGAGCTAGAGGCGTCGGAACGATGGGCATGGGGCGCACGGTGCCAAAAACCGTAGTCCTAACATCGAGAATGGCCAAATTTGACCACGCCGGCGGCTCGAAACGGGCTTGCCCGTTATCCCCGTCGATCAGCCCGTCCCGAGCTTTCCGACGATATATCATAATGGCGAATCGGGCGGGCGGATCGAGAGTTAGGGCCTCGACACGCCAAGCCGGCCCGCTGGAACCTCCATTCCGGAAGGCGCAAATAGTTTCTTCCGCGGATATACTCCGGGTGCGATCATACCAGCGCTAATGCACCGGATCCCATCAGAACTCCGCAGTTAAGCGTGCTTGGGCGAGAGTAGTACTAGGATGGGTGACCTCCTGGGAAGTCCTCGTGTTGCACCCCCTTTTTGCTTTTCGCGTCAATTTGGGCCTCCCCTCCTTGGCCGGAGATCGCCTCCCCCTCTCGTTTTTCTTTTTTTTTTTTGTTACAGGGGCAACCACTGCAGCGCGATCCACTATATCGGACCCGCGGCGGCCGGCGTACGAGCTCGAGGCGTCGGAACGATGGGCATGGGGCGCACGGGGCCAAAAACCGTGGTCCTAGCATCGAGAATGGCCCAATTTGACCACGCCGGCGGCTCGAAACGGGCTTGCCTGTTTGCCCCGTCGATCAGCCCGTCCCGAGCTTTCCGACGATATATCATAATGGCGAATCGGGCGGGCGGATCGAGAGTTAGGGCCTCGACACGCCAAGCCGGCCCGCTGGAACCTCCATTCCGGAAGGCGCAAATAGTTTCTTCCGCGGATATACTCCGGGTGCGATCATACCAGCGCTAATGCACCGGATCCCATCAGAACTCCGCAGTTAAGCATGCTTGGGCGAGAGTAGTACTAGGATGGGTGACCTCCTGGGAAGTCCTCGTGTTGCACCCCCTTTTTGCTTTTCGCGTCAATTTGGGCCTCCCCTCCTTGGCCGGAGATCGCCTCCCCCTCTCGTTATTCTTTTTTTTTTTTGTTACAGGGGCAACCACTGCAGCGCGATCCACTATATCGGACCCGCGGCGGCCGGCGTACGAGCTCGAGGCGTCGGAACGATGGGCATGGGGCGCACGGGGCCAAAAACCGTGGTCCTAGCATCGAGAATGGCCCAATTTGACCACGCCGGCGGCTCGAAACGGGCTTGCCGGATTGCCCCGTCGATCAGCCCGTCCCGAGCTTTCCGACGATATATCATAATGGCGAATCGGGCGGGCGGATCGAGAGTTAGGGCCTCGACACGCCAAGCCGGCCCGCTGGAACCTCCATTCCGGAAGGCGCAAATAGTTTCTTCCGCGGATATACTCCGGGTGCGATCATACCAGCGCTAATGCACCGGATCCCATCAGAACTCCGCAGTGAAGCGTGCTTGGGCGAGAGTAGTACTGGGATGGGTGACCTCCTGGGAAGTCCTCGTGTTGCACCCCTTTTTTGCTTTTCGCGTCAATTTGGGCCTCCCCTCCTTGGCCGGAGATCGCCTCCCCCTCTCGTTATTCTTTTTTTTTTTGTTACAGGGGCAACCACAGCAGCGCGATCCACTATATCGGATCCGCGGCGGCCGGCGTACGAGCTAGAGGCGTCGGAACGATGGGCATGGGGCGCACGGTGCCAAAAACCGTGGTCCTAACATCGAGAATGGCCAAATTTGACCACGCCGGCGGCTCGAAACGGGCTTGCCCGTTATCCCCGTCGATCAGCCCGTCCCGAGCTTTCCGACGATATATCATAATGGCGAATCGGGCGGGCGGATCGAGAGTTAGGGCCTCGACACGCCAAGCCGGCCCGCTGGAACCTCCATTCCGGAAGGCGCAAATAGTTTCTTCCGCGGATATACTCCGGGTGCGATCATACCAGCGCTAATGCACCGGATCCCATCAGAACTCCGCAGTTAAGCGTGCTTGGGCGAGAGTAGTACTAGGATGGGTGACCTCCTGGGAAGTCCTCGTGTTGCACCCCCTTTTTGCTTTTCGCGTCAATTTGGGCCTCCCCTCCTTGGCCGGAGATCGCCTCCCCCTCTCGTTATTCTTTTTTTTTTTTGTTACAGGGGCAACCACTGCAGCGCGATCCACTATATCGGACCCGCGGCGGCCGGCGTACGAGCTCGAGGCGTCGGAACGATGGGCATGGGGCGCACGGGGCCAAAAACCGTGGTCCTAGCATCGAGAATGGCCCAATTTGACCACGCCGGCGGCTCGAAACGGGCTTGCCTGTTTGCCCCGTCGATCAGCCCGTCCCGAGCTTTCCGACGATATATCATAATGGCGAATCGGGCGGGCGGATCGAGAGTTAGGGCCTCGACACGCCAAGCCGGCCCGCTGGAACCTCCATTCCGGAAGGCGCAAATAGTTTCTTCCGCGGATATACTCCGGGTGCGATCATACCAGCGCTAATGCACCGGATCCCATCAGAACTCCGCAGTTAAGCATGCTTGGGCGAGAGTAGTACTAGGATGGGTGACCTCCTGGGAAGTCCTCGTGTTGCACCCCCTTTTTGCTTTTCGCGTCAATTTGGGCCTCCCCTCCTTGGCCGGAGATCGCCTCCCCCTCTCGTTATTCTTTTTTTTTTTTGTTACAGGGGCAACCACTGCAGCGCGATCCACTATATCGGACCCGCGGCGGCCGGCGTACGAGCTCGAGGCGTCGGAACGATGGGCATGGGGCGCACGGGGCCAAAAACCGTGGTCCTAGCATCGAGAATGGCCCAATTTGACCACGCCGGCGGCTCGAAACGGGCTTGCCGGATTGCCCCGTCGATCAGCCCGTCCCGAGCTTTCCGACGATATATCATAATGGCGAATCGGGCGGGCGGATCGAGAGTTAGGGCCTCGACACGCCAAGCCGGCCCGCTGGAACCTCCATTCCGGAAGGCGCAAATAGTTTCTTCCGCGGATATACTCCGGGTGCGATCATACCAGCGCTAATGCACCGGATCCCATCAGAACTCCGCAGTGAAGCGTGCTTGGGCGAGAGTAGTACTGGGATGGGTGACCTCCTGGGAAGTCCTCGTGTTGCACCCCTTTTTTGCTTTTCGCGTCAATTTGGGCCTCCCCTCCTTGGCCGGAGATCGCCTCCCCCTCTCGTTATTCTTTTCTTTTTTGTTACAGGGGCAACCACAGCAGCGCGATCCACTATATCGGACCCGCGGCGGCCGGCGTACGAGCTAGAGGCGTCGGAACGATGGGCATGGGGCGCACGGTGCCAAAAACCGTGGTCCTAACATCGAGAATGGCCAAATTTGACCACGCCGGCGGCTCGAAACGGGCTTGCCCGTTATCCCCGTCGATCAGCCCGTCCCGAGCTTTCCGACGATATATCATAATGGCGAATCGGGCGGGCGGATCGAGAGTTAGGGCCTCGACACGCCAAGCCGGCCCGCTGGAACCTCCATTCCGGAAGGCGCAAATAGTTTCTTCCGCGGATATACTCCGGGTGCGATCATACCAGCGCTAATGCACCGGATCCCATCAGAACTCCGCAGTTAAGCGTGCTTGGGCGAGAGTAGTACTAGGATGGGTGACCTCCTGGGAAGTCCTCGTGTTGCACCCCCTTTTTGCTTTTCGCGTCAATTTGGGCCTCCCCTCCTTGGCCGGAGATCGCCTCCCCCTCTCGTTATTCTTTTTTTTTTTTGTTACAGGGGCAACCACTGCAGCGCGATCCACTATATCGGACCCGCGGCGGCCGGCGTACGAGCTCGAGGCGTCGGAACGATGGGCATGGGGCGCACGGGGCCAAAAACCGTGGTCCTAGCATCGAGAATGGCCCAATTTGACCACGCCGGCGGCTCGAAACGGGCTTGCCGGATTGCCCCGTCGATCAGCCCGTCCCGAGCTTTCCGACGATATATCATAATGGCGAATCGGGCGGGCGGATCGAGAGTTAGGGCCTCGACACGCCAAGCCGGCCCGCTGGAACCTCCATTCCGGAAGGCGCAAATAGTTTCTTCCGCGGATATACTCCGGGTGCGATCATACCAGCGCTAATGCACCGGATCCCATCAGAACTCCGCAGTGAAGCGTGCTTGGGCGAGAGTAGTACTGGGATGGGTGACCTCCTGGGAAGTCCTCGTGTTGCACCCCTTTTTTGCTTTTCGCGTCAATTTGGGCCTCCCCTCCTTGGCCGGAGATCGCCTCCCCCTCTCGTTATTCTTTTTTTTTTTGTTACAGGGGCAACCACAGCAGCGCGATCCACTATATCGGATCCGCGGCGGCCGGCGTACGAGCTAGAGGCGTCGGAACGATGGGCATGGGGCGCACGGTGCCAAAAACCGTGGTCCTAACATCGAGAATGGCCAAATTTGACCACGCCGGCGGCTCGAAACGGGCTTGCCCGTTATCCCCGTCGATCAGCCCGTCCCGAGCTTTCCGACGATATATCATAATGGCGAATCGGGCGGGCGGATCGAGAGTTAGGGCCTCGACACGCCAAGCCGGCCCGCTGGAACCTCCATTCCGGAAGGCGCAAATAGTTTCTTCCGCGGATATACTCCGGGTGCGATCATACCAGCGCTAATGCACCGGATCCCATCAGAACTCCGCAGTTAAGCGTGCTTGGGCGAGAGTAGTACTAGGATGGGTGACCTCCTGGGAAGTCCTCGTGTTGCACCCCCTTTTTGCTTTTCGCGTCAATTTGGGCCTCCCCTCCTTGGCCGGAGATCGCCTCCCCCTCTCGTTATTCTTTTCTTTTTTGTTACAGGGGCAACCACAGCAGCGCGATCCACTATATCGGACCCGCGGCGGCCGGCGTACGAGCTAGAGGCGTCGGAACGATGGGCATGGGGCGCACGGTGCCAAAAACCGTGGTCCTAACATCGAGAATGGCCAAATTTGACCACGCCGGCGGCTCGAAACGGGCTTGCCCGTTATCCCCGTCGATCAGCCCGTCCCGAGCTTTCCGACGATATATCATAATGGCGAATCGGGCGGGCGGATCGAGAGTTAGGGCCTCGACACGCCAAGCCGGCCCGCTGGAACCTCCATTCCGGAAGGCGCAAATAGTTTCTTCCGCGGATATACTCCGGGTGCGATCATACCAGCGCTAATGCACCGGATCCCATCAGAACTCCGCAGTTAAGCGTGCTTGGGCGAGAGTAGTACTAGGATGGGTGACCTCCTGGGAAGTCCTCGTGTTGCACCCCCTTTTTGCTTTTCGCGTCAATTTGGGCCTCCCCTCCTTGGCCGGAGATCGCCTCCCCCTCTCGTTATTCTTTTTTTTTTTTGTTACAGGGGCAACCACTGCAGCGCGATCCACTATATCGGACCCGCGGCGGCCGGCGTACGAGCTCGAGGCGTCGGAACGATGGGCATGGGGCGCACGGGGCCAAAAACCGTGGTCCTAGCATCGAGAATGGCCCAATTTGACCACGCCGGCGGCTCGAAACGGGCTTGCCGGATTGCCCCGTCGATCAGCCCGTCCCGAGCTTTCCGACGATATATCATAATGGCGAATCGGGCGGGCGGATCGAGAGTTAGGGCCTCGACACGCCAAGCCGGCCCGCTGGAACCTCCATTCCGGAAGGCGCAAATAGTTTCTTCCGCGGATATACTCCGGGTGCGATCATACCAGCGCTAATGCACCGGATCCCATCAGAACTCCGCAGTGAAGCGTGCTTGGGCGAGAGTAGTACTGGGATGGGTGACCTCCTGGGAAGTCCTCGTGTTGCACCCCTTTTTTGCTTTTCGCGTCAATTTGGGCCTCCCCTCCTTGGCCGGAGATCGCCTCCCCCTCTCGTTATTCTTTTTTTTTTTGTTACAGGGGCAACCACAGCAGCGCGATCCACTATATCGGATCCGCGGCGGCCGGCGTACGAGCTAGAGGCGTCGGAACGATGGGCATGGGGCGCACGGTGCCAAAAACCGTGGTCCTAACATCGAGAATGGCCAAATTTGACCACGCCGGCGGCTCGAAACGGGCTTGCCCGTTATCCCCGTCGATCAGCCCGTCCCGAGCTTTCCGACGATATATCATAATGGCGAATCGGGCGGGCGGATCGAGAGTTAGGGCCTCGACACGCCAAGCCGGCCCGCTGGAACCTCCATTCCGGAAGGCGCAAATAGTTTCTTCCGCGGATATACTCCGGGTGCGATCATACCAGCGCTAATGCACCGGATCCCATCAGAACTCCGCAGTTAAGCGTGCTTGGGCGAGAGTAGTACTAGGATGGGTGACCTCCTGGGAAGTCCTCGTGTTGCACCCCCTTTTTGCTTTTCGCGTCAATTTGGGCCTCCCCTCCTTGGCCGGAGATCGCCTCCCCCTCTCGTTATTCTTTTTTTTTTTTGTTACAGGGGCAACCACTGCAGCGCGATCCACTATATCGGACCCGCGGCGGCCGGCGTACGAGCTCGAGGCGTCGGAACGATGGGCATGGGGCGCACGGGGCCAAAAACCGTGGTCCTAGCATCGAGAATGGCCCAATTTGACCACGCCGGCGGCTCGAAACGGGCTTGCCTGTTTGCCCCGTCGATCAGCCCGTCCCGAGCTTTCCGACGATATATCATAATGGCGAATCGGGCGGGCGGATCGAGAGTTAGGGCCTCGACACGCCAAGCCGGCCCGCTGGAACCTCCATTCCGGAAGGCGCAAATAGTTTCTTCCGCGGATATACTCCGGGTGCGATCATACCAGCGCTAATGCACCGGATCCCATCAGAACTCCGCAGTTAAGCATGCTTGGGCGAGAGTAGTACTAGGATGGGTGACCTCCTGGGAAGTCCTCGTGTTGCACCCCCTTTTTGCTTTTCGCGTCAATTTGGGCCTCCCCTCCTTGGCCGGAGATCGCCTCCCCCTCTCGTTATTCTTTTTTTTTTTTGTTACAGGGGCAACCACTGCAGCGCGATCCACTATATCGGACCCGCGGCGGCCGGCGTACGAGCTCGAGGCGTCGGAACGATGGGCATGGGGCGCACGGGGCCAAAAACCGTGGTCCTAGCATCGAGAATGGCCCAATTTGACCACGCCGGCGGCTCGAAACGGGCTTGCCGGATTGCCCCGTCGATCAGCCCGTCCCGAGCTTTCCGACGATATATCATAATGGCGAATCGGGCGGGCGGATCGAGAGTTAGGGCCTCGACACGCCAAGCCGGCCCGCTGGAACCTCCATTCCGGAAGGCGCAAATAGTTTCTTCCGCGGATATACTCCGGGTGCGATCATACCAGCGCTAATGCACCGGATCCCATCAGAACTCCGCAGTGAAGCGTGCTTGGGCGAGAGTAGTACTGGGATGGGTGACCTCCTGGGAAGTCCTCGTGTTGCACCCCTTTTTTGCTTTTCGCGTCAATTTGGGCCTCCCCTCCTTGGCCGGAGATCGCCTCCCCCTCTCGTTATTCTTTTTTTTTTTGTTACAGGGGCAACCACAGCAGCGCGATCCACTATATCGGACCCGCGGCGGCCGGCGTACGAGCTAGAGGCGTCGGAACGATGGGCATGGGGCGCACGGTGCCAAAAACCGTGGTCCTAACATCGAGAATGGCCAAATTTGACCACGCCGGCGGCTCGAAACGGGCTTGCCCGTTATCCCCGTCGATCAGCCCGTCCCGAGCTTTCCGACGATATATCATAATGGCGAATCGGGCGGGCGGATCGAGAGTTAGGGCCTCGACACGCCAAGCCGGCCCGCTGGAACCTCCATTCCGGAAGGCGCAAATAGTTTCTTCCGCGGATATACTCCGGGTGCGATCATACCAGCGCTAATGCACCGGATCCCATCAGAACTCCGCAGTTAAGCGTGCTTGGGCGAGAGTAGTACTAGGATGGGTGACCTCCTGGGAAGTCCTCGTGTTGCACCCCCTTTTTGCTTTTCGCGTCAATTTGGGCCTCCCCTCCTTGGCCGGAGATCGCCTCCCCCTCTCGTTATTCTTTTTTTTTTTTGTTACAGGGGCAACCACTGCAGCGCGATCCACTATATCGGACCCGCGGCGGCCGGCGTACGAGCTCGAGGCGTCGGAACGATGGGCATGGGGCGCACGGGGCCAAAAACCGTGGTCCTAGCATCGAGAATGGCCCAATTTGACCACGCCGGCGGCTCGAAACGGGCTTGCCTGTTTGCCCCGTCGATCAGCCCGTCCCGAGCTTTCCGACGATATATCATAATGGCGAATCGGGCGGGCGGATCGAGAGTTAGGGCCTCGACACGCCAAGCCGGCCCGCTGGAACCTCCATTCCGGAAGGCGCAAATAGTTTCTTCCGCGGATATACTCCGGGTGCGATCATACCAGCGCTAATGCACCGGATCCCATCAGAACTCCGCAGTTAAGCATGCTTGGGCGAGAGTAGTACTAGTATGGGTGACCTCCTGGGAAGTCCTCGTGTTGCACCCCCTTTTTGCTTTTCGCGTCAATTTGGGCCTCCCCTCCTTGGCCGGAGATCGCCTCCCCCTCTCGTTATTCTTTTTTTTTTTTGTTACAGGGGCAACCACTGCAGCGCGATCCACTATATCGGACCCGCGGCGGCCGGCGTACGAGCTCGAGGCGTCGGAACGATGGGCATGGGGCGCACGGGGCCAAAAACCGTGGTCCTAGCATCGAGAATGGCCCAATTTGACCACGCCGGCGGCTCGAAACGGGCTTGCCGGATTGCCCCGTCGATCAGCCCGTCCCGAGCTTTCCGACGATATATCATAATGGCGAATCGGGCGGGCGGATCGAGAGTTAGGGCCTCGACACGCCAAGCCGGCCCGCTGGAACCTCCATTCCGGAAGGCGCAAATAGTTTCTTCCGCGGATATACTCCGGGTGCGATCATACCAGCGCTAATGCACCGGATCCCATCAGAACTCCGCAGTGAAGCGTGCTTGGGCAAGAGTAGTACTGGGATGGGTGACCTCCTGGGAAGTCCTCGTGTTGCACCCCTTTTTTGCTTTTCGCGTCAATTTGGGCCTCCCCTCCTTGGCCGGAGATCGCCTCCCCCTCTCGTTATTCTTTTTTTTTTTGTTACAGGGGCAACCACAGCAGCGCGATCCACTATATCGGACCCGCGGCGGCCGGCGTACGAGCTAGAGGCGTCGGAACGATGGGCATGGGGCGCACGGTGCCAAAAACCGTGGTCCTAACATCGAGAATGGCCAAATTTGACCACGCCGGCGGCTCGAAACGGGCTTGCCCGTTATCCCCGTCGATCAGCCCGTCCCGAGCTTTCCGACGATATATCATAATGGCGAATCGGGCGGGCGGATCGAGAGTTAGGGCCTCGACACGCCAAGCCGGCCCGCTGGAACCTCCATTCCGGAAGGCGCAAATAGTTTCTTCCGCGGATATACTCCGGGTGCGATCATACCAGCGCTAATGCACCGGATCCCATCAGAACTCCGCAGTTAAGCGTGCTTGGGCGAGAGTAGTACTAGGATGGGTAACCTCCTGGGAAGTCCTCGTGTTGCACCCCCTTTTTGCTTTTCGGGTCAATTTGGGCCTCCCCTCCTTGGCCGGAGATCGCCTCCCCCTCTCGTTATTCTTTTTTTTTTTTGTTACAGGGGCAACCACTGCAGCGCGATCCACTATATCGGACCCGCGGCGGCCGGCGTACGAGCTCGAGGCGTCGGAACGATGGGCATGGGGCGCACGGGGCCAAAAACCGTGGTCCTAGCATCGAGAATGGCCCAATTTGACCACGCCGGCGGCTCGAAACGGGCTTGCCGGTTTGCCCCGTCGATCAGCCCGTCCCGAGCTTTCCGACGATATATCATAATGGCGAATCGGGCGGGCGGATCGAGAGTTAGGGCCTCGACACGCCAAGCCGGCCCGCTGGAACCTCCATTCCGGAAGGCGCAAATAGTTTCTTCCGCGGATATACTCCGGGTGCGATCATACCAGCGCTAATGCACCGGATCCCATCAGAACTCCGCAGTTAAGCGTGCTTGGGCGAGAGTAGTACTGGGATGGGTGACCTCCTGGGAAGTCCTCGTGTTGCACCCCTTTTTTGCTTTTCGCGTCAATTTGGGCCTCCCCTCCTTGGCCGGAGATCGCCTCCCCCTCTCGTTATTCTTTTTTTTTTTGTTACAGGGGCAACCACAGCAGCGCGATCCACTATATCGGACCCGCGGCGGCCGGCGTACGAGCTAGAGGCGTCGGAACGATGGGCATGGGGCGCACGGTGCCAAAAACCGTGGTCCTAACATCGAGAATGGCCAAATTTGACCACGCCGGCGGCTCGAAACGGGCTTGCCCGTTATCCCCGTCGATCAGCCCGTCCCGAGCTTTCCGACGATATATCATAATGGCGAATCGGGCGGGCGGATCGAGAGTTAGGGCCTCGACACGCCAAGCCGGCCCGCTGGAACCTCCATTCCGGAAGGCGCAAATAGTTTCTTCCGCGGATATACTCCGGGTGCGATCATACCAGCGCTAATGCACCGGATCCCATCAGAACTCCGCAGTTAAGCGTGCTTGGGCGAGAGTAGTACTAGGATGGGTGACCTCCTGGGAAGTCCTCGTGTTGCACCCCCTTTTTGCTTTTCGCGTCAATTTGGGCCTCCCCTCCTTGGCCGGAGATCGCCTCCCCCTCTCGTTATTCTTTTTTTTTTTTGTTACAGGGGCAACCACTGCAGCGCGATCCACTATATCGGACCCGCGGCGGCCGGCGTACGAGCTCGAGGCGTCGGAACGATGGGCATGGGGCGCACGGGGCCAAAAACCGTGGTCCTAGCATCGAGAATGGCCCAATTTGACCACGCCGGCGGCTCGAAACGGGCTTGCCGGTTTGCCCCGTCGATCAGCCCGTCCCGAGCTTTCCGACGATATATCATAATGGCGAATCGGGCGGGCGGATCGAGAGTTAGGGCCTCGACACGCCAAGCCGGCCCGCTGGAACCTCCATTCCGGAAGGCGCAAATAGTTTCTTCCGCGGATATACTCCGGGTGCGATCATACCAGCGCTAATGCACCGGATCCCATCAGAACTCCGCAGTCAAGCGTGCTTGGGCGAGAGTAGTACTAGGATGGGTGACCTCCTGGGAAGTCCTCGTGTTGCACCCCCTTTTTGCTTTTCGCTTCAATTTGGGCCTCCCCTCCTTGGCCGGAGATCGCCTCCCCCTCTCGTTATTCTTTTTTTTTTTTGTTACAGGGGCAACCACTGCAGCGCGATCCACTATATCGGACCCGCGGCGGCCGGCGTACGAGCTCGAGGCGTCGGAACGATGGGCATGGGGCGCACGGGGCCAAAAACCGTGGTCCTAGCATCGAGAATGGCCCAATTTGACCACGCCGGCGGCTCGAAACGGGCTTGCCGGATTGCCCCGTCGATCAGCCCGTCCCGAGCTTTCCGACGATATATCATAATGGCGAATCGGGCGGGCGGATCGAGAGTTAGGGCCTCGACACGCCAAGCCGGCCCGCTGGAACCTCCATTCCGGAAGGCGCAAATAGTTTCTTCCGCGGATATACTCCGGGTGCGATCATACCAGCGCTAATGCACCGGATCCCATCAGAACTCCGCAGTGAAGCGTGCTTGGGCGAGAGTAGTACTGGGATGGGTGACCTCCTGGGAAGTCCTCGTGTTGCACCCCTTTTTTGCTTTTCGCGTCAATTTGGGCCTCCCCTCCTTGGCCGGAGATCGCCTCCCCCTCTCGTTATTCTTTTTTTTTTTGTTACAGGGGCAACCACAGCAGCGCGATCCACTATATCGGACCCGCGGCGGCCGGCGTACGAGCTAGAGGCGTCGGAACGATGGGCATGGGGCGCACGGTGCCAAAAACCGTGGTCCTAACATCGAGAATGGCCAAATTTGACCACGCCGGCGGCTCGAAACGGGCTTGCCCGTTATCCCCGTCGATCAGCCCGTCCCGAGCTTTCCGACGATATATCATAATGGCGAATCGGGCGGGCGGATCGAGAGTTAGGGCCTCGACACGCCAAGCCGGCCCGCTGGAACCTCCATTCCGGAAGGCGCAAATAGTTTCTTCCGCGGATATACTCCGGGTGCGATCATACCAGCGCTAATGCACCGGATCCCATCAGAACTCCGCAGTTAAGCGTGCTTGGGCGAGAGTAGTACTAGGATGGGTGACCTCCTGGGAAGTCCTCGTGTTGCACCCCCTTTTTGCTTTTCGTGTCAATTTGGGCCTCCCCTCCTTGGCCGGAGATCGCCTCCCCCTCTCGTTATTCTTTTTTTTTTTTGTTACAGGGGCAACCACTGCAGCGCGATCCACTATATCGGACCCGCGGCGGCCGGCGTACGAGCTCGAGGCGTCGGAACGATGGGCATGGGGCGCACGGGGCCAAAAACCGTGGTCCTAGCATCGAGAATGGCCCAATTTGACCACGCCGGCGGCTCGAAACGGGCTTGCCGGTTTGCCCCGTCGATCAGCCCGTCCCGAGCTTTCCGACGATATATCATAATGGCGAATCGGGCGGGCGGATCGAGAGTTAGGGCCTCGACACGCCAAGCCGGCCCGCTGGAACCTCCATTCCGGAAGGCGCAAATAGTTTCTTCCGCGGATATACTCCGGGTGCGATCATACCAGCGCTAATGCACCGGATCCCATCAGAACTCCGCAGTTAAGCGTGCTTGGGCGAGAGTAGTACTGGGATGGGTGACCTCCTGGGAAGTCCTCGTGTTGCACCCCTTTTTTGCTTTTCGCGTCAATTTGGGCCTCCCCTCCTTGGCCGGAGATCGCCTCCCCCTCTCGTTATTCTTTTTTTTTTTGTTACAGGGGCAACCACAGCAGCGCGATCCACTATATCGGACCCGCGGCGGCCGGCGTACGAGCTAGAGGCGTCGGAACGATGGGCATGGGGCGCACGGTGCCAAAAACCGTGGTCCTAACATCGAGAATGGCCAAATTTGACCACGCCGGCGGCTCGAAACGGGCTTGCCCGTTATCCCCGTCGATCAGCCCGTCCCGAGCTTTCCGACGATATATCATAATGGCGAATCGGGCGGGCGGATCGAGAGTTAGGGCCTCGACACGCCAAGCCGGCCCGCTGGAACCTCCATTCCGGAAGGCGCAAATAGTTTCTTCCGCGGATATACTCCGGGTGCGATCATACCAGCGCTAATGCACCGGATCCCATCAGAACTCCGCAGTTAAGCGTGCTTGGGCGAGAGTAGTACTAGGATGGGTGACCTCCTGGGAAGTCCTCGTGTTGCACCCCCTTTTTGCTTTTCGCGTCAATTTGGGCCTCCCCTCCTTGGCCGGAGATCGCCTCCCCCTCTCGTTATTCTTTTTTTTTTTTGTTACAGGGGCAACCACTGCAGCGCGATCCACTATATCGGACCCGCGGCGGCCGGCGTACGAGCTCGAGGCGTCGGAACGATGGGCATGGGGCGCACGGGGCCAAAAACCGTGGTCCTAGCATCGAGAATGGCCCAATTTGACCACGCCGGCGGCTCGAAACGGGCTTGCCGGTTTGCCCCGTCGATCAGCCCGTCCCGAGCTTTCCGACGATATATCATAATGGCGAATCGGGCGGGCGGATCGAGAGTTAGGGCCTCGACACGCCAAGCCGGCCCGCTGGAACCTCCATTCCGGAAGGCGCAAATAGTTTCTTCCGCGGATATACTCCGGGTGCGATCATACCAGCGCTAATGCACCGGATCCCATCAGAACTCCGCAGTCAAGCGTGCTTGGGCGAGAGTAGTACTAGGATGGGTGACCTCCTGGGAAGTCCTCGTGTTGCACCCCCTTTTTGCTTTTCGCTTCAATTTGGGCCTCCCCTCCTTGGCCGGAGATCGCCTCCCCCTCTCGTTATTCTTTTTTTTTTTTGTTACAGGGGCAACCACTGCAGCGCGATCCACTATATCGGACCCGCGGCGGCCGGCGTACGAGCTCGAGGCGTCGGAACGATGGGCATGGGGCGCACGGGGCCAAAAACCGTGGTCCTAGCATCGAGAATGGCCCAATTTGACCACGCCGGCGGCTCGAAACGGGCTTGCCGGATTGCCCCGTCGATCAGCCCGTCCCGAGCTTTCCGACGATATATCATAATGGCGAATCGGGCGGGCGGATCGAGAGTTAGGGCCTCGACACGCCAAGCCGGCCCGCTGGAACCTCCATTCCGGAAGGCGCAAATAGTTTCTTCCGCGGATATACTCCGGGTGCGATCATACCAGCGCTAATGCACCGGATCCCATCAGAACTCCGCAGTGAAGCGTGCTTGGGCGAGAGTAGTACTGGGATGGGTGACCTCCTGGGAAGTCCTCGTGTTGCACCCCTTTTTTGCTTTTCGCGTCAATTTGGGCCTCCCCTCCTTGGCCGGAGATCGCCTCCCCCTCTCGTTATTCTTTTTTTTTTTGTTACAGGGGCAACCACAGCAGCGCGATCCACTATATCGGACCCGCGGCGGCCGGCGTACGAGCTAGAGGCGTCGGAACGATGGGCATGGGGCGCACGGTGCCAAAAACCGTGGTCCTAACATCGAGAATGGCCAAAATTGACCACGCCGGCGGCTCGAAACGGGCTTGCCCGTTATCCCCGTCGATCAGCCCGTCCCGAGCTTTCCGACGATATATCATAATGGCGAATCGGGCGGGCGGATCGAGAGTTAGGGCCTCGACACGCCAAGCCGGCCCGCTGGAACCTCCATTCCGGAAGGCGCAAATAGTTTCTTCCGCGGATATACTCCGGGTGCGATCATACCAGCGCTAATGCACCGGATCCCATCAGAACTCCGCAGTTAAGCGTGCTTGGGCGAGAGTAGTACTAGGATGGGTGACCTCCTGGGAAGTCCTCGTGTTGCACCCCCTTTTTGCTTTTCGCGTCAATTTGGGCCTCCCCTCCTTGGCCGGAGATCGCCTCCCCCTCTCGTTATTCTTTTTTTTTTTTGTTACAGGGGCAACCACTGCAGCGCGATCCACTATATCGGACCCGCGGCGGCCGGCGTACGAGCTCGAGGCGTCGGAACGATGGGCATGGGGCGCACGGGGCCAAAAACCGTGGTCCTAGCATCGAGAATGGCCCAATTTGACCACGCCGGCGGCTCGAAACGGGCTTGCCTGTTTGCCCCGTCGATCAGCCCGTCCCGAGCTTTCCGACGATATATCATAATGGCGAATCGGGCGGGCGGATCGAGAGTTAGGGCCTCGACACGCCAAGCCGGCCCGCTGGAACCTCCATTCCGGAAGGCGCAAATAGTTTCTTCCGCGGATATACTCCGGGTGCGATCATACCAGCGCTAATGCACCGGATCCCATCAGAACTCCGCAGTTAAGCATGCTTGGGCGAGAGTAGTACTAGTATGGGTGACCTCCTGGGAAGTCCTCGTGTTGCACCCCCTTTTTGCTTTTCGCGTCAATTTGGGCCTCCCCTCCTTGGCCGGAGATCGCCTCCCCCTCTCGTTATTCTTTTTTTTTTTTGTTACAGGGGCAACCACTGCAGCGCGATCCACTATATCGGACCCGCGGCGGCCGGCGTACGAGCTCGAGGCGTCGGAACGATGGGCATGGGGCGCACGGGGCCAAAAACCGTGGTCCTAGCATCGAGAATGGCCCAATTTGACCACGCCGGCGGCTCGAAACGGGCTTGCCGGATTGCCCCGTCGATCAGCCCGTCCCGAGCTTTCCGACGATATATCATAATGGCGAATCGGGCGGGCGGATCGAGAGTTAGGGCCTCGACACGCCAAGCCGGCCCGCTGGAACCTCCATTCCGGAAGGCGCAAATAGTTTCTTCCGCGGATATACTCCGGGTGCGATCATACCAGCGCTAATGCACCGGATCCCATCAGAACTCCGCAGTGAAGCGTGCTTGGGCGAGAGTAGTACTGGGATGGGTGACCTCCTGGGAAGTCCTCGTGTTGCACCCCTTTTTTGCTTTTCGCGTCAATTTGGGCCTCCCCTCCTTGGCCGGAGATCGCCTCCCCCTCTCGTTATTCTTTTTTTTTTTGTTACAGGGGCAACCACAGCAGCGCGATCCACTATATCGGACCCGCGGCGGCCGGCGTACGAGCTAGAGGCGTCGGAACGATGGGCATGGGGCGCACGGTGCCAAAAACCGTGGTCCTAACATCGAGAATGGCCAAATTTGACCACGCCGGCGGCTCGAAACGGGCTTGCCCGTTATCCCCGTCGATCAGCCCGTCCCGAGCTTTCCGACGATATATCATAATGGCGAATCGGGCGGGCGGATCGAGAGTTAGGGCCTCGACACGCCAAGCCGGCCCGCTGGAACCTCCATTCCGGAAGGCGCAAATAGTTTCTTCCGCGGATATACTCCGGGTGCGATCATACCAGCGCTAATGCACCGGATCCCATCAGAACTCCGCAGTTAAGCGTGCTTGGGCGAGAGTAGTACTAGGATGGGTGACCTCCTGGGAAGTCCTCGTGTTGCACCCCCTTTTTGCTTTTCGTGTCAATTTGGGCCTCCCCTCCTTGGCCGGAGATCGCCTCCCCCTCTCGTTATTCTTTTTTTTTTTTGTTACAGGGGCAACCACTGCAGCGCGATCCACTATATCGGACCCGCGGCGGCCGGCGTACGAGCTCGAGGCGTCGGAACGATGGGCATGGGGCGCACGGGGCCAAAAACCGTGGTCCTAGCATCGAGAATGGCCCAATTTGACCACGCCGGCGGCTCGAAACGGGCTTGCCGGTTTGCCCCGTCGATCAGCCCGTCCCGAGCTTTCCGACGATATATCATAATGGCGAATCGGGCGGGCGGATCGAGAGTTAGGGCCTCGACACGCCAAGCCGGCCCGCTGGAACCTCCATTCCGGAAGGCGCAAATAGTTTCTTCCGCGGATATACTCCGGGTGCGATCATACCAGCGCTAATGCACCGGATCCCATCAGAACTCCGCAGTTAAGCGTGCTTGGGCGAGAGTAGTACTGGGATGGGTGACCTCCTGGGAAGTCCTCGTGTTGCACCCCTTTTTTGCTTTTCGCGTCAATTTGGGCCTCCCCTCCTTGGCCGGAGATCGCCTCCCCCTCTCGTTATTCTTTTTTTTTTTGTTACAGGGGCAACCACAGCAGCGCGATCCACTATATCGGACCCGCGGCGGCCGGCGTACGAGCTAGAGGCGTCGGAACGATGGGCATGGGGCGCACGGTGCCAAAAACCGTGGTCCTAACATCGAGAATGGCCAAATTTGACCACGCCGGCGGCTCGAAACGGGCTTGCCCGTTATCCCCGTCGATCAGCCCGTCCCGAGCTTTCCGACGATATATCATAATGGCGAATCGGGCGGGCGGATCGAGAGTTAGGGCCTCGACACGCCAAGCCGGCCCGCTGGAACCTCCATTCCGGAAGGCGCAAATAGTTTCTTCCGCGGATATACTCCGGGTGCGATCATACCAGCGCTAATGCACCGGATCCCATCAGAACTCCGCAGTTAAGCGTGCTTGGGCGAGAGTAGTACTAGGATGGGTGACCTCCTGGGAAGTCCTCGTGTTGCACCCCCTTTTTGCTTTTCGCGTCAATTTGGGCCTCCCCTCCTTGGCCGGAGATCGCCTCCCCCTCTCGTTATTCTTTTTTTTTTTTGTTACAGGGGCAACCACTGCAGCGCGATCCACTATATCGGACCCGCGGCGGCCGGCGTACGAGCTCGAGGCGTCGGAACGATGGGCATGGGGCGCACGGGGCCAAAAACCGTGGTCCTAGCATCGAGAATGGCCCAATTTGACCACGCCGGCGGCTCGAAACGGGCTTGCCGGTTTGCCCCGTCGATCAGCCCGTCCCGAGCTTTCCGACGATATATCATAATGGCGAATCGGGCGGGCGGATCGAGAGTTAGGGCCTCGACACGCCAAGCCGGCCCGCTGGAACCTCCATTCCGGAAGGCGCAAATAGTTTCTTCCGCGGATATACTCCGGGTGCGATCATACCAGCGCTAATGCACCGGATCCCATCAGAACTCCGCAGTCAAGCGTGCTTGGGCGAGAGTAGTACTAGGATGGGTGACCTCCTGGGAAGTCCTCGTGTTGCACCCCCTTTTTGCTTTTCGCGTCAATTTGGGCCTCCCCTCCTTGGCCGGAGATCGCCTCCCCCTCTCGTTATTCTTTTTTTTTTTTGTTACAGGGGCAACCACTGCAGCGCGATCCACTATATCGGACCCGCGGCGGCCGGCGTACGAGCTCGAGGCGTCGGAACGATGGGCATGGGGCGCACGGGGCCAAAAACCGTGGTCCTAGAATCGAGAATGGCCCAATTTGACCACGCCGGCGGCTCGAAACGGGCTTGCCGGTTTGCCCCGTCGATCAGCCCGTCCCGAGCTTTCCGACGATATATCATAATGGCGAATCGGGCGGGCGGATCGAGAGTTAGGGCCTCGACACGCCAAGCCGGCCCGCTGGAACCTCCATTCCGGAAGGCGCAAATAGTTTCTTCCGCGGATATACTCCGGGTGCGATCATACCAGCGCTAATGCACCGGATCCCATCAGAACTCCGCAGTTAAGCATGCTTGGGCGAGAGTAGTACTAGGATGGGTGACCTCCTGGGAAGTCCTCGTGTTGCACCCCCTTTTTGCTTTTCGCGTCAATTTGGGCCTCCCCTCCTTGGCCGGAGATCGCCTCCCCCTCTCGTTATTCTTTTTTTTTTTGTTACAGGGGTAACCACAGCAGCGCGATCCACTATATCGGACCCGCGGCGGCCGGCGTACGAGCTAGAGGCGTCGGAACGATGGGCATGGGGCGCACGGTGCCAAAAACCGTGGTCCTAACATCGAGAATGGCCAAATTTGACCACGCCGGCGGCTCGAAACGGGCTTGCCCGTTATCCCCGTCGATCAGCCCGTCCCGAGCTTTCCGACGATATATCATAATGGCGAATCGGGCGGGCGGATCGAGAGTTAGGGCCTCGACACGCCAAGCCGGCCTGCTGGAACCTCCATTCCGGAAGGCGCAAATAGTTTCTTCCGCGGATATACTCCGGGTGCGATCATACCAGCGCTAATGCACCGGATCCCATCAGAACTCCGCAGTTAAGCGTGCTTGGGCGAGAGTAGTACTAGGATGGGTGACCTCCTGGGAAGTCCTCGTGTTGCACCCCCTTTTTGCTTTTCGCGTCAATTTGGGCCTCCCCTCCTTGGCCGGAGATCGCCTCCCCCTCTCGTTATTCTTTTTTTTTTTTGTTACAGGGGCAACCACTGCAGCGCGATCCACTATATCGGAGCCGCGGCGGCCGGCGTACGAGCTCGAGGCGTCGGAACGATGGGCATGGGGCGCACGGGGCCAAAAACCGTGGTCCTAGCATCGAGAATGGCCCAATTTGACCACGCCGGCGGCTCGAAACGGGCTTGCCGGTTTGCCCCGTCGATCAGCCCGTCCCGAGCTTTCCGACGATATATCATAATGGCGAATCGGGCGGGCGGATCGAGAGTTAGGGCCTCGACACGCCAAGCCGGCCCGCTGGAACCTCCATTGCGGAAGGCGCAAATAGTTTCTTCCGCGGATATACTCCGGGTGCGATCATACCAGCGCTAATG
The DNA here is from genome assembly GCA_029852735.1 of Persea americana. Classification (NCBI taxonomy): domain Eukaryota; kingdom Viridiplantae; phylum Streptophyta; class Magnoliopsida; order Laurales; family Lauraceae; genus Persea; species Persea americana. Next base: position 44,686,152 of record CM056810.1, on the reverse strand, counting down.
CACCGGATCCCATCAGAACTCCGCAGTCAAGCGTGCTTGGGCGAGAGTAGTACTGGGATGGGTGACCTCCTGGGAAGTCCTCGTGTTGCACCCCTTTTTTGCTTTTCGCGTCAATTTGGGCCTCCCCTCCTTGGCCGGAGATCGCCTCCCCCTCTCGTTATTCTTTTTTTTTTTTGTTACAGGGGCAACCACAGCAGCGCGATCCACTATATCGGACCCGCGGCGGCCGGCGTACGAGCTAGAGGCGTCGGAACGATGGGCATGGGGCGCACGGTGCCAAAAACCGTGGTCCTAACATCGAGAATGGCCCAATTTGACCACGCCGGCGGCTCGAAACGGGCTTGCCCGTTATCCCCGTCGATCAGCCCGTCCCGAGCTTTCCGACGATATATCATAATGGCGAATCGGGCGGGCGGATCGAGAGTTAGGGCCTCGACACGCCAAGCCGGCCCGCTGGAACCTCCATTCCGGAAGGCGCAAATAGTTTCTTCCGCGGATATACTCCGGGTGCGATCATACCAGCGCTAATGCACCGGATCCCATCAGAACTCCGCAGTTAAGCGTGCTTGGGCGAGAGTAGTACTAGGATGGGTGACCTCCTGGGAAGTCCTCGTGTTGCACCCCCTTTTTGCTTTTCGCGTCAATTTGGGCCTCCCCTCCTTGGCCGGAGATCGCCTCCCCCTCTCGTTATTCTTTTTTTTTTTTGTTACAGGGGAAACCACTGCAGCGCGATCCACTATATCGGACCCGCGGCGGCCGGCGTACGAGCTCGAGGCGTCGGAACGATGGGCATGGGGCGCACGGGGCCAAAAACCGTGGTCCTAGCATCGAGAATGGCCCAATTTGACCACGCCGGCGGCTCGAAACGGGCTTGCCTGTTTGCCCCGTCGATCAGCCCGTCCCGAGCTTTCCGACGATATATCATAATGGCGAATCGGGCGGGCGGATCGAGAGTTAGGGCCTCGACACGCCAAGCCGGCCCGCTGGAACCTCCATTCCGGAAGGCGCAAATAGTTTCTTCCGCGGATATACTCCGGGTGCGATCATACCAGCGCTAATGCACCGGATCCCATCAGAACTCCACAGTTAAGCGTGCTTGGGCGAGAGTAGTACTAGGATGGGTGACCTCCTGGGAAGTCCTCGTGTTGCACCCCCTTTTTGCTTTTCGCGTCAATTTGGGCCTCCCCTCCTTGGCCGGAGATCGCCTCCCCCTCTCGTTATTCTTTTTTTTTTTTGTTACAGGGGCAACCACTGCAGCGCGATCCACTATATCGGACCCGCGGCGGCCGGCGTACGAGCTCGAGGCGTCGGAACGATGGGCATGGGGCGCACGGGGCCAAAAACCGTGGTCCTAGCATCGAGAATGGCCCAATTTGACCACGCCTGCGGCTCGAAACGGGCTTGCCTGTTTGCCCCGTCGATCAGCCCGTCCCGAGCTTTCCGACGATATATCATAATGGCGAATCGGGCGGGCGGATCGAGAGTTAGGGCCTCGACACGCCATGCCGGCCCGCTGGAACCTCCATTCCGGAAGGCGCAAATAGTTTCTTCCGCGGATATACTCCGGGTGCGATCATACCAGCGCTAATGCACCGGATCCCATCAGAACTCCGCAGTTAAGCGTGCTTGGGCGAGAGTAGTACTAGGATGGGTGACCTCCTGTGAAGTCCTCGTGTTGCACCCCTTTTTTGCTTTTCGTGTCAATTTGGGACTCCCCTCCTTGGCCGAAGATCGCCTCCCCCTCTCGTTATTCTTTTTTTTTTTTTGTTACAGGGGCAACCACTGCAGCGCGATCCACTATATCGGACCCGCGGCGGCCGGCGTACGAGCTCGAGGCGTCGGAACGATGGGCATGGGGCGCACGGGGCCAAAAACCGTGGTCCTAGCATCGAGAATGGCCCAATTTGACCACGCCGGCGGCTCGAAACGGGCTTGCCGGTTTGCCCCGTCGATCAGCCCGTCCCGAGCTTTCCGACGATATATCATAATGGCGAATCGGGCGGGCGGATCGAGAGTTAGGGCCTCGACACGCCAAGCCGGCCCGCTGGAACCTCCATTCCGGAAGGCGCAAATAGTTTCTTCCGCGGATATACTCCGGGTGCGATCATACCAGCGCTAATGCACCGGATCCCATCAGAACTCCGCAGTTAAGCGTGCTTGGGCGAGAGTAGTACTAGGATGGGTGACCTCCTGGGAAGTCCTCGTGTTGCACCCCCTTTTTGCTTTTCGCGTAAATTTGGGCCTCCCCTCCTTGGCCGGAGATCGCCTCCCCCTCTCGTTATTCTTTTTTTTTTTGTTACAGGGGCAACCACTGCAGCGCGATCCACTATATCGGACCCGCGGCGGCCGGCGTACGAGCTCGAGGCGTCGGAACGATGGGCATGGGGCGCACGGGGCCAAAAACCGTGGTCCTAGCATCGAGAATGGCCCAATTTGACCACACCGGCGGCTCGAAACGGGCTTGCCAGTTTGCCCCGTCGATCAGCCCGTCCCGAGCTTTCCGACGATATATCATAATGGCGAATCGGGCGGGCGGATCGAGAGTTAGGGCCTCGACACGCCAAGCCGGCCCGCTGGAACCTCCATTCCGGAAGGCGCAAATAGTTTCTTCCGCGGATATACTCCGGGTGCGATCATACCAGCGCTAATGCACCGGATCCCATCAGAACTCCGCAGTTAAGCATGCTTGGGCGAGAGTAGTACTAGGATGGGTGACCTCCTGGGAAGTCCTCGTGTTGCACCCCCTTTTTGCTTTTCGCGTCAATTTGGGCCTCCCCTCCTTGGCCGGAGATCGCCTCCCCCTCTCGTTATTCTTTTTTTTTTTTGTTACAGGGGCAACCACTGCAGCGCGATCCACTATATCGGACCCGCGGCGGCCGGCGTACGAGCTCGAGGCGTCGGAACGATGGGCATGGGGCGCACGGGGCCAAAAACCGTGGTCCTAGCATCGAGAATGGCCCAATTTGACCACGCCGGCGGCTCGAAACGGGCTTGCCTGTTTGCCCCGTCGATCAGCCCGTCCCGAGCTTTCCGACGATATATCATAATGGCGAATCGGGCGGGCGGATCGAGAGTTAGGGCCTCGACACGCCAAGCCGGCCCGCTGGAACCTCCATTCCGGAAGGCGCAAATAGTTTCTTCCGCGGATATACTCCGGGTGCGATCATACCAGTGCTAATGCACCGGATCCCATCAGAACTCCGCAGTTAAGCGTGCTTGGGCGAGAGTAGTACTGGGATGGGTGACCTCCTGGGAAGTCCTCGTGTTGCACCCCTTTTTTGCTTTTCGCGTCAATTTGGGCCTCCCCTCCTTGGCCGGAGATCGCCTCCCCCTCTCGTTATTCGTTTTTTTTTTTGTTACAGGGGCAACCACAGCAGCGCGATCCACTATATCGGACCCGCGGCGGCCGGCGTACGAGCTAGAGGCGTCGGAACGATGGGCATGGGGCGCACGGTGCCAAAAACCGTGGTCCTAACATCGAGAATGGCCAAATTTGACCACGCCGGCGGCTCGAAACGGGCTTGCCCGTTATCCCCGTCGATCAGCCCGTCCCGAGCTTTCCGACGATATATCATAATGGCGAATCGGGCGGGCGGATCGAGAGTTAGGGCCTCGACACGCCAAGCCGGCCCGCTGGAACCTCCATTCCGGAAGGCGCAAATAGTTTCTTCCGCGGATATACTCCGGGTGCGATCATACCAGCGCTAATGCACCGGATCCCATCAGAACTCCGCAGTTAAGCGTGCTTGGGCGAGAGTAGTACTAGGATGGGTGACCTCCTGGGAAGTCCTCGTGTTGCACCCCCTTTTTGCTTTTCGCGTAAATTTGGGCCTCCCCTCCTTGGCCGGAGATCGCCTCCCCCTCTCGTTATTCTTTTTTTTTTTGTTACAGGGGCAACCACTGCAGCGCGATCCACTATATCGGACCCGCGGCGGCCGGCGTACGAGCTCGAGGCGTCGGAACGATGGGCATGGGGCGCACGGGGCCAAAAACCGTGGTCCTAGCATCGAGAATGGCCCAATTTGACCACGCCGGCGGCTCGAAACGGGCTTGCCGGTTTGCCCCGTCGATCAGCCCGTCCCGAGCTTTCCGACGATATATCATAATGGCGAATCGGGCGGGCGGATCGAGAGTTAGGGCCTCGACACGCCAAGCCGGCCCGCTGGAACCTCCATTGCGGAAGGCGCAAATAGTTTCTTCCGCGGATATACTCCGGGTGCGATCATACCAGCGCTAATGCACCGGATCCCATCAGAACTCCGCAGTCAAGCGTGCTTGGGCGAGAGTAGTACTGGGATGGGTGACCTCCTGGGAAGTCCTCGTGTTGCACCCCTTTTTTGCTTTTCGCGTCAATTTGGGCCTCCCCTCCTTGGCCGGAGATCGCCTCCCCCTCTCGTTATTCTTTTTTTTTTTTGTTACAGGGGCAACCACAGCAGCGCGATCCACTATATCGGACCCGCGGCGGCCGGCGTACGAGCTAGAGGCGTCGGAACGATGGGCATGGGGCGCACGGTGCCAAAAACCGTGGTCCTAACATCGAGAATGGCCCAATTTGACCACGCCGGCGGCTCGAAACGGGCTTGCCCGTTATCCCCGTCGATCAGCCCGTCCCGAGCTTTCCGACGATATATCATAATGGCGAATCGGGCGGGCGGATCGAGAGTTAGGGCCTCGACACGCCAAGCCGGCCCGCTGGAACCTCCATTCCGGAAGGCGCAAATAGTTTCTTCCGCGGATATACTCCGGGTGCGATCATACCAGCGCTAATGCACCGGATCCCATCAGAACTCCGCAGTTAAGCGTGCTTGGGCGAGAGTAGTACTAGGATGGGTGACCTCCTGGGAAGTCCTCGTGTTGCACCCCCTTTTTGCTTTTCGCGTCAATTTGGGCCTCCCCTCCTTGGCCGGAGATCGCCTCCCCCTCTCGTTATTCTTTTTTTTTTTTGTTACAGGGGCAACCACTGCAGCGCGATCCACTATATCGGACCCGCGGCGGCCGGCGTACGAGCTCGAGGCGTCGGAACGATGGGCATGGGGCGCACGGGGCCAAAAACCGTGGTCCTAGCATCGAGAATGGCCCAATTTGACCACGCCGGCGGCTCGAAACGGGCTTGCCTGTTTGCCCCGTCGATCAGCCCGTCCCGAGCTTTCCGACGATATATCATAATGGCGAATCGGGCGGGCGGATCGAGAGTTAGGGCCTCGACACGCCAAGCCGGCCCGCTGGAACCTCCATTCCGGAAGGCGCAAATAGTTTCTTCCGCGGATATACTCCGGGTGCGATCATACCAGCGCTAATGCACCGGATCCCATCAGAACTCCGCAGTTAAGCGTGCTTGGGCGAGAGTAGTACTAGGATGGGTGACCTCCTGTGAAGTCCTCGTGTTGCACCCCTTTTTTGCTTTTCGTGTCAATTTGGGCCTCCCCTCCTTGGCCGAAGATCGCCTCCCCCTCTCGTTATTCTTTTTTTTTTTTTGTTACAGGGGCAACCACTGCAGCGCGATCCACTATATCGGACCCGCGGCGGCCGGCGTACGAGCTCGAGGCGTCGGAACGATGGGCATGGGGCGCACGGGGCCAAAAACCGTGGTCCTAGCATCGAGAATGGCCCAATTTGACCACGCCGGCGGCTCGAAACGGGCTTGCCGGTTTGCCCCGTCGATCAGCCCGTCCCGAGCTTTCCGACGATATATCATAATGGCGAATCGGGCGGGCGGATCGAGAGTTAGGGCCTCGACACGCCAAGCCGGCCCGCTGGAACCTCCATTCCGGAAGGCGCAAATAGTTTCTTCCGCGGATATACTCCGGGTGCGATCATACCAGCGCTAATGCACCGCATCCCATCAGAACTCCGCAGTTAAGCGTGCTTGGGCGAGAGTAGTACTAGGATGGGTGACCTCCTGGGAAGTCCTCGTGTTGCACCCCCTTTTTGCTTTTCGCGTCAATTTGGGCCTCCCCTCCTTGGCCGGAGATCGCCTCCCCCTCTCGTTATTCTTTTTTTTTTTTGTTACAGGGGCAACCACTGCAGCGCGATCCACTATATCGGACCCGCGGCGGCCGGCGTACGAGCTCGAGGCGTCGGAACGATGGGCATGGGGCGCACGGGGCCAAAAACCGTGGTCCTAGCATCGAGAATGGCCCAATTTGACCACGCCGGCGGCTCGAAACGGGCTTGCCTGTTTGCCCCGTCGATCAGCCCGTCCCGAGCTTTCCGACGATATATCATAATGGCGAATCGGGCGGGCGGATCGAGAGTTAGGGCCTCGACACGCCATGCCGGCCCGCTGGAACCTCCATTCCGGAAGGCGCAAATAGTTTCTTCCGCGGATATACTCCGGGTGCGATCATACCAGCGCTAATGCACCGGATCCCATCAGAACTCCGCAGTTAAGCGTGCTTGGGCGAGAGTAGTACTAGGATGGGTGACCTCCTGGGAAGTCCTCGTGTTGCACCCCCTTTTTGCTTTTCGCGTAAATTTGGGCCTCCCCTCCTTGGCCGGAGATCGCCTCCCCCTCTCGTTATTCTTTTTTTTTTTGTTACAGGGGCAACCACTGAAGCGCGATCCACTATATCGGACCCGCGGCGGCCGGCGTACGAGCTCGAGGCGTCGGAACGATGGGCATGGGGCGCACGGGGCCAAAAACCGTGGTCCTAGCATCGAGAATGGCCCAATTTGACCACACCGGCGGCTCGAAACGGGCTTGCCAGTTTGCCCCGTCGATCAGCCCGTCCCGAGCTTTCCGACGATATATCATAATGGCGAATCGGGCGGGCGGATCGAGAGTTAGGGCCTCGACACGCCAAGCCGGCCCGCTGGAACCTCCATTCCGGAAGGCGCAAATAGTTTCTTCCGCGGATATACTCCGGGTGCGATCATACCAGCGCTAATGCACCGGATCCCATCAGAACTCCGCAGTTAAGCATGCTTGGGCGAGAGTAGTACTAGGATGGGTGACCTCCTGGGAAGTCCTCGTGTTGCACCCCCTTTTTGCTTTTCGCGTCAATTTGGGCCTCCCCTCCTTGGCCGGAGATCGCCTCCCCCTCTCGTTATTCTTTTTTTTTTTTGTTACAGGGGCAACCACTGCAGCGCGATCCACTATATCGGACCCGCGGCGGCCGGCGTACGAGCTCGAGGCGTCGGAACGATGGGCATGGGGCGCACGGGGCCAAAAACCGTGGTCCTAGCATCGAGAATGGCCCAATTTGACCACGCCGGCGGCTCGAAACGGGCTTGCCTGTTTGCCCCGTCGATCAGCCCGTCCCGAGCTTTCCGACGATATATCATAATGGCGAATCGGGCGGGCGGATCGAGAGTTAGGGCCTCGACACGCCAAGCCGGCCCGCTGGAACCTCCATTCCGGAAGGCGCAAATAGTTTCTTCCGCGGATATACTCCGGGTGCGATCATACCAGTGCTAATGCACCGGATCCCATCAGAACTCCGCAGTTAAGCGTGCTTGGGCGAGAGTAGTACTGGGATGGGTGACCTCCTGGGAAGTCCTCGTGTTGCACCCCTTTTTTGCTTTTCGCGTCAATTTGGGCCTCCCCTCCTTGGCCGGAGATCGCCTCCCCCTCTCGTTATTCGTTTTTTTTTTTGTTACAGGGGCAACCACAGCAGCGCGATCCACTATATCGGACCCGCGGCGGCCGGCGTACGAGCTAGAGGCGTCGGAACGATGGGCATGGGGCGCACGGTGCCAAAAACCGTGGTCCTAACATCGAGAATGGCCAAATTTGACCACGCCGGCGGCTCGAAACGGGCTTGCCCGTTATCCCCGTCGATCAGCCCGTCCCGAGCTTTCCGACGATATATCATAATGGCGAATCGGGCGGGCGGATCGAGAGTTAGGGCCTCGACACGCCAAGCCGGCCCGCTGGAACCTCCATTCCGGAAGGCGCAAATAGTTTCTTCCGCGGATATACTCCGGGTGCGATCATACCAGCGCTAATGCACCGGATCCCATCAGAACTCCGCAGTTAAGCGTGCTTGGGCGAGAGTAGTACTAGGATGGGTGACCTCCTGGGAAGTCCTCGTGTTGCACCCCCTTTTTGCTTTTCGCGTAAATTTGGGCCTCCCCTCCTTGGCCGGAGATCGCCTCCCCCTCTCGTTATTCTTTTTTTTTTTGTTACAGGGGCAACCACTGCAGCGCGATCCACTATATCGGACCCGCGGCGGCCGGCGTACGAGCTCGAGGCGTCGGAACGATGGGCATGGGGCGCAAGGGGCCAAAAACCGTGGTCCTAGCATCGAGAATGGCCCAATTTGACCACGCCGGCGGCTCGAAACGGGCTTGCCGGTTTGCCCCGTCGATCAGCCCGTCCCGAGCTTTCCGACGATATATCATAATGGCGAATCGGGCGGGCGGATCGAGAGTTAGGGCCTCGACACGCCAAGCCGGCCCGCTGGAACCTCCATTGCAGAAGGCGCAAATAGTTTCTTCCGCGGATATACTCCGGGTGCGATCATACCAGCGCTAATGCACCGGATCCCATCAGAACTCCGCAGTCAAGCGTGCTTGGGCGAGAGTAGTACTGGGATGGGTGACCTCCTGGGAAGTCCTCGTGTTGCACCCCTTTTTTGCTTTTCGCGTCAATTTGGGCCTCCCCTCCTTGGCCGGAGATCGCCTCCCCCTCTCGTTATTCTTTTTTTTTTTTGTTACAGGGGCAACCACAGCAGCGCGATCCACTATATCGGACCCGCGGCGGCCGGCGTACGAGCTAGAGGCGTCAGAACGATGGGCATGGGGCGCACGGTGCCAAAAACCGTGGTCCTAACATCGAGAATGGCCCAATTTGACCACGCCGGCGGCTCGAAACGGGCTTGCCCGTTATCCCCGTCGATCAGCCCGTCCCGAGCTTTCCGACGATATATCATAATGGCGAATCGGGCGGGCGGATCGAGAGTTAGGGCCTCGACACGCCAAGCCGGCCCGCTGGAACCTCCATTCCGGAAGGCGCAAATAGTTTCTTCCGCGGATATACTCCGGGTGCGATCATACCAGCGCTAATGCACCGGATCCCATCAGAACTCCGCAGTTAAGCGTGCTTGGGCGAGAGTAGTACTAGGATGGGTGACCTCCTGGGAAGTCCTCGTGTTGCACCCCCTTTTTGCTTTTCGCGTCAATTTGGGCCTCCCCTCCTTGGCCGGAGATCGCCTCCCCCTCTCGTTATTCTTTTTTTTTTTTGTTACAGGGGCAACCACTGCAGCGCGATCCACTATATCGGACCCGCGGCGGCCGGCGTACGAGCTCGAGGCGTCGGAACGATGGGCATGGGGCGCACGGGGCCAAAAACCGTGGTCCTAGCATCGAGAATGGCCCAATTTGACCACGCCGGCGGCTCGAAACGGGCTTGCCTGTTTGCCCCGTCGATCAGCCCGTCCCGAGCTTTCCGACGATATATCATAATGGCGAATCGGGCGGGCGGATCGAGAGTTAGGGCCTCGACACGCCAAGCCGGCCCGCTGGAACCTCCATTCCGGAAGGCGCAAATAGTTTCTTCCGCGGATATACTCCGGGTGCGATCATACCAGCGCTAATGCACCGGATCCCATCAGAACTCCGCAGTTAAGCGTGCTTGGGCGAGAGTAGTACTAGGATGGGTGACCTCCTGGGAAGTCCTCGTGTTGCACCCCCTTTTTGCTTTTCGCGTCAATTTGGGCCTCCCCTCCTTGGCCGGAGATCGCCTCCCCCTCTCGTTATTCTTTTTTTTTTTTGTTACAGGGGCAACCACTGCAGCGCGATCCACTATATCGGACCCGCGGCGGCCGGCGTACGAGCTCGAGGCGTCGGAACGATGGGCATGGGGCGCACGGGGCCAAAAACCGTGGTCCTAGCATCGAGAATGGCCCAATTTGACCACGCCGGCGGCTCGAAACGGGCTTGCCTGTTTGCCCCGTCGATCAGCCCGTCCCGAGCTTTCCGACGATATATCATAATGGCGAATCGGGCGGGCGGATCGAGAGTTAGGGCCTCGACACGCCAAGCCGGCCCGCTGGAACCTCCATTCCGGAAGGCGCAAATAGTTTCTTCCGCGGATATACTCCGGGTGCGATCATACCAGTGCTAATGCACCGGATCCCATCAGAACTCCGCAGTTAAGCGTGCTTGGGCGAGAGTAGTACTGGGATGGGTGACCTCCTGGGAAGTCCTCGTGTTGCACCCCTTTTTTGCTTTTCGCGTCAATTTGGGCCTCCCCTCCTTGGCCGGAGATCGCCTCCCCCTCTCGTTATTCGTTTTTTTTTTTTGTTACAGGGGCAACCACAGCAGCGCGATCCACTATATCGGACCCGCGGCGGCCGGCGTACGAGCTAGAGGCGTCGGAACGATGGGCATGGGGCGCACGGTGCCAAAAACCGTGGTCCTAACATCGAGAATGGCCAAATTTGACCACGCCGGCGGCTCGAAACGGGCTTGCCCGTTATCCCCGTCGATCAGCCCGTCCCGAGCTTTCCGACGATATATCATAATGGCGAATCGGGCGGGCGGATCGAGAGTTAGGGCCTCGACACGCCAAGCCGGCCCGCTGGAACCTCCATTCCGGAAGGCGCAAATAGTTTCTTCCGCGGATATACTCCGGGTGCGATCATACCAGCGCTAATGCACCGGATCCCATCAGAACTCCGCAGTTAAGCGTGCTTGGGCGAGAGTAGTACTAGGATGGGTGACCTCCTGGGAAGTCCTCGTGTTGCACCCCCTTTTTGCTTTTCGCGTAAATTTGGGCCTCCCCTCCTTGGCCGGAGATCGCCTCCCCCTCTCGTTATTCTTTTTTTTTTTGTTACAGGGGCAACCACTGCAGCGCGATCCACTATATCGGACCCGCGGCGGCCGGCGTACGAGCTCGAGGCGTCGGAACGATGGGCATGGGGCGCACGGGGCCAAAAACCGTGGTCCTAGCATCGAGAATGGCCCAATTTGACCACGCCGGCGGCTCGAAACGGGCTTGCCGGTTTGCCCCGTCGATCAGCCCGTCCCGAGCTTTCCGACGATATATCATAATGGCGAATCGGGCGGGCGGATCGAGAGTTAGGGCCTCGACACGCCAAGCCGGCCCGCTGGAACCTCCATTGCAGAAGGCGCAAATAGTTTCTTCCGCGGATATACTCCGGGTGCGATCATACCAGCGCTAATGCACCGGATCCCATCAGAACTCCGCAGTCAAGCGTGCTTGGGCGAGAGTAGTACTGGGATGGGTGACCTCCTGGGAAGTCCTCGTGTTGCACCCCTTTTTTGCTTTTCGCGTCAATTTGGGCCTCCCCTCCTTGGCCGGAGATCGCCTCCCCCTCTCGTTATTCTTTTTTTTTTTTGTTACAGGGGCAACCACAGCAGCGCGATCCACTATATCGGACCCGCGGCGGCCGGCGTACGAGCTAGAGGCGTCGGAACGATGGGCATGGGGCGCACGGTGCCAAAAACCGTGGTCCTAACATCGAGAATGGCCCAATTTGACCACGCCGGCGGCTCGAAACGGGCTTGCCCGTTATCCCCGTCGATCAGCCCGTCCCGAGCTTTCCGACGATATATCATAATGGCGAATCGGGCGGGCGGATCGAGAGTTAGGGCCTCGACACGCCAAGCCGGCCCGCTGGAACCTCCATTCCGGAAGGCGCAAATAGTTTCTTCCGCGGATATACTCCGGGTGCGATCATACCAGCGCTAATGCACCGGATCCCATCAGAACTCCGCAGTTAAGCGTGCTTGGGCGAGAGTAGTACTAGGATGGGTGACCTCCTGGGAAGTCCTCGTGTTGCACCCCCTTTTTGCTTTTCGCGTCAATTTGGGCCTCCCCTCCTTGGCCGGAGATCGCCTCCCCCTCTCGTTATTCTTTTTTTTTTTTGTTACAGGGGCAACCACTGCAGCGCGATCCACTATATCGGACCCGCGGCGGCCGGCGTACGAGCTCGAGGCGTCGGAACGATGGGCATGGGGCGCACGGGGCCAAAAACCGTGGTCCTAGCATCGAGAATGGCCCAATTTGACCACGCCGGCGGCTCGAAACGGGCTTGCCTGTTTGCCCCGTCGATCAGCCCGTCCCGAGCTTTCCGACGATATATCATAATGGCGAATCGGGCGGGCGGATCGAGAGTTAGGGCCTCGACACGCCAAGCCGGCCCGCTGGAACCTCCATTCCGGAAGGCGCAAATAGTTTCTTCCGCGGATATACTCCGGGTGCGATCATACCAGCGCTAATGCACCGGATCCCATCAGAACTCCGCAGTTAAGCGTGCTTGGGCGAGAGTAGTACTAGGATGGGTGACCTCCTGTGAAGTCCTCGTGTTGCACCCCTTTTTTGCTTTTCGTGTCAATTTGGGCCTCCCCTCCTTGGCCGAAGATCGCCTCCCCCTCTCGTTATTCTTTTTTTTTTTTTGTTACAGGGGCAACCACTGCAGCGCGATCCACTATATCGGACCCGCGGCGGCCGGCGTACGAGCTCGAGGCGTCGGAACGATGGGCATGGGGCGCACGGGGCCAAAAACCGTGGTCCTAGCATCGAGAATGGCCCAATTTGACCACGCCGGCGGCTCGAAACGGGCTTGCCGGTTTGCCCCGTCGATCAGCCCGTCCCGAGCTTTCCGACGATATATCATAATGGCGAATCGGGCGGGCGGATCGAGAGTTAGGGCCTCGACACGCCAAGCCGGCCCGCTGGAACCTCCATTCCGGAAGGCGCAAATAGTTTCTTCCGCGGATATACTCCGGGTGCGATCATACCAGCGCTAATGCACCGGATCCCATCAGAACTCCGCAGTTAAGCGTGCTTGGGCGAGAGTAGTACTAGGATGGGTGACCTCCTGGGAAGTCCTCGTGTTGCACCCCCTTTTTGCTTTTCGCGTCAATTTGGGCCTCCCCTCCTTGGCCGGAGATCGCCTCCCCCTCTCGTTATTCTTTTTTTTTTTTGTTACAGGGGCAACCACTGCAGCGCGATCCACTATATCGGACCCGCGGCGGCCGGCGTACGAGCTCGAGGCGTCGGAACGATGGGCATGGGGCGCACGGGGCCAAAAACCGTGGTCCTAGCATCGAGAATGGCCCAATTTGACCACGCCGGCGGCTCGAAACGGGCTTGCCTGTTTGCCCCGTCGATCAGCCCGTCCCGAGCTTTCCGACGATATATCATAATGGCGAATCGGGCGGGCGGATCGAGAGTTAGGGCCTCGACACGCCATGCCGGCCCGCTGGAACCTCCATTCCGGAAGGCGCAAATAGTTTCTTCCGCGGATATACTCCGGGTGCGATCATACCAGCGCTAATGCACCGGATCCCATCAGAACTCCGCAGTTAAGCGTGCTTGGGCGAGAGTAGTACTAGGATGGGTGACCTCCTGGGAAGTCCTCGTGTTGCACCCCCTTTTTGCTTTTCGCGTAAATTTGGGCCTCCCCTCCTTGGCCGGAGATCGCCTCCCCCTCTCGTTATTCTTTTTTTTTTTGTTACAGGGGCAACCACTGCAGCGCGATCCACTATATCGGACCCGCGGCGGCCGGCGTACGAGCTCGAGGCGTCGGAACGATGGGCATGGGGCGCACGGGGCCAAAAACCGTGGTCCTAGCATCGAGAATGGCCCAATTTGACCACACCGGCGGCTCGAAACGGGCTTGCCAGTTTGCCCCGTCGATCAGCCCGTCCCGAGCTTTCCGACGATATATCATAATGGCGAATCGGGCGGGCGGATCGAGAGTTAGGGCCTCGACACGCCAAGCCGGCCCGCTGGAACCTCCATTCCGGAAGGCGCAAATAGTTTCTTCCGCGGATATACTCCGGGTGCGATCATACCAGCGCTAATGCACCGGATCCCATCAGAACTCCGCAGTTAAGCATGCTTGGGCGAGAGTAGTACTAGGATGGGTGACCTCCTGGGAAGTCCTCGTGTTGCACCCCCTTTTTGCTTTTCGCGTCAATTTGGGCCTCCCCTCCTTGGCCGGAGATCGCCTCCCCCTCTCGTTATTCTTTTTTTTTTTTGTTACAGGGGCAACCACTGCAGCGCGATCCACTATATCGGACCCGCGGCGGCCGGCGTACGAGCTCGAGGCGTCGGAACGATGGGCATGGGGCGCACGGGGCCAAAAACCGTGGTCCTAGCATCGAGAATGGCCCAATTTGACCACGCCGGCGGCTCGAAACGGGCTTGCCTGTTTGCCCCGTCGATCAGCCCGTCCCGAGCTTTCCGACGATATATCATAATGGCGAATCGGGCGGGCGGATCGAGAGTTAGGGCCTCGACACGCCAAGCCGGCCCGCTGGAACCTCCATTCCGGAAGGCGCAAATAGTTTCTTCCGCGGATATACTCCGGGTGCGATCATACCAGTGCTAATGCACCGGATCCCATCAGAACTCCGCAGTTAAGCGTGCTTGGGCGAGAGTAGTACTGGGATGGGTGACCTCCTGGGAAGTCCTCGTGTTGCACCCCTTTTTTGCTTTTCGCGTCAATTTGGGCCTCCCCTCCTTGGCCGGAGATCGCCTCCCCCTCTCGTTATTCGTTTTTTTTTTTGTTACAGGGGCAACCACAGCAGCGCGATCCACTATATCGGACCCGCGGCGGCCGGCGTACGAGCTAGAGGCGTCGGAACGATGGGCATGGGGCGCACGGTGCCAAAAACCGTGGTCCTAACATCGAGAATGGCCAAATTTGACCACGCCGGCGGCTCGAAACGGGCTTGCCCGTTATCCCCGTCGATCAGCCCGTCCCGAGCTTTCCGACGATATATCATAATGGCGAATCGGGCGGGCGGATCGAGAGTTAGGGCCTCGACACGCCAAGCCGGCCCGCTGGAACCTCCATTCCGGAAGGCGCAAATAGTTTCTTCCGCGGATATACTCCGGGTGCGATCATACCAGCGCTAATGCACCGGATCCCATCAGAACTCCGCAGTTAAGCGTGCTTGGGCGAGAGTAGTACTAGGATGGGTGACCTCCTGGGAAGTCCTCGTGTTGCACCCCCTTTTTGCTTTTCGCGTAAATTTGGGCCTCCCCTCCTTGGCCGGAGATCGCCTCCCCCTCTCGTTATTCTTTTTTTTTTTGTTACAGGGGCAACCACTGCAGCGCGATCCACTATATCGGACCCGCGGCGGCCGGCGTACGAGCTCGAGGCGTCGGAACGATGGGCATGGGGCGCACGGGGCCAAAAACCGTGGTCCTAGCATCGAGAATGGCCCAATTTGACCACGCCGGCGGCTCGAAACGGGCTTGCCGGTTTGCCCCGTCGATCAGCCCGTCCCGAGCTTTCCGACGATATATCATAATGGCGAATCGGGCGGGCGGATCGAGAGTTAGGGCCTCGACACGCCAAGCCGGCCCGCTGGAACCTCCATTGCGGAAGGCGCAAATAGTTTCTTCCGCGGATATACTCCGGGTGCGATCATACCAGCGCTAATGCACCGGATCCCATCAGAACTCCGCAGTCAAGCGTGCTTGGGCGAGAGTAGTACTGGGATGGGTGACCTCCTGGGAAGTCCTCGTGTTGCACCCCTTTTTTGCTTTTCGCGTCAATTTGGGCCTCCCCTCCTTGGCCGGAGATCGCCTCCCCCTCTCGTTATTCTTTTTTTTTTTTGTTACAGGGGCAACCACAGCAGCGCGATCCACTATATCGGACCCGCGGCGGCCGGCGTACGAGCTAGAGGCGTCGGAACGATGGGCATGGGGCGCACGGTGCCAAAAACCGTGGTCCTAACATCGAGAATGGCCCAATTTGACCACGCCGGCGGCTCGAAACGGGCTTGCCCGTTATCCCCGTCGATCAGCCCGTCCCGAGCTTTCCGACGATATATCATAATGGCGAATCGGGCGGGCGGATCGAGAGTTAGGGCCTCGACACGCCAAGCCGGCCCGCTGGAACCTCCATTCCGGAAGGCGCAAATAGTTTCTTCCGCGGATATACTCCGGGTGCGATCATACCAGCGCTAATGCACCGGATCCCATCAGAACTCCGCAGTTAAGCGTGCTTGGGCGAGAGTAGTACTAGGATGGGTGACCTCCTGGGAAGTCCTCGTGTTGCACCCCCTTTTTGCTTTTCGCGTCAATTTGGGCCTCCCCTCCTTGGCCGGAGATCGCCTCCCCCTCTCGTTATTCTTTTTTTTTTTTGTTACAGGGGCAACCACTGCAGCGCGATCCACTATATCGGACCCGCGGCGGCCGGCGTACGAGCTCGAGGCGTCGGAACGATGGGCATGGGGCGCACGGGGCCAAAAACCGTGGTCCTAGCATCGAGAATGGCCCAATTTGACCACGCCGGCGGCTCGAAACGGGCTTGCCTGTTTGCCCCGTCGATCAGCCCGTCCCGAGCTTTCCGACGATATATCATAATGGCGAATCGGGCGGGCGGATCGAGAGTTAGGGCCTCGACACGCCAAGCCGGCCCGCTGGAACCTCCATTCCGGAAGGCGCAAATAGTTTCTTCCGCGGATATACTCCGGGTGCGATCATACCAGCGCTAATGCACCGGATCCCATCAGAACTCCGCAGTTAAGCGTGCTTGGGCGAGAGTAGTACTAGGATGGGTGACCTCCTGTGAAGTCCTCGTGTTGCACCCCTTTTTTGCTTTTCGTGTCAATTTGGGCCTCCCCTCCTTGGCCGAAGATCGCCTCCCCCTCTCGTTATTCTTTTTTTTTTTTTGTTACAGGGGCAACCACTGCAGCGCGATCCACTATATCGGACCCGCGGCGGCCGGCGTACGAGCTCGAGGCGTCGGAACGATGGGCATGGGGCGCACGGGGCCAAAAACCGTGGTCCTAGCATCGAGAATGGCCCAATTTGACCACGCCGGCGGCTCGAAACGGGCTTGCCGGTTTGCCCCGTCGATCAGCCCGTCCCGAGCTTTCCGACGATATATCATAATGGCGAATCGGGCGGGCGGATCGAGAGTTAGGGCCTCGACACGCCAAGCCGGCCCGCTGGAACCTCCATTCCGGAAGGCGCAAATAGTTTCTTCCGCGGATATACTCCGGGTGCGATCATACCAGCGCTAATGCACCGGATCCCATCAGAACTCCGCAGTTAAGCGTGCTTGGGCGAGAGTAGTACTAGGATGGGTGACCTCCTGGGAAGTCCTCGTGTTGCACCCCCTTTTTGCTTTTCGCGTCAATTTGGGCCTCCCCTCCTTGGCCGGAGATCGCCTCCCCCTCTCGTTATTCTTTTTTTTTTTTGTTACAGGGGCAACCACTGCAGCGCGATCCACTATATCGGACCCGCGGCGGCCGGCGTACGAGCTCGAGGCGTCGGAACGATGGGCATGGGGCGCACGGGGCCAAAAACCGTGGTCCTAGCATCGAGAATGGCCCAATTTGACCACGCCGGCGGCTCGAAACGGGCTTGCCTGTTTGCCCCGTCGATCAGCCCGTCCCGAGCTTTCCGACGATATATCATAATGGCGAATCGGGCGGGCGGATCGAGAGTTAGGGCCTCGACACGCCATGCCGGCCCGCTGGAACCTCCATTCCGGAAGGCGCAAATAGTTTCTTCCGCGGATATACTCCGGGTGCGATCATACCAGCGCTAATGCACCGGATCCCATCAGAACTCCGCAGTTAAGCGTGCTTGGGCGAGAGTAGTACTAGGATGGGTGACCTCCTGGGAAGTCCTCGTGTTGCACCCCCTTTTTGCTTTTCGCGTAAATTTGGGCCTCCCCTCCTTGGCCGGAGATCGCCTCCCCCTCTCGTTATTCTTTTTTTTTTTGTTACAGGGGCAACCACTGCAGCGCGATCCACTATATCGGACCCGCGGCGGCCGGCGTACGAGCTCGAGGCGTCGGAACGATGGGCATGGGGCGCACGGGGCCAAAAACCGTGGTCCTAGCATCGAGAATGGCCCAATTTGACCACACCGGCGGCTCGAAACGGGCTTGCCAGTTTGCCCCGTCGATCAGCCCGTCCCGAGCTTTCCGACGATATATCATAATGGCGAATCGGGCGGGCGGATCGAGAGTTAGGGCCTCGACACGCCAAGCCGGCCCGCTGGAACCTCCATTCCGGAAGGCGCAAATAGTTTCTTCCGCGGATATACTCCGGGTGCGATCATACCAGCGCTAATGCACCGGATCCCATCAGAACTCCGCAGTTAAGCATGCTTGGGCGAGAGTAGTACTAGGATGGGTGACCTCCTGGGAAGTCCTCGTGTTGCACCCCCTTTTTGCTTTTCGCGTCAATTTGGGCCTCCCCTCCTTGGCCGGAGATCGCCTCCCCCTCTCGTTATTCTTTTTTTTTTTTGTTACAGGGGCAACCACTGCAGCGCGATCCACTATATCGGACCCGCGGCGGCCGGCGTACGAGCTCGAGGCGTCGGAACGATGGGCATGGGGCGCACGGGGCCAAAAACCGTGGTCCTAGCATCGAGAATGGCCCAATTTGACCACGCCGGCGGCTCGAAACGGGCTTGCCTGTTTGCCCCGTCGATCAGCCCGTCCCGAGCTTTCCGACGATATATCATAATGGCGAATCGGGCGGGCGGATCGAGAGTTAGGGCCTCGACACGCCAAGCCGGCCCGCTGGAACCTCCATTCCGGAAGGCGCAAATAGTTTCTTCCGCGGATATACTCCGGGTGCGATCATACCAGTGCTAATGCACCGGATCCCATCAGAACTCCGCAGTTAAGCGTGCTTGGGCGAGAGTAGTACTGGGATGGGTGACCTCCTGGGAAGTCCTCGTGTTGCACCCCTTTTTTGCTTTTCGCGTCAATTTGGGCCTCCCCTCCTTGGCCGGAGATCGCCTCCCCCTCTCGTTATTCGTTTTTTTTTTTTGTTACAGGGGCAACCACAGCAGCGCGATCCACTATATCGGACCCGCGGCGGCCGGCGTACGAGCTAGAGGCGTCGGAACGATGGGCATGGGGCGCACGGTGCCAAAAACCGTGGTCCTAACATCGAGAATGGCCAAATTTGACCACGCCGGCGGCTCGAAACGGGCTTGCCCGTTATCCCCGTCGATCAGCCCGTCCCGAGCTTTCCGACGATATATCATAATGGCGAATCGGGCGGGCGGATCGAGAGTTAGGGCCTCGACACGCCAAGCCGGCCCGCTGGAACCTCCATTCCGGAAGGCGCAAATAGTTTCTTCCGCGGATATACTCCGGGTGCGATCATACCAGCGCTAATGCACCGGATCCCATCAGAACTCCGCAGTTAAGCGTGCTTGGGCGAGAGTAGTACTAGGATGGGTGACCTCCTGGGAAGTCCTCGTGTTGCACCCCCTTTTTGCTTTTCGCGTAAATTTGGGCCTCCCCTCCTTGGCCGGAGATCGCCTCCCCCTCTCGTTATTCTTTTTTTTTTTGTTACAGGGGCAACCACTGCAGCGCGATCCACTATATCGGACCCGCGGCGGCCGGCGTACGAGCTCGAGGCGTCGGAACGATGGGCATGGGGCGCACGGGGCCAAAAACCGTGGTCCTAGCATCGAGAATGGCCCAATTTGACCACGCCGGCGGCTCGAAACGGGCTTGCCGGTTTGCCCCGTCGATCAGCCCGTCCCGAGCTTTCCGACGATATATCATAATGGCGAATCGGGCGGGCGGATCGAGAGTTAGGGCCTCGACACGCCAAGCCGGCCCGCTGGAACCTCCATTGCGGAAGGCGCAAATAGTTTCTTCCGCGGATATACTCCGGGTGCGATCATACCAGCGCTAATGCACCGGATCCCATCAGAACTCCGCAGTCAAGCGTGCTTGGGCGAGAGTAGTACTGGGATGGGTGACCTCCTGGGAAGTCCTCGTGTTGCACCCCTTTTTTGCTTTTCGCGTCAATTTGGGCCTCCCCTCCTTGGCCGGAGATCGCCTCCCCCTCTCGTTATTCTTTTTTTTTTTTGTTACAGGGGCAACCACAGCAGCGCGATCCACTATATCGGACCCGCGGCGGCCGGCGTACGAGCTAGAGGCGTCGGAACGATGGGCATGGGGCGCACGGTGCCAAAAACCGTGGTCCTAACATCGAGAATGGCCCAATTTGACCACGCCGGCGGCTCGAAACGGGCTTGCCCGTTATCCCCGTCGATCAGCCCGTCCCGAGCTTTCCGACGATATATCATAATGGCGAATCGGGCGGGCGGATCGAGAGTTAGGGCCTCGACACGCCAAGCCGGCCCGCTGGAACCTCCATTCCGGAAGGCGCAAATAGTTTCTTCCGCGGATATACTCCGGGTGCGATCATACCAGCGCTAATGCACCGGATCCCATCAGAACTCCGCAGTTAAGCGTGCTTGGGCGAGAGTAGTACTAGGATGGGTGACCTCCTGGGAAGTCCTCGTGTTGCACCCCCTTTTTGCTTTTCGCGTCAATTTGGGCCTCCCCTCCTTGGCCGGAGATCGCCTCCCCCTCTCGTTATTCTTTTTTTTTTTTGTTACAGGGGCAACCACTGCAGCGCGATCCACTATATCGGACCCGCGGCGGCCGGCGTACGAGCTCGAGGCGTCGGAACGATGGGCATGGGGCGCACGGGGCCAAAAACCGTGGTCCTAGCATCGAGAATGGCCCAATTTGACCACGCCGGCGGCTCGAAACGGGCTTGCCTGTTTGCCCCGTCGATCAGCCCGTCCCGAGCTTTCCGACGATATATCATAATGGCGAATCGGGCGGGCGGATCGAGAGTTAGGGCCTCGACACGCCAAGCCGGCCCGCTGGAACCTCCATTCCGGAAGGCGCAAATAGTTTCTTCCGCGGATATACTCCGGGTGCGATCATACCAGCGCTAATGCACCGGATCCCATCAGAACTCCGCAGTTAAGCGTGCTTGGGCGAGAGTAGTACTAGGATGGGTGACCTCCTGTGAAGTCCTCGTGTTGCACCCCTTTTTTGCTTTTCGTGTCAATTTGGGCCTCCCCTCCTTGGCCGAAGATCGCCTCCCCCTCTCGTTATTCTTTTTTTTTTTTTGTTACAGGGGCAACCACTGCAGCGCGATCCACTATATCGGACCCGCGGCGGCCGGCGTACGAGCTCGAGGCGTCGGAACGATGGGCATGGGGCGCACGGGGCCAAAAACCGTGGTCCTAGCATCGAGAATGGCCCAATTTGACCACGCCGGCGGCTCGAAACGGGCTTGCCGGTTTGCCCCGTCGATCAGCCCGTCCCGAGCTTTCCGACGATATATCATAATGGCGAATCGGGCGGGCGGATCGAGAGTTAGGGCCTCGACACGCCAAGCCGGCCCGCTGGAACCTCCATTCCGGAAGGCGCAAATAGTTTCTTCCGCGGATATACTCCGGGTGCGATCATACCAGCGCTAATGCACCGGATCCCATCAGAACTCCGCAGTTAAGCGTGCTTGGGCGAGAGTAGTACTAGGATGGGTGACCTCCTGGGAAGTCCTCGTGTTGCACCCCCTTTTTGCTTTTCGCGTAAATTTGGGCCTCCCCTCCTTGGCCGGAGATCGCCTCCCCCTCTCGTTATTCTTTTTTTTTTTGTTACAGGGGCAACCACTGCAGCGCGATCCACTATATCGGACCCGCGGCGGCCGGCGTACGAGCTCGAGGCGTCGGAACGATGGGCATGGGGCGCACGGGGCCAAAAACCGTGGTCCTAGCATCGAGAATGGCCCAATTTGACCACACCGGCGGCTCGAAACGGGCTTGCCAGTTTGCCCCGTCGATCAGCCCGTCCCGAGCTTTCCGACGATATATCATAATGGCGAATCGGGCGGGCGGATCGAGAGTTAGGGCCTCGACACGCCAAGCCGGCCCGCTGGAACCTCCATTCCGGAAGGCGCAAATAGTTTCTTCCGCGGATATACTCCGGGTGCGATCATACCAGCGCTAATGCACCGGATCCCATCAGAACTCCGCAGTTAAGCATGCTTGGGCGAGAGTAGTACTAGGATGGGTGACCTCCTGGGAAGTCCTCGTGTTGCACCCCCTTTTTGCTTTTCGCGTCAATTTGGGCCTCCCCTCCTTGGCCGGAGATCGCCTCCCCCTCTCGTTATTCTTTTTTTTTTTTGTTACAGGGGCAACCACTGCAGCGCGATCCACTATATCGGACCCGCGGCGGCCGGCGTACGAGCTCGAGGCGTCGGAACGATGGGCATGGGGCGCACGGGGCCAAAAACCGTGGTCCTAGCATCGAGAATGGCCCAATTTGACCACGCCGGCGGCTCGAAACGGGCTTGCCGGTTTGCCCCGTCGATCAGCCCGTCCCGAGCTTTCCGACGATATATCATAATGGCGAATCGGGCGGGCGGATCGAGAGTTAGGGCCTCGACACGCCAAGCCGGCCCGCTGGAACCTCCATTCCGGAAGGCGCAAATAGTTTCTTCCGCGGATATACTCCGGGTGCGATCATACCAGTGCTAATGCACCGGATCCCATCAGAACTCCGCAGTTAAGCGTGCTTGGGCGAGAGTAGTACTGGGATGGGTGACCTCCTGGGAAGTCCTCGTGTTGCACCCCTTTTTTGCTTTTCGCGTCAATTTGGGCCTCCCCTCCTTGGCCGGAGATCGCCTCCCCCTCTCGTTATTCGTTTTTTTTTTTGTTACAGGGGCAACCACAGCAGCGCGATCCACTATATCGGACCCGCGGCGGCCGGCGTACGAGCTAGAGGCGTCGGAACGATGGGCATGGGGCGCACGGTGCCAAAAACCGTGGTCCTAACATCGAGAATGGCCAAATTTGACCACGCCGGCGGCTCGAAACGGGCTTGCCCGTTATCCCCGTCGATCAGCCCGTCCCGAGCTTTCCGACGATATATCATAATGGCGAATCGGGCGGGCGGATCGAGAGTTAGGGCCTCGACACGCCAAGCCGGCCCGCTGGAACCTCCATTCCGGAAGGCGCAAATAGTTTCTTCCGCGGATATACTCCGGGTGCGATCATACCAGCGCTAATGCACCGGATCCCATCAGAACTCCGCAGTCAAGCGTGCTTGGGCGAGAGTAGTACTAGGATGGGTGACCTCCTGGGAAGTCCTCGTGTTGCACCCCCTTTTTGCTTTTCGCGTAAATTTGGGCCTCCCCTCCTTGGCCGGAGATCGCCTCCCCCTCTCGTTATTCTTTTTTTTTTTGTTACAGGGGCAACCACTGCAGCGCGATCCACTATATCGGACCCGCGGCGGCCGGCGTACGAGCTCGAGGCGTCGGAACGATGGGCATGGGGCGCACGGGGCCAAAAACCGTGGTCCTAGCATCGAGAATGGCCCAATTTGACCACACCGGCGGCTCGAAACGGGCTTGCCAGTTTGCCCCGTCGATCAGCCCGTCCCGAGCTTTCCGACGATATATCATAATGGCGAATCGGGCGGGCGGATCGAGAGTTAGGGCCTCGACACGCCAAGCCGGCCCGCTGGAACCTCCATTCCGGAAGGCGCAAATAGTTTCTTCCGCGGATATACTCCGGGTGCGATCATACCAGCGCTAATGCACCGGATCCCATCAGAACTCCGCAGTTAAGCATGCTTGGGCGAGAGTAGTACTAGGATGGGTGACCTCCTGGGAAGTCCTCGTGTTGCACCCCCTTTTTGCTTTTCGCGTCAATTTGGGCCTCCCCTCCTTGGCCGGAGATCGCCTCCCCCTCTCGTTATTCTTTTTTTTTTTTGTTACAGGGGCAACCACTGCAGCGCGATCCACTATATCGGACCCGCGGCGGCCGGCGTACGAGCTCGAGGCGTCGGAACGATGGGCATGGGGCGCACGGGGCCAAAAACCGTGGTCCTAGCATCGAGAATGGCCCAATTTGACCACGCCGGCGGCTCGAAACGGGCTTGCCTGTTTGCCCCGTCGATCAGCCCGTCCCGAGCTTTCCGACGATATATCATAATGGCGAATCGGGCAGGCGGATCGAGAGTTAGGGCCTCGACACGCCAAGCCGGCCCGCTGGAACCTCCATTCCGGAAGGCGCAAATAGTTTCTTCCGCGGATATACTCCGGGTGCGATCATACCAGTGCTAATGCACCGGATCCCATCAGAACTCCGCAGTTAAGCGTGCTTGGGCGAGAGTAGTACTGGGATGGGTGACCTCCTGGGAAGTCCTCGTGTTGCACCCCTTTTTTGCTTTTCGCGTCAATTTGGGCCTCCCCTCCTTGGCCGGAGATCGCCTCCCCCTCTCGTTATTCTTTTTTTTTTTGTTACAGGGGCAACCACAGCAGCGCGATCCACTATATCGGACCCGCGGCGGCCGGCGTACGAGCTAGAGGCGTCGGAACGATGGGCATGGGGCGCACGGTGCCAAAAACCGTGGTCCTAACATCGAGAATGGCCAAATTTGACCACGCCGGCGGCTCGAAACGGGCTTGCCCGTTATCCCCGTCGATCAGCCCGTCCCGAGCTTTCCGACGATATATCATAATGGCGAATCGGGCGGGCGGATCGAGAGTTAGGGCCTCGACACGCCAAGCCGGCCCGCTGGAACCTCCATTCCGGAAGGCGCAAATAGTTTCTTCCGCGGATATACTCCGGGTGCGATCATACCAGCGCTCATGCACCGGATCCCATCAGAACTCCGCAGTTAAGCGTGCTTGGGCGAGAGTAGTACTAGGATGGGTGACCTCCTGGGAAGTC
Source organism: Persea americana (assembly GCA_029852735.1). Classification (NCBI taxonomy): domain Eukaryota; kingdom Viridiplantae; phylum Streptophyta; class Magnoliopsida; order Laurales; family Lauraceae; genus Persea; species Persea americana. Next base: position 44,661,698 of record CM056810.1, on the reverse strand, counting down.
CTCGTGTTGCACCCCCTTTTTGCTTTTCGCGTCAATTTGGGCCTCCCCTCCTTGGCCGGAGATCGCCTCCCCCTCTCGTTATTCTTTATTTTTTTGTTACAGGGGCAACCACTGCAGCGCGATCCACTATATCGGACCCGCGGCGGCCGGCGTACGAGCTCGAGGCGTCGGAACGATGGGCATGGGGCGCACGGGGCCAAAAACCGTGGTCCTAGCATCGAGAATGGCCCAATTTGACCACGCCGGCGGCTCGAAACGGGCTTGCCTGTTTGCCCCGTCGATCAGCCCGTCCCGAGCTTTCCGACGATATATCATAATGGCGAATCGGGCGGGCGGATCGAGAGTTAGGGCCTCGACACGCCAAGCCGGCCCGCTGGAACCTCCATTCCGGAAGGCGCAAATAGTTTCTTCCGCGGATATACTCCGGGTGCGATCATACCAGCGCTAATGCACCGGATCCCATCAGAACTCCGCAGTTAAGCGTGCTTGGGCGAGAGTAGTACTGGGATGGGTGACCTCCTGGGAAGTCCTCGTGTTGCACCCCTTTTTTGCTTTTCGCGTCAATTTGGGCCTCCCCTCCTTGGCCGGAGATCGCCTCCCCCTCTCGTTATTCTTTTTTTTTTTGTTACAGGGGCAACCACAGCAGCGCGATCCACTATATCGGACCCGCGGCGGCCGGCGTACGAGCTAGAGGCGTCGGAACGATGGGCATGGGGCGCACGGTGCCAAAAACCGTGGTCCTAACATCGAGAATGGCCAAATTTGACCACGCCGGCGGCTCGAAACGGGCTTGCCCGTTATCCCCGTCGATCAGCCCGTCCCGAGCTTTCCGACGATATATCATAATGGCGAATCGGGCGGGCGGATCGAGAGTTAGGGCCTCGACACGCCAAGCCGGCCTGCTGGAACCTCCATTCCGGAAGGCGCAAATAGTTTCTTCCGCGGATATACTCCGGGTGCGATCATACCAGCGCTAATGCACCGGATCCCATCAGAACTCCGCAGTGAAGCGTGCTTGGGCGAGAGTAGTACTAGGATGGGTGACCTCCTGGGAAGTCCTCGTGTTGCACCCCCTTTTTGCTTTTCGCGTCAATTTGGGCCTCCCCTCCTTGGCCGGAGATCGCCTCCCCCTCTCGTTATTCTTTTTTTTTTTTGTTACAGGGGCAACCACTGCAGCGCGATCCACTATATCGGACCCGCGGCGGCCGGCGTACGAGCTCGAGGCGTCGGAACGATGGGCATGGGGCGCACGGGGCCAAAAACCGTGGTCCTAGCATCGAGAATGGCCCAATTTGACCACGCCGGCGGCTCGAAACGGGCTTGCCGGTTTGCCCCGTCGATCAGCCCGTCCCGAGCTTTCCGACGATATATCATAATGGCGAATCGGGCGGGCGGATCGAGAGTTAGGGCCTCGACACGCCAAGCCGGCCCGCTGGAACCTCCATTGCGGAAGGCGCAAATAGTTTCTTCCGCGGATATACTCCGGGTGCGATCATACCAGCGCTAATGCACCGGATCCCATCAGAACTCCGCAGTCAAGCGTGCTTGGGCGAGAGTAGTAGTAGGATGGGTGACCTCCTGGGAAGTCCTCGTGTTGCACCCCCTTTTTGCTTTTCGCGTCAATTTGGGCCTCCCCTCCTTGGCCGGAGATCGCCTCCCCCTCTCGTTATTCTTTTTTTTTTTTGTTACAGGGGCAACCACTGCAGCGCGATCCACTATATCGGACCCGCGGCGGCCGGCGTACGAGCTCGAGGCGTCGGAACGATGGGCATGGGGCGCACGGGGCCAAAAACCGTGGTCCTAGCATCGAGAATGGCCCAATTTGACCACACCGGCGGCTCGAAACGGGCTTGCCGGTTTGCCTCGTCGATCAGCCCGTCCCGAGCTTTCCGACGATATATCATAATGGCGAATCGGGCGGGCGGATCGAGAGTTAGGGCCTCGACACGCCAAGCCGGCCCGCTGGAACCTCCATTCCGGAAGGCGCAAATAGTTTCTTCCGCGGATATACTCCGGGTGCGATCATACCAGCGCTAATGCACCGGATCCCATCAGAACTCCGCAGTTAAGCGTGCTTGGGCGAGAGTAGTACTGGGATGGGTGACCTCCTGGGAAGTCCTCGTGTTGCACCCCTTTTTTGCTTTTCGCGTCAATTTGGGCCTCCCCTCCTTGGCCGGAGATCGCCTCCCCCTCTCGTTATTCTTTTTTTTTTTTTTACAGGGGCAACCACAGCAGCGCGATCCACTATATCGGACCCGCGGCGGCCGGCGTACGAGCTAGAGGCGTCGGAACGATGGGCATGGGGCGCACGGTGCCAAAAACCGTGGTCCTAACATCGAGAATGGCCAAATTTGACCACGCCGGCGGCTCGAAACGGGCTTGCCCGTTATCCCCGTCGATCAGCCCGTCCCGAGCTTTCCGACGATATATCATAATGGCGAATCGGGCGGGCGGATCGAGAGTTAGGGCCTCGACACGCCAAGCCGGCCTGCTGGAACCTCCATTCCGGAAGGCGCAAATAGTTTCTTCCGCGGATATACTCCGGGTGCGATCATACCAGCGCTAATGCACCGGATCCTATCAGAACTCCGCAGTTAAGCGTGCTTGGGCGAGAGTAGTACTAGGATGGGTGACCTCCTGGGAAGTCCTCGTGTTGCACCCCCTTTTTGCTTTTCGCGTCAATTTGGGCCTCCCCTCCTTGGCCGGAGATCGCCTCCCCCTCTCGTTATTCTTTTTTTTTTTTGTTACAGGGGCAACCACTGCAGCGCGATCCACTATATCGGACCCGCGGCGGCCGGCGTACGAGCTCGAGGCGTCGGAACGATGGGCATGGGGCGCACGGGGCCAAAAACCGTGGTCCTAGCATCGAGAATGGCCCAATTTGACCACGCCGGCGGCTCGAAACGGGCTTGCCGGTTTGCCCCGTCGATCAGCCCGTCCCGAGCTTTCCGACGATATATCATAATGGCGAATCGGGCGGGCGGATCGAGAGTTAGGGCCTCGACACGCCAAGCCGGCCCGCTGGAACCTCCATTCCGGAAGGCGCAAATAGTTTCTTCCGCGGATATACTCCGGGTGCGATCATACCAGCGCTAATGCACCGGATCCCATCAGAACTCCGCAGTTAAGCGTGCTTGGGCGAGAGTAGTACTAGGAAGGGTGACCTCCTGGGAAGTCCTCGTGTTGCACCCCCTTTTTGCTTTTCGCGTCAATTTGGGCCTCCCCTCCTTGGCCGGAGATCGCCTCCCCCTCTCGTTATTCTTTTTTTTTTTGTTACAGGGGCAACCACTGCAGCGCGATCCACTATATCGGACCCGCGGCGGCCGGCGTACGAGCTCGAGGCGTCGGAACGATGGGCATGGGGCGCACGGGGCCAAAAACCGTGGTCCTAGCATCGAGAATGGCCCAATTTGACCACGCCGGCGGCTCGAAACGGGCTTGCCGGTTTGCCCCGTCGATCAGCCCGTCCCGAGCTTTCCGACGATATATCATAATGGCGAATCGGGCGGGCGGATCGAGAGTTAGGGCCTCGACACGCCAAGCCGGCCCGCTGGAACCTCCATTCCGGAAGGCGCAAATAGTTTCTTCCGCGGATATACTCCGGGTGCGATCATACCAGCGCTAATGCACCGGATCCCCTCAGAACTCCGCAGTTAAGCGTGCTTGGGCGAGAGTAGTACTAGGATGGGTGACCTCCTGGGAAGTCCTCGTGTTGCACCCCTTTTTTGCTTTTCGTGTCAATTTGGGCCTCCCCTCCTTGGCCGGAGATCGCCTCCCCCTCTCGTTATTCTTTTTTTTTTTTGTTACAGGGGCAACCACTGCAGCGCGATCCACTATATCGGACCCGCGGCGGCCGGCGTACGAGCTCGAGGCGTCGGAACGATGGGCATGGGGCGCACGGGGCCAAAAACCGTGGTCCTAGCATCGAGAATGGCCCAATTTGACCACGCCGGCGGCTCGAAACGGGCTTGCCTGTTTGCCCCGTCGATCAGCCCGTCCCGAGCTTTCCGACGATATATCATAATGGCGAATCGGGCGGGCGGATCGAGAGTTAGGGCCTCGACACGCCAAGCCGGCCCGCTGGAACCTCCATTCCGGAAGGCGCAAATAGTTTCTTCCGCGGATATACTCCGGGTGCGATCATACCAGCGCTAATGCACCGGATCCCATCAGAACTCCGCAGTTAAGCGTGCTTGGGCGAGAGTAGTACTGGGATGGGTGACCTCCTGGGAAGTCCTCGTGTTGCACCCCTTTTTTGCTTTTCGCGTCAATTTGGGCCTCCCCTCCTTGGCCGGAGATCGCCTCCCCCTCTCGTTATTCTTTTTTTTTTTGTTACAGGGGCAACCACAGCAGCGCGATCCACTATATCGGACCCGCGGCGGCCGGCGTACGAGCTAGAGGCGTCGGAACGATGGGCATGGGGCGCACGGTGCCAAAAACCGTGGTCCTAACATCGAGAATGGCCAAATTTGACCACGCCGGCGGCTCGAAACGGGCTTGCCCGTTATCCCCGTCGATCAGCCCGTCCCGAGCTTTCCGACGATATATCATAATGGCGAATCGGGCGGGCGGATCGAGAGTTAGGGCCTCGACACGCCAAGCCGGCCCGCTGGAACCTCCATTCCGGAAGGCGCAAATAGTTTCTTCCGCGGATATACTCCGGGTGCGATCATACCAGCGCTAATGCACCGGATCCCATCAGAACTCCGCAGTTAAGCGTGCTTGGGCGAGAGTAGTACTAGGATGGGTGACCTCCTGGGAAGTCCTCGTGTTGCACCCCCTTTTTGCTTTTCGCGTCAATTTGGGCCTCCCCTCCTTGGCCGGAGATCGCCTCCCCCTCTCGTTATTCTTTTTTTTTTTTGTTACAGGGGCAACCACTGCAGCGCGATCCACTATATCGGACCCGCGGCGGCCGGCGTACGAGCTCGAGGCGTCGGAACGATGGGCATGGGGCGCACGGGGCCAAAAACCGTGGTCCTAGCATCGAGAATGGCCCAATTTGACCACGCCGGCGGCTCGAAACGGGCTTGCCTGTTTGCCCCGTCGATCAGCCCGTCCCGAGCTTTCCGACGATATATCATAATGGCGAATCGGGCGGGCGGATCGAGAGTTAGGGCCTCGACACGCCAAGCCGGCCCGCTGGAACCTCCATTCCGGAAGGCGCAAATAGTTTCTTCCGCGGATATACTCCGGGTGCGATCATACTAGCGCTAATGCACCGGATCCCATCAGAACTCCGCAGTTAAGCGTGCTTGGGCGAGAGTAGTACTGGGATGGGTGACCTCCTGGGAAGTCCTCGTGTTGCACCCCTTTTTTGCTTTTCGCGTCAATTTGGGCCTCCCCTCCTTGGCCGGAGATCGCCTCCCCCTCTCGTTATTCTTTTTTTTTTTGTTACAGGGGCAACCACAGCAGCGCGATCCACTATATCGGACCCGCGGCGGCCGGCGTACGAGCTAGAGGCGTCGGAACGATGGGCATGGGGCGCACGGTGCCAAAAACCGTGGTCCTAACATCGAGAATGGCCAAATTTGACCACGCCGGCGGCTCGAAACGGGCTTGCCCGTTATCCCCGTCGATCAGCCCGTCCCGAGCTTTCCGACGATATATCATAATGGCGAATCGGGCGGGCGGATCGAGAGTTAGGGCCTCGACACGCCAAGCCGGCCCGCTGGAACCTCCATTCCGGAAGGCGCAAATAGTTTCTTCCGCGGATATACTCCGGGTGCGATCATACCAGCGCTAATGCACCGGATCCCATCAGAACTCCGCAGTTAAGCATGCTTGGGCGAGAGTAGTACTAGGATGGGTGACCTCCTGGGAAGTCCTCGTGTTGCACCCCCTTTTTGCTTTTCGCGTCAATTTGGGCCTCCCCTCCTTGGCCGGAGATCGCCTCCCCCTCTCGTTATTCTTTTTTTTTTTTGTTACAGGGGCAACCACTGCAGCGCGATCCACTATATCGGACCCGCGGCGGCCGGCGTACGAGCTCGAGGCGTCGGAACGATGGGCATGGGGCGCACGGGGCCAAAAACCGTGGTCCTAGCATCGAGAATGGCCCAATTTGACCACGCCGGCGGCTCGAAACGGGCTTGCCTGTTTGCCCCGTCGATCAGCCCGTCCCGAGCTTTCCGACGATATATCATAATGGCGAATCGGGCGGGCGGATCGAGAGTTAGGGCCTCGACACGCCAAGCCGGCCCGCTGGAACCTCCATTCCGGAAGGCGCAAATAGTTTCTTCCGCGGATATACTCCGGGTGCGATCATACCAGCGCTAATGCACCGGATCCCATCAGAACTCCGCAGTTAAGCGTGCTTGGGCGAGAGTAGTACTGGGATGGGTGACCTCCTGGGAAGTCCTCGTGTTGCACCCCTTTTTTGCTTTTCGCGTCAATTTGGGCCTCCCCTCCTTGGCCGGAGATCGCCTCCCCCTCTCGTTATTCTTTTTTTTTTTGTTACAGGGGCAACCACAGCAGCGCGATCCACTATATCGGACCCGCGGCGGCCGGCGTACGAGCTAGAGGCGTCGGAACGATGGGCATGGGGCGCACGGTGCCAAAAACCGTGGTCCTAACATCGAGAATGGCCAAATTTGACCACGCCGGCGGCTCGAAACGGGCTTGCCCGTTATCCCCGTCGATCAGCCCGTCCCGAGCTTTCCGACGATATATCATAATGGCGAATCGGGCGGGCGGATCGAGAGTTAGGGCCTCGACACGCCAAGCCGGCCCGCTGGAACCTCCATTCCGGAAGGCGCAAATAGTTTCTTCCGCGGATATACTCCGGGTGCGATCATACCAGCGCTAATGCACCGGATCCCATCAGAACTCCGCAGTTAAGCATGCTTGGGCGAGAGTAGTACTAGGATGGGTGACCTCCTGGGAAGTCCTCGTGTTGCACCCCCTTTTTGCTTTTCGCGTCAATTTGGGCCTCCCCTCCTTGGCCGGAGATCGCCTCCCCCTCTCGTTATTCTTTTTTTTTTTTGTTACAGGGGCAACCACTGCAGCGCGATCCACTATATCGGACCCGCGGCGGCCGGCGTACGAGCTCGAGGCGTCGGAACGATGGGCATGGGGCGCACGGGGCCAAAAACCGTGGTCCTAGCATCGAGAATGGCCCAATTTGACCACGCCGGCGGCTCGAAACGGGCTTGCCGGTTTGCCCCGTCGATCAGCCCGTCCCGAGCTTTCCGACGATATATCATAATGGCGAATCGGGCGGGCGGATCGAGAGTTAGGGCCTCGACACGCCAAGCCGGCCCGCTGGAACCTCCATTCCGGAAGGCGCAAATAGTTTCTTCCGCGGATATACTCCGGGTGCGATCATACCAGCGCTAATGCACCGGATCCCATCAGAACTCCGCAGTTAAGCGTGCTTGGGCGAGAGTAGTACTGGGATGGGTGACCTCCTGGGAAGTCCTCGTGTTGCACCCCTTTTTTGCTTTTCGCGTCAATTTGGGCCTCCCCTCCTTGGCCGGAGATCGCCTCCCCCTCTCGTTATTCTTTTTTTTTTTGTTACAGGGGCAACCACAGCAGCGCGATCCACTATATCGGACCCGCGGCGGCCGGCGTACGAGCTAGAGGCGTCGGAACGATGGGCATGGGGCGCACGGTGCCAAAAACCGTGGTCCTAACATCGAGAATGGCCAAATTTGACCACGCCGGCGGCTCGAAACAGGCTTGCCCGTTATCCCCGTCGATCAGCCCGTCCCGAGCTTTCCGACGATATATCATAATGGCGAATCGGGCGGGCGGATCGAGAGTTAGGGCCTCGACACGCCAAGCCGGCCCGCTGGAACCTCCATTCCGGAAGGCGCAAATAGTTTCTTCCGCGGATATACTCCGGGTGCGATCATACCAGCGCTAATGCACCGGATCCCATCAGAACTCCGCAGTTAAGCGTGCTTGGGCGAGAGTAGTACTAGGATGGGTGACCTCCTGGGAAGTCCTCGTGTTGCACCCCCTTTTTGCTTTTCGCGTCAATTTGGGCCTCCCCTCCTTGGCCGGAGATCGCCTCCCCCTCTCGTTATTCTTTTTTTTTTTTGTTACAGGGGCAACCACTGCAGCGCGATCCACTATATCGGACCCGCGGCGGCCGGCGTACGAGCTCGAGGCGTCGGAACGATGGGCATGGGGCGCACGGGGCCAAAAACCGTGGTCCTAGCATCGAGAATGGCCCAATTTGACCACGCCGGCGGCTCGAAACGGGCTTGCCTGTTTGCCCCGTCGATCAGCCCGTCCCGAGCTTTCCGACGATATATCATAATGGCGAATCGGGCGGGCGGATCGAGAGTTAGGGCCTCGACACGCCAAGCCGGCCCGCTGGAACCTCCATTCCGGAAGGCGCAAATAGTTTCTTCCGCGGATATACTCCGGGTGCGATCATACCAGCGCTAATGCACCGGATCCCATCAGAACTCCGCAGTTAAGCGTGCTTGGGCGAGAGTAGTACTGGGATGGGTGACCTCCTGGGAAGTCCTCGTGTTGCACCCCTTTTTTGCTTTTCGCGTCAATTTGGGCCTCCCCTCCTTGGCCGGAGATCGCCTCCCCCTCTCGTTATTCTTTTTTTTTTTGTTACAGGGGCAACCACAGCAGCGCGATCCACTATATCGGACCCGCGGCGGCCGGCGTACGAGCTAGAGGCGTCGGAACGATGGGCATGGGGCGCACGGTGCCAAAAACCGTGGTCCTAACATCGAGAATGGCCAAATTTGACCACGCCGGCGGCTCGAAACGGGCTTGCCCGTTATCCCCGTCGATCAGCCCGTCCCGAGCTTTCCGACGATATATCATAATGGCGAATCGGGCGGGCGGATCGAGAGTTAGGGCCTCGACACGCCAAGCCGGCCCGCTGGAACCTCCATTCCGGAAGGCGCAAATAGTTTCTTCCGCGGATATACTCCGGGTGCGATCATACCAGCGCTAATGCACCGGATCCCATCAGAACTCCGCAGTTAAGCATGCTTGGGCGAGAGTAGTACTAGGATGGGTGACCTCCTGGGAAGTCCTCGTGTTGCACCCCCTTTTTGCTTTTCGCGTCAATTTGGGCCTCCCCTCCTTGGCCGGAGATCGCCTCCCCCTCTCGTTATTCTTTTTTTTTTTTGTTACAGGGGCAACCACTGCAGCGCGATCCACTATATCGGACCCGCGGCGGCCGGCGTACGAGCTCGAGGCGTCGGAACGATGGGCATGGGGCGCACGGGGCCAAAAACCGTGGTCCTAGCATCGAGAATGGCCCAATTTGACCACGCCGGCGGCTCGAAACGGGCTTGCCGGTTTGCCCCGTCGATCAGCCCGTCCCGAGCTTTCCGACGATATATCATAATGGCGAATCGGGCGGGCGGATCGAGAGTTAGGGCCTCGACACGCCAAGCCGGCCCGCTGGAACCTCCATTCCGGAAGGCGCAAATAGTTTCTTCCGCGGATATACTCCGGGTGCGATCATACCAGCGCTAATGCACCGGATCCCATCAGAACTCCGCAGTTAAGCGTGCTTGGGCGAGAGTAGTACTGGGATGGGTGACCTCCTGGGAAGTCCTCGTGTTGCACCCCTTTTTTGCTTTTCGCGTCAATTTGGGCCTCCCCTCCTTGGCCGGAGATCGCCTCCCCCTCTCGTTATTCTTTTTTTTTTTGTTACAGGGGCAACCACAGCAGCGCGATCCACTATATCGGACCCGCGGCGGCCGGCGTACGAGCTAGAGGCGTCGGAACGATGGGCATGGGGCGCACGGTGCCAAAAACCGTGGTCCTAACATCGAGAATGGCCAAATTTGACCACGCCGGCGGCTCGAAACGGGCTTGCCCGTTATCCCCGTCGATCAGCCCGTCCCGAGCTTTCCGACGATATATCATAATGGCGAATCGGGCGGGCGGATCGAGAGTTAGGGCCTCGACACGCCAAGCCGGCCCGCTGGAACCTCCATTCCGGAAGGCGCAAATAGTTTCTTCCGCGGATATACTCCGGGTGCGATCATACCAGCGCTAATGCACCGGATCCCATCAGAACTCCGCAGTTAAGCGTGCTTGGGCGAGAGTAGTACTAGGATGGGTGACCTCCTGGGAAGTCCTCGTGTTGCACCCCCTTTTTGCTTTTCGCGTCAATTTGGGCCTCCCCTCCTTGGCCGGAGATCGCCTCCCCCTCTCGTTATTCTTTTTTTTTTTTGTTACAGGGGCAACCACTGCAGCGCGATCCACTATATCGGACCCGCGGCGGCCGGCGTACGAGCTCGAGGCGTCGGAACGATGGGCATGGGGCGCACGGGGCCAAAAACCGTGGTCCTAGCATCGAGAATGGCCCAATTTGACCACGCCGGCGGCTCGAAACGGGCTTGCCTGTTTGCCCCGTCGATCAGCCCGTCCCGAGCTTTCCGACGATATATCATAATGGCGAATCGGGCGGGCGGATCGAGAGTTAGGGCCTCGACACGCCAAGCCGGCCCGCTGGAACCTCCATTCCGGAAGGCGCAAATAGTTTCTTCCGCGGATATACTCCGGGTGCGATCATACCAGCGCTAATGCACCGGATCCCATCAGAACTCCGCAGTTAAGCGTGCTTGGGCGAGAGTAGTACTGGGATGGGTGACCTCCTGGGAAGTCCTCGTGTTGCACCCCTTTTTTGCTTTTCGCGTCAATTTGGGCCTCCCCTCCTTGGCCGGAGATCGCCTCCCCCTCTCGTTATTCTTTTTTTTTTTGTTACAGGGGCAACCACAGCAGCGCGATCCACTATATCGGACCCGCGGCGGCCGGCGTACGAGCTAGAGGCGTCGGAACGATGGGCATGGGGCGCACGGTGCCAAAAACCGTGGTCCTAACATCGAGAATGGCCAAATTTGACCACGCCGGCGGCTCGAAACGGGCTTGCCCGTTATCCCCGTCGATCAGCCCGTCCCGAGCTTTCCGACGATATATCATAATGGCGAATCGGGCGGGCGGATCGAGAGTTAGGGCCTCGACACGCCAAGCCGGCCCGCTGGAACCTCCATTCCGGAAGGCGCAAATAGTTTCTTCCGCGGATATACTCCGGGTGCGATCATACCAGCGCTAATGCACCGGATCCCATCAGAACTCCGCAGTTAAGCATGCTTGGGCGAGAGTAGTACTAGGATGGGTGACCTCCTGGGAAGTCCTCGTGTTGCACCCCCTTTTTGCTTTTCGCGTCAATTTGGGCCTCCCCTCCTTGGCCGGAGATCGCCTCCCCCTCTCGTTATTCTTTTTTTTTTTTGTTACAGGGGCAACCACTGCAGCGCGATCCACTATATCGGACCCGCGGCGGCCGGCGTACGAGCTCGAGGCGTCGGAACGATGGGCATGGGGCGCACGGGGCCAAAAACCGTGGTCCTAGCATCGAGAATGGCCCAATTTGACCACGCCGGCGGCTCGAAACGGGCTTGCCGGTTTGCCCCGTCGATCAGCCCGTCCCGAGCTTTCCGACGATATATCATAATGGCGAATCGGGCGGGCGGATCGAGAGTTAGGGCCTCGACACGCCAAGCCGGCCCGCTGGAACCTCCATTCCGGAAGGCGCAAATAGTTTCTTCCGCGGATATACTCCGGGTGCGATCATACCAGCGCTAATGCACCGGATCCCATCAGAACTCCGCAGTTAAGCGTGCTTGGGCGAGAGTAGTACTGGGATGGGTGACCTCCTGGGAAGTCCTCGTGTTGCACCCCTTTTTTGGTTTTCGCGTCAATTTGGGCCTCCCCTCCTTGGCCGGAGATCGCCTCCCCCTCTCGTTATTCTTTTTTTTTTTGTTACAGGGGCAACCACAGCAGCGCGATCCACTATATCGGACCCGCGGCGGCCGGCGTACGAGCTAGAGGCGTCGGAACGATGGGCATGGGGCGCACGGTGCCAAAAACCGTGGTCCTAACATCGAGAATGGCCAAATTTGACCACGCCGGCGGCTCGAAACGGGCTTGCCCGTTATCCCCGTCGATCAGCCCGTCCCGAGCTTTCCGACGATATATCATAATGGCGAATCGGGCGGGCGGATCGAGAGTTAGGGCCTCGACACGCCAAGCCGGCCCGCTGGAACCTCCATTCCGGAAGGCGCAAATAGTTTCTTCCGCGGATATACTCCGGGTGCGATCATACCAGCGCTAATGCACCGGATCCCATCAGAACTCCGCAGTTAAGCGTGCTTGGGCGAGAGTAGTACTAGGATGGGTGACCTCCTGGGAAGTCCTCGTGTTGCACCCCCTTTTTGCTTTTCGCGTCAATTTGGGCCTCCCCTCCTTGGCCGGAGATCGCCTCCCCCTCTCGTTATTCTTTTTTTTTTTTGTTACAGGGGCAACCACTGCAGCGCGATCCACTATATCGGACCCGCGGCGGCCGGCGTACGAGCTCGAGGCGTCGGAACGATGGGCATGGGGCGCACGGGGCCAAAAACCGTGGTCCTAGCATCGAGAATGGCCCAATTTGACCACGCCGGCGGCTCGAAACGGGCTTGCCGGTTTGCCCCGTCGATCAGCCCGTCCCGAGCTTTCCGACGATATATCATAATGGCGAATCGGGCGGGCGGATCGAGAGTTAGGGCCTCGACACGCCAAGCCGGCCCGCTGGAACCTCCATTCCGGAAGGCGCAAATAGTTTCTTCCGCGGATATACTCCGGGTGCGATCATACCAGCGCTAATGCACCGGATCCCATCAGAACTCCGCAGTTAAGCGTGCTTGGGCGAGAGTAGTACTGGGATGGGTGACCTCCTGGGAAGTCCTCGTGTTGCACCCCTTTTTTGCTTTTCGCGTCAATTTGGGCCTCCCCTCCTTGGCCGGAGATCGCCTCCCCCTCTCGTTATTCTTTTTTTTTTTGTTACAGGGGCAACCACAGCAGCGCGATCCACTATATCGGACCCGCGGCGGCCGGCGTACGAGCTAGAGGCGTCGGAACGATGGGCATGGGGCGCACGGTGCCAAAAACCGTGGTCCTAACATCGAGAATGGCCAAATTTGACCACGCCGGCGGCTCGAAACGGGCTTGCCCGTTATCCCCGTCGATCAGCCCGTCCCGAGCTTTCCGACGATATATCATAATGGCGAATCGGGCGGGCGGATCGAGAGTTAGGGCCTCGACACGCCAAGCCGGCCCGCTGGAACCTCCATTCCGGAAGGCGCAAATAGTTTCTTCCGCGGATATACTCCGGGTGCGATCATACCAGCGCTAATGCACCGGATCCCATCAGAACTCCGCAGTTAAGCGTGCTTGGGCGAGAGTAGTACTAGGATGGGTGACCTCCTGGGAAGTCCTCGTGTTGCACCCCCTTTTTGCTTTTCGCGTCAATTTGGGCCTCCCCTCCTTGGCCGGAGATCGCCTCCCCCTCTCGTTATTCTTTTTTTTTTTTGTTACAGGGGCAACCACTGCAGCGCGATCCACTATATCGGACCCGCGGCGGCCGGCGTACGAGCTCGAGGCGTCGGAACGATGGGCATGGGGCGCACGGGGCCAAAAACCGTGGTCCTAGCATCGAGAATGGCCCAATTTGACCACGCCGGCGGCTCGAAACGGGCTTGCCTGTTTGCCCCGTCGATCAGCCCGTCCCGAGCTTTCCGACGATATATCATAATGGCGAATCGGGCGGGCGGATCGAGAGTTAGGGCCTCGACACGCCAAGCCGGCCCGCTGGAACCTCCATTCCGGAAGGCGCAAATAGTTTCTTCCGCGGATATACTCCGGGTGCGATCATACCAGCGCTAATGCACCGGATCCCATCAGAACTCCGCAGTTAAGCGTGCTTGGGCGAGAGTAGTACTGGGATGGGTGACCTCCTGGGAAGTCCTCGTGTTGCACCCCTTTTTTGCTTTTCGCGTCAATTTGGGCCTCCCCTCCTTGGCCGGAGATCGCCTCCCCCTCTCGTTATTCTTTTTTTTTTTGTTACAGGGGCAACCACAGCAGCGCGATCCACTATATCGGACCCGCGGCGGCCGGCGTACGAGCTAGAGGCGTCGGAACGATGGGCATGGGGCGCACGGTGCCAAAAACCGTGGTCCTAACATCGAGAATGGCCAAATTTGACCACGCCGGCGGCTCGAAACGGGCTTGCCCGTTATCCCCGTCGATCAGCCCGTCCCGAGCTTTCCGACGATATATCATAATGGCGAATCGGGCGGGCGGATCGAGAGTTAGGGCCTCGACACGCCAAGCCGGCCCGCTGGAACCTCCATTCCGGAAGGCGCAAATAGTTTCTTCCGCGGATATACTCCGGGTGCGATCATACCAGCGCTAATGCACCGGATCCCATCAGAACTCCGCAGTTAAGCATGCTTGGGCGAGAGTAGTACTAGGATGGGTGACCTCCTGGGAAGTCCTCGTGTTGCACCCCCTTTTTGCTTTTCGCGTCAATTTGGGCCTCCCCTCCTTGGCCGGAGATCGCCTCCCCCTCTCGTTATTCTTTTTTTTTTTTGTTACAGGGGCAACCACTGCAGCGCGATCCACTATATCGGACCCGCGGCGGCCGGCGTACGAGCTCGAGGCGTCGGAACGATGGGCATGGGGCGCACGGGGCCAAAAACCGTGGTCCTAGCATCGAGAATGGCCCAATTTGACCACGCCGGCGGCTCGAAACGGGCTTGCCGGTTTGCCCCGTCGATCAGCCCGTCCCGAGCTTTCCGACGATATATCATAATGGCGAATCGGGCGGGCGGATCGAGAGTTAGGGCCTCGACACGCCAAGCCGGCCCGCTGGAACCTCCATTCCGGAAGGCGCAAATAGTTTCTTCCGCGGATATACTCCGGGTGCGATCATACCAGCGCTAATGCACCGGATCCCATCAGAACTCCGCAGTTAAGCGTGCTTGGGCGAGAGTAGTACTGGGATGGGTGACCTCCTGGGAAGTCCTCGTGTTGCACCCCTTTTTTGCTTTTCGCGTCAATTTGGGCCTCCCCTCCTTGGCCGGAGATCGCCTCCCCCTCTCGTTATTCTTTTTTTTTTTGTTACAGGGGCAACCACAGCAGCGCGATCCACTATATCGGACCCGCGGCGGCCGGCGTACGAGCTAGAGGCGTCGGAACGATGGGCATGGGGCGCACGGTGCCAAAAACCGTGGTCCTAACATCGAGAATGGCCAAATTTGACCACGCCGGCGGCTCGAAACGGGCTTGCCCGTTATCCCCGTCGATCAGCCCGTCCCGAGCTTTCCGACGATATATCATAATGGCGAATCGGGCGGGCGGATCGAGAGTTAGGGCCTCGACACGCCAAGCCGGCCCGCTGGAACCTCCATTCCGGAAGGCGCAAATAGTTTCTTCCGCGGATATACTCCGGGTGCGATCATACCAGCGCTAATGCACCGGATCCCATCAGAACTCCGCAGTTAAGCGTGCTTGGGCGAGAGTAGTACTAGGATGGGTGACCTCCTGGGAAGTCCTCGTGTTGCACCCCCTTTTTGCTTTTCGCGTCAATTTGGGCCTCCCCTCCTTGGCCGGAGATCGCCTCCCCCTCTCGTTATTCTTTTTTTTTTTTGTTACAGGGGCAACCACTGCAGCGCGATCCACTATATCGGACCCGCGGCGGCCGGCGTACGAGCTCGAGGCGTCGGAACGATGGGCATGGGGCGCACGGGGCCAAAAACCGTGGTCCTAGCATCGAGAATGGCCCAATTTGACCACGCCGGCGGCTCGAAACGGGCTTGCCTGTTTGCCCCGTCGATCAGCCCGTCCCGAGCTTTCCGACGATATATCATAATGGCGAATCGGGCGGGCGGATCGAGAGTTAGGGCCTCGACACGCCAAGCCGGCCCGCTGGAACCTCCATTCCGGAAGGCGCAAATAGTTTCTTCCGCGGATATACTCCGGGTGCGATCATACCAGCGCTAATGCACCGGATCCCATCAGAACTCCGCAGTTAAGCGTGCTTGGGCGAGAGTAGTACTGGGATGGGTGACCTCCTGGGAAGTCCTCGTGTTGCACCCCTTTTTTGCTTTTCGCGTCAATTTGGGCCTCCCCTCCTTGGCCGGAGATCGCCTCCCCCTCTCGTTATTCTTTTTTTTTTGTTACAGGGGCAACCACAGCAGCGCGATCCACTATATCGGACCCGCGGCGGCCGGCGTACGAGCTAGAGGCGTCGGAACGATGGGCATGGGGCGCACGGTGCCAAAAACCGTGGTCCTAACATCGAGAATGGCCAAATTTGACCACGCCGGCGGCTCGAAACGGGCTTGCCCGTTATCCCCGTCGATCAGCCCGTCCCGAGCTTTCCGACGATATATCATAATGGCGAATCGGGCGGGCGGATCGAGAGTTAGGGCCTCGACACGCCAAGCCGGCCTGCTGGAACCTCCATTCCGGAAGGCGCAAATAGTTTCTTCCGCGGATATACTCCGGGTGCGATCATACCAGCGCTAATGCACCGGATCCCATCAGAACTCTGCAGTTAAGCGTGCTTGGGCGAGAGTAGTACTAGGATGGGTGACCTCCTGGGAAGTCCTCGTGTTGCACCCCCTTTTTGCTTTTCGCGTCAATTTGGGCCTCCCCTCCTTGGCCGGAGATCGCCTCCCCCTCTCGTTATTCTTTTTTTTTTTTGTTACAGGGGCAACCACTGCAGCGCGATCCACTATATCGGACCCGCGGCGGCCGGCGTACGAGCTCGAGGCGTCGGAACGATGGGCATGGGGCGCACGGGGCCAAAAACCGTGGTCCTAGCATCGAGAATGGCCCAATTTGACCACACCGGCGGCTCGAAACGGGCTTGCCGGTTTGCCCCGTCGATCAGCCCGTCCCGAGCTTTCCGACGATATATCATAATGCCGAATCGGGCGGGCGGATCGACAGTTAGGGCCTCGACACGCCAAGCCGGCCCGCTGGAACCTCCATTCCGGAAGGCGCAAATAGTTTCTTCCGCGGATATACTCCGGGTGCGATCATACCAGCGCTAATGCACCGGATCCCATCAGAACTCCGCAGTTAAGCATGCTTGGGCGAGAGTAGTACTAGGAGGGGTGACCTCCTGGGAAGTCCTCGTGTTGCACCCCCTTTTTGCTTTTCGCGTCAATTTGGGCCTCCCCTCCTTGGCCGGAGATCGCCTCCCCCTCTCGTTATTCTTTTTTTTTTTTGTTACAGGGGCAACCACTGCAGCGCGATCCACTATATCGGACCCGCGGCGGCCGGCGTACGAGCTCGAGGCGTCGGAACGATGGGCATGGGGCGCACGGGGCCAAAAACCGTGGTCCTAGCATCGAGAATGGCCCAATTTGACCACGCCGGCGGCTCGAAACGGGCTTGCCTGTTTGCCCAGTCGATCAGCCCGTCCCGAGCTTTCCGACGATATATCATAATGGCGAATCGGGCGGGCGGATCGAGAGTTAGGGCCTCGACACGCCAAGCCGGCCCGCTGGAACCTCCATTCCGGAAGGCGCAAATAGTTTCTTCCGCGGATATACTCCGGGTGCGATCATACCAGCGCTAATGCACCGGATCCTATCAGAACTCCGCAGTTAAGCGTGCTTGGGCGAGAGTAGTACTAGGATGGGTGACCTCCTGGGAAGTCCTCGTGTTGCACCCCCTTTTTGCTTTTCGCGTCAATTTGGGCCTCCCCTCCTTGGCCGGAGATCGCCTCCCCCTCTCGTTATTCTTTTTTTTTTTTGTTACAGGGGCAACCACTGCAGCGCGATCCACTATATCGGACCCGCGGCGGCCGGCGTACGAGCTCGAGGCGTCGGAACGATGGGCATGGGGCGCACGGGGCCAAAAACCGTGGTCCTAGCATCGAGAATGGCCCAATTTGACCACGCCGGCGGCTCGAAACGGGCTTGCCGGTTTGCCCCGTCGATCAGCCCGTCCCGAGCTTTCCGACGATATATCATAATGGCGAATCGGGCGGGCGGATCGAGAGTTAGGGCCTCGACACGCCAAGCCGGCCCGCTGGAACCTCCATTCCGGAAGGCGCAAATAGTTTCTTCCGCGGATATACTCCGGGTGCGATCATACCAGCGCTAATGCACCGGATCCCATCAGAACTCCGCAGTTAAGCGTGCTTGGGCGAGAGTAGTACTGGGATGGGTGACCTCCTGGGAAGTCCTCGTGTTGCACCCCTTTTTTGCTTTTCGCGTCAATTTGGGCCTCCCCTCCTTGGCCGGAGATCGCCTCCCCCTCTCGTTATTCTTTTTTTTTTTGTTACAGGGGCAACCACAGCAGCGCGATCCACTATATCGGACCCGCGGCGGCCGGCGTACGAGCTAGAGGCGTCGGAACGATGGGCATGGGGCGCACGGTGCCAAAAACCGTGGTCCTAACATCGAGAATGGCCAAATTTGACCACGCCGGCGGCTCGAAACGGGCTTGCCCGTTATCCCCGTCGATCAGCCCGTCCCGAGCTTTCCGACGATATATCATAATGGCGAATCGGGCGGGCGGATCGAGAGTTAGGGCCTCGACACGCCAAGCCGGCCTGCTGGAACCTCCATTCCGGAAGGCGCAAATAGTTTCTTCCGCGGATATACTCCGGGTGCGATCATACCAGCGCTAATGCACCGGATCCCATCAGAACTCCGCAGTTAAGCGTGCTTGGGCGAGAGTAGTACTAGGATGGGTGACCTCCTGGGAAGTCCTCGTGTTGCACCCCCTTTTTGCTTTTCGCGTCAATTTGGGCCTCCCCTCCTTGGCCGGAGATCGCCTCCCCCTCTCGTTATTCTTTTTTTTTTTTGTTACAGGGGCAACCACTGCAGCGCGATCCACTATATCGGACCCGCGGCGGCCGGCGTACGAGCTCGAGGCGTCGGAACGATGGGCATGGGGCGCACGGGGCCAAAAACCGTGGTCCTAGCATCGAGAATGGCCCAATTTGACCACGCCGGCGGCTCGAAACGGGCTTGCCGGTTTGCCCCGTCGATCAGCCCGTCCCGAGCTTTCCGACGATATATCATAATGGCGAATCGGGCGGGCGGATCGAGAGTTAGGGCCTCGACACGCCAAGCCGGCCCGCTGGAACCTCCATTGCGGAAGGCGCAAATAGTTTCTTCCGCGGATATACTCCGGGTGCGATCATACCAGCGCTAATGCACCGGATCCCATCAGAACTCCGCAGTCAAGCGTGCTTGGGCGAGAGTAGTACTAGGATGGGTGACCTCCTGGGAAGTCCTCGTGTTGCACCCCCTTTTTGCTTTTCGCGTCAATTTGGGCCTCCCCTCCTTGGCCGGAGATCGCCTCCCCCTCTCGTTATTCTTTTTTTTTTTTGTTACAGGGGCAACCACTGCAGCGCGATCCACTATATCGGACCCGCGGCGGCCGGCGTACGAGCTCGAGGCGTCGGAACGATGGGCATGGGGCGCACGGGGCCAAAAACCGTGGTCCTAGCATCGAGAATGGCCCAATTTGACCACACCGGCGGCTCGAAACGGGCTTGCCGGTTTGCCCCGTCGATCAGCCCGTCCCGAGCTTTCCGACGATATATCATAATGGCGAATCGGGCGGGCGGATCGAGAGTTAGGGCCTCGACACGCCAAGCCGGCCCGCTGGAACCTCCATTCCGGAAGGCGCAAATAGTTTCTTCCGCGGATATACTCCGGGTGCGATCATACCAGCGCTAATGCACCGGATCCCATCAGAACTCCGCAGTTAAGCATGCTTGGGCGAGAGTAGTACTAGGAGGGGTGACCTCCTGGGAAGTCCTCGTGTTGCACCCCCTTTTTGCTTTTCGCGTCAATTTGGGCCTCCCCTCCTTGGCCGGAGATCGCCTCCCCCTCTCGTTATTCTTTTTTTTTTTTGTTACAGGGGCAACCACTGCAGCGCGATCCACTATATCGGACCCGCGGCGGTCGGCGTACGAGCTCGAGGCGTCGGAACGATGGGCATGGGGCGCACGGGGCCAAAAACCGTGGTCCTAGCATCGAGAATGGCCCAATTTGACCACGCCGGCGGCTCGAAACGGGCTTGCCTGTTTGCCCCGTCGATCAGCCCGTCCCGAGCTTTCCGACGATATATCATAATGGCGAATCGGGCGGGCGGATCGAGAGTTAGGGCCTCGACACGCCAAGCCGGCCCGCTGGAACCTCCATTCCGGAAGGCGCAAATAGTTTCTTCCGCGGATATACTCCGGGTGCGATCATACCAGCGCTAATGCACCGGATCCCATCAGAACTCCGCAGTTAAGCGTGCTTGGGCGAGAGTAGTACTGGGATGGGTGACCTCCTGGGAAGTCCTCGTGTTGCACCCCTTTTTTGCTTTTCGCGTCAATTTGGGCCTCCCCTCCTTGGCCGGAGATCGCCTCCCCCTCTCGTTATTCTTTTTTTTTTGTTACAGGGGCAACCACAGCAGCGCGATCCACTATATCGGACCCGCGGCGGCCGGCGTACGAGCTAGAGGCGTCGGAACGATGGGCATGGGGCGCACGGTGCCAAAAACCGTGGTCCTAACATCGAGAATGGCCAAATTTGACCACGCCGGCGGCTCGAAACGGGCTTGCCCGTTATCCCCGTCGATCAGCCCGTCCCGAGCTTTCCGACGATATATCATAATGGCGAATCGGGCGGGCGGATCGAGAGTTAGGGCCTCGACACGCCAAGCCGGCCTGCTGGAACCTCCATTCCGGAAGGCGCAAATAGTTTCTTCCGCGGATATACTCCGGGTGCGATCATACCAGCGCTAATGCACCGGATCCTATCAGAACTCCGCAGTTAAGCGTGCTTGGGCGAGAGTAGTACTAGGATGGGTGACCTCCTGGGAAGTCCTCGTGTTGCACCCCCTTTTTGCTTTTCGCGTCAATTTGGGCCTCCCCTCCTTGGCCGGAGATCGCCTCCCCCTCTCGTTATTCTTTTTTTTTTTTGTTACAGGGGCAACCACTGCAGCGCGATCCACTATATCGGACCCGCGGCGGCCGGCGTACGAGCTCGAGGCGTCGGAACGATGGGCATGGGGCGCACGGGGCCAAAAACCGTGGTCCTAGCATCGAGAATGGCCCAATTTGACCACGCCGGCGGCTCGAAACGGGCTTGCCGGTTTGCCCCGTCGATCAGCCCGTCCCGAGCTTTCCGACGATATATCATAATGGCGAATCGGGCGGGCGGATCGAGAGTTAGGGCCTCGACACGCCAAGCCGGCCTGCTGGAACCTCCATTCCGGAAGGCGCAAATAGTTTCTTCCGCGGATATACTCCGGGTGCGATCATACCAGCGCTAATGCACCGGATCCTATCAGAACTCCGCAGTTAAGCGTGCTTGGGCGAGAGTAGTACTAGGATGGGTGACCTCCTGGGAAGTCCTCGTGTTGCACCCCCTTTTTGCTTTTCGCGTCAATTTGGGCCTCCCCTCCTTGGCCGGAGATCGCCTCCCCCTCTCGTTATTCTTTTTTTTTTTTGTTACAGGGGCAACCACTGCAGCGCGATCCACTATATCGGACCCGCGGCGGCCGGCGTACGAGCTCGAGGCGTCGGAACGATGGGCATGGGGCGCACGGGGCCAAAAACCGTGGTCCTAGCATCGAGAATGGCCCAATTTGACCACGCCGGCGGCTCGAAACGGGCTTGCCGGTTTGCCCCGTCGATCAGCCCGTCCCGAGCTTTCCGACGATATATCATAATGGCGAATCGGGCGGGCGGATCGAGAGTTAGGGCCTCGACACGCCAAGCCGGCCCGCTGGAACCTCCATTCCGGAAGGCGCAAATAGTTTCTTCCGCGGATATACTCCGGGTGCGATCATACCAGCGCTAATGCACCGGATCCCATCAGAACTCCGCAGTTAAGCGTGCTTGGGCGAGAGTAGTACTAGGATGGGTGACCTCCTGGGAAGTCCTCGTGTTGCACCCCTTTTTTGCTTTTCGTGTCAATTTGGGCCTCCCCTCCTTGGCCGGAGATCGCCTCCCCCTCTCGTTATTCTTTTTTTTTTTTGTTACAGGGGCAACCACTGCAGCGCGATCCACTATATCGGACCCGCGGCGGCCGGCGTACGAGCTCGAGGCGTCGGAACGATGGGCATGGGGCGCACGGGGCCAAAAACCGTGGTCCTAGCATCGAGAATGGCCCAATTTGACCACGCCGGCGGCTCGAAACGGGCTTGCCGGTTTGCCCCGTCGATCAGCCCGTCCCGAGCTTTCCGACGATATATCATAATGGCGAATCGGGCGGGCGGATCGAGAGTTAGGGCCTCGACACGCCAAGCCGGCCCGCTGGAACCTCCATTCCGGAAGGCGCAAATAGTTTCTTCCGCGGATATACTCCGGGTGCGATCATACCAGCGCTAATGCACCGGATCCCATCAGAACTCCGCAGTTAAGCGTGCTTGGGCGAGAGTAGTACTGGGATGGGTGACCTCCTGGGAAGTCCTCGTGTTGCACCCCTTTTTTGCTTTTCGCGTCAATTTGGGCCTCCCCTCCTTGGCCGGAGATCGCCTCCCCCTCTCGTTATTCTTTTTTTTTTGTTACAGGGGCAACCACAGCAGCGCGATCCACTATATCGGACCCGCGGCGGCCGGCGTACGAGCTAGAGGCGTCGGAACGATGGGCATGGGGCGCACGGTGCCAAAAACCGTGGTCCTAACATCGAGAATGGCCAAATTTGACCACGCCGGCGGCTCGAAACGGGCTTGCCCGTTATCCCCGTCGATCAGCCCGTCCCGAGCTTTCCGACGATATATCATAATGGCGAATCGGGCGGGCGGATCGAGAGTTAGGGCCTCGACACGCCAAGCCGGCCTGCTGGAACCTCCATTCCGGAAGGCGCAAATAGTTTCTTCCGCGGATATACTCCGGGTGCGATCATACCAGCGCTAATGCACCGGATCCTATCAGAACTCCGCAGTTAAGCGTGCTTGGGCGAGAGTAGTACTAGGATGGGTGACCTCCTGGGAAGTCCTCGTGTTGCACCCCCTTTTTGCTTTTCGCGTCAATTTGGGCCTCCCCTCCTTGGCCGGAGATCGCCTCCCCCTCTCGTTATTCTTTTTTTTTTTTGTTACAGGGGCAACCACTGCAGCGCGATCCACTATATCGGACCCGCGGCGGCCGGCGTACGAGCTCGAGGCGTCGGAACGATGGGCATGGGGCGCACGGGGCCAAAAACCGTGGTCCTAGCATCGAGAATGGCCCATTTTGACCACGCCGGCGGCTCGAAACGGGCTTGCCGGTTTGCCTCGTCGATCAGCCCGTCCCGAGCTTTCCGACGATATATCATAATGGCGAATCGGGCGGGCGGATCGAGAGTTAGGGCCTCGACACGCCAAGCCGGCCCGCTGGAACCTCCATTCCGGAAGGCGCAAATAGTTTCTTCCGCGGATATACTCCGGGTGCGATCATACCAGCGCTAATGCACCGGATCCCATCAGAACTCCGCAGTTAAGCGTGCTTGGGCGAGAGTAGTACTGGGATGGGTGACCTCCTGGGAAGTCCTCGTGTTGCACCCCTTTTTTGCTTTTCGCGTCAATTTGGGCCTCCCCTCCTTGGCCGGAGATCGCCTCCCCCTCTCGTTATTCTTTTTTTTTTGTTACAGGGGCAACCACAGCAGCGCGATCCACTATATCGGACCCGCGGCGGCCGGCGTACGAGCTAGAGGCGTCGGAACGATGGGCATGGGGCGCACGGTGCCAAAAACCGTGGTCCTAACATCGAGAATGGCCAAATTTGACCACGCCGGCGGCTCGAAACGGGCTTGCCCGTTATCCCCGTCGATCAGCCCGTCCCGAGCTTTCCGACGATATATCATAATGGCGAATCGGGCGGGCGGATCGAGAGTTAGGGCCTCGACACGCCAAGCCGGCCTGCTGGAACCTCCATTCCGGAAGGCGCAAATAGTTTCTTCCGCGGATATACTCCGGGTGCGATCATACCAGCGCTAATGCACCGGATCCCATCAGAACTCCGCAGTTAAGCGTGCTTGGGCGAGAGTAGTACTAGGATGGGTGACCTCCTGGGAAGTCCTCGTGTTGCACCCCCTTTTTGCTTTTCGCGTCAATTTGGGCCTCCCCTCCTTGGCCGGAGATCGCCTCCCCCTCTCGTTATTCTTTTTTTTTTTTGTTACAGGGGCAACCACTGCAGCGCGATCCACTATATCGGACCCGCGGCGGCCGGCGTACGAGCTCGAGGCGTCGGAACGATGGGCATGGGGCGCACGGGGCCAAAAACCGTGGTCCTAGCATCGAGAATGGCCCAATTTGACCACACCGGCGGCTCGAAACGGGCTTGCCGGTTTGCCCCGTCGATCAGCCCGTCCCGAGCTTTCCGACGATATATCATAATGGCGAATCGGGCGGGCGGATCGACAGTTAGGGCCTCGACACGCCAAGCCGGCCCGCTGGAACCTCCATTCCGGAAGGCGCAAATAGTTTCTTCCGCGGATATACTCCGGGTGCGATCATACCAGCGCTAATGCACCGGATCCCATCAGAACTCCGCAGTTAAGCATGCTTGGGCGAGAGTAGTACTAGGAGGGGTGACCTCCTGGGAAGTCCTCGTGTTGCACCCCCTTTTTGCTTTTCGCGTCAATTTGGGCCTCCCCTCCTTGGCCGGAGATCGCCTCCCCCTCTCGTTATTCTTTTTTTTTTTTGTTACAGGGGCAACCACTGCAGCGCGATCCACTATATCGGACCCGCGGCGGCCGGCGTACGAGCTCGAGGCGTCGGAACGATGGGCATGGGGCGCACGGGGCCAAAAACCGTGGTCCTAGCATCGAGAATGGCCCAATTTGACCACGCCGGCGGCTCGAAACGGGCTTGCCTGTTTGCCCAGTCGATCAGCCCGTCCCGAGCTTTCCGACGATATATCATAATGGCGAATCGGGCGGGCGGATCGAGAGTTAGGGCCTCGACACGCCAAGCCGGCCCGCTGGAACCTCCATTCCGGAAGGCGCAAATAGTTTCTTCCGCGGATATACTCCGGGTGCGATCATACCAGCGCTAATGCACCGGATCCTATCAGAACTCCGCAGTTAAGCGTGCTTGGGCGAGAGTAGTACTAGGATGGGTGACCTCCTGGGAAGTCCTCGTGTTGCACCCCCTTTTTGCTTTTCGCGTCAATTTGGGCCTCCCCTCCTTGGCCGGAGATCGCCTCCCCCTCTCGTTATTCTTTTTTTTTTTTGTTACAGGGGCAACCACTGCAGCGCGATCCACTATATCGGACCCGCGGCGGCCGGCGTACGAGCTCGAGGCGTCGGAACGATGGGCATGGGGCGCACGGGGCCAAAAACCGTGGTCCTAGCATCGAGAATGGCCCAATTTGACCACGCCGGCGGCTCGAAACGGGCTTGCCGGTTTGCCCCGTCGATCAGCCCGTCCCGAGCTTTCCGACGATATATCATAATGGCGAATCGGGCGGGCGGATCGAGAGTTAGGGCCTCGACACGCCAAGCCGGCCCGCTGGAACCTCCATTCCGGAAGGCGCAAATAGTTTCTTCCGCGGATATACTCCGGGTGCGATCATACCAGCGCTAATGCACCGGATCCCATCAGAACTCCGCAGTTAAGCGTGCTTGGGCGAGAGTTGTACTGGGATGGGTGACCTCCTGGGAAGTCCTCGTGTTGCACCCCTTTTTTGCTTTTCGCGTCAATTTGGGCCTCCCCTCCTTGGCCGGAGATCGCCTCCCCCTCTCGTTATTCTTTTTTTTTTTGTTACAGGGGCAACCACAGCAGCGCGATCCACTATATCGGACCCGCGGCGGCCG
Source organism: Persea americana (assembly GCA_029852735.1). Taxonomy (NCBI): domain Eukaryota; kingdom Viridiplantae; phylum Streptophyta; class Magnoliopsida; order Laurales; family Lauraceae; genus Persea; species Persea americana. The sequence continues at coordinate 44,636,133 of CM056810.1, read as the reverse complement.
GCGTACGAGCTAGAGGCGTCGGAACGATGGGCATGGGGCGCACGGTGCCAAAAACCGTGGTCCTAACATCGAGAATGGCCAAATTTGACCACGCCGGCGGCTCGAAACGGGCTTGCCCGTTATCCCCGTCGATCAGCCCGTCCCGAGCTTTCCGACGATATATCATAATGGCGAATCGGGCGGGCGGATCGAGAGTTAGGGCCTCGACACGCCAAGCCGGCCTGCTGGAACCTCCATTCCGGAAGGCGCAAATAGTTTCTTCCGCGGATATACTCCGGGTGCGATCATACCAGCGCTAATGCACCGGATCCCATCAGAACTCCGCAGTTAAGCGTGCTTGGGCGAGAGTAGTACTAGGATGGGTGACCTCCTGGGAAGTCCTCGTGTTGCACCCCCTTTTTGCTTTTCGCGTCAATTTGGGCCTCCCCTCCTTGGCCGGAGATCGCCTCCCCCTCTCGTTATTCTTTTTTTTTTTTGTTACAGGGGCAACCACTGCAGCGCGATCCACTATATCGGACCCGCGGCGGCCGGCGTACGAGCTCGAGGCGTCGGAACGATGGGCATGGGGCGCACGGGGCCAAAAACCGTGGTCCTAGCATCGAGAATGGCCCAATTTGACCACGCCGGCGGCTCGAAACGGGCTTGCCGGTTTGCCCCGTCGATCAGCCCGTCCCGAGCTTTCCGACGATATATCATAATGGCGAATCGGGCGGGCGGATCGAGAGTTAGGGCCTCGACACGCCAAGCCGGCCCGCTGGAACCTCCATTGCGGAAGGCGCAAATAGTTTCTTCCGCGGATATACTCCGGGTGCGATCATACCAGCGCTAATGCACCGGATCCCATCAGAACTCCGCAGTCAAGCGTGCTTGGGCGAGAGTAGTACTAGGATGGGTGACCTCCTGGGAAGTCCTCGTGTTGCACCCCCTTTTTGCTTTTCGCGTCAATTTGGGCCTCCCCTCCTTGGCCGGAGATCGCCTCCCCCTCTCGTTATTCTTTTTTTTTTTTGTTACAGGGGCAACCACTGCAGCGCGATCCACTATATCGGACCCGCGGCGGCCGGCGTACGAGCTCGAGGCGTCGGAACGATGGGCATGGGGCGCACGGGGCCAAAAACCGTGGTCCTAGCATCGAGAATGGCCCAATTTGACCACACCGGCGGCTCGAAACGGGCTTGCCGGTTTGCCCCGTCGATCAGCCCGTCCCGAGCTTTCCGACGATATATCATAATGGCGAATCGGGCGGGCGGATCGAGAGTTAGGGCCTCGACACGCCAAGCCGGCCCGCTGGAACCTCCATTCCGGAAGGCGCAAATAGTTTCTTCCGCGGATATACTCCGGGTGCGATCATACCAGCGCTAATGCACCGGATCCCATCAGAACTCCGCAGTTAAGCATGCTTGGGCGAGAGTAGTACTAGGAGGGGTGACCTCCTGGGAAGTCCTCGTGTTGCACCCCCTTTTTGCTTTTCGCGTCAATTTGGGCCTCCCCTCCTTGGCCGGAGATCGCCTCCCCCTCTCGTTATTCTTTTTTTTTTTTGTTACAGGGGCAACCACTGCAGCGCGATCCACTATATCGGACCCGCGGCGGCCGGCGTACGAGCTCGAGGCGTCGGAACGATGGGCATGGGGCGCACGGGGCCAAAAACCGTGGTCCTAGCATCGAGAATGGCCCAATTTGACCACGCCGGCGGCTCGAAACGGGCTTGCCTGTTTGCCCCGTCGATCAGCCCGTCCCGAGCTTTCCGACGATATATCATAATGGCGAATCGGGCGGGCGGATCGAGAGTTAGGGCCTCGACACGCCAAGCCGGCCCGCTGGAACCTCCATTCCGGAAGGCGCAAATAGTTTCTTCCGCGGATATACTCCGGGTGCGATCATACCAGCGCTAATGCACCGGATCCCATCAGAACTCCGCAGTTAAGCGTGCTTGGGCGAGAGTAGTACTGGGATGGGTGACCTCCTGGGAAGTCCTCGTGTTGCACCCCTTTTTTGCTTTTCGCGTCAATTTGGGCCTCCCCTCCTTGGCCGGAGATCGCCTCCCCCTCTCGTTATTCTTTTTTTTTTGTTACAGGGGCAACCACAGCAGCGCGATCCACTATATCGGACCCGCGGCGGCCGGCGTACGAGCTAGAGGCGTCGGAACGATGGGCATGGGGCGCACGGTGCCAAAAACCGTGGTCCTAACATCGAGAATGGCCAAATTTGACCACGCCGGCGGCTCGAAACGGGCTTGCCCGTTATCCCCGTCGATCAGCCCGTCCCGAGCTTTCCGACGATATATCATAATGGCGAATCGGGCGGGCGGATCGAGAGTTAGGGCCTCGACACGCCAAGCCGGCCTGCTGGAACCTCCATTCCGGAAGGCGCAAATAGTTTCTTCCGCGGATATACTCCGGGTGCGATCATACCAGCGCTAATGCACCGGATCCTATCAGAACTCCGCAGTTAAGCGTGCTTGGGCGAGAGTAGTACTAGGATGGGTGACCTCCTGGGAAGTCCTCGTGTTGCACCCCCTTTTTGCTTTTCGCGTCAATTTGGGCCTCCCCTCCTTGGCCGGAGATCGCCTCCCCCTCTCGTTATTCTTTTTTTTTTTTGTTACAGGGGCAACCACTGCAGCGCGATCCACTATATCGGACCCGCGGCGGCCGGCGTACGAGCTCGAGGCGTCGGAACGATGGGCATGGGGCGCACGGGGCCAAAAACCGTGGTCCTAGCATCGAGAATGGCCCAATTTGACCACGCCGGCGGCTCGAAACGGGCTTGCCGGTTTGCCCCGTCGATCAGCCCGTCCCGAGCTTTCCGACGATATATCATAATGGCGAATCGGGCGGGCGGATCGAGAGTTAGGGCCTCGACACGCCAAGCCGGCCTGCTGGAACCTCCATTCCGGAAGGCGCAAATAGTTTCTTCCGCGGATATACTCCGGGTGCGATCATACCAGCGCTAATGCACCGGATCCTATCAGAACTCCGCAGTTAAGCGTGCTTGGGCGAGAGTAGTACTAGGATGGGTGACCTCCTGGGAAGTCCTCGTGTTGCACCCCCTTTTTGCTTTTCGCGTCAATTTGGGCCTCCCCTCCTTGGCCGGAGATCGCCTCCCCCTCTCGTTATTCTTTTTTTTTTTTGTTACAGGGGCAACCACTGCAGCGCGATCCACTATATCGGACCCGCGGCGGCCGGCGTACGAGCTCGAGGCGTCGGAACGATGGGCATGGGGCGCACGGGGCCAAAAACCGTGGTCCTAGCATCGAGAATGGCCCAATTTGACCACGCCGGCGGCTCGAGACGGGCTTGCCGGTTTGCCCCGTCGATCAGCCCGTCCCGAGCTTTCCGACGATATATCATAATGGCGAATCGGGCGGGCGGATCGAGAGTTAGGGCCTCGACACGCCAAGCCGGCCCGCTGGAACCTCCATTCCGGAAGGCGCAAATAGTTTCTTCCGCGGATATACTCCGGGTGCGATCATACCAGCGCTAATGCACCGGATCCCATCAGAACTCCGCAGTTAAGCGTGCTTGGGCGAGAGTAGTACTAGGATGGGTGACCTCCTGGGAAGTCCTCGTGTTGCACCCCTTTTTTGCTTTTCGTGTCAATTTGGGCCTCCCCTCCTTGGCCGGAGATCGCCTCCCCCTCTCGTTATTCTTTTTTTTTTTTGTTACAGGGGCAACCACTGCAGCGCGATCCACTATATCGGACCCGCGGCGGCCGGCGTACGAGCTCGAGGCGTCGGAACGATGGGCATGGGGCGCACGGGGCCAAAAACCGTGGTCCTAGCATCGAGAATGGCCCAATTTGACCACGCCGGCGGCTCGAAACGGGCTTGCCGGTTTGCCCCGTCGATCAGCCCGTCCCGAGCTTTCCGACGATATATCATAATGGCGAATCGGGCGGGCGGATCGAGAGTTAGGGCCTCGACACGCCAAGCCGGCCCGCTGGAACCTCCATTCCGGAAGGCGCAAATAGTTTCTTCCGCGGATATACTCCGGGTGCGATCATACCAGCGCTAATGCACCGGATCCCATCAGAACTCCGCAGTTAAGCGTGCTTGGGCGAGAGTAGTACTGGGATGGGTGACCTCCTGGGAAGTCCTCGTGTTGCACCCCTTTTTTGCTTTTCGCGTCAATTTGGGCCTCCCCTCCTTGGCCGGAGATCGCCTCCCCCTCTCGTTATTCTTTTTTTTTTGTTACAGGGGCAACCACAGCAGCGCGATCCACTATATCGGACCCGCGGCGGCCGGCGTACGAGCTAGAGGCGTCGGAACGATGGGCATGGGGCGCACGGTGCCAAAAACCGTGGTCCTAACATCGAGAATGGCCAAATTTGACCACGCCGGCGGCTCGAAACGGGCTTGCCCGTTATCCCCGTCGATCAGCCCGTCCCGAGCTTTCCGACGATATATCATAATGGCGAATCGGGCGGGCGGATCGAGAGTTAGGGCCTCGACACGCCAAGCCGGCCTGCTGGAACCTCCATTCCGGAAGGCGCAAATAGTTTCTTCCGCGGATATACTCCGGGTGCGATCATACCAGCGCTAATGCACCGGATCCTATCAGAACTCCGCAGTTAAGCGTGCTTGGGCGAGAGTAGTACTAGGATGGGTGACCTCCTGGGAAGTCCTCGTGTTGCACCCCCTTTTTGCTTTTCGCGTCAATTTGGGCCTCCCCTCCTTGGCCGGAGATCGCCTCCCCCTCTCGTTATTCTTTTTTTTTTTTGTTACAGGGGCAACCACTGCAGCGCGATCCACTATATCGGACCCGCGGCGGCCGGCGTACGAGCTCGAGGCGTCGGAACGATGGGCATGGGGCGCACGGGGCCAAAAACCGTGGTCCTAGCATCGAGAATGGCCCAATTTGACCACGCCGGCGGCTCGAAACGGGCTTGCCGGTTTGCCCCGTCGATCAGCCCGTCCCGAGCTTTCCGACGATATATCATAATGGCGAATCGGGCGGGCGGATCGAGAGTTAGGGCCTCGACACGCCAAGCCGGCCCGCTGGAACCTCCATTCCGGAAGGCGCAAATAGTTTCTTCCGCGGATATACTCCGGGTGCGATCATACCAGCGCTAATGCACCGGATCCCATCAGAACTCCGCAGTTAAGCGTGCTTGGGCGAGAGTAGTACTAGGATGGGTGACCTCCTGGGAAGTCCTCGTGTTGCACCCCCTTTTTGCTTTTCGCGTCAATTTGGGCCTCCCCTCCTTGGCCGGAGATCGCCTCCCCCTCTCGTTATTCTTTTTTTTTTTTGTTACAGGGGCAACCACTGCAGCGCGATCCACTATATCGGACCCGCGGCGGCCGGCGTACGAGCTCGAGGCGTCGGAACGATGGGCATGGGGCGCACGGGGCCAAAAACCGTGGTCCTAGCATCGAGAATGGCCCAATTTGACCACGCCGGCGGCTCGAAACGGGCTTGCCGGTTTGCCCCGTCGATCAGCCCGTCCCGAGCTTTCCGACGATATATCATAATGGCGAATCGGGCGGGCGGATCGAGAGTTAGGGCCTCGACACGCCAAGCCGGCCCGCTGGAACCTCCATTCCGGAAGGCGCAAATAGTTTCTTCCGCGGATATACTCTGGGTGCGATCATACCAGCGCTAATGCACCGGATCCCATCAGAACTCCGCAGTTAAGCGTGCTTGGGCGAGAGTAGTACTAGGATGGGTGACCTCCTGGGAAGTCCTCGTGTTGCACCCCTTTTTTGCTTTTCGTGTCAATTTGGGCCTCCCCTCCTTGGCCGGAGATCGCCTCCCCCTCTCGTTATTCTTTTTTTTTTTTGTTACAGGGGCAACCACTGCAGCGCGATCCACTATATCGGACCCGCGGCGGCCGGCGTACGAGCTCGAGGCGTCGGAACGATGGGCATGGGGCGCACGGGGCCAAAAACCGTGGTCCTAGCATCGAGAATGGCCCAATTTGACCACGCCGGCGGCTCGAAACGGGCTTGCCGGTTTGCCCCGTCGATCAGCCCGTCCCGAGCTTTCCGACGATATATCATAATGGCGAATCGGGCGGGCGGATCGAGAGTTAGGGCCTCGACACGCCAAGCCGGCCCGCTGGAACCTCCATTCCGGAAGGCGCAAATAGTTTCTTCCGCGGATATACTCCGGGTGCGATCATACCAGCGCTAATGCACCGGATCCCATCAGAACTCCGCAGTTAAGCGTGCTTGGGCGAGAGTAGTACTGGGATGGGTGACCTCCTGGGAAGTCCTCGTGTTGCACCCCTTTTTTGCTTTTCGCGTCAATTTGGGCCTCCCCTCCTTGGCCGGAGATCGCCTCCCCCTCTCGTTATTCTTTTTTTTTTGTTACAGGGGCAACCACAGCAGCGCGATCCACTATATCGGACCCGCGGCGGCCGGCGTACGAGCTAGAGGCGTCGGAACGATGGGCATGGGGCGCACGGTGCCAAAAACCGTGGTCCTAACATCGAGAATGGCCAAATTTGACCACGCCGGCGGCTCGAAACGGGCTTGCCCGTTATCCCCGTCGATCAGCCCGTCCCGAGCTTTCCGACGATATATCATAATGGCGAATCGGGCGGGCGGATCGAGAGTTAGGGCCTCGACACGCCAAGCCGGCCTGCTGGAACCTCCATTCCGGAAGGCGCAAATAGTTTCTTCCGCGGATATACTCCGGGTGCGATCATACCAGCGCTAATGCACCGGATCCTATCAGAACTCCGCAGTTAAGCGTGCTTGGGCGAGAGTAGTACTAGGATGGGTGACCTCCTGGGAAGTCCTCGTGTTGCACCCCCTTTTTGCTTTTCGCGTCAATTTGGGCCTCCCCTCCTTGGCCGGAGATCGCCTCCCCCTCTCGTTATTCTTTTTTTTTTTTGTTACAGGGGCAACCACTGCAGCGCGATCCACTATATCGGACCCGCGGCGGCCGGCGTACGAGCTCGAGGCGTCGGAACGATGGGCATGGGGCGCACGGGGCCAAAAACCGTGGTCCTAGCATCGAGAATGGCCCAATTTGACCACGCCGGCGGCTCGAAACGGGCTTGCCGGTTTGCCCCGTCGATCAGCCCGTCCCGAGCTTTCCGACGATATATCATAATGGCGAATCGGGCGGGCGGATCGAGAGTTAGGGCCTCGACACGCCAAGCCGGCCCGCTGGAACCTCCATTCCGGAAGGCGCAAATAGTTTCTTCCGCGGATATACTCCGGGTGCGATCATACCAGCGCTAATGCACCGGATCCCATCAGAACTCCGCAGTTAAGCGTGCTTGGGCGAGAGTAGTACTAGGATGGGTGACCTCCTGGGAAGTCCTCGTGTTGCACCCCCTTTTTGCTTTTCGCGTCAATTTGGGCCTCCCCTCCTTGGCCGGAGATCGCCTCCCCCTCTCGTTATTCTTTTTTTTTTTTGTTACAGGGGCAACCACTGCAGCGCGATCCACTATATCGGACCCGCGGCGGCCGGCGTACGAGCTCGAGGCGTCGGAACGATGGGCATGGGGCGCACGGGGCCAAAAACCGTGGTCCTAGCATCGAGAATGGCCCAATTTGACCACGCCGGCGGCTCGAAACGGGCTTGCCTGTTTGCCCCGTCGATCAGCCCGTCCCGAGCTTTCCGACGATATATCATAATGGCGAATCGGGCGGGCGGATCGAGAGTTAGGGCCTCGACACGCCAAGCCGGCCCGCTGGAACCTCCATTCCGGAAGGCGCAAATAGTTTCTTCCGCGGATATACTCCGGGTGCGATCATACCAGCGCTAATGCACCGGATCCCATCAGAACTCCGCAGTTAAGCGTGCTTGGGCGAGAGTAGTACTAGGATGGGTGACCTCCTGGGAAGTCCTCGTGTTGCACCCCCTTTTTGCTTTTCGCGTCAATTTGGGCCTCCCCTCCTTGGCCGGAGATCGCCTCCCCCTCTCGTTATTCTTTTTTTTTTTTGTTACAGGGGCAACCACTGCAGCGCGATCCACTATATCGGACCCGCGGCGGCCGGCGTACGAGCTCGAGGCGTCGGAACGATGGGCATGGGGCGCACGGGGCCAAAAACCGTGGTCCTAGCATCGAGAATGGCCCAATTTGACCACGCCGGCGGCTCGAAACGGGCTTGCCTGTTTGCCCCGTCGATCAGCCCGTCCCGAGCTTTCCGACGATATATCATAATGGCGAATCGGGCGGGCGGATCGAGAGTTAGGGCCTCGACACGCCAAGCCGGCCCGCTGGAACCTCCATTCCGGAAGGCGCAAATAGTTTCTTCCGCGGATATACTCCGGGTGCGATCATACCAGCGCTAATGCACCGGATCCCATCAGAACTCCGCAGTTAAGCGTGCTTGGGCGAGAGTAGTACTAGGATGGGTGACCTCCTGGGAAGTCCTCGTGTTGCACCCCTTTTTTGCTTTTCGTGTCAATTTGGGCCTCCCCTCCTTGGCCGGAGATCGCCTCCCCCTCTCGTTATTCTTTTTTTTTTTTTGTTACAGGGGCAACCACTGCAGCGCGATCCACTATATCGGACCCGCGGCGGCCGGCGTACGAGCTCGAGGCGTCGGAACGATGGGCATGGGGCGCACGGGGCCAAAAACCGTGGTCCTAGCATCGAGAATGGCCCAATTTGACCACGCCGGCGGCTCGAAACAGGCTTGCCGGTTTGCCCCGTCGATCAGCCCGTCCCGAGCTTTCCGACGATATATCATAATGGCGAATCGGGCGGGCGGATCGAGAGTTAGGGCCTCGACACGCCAAGCCGGCCCGCTGGAACCTCCATTCCGGAAGGCGCAAATAGTTTCTTCCGCGGATATACTCCGGGTGCGATCATACCAGCGCTAATGCACCGGATCCCATCAGAACTCCGCAGTTAAGCGTGCTTGGGCGAGAGTAGTACTAGGATGGGTGACCTCCTGGGAAGTCCTCGTGTTGCACCCCCTTTTTGCTTTTCGCGTCAATTTGGGCCTCCCCTCCTTGGCCGGAGATCGCCTCCCCCTCTCGTTATTCTTTTTTTTTTTGTTACAGGGGCAACCACTGCAGCGCGATCCACTATATCGGACCCGCGGCGGCCGGCGTACGAGCTCGAGGCGTCGGAACGATGGGCATGGGGCGCACGGGGCCAAAAACCGTGGTCCTAGCATCGAGAATGGCCCAATTTGACCACACCGGCGGCTCGAAACGGGCTTGCCGGTTTGCCCCGTCGATCAGCCCGTCCCGAGCTTTCCGACGATATATCATAATGGCGAATCGGGCGGGCGGATCGAGAGTTAGGGCCTCGACACGCCAAGCCGGCCCGCTGGAACCTCCATTCCGGAAGGCGCAAATAGTTTCTTCCGCGGATATACTCCGGGTGCGATCATACCAGCGCTAATGCACCGGATCCCATCAGAACTCCGCAGTTAAGCGTGCTTGGGCGAGAGTAGTACTAGGATGGGTGACCTCCTGGGAAGTCCTCGTGTTGCACCCCCTTTTTGCTTTTCGCGTCAATTTGGGCCTCCCCTCCTTGGCCGGAGATCGCCTCCCCCTCTCGTTATTCTTTTTTTTTTTGTTACAGGGGCAACCACTGCAGCGCGATCCACTATATCGGACCCGCGGCGGCCGGCGTACGAGCTCGAGGCGTCGGAACGATGGGCATGGGGCGCACGGGGCCAAAAACCGTGGTCCTAGCATCGAGAATGGCCCAATTTGACCACGCCGGCGGCTCGAAACGGGCTTGCCGGTTTGCCCCGTCGATCAGCCCGTCCCGAGCTTTCCGACGATATATCATAATGGCGAATCGGGCGGGCGGATCGAGAGTTAGGGCCTCGACACGCCAAGCCGGCCCGCTGGAACCTCCATTCCGGAAGGCGCAAATAGTTTCTTCCGCGGATATACTCCGGGTGCGATCATACCAGCGCTAATGCACCGGATCCCATCAGAACTCCGCAGTTAAGCGTGCTTGGGCGAGAGTAGTACTAGGATGGGTGACCTCCTGGGAAGTCCTCGTGTTGCACCCCCTTTTTGCTTTTCGCGTCAATTTGGGCCTCCCCTCCTTGGCCGGAGATCGCCTCCCCCTCTCGTTATTCTTTTTTTTTTTTGTTACAGGGGCAACCACTGCAGCGCGATCCACTATATCGGACCCGCGGCGGCCGGCGTACGAGCTCGAGGCGTCGGAACGATGGGCATGGGGCGCACGGGGCCAAAAACCGTGGTCCTAGCATCGAGAATGGCCCAATTTGACCACGCCGGCGGCTCGAAACGGGCTTGCCGGTTTGCCCCGTCGATCAGCCCGTCCCGAGCTTTCCGACGATATATCATAATGGCGAATCGGGCGGGCGGATCGAGAGTTAGGGCCTCGACACGCCAAGCCGGCCCGCTGGAACCTCCATTCCGGAAGGCGCAAATAGTTTCTTCCGCGGATATACTCCGGGTGCGATCATACCAGCGCTAATGCACCGGATCCCATCAGAACTCCGCAGTTAAGCGTGCTTGGGCGAGAGTAGTACTAGGATGGGTGACCTCCTGGGAAGTCCTCGTGTTGCACCCCCTTTTTGCTTTTCGCGTCAATTTGGGCCTCCCCTCCTTGGCCGGAGATCGCCTCCCCCTCTCGTTATTCTTTTTTTTTTTGTTACAGGGGCAACCACTGCAGCGCGATCCACTATATCGGACCCGCGGCGGCCGGCGTACGAGCTCGAGGCGTCGGAACGATGGGCATGGGGCGCACGGGGCCAAAAACCGTTGTCCTAGCATCGAGAATGGCCCAATTTGACCACACCGGCGGCTCGAAACGGGCTTGCCGGTTTGCCCCGTCGATCAGCCCGTCCCGAGCTTTCCGACGATATATCATAATGGCGAATCGGGCGGGCGGATCGAGAGTTAGGGCCTCGACACGCCAAGCCGGCCCGCTGGAACCTCCATTCCGGAAGGCGCAAATAGTTTCTTCCGCGGATATACTCCGGGTGCGATCATACCAGCGCTAATGCACCGGATCCCATCAGAACTCCGCAGTTAAGCGTGCTTGGGCGAGAGTAGTACTAGGATGGGTGACCTCCTGGGAAGTCCTCGTGTTGCACCCCTTTTTTGCTTTTCGTGTCAATTTGGGCCTCCCCTCCTTGGCCGGAGATCGCCTCCCCCTCTCGTTATTCTTTTTTTTTTTTTGTTACAGGGGCAACCACTGCAGCGCGATCCACTATATCGGACCCGCGGCGGCCGGCGTACGAGCTCGAGGCGTCGGAACGATGGGCATGGGGCGCACGGGGCCAAAAACCGTGGTCCTAGCATCGAGAATGGCCCAATTTGACCACGCCGGCGGCTCGAAACGGGCTTGCCGGTTTGCCCCGTCGATCAGCCCGTCCCGAGCTTTCCGACGATATATCATAATGGCGAATCGGGCGGGCGGATCGAGAGTTAGGGCCTCGACACGCCAAGCCGGCCCGCTGGAACCTCCATTCCGGAAGGCGCAAATAGTTTCTTCCGCGGATATACTCCGGGTGCGATCATACCAGCGCTAATGCACCGGATCCCATCAGAACTCCGCAGCTAAGCGTGCTTGGGCGAGAGTAGTACTAGGATGGGTGACCTCCTGGGAAGTCCTCGTGTTGCACCCCCTTTTTGCTTTTCGCGTCAATTTGGGCCTCCCCTCCTTGGCCGGAGATCGCCTCCCCCTCTCGTTATTCTTTTTTTTTTTGTTACAGGGGCAACCACTGCAGCGCGATCCACTATATCGGACCCGCGGCGGCCGGCGTACGAGCTCGAGGCGTCGGAACGATGGGCATGGGGCGCACGGGGCCAAAAACCGTGGTCCTAGCATCGAGAATGGCCCAATTTGACCACACCGGCGGCTCGAAACGGGCTTGCCGGTTTGCCCCGTCGATCAGCCCGTCCCGAGCTTTCCGACGATATATCATAATGGCGAATCGGGCGGGCGGATCGAGAGTTAGGGCCTCGACACGCCAAGCCGGCCCGCTGGAACCTCCATTCCGGAAGGCGCAAATAGTTTCTTCCGCGGATATACTCCGGGTGCGATCATACTAGCGCTAATGCACCGGATCCCATCAGAACTCCGCAGTTAAGCGTGCTTGGGCGAGAGTAGTACTAGGATGGGTGACCTCCTGGGAAGTCCTCGTGTTGCACCCCCTTTTTGCTTTTCGCGTCAATTTGGGCCTCCCCTCCTTGGCCGGAGATCGCCTCCCCCTCTCGTTATTCTTTTTTTTTTTTGTTACAGGGGCAACCACTGTAGCGCGATCCACTATATCGGACCCGCGGCGGCCGGCGTACGAGCTCGAGGCGTCGGAACGATGGGCATGGGGCGCACGGGGCCAAAAACCGTGGTCCTAGCATCGAGAATGGCCCAATTTGACCACGCCGGCGGCTCGAAACGGGCTTGCCGGTTTGCCCCGTCGATCAGCCCGTCCCGAGCTTTCCGACGATATATCATAATGGCGAATCGGGCGGGCGGATCGAGAGTTAGGGCCTCGACACGCCAAGCCGGCCCGCTGGAACCTCCATTCCGGAAGGCGCAAATAGTTTCTTCCGCGGATATACTCCGGGTGCGATCATACCAGCGCTAATGCACCGGATCCCATCAGAACTCCGCAGTTAAGCGTGCTTGGGCGAGAGTAGTACTAGGATGGGTGACCTCCTGGGAAGTCCTCGTGTTGCACCCCTTTTTTGCTTTTCGTGTCAATTTGGGCCTCCCCTCCTTGGCCGGAGATCGCCTCCCCCTCTCGTTATTCTTTTTTTTTTTTGTTACAGGGGCAACCACTGCAGCGCGATCCACTATATCGGACCCGCGGCGGCCGGCGTACGAGCTCGAGGCGTCGGAACGATGGGCATGGGGCGCACGGGGCCAAAAACCGTGGTCCTAGCATCGAGAATGGCCCAATTTGACCACGCCGGCGGCTCGAAACGGGCTTGCCGGTTTGCCCCGTCGATCAGCCCGTCCCGAGCTTTCCGACGATATATCATAATGGCGAATCGGGCGGGCGGATCGAGAGTTAGGGCCTCGACACGCCAAGCCGGCCCGCTGGAACCTCCATTCCGGAAGGCGCAAATAGTTTCTTCCGCGGATATACTCCGGGTGCGATCATACCAGCGCTAATGCACCGGATCCCATCAGAACTCCGCAGTTAAGCGTGCTTGGGCGAGAGTAGTACTAGGATGGGTGACCTCCTGGGAAGTCCTCGTGTTGCACCCCCTTTTTGCTTTTCGCGTCAATTTGGGCCTCCCCTCCTTGGCCGGAGATCGCCTCCCCCTCTCGTTATTCTTTTTTTTTTTGTTACAGGGGCAACCACTGCAGCGCGATCCACTATATCGGACCCGCGGCGGCCGGCGTACGAGCTCGAGGCGTCGGAACGATGGGCATGGGGCGCACGGGGCCAAAAACCGTGGTCCTAGCATCGAGAATGGCCCAATTTGACCACACCGGCGGCTCGAAACGGGCTTGCCGGTTTGCCCCGTCGATCAGCCCGTCCCGAGCTTTCCGACGATATATCATAATGGCGAATCGGGCGGGCGGATCGAGAGTTAGGGCCTCGACACGCCAAGCCGGCCCGCTGGAACCTCCATTCCGGAAGGCGCAAATAGTTTCTTCCGCGGATATACTCCGGGTGCGATCATACCAGCGCTAATGCACCGGATCCCATCAGAACTCCGCAGTTAAGCGTGCTTGGGCGAGAGTAGTACTAGGATGGGTGACCTCCTGGGAAGTCCTCGTGTTGCACCCCCTTTTTGCTTTTCGCGTCAATTTGGGCCTCCCCTCCTTGGCCGGAGATCGCCTCCCCCTCTCGTTATTCTTTTTTTTTTTTGTTACAGGGGCAACCACTGCAGCGCGATCCACTATATCGGACCCGCGGCGGCCGGCGTACGAGCTCGAGGCGTCGGAACGATGGGCATGGGGCGCACGGGGCCAAAAACCGTGGTCCTAGCATCGAGAATGGCCCAATTTGACCACGCCGGCGGCTCGAAACGGGCTTGCCTGTTTGCCCCGTCGATCAGCCCGTCCCGAGCTTTCCGACGATATATCATAATGGCGAATCGGGCGGGCGGATCGAGAGTTAGGGCCTCGACACGCCAAGCCGGCCTGCTGAAACCTCCATTCCGGAAGGCGCAAATAGTTTCTTCCGCGGATATACTCCGGGTGCGATCATACCAGCGCTAATGCACCGGATCCCATCAGAACTCCGCAGTTAAGCGTGCTTGGGCGAGAGTAGTACTAGGATGGGTGACCTCCTGGGAAGTCCTCGTGTTGCACCCCTTTTTTGCTTTTCGTGTCAATTTGGGCCTCCCCTCCTTGGCCGGAGATCGCCTCCCCCTCTCGTTATTCTTTTTTTTTTTTGTTACAGGGGCAACCACTGCAGCGCGATCCACTATATCGGACCCGCGGCGGCCGGCGTACGAGCTCGAGGCGTCGGAACGATGGGCATGGGGCGCACGGGGCCAAAAACCGTGGTCCTAGCATCGAGAATGGCCCAATTTGACCACGCCGGCGGCTCGAAACGGGCTTGCCGGTTTGCCCCGTCGATCAGCCCGTCCCGAGCTTTCCGACGATATATCATAATGGCGAATCGGGCGGGCGGATCGAGAGTTAGGGCCTCGACACGCCAAGCCGGCCCGCTGGAACCTCCATTCCGGAAGGCGCAAATAGTTTCTTCCGCGGATATACTCCGGGTGCGATCATACCAGCGCTAATGCACCGGATCCCATCAGAACTCCGCAGTTAAGCATGCTTGGGCGAGAGTAGTACTAGGAGGGGTGACCTCCTGGGAAGTCCTCGTGTTGCACCCCCTTTTTGCTTTTCGCGTCAATTTGGGCCTCCCCTCCTTGGCCGGAGATCGCCTCCCCCTCTCGTTATTCTTTTTTTTTTTTGTTACAGGGGCAACCACTGCAGCGCGATCCACTATATCGGACCCGCGGCGGCCGGCGTACGAGCTCGAGGCGTCGGAACGATGGGCATGGGGCGCACGGGGCCAAAAACCGTGGTCCTAGCATCGAGAATGGCCCAATTTGACCACGCCGGCGGCTCGAAACGGGCTTGCCTGTTTGCCCCGTCGATCAGCCCGTCCCGAGCTTTCCGACGATATATCATAATGGCGAATCGGGCGGGCGGATCGAGAGTTAGGGCCTCGACACGCCAAGCCGGCCCGCTGGAACCTCCATTCCGGAAGGCGCAAATAGTTTCTTCCGCGGATATACTCCGGGTGCGATCATACCAGCGCTAATGCACCGGATCCCATCAGAACTCCGCAGTTAAGCGTGCTTGGGCGAGAGTAGTACTGGGATGGGTGACCTCCTGGGAAGTCCTCGTGTTGCACCCCTTTTTTGCTTTTCGCGTCAATTTGGGCCTCCCCTCCTTGGCCGGAGATCGCCTCCCCCTCTCGTTATTCTTTTTTTTTTTGTTACAGGGGCAACCACAGCAGCGCGATCCACTATATCGGACCCGCGGCGGCCGGCGTACGAGCTAGAGGCGTCGGAACGATGGGCATGGGGCGCACGGTGCCAAAAACCGTGGTCCAAACATCGAGAATGGCCAAATTTGACCACGCCGGCGGCTCGAAACGGGCTTGCCCGTTATCCCCGTCGATCAGCCCGTCCCGAGCTTTCCGACGATATATCATAATGGCGAATCGGGCGGGCGGATCGAGAGTTAGGGCCTCGACACGCCAAGCCGGCCTGCTGGAACCTCCATTCCGGAAGGCGCAAATAGTTTCTTCCGCGGATATACTCCGGGTGCGATCATACCAGCGCTAATGCACCGGATCCTATCAGAACTCCGCAGTTAAGCGTGCTTGGGCGAGAGTAGTACTAGGATGGGTGACCTCCTGGGAAGTCCTCGTGTTGCACCCCCTTTTTGCTTTTCGCGTCAATTTGGGCCTCCCCTCCTTGGCCGGAGATCGCCTCCCCCTCTCGTTATTCTTTTTTTTTTTTGTTACAGGGGCAACCACAGCAGCGCGATCCACTATATCGGACCCGCGGCGGCCGGCGTACGAGCTAGAGGCGTCGGAACGATGGGCATGGGGCGCACGGTGCCAAAAACCGTGGTCCTAACATCGAGAATGGCCAAATTTGACCACGCCGGCGGCTCGAAACGGGCTTGCCCGTTATCCCCGTCGATCAGCCCGTCCCGAGCTTTCCGACGATATATCATAATGGCGAATCGGGCGGGCGGATCGAGAGTTAGGGCCTCGACACGCCAAGCCGGCCCGCTGGAACCTAAAATCCGGAAGGCGCAAATAGTTTCTTCCGCGGATAAACTCCGGGTGCGATAATACCAGCGCTAATGCACCGGATCCCATCAGGACTCCGCAGTTAAGCGTGCTTGGGCGAGAGTAGTACTAGGATGGGTGACCTCCTGAGAAGTCCTCGTGTTGCACCCCCTTTTTGCTTTTCGCGTCAATATGGGCCTCCCCTCCTTGGCCGGAGATCGCCTCCCCCACTCGTTGTTCTTTTTTTTTTTTGTTACAGGGTCAACCACTGCAGCGCGATCCACTATATCAGACCCGCGGCGGCCGGCGTACGAGCTCGAGGCGTCGGAACGATGGGCATGGGGCGCACGGCGCCAAAAACCGTGGTCCTAACATCGAGAATGGCCAAATTTGAATACGCCGGCGGCTCGAAACGGGCTTGCCGGTTTGCCCCGTCGATCAGCCCGTCCCGAGCTTTCCGACGATATATCATAATGGCGAATCGGGCGGGCGGATCGAGAGTTAGGGCCTCGACACGCCAAGCCGGCCCGCTGGAACCTCCATTCCGGAAGGCGCAAATAGTTTCTTCCGCGGATATACTCCGGGTGCGATCATACTAGCGCTAATGCACCGGATCCCATCAGAACTCCGCAGTTAAGCGTGCTTGGGCGAGAGTAGTACTAGGATGGGTGACCTCCTGGGAAGTCCTCGTGTTGCACCCCCTTTTTGCTTTTCGCGTCAATTTGGGCCTCCCCTCCTTGGCCGGAGATCGCCTCCCCCTCTCGTTATTCTTTTTTTTTTTTGTTACAGGGGCAACCACTGCAGCGCGATCCACTATATCGGACCCGCGGCGGCCGGCGTACGAGCTCGAGGCGTCGGAACGATGGGCATGGGGCGCACGGGGCCAAAAACCGTGGTCCTAGCATCGAGAATGGCCCAATTTGACCACGCCGGCGGCTCGAAACGGGCTTGCCGGTTTGCCCCGTCGATCAGCCCGTCCCGAGCTTTCCGACGATATATCATAATGGCGAATCGGGCGGGCGGATCGAGAGTTAGGGCCTCGACACGCCAAGCCGGCCCGCTGGAACCTCCATTCCGGAAGGCGCAAATAGTTTCTTCCGCGGATATACTCCGGGTGCGATCATACCAGCGCTAATGCACCGGATCCCATCAGAACTCCGCAGTTAAGCGTGCTTGGGCGAGAGTAGTACTAGGATGGGTGACCTCCTGGGAAGTCCTCGTGTTGCACCCCTTTTTTGCTTTTCGTGTCAATTTGGGCCTCCCCTCCTTGGCCGGAGATCGCCTCCCCCTCTCGTTATTCTTTTTTTTTTTTGTTACAGGGGCAACCACTGCAGCGCGATCCACTATATCGGACCCGCGGCGGCCGGCGTACGAGCTCGAGGCGTCGGAACGATGGGCATGGGGCGCACGGGGCCAAAAACGTGGTCCTAGCATCGAGAATGGCCCAATTTGACCACGCCGGCGGCTCGAAACGGGCTTGCCGGTTTGCCCCGTCGATCAGCCCGTCCCGAGCTTTCCGACGATATATCATAATGGCGAATCGGGCGGGCGGATCGAGAGTTAGGGCCTCGACACGCCAAGCCGGCCCGCTGGAACCTCCATTCCGGAAGGCGCAAATAGTTTCTTCCGCGGATATACTCCGGGTGCGATCATACCAGCGCTAATGCACCGGATCCCATCAGAACTCCGCAGTTAAGCGTGCTTGGGCGAGAGTAGTACTAGGATGGGTGACCTCCTGGGAAGTCCTCGTGTTGCACCCCCTTTTTGCTTTTCGCGTCAATTTGGGCCTCCCCTCCTTGGCCGGAGATCGCCTCCCCCTCTCGTTATTCTTTTTTTTTTTGTTACAGGGGCAACCACTGCAGCGCGATCCACTATATCGGACCCGCGGCGGCCGGCGTACGAGCTCGAGGCGTCGGAACGATGGGCATGGGGCGCACGGGGCCAAAAACCGTGGTCCTAGCATCGAGAATGGCCCAATTTGACCACACCGGCGGCTCGAAACGGGCTTGCCGGTTTGCCCCGTCGATCAGCCCGTCCCGAGCTTTCCGACGATATATCATAATGGCGAATCGGGCGGGCGGATCGAGAGTTAGGGCCTCGACACGCCAAGCCGGCCCGCTGGAACCTCCATTCCGGAAGGCGCAAATAGTTTCTTCCGCGGATATACTCCGGGTGCGATCATACTAGCGCTAATGCACCGGATCCCATCAGAACTCCGCAGTTAAGCGTGCTTGGGCGAGAGTAGTACTAGGATGGGTGACCTCCTGGGAAGTCCTCGTGTTGCACCCCCTTTTTGCTTTTCGCGTCAATTTGGGCCTCCCCTCCTTGGCCGGAGATCGCCTCCCCCTCTCGTTATTCTTTTTTTTTTTTGTTACAGGGGCAACCACTGTAGCGCGATCCACTATATCGGACCCGCGGCGGCCGGCGTACGAGCTCGAGGCGTCGGAACGATGGGCATGGGGCGCACGGGGCCAAAAACCGTGGTCCTAGCATCGAGAATGGCCCAATTTGACCACGCCGGCGGCTCGAAACGGGCTTGCCTGTTTGCCCCGTCGATCAGCCCGTCCCGAGCTTTCCGACGATATATCATAATGGCGAATCGGGCGGGCGGATCGAGAGTTAGGGCCTCGACACGCCAAGCCGGCCCGCTGGAACCTCCATTCCGGAAGGCGCAAATAGTTTCTTCCGCGGATATACTCCGGGTGCGATCATACCAGCGCTAATGCACCGGATCCCATCAGAACTCCGCAGTTAAGCGTGCTTGGGCGAGAGTAGTACTAGGATGGGTGACCTCCTGGGAAGTCCTCGTGTTGCACCCCTTTTTTGCTTTTCGTGTCAATTTGGGCCTCCCCTCCTTGGCCGGAGATCGCCTCCCCCTCTCGTTATTCTTTTTTTTTTTTGTTACAGGGGCAACCACTGCAGCGCGATCCACTATATCGGACCCGCGGCGGCCGGCGTACGAGCTCGAGGCGTCGGAACGATGGGCATGGGGCGCACGGGGCCAAAAACCGTGGTCCTAGCATCGAGAATGGCCCAATTTGACCACGCCGGCGGCTCGAAACGGGCTTGCCGGTTTGCCCCGTCGATCAGCCCGTCCCGAGCTTTCCGACGATATATCATAATGGCGAATCGGGCGGGCGGATCGAGAGTTAGGGCCTCGACACGCCAAGCCGGCCCGCTGGAACCTCCATTCCGGAAGGCGCAAATAGTTTCTTCCGCGGATATACTCCGGGTGCGATCATACCAGCGCTAATGCACCGGATCCCATCAGAACTCCGCAGTTAAGCGTGCTTGGGCGAGAGTAGTACTAGGATGGGTGACCTCCTGGGAAGTCCTCGTGTTGCACCCCCTTTTTGCTTTTCGCGTCAATTTGGGCCTCCCCTCCTTGGCCGGAGATCGCCTCCCCCTCTCGTTATTCTTTTTTTTTTTGTTACAGGGGCAACCACTGCAGAGCGATCCACTATATCGGACCCGCGGCGGCCGGCGTACGAGCTCGAGGCGTCGGAACGATGGGCATGGGGCGCACGGGGCCAAAAACCGTGGTCCTAGCATCGAGAATGGCCCAATTTGACCACACCGGCGGCTCGAAACGGGCTTGCCGGTTTGCCCCGTCGATCAGCCCGTCCCGAGCTTTCCGACGATATATCATAATGGCGAATCGGGCGGGCGGATCGAGAGTTAGGGCCTCGACACGCCAAGCCGGCCCGCTGGAACCTCCATTCCGGAAGGCGCAAATAGTTTCTTCCGCGGATATACTCCGGGTGCGATCATACCAGCGCTAATGCACCGGATCCCATCAGAACTCCGCAGTTAAGCGTGCTTGGGCGAGAGTAGTACTAGGATGGGTGACCTCCTGGGAAGTCCTCGTGTTGCACCCCCTTTTTGCTTTTCGCGTCAATTTGGGCCTCCCCTCCTTGGCCGGAGATCGCCTCCCCCTCTCGTTATTCTTTTTTTTTTTTGTTACAGGGGCAACCACTGCAGCGCGATCCACTATATCGGACCCGCGGCGGCCGGCGTACGAGCTCGAGGCGTCGGAACGATGGGCATGGGGCGCACGGGGCCAAAAACCGTGGTCCTAGCATCAAGAATGGCCCAATTTGACCACGCCGGCGGCTCGAAACGGGCTTGCCTGTTTGCCCCGTCGATCAGCCCGTCCCGAGCTTTCCGACGATATATCATAATGGCGAATCGGGCGGGCGGATCGAGAGTTAGGGCCTCGACACGCCAAGCCGGCCTGCTGAAACCTCCATTCCGGAAGGCGCAAATAGTTTCTTCCGCGGATATACTCCGGGTGCGATCATACCAGCGCTAATGCACCGGATCCCATCAGAACTCCGCAGTTAAGCGTGCTTGGGCGAGAGTAGTACTAGGATGGGTGACCTCCTGGGAAGTCCTCGTGTTGCACCCCTTTTTTGCTTTTCGTGTCAATTTGGGCCTCCCCTCCTTGGCCGGAGATCGCCTCCCCCTCTCGTTATTCTTTTTTTTTTTTGTTACAGGGGCAACCACTGCAGCGCGATCCACTATATCGGACCCGCGGCGGCCGGCGTACGAGCTCGAGGCGTCGGAACGATGGGCATGGGGCGCACGGGGCCAAAAACCGTGGTCCTAGCATCGAGAATGGCCCAATTTGACCACGCCGGCGGCTCGAAACGGGCTTGCCGGTTTGCCCCGTCGATCAGCCCGTCCCGAGCTTTCCGACGATATATCATAATGGCGAATCGGGCGGGCGGATCGAGAGTTAGGGCCTCGACACGCCAAGCCGGCCCGCTGGAACCTCCATTCCGGAAGGCGCAAATAGTTTCTTCCGCGGATATACTCCGGGTGCGATCATACCAGCGCTAATGCACCGGATCCCATCAGAACTCCGCAGTTAAGCGTGCTTGGGCGAGAGTAGTACTAGGATGGGTGACCTCCTGGGAAGTCCTCGTGTTGCACCCCCTTTTTGCTTTTCGCGTCAATTTGGGCCTCCCCTCCTTGGCCGGAGATCGCCTCCCCCTCTCGTTATTCTTTTTTTTTTTGTTACAGGGGCAACCACTGCAGCGCGATCCACTATATCGGACCCGCGGCGGCCGGCGTACGAGCTCGAGGCGTCGGAACGATGGGCATGGGGCGCACGGGGCCAAAAACCGTGGTCCTAGCATCGAGAATGGCCCAATTTGACCACACCGGCGGCTCGAAACGGGCTTGCCGGTTTGCCCCGTCGATCAGCCCGTCCCGAGCTTTCCGACGATATATCATAATGGCGAATCGGGCGGGCGGATCGAGAGTTAGGGCCTCGACACGCCAAGCCGGCCCGCTGGAACCTCCATTCCGGAAGGCGCAAATAGTTTCTTCCGCGGATATACTCCGGGTGCGATCATACTAGCGCTAATGCACCGGATCCCATCAGAACTCCGCAGTTAAGCGTGCTTGGGCGAGAGTAGTACTAGGATGGGTGACCTCCTGGGAAGTCCTCGTGTTGCACCCCCTTTTTGCTTTTCGCGTCAATTTGGGCCTCCCCTCCTTGGCCGGAGATCGCCTCCCCCTCTCGTTATTCTTTTTTTTTTTTGTTACAGGGGCAACCACTGTAGCGCGATCCACTATATCGGACCCGCGGCGGCCGGCGTACGAGCTCGAGGCGTCGGAACGATGGGCATGGGGCGCACGGGGCCAAAAACCGTGGTCCTAGCATCGAGAATGGCCCAATTTGACCACGCCGGCGGCTCGAAACGGGCTTGCCTGTTTGCCCCGTCGATCAGCCCGTCCCGAGCTTTCCGACGATATATCATAATGGCGAATCGGGCGGGCGGATCGAGAGTTAGGGCCTCGACACGCCAAGCCGGCCCGCTGGAACCTCCATTCCGGAAGGCGCAAATAGTTTCTTCCGCGGATATACTCCGGGTGCGATCATACCAGCGCTAATGCACCGGATCCCATCAGAACTCCGCAGTTAAGCGTGCTTGGGCGAGAGTAGTACTAGGATGGGTGACCTCCTGGGAAGTCCTCGTGTTGCACCCCTTTTTTGCTTTTCGTGTCAATTTGGGCCTCCCCTCCTTGGCCGGAGATCGCCTCCCCCTCTCGTTATTCTTTTTTTTTTTTGTTACAGGGGCAACCACTGCAGCGCGATCCACTATATCGGACCCGCGGCGGCCGGCGTACGAGCTCGAGGCGTCGGAACGATGGGCATGGGGCGCACGGGGCCAAAAACCGTGGTCCTAGCATCGAGAATGGCCCAATTTGACCACGCCGGCGGCTCGAAACGGGCTTGCCGGTTTGCCCCGTCGATCAGCCCGTCCCGAGCTTTCCGACGATATATCATAATGGCGAATCGGGCGGGCGGATCGAGAGTTAGGGCCTCGACACGCCAAGCCGGCCCGCTGGAACCTCCATTCCGGAAGGCGCAAATAGTTTCTTCCGCGGATATACTCCGGGTGCGATCATACCAGCGCTAATGCACCGGATCCCATCAGAACTCCGCAGTTAAGCGTGCTTGGGCGAGAGTAGTACTAGGATGGGTGACCTCCTGGGAAGTCCTCGTGTTGCACCCCCTTTTTGCTTTTCGCGTCAATTTGGGCCTCCCCTCCTTGGCCGGAGATCGCCTCCCCCTCTCGTTATTCTTTTTTTTTTTGTTACAGGGGCAACCACTGCAGAGCGATCCACTATATCGGACCCGCGGCGGCCGGCGTACGAGCTCGAGGCGTCGGAACGATGGGCATGGGGCGCACGGGGCCAAAAACCGTGGTCCTAGCATCGAGAATGGCCCAATTTGACCACACCGGCGGCTCGAAACGGGCTTGCCGGTTTGCCCCGTCGATCAGCCCGTCCCGAGCTTTCCGACGATATATCATAATGGCGAATCGGGCGGGCGGATCGAGAGTTAGGGCCTCGACACGCCAAGCCGGCCCGCTGGAACCTCCATTCCGGAAGGCGCAAATAGTTTCTTCCGCGGATATACTCCGGGTGCGATCATACCAGCGCTAATGCACCGGATCCCATCAGAACTCCGCAGTTAAGCGTGCTTGGGCGAGAGTAGTACTAGGATGGGTGACCTCCTGGGAAGTCCTCGTGTTGCACCCCCTTTTTGCTTTTCGCGTCAATTTGGGCCTCCCCTCCTTGGCCGGAGATCGCCTCCCCCTCTCGTTATTCTTTTTTTTTTTTGTTACAGGGGCAACCACTGCAGCGCGATCCACTATATCGGACCCGCGGCGGCCGGCGTACGAGCTCGAGGCGTCGGAACGATGGGCATGGGGCGCACGGGGCCAAAAACCGTGGTCCTAGCATCAAGAATGGCCCAATTTGACCACGCCGGCGGCTCGAAACGGGCTTGCCTGTTTGCCCCGTCGATCAGCCCGTCCCGAGCTTTCCGACGATATATCATAATGGCGAATCGGGCGGGCGGATCGAGAGTTAGGGCCTCGACACGCCAAGCCGGCCTGCTGAAACCTCCATTCCGGAAGGCGCAAATAGTTTCTTCCGCGGATATACTCCGGGTGCGATCATACCAGCGCTAATGCACCGGATCCCATCAGAACTCCGCAGTTAAGCGTGCTTGGGCGAGAGTAGTACTAGGATGGGTGACCTCCTGGGAAGTCCTCGTGTTGCACCCCTTTTTTGCTTTTCGTGTCAATTTGGGCCTCCCCTCCTTGGCCGGAGATCGCCTCCCCCTCTCGTTATTCTTTTTTTTTTTTGTTACAGGGGCAACCACTGCAGCGCGATCCACTATATCGGACCCGCGGCGGCCGGCGTACGAGCTCGAGGCGTCGGAACGATGGGCATGGGGCGCACGGGGCCAAAAACCGTGGTCCTAGCATCGAGAATGGCCCAATTTGACCACGCCGGCGGCTCGAAACGGGCTTGCCGGTTTGCCCCGTCGATCAGCCCGTCCCGAGCTTTCCGACGATATATCATAATGGCGAATCGGGCGGGCGGATCGAGAGTTAGGGCCTCGACACGCCAAGCCGGCCCGCTGGAACCTCCATTCCGGAAGGCGCAAATAGTTTCTTCCGCGGATATACTCCGGGTGCGATCATACCAGCGCTAATGCACCGGATCCCATCAGAACTCCGCAGTTAAGCATGCTTGGGCGAGAGTAGTACTAGGAGGGGTGACCTCCTGGGAAGTCCTCGTGTTGCACCCCCTTTTTGCTTTTCGCGTCAATTTGGGCCTCCCCACCTTGGCCGGAGATCGCCTCCCCCTCTCGTTATTCTTTTTTTTTTTTGTTACAGGGGCAACCACTGCAGCGCGATCCACTATATCGGACCCGCGGCGGCCGGCGTACGAGCTCGAGGCGTCGGAACGATGGGCATGGGGCGCACGGGGCCAAAAACCGTGGTCCTAGC
This sequence comes from Persea americana, assembly GCA_029852735.1. Classification (NCBI taxonomy): domain Eukaryota; kingdom Viridiplantae; phylum Streptophyta; class Magnoliopsida; order Laurales; family Lauraceae; genus Persea; species Persea americana. The sequence continues at coordinate 44,611,701 of CM056810.1, read as the reverse complement.
ATCGAGAATGGCCCAATTTGACCACGCCGGCGGCTCGAAACGGGCTTGCCTGTTTGCCCCGTCGATCAGCCCGTCCCGAGCTTTCCGACGATATATCATAATGGCGAATCGGGCGGGCGGATCGAGAGTTAGGGCCTCGACACGCCAAGCCGGCCCGCTAGAACCTCCATTCCGGAAGGCGCAAATAGTTTCTTCCGCGGATATACTCCGGGTGCGATCATACCAGCGCTAATGCACCGGATCCCATCAGAACTCCGCAGTTAAGCGTGCTTGGGCGAGAGTAGTACTGGGATGGGTGACCTCCTGGGAAGTCCTCGTGTTGCACCCCTTTTTTGCTTTTCGCGTCAATTTGGGCCTCCCCTCCTTGGCCGGAGATCGCCTCCCCCTCTCGTTATTCTTTTTTTTTTTGTTACAGGGGCAACCACAGCAGCGCGATCCACTATATCGGACCCGCGGCGGCCGGCGTACGAGCTAGAGGCGTCGGAACGATGGGCATGGGGCGCACGGTGCCAAAAACCGTGGTCCAAACATCGAGAATGGCCAAATTTGACCACGCCGGCGGCTCGAAACGGGCTTGCCCGTTATCCCCGTCGATCAGCCCGTCCCGAGCTTTCCGACGATATATCATAATGGCGAATCGGGCGGGCGGATCGAGAGTTAGGGCCTCGACACGCCAAGCCGGCCTGCTGGAACCTCCATTCCGGAAGGCGCAAATAGTTTCTTCCGCGGATATACTCCGGGTGCGATCATACCAGCGCTAATGCACCGGATCCTATCAGAACTCCGCAGTTAAGCGTGCTTGGGCGAGAGTAGTACTAGGATGGGTGACCTCCTGGGAAGTCCTCGTGTTGCACCCCCTTTTTGCTTTTCGCGTCAATTTGGGCCTCCCCTCCTTGGCCGGAGATCGCCTCCCCCTCTCGTTATTCTTTTTTTTTTTTGTTACAGGGGCAACCACAGCAGCGCGATCCACTATATCGGACCCGCGGCGGCCGGCGTACGAGCTAGAGGCGTCGGAACGATGGGCATGGGGCGCACGGTGCCAAAAACCGTGGTCCTAACATCGAGAATGGCCAAATTTGACCACGCCGGCGGCTCGAAACGGGCTTGCCCGTTATCCTCGTCGATCAGCCCGTCCCGAGCTTTCCGACGATATATCATAATGGCGAATCGGGCGGGCGGATCGAGAGTTAGGGCCTCGACACGCCAAGCCGGCCCGCTGGAACCTCCATTCCGGAAGTCGCAAATAGTTTCTTCCGCGGATATACTCCGGGTGCGATCATACCAGCGCTAATGCACCGGATCCCATCAGAACTCCGCAGTTAAGCGTGCTTGGGCGAGAGTAGTACTAGGATGGGTGACCTCCTGGGAAGTCCTCGTGTTGCACCCCTTTTTTGCTTTTCGTGTCAATTTGGGCCTCCCCTCCTTGGCCGGAGATCGCCTCCCCCTCTCGTTATTCTTTTTTTTTTTTGTTACAGGGGCAACCACTGCAGCGCGATCCACTATATCGGACCCGCGGCGGACGGCGTACGAGCTCGAGGCGTCGGAACGATGGGCATGGGGCGCACGGGGCCAAAAACCGTGGTCCTAGCATCGAGAATGGCCCAATTTGACCACGCCGGCGGCTCGAAACGGGCTTGCCGGTTTGCCCCGTCGATCAGCCCGTCCCGAGCTTTCCGACGATATATCATAATGGCGAATCGGGCGGGCGGATCGAGAGTTAGGGCCTCGACACGCCAAGCCGGCCCGCTGGAACCTCCATTCCGGAAGGCGCAAATAGTTTCTTCCGCGGATATACTCCGGGTGCGATCATACCAGCGCTAATGCACCGGATCCCATCAGAACTCCGCAGTTAAGCGTGCTTGGGCGAGAGTAGTACTAGGATGGGTGACCTCCTGGGAAGTCCTCGTGTTGCACCCCCTTTTTGCTTTTCGCGTCAATTTGGGCCTCCCCTCCTTGGCCGGAGATCGCCTCCCCCTCTCGTTATTCTTTTTTTTTTTGTTACAGGGGCAACCACTGCAGCGCGATCCACTATATCGGACCCGCGGCGGCCGGCGTACGAGCTCGAGGCGTCGGAACGATGGGCATGGGGCGCACGGGGCCAAAAACCGTGGTCCTAGCATCGAGAATGGCCCAATTTGACCACACCGGCGGCTCGAAACGGGCTTGCCGGTTTGCCCCGTCGATCAGCCCGTCCCGAGCTTTCCGACGATATATCATAATGGCGAATCGGGCGGGCGGATCGAGAGTTAGGGCCTCGACACGCCAAGCCGGCCCGCTGGAACCTCCATTCCGGAAGGCGCAAATAGTTTCTTCCGCGGATATACTCCGGGTGCGATCATACCAGCGCTAATGCACCGGATCCCATCAGAACTCCGCAGTTAAGCGTGCTTGGGCGAGAGTAGTACTAGGATGGGTGACCTCCTGGGAAGTCCTCGTGTTGCACCCCCTTTTTGCTTTTCGCGTCAATTTGGGCCTCCCCTCCTTGGCCGGAGATCGCCTCCCCCTCTCGTTATTCTTTTTTTTTTTGTTACAGGGGCAACCACTGCAGCGCGATCCACTATATCGGACCCGCGGCGGCCGGCGTACGAGCTCGAGGCGTCGGAACGATGGGCATGGGGCGCACGGGGCCAAAAACCGTGGTCCTAGCATCAAGAATGGCCCAATTTGACCACGCCGGCGGCTCGAAACGGGCTTGCCTGTTTGCCCCGTCGATCAGCCCGTCCCGAGCTTTCCGACGATATATCATAATGGCGAATCGGGCGGGCGGATCGAGAGTTAGGGCCTCGACACGCCAAGCCGGCCTGCTGAAACCTCCATTCCGGAAGGCGCAAATAGTTTCTTCCGCGGATATACTCCGGGTGCGATCATACCAGCGCTAATGCACCGGATCCCATCAGAACTCCGCAGTTAAGCGTGCTTGGGCGAGAGTAGTACTAGGATGGGTGACCTCCTGGGAAGTCCTCGTGTTGCACCCCTTTTTTGCTTTTCGTGTCAATTTGGGCCTCCCCTCCTTGGCCGGAGATCGCCTCCCCCTCTCGTTATTCTTTTTTTTTTTTGTTACAGGGGCAACCACTGCAGCGCGATCCACTATATCGGACCCGCGGCGGCCGGCGTACGAGCTCGAGGCGTCGGAACGATGGGCATGGGGCGCACGGGGCCAAAAACCGTGGTCCTAGCATCGAGAATGGCCCAATTTGACCACGCCGGCGGCTCGAAACGGGCTTGCCGGTTTGCCCCGTCGATCAGCCCGTCCCGAGCTTTCCGACGATATATCATAATGGCGAATCGGGCGGGCGGATCGAGAGTTAGGGCCTCGACACGCCAAGCCGGCCCGCTGGAACCTCCATTCCGGAAGGCGCAAATAGTTTCTTCCGCGGATATACTCCGGGTGCGATCATACCAGCGCTAATGCACCGGATCCCATCAGAACTCCGCAGTTAAGCATGCTTGGGCGAGAGTAGTACTAGGAGGGGTGACCTCCTGGGAAGTCCTCGTGTTGCACCCCCTTTTTGCTTTTCGCGTCAATTTGGGCCTCCCCACCTTGGCCGGAGATCGCCTCCCCCTCTCGTTATTCTTTTTTTTTTTTGTTACAGGGGCAACCACTGCAGCGCGATCCACTATATCGGACCCGCGGCGGCCGGCGTACGAGCTCGAGGCGTCGGAACGATGGGCATGGGGCGCACGGGGCCAAAAACCGTGGTCCTAGCATCGAGAATGGCCCAATTTGACCACGCCGGCGGCTCGAAACGGGCTTGCCTGTTTGCCCCGTCGATCAGCCCGTCCCGAGCTTTCCGACGATATATCATAATGGCGAATCGGGCGGGCGGATCGAGAGTTAGGGCCTCGACACGCCAAGCCGGCCCGCTAGAACCTCCATTCCGGAAGGCGCAAATAGTTTCTTCCGCGGATATACTCCGGGTGCGATCATACCAGCGCTAATGCACCGGATCCCATCAGAACTCCGCAGTTAAGCGTGCTTGGGCGAGAGTAGTACTGGGATGGGTGACCTCCTGGGAAGTCCTCGTGTTGCACCCCTTTTTTGCTTTTCGCGTCAATTTGGGCCTCCCCTCATTGGCCGGAGATCGCCTCCCCCTCTCGTTATTCTTTTTTTTTTTGTTACAGGGGCAACCACAGCAGCGCGATCCACTATATCGGACCCGCGGCGGCCGGCGTACGAGCTAGAGGCGTCGGAACGATGGGCATGGGGCGCACGGTGCCAAAAACCGTGGTCCAAACATCGAGAATGGCCAAATTTGACCACGCCGGCGGCTCGAAACGGGCTTGCCCGTTATCCCCGTCGATCAGCCCGTCCCGAGCTTTCCGACGATATATCATAATGGCGAATCGGGCGGGCGGATCGAGAGTTAGGGCCTCGACACGCCAAGCCGGCCTGCTGGAACCTCCATTCCGGAAGGCGCAAATAGTTTCTTCCGCGGATATACTCCGGGTGCGATCATACCAGCGCTAATGCACCGGATCCTATCAGAACTCCGCAGTTAAGCGTGCTTGGGCGAGAGTAGTACTAGGATGGGTGACCTCCTGGGAAGTCCTCGTGTTGCACCCCCTTTTTGCTTTTCGCGTCAATTTGGGCCTCCCCTCCTTGGCCGGAGATCGCCTCCCCCTCTCGTTATTCTTTTTTTTTTTTGTTACAGGGGCAACCACAGCAGCGCGATCCACTATATCGGACCCGCGGCGGCCGGCGTACGAGCTAGAGGCGTCGGAACGATGGGCATGGGGCGCACGGTGCCAAAAACCGTGGTCCTAACATCGAGAATGGCCAAATTTGACCACGCCGGCGGCTCGAAACGGGCTTGCCCGTTATCCTCGTCGATCAGCCCGTCCCGAGCTTTCCGACGATATATCATAATGGCGAATCGGGCGGGCGGATCGAGAGTTAGGGCCTCGACACGCCAAGCCGGCCCGCTGGAACCTAAAATCCGGAAGGCGCAAATAGTTTCTTCCGCGGATAAACTCCGGGTGCGATAATACCAGCGCTAATGCACCGGATCCCATCAGGACTCCGCAGTTAAGCGTGCTTGGGCGAGAGTAGTACTAGGATGGGTGACCTCCTGAGAAGTCCTCGTGTTGCACCCCCTTTTTGCTTTTCGCGTCAATATGGGCCTCCCCTCCTTGGCCGGAGATCGCCTCCCCCACTCGTTGTTCTTTTTTTTTTTTGTTACAGGGTCAACCACTGCAGCGCGATCCACTATATCAGACCCGCGGCGGCCGGCGTACGAGCTCGAGGCGTCGGAACGATGGGCATGGGGCGCACGGCGCCAAAAACCGTGGTCCTAACATCGAGAATGGCCAAATTTGAATACGCCGGCGGCTCGAAACGGGCTTGCCGGTTTGCCCCGTCGATCAGCCCGTCCCGAGCTTTCCGACGATATATCATAATGGCGAATCGGGCGGGCGGATCGAGAGTTAGGGCCTCGACACGCCAAGCCGGCCCGCTGGAACCTCCATTCCGGAAGGCGCAAATAGTTTCTTCCGCGGATATACTCCGGGTGCGATCATACCAGCGCTAATGCACCGGATCCCATCAGAACTCCGCAGTTAAGCATGCTTGGGCGAGAGTAGTACTAGGAGGGGTGACCTCCTGGGAAGTCCTCGTGTTGCACCCCCTTTTTGCTTTTCGCGTCAATTTGGGCCTCCCCACCTTGGCCGGAGATCGCCTCCCCCTCTCGTTATTCTTTTTTTTTTTTGTTACAGGGGCAACCACTGCAGCGCGATCCACTATATCGGACCCGCGGCGGCCGGCGTACGAGCTCGAGGCGTCGGAACGATGGGCATGGGGCGCACGGGGCCAAAAACCGTGGTCCTAGCATCGAGAATGGCCCAATTTGACCACGCCGGCGGCTCGAAACGGGCTTGCCTGTTTGCCCCGTCGATCAGCCCGTCCCGAGCTTTCCGACGATATATCATAATGGCGAATCGGGCGGGCGGATCGAGAGTTAGGGCCTCGACACGCCAAGCCGGCCCGCTAGAACCTCCATTCCGGAAGGCGCAAATAGTTTCTTCCGCGGATATACTCCGGGTGCGATCATACCAGCGCTAATGCACCGGATCCCATCAGAACTCCGCAGTTAAGCGTGCTTGGGCGAGAGTAGTACTGGGATGGGTGACCTCCTGGGAAGTCCTCGTGTTGCACCCCTTTTTTGCTTTTCGCGTCAATTTGGGCCTCCCCTCATTGGCCGGAGATCGCCTCCCCCTCTCGTTATTCTTTTTTTTTTTGTTACAGGGGCAACCACAGCAGCGCGATCCACTATATCGGACCCGCGGCGGCCGGCGTACGAGCTAGAGGCGTCGGAACGATGGGCATGGGGCGCACGGTGCCAAAAACCGTGGTCCAAACATCGAGAATGGCCAAATTTGACCACGCCGGCGGCTCGAAACGGGCTTGCCCGTTATCCCCGTCGATCAGCCCGTCCCGAGCTTTCCGACGATATATCATAATGGCGAATCGGGCGGGCGGATCGAGAGTTAGGGCCTCGACACGCCAAGCCGGCCTGCTGGAACCTCCATTCCGGAAGGCGCAAATAGTTTCTTCCGCGGATATACTCCGGGTGCGATCATACCAGCGCTAATGCACCGGATCCTATCAGAACTCCGCAGTTAAGCGTGCTTGGGCGAGAGTAGTACTAGGATGGGTGACCTCCTGGGAAGTCCTCGTGTTGCACCCCCTTTTTGCTTTTCGCGTCAATTTGGGCCTCCCCTCCTTGGCCGGAGATCGCCTCCCCCTCTCGTTATTCTTTTTTTTTTTTGTTACAGGGGCAACCACAGCAGCGCGATCCACTATATCGGACCCGCGGCGGCCGGCGTACGAGCTAGAGGCGTCGGAACGATGGGCATGGGGCGCACGGTGCCAAAAACCGTGGTCCTAACATCGAGAATGGCCAAATTTGACCACGCCGGCGGCTCGAAACGGGCTTGCCCGTTATCCTCGTCGATCAGCCCGTCCCGAGCTTTCCGACGATATATCATAATGGCGAATCGGGCGGGCGGATCGAGAGTTAGGGCCTCGACACGCCAAGCCGGCCCGCTGGAACCTAAAATCCGGAAGGCGCAAATAGTTTCTTCCGCGGATAAACTCCGGGTGCGATAATACCAGCGCTAATGCACCGGATCCCATCAGGACTCCGCAGTTAAGCGTGCTTGGGCGAGAGTAGTACTAGGATGGGTGACCTCCTGAGAAGTCCTCGTGTTGCACCCCCTTTTTGCTTTTCGCGTCAATATGGGCCTCCCCTCCTTGGCCGGAGATCGCCTCCCCCACTCGTTGTTCTTTTTTTTTTTTGTTACAGGGTCAACCACTGCAGCGCGATCCACTATATCAGACCCGCGGCGGCCGGCGTACGAGCTCGAGGCGTCGGAACGATGGGCATGGGGCGCACGGCGCCAAAAACCGTGGTCCTAACATCGAGAATGGCCAAATTTGAATACGCCGGCGGCTCGAAACGGGCTTGCCGGTTTGCCCCGTCGATCAGCCCGTCCCGAGCTTTCCGACGATATATCATAATGGCGAATCGGGCGGGCGGATCGAGAGTTAGGGCCTCGACACGCCAAGCCGGCCCGCTGGAACCTCCATTCCGGAAGGCGCAAATAGTTTCTTCCGCGGATATACTCCGGGTGCGATCATACCAGCGCTAATGCACCGGATCCCATCAGAACTCCGCTGTTAAGCGTGCTTGGGCGATAGTAGTACTAGGATGGGTGACCTCCTGGGAAGTCCTCGTGTTGCACCCCCTTTTTGCTTTTCGCGTCAATTTGGGCCTCCCCTCCTTGGCCGGAGATCGCCTCCCCCTCTCGTTATTCTTTTTTTTTTTTTGTTACAGGGGCAACCACTGCAGCGCGATCCACTATATCGGACCCGCGGCGGCCGGCGTACGAGCTCGAGGCGTCGGAACGATGGGCATGGGGCGCACGGGGCCAAAAACCGTGGTCCTAGCATCGAAAATGGCCCAATTTGACTACGCCGGCGGCTCGAAACGGGCTTGCCTGTTTGCCCCGTCGATCAGCCCGTCCCGAGCTTTCCGACGATATATCATAATGGCGAATCGGGCGGGCGGATCGAGAGTTAGGGCCTCGACACGCCAAGCCGGCCCGCTGGAACCTCCATTCCGGAAGGCGCAAATAGTTTCTTCCGCGGATATACTCCGGGTGCGATCATACCAGCGCTAATGCACCGGATCCCATCAGAACTCCGCAGTTAAGCGTGCTTGGGCGAGAGTAGTACTGGGATGGGTGACCTCCTGGGAAGTCCTCGTGTTGCACCCCCTTTTTGCTTTTCGCGTCAATTTGGGCCTCCCCTCCTTGGCCGGAGATCGCCTCCCCCTCTCGTTATTCTTTTTTTTTTTGTTACAGGGGCAACCACAGCAGCGCGATCCACTATATCGGACCCGCGGCGGCCGGCGTACCAGCTAGAGGCGTCGGAACGATGGGCATGGGGCGCACGGTGCCAAAAACCGTGGTCCTAACATCGAGAATGGCCAAATTTGACCACGCCGGCGGCTCGAAACGGGCTTGCCCGTTATCCCCGTCGATCAGCCCGTCCCGAGCTTTCCGACGATATATCATAATGGCGAATCGGGCGGGCGGATCGAGAGTTAGGGCCTCGACACGCCAAGCCGGCCTGCTGGAACCTCCATTCCGGAAGGCGCAAATAGTTTCTTCCGCGGATATACTCCGGGTGCGATCATACCAGCGCTAATGCACCGGATCCTATCAGAACTCCGCAGTTAAGCGTGCTTGGGCGAGAGTAGTACTAGGATGGGTGACCTCCTGGGAAGTCCTCGTGTTGCACCCCCTTTTTGCTTTTCGCGTCAATTTGGGCCTCCCCTCCTTGGCCGGAGATCGCCTCCCCCTCTCGTTATTCTTTTTTTTTTTTGTTACAGGGGCAACCACTGCAGCGCGATCCACTATATCGGACCCGCGGCGGCCGGCGTACGAGCTCGAGGCGTCGGAACGATGGGCATGGGGCGCACGGGGCCAAAAACCGTGGTCCTAGCATCGAGAATGGCCCAATTTGACCACGCCGGCGGCTCGAAACGGGCTTGCCGGTTTGCCCCGTCGATCAGCCCGTCCCGAGCTTTCCGACGATATATCATAATGGCGAATCGGGCGGGCGGATCGAGAGTTAGGGCCTCGACACGCCAAGCCGGCCCGCTGGAACCTCCATTCCGGAAGGCGCAAATAGTTTCTTCCGCGGATATACTCCGGGTGCGATCATACCAGCGCTAATGCACCGGATCCCATCAGAACTCCGCAGTTAAGCGTGCTTGGGCGAGAGTAGTACTAGGATGGGTGACCTCCTGGGAAGTCCTCGTGTTGCACCTCCTTTTTGCTTTTCGAGTCAATTTGGGCCTCCCCTCCTTGGCCGGAGATCGCCTCCCCCTCTCGTTATTCTTTTTTTTTTTTGTTACAGGGGCAACCACTGCAGCGCGATCCACTATATCGGACCCGCGGCGGCCGGCGTATGAGCTCGAGGCGTCGGAACGATGGGCATGGGGCGCACGGGGCCAAAAACCGTGGTCCTAGCATCGAGAATGGCCCAATTTGACCACGCCGGCGGCTCGAAACGGGCTTGCCTGTTTGCCCCGTCGATCAGCCCGTCCCGAGCTTTCCGACGATATATCATAATGGCGAATCGGGCGGGCGGATCGAGAGTTAGGGCCTCGACACGCCAAGCCGGCCTGCTGGAACCTCCATTCCGGAAGGCGCAAATAGTTTCTTCCGCGGATATACTCCGGGTGCGATCATACCAGCGCTAATGCACTGGATCCTATCAGAACTCCGCAGTTAAGCGTGCTTGGGCGAGAGTAGTACTAGGATGGGTGACCTCCTGGGAAGTCCTCGTGTTGCACCCCCTTTTTGCTTTTCGCGTCAATTTGGGCCTCCCCTCCTTGGCCGGAGATCGCCTCCCCCTCTCGTTATTCTTTTTTTTTTTTGTTACAGGGGCAACCACTGCAGCGCGATCCACTATATCGGACCCGCGGCGGCCGGCGTACGAGCTCGAGGCGTCGGAACGATGGGCATGGGGCGCACGGGGCCAAAAACCGTGGTCCTAGCATCGAGAATGGCCCAATTTGACCACGCCGGCGGCTCGAAACGGGCTTGCCGGTTTGCCCCGTCGATCAGCCCGTCCCGAGCTTTCCGACGATATATCATAATGGCGAATCGGGCGGGCGGATCGAGAGTTAGGGCCTCGACACGCCAAGCCGGCCCGCTGGAACCTCCATTCCGGAAGGCGCAAATAGTTTCTTCCGCGGATATACTCCGGGTGCGATCATACCAGCGCTAATGCACCGGATCCCATCAGAACTCCGCAGTTAAGCGTGCTTGGGCGAGAGTAGTACTAGGATGGGTGACCTCCTGGGAAGTCCTCGTGTTGCACCTCCTTTTTGCTTTTCGCGTCAATTTGGGCCTCCCCTCCTTGGCCGGAGATCGCCTCCCCCTCTCGTTATTCTTTTTTTTTTTTGTTACAGGGGCAACCACTGCAGCGCGATCCACTATATCGGACCCGCGGCGGCCGGCGTACGAGCTCGAGGCGTCGGAACGATGGGCATGGGGCGCACGGGGCCAAAAACCGTGGTCCTAGCATCGAGAATGGCCCAATTTGACCACGCCGGCGGCTCGAAACGGGCTTGCCTGTTTGCCCCGTCGATCAGCCCGTCCCGAGCTTTCCGACGATATATCATAATGGCGAATCGGGCGGGCGGATCGAGAGTTAGGGCCTCGACACGCCAAGCCGGCCCGCTGGAACCTCCATTCCGGAAGGCGCAAATAGTTTCTTCCGCGGATATACTCCGGGTGCGATCATACCAGCGCTAATGCACCGGATCCCATCAGAACTCCGCAGTTAAGCGTGCTTGGGCGAGAGTAGTACTAGGATGGGTGACCTCCTGGGAAGTCCTCGTGTTGCACCCCTTTTTTGCTTTTCGTGTCAATTTGGGCCTCCCCTCCTTGGCCGGAGATCGCCTCCCCCTCTCGTTATTCTTTTTTTTTTTTGTTACAGGGGCAACCACTGCAGCGCGATCCACTATATCGGACCCGCGGCGGCCGGCGTACGAGCTCGAGGCGTCGGAACGATGGGCATGGGGCGCACGGGGCCAAAAACCGTGGTCCTAGCATCGAGAATGGCCCAATTTGACCACGCCGGCGGCTCGAAACGGGCTTGCCGGTTTGCCCCGTCGATCAGCCCGTCCCGAGCTTTCCGACGATATATCATAATGGCGAATCGGGCGGGCGGATCGAGAGTTAGGGCCTCGACACTCCAAGCCGGCCCGCTGGAACCTCCATTCCGGAAGGCGCAAATAGTTTCTTCCGCGGATATACTCCGGGTGCGATCATACCAGCGCTAATGCACCGGATCCCATCAGAACTCCGCAGTTAAGCGTGCTTGGGCGAGAGTAGTACTAGGATGGTTGACCTCCTGGGAAGTCCTCGTGTTGCACCCCCTTTTTGCTTTTCGCGTCAATTTGGGCCTCCCCTCCTTGGCCGGAGATCGCCTCCCCCTCTCGTTATTCTTTTTTTTTTTGTTACAGGGGCAACCACTTCAGCGCGATCCACTATATCGGACCCGCGGCGGCCGGCGTACGAGCTCGAGGCGTCGGAACGATGGGCATGGGGCGCACGGGGCCAAAAACCGTGGTCCTAGCATCGAGAATGGCCCAATTTGACTACGCCGGCGGCTCGAAACGGGCTTGCCGGTTTGCCCCGTCGATCAGCCCGTCCCGAGCTTTCCGACGATATATCATAATGGCGAATCGGGCGGGCGGATCGAGAGTTAGGGCCTCGACACGCCAAGCCGGCCCGCTGGAACCTCCATTCCGGAAGGCGCAAATTGTTTCTTCCGCGGATATACTCCGGGTGCGATCATACCAGCGCTAATGCACCGGATCCCATCAGAACTCCGCAGTTAAGCGTGCTTGGGCGAGAGTAGTACTAGGATGGGTGACCTCCTGGGAAGTCCTCGTGTTGCACCCCTTTTTTGCTTTTCGTGTCAATTTGGGCCTCCCCTCCTTGGCCGGAGATCGCCTCCCCCTCTCGTTATTCTTTTTTTTTTTTTGTTACAGGGGCAACCACTGCAGCGCGATCCACTATATCGGACCCGCGGCGGCCGGCGTACGAGCTCGAGGCGTCGGAACGATGGGCATGGGGCGCACGGGGCCAAAAACCGTGGTCCTAGCATCGAGAATGGCCCAATTTGACCACGCCGGCGGCTCGAAACGGGCTTGCCGGTTTGCCCCGTCGATCAGCCCGTCCCGAGCTTTCCGACGATATATCATAATGGCGAATCGGGCGGGCGGATCGAGAGTTAGGGCCTCGACACTCCAAGCCGGCCCGCTGGAACCTCCATTCCGGAAGGCGCAAATAGTTTCTTCCGCGGATATACTCCGGGTGCGATCATACCAGCGCTAATGCACCGGATCCCATCAGAACTCCGCAGTTAAGCGTGCTTGGGCGAGAGTAGTACTAGGATGGTTGACCTCCTGGGAAGTCCTCGTGTTGCACCCCCTTTTTGCTTTTCGCGTCAATTTGGGCCTCCCCTCCTTGGCCGGAGATCGCCTCCCCCTCTCGTTATTCTTTTTTTTTTTGTTACAGGGGCAACCACTGCAGCGCGATCCACTATATCGGACCCGCGGCGGCCGGCGTACGAGCTCGAGGCGTCGGAACGATGGGCATGGGGCGCACGGGGCCAAAAACCGTGGTCCTAGCATCGAGAATGGCCCAATTTGACTACGCCGGCGGCTCGAAACGGGCTTGCCGGTTTGCCCCGTCGATCAGCCCGTCCCGAGCTTTCCGATGATATATCATAATGGCGAATCGGGCGGGCGGATCGAGAGTTAGGGCCTCGACACTCCAAGCCGGCCCGCTGGAACCTCCATTGCGGAAGGCGCAAATAGTTTCTACCGCGGATATACTCCGGGTGCGATCATACCAGCGCTAATGCACCGGATCCCATCAGAAGTCCGCAGTTAAGCGTGCTTGGGCGAGAGTAGTACTAGGATGGGTGACCTCCTGGGAAGTCCTCGTGTTGCACCCCCTTTTTGCTTTTCGCGTCAATTTGGGCCTCCCCTCCTTGGCCGGAGATCGCCTCCCCCTCTCGTTATTCTTTTTTTTTTTTGTTACAGGGGCAACCACAGCAGCGCGATCCACTATATCGGACCCGCGGCGGCCGGCGTACGAGCTAGAGGCGTCGGAACGATGGGCATGGGGCGCACGGTGCCAAAAACCGTGGTCCTAACATCGAGAATGGCCAAATTTGACCACGCCGGCGGCTCGAAACGGGCTTGCCCGTTATCCCCGTCGATCAGCCCGTCCCGAGCTTTCCGACGATATATCATAATGGCGAATCGGGCGGGCGGATCGAGAGTTAGGGCCTCGACACGCCAAGCCGGCCCGCTGGAACCTAAAATCCGGAAGGCGCAAATAGTTTCTTCCGCGGATAAACTCCGGGTGCGATAATACCAGCGCTAATGCACCGGATCCCATCAGGACTCCGCAGTTAAGCGTGCTTGGGCGAGAGTAGTACTAGGATGGGTGACCTCCTGAGAAGTCCTCGTGTTGCACCCCCTTTTTGCTTTTCGCGTCAATAAGGGCCTCCCCTCCTTGGCCGGAGATCGCCTCCCCCACTCGTTGTTCTTTTTTTTTTTTGTTACAGGGTCAACCACTGCAGCGCGATCCACTATATCAGACCCGCGGCGGCCGGCGTACGAGCTCGAGGCGTCGGAACGATGGGCATGGGGCGCACGGCGCCAAAAACCGTGGTCCTAACATCGAGAATGGCCAAATTTGAATACGCCGGCGGCTCGAAACGGGCTTGCCGGTTTGCCCCGTCGATCAGCCCGTCCCGAGCTTTCCGACGATATATCATAATGGCGAATCGGGCGGGCGGATCGAGAGTTAGGGCCTCGACACGCCAAGCCGGCCCGCTGGAACCTCCATTCCGGAAGGCGCAAATAGTTTCTTCCGCGGATATACTCCGGGTGCGATCATACTAGCGCTAATGCACCGGATCCCATCAGAACTCCGCAGTTAAGCGTGCTTGGGCGAGAGTAGTACTAGGATGGGTGACCTCCTGGGAAGTCCTCGTGTTGCACCCCCTTTTTGCTTTTCGCGTCAATTTGGGCCTCCCCTCCTTGGCCGGAGATCGCCTCCCCCTCTCGTTATTCTTTTTTTTTTTTGTTACAGGGGCAACCACAGCAGCGCGATCCACTATATCGGACCCGCGGCGGCCGGCGTACGAGCTAGAGGCGTCGGAACGATGGGCATGGGGCGCACGGTGCCAAAAACCGTGGTCCTAACATCGAGAATGGCCAAATTTGACCACGCCGGCGGCTCGAAACGGGCTTGCCCGTTATCCCCGTCGATCAGCCCGTCCCGAGCTTTCCGACGATATATCATAATGGCGAATCGGGCGGGCGGATCGAGAGTTAGGGCCTCGACACGCCAAGCCGGCCCGCTGGAACCTAAAATCCGGAAGGCGCAAATAGTTTCTTCCGCGGATAAACTCCGGGTGCGATAATACCAGCGCTAATGCACCGGATCCCATCAGGACTCCGCAGTTAAGCGTGCTTGGGCGAGAGTAGTACTAGGATGGGTGACCTCCTGAGAAGTCCTCGTGTTGCACCCCCTTTTTGCTTTTCGCGTCAATATGGGCCTCCCCTCCTTGGCCGGAGATCGCCTCCCCCACTCGTTGTTCTTTTTTTTTTTTGTTACAGGGTCAACCACTGCAGCGCGATCCACTATATCAGACCCGCGGCGGCCGGCGTACGAGCTCGAGGCGTCGGAACGATGGGCATGGGGCGCACGGCGCCAAAAACCGTGGTCCTAACATCGAGAATGGCCAAATTTGAATACGCCGGCGGCTCGAAACGGGCTTGCCGGTTTGCCCCGTCGATCAGCCCGTCCCGAGCTTTCCGACGATATATCATAATGGCGAATCGGGCGGGCGGATCGAGAGTTAGGGCCTCGACACGCCAAGCCGGCCCGCTGGAACCTCCATTCCGGAAGGCGCAAATAGTTTCTTCCGCGGATATACTCCGGGTGCGATCATACTAGCGCTAATGCACCGGATCCCATCAGAACTCCGCAGTTAAGCGTGCTTGGGCGAGAGTAGTACTAGGATGGGTGACCTCCTGGGAAGTCCTCGTGTTGCACCCCCTTTTTGCTTTTCGCGTCAATTTGGGCCTCCCCTCCTTGGCCGGAGATCGCCTCCCCCTCTCGTTATTCTTTTTTTTTTTTGTTACAGGGGCAACCACTGCAGCGCGATCCACTATATCGGACCCGCGGCGGCCGGCGTACGAGCTCGAGGCGTCGGAACGATGGGCATGGGGCGCACGGGGCCAAAAACCGTGGTCCTAGCATCGAGAATGGCCCAATTTGACCACGCCGGCGGCTCGAAACGGGCTTGCCGGTTTGCCCCGTCGATCAGCCCGTCCCGAGCTTTCCGACGATATATCATAATGGCGAATCGGGCGGGCGGATCGAGAGTTAGGGCCTCGACACGCCAAGCCGGCCCGCTGGAACCTCCATTCCGGAAGGCGCAAATAGTTTCTTCCGCGGATATACTCCGGGTGCGATCATACCAGCGCTAATGCACCGGATCCCATCAGAACTCCGCAGTTAAGCGTGCTTGGGCGAGAGTAGTACTAGGATGGGTGACCTCCTGGGAAGTCCTCGTGTTGCACCCCTTTTTTGCTTTTCGTGTCAATTTGGGCCTCCCCTCCTTGGCCGGAGATCGCCTCCCCCTCTCGTTATTCTTTTTTTTTTTTGTTACAGGGGCAACCACTGCAGCGCGATCCACTATATCGGACCCGCGGCGGCCGGCGTACGAGCTCGAGGCGTCGGAACGATGGGCATGGGGCGCACGGGGCCAAAAACCGTGGTCCTAGCATCGAGAATGGCCCAATTTGACCACGCCGGCGGCTCGAAACGGGCTTGCCGGTTTGCCCCGTCGATCAGCCCGTCCCGAGCTTTCCGACGATATATCATAATGGCGAATCGGGCGGGCGGATCGAGAGTTAGGGCCTCGACACGCCAAGCCGGCCCGCTGGAACCTCCATTCCGGAAGGCACAAATAGTTTCTTCCGCGGATATACTCCGGGTGCGATCATACCAGCGCTAATGCACCGGATCCCATCAGAACTCCGCAGTTAAGCGTGCTTGGGCGAGAGTAGTACTAGGATGGGTGACCTCCTGGGAAGTCCTCGTGTTGCACCCCCTTTTTGCTTTTCGCGTCAATTTGGGCCTCCCCTCCTTGGCCGGAGATCGCCTCCCCCTCTCGTTATTCTTTTTTTTTTTGTTACAGGGGCAACCACTGCAGCGCGATCCACTATATCGGACCCGCGGCGGCCGGCGTACGAGCTCGAGGCGTCGGAACGATGGGCATGGGGCGCACGGGGCCAAAAACCGTGGTCCTAGCATCGAGAATGGCCCAATTTGACCACACCGGCGGCTCGAAACGGGCTTGCCGGTTTGCCCCGTCGATCAGCCCGTCCCGAGCTTTCCGACGATATATCATAATGGCGAATCGGGCGGGCGGATCGAGAGTTAGGGCCTCGACACGCCAAGCCGGCCCGCTGGAACCTCCATTCCGGAAGGCGCAAATAGTTTCTTCCGCGGATATACTCCGGGTGCGATCATACCAGCGCTAATGCACCGGATCCCATCAGAACTCCGCAGTTAAGCGTGCTTGGGCGAGAGTAGTACTAGGATGGGTGACCTCCTGGGAAGTCCTCGTGTTGCACCCCTTTTTTGCTTTTCGTGTCAATTTGGGCCTCCCCTCCTTGGCCGGAGATCGCCTCCCCCTCTCGTTATTCTTTTTTTTTTTTTGTTACAGGGGCAACCACTGCAGCGCGATCCACTATATCGGACCCGCGGCGGCCGGCGTACGAGCTCGAGGCGTCGGAACGATGGGCATGGGGCGCACGGGGCCAAAAACCGTGGTCCTAGCATCGAGAATGGCCCAATTTGACCACGCCGGCGGCTCGAAACGGGCTTGCCGGTTTGCCCCGTCGATCAGCCCGTCCCGAGCTTTCCGACGATATATCATAATGGCGAATCGGGCGGGCGGATCGAGAGTTAGGGCCTCGACACGCCAAGCCGGCCCGCTGGAACCTCCATTCCGGAAGGCGCAAATAGTTTCTTCCGCGGATATACTCCGGGTGCGATCATACCAGCGCTAATGCACCGGATCCCATCAGAACTCCGCAGTTAAGCGTGCTTGGGCGAGAGTAGTACTAGGATGGGTGACCTCCTGGGAAGTCCTCGTGTTGCACCCCCTTTTTGCTTTTCGCGTCAATTTGGGCCTCCCCTCCTTGGCCGGAGATCGCCTCCCCCTCTCGTTATTCTTTTTTTTTTTGTTACAGGGGCAACCACTGCAGCGCGATCCACTATATCGGACCCGCGGCGGCCGGCGTACGAGCTCGAGGCGTCGGAACGATGGGCATGGGGCGCACGGGGCCAAAAACCGTGGTCCTAGCATCGAGAATGGCCCAATTTGACCACACCGGCGGCTCGAAACGGGCTTGCCGGTTTGCCCCGTCGATCAGCCCGTCCCGAGCTTTCCGACGATATATCATAATGGCGAATCGGGCGGGCGGATCGAGAGTTAGGGCCTCGACACGCCAAGCCGGCCCGCTGGAACCTCCATTCCGGAAGGCGCAAATAGTTTCTTCCGCGGATATACTCCGGGTGCGATCATACCAGCGCTAATGCACCGGATCCCATCAGAACTCCGCAGTTAAGCGTGCTTGGGCGAGAGTAGTACTAGGATGGGTGACCTCCTGGGAAGTCCTCGTGTTGCACCCCCTTTTTGCTTTTCGCGTCAATTTGGGCCTCCCCTCCTTGGCCGGAGATCGCCTCCCCCTCTCGTTATTCTTTTTTTTTTTTGTTACAGGGGCAACCACTGCAGCGCGATCCACTATATCGGACCCGCGGCGGCCGGCGTACGAGCTCGAGGCGTCGGAACGATGGGCATGGGGCGCACGGGGCCAAAAACCGTGGTCCTAGCATCGAGAATGGCCCAATTTGACCACGCCGGCGGCTCGAAACGGGCTTGCCTGTTTGCCCCGTCGATCAGCCCGTCCCGAGCTTTCCGACGATATATCATAATGGCGAATCGGGCGGGCGGATCGAGAGTTAGGGCCTCGACACGCCAAGCCGGCCCGCTGGAACCTCCATTCCGGAAGGCGCAAATAGTTTCTTCCGCGGATATACTCCGGGTGCGATCATACCAGCGCTAATGCACCGGATCCCATCAGAACTCCGCAGTTAAGCGTGCTTGGGCGAGAGTAGTACTAGGATGGGTGACCTCCTGGGAAGTCCTCGTGTTGCACCCCTTTTTTGCTTTTCGTGTCAATTTGGGCCTCCCCTCCTTGGCCGGAGATCGCCTCCCCCTCTCGTTATTCTTTTTTTTTTTTGTTACAGGGGCAACCACTGCAGCGCGATCCACTATATCGGACCCGCGGCGGCCGGCGTACGAGCTCGAGGCGTCGGAACGATGGGCATGGGGCGCACGGGGCCAAAAACCGTGGTCCTAGCATCGAGAATGGCCCAATTTGACCACGCCGGCGGCTCGAAACGGGCTTGCCGGTTTGCCCCGTCGATCAGCCCGTCCCGAGCTTTCCGACGATATATCATAATGGCGAATCGGGCGGGCGGATCGAGAGTTAGGGCCTCGACACGCCAAGCCGGCCCGCTGGAACCTCCATTCCGGAAGGCGCAAATAGTTTCTTCCGCGGATATACTCCGGGTGCGATCATACCAGCGCTAATGCACCGGATCCCATCAGAACTCCGCAGTTAAGCGTGCTTGGGCGAGAGTAGTACTAGGATGGGTGACCTCCTGGGAAGTCCTCGTGTTGCACCTCCTTTTTGCTTTTCGCGTCAATTTGGGCCTCCCCTCCTTGGCCGGAGATCGCCTCCCCCTCTCGTTATTCTTTTTTTTTTTTGTTACAGGGGCAACCACTGCAGCGCGATCCACTATATCGGACCCGCGGCGGCCGGCGTATGAGCTCGAGGCGTCGGAACGATGGGCATGGGGCGCACGGGGCCAAAAACCGTGGTCCTAGCATCGAGAATGGCCCAATTTGACCACGCCGGCGGCTCGAAACGGGCTTGCCTGTTTGCCCCGTCGATCAGCCCGTCCCGAGCTTTCCGACGATATATCATAATGGCGAATCGGGCGGGCGGATCGAGAGTTAGGGCCTCGACACGCCAAGCCGGCCTGCTGGAACCTCCATTCCGGAAGGCGCAAATAGTTTCTTCCGCGGATATACTCCGGGTGCGATCATACCAGCGCTAATGCACTGGATCCTATCAGAACTCCGCAGTTAAGCGTGCTTGGGCGAGAGTAGTACTAGGATGGGTGACCTCCTGGGAAGTCCTCGTGTTGCACCCCCTTTTTGCTTTTCGCGTCAATTTGGGCCTCCCCTCCTTGGCCGGAGATCGCCTCCCCCTCTCGTTATTCTTTTTTTTTTTTGTTACAGGGGCAACCACTGCAGCGCGATCCACTATATCGGACCCGCGGCGGCCGGCGTACGAGCTCGAGGCGTCGGAACGATGGGCATGGGGCGCACGGGGCCAAAAACCGTGGTCCTAGCATCGAGAATGGCCCAATTTGACCACGCCGGCGGCTCGAAACGGGCTTGCCGGTTTGCCCCGTCGATCAGCCCGTCCCGAGCTTTCCGACGATATATCATAATGGCGAATCGGGCGGGCGGATCGAGAGTTAGGGCCTCGACACGCCAAGCCGGCCCGCTGGAACCTCCATTCCGGAAGGCGCAAATAGTTTCTTCCGCGGATATACTCCGGGTGCGATCATACCAGCGCTAATGCACCGGATCCCATCAGAACTCCGCAGTTAAGCGTGCTTGGGCGAGAGTAGTACTAGGATGGGTGACCTCCTGGGAAGTCCTCGTGTTGCACCTCCTTTTTGCTTTTCGCGTCAATTTGGGCCTCCCCTCCTTGGCCGGAGATCGCCTCCCCCTCTCGTTATTCTTTTTTTTTTTTGTTACAGGGGCAACCACTGCAGCGCGATCCACTATATCGGACCCGCGGCGGCCGGCGTACGAGCTCGAGGCGTCGGAACGATGGGCATGGGGCGCACGGCGCCAAAAACCGTGGTCCTAACATCGAGAATGGCCAAATTTGAATACGCCGGCGGCTCGAAACGGGCTTGCCGGTTTGCCCCGTCGATCAGCCCGTCCCGAGCTTTCCGACGATATATCATAATGGCGAATCGGGCGGGCGGATCGAGAGTTAGGGCCTCGACACGCCAAGCCGGCCCGCTGGAACCTCCATTCCGGAAGGCGCAAATAGTTTCTTCCGCGGATATACTCCGGGTGCGATCATACTAGCGCTAATGCACCGGATCCCATCAGAACTCCGCAGTTAAGCGTGCTTGGGCGAGAGTAGTACTAGGATGGGTGACCTCCTGGGAAGTCCTCGTGTTGCACCCCCTTTTTGCTTTTCGCGTCAATTTGGGCCTCCCCTCCTTGGCCGGAGATCGCCTCCCCCTCTCGTTATTCTTTTTTTTTTTTGTTACAGGGGCAACCACAGCAGCGCGATCCACTATATCGGACCCGCGGCGGCCGGCGTACGAGCTAGAGGCGTCGGAACGATGGGCATGGGGCGCACGGTGCCAAAAACCGTGGTCCTAACATCGAGAATGGCCAAATTTGACCACGCCGGCGGCTCGAAACGGGCTTGCCCGTTATCCCCGTCGATCAGCCCGTCCCGAGCTTTCCGACGATATATCATAATGGCGAATCGGGCGGGCGGATCGAGAGTTAGGGCCTCGACACGCCAAGCCGGCCCGCTGGAACCTAAAATCCGGAAGGCGCAAATAGTTTCTTCCGCGGATAAACTCCGGGTGCGATAATACCAGCGCTAATGCACCGGATCCCATCAGGACTCCGCAGTTAAGCGTGCTTGGGCGAGAGTAGTACTAGGATGGGTGACCTCCTGAGAAGTCCTCGTGTTGCACCCCCTTTTTGCTTTTCGCGTCAATATGGGCCTCCCCTCCTTGGCCGGAGATCGCCTCCCCCACTCGTTGTTCTTTTTTTTTTTTGTTACAGGGGCAACCACTGCAGCGCGATCCACTATATCGGACCCGCGGCGGCCGGCGTACGAGCTCGAGGCGTCGGAACGATGGGCATGGGGCGCACGGGGCCAAAAACCGTGGTCCTAGCATCGAGAATGGCCCAATTTGACCACGCCGGCGGCTCGAAACGGGCTTGCCGGTTTGCCCCGTCGATCAGCCCGTCCCGAGCTTTCCGACGATATATCATAATGGCGAATCGGGCGGGCGGATCGAGAGTTAGGGCCTCGACACTCCAAGCCGGCCCGCTGGAACCTCCATTCCGGAAGGCGCAAATAGTTTCTTCCGCGGATATACTCCGGGTGCGATCATACCAGCGCTAATGCACCGGATCCCATCAGAACTCCGCAGTTAAGCGTGCTTGGGCGAGAGTAGTACTAGGATGGTTGACCTCCTGGGAAGTCCTCGTGTTGCACCCCCTTTTTGCTTTTCGCGTCAATTTGGGCCTCCCCTCCTTGGCCGGAGATCGCCTCCCCCTCTCGTTATTCTTTTTTTTTTTGTTACAGGGGCAACCACTGCAGCGCGATCCACTATATCGGACCCGCGGCGGCCGGCGTACGAGCTCGAGGCGTCGGAACGATGGGCATGGGGCGCACGGGGCCAAAAACCGTGGTCCTAGCATCGAGAATGGCCCAATTTGACGACGCCGGCGGCTCGAAACGGGCTTGCCGGTTTGCCCCGTCGATCAGCCCGTCCCGAGCTTTCCGACGATATATCATAATGGCGAATCGGGCGGGCGGATCGAGAGTTAGGGCCTCGACACGCCAAGCCGGCCCGCTGGAACCTCCATTCCGGAAGGCGCAAATAGTTTCTTCCGCGGATATACTCCGGGTGCGATCATACCAGCGCTAATGCACCGGATCCCATCAGAACTCCGCAGTTAAGCGTGCTTGGGCGAGAGTAGTACTAGGATGGGTGACCTCCTGGGAAGTCCTCGTGTTGCACCCCTTTTTTGCTTTTCGTGTCAATTTGGGCCTCCCCTCCTTGGCCGGAGATCGCCTCCCCCTCTCGTTATTCTTTTTTTTTTTTTGTTACAGGGGCAACCACTGCAGCGCGATCCACTATATCGGACCCGCGGCGGCCGGCGTACGAGCTCGAGGCGTCGGAACGATGGGCATGGGGCGCACGGGGCCAAAAACCGTGGTCCTAGCATCGAGAATGGCCCAATTTGACCACGCCGGCGGCTCGAAACGGGCTTGCCGGTTTGCCCCGTCGATCAGCCCGTCCCGAGCTTTCCGACGATATATCATAATGGCGAATCGGGCGGGCGGATCGAGAGTTAGGGCCTCGACACTCCAAGCCGGCCCGCTGGAACCTCCATTCCGGAAGGCGCAAATAGTTTCTTCCGCGGATATACTCCGGGTGCGATCATACCAGCGCTAATGCACCGGATCCCATCAGAACTCCGCAGTTAAGCGTGCTTGGGCGAGAGTAGTACTAGGATGGTTGACCTCCTGGGAAGTCCTCGTGTTGCACCCCCTTTTTGCTTTTCGCGTCAATTTGGGCCTCCCCTCCTTGGCCGGAGATCGCCTCCCCCTCTCGTTATTCTTTTTTTTTTTGTTACAGGGGCAACCACTGCAGCGCGATCCACTATATCGGACCCGCGGCGGCCGGCGTACGAGCTCGAGGCGTCGGAACGATGGGCATGGGGCGCACGGGGCCAAAAACCGTGGTCCTAGCATCGAGAATGGCCCAATTTGACTACGCCGGCGGCTCGAAACGGGCTTGCCGGTTTGCCCCGTCGATCAGCCCGTCCCGAGCTTTCCGATGATATATCATAATGGCGAATCGGGCGGGCGGATCGAGAGTTAGGGCCTCGACACTCCAAGCCGGCCCGCTGGAACCTCCATTGCGGAAGGCGCAAATAGTTTCTACCGCGGATATACTCCGGGTGCGATCATACCAGCGCTAATGCACCGGATCCCATCAGAAGTCCGCAGTTAAGCGTGCTTGGGCGAGAGTAGTACTAGGATGGGTGACCTCCTGGGAAGTCCTCGTGTTGCACCCCCTTTTTGCTTTTCGCGTCAATTTGGGCCTCCCCTCCTTGGCCGGAGATCGCCTCCCCCTCTCGTTATTCTTTTTTTTTTTTTGTTACAGGGGCAACCACAGCAGCGCGATCCACTATATCGGACCCGCGGCGGCCGGCGTACGAGCTAGAGGCGTCGGAACGATGGGCATGGGGCGCACGGTGCCAAAAACCGTGGTCCTAACATCGAGAATGGCCAAATTTGACCACGCCGGCGGCTCGAAACGGGCTTGCCCGTTATCCCCGTCGATCAGCCCGTCCCGAGCTTTCCGACGATATATCATAATGGCGAATCGGGCGGGCGGATCGAGAGTTAGGGCCTCGACACGCCAAGCCGGCCCGCTGGAACCTAAAATCCGGAAGGCGCAAATAGTTTCTTCCGCGGATAAACTCCGGGTGCGATAATACCAGCGCTAATGCACCGGATCCCATCAGGACTCCGCAGTTAAGCGTGCTTGGGCGAGAGTAGTACTAGGATGGGTGACCTCCTGAGAAGTCCTCGTGTTGCACCCCCTTTTTGCTTTTCGCGTCAATAAGGGCCTCCCCTCCTTGGCCGGAGATCGCCTCCCCCACTCGTTGTTCTTTTTTTTTTTTGTTACAGGGTCAACCACTGCAGCGCGATCCACTATATCAGACCCGCGGCGGCCGGCGTACGAGCTCGAGGCGTCGGAACGATGGGCATGGGGCGCACGGCGCCAAAAACCGTGGTCCTAACATCGAGAATGGCCAAATTTGAATACGCCGGCGGCTCGAAACGGGCTTGCCGGTTTGCCCCGTCGATCAGCCCGTCCCGAGCTTTCCGACGATATATCATAATGGCGAATCGGGCGGGCGGATCGAGAGTTAGGGCCTCGACACGCCAAGCCGGCCCGCTGGAACCTCCATTCCGGAAGGCGCAAATAGTTTCTTCCGCGGATATACTCCGGGTGCGATCATACTAGCGCTAATGCACCGGATCCCATCAGAACTCCGCAGTTAAGCGTGCTTGGGCGAGAGTAGTACTAGGATGGGTGACCTCCTGGGAAGTCCTCGTGTTGCACCCCCTTTTTGCTTTTCGCGTCAATTTGGGCCTCCCCTCCTTGGCCGGAGATCGCCTCCCCCTCTCGTTATTCTTTTTTTTTTTTGTTACAGGGGCAACCACAGCAGCGCGATCCACTATATCGGACCCGCGGCGGCCGGCGTACGAGCTAGAGGCGTCGGAACGATGGGCATGGGGCGCACGGTGCCAAAAACCGTGGTCCTAACATCGAGAATGGCCAAATTTGACCACGCCGGCGGCTCGAAACGGGCTTGCCCGTTATCCCCGTCGATCAGCCCGTCCCGAGCTTTCCGACGATATATCATAATGGCGAATCGGGCGGGCGGATCGAGAGTTAGGGCCTCGACACGCCAAGCCGGCCCGCTGGAACCTAAAATCCGGAAGGCGCAAATAGTTTCTTCCGCGGATAAACTCCGGGTGCGATAATACCAGCGCTAATGCACCGGATCCCATCAGGACTCCGCAGTTAAGCGTGCTTGGGCGAGAGTAGTACTAGGATGGGTGACCTCCTGAGAAGTCCTCGTGTTGCACCCCCTTTTTGCTTTTCGCGTCAATATGGGCCTCCCCTCCTTGGCCGGAGATCGCCTCCCCCACTCGTTGTTCTTTTTTTTTTTTGTTACAGGGTCAACCACTGCAGCGCGATCCACTATATCAGACCCGCGGCGGCCGGCGTACGAGCTCGAGGCGTCGGAACGATGGGCATGGGGCGCACGGCGCCAAAAACCGTGGTCCTAACATCGAGAATGGCCAAATTTGAATACGCCGGCGGCTCGAAACGGGCTTGCCGGTTTGCCCCGTCGATCAGCCCGTCCCGAGCTTTCCGACGATATATCATAATGGCGAATCGGGCGGGCGGATCGAGAGTTAGGGCCTCGACACGCCAAGCCGGCCCGCTGGAACCTCCATTCCGGAAGGCGCAAATAGTTTCTTCCGCGGATATACTCCGGGTGCGATCATACTAGCGCTAATGCACCGGATCCCATCAGAACTCCGCAGTTAAGCGTGCTTGGGCGAGAGTAGTACTAGGATGGGTGACCTCCTGGGAAGTCCTCGTGTTGCACCCCCTTTTTGCTTTTCGCGTCAATTTGGGCCTCCCCTCCTTGGCCGGAGATCGCCTCCCCCTCTCGTTATTCTTTTTTTTTTTTGTTACAGGGGCAACCACTGCAGCGCGATCCACTATATCGGACCCGCGGCGGCCGGCGTACGAGCTCGAGGCGTCGGAACGATGGGCATGGGGCGCACGGGGCCAAAAACCGTGGTCCTAGCATCGAGAATGGCCCAATTTGACCACGCCGGCGGCTCGAAACGGGCTTGCCGGTTTGCCCCGTCGATCAGCCCGTCCCGAGCTTTCCGACGATATATCATAATGGCGAATCGGGCGGGCGGATCGAGAGTTAGGGCCTCGACACGCCAAGCCGGCCCGCTGGAACCTCCATTCCGGAAGGCGCAAATAGTTTCTTCCGCGGATATACTCCGGGTGCGATCATACCAGCGCTAATGCACCGGATCCCATCAGAACTCCGCAGTTAAGCGTGCTTGGGCGAGAGTAGTACTAGGATGGGTGACCTCCTGGGAAGTCCTCGTGTTGCACCCCTTTTTTGCTTTTCGTGTCAATTTGGGCCTCCCCTCCTTGGCCGGAGATCGCCTCCCCCTCTCGTTATTCTTTTTTTTTTTTGTTACAGGGGCAACCACTGCAGCGCGATCCACTATATCGGACCCGCGGCGGCCGGCGTACGAGCTCGAGGCGTCGGAACGATGGGCATGGGGCGCACGGGGCCAAAAACCGTGGTCCTAGCATCGAGAATGGCCCAATTTGACCACGCCGGCGGCTCGAAACGGGCTTGCCGGTTTGCCCCGTCGATCAGCCCGTCCCGAGCTTTCCGACGATATATCATAATGGCGAATCGGGCGGGCGGATCGAGAGTTAGGGCCTCGACACGCCAAGCCGGCCCGCTGGAACCTCCATTCCGGAAGGCGCAAATAGTTTCTTCCGCGGATATACTCCGGGTGCGATCATACCAGCGCTAATGCACCGGATCCCATCAGAACTCCGCAGTTAAGCGTGCTTGGGCGAGAGTAGTACTAGGATGGGTGACCTCCTGGGAAGTCCTCGTGTTGCACCCCCTTTTTGCTTTTCGCGTCAATTTGGGCCTCCCCTCCTTGGCCGGAGATCGCCTCCCCCTCTCGTTATTCTTTTTTTTTTTGTTACAGGGGCAACCACTGCAGCGCGATCCACTATATCGGACCCGCGGCGGCCGGCGTACGAGCTCGAGGCGTCGGAACGATGGGCATGGGGCGCACGGGGCCAAAAACCGTGGTCCTAGCATCGAGAATGGCCCAATTTGACCACACCGGCGGCTCGAAACGGGCTTGCCGGTTTGCCCCGTCGATCAGCCCGTCCCGAGCTTTCCGACGATATATCATAATGGCGAATCGGGCGGGCGGATCGAGAGTTAGGGCCTCGACACGCCAAGCCGGCCCGCTGGAACCTCCATTCCGGAAGGCGCAAATAGTTTCTTCCGCGGATATACTCCGGGTGCGATCATACCAGCGCTAATGCACCGGATCCCATCAGAACTCCGCAGTTAAGCGTGCTTGGGCGAGAGTAGTACTAGGATGGGTGACCTCCTGGGAAGTCCTCGTGTTGCACCCCTTTTTTGCTTTTCGTGTCAATTTGGGCCTCCCCTCCTTGGCCGGAGATCGCCTCCCCCTCTCGTTATTCTTTTTTTTTTTTTGTTACAGGGGCAACCACTGCAGCGCGATCCACTATATCGGACCCGCGGCGGCCGGCGTACGAGCTCGAGGCGTCGGAACGATGGGCATGGGGCGCACGGGGCCAAAAACCGTGGTCCTAGCATCGAGAATGGCCCAATTTGACCACGCCGGCGGCTCGAAACGGGCTTGCCGGTTTGCCCCGTCGATCAGCCCGTCCCGAGCTTTCCGACGATATATCATAATGGCGAATCGGGCGGGCGGATCGAGAGTTAGGGCCTCGACACGCCAAGCCGGCCCGCTGGAACCTCCATTCCGGAAGGCGCAAATAGTTTCTTCCGCGGATATACTCCGGGTGCGATCATACCAGCGCTAATGCACCGGATCCCATCAGAACTCCGCAGTTAAGCGTGCTTGGGCGAGAGTAGTACTAGGATGGGTGACCTCCTGGGAAGTCCTCGTGTTGCACCCCCTTTTTGCTTTTCGCGTCAATTTGGGCCTCCCCTCCTTGGCCGGAGATCGCCTCCCCCTCTCGTTATTCTTTTTTTTTTTGTTACAGGGGCAACCACTGCAGCGCGATCCACTATATCGGACCCGCGGCGGCCGGCGTACGAGCTCGAGGCGTCGGAACGATGGGCATGGGGCGCACGGGGCCAAAAACCGTGGTCCTAGCATCGAGAATGGCCCAATTTGACCACACCGGCGGCTCGAAACGGGCTTGCCGGTTTGCCCCGTCGATCAGCCCGTCCCGAGCTTTCCGACGATATATCATAATGGCGAATCGGGCGGGCGGATCGAGAGTTAGGGCCTCGACACGCCAAGCCGGCCCGCTGGAACCTCCATTCCGGAAGGCGCAAATAGTTTCTTCCGCGGATATACTCCGGGTGCGATCATACCAGCGCTAATGCACCGGATCCCATCAGAACTCCGCAGTTAAGCGTGCTTGGGCGAGAGTAGTACTAGGATGGGTGACCTCCTGGGAAGTCCTCGTGTTGCACCCCCTTTTTGCTTTTCGCGTCAATTTGGGCCTCCCCTCCTTGGCCGGAGATCGCCTCCCCCTCTCGTTATTCTTTTTTTTTTTTGTTACAGGGGCAACCACTGCAGCGCGATCCACTATATCGGACCCGCGGCGGCCGGCGTACGAGCTCGAGGCGTCGGAACGATGGGCATGGGGCGCACGGGGCCAAAAACCGTGGTCCTAGCATCGAGAATGGCCCAATTTGACCACGCCGGCGGCTCGAAACGGGCTTGCCTGTTTGCCCCGTCGATCAGCCCGTCCCGAGCTTTCCGACGATATATCATAATGGCGAATCGGGCGGGCGGATCGAGAGTTAGGGCCTCGACACGCCAAGCCGGCCCGCTGGAACCTCCATTCCGGAAGGCGCAAATAGTTTCTTCCGCGGATATACTCCGGGTGCGATCATACCAGCGCTAATGCACCGGATCCCATCAGAACTCCGCAGTTAAGCGTGCTTGGGCGAGAGTAGTACTAGGATGGGTGACCTCCTGGGAAGTCCTCGTGTTGCACCCCTTTTTTGCTTTTCGTGTCAATTTGGGCCTCCCCTCCTTGGCCGGAGATCGCCTCCCCCTCTCGTTATTCTTTTTTTTTTTTGTTACAGGGGCAACCACTGCAGCGCGATCCACTATATCGGACCCGCGGCGGCCGGCGTACGAGCTCGAGGCGTCGGAACGATGGGCATGGGGCGCACGGGGCCAAAAACCGTGGTCCTAGCATCGAGAATGGCCCAATTTGACCACGCCGGCGGCTCGAAACGGGCTTGCCGGTTTGCCCCGTCGATCAGCCCGTCCCGAGCTTTCCGACGATATATCATAATGGCGAATCGGGCGGGCGGATCGAGAGTTAGGGCCTCGACACGCCAAGCCGGCCCGCTGGAACCTCCATTCCGGAAGGCGCAAATAGTTTCTTCCGCGGATATACTCCGGGTGCGATCATACCAGCGCTAATGCACCGGATCCCATCAGAACTCCGCAGTTAAGCGTGCTTGGGCGAGAGTAGTACTAGGATGGGTGACCTCCTGGGAAGTCCTCGTGTTGCACCCCCTTTTTGCTTTTCGCGTCAATTTGGGCCTCCCCTCCTTGGCCGGAGATCGCCTCCCCCTCTCGTTATTCTTTTTTTTTTTGTTACAGGGGCAACCACTGCAGCGCGATCCACTATATCGGACCCGCGGCGGCCGGCGTACGAGCTCGAGGCGTCGGAACGATGGGCATGGGGCGCACGGGGCCAAAAACCGTGGTCCTAGCATCGAGAATGGCCCAATCTGACCACACCGGCGGCTCGAAACGGGCTTGCCGGTTTGCCCCGTCGATCAGCCCGTCCCGAGCTTTCCGACGATATATCATAATGGCGAATCGGGCGGGCGGATCGAGAGTTAGGGCCTCGACACGCCAAGCCGGCCCGCTGGAACCTCCATTCCGGAAGGCGCAAATAGTTTCTTCCGCGGATATACTCCGGGTGCGATCATACCAGCGCTAATGCACCGGATCCCATCAGAACTCCGCAGTTAAGCGTGCTTGGGCGAGAGTAGTACTAGGATGGGTGACCTCCTGGGAAGTCCTCGTGTTGCACCCCCTTTTTGCTTTTCGCGTCAATTTGGGCCTCCCCTCCTTGGCCGGAGATCGCCTCCCCCTCTCGTTATTCTTTTTTTTTTTTGTTACAGGGGCAACCACTGCAGCGCGATCCACTATATCGGACCCGCGGCGGCCGGCGTACGAGCTCGAGGCGTCGGAACGATGGGCATGGGGCGCACGGGGCCAAAAACCGTGGTCCTAGCATCAAGAATGGCCCAATTTGACCACGCCGGCGGCTCGAAACGGGCTTGCCTGTTTGCCCCGTCGATCAGCCCGTCCCGAGCTTTCCGACGATATATCATAATGGCGAATCGGGCGGGCGGATCGAGAGTTAGGGCCTCGACACGCCAAGCCGGCCTGCTGAAACCTCCATTCCGGAAGGCGCAAATAGTTTCTTCCGCGGATATACTCCGGGTGCGATCATACCAGCGCTAATGCACCGGATCCCATCAGAACTCCGCAGTTAAGCGTGCTTGGGCGAGAGTAGTACTAGGATGGGTGACCTCCTGGGAAGTCCTCGTGTTGCACCCCTTTTTTGCTTTTCGTGTCAATTTGGGCCTCCCCTCCTTGGCCGGAGATCGCCTCCCCCTCTCGTTATTCTTTTTTTTTTTTGTTACAGGGGCAACCACTGCAGCGCGATCCACTATATCGGACCCGCGGCGGCCGGCGTACGAGCTCGAGGCGTCGGAACGATGGGCATGGGGCGCACGGGGCCAAAAACCGTGGTCCTAGCATCGAGAATGGCCCAATTTGACCACGCCGGCGGCTCGAAACGGGCTTGCCGGTTTGCCCCGTCGATCAGCCCGTCCCGAGCTTTCCGACGATATATCATAATGGCGAATCGGGCGGGCGGATCGAGAGTTAGGGCCTCGACACGCCAAGCCGGCCCGCTGGAACCTCCATTCCGGAAGGCGCAAATAGTTTCTTCCGCGGATATACTCCGGGTGCGATCATACCAGCGCTAATGCACCGGATCCCATCAGAACTCCGCAGTTAAGCATGCTTGGGCGAGAGTAGTACTAGGAGGGGTGACCTCCTGGGAAGTCCTCGTGTTGCACCCCCTTTTTGCTTTTCGCGTCAATTTGGGCCTCCCCACCTTGGCCGGAGATCGCCTCCCCCTCTCGTTATTCTTTTTTTTTTTTGTTACAGGGGCAACCACTGCAGCGCGATCCACTATATCGGACCCGCGGCGGCCGGCGTACGAGCTCGAGGCGTCGGAACGATGGGCATGGGGCGCACGGGGCCAAAAACCGTGGTCCTAGCATCGAGAATGGCCCAATTTGACCACGCCGGCGGCTCGAAACGGGCTTGCCTGTTTGCCCCGTCGATCAGCCCGTCCCGAGCTTTCCGACGATATATCATAATGGCGAATCGGGCGGGCGGATCGAGAGTTAGGGCCTCGACACGCCAAGCCGGCCCGCTAGAACCTCCATTCCGGAAGGCGCAAATAGTTTCTTCCGCGGATATACTCCGGGTGCGATCATACCAGCGCTAATGCACCGGATCCCATCAGAACTCCGCAGTTAAGCGTGCTTGGGCGAGAGTAGTACTGGGATGGGTGACCTCCTGGGAAGTCCTCGTGTTGCACCCCTTTTTTGCTTTTCGCGTCAATTTGGGCCTCCCCTCCTTGGCCGGAGATCGCCTCCCCCTCTCGTTATTCTTTTTTTTTTTGTTACAGGGGCAACCACAGCAGCGCGATCCACTATATCGGACCCGCGGCGGCCGGCGTACGAGCTAGAGGCGTCGGAACGATGGGCATGGGGCGCACGGTGCCAAAAACCGTGGTCCAAACATCGAGAATGGCCAAATTTGACCACGCCGGCGGCTCGAAACGGGCTTGCCCGTTATCCCCGTCGATCAGCCCGTCCCGAGCTTTCCGACGATATATCATAATGGCGAATCGGGCGGGCGGATCGAGAGTTAGGGCCTCGACACGCCAAGCCGGCCTGCTGGAACCTCCATTCCGGAAGGCGCAAATAGTTTCTTCCGCGGATATACTCCGGGTGCGATCATACCAGCGCTAATGCACCGGATCCTATCAGAACTCCGCAGTTAAGCGTGCTTGGGCGAGAGTAGTACTAGGATGGGTGACCTCCTGGGAAGTCCTCGTGTTGCACCCCCTTTTTGCTTTTCGCGTCAATTTGGGCCTCCCCTCCTTGGCCGGAGATCGCCTCCCCCTCTCGTTATTCTTTTTTTTTTTTGTTACAGGGGCAACCACAGCAGCGCGATCCACTATATCGGACCCGCGGCGGCCGGCGTACGAGCTAGAGGCGTCGGAACGATGGGCATGGGGCGCACGGTGCCAAAAACCGTGGTCCTAACATCGAGAATGGCCAAATTTGACCACGCCGGCGGCTCGAAACGGGCTTGCCCGTTATCCTCGTCGATCAGCCCGTCCCGAGCTTTCCGACGATATATCATAATGGCGAATCGGGCGGGCGGATCGAGAGTTAGGGCCTCGACACGCCAAGCCGGCCCGCTGGAACCTAAAATCCGGAAGGCGCAAATAGTTTCTTCCGCGGATAAACTCCGGGTGCGATAATACCAGCGCTAATGCACCGGATCCCATCAGGACTCCGCAGTTAAGCGTGCTTGGGCGAGAGTAGTACTAGGATGGGTGACCTCCTGAGAAGTCCTCGTGTTGCACCCCCTTTTTGCTTTTCGCGTCAATATGGGCCTCCCCTCCTTGGCCGGAGATCGCCTCCCCCACTCGTTGTTCTTTTTTTTTTTTGTTACAGGGTCAACCACTGCAGCGCGATCCACTATATCAGACCCGCGGCGGCCGGCGTACGAGCTCGAGGCGTCGGAACGATGGGCATGGGGCGCACGGCGCCAAAAACCGTGGTCCTAACATCGAGAATGGCCAAATTTGAATACGCCGGCGGCTCGAAACGGGCTTGCCGGTTTGCCCCGTCGATCAGCCCGTCCCGAGCTTTCCGACGATATATCATAATGGCGAATCGGGCGGGCGGATCGAGAGTTAGGGCCTCGACACGCCAAGCCGGCCCGCTGGAACCTCCATTCCGGAAGGCGCAAATAGTTTCTTCCGCGGATATACTCCGGGTGCGATCATACCAGCGCTAATGCACCGGATCCCATCAGAACTCCGCTGTTAAGCGTGCTTGGGCGATAGTAGTACTAGGATGGGTGACCTCCTGGGAAGTCCTCGTGTTGCACCCCCTTTTTGCTTTTCGCGTCAATTTGGGCCTCCCCTCCTTGGCCGGAGATCGCCTCCCCCTCTCGTTATTCTTTTTTTTTTTTTGTTACAGGGGCAACCACTGCAGCGCGATCCACTATATCGGACCCGCGGCGGCCGGCGTACGAGCTCGAGGCGTCGGAACGATGGGCATGGGGCGCACGGGGCCAAAAACCGTGGTCCTAGCATCGAAAATGGCCCAATTTGACTACGCCGGCGGCTCGAAACGGGCTTGCCTGTTTGCCCCGTCGATCAGCCCGTCCCGAGCTTTCCGACGATATATCATAATGGCGAATCGGGCGGGCGGATCGAGAGTTAGGGCCTCGACACGCCAAGCCGGCCCGCTGGAACCTCCATTCCGGAAGGCGCAAATAGTTTCTTCCGCGGATATACTCCGGGTGCGATCATACCAGCGCTAATGCACCGGATCCCATCAGAACTCCGCAGTTAAGCGTGCTTGGGCGAGAGTAGTACTGGGATGGGTGACCTCCTGGGAAGTCCCCGTGTTGCACCCCCTTTTTGCTTTTCGCGTCAATTTGGGCCTCCCCTCCTTGGCCGGAGATCGCCTCCCCCTCTCGTTATTCTTTTTTTTTTTGTTACAGGGGCAACCACAGCAGCGCGATCCACTATATCGGACCCGCGGCGGCCGGCGTACGAGCTAGAGGCGTCGGAACGATGGGCATGGGGCGCACGGTGCCAAAAACCGTGGTCCTAACATCGAGAATGGCCAAATTTGACCACGCCGGCGGCTCGAAACGGGCTTGCCCGTTATCCCCGTCGATCAGCCCGTCCCGAGCTTTCCGACGATATATCATAATGGCGAATCGGGCGGGCGGATCGAGAGTTAGGGCCTCGACACGCCAAGCCGGCCTGCTGGAACCTCCATTCCGGAAGGCGCAAATAGTTTCTTCCGCGGATATACTCCGGGTGCGATCATACCAGCGCTAATGCACCGGATCCTATCAGAACTCCGCAGTTAAGCGTGCTTGGGCGAGAGTAGTACTAGGATGGGTGACCTCCTGGGAAGTCCTCGTGTTGCACCCCCTTTTTGCTTTTCGCGTCAATTTGGGCCTCCCCTCCTTGGCCGGAGATCGCCTCCCCCTCTCGTTATTCTTTTTTTTTTTGTTACAGGGGCAACCACTGCAGCGCGATCCACTATATCGGACCCGCGGCGGCCGGCGTACGAGCTCGAGGCGTCGGAACGATGGGCATGGGGCGCACGGGGCCAAAAACCGTGGTCCTAGCATCGAGAATGGCCCAATTTGACCACGCCGGCGGCTCGAAACGGGCTTGCCGGTTTGCCCCGTCGATCAGCCCGTCCCGAGCTTTCCGACGATATATCATAATGGCGAATCGGGCGGGCGGATCGAGAGTTAGGGCCTCGACACGCCAAGCCGGCCCGCTGGAACCTCCATTCCGGAAGGCGCAAATAGTTTCTTCCGCGGATATACTCCGGGTGCGATCATACCAGCGCTAATGCACCGGATCCCATCAGAACTCCGCAGTTAAGCGTGCTTGGGCGAGAGTAGTACTAGGATGGGTGACCTCCTGGGAAGTATTCGTGTTGCACCTCCTTTTTGCTTTTCGCGTCAATTTGGGCCTCCCCTCCTTGGCCGGAGATCGCCTCCCCCTCTCGTTATTCTTTTTTTTTTTTGTTACAGGGGCAACCACTGCAGCGCGATCCACTATATCGGACCCGCGGCGGCCGGCGTATGAGCTCGAGGCGTCGGAACGATGGGCATGGGGCGCACGGGGCCAAAAACCGTGGTCCTAGCATCGAGAATGGCCCAATTTGACCACGCCGGCGGCTCGAAACGGGCTTGCCGGTTTGCCCCGTCGATCAGCCCGTCCCGAGCTTTCCGACGATATATCATAATGGCGAATCGGGCGGGCGGATCGAGAGTTAGGGCCTCGACACGCCAAGCCGGCCCGCTGGAACCTCCATTCCGGAAGGCGCAAATAGTTTCTTCCGCGGATATACTCCGGGTGCGATCATACCAGCGCTAATGCACCGGATCCCATCAGAACTCCGCAGTTAAGCGTGCTTGGGCGAGAGTAGTACTAGGATGGGTGACCTCCTGGGAAGTCCTCGTGTTGCACCCCCTTTTTGCTTTTCGCGTCAATTTGGGCCTCCCCTCCTTGGCCGGAGATCGCCTCCCCCTCTCGTTATTCTTTTTTTTTTTGTTACAGGGGCAACCACTGCAGCGCGATCCACTATATCGGACCCGCGGCGGCCGGCGTACGAGCTCGAGGCGTCGGAACGATGGGCATGGGGCGCACGGGGCCAAAAACCGTGGTCCTAGCATCGAGAATGGCCCAATTTGACCACGCCGGCGGCTCGAAACGGGCTTGCCGGTTTGCCCCGTCGATCAGCCCGTCCCGAGCTTTCCGACGATATATCATAATGGCGAATCGGGCGGGCGGATCGAGAGTTAGGGCCTCGACACGCCAAGCCGGCCCGCTGGAACCTCCATTCCGGAAGGCGCAAATAGTTTCTTCCGCGGATATACTCCGGGTGCGATCATACCAGCGCTAATGCACCGGATCCCATCAGAACTCCGCAGTTAAGCGTGCTTGGGCGAGAGTAGTACTAGGATGGGTGACCTCCTGGGAAGTCCTCGTGTTGCACCCCCTTTTTGCTTTTCGCGTCAATTTGGGCCTCCCCTCCTTGGCCGGAGATCGCCTCCCCCTCTCGTTATTCTTTTTTTTTTTGTTACAGGGGCAACCACTGCAGCGCGATCCACTATATCGGACCCGCGGCGGCCGGCGTACGAGCTCGAGGCGTCGGAACGATGGGCATGGGGCGCACGGGGCCAAAAACCGTGGTCCTAGCATCGAGAATGGCCCAATCTGACCACACCGGCGGCTCGAAACGGGCTTGCCGGTTTGCCCCGTCGATCAGCCCGTCCCGAGCTTTCCGACGATATATCATAATGGCGAATCGGGCGGGCGGATCGAGAGTTAGGGCCTCGACACGCCAAGCCGGCCCGCTGGAACCTCCATTCCGGAAGGCGCAAATAGTTTCTTCCGCGGATATACTCCGGGTGCGATCATACCAGCGCTAATGCACCGGATCCCATCAGAACTCCGCAGTTAAGCGTGCTTGGGCGAGAGTAGTACTAGGATGGGTGACCTCCTGGGAAGTCCTCGTGTTGCACCCCCTTTTTGCTTTTCGCGTCAATTTGGGCCTCCCCTCCTTGGCCGGAGATCGCCTCCCCCTCTCGTTATTCTTTTTTTTTTTTGTTACAGGGGCAACCACTGCAGCGCGATCCACTATATCGGACCCGCGGCGGCCGGCGTACGAGCTCGAGGCGTCGGAACGATGGGCATGGGGCGCACGGGGCCAAAAACCGTGGTCCTAGCATCAAGAATGGCCCAATTTGACCACGCCGGCGGCTCGAAACGGGCTTGCCTGTTTGCCCCGTCGATCAGCCCGTCCCGAGCTTTCCGACGATATATCATAATGGCGAATCGGGCGGGCGGATCGAGAGTTAGGGCCTCGACACGCCAAGCCGGCCTGCTGAAACCTCCATTCCGGAAGGCGCAAATAGTTTCTTCCGCGGATATACTCCGGGTGCGATCATACCAGCGCTAATGCACCGGATCCCATCAGAACTCCGCAGTTAAGCGTGCTTGGGCGAGAGTAGTACTAGGATGGGTGACCTCCTGGGAAGTCCTCGTGTTGCACCCCTTTTTTGCTTTTCGTGTCAATTTGGGCCTCCCCTCCTTGGCCGGAGATCGCCTCCCCCTCTCGTTATTCTTTTTTTTTTTTGTTACAGGGGCAACCACTGCAGCGCGATCCACTATATCGGACCCGCGGCGGCCGGCGTACGAGCTCGAGGCGTCGGAACGATGGGCATGGGGCGCACGGGGCCAAAAACCGTGGTCCTAGCATCGAGAATGGCCCAATTTGACCACGCCGGCGGCTCGAAACGGGCTTGCCGGTTTGCCCCGTCGATCAGCCCGTCCCGAGCTTTCCGACGATATATCATAATGGCGAATCGGGCGGGCGGATCGAGAGTTAGGGCCTCGACACGCCAAGCCGGCCCGCTGGAACCTCCATTCCGGAAGGCGCAAATAGTTTCTTCCGCGGATATACTCCGGGTGCGATCATACCAGCGCTAATGCACCGGATCCCATCAGAACTCCGCAGTTAAGCATGCTTGGGCGAGAGTAGTACTAGGAGGGGTGACCTCCTGGGAAGTCCTCGTGTTGCACCCCCTTTTTGCTTTTCGCGTCAATTTGGGCCTCCCCACCTTGGCCGGAGATCGCCTCCCCCTCTCGTTATTCTTTTTTTTTTTTGTTACAGGGGCAACCACTGCAGCGCGATCCACTATATCGGACCCGCGGCGGCCGGCGTACGAGCTCGAGGCGTCGGAACGATGGGCATGGGGCGCACGGGGCCAAAAACCGTGGTCCTAGCATCGAGAATGGCCCAATTTGACCACGCCGGCGGCTCGAAACGGGCTTGCCTGTTTGCCCCGTCGATCAGCCCGTCCCGAGCTTTCCGACGATATATCATAATGGCGAATCGGGCGGGCGGATCGAGAGTTAGGGCCTCGACACGCCAAGCCGGCCCGCTAGAACCTCCATTCCGGAAGGCGCAAATAGTTTCTTCCGCGGATATACTCCGGGTGCGATCATACCAGCGCTAATGCACCGGATCCCATCAGAACTCCGCAGTTAAGCGTGCTTGGGCGAGAGTAGTACTGGGATGGGTGACCTCCTGGGAAGTCCTCGTGTTGCACCCCTTTTTTGCTTTTCGCGTCAATTTGGGCCTCCCCTCCTTGGCCGGAGATCGCCTCCCCCTCTCGTTATTCTTTTTTTTTTTGTTACAGGGGCAACCACAGCAGCGCGATCCACTATATCGGACCCGCGGCGGCCGGCGTACGAGCTAGAGGCGTCGGAACGATGGGCATGGGGCGCACGGTGCCAAAAACCGTGGTCCAAACATCGAGAATGGCCAAATTTGACCACGCCGGCGGCTCGAAACGGGCTTGCCCGTTATCCCCGTCGATCAGCCCGTCCCGAGCTTTCCGACGATATATCATAATGGCGAATCGGGCGGGCGGATCGAGAGTTAGGGCCTCGACACGCCAAGCCGGCCTGCTGGAACCTCCATTCCGGAAGGCGCAAATAGTTTCTTCCGCGGATATACTCCGGGTGCGATCATACCAGCGCTAATGCACCGGATCCTATCAGAACTCCGCAGTTAAGCGTGCTTGGGCGAGAGTAGTACTAGGATGGGTGACCTCCTGGGAAGTCCTCGTGTTGCACCCCCTTTTTGCTTTTCGCGTCAATTTGGGCCTCCCCTCCTTGGCCGGAGATCGCCTCCCCCTCTCGTTATTCTTTTTTTTTTTTGTTACAGGGGCAACCACAGCAGCGCGATCCACTATATCGGACCCGCGGCGGCCGGCGTACGAGCTAGAGGCGTCGGAACGATGGGCATGGGGCGCACGGTGCCAAAAACCGTGGTCCTAACATCGAGAATGGCCAAATTTGACCACGCCGGCGGCTCGAAACGGGCTTGCCCGTTATCCTCGTCGATCAGCCCGTCCCGAGCTTTCCGACGATATATCATAATGGCGAATCGGGCGGGCGGATCGAGAGTTAGGGCCTCGACACGCCAAGCCGGCCCGCTGGAACCTAAAATCCGGAAGGCGCAAATAGTTTCTTCCGCGGATAAACTCCGGGTGCGATAATACCAGCGCTAATGCACCGGATCCCATCAGGACTCCGCAGTTAAGCGTGCTTGGGCGAGAGTAGTACTAGGATGGGTGACCTCCTGAGAAGTCCTCGTGTTGCACCCCCTTTTTGCTTTTCGCGTCAATATGGGCCTCCCCTCCTTGGCCGGAGATCGCCTCCCCCACTCGTTGTTCTTTTTTTTTTTTGTTACAGGGTCAACCACTGCAGCGCGATCCACTATATCAGACCCGCGGCGGCCGGCGTACGAGCTCGAGGCGTCGGAACGATGGGCATGGGGCGCACGGCGCCAAAAACCGTGGTCCTAACATCGAGAATGGCCAAATTTGAATACGCCGGCGGCTCGAAACGGGCTTGCCGGTTTGCCCCGTCGATCAGCCCGTCCCGAGCTTTCCGACGATATATCATAATGGCGAATCGGGCGGGCGGATCGAGAGTTAGGGCCTCGACACGCCAAGCCGGCCCGCTGGAACCTCCATTCCGGAAGGCGCAAATAGTTTCTTCCGCGGATATACTCCGGGTGCGATCATACCAGCGCTAATGCACCGGATCCCATCAGAACTCCGCTGTTAAGCGTGCTTGGGCGATAGTAGTACTAGGATGGGTGACCTCCTGGGAAGTCCTCGTGTTGCACCCCCTTTTTGCTTTTCGCGTCAATTTGGGCCTCCCCTCCTTGGCCGGAGATCGCCTCCCCCTCTCGTTATTCTTTTTTTTTTTTTGTTACAGGGGCAACCACTGCAGCGCGATCCACTATATCGGACCCGCGGCGGCCGGCGTACGAGCTCGAGGCGTCGGAACGATGGGCATGGGGCGCACGGGGCCAAAAACCGTGGTCCTAGCATCGAAAATGGCCCAATTTGACTACGCCGGCGGCTCGAAACGGGCTTGCCTGTTTGCCCCGTCGATCAGCCCGTCCCGAGCTTTCCGACGATATATCATAATGGCGAATCGGGCGGGCGGATCGAGAGTTAGGGCCTCGACACGCCAAGCCGGCCCGCTGGAACCTCCATTCCGGAAGGCGCAAATAGTTTCTTCCGCGGATATACTCCGGGTGCGATCATACCAGCGCTAATGCACCGGATCCCATCAGAACTCCGCAGTTAAGCGTGCTTGGGCGAGAGTAGTACTGGGATGGGTGACCTCCTGGGAAGTCCCCGTGTTGCACCCCCTTTTTGCTTTTCGCGTCAATTTGGGCCTCCCCTCCTTGGCCGGAGATCGCCTCCCCCTCTCGTTATTCTTTTTTTTTTTGTTACAGGGGCAACCACAGCAGCGCGATCCACTATATCGGACCCGCGGCGGCCGGCGTACGAGCTAGAGGCGTCGGAACGATGGGCATGGGGCGCACGGTGCCAAAAACCGTGGTCCTAACATCGAGAATGGCCAAATTTGACCACGCCGGCGGCTCGAAACGGGCTTGCCCGTTATCCCCGTCGATCAGCCCGTCCCGAGCTTTCCGACGATATATCATAATGGCGAATCGGGCGGGCGGATCGAGAGTTAGGGCCTCGACACGCCAAGCCGGCCTGCTGGAACCTCCATTCCGGAAGGCGCAAATAGTTTCTTCCGCGGATATACTCCGGGTG
The DNA here is from genome assembly GCA_029852735.1 of Persea americana. Lineage (NCBI taxonomy): Eukaryota > Viridiplantae > Streptophyta > Magnoliopsida > Laurales > Lauraceae > Persea > Persea americana. The sequence goes on along the minus strand of CM056810.1, from coordinate 44,571,751 downwards.
CGATCATACCAGCGCTAATGCACCGGATCCTATCAGAACTCCGCAGTTAAGCGTGCTTGGGCGAGAGTAGTACTAGGATGGGTGACCTCCTGGGAAGTCCTCGTGTTGCACCCCCTTTTTGCTTTTCGCGTCAATTTGGGCCTCCCCTCCTTGGCCGGAGATCGCCTCCCCCTCTCGTTATTCTTTTTTTTTTTGTTACAGGGGCAACCACTGCAGCGCGATCCACTATATCGGACCCGCGGCGGCCGGCGTACGAGCTCGAGGCGTCGGAACGATGGGCATGGGGCGCACGGGGCCAAAAACCGTGGTCCTAGCATCGAGAATGGCCCAATTTGACCACGCCGGCGGCTCGAAACGGGCTTGCCGGTTTGCCCCGTCGATCAGCCCGTCCCGAGCTTTCCGACGATATATCATAATGGCGAATCGGGCGGGCGGATCGAGAGTTAGGGCCTCGACACGCCAAGCCGGCCCGCTGGAACCTCCATTCCGGAAGGCGCAAATAGTTTCTTCCGCGGATATACTCCGGGTGCGATCATACCAGCGCTAATGCACCGGATCCCATCAGAACTCCGCAGTTAAGCGTGCTTGGGCGAGAGTAGTACTAGGATGGGTGACCTCCTGGGAAGTATTCGTGTTGCACCTCCTTTTTGCTTTTCGCGTCAATTTGGGCCTCCCCTCCTTGGCCGGAGATCGCCTCCCCCTCTCGTTATTCTTTTTTTTTTTTGTTACAGGGGCAACCACTGCAGCGCGATCCACTATATCGGACCCGCGGCGGCCGGCGTATGAGCTCGAGGCGTCGGAACGATGGGCATGGGGCGCACGGGGCCAAAAACCGTGGTCCTAGCATCGAGAATGGCCCAATTTGACCACGCCGGCGGCTCGAAACGGGCTTGCCTGTTTGCCCCGTCGATCAGCCCGTCCCGAGCTTTCCGACGATATATCATAATGGCGAATCGGGCGGGCGGATCGAGAGTTAGGGCCTCGACACGCCAAGCCGGCCTGCTGGAACCTCCATTCCGGAAGGCGCAAATAGTTTCTTCCGCGGATATACTCCGGGTGCGATCATACCAGCGCTAATGCACCGGATCCTATCAGAACTCCGCAGTTAAGCGTGCTTGGGCGAGAGTAGTACTAGGATGGGTGACCTCCTGGGAAGTCCTCGTGTTGCACCCCCTTTTTGCTTTTCGCGTCAATTTGGGCCTCCCCTCCTTGGCCGGAGATCGCCTCCCCCTCTCGTTATTCTTTTTTTTTTTTGTTACAGGGGCAACCACTGCAGCGCGATCCACTATATCGGACCCGCGGCGGCCGGCGTACGAGCTCGAGGCGTCGGAACGATGGGCATGGGGCGCACGGGGCCAAAAACCGTGGTCCTAGCATCGAGAATGGCCCAATTTGACCACGCCGGCGGCTCGAAACGGGCTTGCCGGTTTGCCCCGTCGATCAGCCCGTCCCGAGCTTTCCGACGATATATCATAATGGCGAATCGGGCGGGCGGATCGAGAGTTAGGGCCTCGACACGCCAAGCCGGCCCGCTGGAACCTCCATTCCGGAAGGCGCAAATAGTTTCTTCCGCGGATATACTCCGGGTGCGATCATACCAGCGCTAATGCACCGGATCCCATCAGAACTCCGCAGTTAAGCGTGCTTGGGCGAGAGTAGTACTAGGATGGGTGACCTCCTGGGAAGTCCTCGTGTTGCACCTCCTTTTTGCTTTTCGCGTCAATTTGGGCCTCCCCTCCTTGGCCGGAGATCGCCTCCCCCTCTCGTTATTCTTTTTTTTTTTTGTTACAGGGGCAACCACTGCAGCGCGATCCACTATATCGGACCCGCGGCGGCCGGCGTACGAGCTCGAGGCGTCGGAACGATGGGCATGGGGCGCACGGGGCCAAAAACCGTGGTCCTAGCATCGAGAATGGCCCAATTTGACCACGCCGGCGGCTCGAAACGGGCTTGCCTGTTTGCCCCGTCGATCAGCCCGTCCCGAGCTTTCCGACGATATATCATAATGGCGAATCGGGCGGGCGGATCGAGAGTTAGGGCCTCGACACGCCAAGCCGGCCCGCTGGAACCTCCATTCCGGAAGGCGCAAATAGTTTCTTCCGCGGATATACTCCGGGTGCGATCATACCAGCGCTAATGCACCGGATCCCATCAGAACTCCGCAGTTAAGCGTGCTTGGGCGAGAGTAGTACTAGGATGGGTGACCTCCTGGGAAGTCCTCGTGTTGCACCCCTTTTTTGCTTTTCGTGTCAATTTGGGCCTCCCCTCCTTGGCCGGAGATCGCCTCCCCCTCTCGTTATTCTTTTTTTTTTTTGTTACAGGGGCAACCACTGCAGCGCGATCCACTATATCGGACCCGCGGCGGCCGGCGTACGAGCTCGAGGCGTCGGAACGATGGGCATGGGGCGCACGGGGCCAAAAACCGTGGTCCTAGCATCGAGAATGGCCCAATTTGACCACGCCGGCGGCTCGAAACGGGCTTGCCGGTTTGCCCCGTCGATCAGCCCGTCCCGAGCTTTCCGACGATATATCATAATGGCGAATCGGGCGGGCGGATCGAGAGTTAGGGCCTCGACACGCCAAGCCGGCCCGCTGGAACCTCCATTCCGGAAGGCGCAAATAGTTTCTTCCGCGGATATACTCCGGGTGCGATCATACCAGCGCTAATGCACCGGATCCCATCAGAACTCCGCAGTTAAGCATGCTTGGGCGAGAGTAGTACTAGGAGGGGTGACCTCCTGGGAAGTCCTCGTGTTGCACCCCCTTTTTGCTTTTCGCGTCAATTTGGGCCTCCCCACCTTGGCCGGAGATCGCCTCCCCCTCTCGTTATTCTTTTTTTTTTTTGTTACAGGGGCAACCACTGCAGCGCGATCCACTATATCGGACCCGCGGCGGCCGGCGTACGAGCTCGAGGCGTCGGAACGATGGGCATGGGGCGCACGGGGCCAAAAACCGTGGTCCTAGCATCGAGAATGGCCCAATTTGACCACGCCGGCGGCTCGAAACGGGCTTGCCTGTTTGCCCCGTCGATCAGCCCGTCCCGAGCTTTCCGACGATATATCATAATGGCGAATCGGGCGGGCGGATCGAGAGTTAGGGCCTCGACACGCCAAGCCGGCCCGCTAGAACCTCCATTCCGGAAGGCGCAAATAGTTTCTTCCGCGGATATACTCCGGGTGCGATCATACCAGCGCTAATGCACCGGATCCCATCAGAACTCCGCAGTTAAGCGTGCTTGGGCGAGAGTAGTACTGGGATGGGTGACCTCCTGGGAAGTCCTCGTGTTGCACCCCTTTTTTGCTTTTCGCGTCAATTTGGGCCTCCCCTCCTTGGCCGGAGATCGCCTCCCCCTCTCGTTATTCTTTTTTTTTTTGTTACAGGGGCAACCACAGCAGCGCGATCCACTATATCGGACCCGCGGCGGCCGGCGTACGAGCTAGAGGCGTCGGAACGATGGGCATGGGGCGCACGGTGCCAAAAACCGTGGTCCAAACATCGAGAATGGCCAAATTTGACCACGCCGGCGGCTCGAAACGGGCTTGCCCGTTATCCCCGTCGATCAGCCCGTCCCGAGCTTTCCGACGATATATCATAATGGCGAATCGGGCGGGCGGATCGAGAGTTAGGGCCTCGACACGCCAAGCCGGCCTGCTGGAACCTCCATTCCGGAAGGCGCAAATAGTTTCTTCCGCGGATATACTCCGGGTGCGATCATACCAGCGCTAATGCACCGGATCCTATCAGAACTCCGCAGTTAAGCGTGCTTGGGCGAGAGTAGTACTAGGATGGGTGACCTCCTGGGAAGTCCTCGTGTTGCACCCCCTTTTTGCTTTTCGCGTCAATTTGGGCCTCCCCTCCTTGGCCGGAGATCGCCTCCCCCTCTCGTTATTCTTTTTTTTTTTTGTTACAGGGGCAACCACAGCAGCGCGATCCACTATATCGGACCCGCGGCGGCCGGCGTACGAGCTAGAGGCGTCGGAACGATGGGCATGGGGCGCACGGTGCCAAAAACCGTGGTCCTAACATCGAGAATGGCCAAATTTGACCACGCCGGCGGCTCGAAACGGGCTTGCCCGTTATCCTCGTCGATCAGCCCGTCCCGAGCTTTCCGACGATATATCATAATGGCGAATCGGGCGGGCGGATCGAGAGTTAGGGCCTCGACACGCCAAGCCGGCCCGCTGGAACCTAAAATCCGGAAGGCGCAAATAGTTTCTTCCGCGGATAAACTCCGGGTGCGATAATACCAGCGCTAATGCACCGGATCCCATCAGGACTCCGCAGTTAAGCGTGCTTGGGCGAGAGTAGTACTAGGATGGGTGACCTCCTGAGAAGTCCTCGTGTTGCACCCCCTTTTTGCTTTTCGCGTCAATATGGGCCTCCCCTCCTTGGCCGGAGATCGCCTCCCCCACTCGTTGTTCTTTTTTTTTTTTGTTACAGGGTCAACCACTGCAGCGCGATCCACTATATCAGACCCGCGGCGGCCGGCGTACGAGCTCGAGGCGTCGGAACGATGGGCATGGGGCGCACGGCGCCAAAAACCGTGGTCCTAACATCGAGAATGGCCAAATTTGAATACGCCGGCGGCTCGAAACGGGCTTGCCGGTTTGCCCCGTCGATCAGCCCGTCCCGAGCTTTCCGACGATATATCATAATGGCGAATCGGGCGGGCGGATCGAGAGTTAGGGCCTCGACACGCCAAGCCGGCCCGCTGGAACCTCCATTCCGGAAGGCGCAAATAGTTTCTTCCGCGGATATACTCCGGGTGCGATCATACCAGCGCTAATGCACCGGATCCCATCAGAACTCCGCTGTTAAGCGTGCTTGGGCGATAGTAGTACTAGGATGGGTGACCTCCTGGGAAGTCCTCGTGTTGCACCCCCTTTTTGCTTTTCGCGTCAATTTGGGCCTCCCCTCCTTGGCCGGAGATCGCCTCCCCCTCTCGTTATTCTTTTTTTTTTTTTGTTACAGGGGCAACCACTGCAGCGCGATCCACTATATCGGACCCGCGGCGGCCGGCGTACGAGCTCGAGGCGTCGGAACGATGGGCATGGGGCGCACGGGGCCAAAAACCGTGGTCCTAGCATCGAAAATGGCCCAATTTGACTACGCCGGCGGCTCGAAACGGGCTTGCCTGTTTGCCCCGTCGATCAGCCCGTCCCGAGCTTTCCGACGATATATCATAATGGCGAATCGGGCGGGCGGATCGAGAGTTAGGGCCTCGACACGCCAAGCCGGCCCGCTGGAACCTCCATTCCGGAAGGCGCAAATAGTTTCTTCCGCGGATATACTCCGGGTGCGATCATACCAGCGCTAATGCACCGGATCCCATCAGAACTCCGCAGTTAAGCGTGCTTGGGCGAGAGTAGTACTGGGATGGGTGACCTCCTGGGAAGTCCCCGTGTTGCACCCCCTTTTTGCTTTTCGCGTCAATTTGGGCCTCCCCTCCTTGGCCGGAGATCGCCTCCCCCTCTCGTTATTCTTTTTTTTTTTGTTACAGGGGCAACCACAGCAGCGCGATCCACTATATCGGACCCGCGGCGGCCGGCGTACGAGCTAGAGGCGTCGGAACGATGGGCATGGGGCGCACGGTGCCAAAAACCGTGGTCCTAACATCGAGAATGGCCAAATTTGACCACGCCGGCGGCTCGAAACGGGCTTGCCCGTTATCCCCGTCGATCAGCCCGTCCCGAGCTTTCCGACGATATATCATAATGGCGAATCGGGCGGGCGGATCGAGAGTTAGGGCCTCGACACGCCAAGCCGGCCTGCTGGAACCTCCATTCCGGAAGGCGCAAATAGTTTCTTCCGCGGATATACTCCGGGTGCGATCATACCAGCGCTAATGCACCGGATCCTATCAGAACTCCGCAGTTAAGCGTGCTTGGGCGAGAGTAGTACTAGGATGGGTGACCTCCTGGGAAGTCCTCGTGTTGCACCCCCTTTTTGCTTTTCGCGTCAATTTGGGCCTCCCCTCCTTGGCCGGAGATCGCCTCCCCCTCTCGTTATTCTTTTTTTTTTTGTTACAGGGGCAACCACTGCAGCGCGATCCACTATATCGGACCCGCGGCGGCCGGCGTACGAGCTCGAGGCGTCGGAACGATGGGCATGGGGCGCACGGGGCCAAAAACCGTGGTCCTAGCATCGAGAATGGCCCAATTTGACCACGCCGGCGGCTCGAAACGGGCTTGCCGGTTTGCCCCGTCGATCAGCCCGTCCCGAGCTTTCCGACGATATATCATAATGGCGAATCGGGCGGGCGGATCGAGAGTTAGGGCCTCGACACGCCAAGCCGGCCCGCTGGAACCTCCATTCCGGAAGGCGCAAATAGTTTCTTCCGCGGATATACTCCGGGTGCGATCATACCAGCGCTAATGCACCGGATCCCATCAGAACTCCGCAGTTAAGCGTGCTTGGGCGAGAGTAGTACTAGGATGGGTGACCTCCTGGGAAGTATTCGTGTTGCACCTCCTTTTTGCTTTTCGCGTCAATTTGGGCCTCCCCTCCTTGGCCGGAGATCGCCTCCCCCTCTCGTTATTCTTTTTTTTTTTTGTTACAGGGGCAACCACTGCAGCGCGATCCACTATATCGGACCCGCGGCGGCCGGCGTATGAGCTCGAGGCGTCGGAACGATGGGCATGGGGCGCACGGGGCCAAAAACCGTGGTCCTAGCATCGAGAATGGCCCAATTTGACCACGCCGGCGGCTCGAAACGGGCTTGCCTGTTTGCCCCGTCGATCAGCCCGTCCCGAGCTTTCCGACGATATATCATAATGGCGAATCGGGCGGGCGGATCGAGAGTTAGGGCCTCGACACGCCAAGCCGGCCTGCTGGAACCTCCATTCCGGAAGGCGCAAATAGTTTCTTCCGCGGATATACTCCGGGTGCGATCATACCAGCGCTAATGCACCGGATCCTATCAGAACTCCGCAGTTAAGCGTGCTTGGGCGAGAGTAGTACTAGGATGGGTGACCTCCTGGGAAGTCCTCGTGTTGCACCCCCTTTTTGCTTTTCGCGTCAATTTGGGCCTCCCCTCCTTGGCCGGAGATCGCCTCCCCCTCTCGTTATTCTTTTTTTTTTTTGTTACAGGGGCAACCACTGCAGCGCGATCCACTATATCGGACCCGCGGCGGCCGGCGTACGAGCTCGAGGCGTCGGAACGATGGGCATGGGGCGCACGGGGCCAAAAACCGTGGTCCTAGCATCGAGAATGGCCCAATTTGACCACGCCGGCGGCTCGAAACGGGCTTGCCGGTTTGCCCCGTCGATCAGCCCGTCCCGAGCTTTCCGACGATATATCATAATGGCGAATCGGGCGGGCGGATCGAGAGTTAGGGCCTCGACACGCCAAGCCGGCCCGCTGGAACCTCCATTCCGGAAGGCGCAAATAGTTTCTTCCGCGGATATACTCCGGGTGCGATCATACCAGCGCTAATGCACCGGATCCCATCAGAACTCCGCAGTTAAGCGTGCTTGGGCGAGAGTAGTACTAGGATGGGTGACCTCCTGGGAAGTCCTCGTGTTGCACCTCCTTTTTGCTTTTCGCGTCAATTTGGGCCTCCCCTCCTTGGCCGGAGATCGCCTCCCCCTCTCGTTATTCTTTTTTTTTTTTGTTACAGGGGCAACCACTGCAGCGCGATCCACTATATCGGACCCGCGGCGGCCGGCGTACGAGCTCGAGGCGTCGGAACGATGGGCATGGGGCGCACGGGGCCAAAAACCGTGGTCCTAGCATCGAGAATGGCCCAATTTGACCACGCCGGCGGCTCGAAACGGGCTTGCCTGTTTGCCCCGTCGATCAGCCCGTCCCGAGCTTTCCGACGATATATCATAATGGCGAATCGGGCGGGCGGATCGAGAGTTAGGGCCTCGACACGCCAAGCCGGCCCGCTGGAACCTCCATTCCGGAAGGCGCAAATAGTTTCTTCCGCGGATATACTCCGGGTGCGATCATACCAGCGCTAATGCACCGGATCCCATCAGAACTCCGCAGTTAAGCGTGCTTGGGCGAGAGTAGTACTAGGATGGGTGACCTCCTGGGAAGTCCTCGTGTTGCACCCCTTTTTTGCTTTTCGTGTCAATTTGGGCCTCCCCTCCTTGGCCGGAGATCGCCTCCCCCTCTCGTTATTCTTTTTTTTTTTTTGTTACAGGGGCAACCACTGCAGCGCGATCCACTATATCGGACCCGCGGCGGCCGGCGTACGAGCTCGAGGCGTCGGAACGATGGGCATGGGGCGCACGGGGCCAAAAACCGTGGTCCTAGCATCGAGAATGGCCCAATTTGACCACGCCGGCGGCTCGAAACGGGCTTGCCGGTTTGCCCCGTCGATCAGCCCGTCCCGAGCTTTCCGACGATATATCATAATGGCGAATCGGGCGGGCGGATCGAGAGTTAGGGCCTCGACACTCCAAGCCGGCCCGCTGGAACCTCCATTCCGGAAGGCGCAAATAGTTTCTTCCGCGGATATACTCCGGGTGCGATCATACCAGCGCTAATGCACCGGATCCCATCAGAACTCCGCAGTTAAGCGTGCTTGGGCGAGAGTAGTACTAGGATGGTTGACCTCCTGGGAAGTCCTCGTGTTGCACCCCCTTTTTGCTTTTCGCGTCAATTTGGGCCTCCCCTCCTTGGCCGGAGATCGCCTCCCCCTCTCGTTATTCTTTTTTTTTTTGTTACAGGGGCAACCACTGCAGCGCGATCCACTATATCGGACCCGCGGCGGCCGGCGTACGAGCTCGAGGCGTCGGAACGATGGGCATGGGGCGCACGGGGCCAAAAACCGTGGTCCTAGCATCGAGAATGGCCCAATTTGACTACGCCGGCGGCTCGAAACGGGCTTGCCGGTTTGCCCCGTCGATCAGCCCGTCCCGAGCTTTCCGACGATATATCATAATGGCGAATCGGGCGGGCGGATCGAGAGTTAGGGCCTCGACACGCCAAGCCGGCCCGCTGGAACCTCCATTCCGGAAGGCGCAAATAGTTTCTTCCGCGGATATACTCCGGGTGCGATCATACCAGCGCTAATGCACCGGATCCCATCAGAACTCCGCAGTTAAGCGTGCTTGGGCGAGAGTAGTACTAGGATGGGTGACCTCCTGGGAAGTCCTCGTGTTGCACCCCTTTTTTGCTTTTCGTGTCAATTTGGGCCTCCCCTCCTTGGCCGGAGATCGCCTCCCCCTCTCGTTATTCTTTTTTTTTTTTGTTACAGGGGCAACCACTGCAGCGCGATCCACTATATCGGACCCGCGGCGGCCGGCGTACGAGCTCGAGGCGTCGGAACGATGGGCATGGGGCGCACGGGGCCAAAAACCGTGGTCCTAGCATCGAGAATGGCCCAATTTGACCACGCCGGCGGCTCGAAACGGGCTTGCCGGTTTGCCCCGTCGATCAGCCCGTCCCGAGCTTTCCGACGATATATCATAATGGCGAATCGGGCGGGCGGATCGAGAGTTAGGGCCTCGACACTCCAAGCCGGCCCGCTGGAACCTCCATTCCGGAAGGCGCAAATAGTTTCTTCCGCGGATATACTCCGGGTGCGATCATACCAGCGCTAATGCACCGGATCCCATCAGAACTCCGCAGTTAAGCGTGCTTGGGCGAGAGTAGTACTAGGATGGTTGACCTCCTGGGAAGTCCTCGTGTTGCACCCCCTTTTTGCTTTTCGCGTCAATTTGGGCCTCCCCTCCTTGGCCGGAGATCGCCTCCCCCTCTCGTTATTCTTTTTTTTTTTGTTACAGGGGCAACCACTGCAGCGCGATCCACTATATCGGACCCGCGGCGGCCGGCGTACGAGCTCGAGGCGTCGGAACGATGGGCATGGGGCGCACGGGGCCAAAAACCGTGGTCCTAGCATCGAGAATGGCCCAATTTGACTACGCCGGCGGCTCGAAACGGGCTTGCCGGTTTGCCCCGTCGATCAGCCCGTCCCGAGCTTTCCGATGATATATCATAATGGCGAATCGGGCGGGCGGATCGAGAGTTAGGGCCTCGACACTCCAAGCCGGCCCGCTGGAACCTCCATTGCGGAAGGCGCAAATAGTTTCTACCGCGGATATACTCCGGGTGCGATCATACCAGCGCTAATGCACCGGATCCCATCAGAAGTCCGCAGTTAAGCGTGCTTGGGCGAGAGTAGTACTAGGATGGGTGACCTCCTGGGAAGTCCTCGTGTTGCACCCCCTTTTTGCTTTTCGCGTCAATTTGGGCCTCCCCTCCTTGGCCGGAGATCGCCTCCCCCTCTCGTTATTCTTTTTTTTTTTTGTTACAGGGGCAACCACAGCAGCGCGATCCACTATATCGGACCCGCGGCGGCCGGCGTACGAGCTAGAGGCGTCGGAACGATGGGCATGGGGCGCACGGTGCCAAAAACCGTGGTCCTAACATCGAGAATGGCCAAATTTGACCACGCCGGCGGCTCGAAACGGGCTTGCCCGTTATCCCCGTCGATCAGCCCGTCCCGAGCTTTCCGACGATATATCATAATGGCGAATCGGGCGGGCGGATCGAGAGTTAGGGCCTCGACACGCCAAGCCGGCCCGCTGGAACCTAAAATCCGGAAGGCGCAAATAGTTTCTTCCGCGGATAAACTCCGGGTGCGATAATACCAGCGCTAATGCACCGGATCCCATCAGGACTCCGCAGTTAAGCGTGCTTGGGCGAGAGTAGTACTAGGATGGGTGACCTCCTGAGAAGTCCTCGTGTTGCACCCCCTTTTTGCTTTTCGCGTCAATAAGGGCCTCCCCTCCTTGGCCGGAGATCGCCTCCCCCACTCGTTGTTCTTTTTTTTTTTTGTTACAGGGTCAACCACTGCAGCGCGATCCACTATATCAGACCCGCGGCGGCCGGCGTACGAGCTCGAGGCGTCGGAACGATGGGCATGGGGCGCACGGCGCCAAAAACCGTGGTCCTAACATCGAGAATGGCCAAATTTGAATACGCCGGCGGCTCGAAACGGGCTTGCCGGTTTGCCCCGTCGATCAGCCCGTCCCGAGCTTTCCGACGATATATCATAATGGCGAATCGGGCGGGCGGATCGAGAGTTAGGGCCTCGACACGCCAAGCCGGCCCGCTGGAACCTCCATTCCGGAAGGCGCAAATAGTTTCTTCCGCGGATATACTCCGGGTGCGATCATACCAGCGCTAATGCACCGGATCCCATCAGAACTCCGCTGTTAAGCGTGCTTGGGCGATAGTAGTACTAGGATGGGTGACCTCCTGGGAAGTCCTCGTGTTGCACCCCCTTTTTGCTTTTCGCGTCAATTTGGGCCTCCCCTCCTTGGCCGGAGATCGCCTCCCCCTCTCGTTATTCTTTTTTTTTTTTTGTTACAGGGGCAACCACTGCAGCGCGATCCACTATATCGGACCCGCGGCGGCCGGCGTACGAGCTCGAGGCGTCGGAACGATGGGCATGGGGCGCACGGGGCCAAAAACCGTGGTCCTAGCATCGAGAATGGCCCAATTTGACTACGCCGGCGGCTCGAAACGGGCTTGCCTGTTTGCCCCGTCGATCAGCCCGTCCCGAGCTTTCCGACGATATATCATTTTGGCGAATCGGGCGGGCGGATCGAGAGTTAGGGCCTCGACACGCCAAGCCGGCCCGCTGGAACCTCCATTCCGGAAGGCGCAAATAGTTTCTTCCGCGGATATACTCCGGGTGCGATCATACCAGCGCTAATGCACCGGATCCGATCAGAACTCCGCAGTTAAGCGTGCTTGGGCGAGAGTAGTACTAGGATGGGTGACCTCCTGGGAAGTCCTCGTGTTGCACCCCCTTTTTGCTTTTCGCGTCAATTTGGGCCTCCCCTCCTTGGCCGGAGATCGCCTCCCCCTCTCGTTATTCTTTTTTTTTTTGTTACAGGGGCAACCACTGCAGCGCGATCCACTATATCGGACCCGCGGCGGCCGGCGTACGAGCTCGAGGCGTCGGAACGATGGGCATGGGGCGCACGGGGCCAAAAACCGTGGTCCTAGCATCGAGAATGGCCCAATTTGACCACACCGGCGGCTCGAAACGGGCTTGCCGGTTTGCCCCGTCGATCAGCCCGTCCCGAGCTTTCCGACGATATATCATAATGGCGAATCGGGCGGGCGGATCGAGAGTTAGGGCCTCGACACGCCAAGCCGGCCCGCTGGAACCTCCATTCCGGAAGGCGCAAATAGTTTCTTCCGCGGATATACTCCGGGTGCGATCATACCAGCGCTAATGCACCGGATCCCATCAGAACTCCGCAGTCAAGCGTGCTTGGGCGAGAGTAGTACTAGGATGGGTGACCTCCTGGGAAGTCCTCGTGTTGCACCCCCTTTTTGCTTTTCGCGTCAATTTGGGCCTCCCCTCCTTGGCCGGAGATCGCCTCCCCCTCTCGTTATTCTTTTTTTTTTTGTTACAGGGGCAACCACTGCAGCGCGATCCACTATATCGGACCCGCAGCGGCCGGCGTACGAGCTCGAGGCGTCGGAACGATGGGCATGGGGCGCACGGGGCCAAAAACTGTGGTCCTAGCATCGAGAATGGCCCAATTTGACCACGCCGGCGGCTCGAAACGGCCTTGCCGGTTTGCCCCGTCGATCAGCCCGTCCCGAGCTTTCCGACGATATATCATAATGGCGAATCGGGCGGGCGGATCGAGAGTTAGGGCCTCGACACGCCAAGCCGGCCCGCTGGAACCTCCATTCCGGAAGGCGCAAATAGTTTCTTCCGCGGATATACTCCGGGTGCGATCATACCAGCGCTAATGCACCGGATCCCATCAGAACTCCGCAGTTAAGCGTGCTTGGGCGAGAGTAGTACTAGGATGGGTGACCTCCTGGGAAGTCCTCGTGTTGCACCCCTTTTTTGCTTTTCGTGTCAATTTGGGCCTCCCCTCCTTGGCCGGAGATCGCCTCCCCCTCTCGTTATTCTTTTTTTTTTTGTTACAGGGGCAACCACTGCAGCGCGATCCACTATATCGGACCCGCGGCGGCCGGCGTACGAGCTCGAGGCGTCGGAACGATGGGCATGGGGCGCACGGGGCCAAAAACCGTGGTCCTAGCATCGAGAATGGCCCAATTTGACCACGCCGGCGGCTCGAAACGGGCTTGCCGGTTTGCCCTGTCGATCAGCCCGTCCCGAGCTTTCCGACGATATATCATAATGGCGAATCGGGCGGGCGGATCGAGAGTTAGGGCCTCGACACGCCAAGCCGGCCCGCTGGAACCTCCATTCCGGAAGGCGCAAATAGTTTCTTCCGCGGATATACTCCGGGTGCGATCATACCAGCGCTAATGCACCGGATCCCATCAGAACTCCGCAGTTAAGCGTGCTTGGGCGAGAGTAGTACTAGGATGGGTGACCTCCTGGGAAGTCCTCGTGTTGCACCCCCTTTTTGCTTTTCGCGTCAATTTGGGCCTCCCCTCCTTGGCCGGAGATCGCCTCCCCCTCTCGTTATTCTTTTTTTTTTTGTTACAGGGGCAACCACTGCAGCGCGATCCACTATATCGGACCCGCGGCGGCCGGCGTACGAGCTCGAGGCGTCGGAACGATGGGCATGGGGCGCACGGGGCCAAAAACCGTGGTCCTAGCATCGAGAATGGCCCAATTTGACCACACCGGCGGCTCGAAACGGGCTTGCCGGTTTGCCCCGTCGATCAGCCCGTCCCGAGCTTTCCGACGATATATCATAATGGCGAATCGGGCGGGCGGATCGAGAGTTAGGGCCTCGACACGCCAAGCCGGCCCGCTGGAACCTCCATTCCGGAAGGCGCAAATAGTTTCTTCCGCGGATATACTCCGGGTGCGATCATACCAGCGCTAATGCACCGGATCCCATCAGAACTCCGCAGTTAAGCGTGCTTGGGCGAGAGTAGTACTAGGATGGGTGACCTCCTGGGAAGTCCTCGTGTTGCACCCCCTTTTTGCTTTTCGCGTCAATTTGGGCCTCCCCTCCTTGGCCGGAGATCGCCTCCCCCTCTCGTTATTCTTTTTTTTTTTGTTACAGGGGCAACCACTGCAGCGCGATCCACTATATCGGACCCGCGGCGGCCGGCGTACGAGCTCGAGGCGTCGGAACGATGGGCATGGGGCGCACGGGGCCAAAAACCGTGGTCCTAGCATCGAGAATGGCCCAATTTGACCACACCGGCGGCTCGAAACGGGCTTGCCGGTTTGCCCCGTCGATCAGCCCGTCCCGAGCTTTCCGACGATATATCATAATGGCGAATCGGGCGGGCGGATCGAGAGTTAGGGCCTCGACACGCCAAGCCGGCCCGCTGGAACCTCCATTCCGGAAGGCGCAAATAGTTTCTTCCGCGGATATACTCTGGGTGCGATCATACCAGCGCTAATGCACCGGATCCCATCAGAACTCCGCAGTTAAGCGTGCTTGGGCGAGAGTAGTACTAGGATGGGTGACCTCCTGGGAAGTCCTCGTGTTGCACCCCCTTTTTGCTTTTCGCGTCAATTTGGGCCTCCCCTCCTTGGCCGGAGATCGCCTCCCCCTCTCGTTATTCTTTTTTTTTTTTTGTTACAGGGGCAACCACTGCAGCGCGATCCACTATATCGGACCCGCGGCGGCCGGCGTACGAGCTCGAGGCGTCGGAACGATGGGCATGGGGCGCACGGGGCCAAAAACCGTGGTCCTAGCATCGAGAATGGCCCAATTTGACCACGCCGGCGGCTCGAAACGGGCTTGCCGGTTTGCCCCGTCGATCAGCCCGTCCCGAGCTTTCCGACGATATATCATAATGGCGAATCGGGCGGGCGGATCGAGAGTTAGGGCCTCGACACGCCAAGCCGGCCCGCTGGAACCTCCATTCCGGAAGGCGCAAATAGTTTCTTCCGCGGATATACTCCGGGTGCGATCATACCAGCGCTAATGCACCGGATCCCATCAGAACTCCGCAGTTAAGCGTGCTTGGGCGAGAGTAGTACTAGGATGGGTGACCTCCTGGGAAGTCCTCGTGTTGCACCCCTTTTTTGCTTTTCGTGTCAATTTGGGCCTCCCCTCCTTGGCCGGAGATCGCCTCCCCCTCTCGTTATTCTTTTTTTTTTTGTTACAGGGGCAACCACTGCAGCGCGATCCACTATATCGGACCCGCGGCGGCCGGCGTACGAGCTCGAGGCGTCGGAACGATGGGCATGGGGCGCACGGGGCCAAAAACCGTGGTCCTAGCATCGAGAATGGCCCAATTTGACCACACCGGCGGCTCGAAACGGGCTTGCCGGTTTGCCCCGTCGATCAGCCCGTCCCGAGCTTTCCGACGATATATCATAATGGCGAATCGGGCGGGCGGATCGAGAGTTAGGGCCTCGACACGCCAAGCCGGCCCGCTGGAACCTCCATTCCGGAAGGCGCAAATAGTTTCTTCCGCGGATATACTCCGGGTGCGATCATACCAGCGCTAATGCACCGGATCCCATCAGAACTCCGCAGTCAAGCGTGCTTGGGCGAGAGTAGTACTAGGATGGGTGACCTCCTGGGAAGTCCTCGTGTTGCACCCCCTTTTTGCTTTTCGCGTCAATTTGGGCCTCCCCTCCTTGGCCGGAGATCGCCTCCCCCTCTCGTTATTCTTTTTTTTTTTTGTTACAGGGGCAACCACTGCAGCGCGATCCACTATATCGGACCCGCAGCGGCCGGCGTACGAGCTCGAGGCGTCGGAACGATGGGCATGGGGCGCACGGGGCCAAAAACCGTGGTCTTAGCATCGAGAATGGCCCAATTTGACCACGCCGGCGGCTCGAAACGGGCTTGCCGGTTTGCCCCGTCGATCAGCCCGTCCCGAGCTTTCCGACGATATATCATAATGGCGAATCGGGCGGGCGGATCGAGAGTTAGGGCCTCGACACGCCAAGCCGGCCCGCTGGAACCTCCATTCCGGAAGGCGCAAATAGTTTCTTCCGCGGATATACTCCGGGTGCGATCATACCAGCGCTAATGCACCGGATCCCATCAGAACTCCGCAGTTAAGCGTGCTTGGGCGAGAGTAGTACTAGGATGGGTGACCTCCTGGGAAGTCCTCGTGTTGCACCCCTTTTTTGCTTTTCGTGTCAATTTGGGCCTCCCCTCCTTGGCCGGAGATCGCCTCCCCCTCTCGTTATTCTTTTTTTTTTTTGTTACAGGGGCAACCACTGCAGCGCGATCCACTATATCGGACCCGCGGCGGCCGGCGTACGAGCTCGAGGCGTCGGAACGATGGGCATGGGGCGCACGGGGCCAAAAACCGTGGTCCTAGCATCGAGAATGGCCCAATTTGACCACGCCGGCGGCTCGAAACGGGCTTGCCGGTTTGCCCCGTCGATCAGCCCGTCCCGAGCTTTCCGACGATATATCATAATGGCGAATCGGGCGGGCGGATCGAGAGTTAGGGCCTCGACACGCCAAGCCGGCCCGCTGGAACCTCCATTCCGGAAGGCGCAAATAGTTTCTTCCGCGGATATACTCCGGGTGCGATCATACCAGCGCTAATGCACCGGATTCCATCAGAACTCCGCAGTTAAGCGTGCTTGGGCGAGAGTAGTACTAGGATGGGTGACCTCCTGGGAAGTCCTCGTGTTGCACCCCCTTTTTGCTTTTCGCGTCAATTTGGGCCTCCCCTCCTTGGCCGGAGATCGCCTCCCCCTCTCGTTATTCTTTTTTTTTTTGTTACAGGGGCAACCACTGCAGCGCGATCCACTATATCGGACCTGCGGCGGCCGGCGTACGAGCTCGAGGCGTCGGAACGATGGGCATGGGGCGCACGGGGCCAAAAACCGTGGTCCTAGCATCGAGAATGGCCCAATTTGACCACACCGGCGGCTCGAAACGGGCTTGCCGGTTTGCCCCGTCGATCAGCCCGTCCCGAGCTTTCCGACGATATATCATAATGGCGAATCGGGCGGGCGGATCGAGAGTTAGGGCCTCGACACGCCAAGCCGGCCCGCTGGAACCTCCATTCCGGAAGGCGCAAATAGTTTCTTCCGCGGATATACTCCGGGTGCGATCATACCAGCGCTAATGCACCGGATCCCATCAGAACTCCGCAGTTAAGCGTGCTTGGGCGAGAGTAGTACTAGGATGGGTGACCTCCTGGGAAGTCCTCGTGTTGCACCCCCTTTTTGCTTTTCGCGTCAATTTGGGCCTCCCCTCCTTGGCCGGAGATCGCCTCCCCCTCTCGTTATTCTTTTTTTTTTTGTTACAGGGGCAACCACTGCAGCGCGATCCACTATATCGGACCCGCGGCGGCCGGCGTACGAGCTCGAGGCGTCGGAACGATGGGCATGGGGCGCACGGGGCCAAAAACCGTGGTCCTAGCATCGAGAATGGCCCAATTTGACCACACCGGCGGCTCGAAACGGGCTTGCCGGTTTGCCCCGTCGATCAGCCCGTCCCGAGCTTTCCGACGATATATCATAATGGCGAATCGGGCGGGCGGATCGAGAGTTAGGGCCTCGACACGCCAAGCCGGCCCGCTGGAACCTCCATTCCGGAAGGCGCAAATAGTTTCTTCCGCGGATATACTCTGGGTGCGATCATACCAGCGCTAATGCACCGGATCCCATCAGAACTCCGCAGTTAAGCGTGCTTGGGCGAGAGTAGTACTAGGATGGGTGACCTCCTGGGAAGTCCTCGTGTTGCACCCCCTTTTTGCTTTTCGCGTCAATTTGGGCCTCCCCTCCTTGGCCGGAGATCGCCTTCCCCTCTCGTTATTCTTTTTTTTTTTTGTTACAGGGGCAACCACTGCAGCGCGATCCACTATATCGGACCCGCGGCGGCCGTCGTACGAGCTCGAGGCGTCGGAACGATGGGCATGGGGCGCACGGGGCCAAAAACCGTGGTCCTAGCATCGAGAATGGCCCAATTTGACCACGCCGGCGGCTCGAAACGGGCTTGCCGGTTTGCCCCGTCGATCAGCCCGTCCCGAGCTTTCCGACGATATATCATAATGGCGAATCGGGCGGGCGGATCGAGAGTTAGGGCCTCGACACGCCAAGCCGGCCCGCTGGAACCTCCATTCCGGAAGGCGCAAATAGTTTCTTCCGCGGATATACTCCGGGTGCGATCATACCAGCGCTAATGCACCGGATCCCATCAGAACTCCGCAGTGAAGCGTGCTTGGGCGAGAGTAGTACTAGGATGGGTGACCTCCTGGGAAGTCCTCGTGTTGCACCCCCTTTTTGCTTTTCGCGTCAATTTGGGCCTCCCCTCCTTGGCCGGAGATCGCCTCCCCCTCTCGTTATTCTTTTTTTTTTTGTTACAGGGGCAACCACTGCAGCGCGATCCACTATATCGGACCCGCGGCGGCCGGCGTACGAGCTCGAGGCGTCGGAACGATGGGCATGGGGCGCACGGGGCCAAAAACCGTGGTCCTAGCATCGAGAATGGCCCAATTTGACCACACCGGCGGCTCGAAACGGGCTTGCCGGTTTGCCCCGTCGATCAGCCCGTCCCGAGCTTTCCGACGATATATCATAATGGCGAATCGGGCGGGCGGATCGAGAGTTAGGGCCTCGACACGCCAAGCCGGCCCGCTGGAACCTCCATTCCGGAAGGCGCAAATAGTTTCTTCCGCGGATATACTCCGGGTGCGATCATACCAGCGCTAATGCACCGGATCCCATCAGAACTCCGCAGTTAAGCATGCTTGGGCGAGAGTAGTACTAGGAGGGGTGACCTCTTGGGAAGTCCTCGTGTTGCACCCCCTTTTTGCTTTTCGCGTCAATTTGGGCCTCCCCTCCTTGGCCGGAGATCGCCTCCCCCTCTCGTTATTCTTTTTTTTTTTTGTTACAGGGGCAACCACTGCAGCGCGATCCACTATATCGGACCTGCGGCGGCCGGCGTACGAGCTCGAGGCGTCGGAACGATGGGCATGGGGCGCACGGGGCCAAAAACCGTGGTCCTAGCATCGAGAATGGCCCAATTTGACCACACCGGCGGCTCGAAACGGGCTTGCCGGTTTGCCCCGTCGATCAGCCCGTCCCGAGCTTTCCGACGATATATCATAATGGCGAATCGGGCGGGCGGATCGAGAGTTAGGGCCTCGACACGCCAAGCCGGCCCGCTGGAACCTCCATTCCGGAAGGCGCAAATAGTTTCTTCCGCGGATATACTCCGGGTGCGATCATACCAGCGCTAATGCACCGGATCCCATCAGAACTCCGCAGTTAAGCGTGCTTGGGCGAGAGTAGTACTAGGATGGGTGACCTCCTGGGAAGTCCTCGTGTTGCACCCCCTTTTTGCTTTTCGCGTCAATTTGGGCCTCCCCTCCTTGGCCGGAGATCGCCTCCCCCTCTCGTTATTCTTTTTTTTTTTGTTACAGGGGCAACCACTGCAGCGCGATCCACTATATCGGACCCGCGGCGGCCGGCGTACGAGCTCGAGGCGTCGGAACGATGGGCATGGGGCGCACGGGGCCAAAAACCGTGGTCCTAGCATCGAGAATGGCCCAATTTGACCACACCGGCGGCTCGAAACGGGCTTGCCGGTTTGCCCCGTCGATCAGCCCGTCCCGAGCTTTCCGACGATATATCATAATGGCGAATCGGGCGGGCGGATCGAGAGTTAGGGCCTCGACACGCCAAGCCGGCCCGCTGGAACCTCCATTCCGGAAGGCGCAAATAGTTTCTTCCGCGGATATACTCTGGGTGCGATCATACCAGCGCTAATGCACCGGATCCCATCAGAACTCCGCAGTTAAGCGTGCTTGGGCGAGAGTAGTACTAGGATGGGTGACCTCCTGGGAAGTCCTCGTGTTGCACCCCCTTTTTGCTTTTCGCGTCAATTTGGGCCTCCCCTCCTTGGCCGGAGATCGCCTTCCCCTCTCGTTATTCTTTTTTTTTTTTGTTACAGGGGCAACCACTGCAGCGCGATCCACTATATCGGACCCGCGGCGGCCGTCGTACGAGCTCGAGGCGTCGGAACGATGGGCATGGGGCGCACGGGGCCAAAAACCGTGGTCCTAGCATCGAGAATGGCCCAATTTGACCACGCCGGCGGCTCGAAACGGGCTTGCCGGTTTGCCCCGTCGATCAGCCCGTCCCGAGCTTTCCGACGATATATCATAATGGCGAATCGGGCGGGCGGATCGAGAGTTAGGGCCTCGACACGCCAAGCCGGCCCGCTGGAACCTCCATTCCGGAAGGCGCAAATAGTTTCTTCCGCGGATATACTCCGGGTGCGATCATACCAGCGCTAATGCACCGGATCCCATCAGAACTCCGCAGTTAAGCGTGCTTAGGCGAGAGTAGTACTAGGATGGGTGACCTCCTGGGAAGTCCTCGTGTTGCACCCCTTTTTTGCTTTTCGTGTCAATTTGGGCCTCCCCTCCTTGGCCGGAGATCGCCTCCCCCTCTCGTTATTCTTTTTTTTTTTTGTTACAGGGGCAACCACTGCAGCGCGATCCACTATATCGGACCCGCGGCGGCCGGCGTACGAGCTCGAGGCGTCGGAACGATGGGCATGGGGCGCACGGGGCCAAAAACCGTGGTCCTAGCATCGAGAATGGCCCAATTTGACCACGCCGGCGGCTCGAAACGGGCTTGCCGGTTTGCCCCGTCGATCAGCCCGTCCCGAGCTTTCCGACGATATATCATAATGGCGAATCGGGCGGGCGGATCGAGAGTTAGGGCCTCGACACGCCAAGCCGGCCCGCTGGAACCTCCATTCCGGAAGGCGCAAATAGTTTCTTCCGCGGATATACTCCGGGTGCGATCATACCAGCGCTAATGCACCGGATCCCATCAGAACTCCGCAGTGAAGCGTGCTTGGGCGAGAGTAGTACTAGGATGGGTGACCTCCTGGGAAGTCCTCGTGTTGCACCCCCTTTTTGCTTTTCGCGTCAATTTGGGCCTCCCCTCCTTGGCCGGAGATCGCCTCCCCCTCTCGTTATTCTTTTTTTTTTTGTTACAGGGGCAACCACTGCAGCGCGATCCACTATATCGGACCCGCGGCGGCCGGCGTACGAGCTCGAGGCGTCGGAACGATGGGCATGGGGCGCACGGGGCCAAAAACCGTGGTCCTAGCATCGAGAATGGCCCAATTTGACCACACCGGCGGCTCGAAACGGGCTTGCCGGTTTGCCCCGTCGATCAGCCCGTCCCGAGCTTTCCGACGATATATCATAATGGCGAATCGGGCGGGCGGATCGAGAGTTAGGGCCTCGACACGCCAAGCCGGCCCGCTGGAACCTCCATTCCGGAAGGCGCAAATAGTTTCTTCCGCGGATATACTCCGGGTGCGATCATACCAGCGCTAATGCACCGGATCCCATCAGAACTCCGCAGTTAAGCATGCTTGGGCGAGAGTAGTACTAGGAGGGGTGACCTCTTGGGAAGTCCTCGTGTTGCACCCCCTTTTTGCTTTTCGCGTCAATTTGGGCCTCCCCTCCTTGGCCGGAGATCGCCTCCCCCTCTCGTTATTCTTTTTTTTTTTTGTTACAGGGGCAACCACTGCAGCGCGATCCACTATATCGGACCCGCGGCGGCCGGCGTACGAGCTCGAGGCGTCGGAACGATGGGCATGGGGCGCACGGGGCCAAAAACCGTGGTCCTAGCATCGAGAATGGCCCAATTTGACCACGCCGGCGGCTCGAAACGGGCTTGCCTGTTTGCCCCGTCGATCAGCCCGTCCCGAGCTTTCCGACGATATATCATAATGGCGAATCGGGCGGGCGGATCGAGAGTTAGGGCCTCGACACGCCAAGCCGGCCCGCTGGAACCTCCATTCCGGAAGGCGCAAATAGTTTCTTCCGCGGATATACTCCGGGTGCGATCATACCAGCGCTAATGCACCGGATCCCATCAGAACTCCGCAGTTAAGCGTGCTTGGGCGAGAGTAGTACTAGGATGGGTGACCTCCTGGGAAGTCCTCGTGTTGCACCCCTTTTTTGCTTTTCGTGTCAATTTGGGACTCCCCTCCTTGGCCGGAGATCGCCTCCCCCTCTCGTTATTCTTTTTTTTTTTTGTTACAGGGGCAACCACTGCAGCGCGATCCACTATATCGGACCCGCGGCGGCCGGCGTACGAGCTCGAGGCGTCGGAACGATGGGCATGGGGCGCACGGGGCCAAAAACCGTGGTCCTAGCATCGAGAATGGCCCAATTTGACCACGCCGGCGGCTCGAAACGGGCTTGCCGGTTTGCCCCGTCGATCAGCCCGTCCCGAGCTTTCCGACGATATATCATAATGGCGAATCGGGCGGGCGGATCGAGAGTTAGGGCCTCGACACGCCAAGCCGGCCCGCTGGAACCTCCATTCCGGAAGGCGCAAATAGTTTCTTCCGCGGATATACTCCGGGTGCGATCATACCAGCGCTAATGCACCGGATCCCATCAGAACTCCGCAGTTAAGCGTGCTTGGGCGAGAGTAGTACTAGGATGGGTGACCTCCTGGGAAGTCCTCGTGTTGCACCCCCTTTTTGCTTTTCGCGTCAATTTGGGCCTCCCCTCCTTGGCCGGAGATCGCCTCCCCCTCTCGTTATTCTTTTTTTTTTTTGTTACAGGGGCAACCACTGCAGCGCGATCCACTATATCGGACCCGCGGCGGCCGGCGTACGAGCTCGAGGCGTCGGAACGATGGGCATGGGGCGCACGGGGCCAAAAACCGTGGTCCTAGCATCGAGAATGGCCCAATTTGACCACGCCGGCGGCTCGAAACGGACTTGCCGGTTTGCCCCGTCGATCAGCCCGTCCCGAGCTTTCCGACGATATATCATAATGGCGAATCGGGCGGGCGGATCGAGAGTTAGGGCCTCGACACGCCAAGCCGGCCCGCTGGAACCTCCATTCCGGAAGGCGCAAATAGTTTCTTCCGCGGATATACTCCGGGTGCGATCATACCAGCGCTAATGCACCGGATCCCATCAGAACTCCGCAGTTAAGCGTGCTTGGGCGAGAGTAGTACTAGGATGGGTGACCTCCTGGGAAGTCCTCGTGTTGCACCCCTTTTTTGCTTTTCGCGTCAATTTGGGCCTCCCCTCCTTGGCCGGAGATCGCCTCCCCCTCTCGTTATTCTTTTTTTTTTTTGTTACAGGGGCAACCACTGCAGCGCGATCCACTATATCGGACCCGCGGCGGCCGGCGTACGAGCTCGAGGCGTCGGAACGATGGGCATGGGGCGCACGGGGCCAAAAACCGTGGTCCTAGCATCGAGAATGGCCCAATTTGACCACGCCGGCGGCTCGAAACGGGCTTGCCGGTTTGCCCCGTCGATCAGCCCGTCCCGAGCTTTCCGACGATATATCATAATGGCGAATCGGGCGGGCGGATCGAGAGTTAGGGCCTCGACACGCCAAGCCGGCCCGCTGGAACCTCCATTCCGGAAGGCGCAAATAGTTTCTTCCGCGGATATACTCCGGGTGCGATCATACCAGCGCTAATGCACCGGATCCCATCAGAACTCCGCAGTTAAGCGTGCTTGGGCGAGAGTAGTACTAGGATGGGTGACCTCCTGGGAAGTCCTCGTGTTGCACCCCCTTTTTGCTTTTCGCGTCAATTTGGGCCTCCCCTCCTTGGCCGGAGATCGCCTCCCCCTCTCGTTATTCTTTTTTTTTTTGTTACAGGGGCAACCACTGCAGCGCGATCCACTATATCGGACCCGCGGCGGCCGGCGTACGAGCTCGAGGCGTCGGAACGATGGGCATGGGGCGCACGGGGCCAAAAACCGTGGTCCTAGCATCGAGAATGGCCCAATTTGACCACACCGGCGGCTCGAAACGGGCTTGCCGGTTTGCCCCGTCGATCAGCCCGTCCCGAGCTTTCCGACGATATATCATAATGGCGAATCGGGCGGGCGGATCGAGAGTTAGGGCCTCGACACGCCAAGCCGGCCCGCTGGAACCTCCATTCCGGAAGGCGCAAATAGTTTCTTCCGCGGATATACTCCGGGTGCGATCATACCAGCGCTAATGCACCGGATCCCATCAGAACTCCGCAGTTAAGCATGCTTGGGCGAGAGTAGTACTAGGAGGGGTGACCTCTTGGGAAGTCCTCGTGTTGCACCCCCTTTTTGCTTTTCGCGTCAATTTGGGCCTCCCCTCCTTGGCCGGAGATCGCCTCCCCCTCTCGTTATTCTTTTTTTTTTTTGTTACAGGGGCAACCACTGCAGCGCGATCCACTATATCGGACCCGCGGCGGCCGGCGTACGAGCTCGAGGCGTCGGAACGATGGGCATGGGGCGCACGGGGCCAAAAACCGTGGTCCTAGCATCGAGAATGGCCCAATTTGACCACGCCGGCGGCTCGAAACGGGCTTGCCTGTTTGCCCCGTCGATCAGCCCGTCCCGAGCTTTCCGACGATATATCATAATGGCGAATCGGGCGGGCGGATCGAGAGTTAGGGCCTCGACACGCCAAGCCGGCCCGCTGGAACCTCCATTCCGGAAGGCGCAAATAGTTTCTTCCGCGGATATACTCCGGGTGCGATCATACCAGCGCTAATGCACCGGATCCCATCAGAACTCCGCAGTTAAGCGTGCTTGGGCGAGAGTAGTACTAGGATGGGTGACCTCCTGGGAAGTCCTCGTGTTGCACCCCTTTTTTGCTTTTCGTGTCAATTTGGGACTCCCCTCCTTGGCCGGAGATCGCCTCCCCCTCTCGTTATTCTTTTTTTTTTTTGTTACAGGGGCAACCACTGCAGCGCGATCCACTATATCGGACCCGCGGCGGCCGGCGTACGAGCTCGAGGCGTCGGAACGATGGGCATGGGGCGCACGGGGCCAAAAACCGTGGTCCTAGCATCGAGAATGGCCCAATTTGACCACGCCGGCGGCTCGAAACGGGCTTGCCGGTTTGCCCCGTCGATCAGCCCGTCCCGAGCTTTCCGACGATATATCATAATGGCGAATCGGGCGGGCGGATCGAGAGTTAGGGCCTCGACACGCCAAGCCGGCCCGCTGGAACCTCCATTCCGGAAGGCGCAAATAGTTTCTTCCGCGGATATACTCCGGGTGCGATCATACCAGCGCTAATGCACCGGATCCCATCAGAACTCCGCAGTTAAGCGTGCTTGGGCGAGAGTAGTACTAGGATGGGTGACCTCCTGGGAAGTCCTCGTGTTGCACCCCCTTTTTGCTTTTCGCGTCAATTTGGGCCTCCCCTCCTTGGCCGGAGATCGCCTCCCCCTCTCGTTATTCTTTTTTTTTTTTGTTACAGGGGCAACCACTGCAGCGCGATCCACTATATCGGACCCGCGGCGGCCGGCGTACGAGCTCGAGGCGTCGGAACGATGGGCATGGGGCGCACGGGGCCAAAAACCGTGGTCCTAGCATCGAGAATGGCCCAATTTGACCACGCCGGCGGCTCGAAACGGACTTGCCGGTTTGCCCCGTCGATCAGCCCGTCCCGAGCTTTCCGACGATATATCATAATGGCGAATCGGGCGGGCGGATCGAGAGTTAGGGCCTCGACACGCCAAGCCGGCCCGCTGGAACCTCCATTCCGGAAGGCGCAAATAGTTTCTTCCGCGGATATACTCCGGGTGCGATCATACCAGCGCTAATGCACCGGATCCCATCAGAACTCCGCAGTTAAGCGTGCTTGGGCGAGAGTAGTACTAGGATGGGTGACCTCCTGGGAAGTCCTCGTGTTGCACCCCTTTTTTGCTTTTCGCGTCAATTTGGGCCTCCCCTCCTTGGCCGGAGATCGCCTCCCCCTCTCGTTATTCTTTTTTTTTTTTGTTACAGGGGCAACCACTGCAGCGCGATCCACTATATCGGACCCGCGGCGGCCGGCGTACGAGCTCGAGGCGTCGGAACGATGGGCATGGGGCGCACGGGGCCAAAAACCGTGGTCCTAGCATCGAGAATGGCCCAATTTGACCACGCCGGCGGCTCGAAACGGGCTTGCCGGTTTGCCCCGTCGATCAGCCCGTCCCGAGCTTTCCGACGATATATCATAATGGCGAATCGGGCGGGCGGATCGAGAGTTAGGGCCTCGACACGCCAAGCCGGCCCGCTGGAACCTCCATTCCGGAAGGCGCAAATAGTTTCTTCCGCGGATATACTCCGGGTGCGATCATACCAGCGCTAATGCACCGGATCCCATCAGAACTCCGCAGTTAAGCGTGCTTGGGCGAGAGTAGTACTAGGATGGGTGACCTCCTGGGAAGTCCTCGTGTTGCACCCCCTTTTTGCTTTTCGCGTCAATTTGGGCCTCCCCTCCTTGGCCGGAGATCGCCTCCCCCTCTCGTTATTCTTTTTTTTTTTGTTACAGGGGCAACCACTGCAGCGCGATCCACTATATCGGACCCGCGGCGGCCGGCGTACGAGCTCGAGGCGTCGGAACGATGGGCATGGGGCGCACGGGGCCAAAAACCGTGGTCCTAGCATCGAGAATGGCCCAATTTGACCACACCGGCGGCTCGAAACGGGCTTGCCGGTTTGCCCCGTCGATCAGCCCGTCCCGAGCTTTCCGACGATATATCATAATGGCGAATCGGGCGGGCGGATCGAGAGTTAGGGCCTCGACACGCCAAGCCGGCCCGCTGGAACCTCCATTCCGGAAGGCGCAAATAGTTTCTTCCGCGGATATACTCCGGGTGCGATCATACCAGCGCTAATGCACCGGATCCCATCAGAACTCCGCAGTTAAGCATGCTTGGGCGAGAGTAGTACTAGGAGGGGTGACCTCTTGGGAAGTCCTCGTGTTGCACCCCCTTTTTGCTTTTCGCGTCAATTTGGGCCTCCCCTCCTTGGCCGGAGATCGCCTCCCCCTCTCGTTATTCTTTTTTTTTTTTGTTACAGGGGCAACCACTGCAGCGCGATCCACTATATCGGACCCGCGGCGGCCGGCGTACGAGCTCGAGGCGTCGGAACGATGGGCATGGGGCGCACGGGGCCAAAAACCGTGGTCCTAGCATCGAGAATGGCCCAATTTGACCACGCCGGCGGCTCGAAACGGGCTTGCCGGTTTGCCCCGTCGATCAGCCCGTCCCGAGCTTTCCGACGATATATCATAATGGCGAATCGGGCGGGCGGATCGAGAGTTAGGGCCTCGACACGCCAAGCCGGCCCGCTGGAACCTCCATTCCGGAAGGCGCAAATAGTTTCTTCCGCGGATATACTCCGGGTGCGATCATACCAGCGCTAATGCACCGGATCCCATCAGAACTCCGCAGTTAAGCGTGCTTGGGCGAGAGTAGTACTAGGATGGGTGACCTCCTGGGAAGTCCTCGTGTTGCACCCCCTTTTTGCTTTTCGCGTCAATTTGGGCCTCCCCTCCTTGGCCGGAGATCGCCTCCCCCTCTCGTTATTCTTTTTTTTTTGTTACAGGGGCAACCACTGCAGCGCGATCCACTATATCGGACCCGCGGCGGCCGGCGTACGAGCTCGAGGCGTCGGAACGATGGGCATGGGGCGCACGGGGCCAAAAACCGTGGTCCTAGCATCGAGAATGGCCCAATTTGACCACACCGGCGGCTCGAAACGGGCTTGCCGGTTTGCCCCGTCGATCAGCCCGTCCCGAGCTTTCCGACGATATATCATAATGGCGAATCGGGCGGGCGGATCGAGAGTTAGGGCCTTGACACGCCAAGCCGGCCCGCTGGAACCTCCATTCCGGAAGGCGCAAATAGTTTCTTCCGCGGATATACTCCGGGTGCGATCATACCAGCGCTAATGCACCGGATCCCATCAGAACTCCGCAGTTAAGCATGCTTGGGCGAGAGTAGTACTAGGAGGGGTGACCTCTTGGGAAGTCCTCGTGTTGCACCCCCTTTTTGCTTTTCACGTCAATTTGGGCCTCCCCTCCTTGGCCGGAGATCGCCTCCCCCTCTCGTTATTCTTTTTTTTTTTTGTTACAGGGGCAACCACTGCAGCGCGATCCACTATATCGGACCCGCGGCGGCCGGCGTACGAGCTCGAGGCGTCGGAACGATGGGCATGGGGCGCACGGGGCCAAAAACCGTGGTCCTAGCATCGAGAATGGCCCAATTTGACCACGCCGGCGGCTCGAAACGGGCTTGCCTGTTTGCCCCGTCGATCAGCCCGTCCCGAGCTTTCCGACGATATATCATAATGGCGAATCGGGCGGGCGGATCGAGAGTTAGGGCCTCGACACGCCAAGCCGGCCCGCTGGAACCTCCATTCCGGAAGGCGCAAATAGTTTCTTCCGCGGATATACTCCGGGTGCGATCATACCAGCGCTAATGCACCGGATCCCATCAGAACTCCGCAGTTAAGCGTGCTTGGGCGAGAGTAGTACTAGGATGGGTGACCTCCTGGGAAGTCCTCGTGTTGCACCCCCTTTTTGCTTTTCGCGTCAATTTGGGCCTCCCCTCTTTGGCCGGAGATCGCCTCCCCCTCTCGTTATTCTTTTTTTTTTTGTTACAGGGGCAACCACTGCAGCGCGATCCACTATATCGGACCCGCGGCGGCCGGCGTACGAGCTCGAGGCGTCGGAACGATGGGCATGGGGCGCACGGGGCCAAAAACCGTGGTCCTAGCATCGAGAATGGCCCAATTTGACCACACCGGCGGCTCGAAACGGGCTTGCCGGTTTGCCCCGTCGATCAGCCCGTCCCGAGCTTTCCGACGATATATCATAATGGCGAATCGGGCGGGCGGATCGAGAGTTAGGGCCTCGACACGCCAAGCCGGCCCGCTGGAACCTCCATTCCGGAAGGCGCAAATAGTTTCTTCCGCGGATATACTCCGGGTGCGATCATACCAGCGCTAATGCACCGGATCCCATCAGAACTCCGCAGTTAAGCGTGCTTGGGCGAGAGTAGTACTAGGATGGGTGACCTCCTGGGAAGTCCTCGTGTTGCACCCCCTTTTTGCTTTTCGCGTCAATTTGGGCCTCCCCTCCTTGGCCGGAGATCGCCTCCCCCTCTCGTTATTCTTTTTTTTTTGTTACAGGGGCAACCACTGCAGCGCGATCCACTATATCGGACCCGCGGCGGCCGGCGTACGAGCTCGAGGCGTCGGAACGATGGGCATGGGGCGCACGGGGCCAAAAACCGTGGTCCTAGCATCGAGAATGGCCCAATTTGACCACACCGGCGGCTCGAAACGGGCTTTCCGGTTTGCCCCGTCGATCAGCCCGTCCCGAGCTTTCCGACGATATATCATAATGGCGAATCGGGCGGGCGGATCGAGAGTTAGGGCCTCGACACGCCAAGCCGGCCCGCTGGAACCTCCATTCCGGAAGGCGCAAATAGTTTCTTCCGCGGATATACTCCGGGTGCGATCATACCAGCGCTAATGCACCGGATCCCATCAGAACTCCGCAGTTAAGCATGCTTGGGCGAGAGTAGTACTAGGAGGGGTGACCTCTTGGGAAGTCCTCGTGTTGCACCCCCTTTTTGCTTTTCGCGTCAATTTGGGCCTCCCCTCCTTGGCCGGAGATCGCCTCCCCCTCTCGTTATTCTTTTTTTTTTTTGTTACAGGGGCAACCACTGCAGCGCGATCCACTATATCGGACCCGCGGCGGCCGGCGTACGAGCTCGAGGCGTCGGAACGATGGGCATGGGGCGCACGGGGCCAAAAACCGTGGTCCTAGCATCGAGAATGGCCCAATTTGACCACGCCGGCGGCTCGAAACGGGCTTGCCTGTTTGCCCCGTCGATCAGCCCGTCCCGAGCTTTCCGACGATATATCATAATGGCGAATCGGGCGGGCGGATCGAGAGTTAGGGCCTCGACACGCCAAGCCGGCCCGCTGGAACCTCCATTCCGGAAGGCGCAAATAGTTTCTTCCGCGGATATACTCCGGGTGCGATCATACCAGCGCTAATGCACCGGATCCCATCAGAACTCCGCAGTTAAGCGTGCTTGGGCGAGAGTAGTACTAGGATGGGTGACCTCCTGGGAAGTCCTCGTGTTGCACCCCCTTTTTGCTTTTCGCGTCAATTTGGGCCTCCCCTCTTTGGCCGGAGATCGCCTCCCCCTCTCGTTATTCTTTTTTTTTTTGTTACAGGGGCAACCACTGCAGCGCGATCCACTATATCGGACCCGCGGCGGCCGGCGTACGAGCTCGAGGCGTCGGAACGATGGGCATGGGGCGCACGGGGCCAAAAACCGTGGTCCTAGCATCGAGAATGGCCCAATTTGACCACACCGGCGGCTCGAAACGGGCTTGCCGGTTTGCCCCGTCGATCAGCCCGTCCCGAGCTTTCCGACGATATATCATAATGGCGAATCGGGCGGGCGGATCGAGAGTTAGGGCCTCGACACGCCAAGCCGGCCCGCTGGAACCTCCATTCCGGAAGGCGCAAATAGTTTCTTCCGCGGATATACTCCGGGTGCGATCATACCAGCGCTAATGCACCGGATCCCATCAGAACTCCGCAGTTAAGCGTGCTTGGGCGAGAGTAGTACTAGGATGGGTGACCTCCTGGGAAGTCCTCGTGTTGCACCCCCTTTTTGCTTTTCGCGTCAATTTGGGCCTCCCCTCCTTGGCCGGAGATCGCCTCCCCCTCTCGTTATTCTTTTTTTTTTTGTTACAGGGGCAACCACTGCAGCGCGATCCACTATATCGGACCCGCGGCGGCCGGCGTACGAGCTCGAGGCGTCGGAACGATGGGCATGGGGCGCACGGGGCCAAAAACCGTGGTCCTAGCATCGAGAATGGCCCAATTTGACCACACCGGCGGCTCGAAACGGGCTTGCCGGTTTGCCCCGTCGATCAGCCCGTCCCGAGCTTTCCGACGATATATCATAATGGCGAATCGGGCGGGCGGATCGAGAGTTAGGGCCTCGACACGCCAAGCCGGCCCGCTGGAACCTCCATTCCGGAAGGCGCAAATAGTTTCTTCCGCGGATATACTCCGGGTGCGATCATACCAGCGCTAATGCACCGGATCCCATCAGAACTCCGCAGTTAAGCGTGCTTGGGCGAGAGTAGTACTAGGATGGGTGACCTCCTGGGAAGTCCTCGTGTTGCACCCCCTTTTTGCTTTTCGCGTCAATTTGGGCCTCCCCTCCTTGGCCGGAGATCGCCTCCCCCTCTCGTTATTCTTTTTTTTTTGTTACAGGGGCAACCACTGCAGCGCGATCCACTATATCGGACCCGCGGCGGCCGGCGTACGAGCTCGAGGCGTCGGAACGATGGGCATGGGGCGCACGGGGCCAAAAACCGTGGTCCTAGCATCGAGAATGGCCCAATTTGACCACACCGGCGGCTCGAAACGGGCTTTCCGGTTTGCCCCGTCGATCAGCCCGTCCCGAGCTTTCCGACGATATATCATAATGGCGAATCGGGCGGGCGGATCGAGAGTTAGGGCCTCGACACGCCAAGCCGGCCCGCTGGAACCTCCATTCCGGAAGGCGCAAATAGTTTCTTCCGCGGATATACTCCGGGTGCGATCATACCAGCGCTAATGCACCGGATCCCATCAGAACTCCGCAGTTAAGCATGCTTGGGCGAGAGTAGTACTAGGAGGGGTGACCTCTTGGGAAGTCCTCGTGTTGCACCCCCTTTTTGCTTTTCGCGTCAATTTGGGCCTCCCCTCCTTGGCCGGAGATCGCCTCCCCCTCTCGTTATTCTTTTTTTTTTTTGTTACAGGGGCAACCACTGCAGCGCGATCCACTATATCGGACCCGCGGCGGCCGGCGTACGAGCTCGAGGCGTCGGAACGATGGGCATGGGGCGCACGGGGCCAAAAACCGTGGTCCTAGCATCGAGAATGGCCCAATTTGACCACGCCGGCGGCTCGAAACGGGCTTGCCTGTTTGCCCCGTCGATCAGCCCGTCCCGAGCTTTCCGACGATATATCATAATGGCGAATCGGGCGGGCGGATCGAGAGTTAGGGCCTCGACACGCCAAGCCGGCCCGCTGGAACCTCCATTCCGGAAGGCGCAAATAGTTTCTTCCGCGGATATACTCCGGGTGCGATCATACCAGCGCTAATGCACCGGATCCCATCAGAACTCCGCAGTTAAGCGTGCTTGGGCGAGAGTAGTACTAGGATGGGTGACCTCCTGGGAAGTCCTCGTGTTGCACCCCCTTTTTGCTTTTCGCGTCAATTTGGGCCTCCCCTCTTTGGCCGGAGATCGCCTCCCCCTCTCGTTATTCTTTTTTTTTTTGTTACAGGGGCAACCACTGCAGCGCGATCCACTATATCGGACCCGCGGCGGCCGGCGTACGAGCTCGAGGCGTCGGAACGATGGGCATGGGGCGCACGGGGCCAAAAACCGTGGTCCTAGCATCGAGAATGGCCCAATTTGACCACACCGGCGGCTCGAAACGGGCTTGCCGGTTTGCCCCGTCGATCAGCCCGTCCCGAGCTTTCCGACGATATATCATAATGGCGAATCGGGCGGGCGGATCGAGAGTTAGGGCCTCGACACGCCAAGCCGGCCCGCTGGAACCTCCATTCCGGAAGGCGCAAATAGTTTCTTCCGCGGATATACTCCGGGTGCGATCATACCAGCGCTAATGCACCGGATCCCATCAGAACTCCGCAGTTAAGCGTGCTTGGGCGAGAGTAGTACTAGGATGGGTGACCTCCTGGGAAGTCCTCGTGTTGCACCCCCTTTTTGCTTTTCGCGTCAATTTGGGCCTCCCCTCCTTGGCCGGAGATCGCCTCCCCCTCTCGTTATTCTTTTTTTTTTTTGTTACAGGGGCAACCACTGCAGCGCGATCCACTATATCGGACCCGCGGCGGCCGGCGTACGAGCTCGAGGCGTCGGAACGATGGGCATGGGGCGCACGGGGCCAAAAACCGTGGTCCTAGCATCGAGAATGGCCCAATTTGACCACGCCGGCGGCTCGAAACGGGCTTGCCTGTTTGCCACGTCGATCAGCCCGTCCCGAGCTTTCCGACGATATATCATAATGGCGAATCGGGCGGGCGGATCGAGAGTTAGGGCCTCGACACGCCAAGCCGGCCCGCTGGAACCTCCATTCCGGAAGGCGCAAATAGTTTCTTCCGCGGATATACTCCGGGTGCGATCATACCAGCGCTAATGCACCGGATCCCATCAGAACTCCGCAGTTAAGCGTGCTTGGGCGAGAGTAGTACTAGGATGGGTGACCTCCTGGGAAGTCCTCGTGTTGCACCCCCTTTTTGCTTTTCGCGTCAATTTGGGCCTCCCCTCTTTGGCCGGAGATCGCCTCCCCCTCTCGTTATTCTTTTTTTTTTTGTTACAGGGGCAACCACTGCAGCGCGATCCACTATATCGGACCCGCGGCGGCCGGCGTACGAGCTCGAGGCGTCGGAACGATGGGCATGGGGCGCACGGGGCCAAAAACCGTGGTCCTAGCATCGAGAATGGCCCAATTTGACCACACCGGCGGCTCGAAACGGGCTTTCCGGTTTGCCCCGTCGATCAGCCCGTCCCGAGCTTTCCGACGATATATCATAATGGCGAATCGGGCGGGCGGATCGAGAGTTAGGGCCTCGACACGCCAAGCCGGCCCGCTGGAACCTCCATTCCGGAAGGCGCAAATAGTTTCTTCCGCGGATATACTCCGGGTGCGATCATACCAGCGCTAATGCACCGGATCCCATCAGAACTCCGCAGTTAAGCATGCTTGGGCGAGAGTAGTACTAGGAGGGGTGACCTCTTGGGAAGTCCTCGTGTTGCACCCCCTTTTTGCTTTTCGCGTCAATTTGGGCCTCCCCTCCTTGGCCGGAGATCGCCTCCCCCTCTCGTTATTCTTTTTTTTTTTTGTTACAGGGGCAACCACTGCAGCGCGATCCACTATATCGGACCCGCGGCGGCCGGCGTACGAGCTCGAGGCGTCGGAACGATGGGCATGGGGCGCACGGGGCCAAAAACCGTGGTCCTAGCATCGAGAATGGCCCAATTTGACCACACCGGCGGCTCGAAACGGGCTTTCCGGTTTGCCCCGTCGATCAGCCCGTCCCGAGCTTTCCGACGATATATCATAATGGCGAATCGGGCGGGCGGATCGAGAGTTAGGGCCTCGACACGCCAAGCCGGCCCGCTGGAACCTCCATTCCGGAAGGCGCAAATAGTTTCTTCCGCGGATATACTCCGGGTGCGATCATACCAGCGCTAATGCACCGGATCCCATCAGAACTCCGCAGTTAAGCATGCTTGGGCGAGAGTAGTACTAGGAGGGGTGACCTCTTGGGAAGTCCTCGTGTTGCACCCCCTTTTTGCTTTTCGCGTCAATTTGGGCCTCCCCTCCTTGGCCGGAGATCGCCTCCCCCTCTCGTTATTCTTTTTTTTTTTTGTTACAGGGGCAACCACTGCAGCGCGATCCACTATATCGGACCCGCGGCGGCCGGCGTACGAGCTCGAGGCGTCGGAACGATGGGCATGGGGCGCACGGGGCCAAAAACCGTGGTCCTAGCATCGAGAATGGCCCAATTTGACCACGCCGGCGGCTCGAAACGGGCTTGCCTGTTTGCCCCGTCGATCAGCCCGTCCCGAGCTTTCCGACGATATATCATAATGGCGAATCGGGCGGGCGGATCGAGAGTTAGGGCCTCGACACGCCAAGCCGGCCCGCTGGAACCTCCATTCCGGAAGGCGCAAATAGTTTCTTCCGCGGATATACTCCGGGTGCGATCATACCAGCGCTAATGCACCGGATCCCATCAGAACTCCGCAGTTAAGCGTGCTTGGGCGAGAGTAGTACTAGGATGGGTGACCTCCTGGGAAGTCCTCGTGTTGCACCCCCTTTTTGCTTTTCGCGTCAATTTGGGCCTCCCCTCTTTGGCCGGAGATCGCCTCCCCCTCTCGTTATTCTTTTTTTTTTTGTTACAGGGGCAACCACTGCAGCGCGATCCACTATATCGGACCCGCGGCGGCCGGCGTACGAGCTCGAGGCGTCGGAACGATGGGCATGGGGCGCACGGGGCCAAAAACCGTGGTCCTAGCATCGAGAATGGCCCAATTTGACCACACCGGCGGCTCGAAACGGGCTTGCCGGTTTGCCCCGTCGATCAGCCCGTCCCGAGCTTTCCGACGATATATCATAATGGCGAATCGGGCGGGCGGATCGAGAGTTAGGGCCTCGACACGCCAAGCCGGCCCGCTGGAACCTCCATTCCGGAAGGCGCAAATAGTTTCTTCCGCGGATATACTCCGGGTGCGATCATACCAGCGCTAATGCACCGGATCCCATCAGAACTCCGCAGTTAAGCGTGCTTGGGCGAGAGTAGTACTAGGATGGGTGACCTCCTGGGAAGTCCTCGTGTTGCACCCCCTTTTTGCTTTTCGCGTCAATTTGGGCCTCCCCTCCTTGGCCGGAGATCGCCTCCCCCTCTCGTTATTCTTTTTTTTTTTTGTTACAGGGGCAACCACTGCAGCGCGATCCACTATATCGGACCCGCGGCGGCCGGCGTACGAGCTCGAGGCGTCGGAACGATGGGCATGGGGCGCACGGGGCCAAAAACCGTGGTCCTAGCATCGAGAATGGCCCAATTTGACCACGCCGGCGGCTCGAAACGGGCTTGCCTGTTTGCCACGTCGATCAGCCCGTCCCGAGCTTTCCGACGATATATCATAATGGCGAATCGGGCGGGCGGATCGAGAGTTAGGGCCTCGACACGCCAAGCCGGCCCGCTGGAACCTCCATTCCGGAAGGCGCAAATAGTTTCTTCCGCGGATATACTCCGGGTGCGATCATACCAGCGCTAATGCACCGGATCCCATCAGAACTCCGCAGTTAAGCGTGCTTGGGCGAGAGTAGTACTAGGATGGGTGACCTCCTGGGAAGTCCTCGTGTTGCACCCCTTTTTTGCTTTTCGTGTCAATTTGGGCCTCCCCTCCTTGGCCGGAGATCGCCTCCCCCTCTCGTTATTCTTTTTTTTTTTTTGTTACAGGGGCAACCACTGCAGCGCGATCCACTATATCGGACCCGCGGCGGCCGGCGTACGAGCTCGAGGCGTCGGAACGATGGGCATGGGGCGCACGGGGCCAAAAACCGTGGTCCTAGCATCGAGAATGGCCCAATTTGACCACGCCGGCGGCTCGAAACGGGCTTGCCGGTTTGCCCCGTCGATCAGCCCGTCCCGAGCTTTCCGACGATATATCATAATGGCGAATCGGGCGGGCGGATCGAGAGTTAGGGCCTCGACACGCCAAGCCGGCCCGCTGGAACCTCCATTCCGGAAGGCGCAAATAGTTTCTTCCGCGGATATACTCCGGGTGCGATCATACCAGCGCTAATGCACCGGATCCCATCAGAACTCCGCAGTTAAGCGTGCTTGGGCGAGAGTAGTACTAGGATGAGTGACCTCCTGGGAAGTCCTCGTGTTGCACCCCCTTTTTGCTTTTCGCGTCAATTTGGGCCTCCCCTCCTTGGCCGGAGATCGCCTCCCCCTCTCGTTATTCTTTTTTTTTTTGTTACAGGGGCAACCACTGCAGCGCGATCCACTATATCGGACCCGCGGCGGCCGGCGTACGAGCTCGAGGCGTCGGAACGATGGGCATGGGGCGCACGGGGCCAAAAACCGTGGTCCTAGCATCGAGAATGGCCCAATTTGACCACACCGGCGGCTCGAAACGGGCTTGCCGGTTTGCCCCGTCGATCAGCCCGTCCCGAGCTTTCCGACGATATATCATAATGGCGAATCGGGCGGGCGGATCGAGAGTTAGGGCCTCGACACGCCAAGCCGGCCCGCTGGAACCTCCATTCCGGAAGGCGCAAATAGTTTCTTCCGCGGATATACTCCGGGTGCGATCATACCAGCGCTAATGCACCGGATCCCATCAGAACTCCGCAGTTAAGCATGCTTGGGCGAGAGTAGTACTAGGAGGGGTGACCTCTTGGGAAGTCCTCGTGTTGCACCCTCTTTTTGCTTTTCGCGTCAATTTGGGCCTCCCCTCCTTGGCCGGAGATCGCCTCCCCCTCTCGTTATTCTTTTTTTTTTTTTGTTACAGGGGCAACCACTGCAGCGCGATCCACTATATCGGACCCGCGGCGGCCGGCGTACGAGCTCGAGGCGTCGGAACGATGGGCATGGGGCGCACGGGGCCAAAAACCGTGGTCCTAGCATCGAGAATGGCCCAATTTGACCACGCCGGCGGCTCGAAACGGGCTTGCCTGTTTGCCCCGTCGATCAGCCCGTCCCGAGCTTTCCGACGATATATCATAATGGCGAATCGGGCGGGCGGATCGAGAGTTAGGGCCTCGACACGCCAAGCCGGCCCGCTGGAACCTCCATTCCGGAAGGCGCAAATAGTTTCTTCCGCGGATATACTCCGGGTGCGATCATACCAGCGCTAATGCACCGGATCCCATCAGAACTCCGCAGTTAAGCGTGCTTGGGCGAGAGTAGTACTAGGATGGGTGACCTCCTGGGAAGTCCTCGTGTTGCACCCCCTTTTTGCTTTTCGCGTCAATTTGGGCCTCCCCTCCTTGGCCGGAGATCGCCTCCCCCTCTCGTTATTCTTTTTTTTTTTTGTTACAGGGGCAACCACTGCAGCGCGATCCACTATATCGGACCCGCGGCGGCCGGCGTACGAGCTCGAGGCGTCGGAACGATGGGCATGGGGCGCACGGGGCCAAAAACCGTGGTCCTAGCATCGAGAATGGCCCAATTTGACCACGCCGGCGGCTCGAAACGGGCTTGCCTGTTTGCCACGTCGATCAGCCCGTCCCGAGCTTTCCGACGATATATCATAATGGCGAATCGGGCGGGCGGATCGAGAGTTAGGGCCTCGACACGCCAAGCCGGCCCGCTGGAACCTCCATTCCGGAAGGCGCAAATAGTTTCTTCCGCGGATATACTCCGGGTGCGATCATACCAGCGCTAATGCACCGGATCCCATCAGAACTCCGCAGTTAAGCGTGCTTGGGCGAGAGTAGTACTAGGATGGGTGACCTCCTGGGAAGTCCTCGTGTTGCACCCCCTTTTTGCTTTTCGCGTCAATTTGGGCCTCCCCTCTTTGGCCGGAGATCGCCTCCCCCTCTCGTTATTCTTTTTTTTTTTGTTACAGGGGCAACCACTGCAGCGCGATCCACTATATCGGACCCGCGGCGGCCGGCGTACGAGCTCGAGGCGTCGGAACGATGGGCATGGGGCGCACGGGGCCAAAAACCGTGGTCCTAGCATCGAGAATGGCCCAATTTGACCACACCGGCGGCTCGAAACGGGCTTTCCGGTTTGCCCCGTCGATCAGCCCGTCCCGAGCTTTCCGACGATATATCATAATGGCGAATCGGGCGGGCGGATCGAGAGTTAGGGCCTCGACACGCCAAGCCGGCCCGCTGGAACCTCCATTCCGGAAGGCGCAAATAGTTTCTTCCGCGGATATACTCCGGGTGCGATCATACCAGCGCTAATGCACCGGATCCCATCAGAACTCCGCAGTTAAGCATGCTTGGGCGAGAGTAGTACTAGGAGGGGTGACCTCTTGGGAAGTCCTCGTGTTGCACCCCCTTTTTGCTTTTCGCGTCAATTTGGGCCTCCCCTCCTTGGCCGGAGATCGCCTCCCCCTCTCGTTATTCTTTTTTTTTTTTGTTACAGGGGCAACCACTGCAGCGCGATCCACTATATCGGACCCGCGGCGGCCGGCGTACGAGCTCGAGGCGTCGGAACGATGGGCATGGGGCGCACGGGGCCAAAAACCGTGGTCCTAGCATCGAGAATGGCCCAATTTGACCACACCGGCGGCTCGAAACGGGCTTTCCGGTTTGCCCCGTCGATCAGCCCGTCCCGAGCTTTCCGACGATATATCATAATGGCGAATCGGGCGGGCGGATCGAGAGTTAGGGCCTCGACACGCCAAGCCGGCCCGCTGGAACCTCCATTCCGGAAGGCGCAAATAGTTTCTTCCGCGGATATACTCCGGGTGCGATCATACCAGCGCTAATGCACCGGATCCCATCAGAACTCCGCAGTTAAGCATGCTTGGGCGAGAGTAGTACTAGGAGGGGTGACCTCTTGGGAAGTCCTCGTGTTGCACCCCCTTTTTGCTTTTCGCGTCAATTTGGGCCTCCCCTCCTTGGCCGGAGATCGCCTCCCCCTCTCGTTATTCTTTTTTTTTTTTGTTACAGGGGCAACCACTGCAGCGCGATCCACTATATCGGACCCGCGGCGGCCGGCGTACGAGCTCGAGGCGTCGGAACGATGGGCATGGGGCGCACGGGGCCAAAAACCGTGGTCCTAGCATCGAGAATGGCCCAATTTGACCACGCCGGCGGCTCGAAACGGGCTTGCCTGTTTGCCCCGTCGATCAGCCCGTCCCGAGCTTTCCGACGATATATCATAATGGCGAATCGGGCGGGCGGATCGAGAGTTAGGGCCTCGACACGCCAAGCCGGCCCGCTGGAACCTCCATTCCGGAAGGCGCAAATAGTTTCTTCCGCGGATATACTCCGGGTGCGATCATACCAGCGCTAATGCACCGGATCCCATCAGAACTCCGCAGTTAAGCGTGCTTGGGCGAGAGTAGTACTAGGATGGGTGACCTCCTGGGAAGTCCTCGTGTTGCACCCCCTTTTTGCTTTTCGCGTCAATTTGGGCCTCCCCTCTTTGGCCGGAGATCGCCTCCCCCTCTCGTTATTCTTTTTTTTTTTGTTACAGGGGCAACCACTGCAGCGCGATCCACTATATCGGACCCGCGGCGGCCGGCGTACGAGCTCGAGGCGTCGGAACGATGGGCATGGGGCGCACGGGGCCAAAAACCGTGGTCCTAGCATCGAGAATGGCCCAATTTGACCACACCGGCGGCTCGAAACGGGCTTGCCGGTTTGCCCCGTCGATCAGCCCGTCCCGAGCTTTCCGACGATATATCATAATGGCGAATCGGGCGGGCGGATCGAGAGTTAGGGCCTCGACACGCCAAGCCGGCCCGCTGGAACCTCCATTCCGGAAGGCGCAAATAGTTTCTTCCGCGGATATACTCCGGGTGCGATCATACCAGCGCTAATGCACCGGATCCCATCAGAACTCCGCAGTTAAGCGTGCTTGGGCGAGAGTAGTACTAGGATGGGTGACCTCCTGGGAAGTCCTCGTGTTGCACCCCCTTTTTGCTTTTCGCGTCAATTTGGGCCTCCCCTCCTTGGCCGGAGATCGCCTCCCCCTCTCGTTATTCTTTTTTTTTTTTGTTACAGGGGCAACCACTGCAGCGCGATCCACTATATCGGACCCGCGGCGGCCGGCGTACGAGCTCGAGGCGTCGGAACGATGGGCATGGGGCGCACGGGGCCAAAAACCGTGGTCCTAGCATCGAGAATGGCCCAATTTGACCACGCCGGCGGCTCGAAACGGGCTTGCCTGTTTGCCACGTCGATCAGCCCGTCCCGAGCTTTCCGACGATATATCATAATGGCGAATCGGGCGGGCGGATCGAGAGTTAGGGCCTCGACACGCCAAGCCGGCCCGCTGGAACCTCCATTCCGGAAGGCGCAAATAGTTTCTTCCGCGGATATACTCCGGGTGCGATCATACCAGCGCTAATGCACCGGATCCCATCAGAACTCCGCAGTTAAGCGTGCTTGGGCGAGAGTAGTACTAGGATGGGTGACCTCCTGGGAAGTCCTCGTGTTGCACCCCTTTTTTGCTTTTCGTGTCAATTTGGGCCTCCCCTCCTTGGCCGGAGATCGCCTCCCCCTCTCGTTATTCTTTTTTTTTTTTTGTTACAGGGGCAACCACTGCAGCGCGATCCACTATATCGGACCCGCGGCGGCCGGCGTACGAGCTCGAGGCGTCGGAACGATGGGCATGGGGCGCACGGGGCCAAAAACCGTGGTCCTAGCATCGAGAATGGCCCAATTTGACCACGCCGGCGGCTCGAAACGGGCTTGCCGGTTTGCCCCGTCGATCAGCCCGTCCCGAGCTTTCCGACGATATATCATAATGGCGAATCGGGCGGGCGGATCGAGAGTTAGGGCCTCGACACGCCAAGCCGGCCCGCTGGAACCTCCATTCCGGAAGGCGCAAATAGTTTCTTCCGCGGATATACTCCGGGTGCGATCATACCAGCGCTAATGCACCGGATCCCATCAGAACTCCGCAGTTAAGCGTGCTTGGGCGAGAGTAGTACTAGGATGAGTGACCTCCTGGGAAGTCCTCGTGTTGCACCCCCTTTTTGCTTTTCGCGTCAATTTGGGCCTCCCCTCCTTGGCCGGAGATCGCCTCCCCCTCTCGTTATTCTTTTTTTTTTTGTTACAGGGGCAACCACTGCAGCGCGATCCACTATATCGGACCCGCGGCGGCCGGCGTACGAGCTCGAGGCGTCGGAACGATGGGCATGGGGCGCACGGGGCCAAAAACCGTGGTCCTAGCATCGAGAATGGCCCAATTTGACCACACCGGCGGCTCGAAACGGGCTTGCCGGTTTGCCCCGTCGATCAGCCCGTCCCGAGCTTTCCGACGATATATCATAATGGCGAATCGGGCGGGCGGATCGAGAGTTAGGGCCTCGACACGCCAAGCCGGCCCGCTGGAACCTCCATTCCGGAAGGCGCAAATAGTTTCTTCCGCGGATATACTCCGGGTGCGATCATACCAGCGCTAATGCACCGGATCCCATCAGAACTCCGCAGTTAAGCATGCTTGGGCGAGAGTAGTACTAGGAGGGGTGACCTCTTGGGAAGTCCTCGTGTTGCACCCTCTTTTTGCTTTTCGCGTCAATTTGGGCCTCCCCTCCTTGGCCGGAGATCGCCTCCCCCTCTCGTTATTCTTTTTTTTTTTTTGTTACAGGGGCAACCACTGCAGCGCGATCCACTATATCGGACCCGCGGCGGCCGGCGTACGAGCTCGAGGCGTCGGAACGATGGGCATGGGGCGCACGGGGCCAAAAACCGTGGTCCTAGCATCGAGAATGGCCCAATTTGACCACGCCGGCGGCTCGAAACGGGCTTGCCTGTTTGCCCCGTCGATCAGCCCGTCCCGAGCTTTCCGACGATATATCATAATGGCGAATCGGGCGGGCGGATCGAGAGTTAGGGCCTCGACACGCCAAGCCGGCCCGCTGGAACCTCCATTCCGGAAGGCGCAAATAGTTTCTTCCGCGGATATACTCCGGGTGCGATCATACCAGCGCTAATGCACCGGATCCCATCAGAACTCCGCAGTTAAGCGTGCTTGGGCGAGAGTAGTACTAGGATGGGTGACCTCCTGGGAAGTCCTCGTGTTGCACCCCCTTTTTGCTTTTCGCGTCAATTTGGGCCTCCCCTCCTTGGCCGGAGATCGCCTCCCCCTCTCGTTATTCTTTTTTTTTTTGTTACAGGGGCAACCACTGCAGCGCGATCCACTATATCGGACCCGCGGCGGCCGGCGTACGAGCTCGAGGCGTCGGAACGATGGGCATGGGGCGCACGGGGCCAAAAACCGTGGTCCTAGCATCGAGAATGGCCCAATTTGACCACGCCGGCGGCTCGAAACGGGCTTGCCTGTTTGCCACGTCGATCAGCCCGTCCCGAGCTTTCCGACGATATATCATAATGGCGAATCGGGCGGGCGGATCGAGAGTTAGGGCCTCGACACGCCAAGCCGGCCCGCTGGAACCTCCATTCCGGAAGGCGCAAATAGTTTCTTCCGCGGATATACTCCGGGTGCGATCATACCAGCGCTAATGCACCGGATCCCATCAGAACTCCGCAGTTAAGCGTGCTTGGGCGAGAGTAGTACTAGGATGGGTGACCTCCTGGGAAGTCCTCGTGTTGCACCCCCTTTTTGCTTTTCGCGTCAATTTGGGCCTCCCCTCCTTGGCCGGAGATCGCCTCCCCCTCTCGTTATTCTTTTTTTTTTTGTTACAGGGGCAACCACTGCAGCGCGATCCACTATATCGGACCCGCGGCGGCCGGCGTACGAGCTCGAGGCGTCGGAACGATGGGCATGGGGCGCACGGGGCCAAAAACCGTGGTCCTAGCATCGAGAATGGCTCAATTTGACCACGCCGGCGGCTCGAAACGGGCTTGCCGGTTTGCCCCGTCGATCAGCCCGTCCCGAGCTTTCCGACGATATATCATAATGGCGAATCGGGCGGGCGGATCGAGAGTTAGGGCCTCGACACGCCAAGCCGGCCCGCTGGAACCTCCATTCCGGAAGGCGCAAATAGTTTCTTCCGCGGATATACTCCGGGTGCGATCATACCAGCGCTAATGCACCGGATCCCATCAGAACTCCGCAGTTAAGCGTGCTTGGGCGAGAGTAGTACTAGGATGGGTGACCTCCTGGGAAGTCCTCGTGTTGCACCCCCTTTTTGCTTTTCGCGTCAATTTGGGCCTCCCCTCCTTGGCCGGAGATCGCCTCCCCCTCTCGTTATTCTTTTTTTTTTTGTTACAGGGGCAACCACTGCAGCGCGATCCACTATATCGGACCCGCGGCGGCCGGCGTACGAGCTCGAGGCGTCGGAACGATGGGCATGGGGCGCACGGGGCCAAAAACCGTGGTCCTAGCATCGAGAATGGCCCAATTTGACCACGCCGGCGGCTCGAAACGGGCTTGCCGGTTTGCCCCGTCGATCAGCCCGTCCCGAGCTTTCCGACGATATATCATAATGGCGAATCGGGCGGGCGGATCGAGAGTTAGGGCCTCGACACGCCAAGCCGGCCCGCTGGAACCTCCATTCCGGAAGGCGCAAATAGTTTCTTCCGCGGATATACTCCGGGTGCGATCATACCAGCGCTAATGCACCGGATCCCATCAGAACTCCGCAGTTAAGCATGCTTGGGCGAGAGTAGTACTAGGAGGGGTGACCTCTTGGGAAGTCCTCGTGTTGCACCCCCTTTTTGCTTTTCGCGTCAATTTGGGCCTCCCCTCCTTGGCCGGAGATCGCCTCCCCCTCTCGTTATTCTTTTTTTTTTTTTGTTACAGGGGCAACCACTGCAGCGCGATCCACTATATCGGACCCGCGGCGGCCGGCGTACGAGCTCGAGGCGTCGGAACGATGGGCATGGGGTGCACGGGGCCAAAAACCGTGGTCCTAGCATCGAGAATGGCCCAATTTGACCACGCCGGCGGCTCGAAACGGGCTTGCCTGTTTGCCACGTCGATCAGCCCGTCCCGAGCTTTCCGACGATATATCATAATGGCGAATCGGGCGGGCGGATCGAGAGTTAGGGCCTCGACACGCCAAGCCGGCCCGCTGGAACCTCCATTCCGGAAGGCGCAAATAGTTTCTTCCGCGGATATACTCCGGGTGCGATCATACCAGCGCTAATGCACCGGATCCCATCAGAACTCCGCAGTTAAGCGTGCTTGGGCGAGAGTAGTACTAGGATGGGTGACCTCCTGGGAAGTCCTCGTGTTGCACCCCCTTTTTGCTTTTCGCGTCAATTTGGGCCTCCCCTCCTTGGCCGGAGATCGCCTCCCCCTCTCGTTATTCTTTTTTTTTTTGTTACAGGGGCAACCACTGCAGCGCGATCCACTATATCGGACCCGCGGCGGCCGGCGTACGAGCTCGAGGCGTCGGAACGATGGGCATGGGGCGCACGGGGCCAAAAACCGTGGTCCTAGCATCGAGAATGGCCCAATTTGACCACGCCGGCGGCTCGAAACGGGCTTGCCGGTTTGCCCCGTCGATCAGCCCGTCCCGAGCTTTCCGACGATATATCATAATGGCGAATCGGGCGGGCGGATCGAGAGTTAGGGCCTCGACACGCCAAGCCGGCCCGCTGGAA
The DNA here is from genome assembly GCA_029852735.1 of Persea americana. NCBI lineage: Eukaryota > Viridiplantae > Streptophyta > Magnoliopsida > Laurales > Lauraceae > Persea > Persea americana. Next base: position 44,527,312 of record CM056810.1, on the reverse strand, counting down.
CCTCCATTCCGGAAGGCGCAAATAGTTTCTTCCGCGGATATACTCCGGGTGCGATCATACCAGCGCTAATGCACCGGATCCCATCAGAACTCCGCAGTTAAGCGTGCTTGGGCGAGAGTAGTACTAGGATGGGTGACCTCCTGGGAAGTCCTCGTGTTGCACCCCCTTTTTGCTTTTCGCGTCAATTTGGGCCTCCCCTCCTTGGCCGGAGATCGCCTCCCCCTCTCGTTATTCTTTTTTTTTTTGTTACAGGGGCAACCACTGCAGCGCGATCCACTATATCGGACCCGCGGCGGCCGGCGTACGAGCTCGAGGCGTCGGAACGATGGGCATGGGGCGCACGGGGCCAAAAACCGTGGTCCTAGCATCGAGAATGGCCCAATTTGACCACGCCGGCGGCTCGAAACGGGCTTGCCGGTTTGCCCCGTCGATCAGCCCGTCCCGAGCTTTCCGACGATATATCATAATGGCGAATCGGGCGGGCGGATCGAGAGTTAGGGCCTCGACACGCCAAGCCGGCCCGCTGGAACCTCCATTCCGGAAGGCGCAAATAGTTTCTTCCGCGGATATACTCCGGGTGCGATCATACCAGCGCTAATGCACCGGATCCCATCAGAACTCCGCAGTTAAGCATGCTTGGGCGAGAGTAGTACTAGGAGGGGTGACCTCTTGGGAAGTCCTCGTGTTGCACCCCCTTTTTGCTTTTCGCGTCAATTTGGGCCTCCCCTCCTTGGCCGGAGATCGCCTCCCCCTCTCGTTATTCTTTTTTTTTTTTTGTTACAGGGGCAACCACTGCAGCGCGATCCACTATATCGGACCCGCGGCGGCCGGCGTACGAGCTCGAGGCGTCGGAACGATGGGCATGGGGTGCACGGGGCCAAAAACCGTGGTCCTAGCATCGAGAATGGCCCAATTTGACCACGCCGGCGGCTCGAAACGGGCTTGCCTGTTTGCCCCGTCGATCAGCCCGTCCCGAGCTTTCCGACGATATATCATAATGGCGAATCGGGCGGGCGGATCGAGAGTTAGGGCCTCGACACGCCAAGCCGGCCCGCTGGAACCTCCATTCCGGAAGGCGCAAATAGTTTCTTCCGCGGATATACTCCGGGTGCGATCATACCAGCGCTAATGCACCGGATCCCATCAGAACTCCGCAGTTAAGCGTGCTTGGGCGAGAGTAGTACTAGGATGGGTGACCTCCTGGGAAGTCCTCGTGTTGCACCCCCTTTTTGCTTTTCGCGTCAATTTGGGCCTCCCCTCCTTGGCCGGAGATCGCCTCCCCCTCTCGTTATTCTTTTTTTTTTTTGTTACAGGGGCAACCACTGCAGCGCGATCCACTATATCGGACCCGCGGCGGCCGGCGTACGAGCTCGAGGCGTCGGAACGATGGGCATGGGGCGCACGGGGCCAAAAACCGTGGTCCTAGCATCGAGAATGGCCCAATTTGACCACACCGGCGGCTCGAAACGGGCTTGCCGGTTTGCCCCGTCGATCAGCCCGTCCCGAGCTTTCCGACGATATATCATAATGGCGAATCGGGCGGGCGGATCGAGAGTTAGGGCCTCGACACGCCAAGCCGGCCCGCTGGAACCTCCATTCCGGAAGGCGCAAATAGTTTCTTCCGCGGATATACTCCGGGTGCGATCATACCAGCGCTAATGCACCGGATCCCATCAGAACTCCGCAGTTAAGCGTGCTTGGGCGAGAGTAGTACTAGGATGGGTGACCTCCTGGGAAGTCCTCGTGTTGCACCCCCTTTTTGCTTTTCGCGTCAATTTGGGCCTCCCCTCCTTGGCCGGAGATCGCCTCCCCCTCTCGTTATTCTTTTTTTTTTTTGTTACAGGGGCAACCACTGCAGCGCGATCCACTATATCGGACCCGCGGCGGCCGGCGTACGAGCTCGAGGCGTCGGAACGATGGGCATGGGGCGCACGGGGCCAAAAACCGTGGTCCTAGCATCGAGAATGGCCCAATTTGACCACGCCGGCGGCTCGAAACGGGCTTGCCTGTTTGCCCCGTCGATCAGCCCGTCCCGAGCTTTCCGACGATATATCATAATGGCGAATCGGGCGGGCGGATCGAGAGTTAGGGCCTCGACACGCCAAGCCGGCCCGCTGGAACCTCCATTCCGGAAGGCGCAAATAGTTTCTTCCGCGGATATACTCCGGGTGCGATCATACCAGCGCTAATGCACCGGATCCCATCAGAACTCCGCAGTTAAGCGTGCTTGGGCGAGAGTAGTACTAGGATGGGTGACCTCCTGGGAAGTCCTCGTGTTGCACCCCTTTTTTGCTTTTCGTGTCAATTTGGGCCTCCCCTCCTTGGCCGGAGATCGCCTCCCCCTCTCGTTATTCTTTTTTTTTTTTGTTACAGGGGCAACCACTGCAGCGCGATCCACTATATCGGACCCGCGGCGGCCGGCGTACGAGCTCGAGGCGTCGGAACGATGGGCATGGGGCGCACGGGGCCAAAAACCGTGGTCCTAGCATCGAGAATGGCCCAATTTGACCACGCCGGCGGCTCGAAACGGGCTTGCCTGTTTGCCCCGTCGATCAGCCCGTCCCGAGCTTTCCGACGATATATCATAATGGCGAATCGGGCGGGCGGATCGAGAGTTAGGGCCTCGACACGCCAAGCCGGCCCGCTGGAACCTCCATTCCGGAAGGCGCAAATAGTTTCTTCCGCGGATATACTCCGGGTGCGATCATACCAGCGCTAATGCACCGGATCCCATCAGAACTCCGCAGTTAAGCGTGCTTGGGCGAGAGTAGTACTAGGATGGGTGACCTCCTGGGAAGTCCTCGTGTTGCACCCCCTTTTTGCTTTTCGCGTCAATTTGGGCCTCCCCTCCTTGGCCGGAGATCGCCTCCCCCTCTCGTTATTCTTTTTTTTTTTTGTTACAGGGGCAACCACTGCAGCGCGATCCACTATATCGGACCCGCGGCGGCCGGCGTACGAGCTCGAGGCGTCGGAACGATGGGCATGGGGCGCACGGGGCCAAAAACCGTGGTCCTAGCATCGAGAATGGCCCAATTTGACCACGCCGGCGGCTCGAAACGGGCTTGCTTGTTTGCCACGTCGATCAGCCCGTCCCGAGCTTTCCGACGATATATCATAATGGCGAATCGGGCGGGCGGATCGAGAGTTAGGGCCTCGACACGCCAAGCCGGCCCGCTGGAACCTCCATTCCGGAAGGCGCAAATAGTTTCTTCCGCGGATATACTCCGGGTGCGATCATACCAGCGCTAATGCACCGGATCCCATCAGAACTCCGCAGTTAAGCGTGCTTGGGCGAGAGTAGTACTAGGATGGGTGACCTCCTCGGAAGTCCTCGTGTTGCACCCCTTTTTTGCTTTTCGTGTCAATTTGGGCCTCCCCTCCTTGGCCGGAGATCGCCTCCCCCTCTCGTTATTCTTTTTTTTTTTTGTTACAGGGGCAACCACTGCTGCGCGATCCACTATATCGGACCCGCGGCGGCCGGCGTACGAGCTCGAGGCGTCGGAACGATGGGCATGGGGCGCACGGGGCCAAAAACCGTGGTCCTAGCATCGAGAATGGCCCAATTTGACCACGCCGGCGGCTCGAAACGGGCTTGCCGGTTTGCCCCGTCGATCAGCCCGTCCCGAGCTTTCCGACGATATATCATAATGGCGAATCGGGCGGGCGGATCGAGAGTTAGGGCCTCGACACGCCAAGCCGGCCCGCTGGAACCTCCATTCCGGAAGGCGCAAATAGTTTCTTCCGCGGATATACTCCGGGTGCGATCATACCAGCGCTAATGCACCGGATCCCATCAGAACTCCGCAGTTAAGCGTGCTTGGGCGAGAGTAGTACTAGGATGGGTGACCTCCTGGGAAGTCCTCGTGTTGCACCCCCTTTTTGCTTTTCGCGTCAATTTGGGCCTCCCCTCCTTGGCCGGAGATCGCCTCCCCCTCTCGTTATTCTTTTTTTTTTTGTTACAGGGGCAACCACTGCAGCGCGATCCACTATATCGGACCCGCGGCGGCCGGCGTACGAGCTCGAGGCGTCGGAACGATGGGCATGGGGCGCACGGGGCCAAAAACCGTGGTCCTAGCATCGAGAATGGCCCAATTTGACCACACCGGCGGCTCGAAACGGGCTTGCCGGTTTGCCCCGTCGATCAGCCCGTCCCGAGCTTTCCGACGATATATCATAATGGCGAATCGGGCGGGCGGATCGAGAGTTAGGGCCTCGACACGCCAAGCCGGCCCGCTGGAACCTCCATTCCGGAAGGCGCAAATAGTTTCTTCCGCGGATATACTCCGGGTGCGATCATACCAGCGCTAATGCACCGGATCCCATCAGAACTCCGCAGTTAAGCATGCTTGGGCGAGAGTAGTACTAGGAGGGGTGACCTCTTGGGAAGTCCTCGTGTTGCACCCTCTTTTTGCTTTTCGCGTCAATTTGGGCCTCCCCTCCTTGGCCGGAGATCGCCTCCCCCTCTCGTTATTCTTTTTTTTTTTTTGTTACAGGGGCAACCACTGCAGCGCGATCCACTATATCGGACCCGCGGCGGCCGGCGTACGAGCTCGAGGCGTCGGAACGATGGGCATGGGGCGCACGGGGCCAAAAACCGTGGTCCTAGCATCGAGAATGGCCCAATTTGACCACGCCGGCGGCTCGAAACGGGCTTGCCTGTTTGCCCCGTCGATCAGCCCGTCCCGAGCTTTCCGACGATATATCATAATGGCGAATCGGGCGGGCGGATCGAGAGTTAGGGCCTCGACACGCCAAGCCGGCCCGCTGGAACCTCCATTCCGGAAGGCGCAAATAGTTTCTTCCGCGGATATACTCCGGGTGCGATCATACCAGCGCTAATGCACCGGATCCCATCAGAACTCCGCAGTTAAGCGTGCTTGGGCGAGAGTAGTACTAGGATGGGTGACCTCCTGGGAAGTCCTCGTGTTGCACCCCCTTTTTGCTTTTCGCGTCAATTTGGGCCTCCCCTCCTTGGCCGGAGATCGCCTCCCCCTCTCGTTATTCTTTTTTTTTTTGTTACAGGGGCAACCACTGCAGCGCGATCCACTATATCGGACCCGCGGCGGCCGGCGTACGAGCTCGAGGCGTCGAAACGATGGGCATGGGGCGCACGGGGCCAAAAACCGTGGTCCTAGCATCGAGAATGGCCCAATTTGACCACACCGGCGGCTCGAAACGGGCTTGCCGGTTTGCCCCGTCGATCAGCCCGTCCCGAGCTTTCCGACGATATATCATAATGGCGAATCGGGCGGGCGGATCGAGAGTTAGGGCCTCGACACGCCAAGCCGGCCCGCTGGAACCTCCATTCCGGAAGGCGCAAATAGTTTCTTCCGCGGATATACTCCGGGTGCGATCATACCAGCGCTAATGCACCGGATCCCATCAGAACTCCGCAGTTAAGCATGCTTGGGCGAGAGTAGTACTAGGAGGGGTGACCTCTTGGGAAGTCCTCGTGTTGCACCCTCTTTTTGCTTTTCGCGTCAATTTGGGCCTCCCCTCCTTGGCCGGAGATCGCCTCCCCCTCTCGTTATTCTTTTTTTTTTTTTGTTACAGGGGCAACCACTGCAGCGCGATCCACTATATCGGACCCGCGGCGGCCGGCGTACGAGCTCGAGGCGTCGGAACGATGGGCATGGGGCGCACGGGGCCAAAAACCGTGGTCCTAGCATCGAGAATGGCCCAATTTGACCACGCCGGCGGCTCGAAACGGGCTTGCCTGTTTGCCCCGTCGATCAGCCCGTCCCGAGCTTTCCGACGATATATCATAATGGCGAATCGGGCGGGCGGATCGAGAGTTAGGGCCTCGACACGCCAAGCCGGCCCGCTGGAACCTCCATTCCGGAAGGCGCAAATAGTTTCTTCCGCGGATATACTCCGGGTGCGATCATACCAGCGCTAATGCACCGGATCCCATCAGAACTCCGCAGTTAAGCGTGCTTGGGCGAGAGTAGTACTAGGATGGGTGACCTCCTGGGAAGTCCTCGTGTTGCACCCCCTTTTTGCTTTTCGCGTCAATTTGGGCCTCCCCTCCTTGGCCGGAGATCGCCTCCCCCTCTCGTTATTCTTTTTTTTTTTGTTACAGGGGCAACCACTGCAGCGCGATCCACTATATCGGACCCGCGGCGGCCGGCGTACGAGCTCGAGGCGTCGGAACGATGGGCATGGGGCGCACGGGGCCAAAAACCGTGGTCCTAGCATCGAGAATGGCCCAATTTGACCACACCGGCGGCTCGAAACGGGCTTGCCGGTTTGCCCCGTCGATCAGCCCGTCCCGAGCTTTCCGACGATATATCATAATGGCGAATCGGGCGGGCGGATCGAGAGTTAGGGCCTCGACACGCCAAGCCGGCCCGCTGGAACCTCCATTCCGGAAGGCGCAAATAGTTTCTTCCGCGGATATACTCCGGGTGCGATCATACCAGCGCTAATGCACCGGATCCCATCAGAACTCCGCAGTTAAGCGTGCTTGGGCGAGAGTAGTACTAGGATGGGTGACCTCCTGGGAAGTCCTCGTGTTGCACCCCCTTTTTGCTTTTCGCGTCAATTTGGGCCTCCCCTCCTTGGCCGGAGATCGCCTCCCCCTCTCGTTATTCTTTTTTTTTTTTGTTACAGGGGCAACCACTACAGCGCGATCCACTATATCGGACCCGCGGCGGCCGGCGTACGAGCTCGAGGCGTCGGAACGATGGGCATGGGGCGCACGGGGCCAAAAACCGTGGTCCTAGCATCGAGAATGGCCCAATTTGACCACACCGGCGGCTCGAAACGGGCTTGCCTGTTTGCCACGTCGATCAGCCCGTCCCGAGCTTTCCGACGATATATCATAATGGCGAATCGGGCGGGCGGATCGAGAGTTAGGGCCTCGACACGCCAAGCCGGCCCGCTGGAACCTCCATTCCGGAAGGCGCAAATAGTTTCTTCCGCGGATATACTCCGGGTGCGATCATACCAGCGCTAATGCACCGGATCCCATCAGAACTCCGCAGTTAAGCGTGCTTGGGCGAGAGTAGTACTAGGATGGGTGACCTCCTGGGAAGTCCTCGTGTTGCACCCCCTTTTTGCTTTTCGCGTCAATTTGGGCCTCCCCTCCTTGGCCGGAGATCGCCTCCCCCTCTCGTTATTCTTTTTTTTTTTCTTACAGGGGCAACCACTGCAGCGCGATCCACTATATCGGACCCGCGGCGGCCGGCGTACGAGCTCGAGGCGTCGGAACGATGGGCATGGGGCGCACGGGGCCAAAAACCGTGGTCCTAGCATCGAGAATGGCCCAATTTGACCACGCCGGCGGCTCGAAACGGGCTTGCCGGTTTGCCCCGTCGATCAGCCCGTCCCGAGCTTTCCGACGATATATCATAATGGCGAATCGGGCGGGCGGATCGAGAGTTAGGGCCTCGACACGCCAAGCCGGCCCGCTGGAACCTCCATTCCGGAAGGCGCAAATAGTTTCTTCCGCGGATATACTCCGGGTGCGATCATACCAGCGCTAATGCACCGGATCCCATCAGAACTCCGCAGTTAAGCGTGCTTGGGCGAGAGTAGTACTAGGATGGGTGACCTCCTGGGAAGTCCTCGTGTTGCACCCCCTTTTTGCTTTTCGCGTCAATTTGGGCCTCCCCTCCTTGGCCGGAGATCGCCTCCCCCTCTCGTTATTCTTTTTTTTTTTGTTACAGGGGCAACCACTGCAGCGCGATCCACTATATCGGACCCGCGGCGGCCGGCGTACGAGCTCGAGGCGTCGGAACGATGGGCATGGGGCGCACGGGGCCAAAAACCGTGGTCCTAGCATCGAGAATGGCCCAATTTGACCACACCGGCGGCTCGAAACGGGCTTGCCGGTTTGCCCCGTCGATCAGCCCGTCCCGAGCTTTCCGACGATATATCATAATGGCGAATCGGGCGGGCGGATCGAGAGTTAGGGCCTCGACACGCCAAGCCGGCCCGCTGGAACCTCCATTCCGGAAGGCGCAAATAGTTTCTTCCGCGGATATACTCCGGGTGCGATCATACCAGCGCTAATGCACCGGATCCCATCAGAACTCCGCAGTTAAGCATGCTTGGGCGAGAGTAGTACTAGGAGGGGTGACCTCTTGGGAAGTCCTCGTGTTGCACCCTCTTTTTGCTTTTCGCGTCAATTTGGGCCTCCCCTCCTTGGCCGGAGATCGCCTCCCCCTCTCGTTATTCTTTTTTTTTTTTTGTTACAGGGGCAACCACTGCAGCGCGATCCACTATATCGGACCCGCGGCGGCCGGCGTACGAGCTCGAGGCGTCGGAACGATGGGCATGGGGCGCACGGGGCCAAAAACCGTGGTCCTAGCATCGAGAATGGCCCAATTTGACCACGCCGGCGGCTCGAAACGGGCTTGCCTGTTTGCCCCGTCGATCAGCCCGTCCCGAGCTTTCCGACGATATATCATAATGGCGAATCGGGCGGGCGGATCGAGAGTTAGGGCCTCGACACGCCAAGCCGGCCCGCTGGAACCTCCATTCCGGAAGGCGCAAATAGTTTCTTCCGCGGATATACTCCGGGTGCGATCATACCAGCGCTAATGCACCGGATCCCATCAGAACTCCGCAGTTAAGCGTGCTTGGGCGAGAGTAGTACTAGGATGGGTGACCTCCTGGGAAGTCCTCGTGTTGCACCCCCTTTTTGCTTTTCGCGTCAATTTGGGCCTCCCCTCCTTGGCCGGAGATCGCCTCCCCCTCTCGTTATTCTTTTTTTTTTTGTTACAGGGGCAACCACTGCAGCGCGATCCACTATATCGGACCCGCGGCGGCCGGCGTACGAGCTCGAGGCGTCGGAACGATGGGCATGGGGCGCACGGGGCCAAAAACCGTGGTCCTAGCATCGAGAATGGCCCAATTTGACCACACCGGCGGCTCGAAACGGGCTTGCCGGTTTGCCCCGTCGATCAGCCCGTCCCGAGCTTTCCGACGATATATCATAATGGCGAATCGGGCGGGCGGATCGAGAGTTAGGGCCTCGACACGCCAAGCCGGCCCGCTGGAACCTCCATTCCGGAAGGCGCAAATAGTTTCTTCCGCGGATATACTCCGGGTGCGATCATACCAGCGCTAATGCACCGGATCCCATCAGAACTCCGCAGTTAAGCGTGCTTGGGCGAGAGTAGTACTAGGATGGGTGACCTCCTGGGAAGTCCTCGTGTTGCACCCCCTTTTTGCTTTTCGCGTCAATTTGGGCCTCCCCTCCTTGGCCGGAGATCGCCTCCCCCTCTCGTTATTCTTTTTTTTTTTTGTTACAGGGGCAACCACTACAGCGCGATCCACTATATCGGACCCGCGGCGGCCGGCGTACGAGCTCGAGGCGTCGGAACGATGGGCATGGGGCGCACGGGGCCAAAAACCGTGGTCCTAGCATCGAGAATGGCCCAATTTGACCACGCCGGCGGCTCGAAACGGGCTTGCCTGTTTGCCACGTCGATCAGCCCGTCCCGAGCTTTCCGACGATATATCATAATGGCGAATCGGGCGGGCGGATCGAGAGTTAGGGCCTCGACACGCCAAGCCGGCCCGCTGGAACCTCCATTCCGGAAGGCGCAAATAGTTTCTTCCGCGGATATACTCCGGGTGTGATCATACCAGCGCTAATGCACCGGATCCCATCAGAACTCCGCAGTTAAGCGTGCTTGGGCGAGAGTAGTACTAGGATGGGTGACCTCCTGGGAAGTCCTCGTGTTGCACCCCCTTTTTGCTTTTCGCGTCAATTTGGGCCTCCCCTCCTTGGCCGGAGATCGCCTCCCCCTCTCGTTATTCTTTTTTTTTTTGTTACAGGGGCAACCACTGCAGCGCGATCCACTATATCGGACCCGCGGCGGCCGGCGTACGAGCTCGAGGCGTCGGAACGATGGGCATGGGGCGCACGGGGCCAAAAACCGTGGTCCTAGCATCGAGAATGGCCCAATTTGACCACGCCGGCGGCTCGAAACGGGCTTGCCGGTTTGCCCCGTCGATCAGCCCGTCCCGAGCTTTCCGACGATATATCATAATGGCGAATCGGGCGGGCGGATCGAGAGTTAGGGCCTCGACACGCCAAGCCGGCCCGCTGGAACCTCCATTCCGGAAGGCGCAAATAGTTTCTTCCGCGGATATACTCCGGGTGCGATCATACCAGCGCTAATGCACCGGATCCCATCAGAACTCCGCAGTTAAGCGTGCTTGGGCGAGAGTAGTACTAGGATGGGTGACCTCCTGGGAAGTCCTCGTGTTGCACCCCCTTTTTGCTTTTCGCGTCAATTTGGGCCTCCCCTCCTTGGCCGGAGATCGCCTCCCCCTCTCGTTATTCTTTTTTTTTTTTGTTACAGGGGCAACCACTGCAGCGCGATCCACTATATCGGACCCGCGGCGGCCGGCGTACGAGCTCGAGGCGTCGGAACGATGGGCATGGGGCGCACGGGGCCAAAAACCGTGGTCCTAGCATCGAGAATGGCCCAATTTGACCACGCCGGCGGCTCGAAACGGGCTTGCCTGTTTGCCACGTCGATCAGCCCGTCCCGAGCTTTCCGACGATATATCATAATGGCGAATCGGGCGGGCGGATCGAGAGTTAGGGCCTCGACACGCCAAGCCGGCCCGCTGGAACCTCCATTCCGGAAGGCGCAAATAGTTTCTTCCGCGGATATACTCCGGGTGCGATCATACCAGCGCTAATGCACCGGATCCCATCAGAACTCCGCAGTTAAGCGTGCTTGGGCGAGAGTAGTACTAGGATGGGTGACCTCCTGGGAAGTCCTCGTGTTGCACCCCTTTTTTGCTTTTCGTGTCAATTTGGGCCTCCCCTCCTTGGCCGGAGATCGCCTCCCCCTCTCGTTATTCTTTTTTTTTTTTGTTACAGGGGCAACCACTGCAGCGCGATCCACTATATCGGACCCGCGGCGGCCGGCGTACGAGCTCGAGGCGTCGGAACGATGGGCATGGGGCGCACAGGGCCAAAAACCGTGGTCCTAGCATCGAGAATGGCCCAATTTGACCACGCCGGCGGCTCGAAACGGGCTTGCCGGTTTGCCCCGTCGATCAGCCCGTCCCGAGCTTTCCGACGATATATCATAATGGCGAATCGGGCAGGCGGATCGAGAGTTAGGGCCTCGACACGCCAAGCCGGCCCGCTGGAACCTCCATTCCGGAAGGCACAAATAGTTTCTTCCGCGGATATACTCCGGGTGCGATCATACCAGCGCTAATGCACCGGATCCCATCAGAACTCCGCAGTTAAGCGTGCTTGGGCGAGAGTAGTACTAGGATGGGTGACCTCCTGGGAAGTCCTCGTGTTGCACCCCCTTTTTGCTTTTCGCGTCAATTTGGGCCTCCCCTCCTTGGCCGGAGATCGCCTCCCCCTCTCGTTATTCTTTTTTTTTTTGTTACAGGGGCAACCACTGCAGCGCGATCCACTATATCGGACCCGCGGCGGCCGGCGTACGAGCTCGAGGCGTCGGAACGATGGGCATGGGGCGCACGGGGCCAAAAACCGTGATCCTAGCATCGAGAATGGCCCAATTTGACCACACCGGCGGCTCGAAACGGGCTTGCCGGTTTGCCCCGTCGATCAGCCCGTCCCGAGCTTTCCGACGATATATCATAATGGCGAATCGGGCGGGCGGATCGAGAGTTAGGGCCTCGACACGCCAAGCCGGCCCGCTGGAACCTCCATTCCGGAAGGCGCAAATAGTTTCTTCCGCGGATATACTCCGGGTGCGATCATACCAGCGCTAATGCACCGGATCCCATCAGAACTCCGCAGTTAAGCATGCTTGGGCGAGAGTAGTACTAGGAGGGGTGACCTCTTGGGAAGTCCTCGTGTTGCACCCCCTTTTTGCTTTTCGCGTCAATTTGGGCCTCCCCTCCTTGGCCGGAGATCGCCTCCCCCTCTCGTTATTCTTTTTTTTTTTTGTTACAGGGGCAACCACTGCAGCGCGATCCACTATATCGGACCCGCGGCGGCCGGCGTACGAGCTCGAGGCGTCGGAACGATGGGCATGGGGCGCACGGGGCCAAAAACCGTGGTCCTAGCATCGAGAATGGCCCAATTTGACCACGCCGGCGGCTCGAAACGGGCTTGCCTGTTTGCCCCGTCGATCAGCCCGTCCCGAGCTTTCCGACGATATATCATAATGGCGAATCGGGCGGGCGGATCGAGAGTTAGGGCCTCGACACGCCAAGCCGGCCCGCTGGAACCTCCATTCCGGAAGGCGCAAATAGTTTCTTCCGCGGATATACTCCGGGTGCGATCATACCAGCGCTAATGCACCGGATCCCATCAGAACTCCGCAGTTAAGCGTGCTTGGGCGAGAGTAGTACTAGGATGGGTGACCTCCTGGGAAGTCCTCGTGTTGCACCCCCTTTTTGCTTTTCGCGTCAATTTGGGCCTCCCCTCCTTGGCCGGAGATCGCCTCCCCCTCTCGTTATTCTTTTTTTTTTTGTTACAGGGGCAACCACTGCAGCGCGATCCACTATATCGGACCCGCGGCGGCCGGCGTACGAGCTCGAGGCGTCGGAACGATGGGCATGGGGCGCACGGGGCCAAAAACCGTGGTCCTAGCATCGAGAATGGCCCAATTTGACCACGCCGGCGGCTCGAAACGGGCTTGCCGGTTTGCCCCGTCGATCAGCCCGTCCCGAGCTTTCCGACGATATATCATAATGGCGAATCGGGCGGGCGGATCGAGAGTTAGGGCCTCGACACGCCAAGCCGGCCCGCTGGAACCTCCATTCCGGAAGGCGCAAATAGTTTCTTCCGCGGATATACTCCGGGTGCGATCATACCAGCGCTAATGCACCGGATCCCATCAGAACTCCGCAGTTAAGCATGCTTGGGCGAGAGTAGTACTAGGAGGGGTGACCTCTTGGGAAGTCCTCGTGTTGCACCCCCTTTTTGCTTTTCGCGTCAATTTGGGCCTCCCCTCCTTGGCCGGAGATCGCCTCCCCCTCTCGTTATTCTTTTTTTTTTTTTGTTACAGGGGCAACCACTGCAGCGCGATCCACTATATCGGACCCGCGGCGGCCGGCGTACGAGCTCGAGGCGTCGGAACGATGGGCATGGGGTGCACGGGGCCAAAAACCGTGGTCCTAGCATCGAGAATGGCCCAATTTGACCACGCCGGCGGCTCGAAACGGGCTTGCCTGTTTGCCCCGTCGATCAGCCCGTCCCGAGCTTTCCGACGATATATCATAATGGCGAATCGGGCGGGCGGATCGAGAGTTAGGGCCTCGACACGCCAAGCCGGCCCGCTGGAACCTCCATTCCGGAAGGCGCAAATAGTTTCTTCCGCAGATATACTCCGGGTGCGATCATACCAGCGCTAATGCACCGGATCCCATCAGAACTCCGCAGTTAAGCGTGCTTGGGCGAGAGTAGTACTAGGATGGGTGACCTCCTGGGAAGTCCTCGTGTTGCACCCCCTTTTTGCTTTTCGCGTCAATTTGGGCCTCCCCTCCTTGGCCGGAGATCGCCTCCCCCTCTCGTTATTCTTTTTTTTTTTTGTTACAGGGGCAACCACTGCAGCGCGATCCACTATATCGGACCCGCGGCGGCCGGCGTACGAGCTCGAGGCGTCGGAACGATGGGCATGGGGCGCACGGGGCCAAAAACCGTGGTCCTAGCATCGAGAATGGCCCAATTTGACCACACCGGCGGCTCGAAACGGGCTTGCCGGTTTGCCCCGTCGATCAGCCCGTCCCGAGCTTTCCGACGATATATCATAATGGCGAATCGGGCGGGCGGATCGAGAGTTAGGGCCTCGACACGCCAAGCCGGCCCGCTGGAACCTCCATTCCGGAAGGCGCAAATAGTTTCTTCCGCGGATATACTCCGGGTGCGATCATACCAGCGCTAATGCACCGGATCCCATCAGAACTCCGCAGTTAAGCGTGCTTGGGCGAGAGTAGTACTAGGATGGGTGACCTCCTGGGAAGTCCTCGTGTTGCACCCCCTTTTTGCTTTTCGCGTCAATTTGGGCCTCCCCTCCTTGGCCGGAGATCGCCTCCCCCTCTCGTTATTCTTTTTTTTTTTTGTTACAGGGGCAACCACTGCAGCGCGATCCACTATATCGGACCCGCGGCGGCCGGCGTACGAGCTCGAGGCGTCGGAACGATGGGCATGGGGCGCACGGGGCCAAAAACCGTGGTCCTAGCATCGAGAATGGCCCAATTTGACCACGCCGGCGGCTCGAAACGGGCTTGCCTGTTTGCCCCGTCGATCAGCCCGTCCCGAGCTTTCCGACGATATATCATAATGGCGAATCGGGCGGGCGGATCGAGAGTTAGGGCCTCGACACGCCAAGCCGGCCCGCTGGAACCTCCATTCCGGAAGGCGCAAATAGTTTCTTCCGCGGATATACTCCGGGTGCGATCATACCAGCGCTAATGCACCGGATCCCATCAGAACTCCGCAGTTAAGCGTGCTTGGGCGAGAGTAGTACTAGGATGGGTGACCTCCTGGGAAGTCCTCGTGTTGCACCCCCTTTTTGCTTTTCGCGTCAATTTGGGCCTCCCCTCCTTGGCCGGAGATCGCCTCCCCCTCTCGTTATTCTTTTTTTTTTTGTTACAGGGGCAACCACTGCAGCGCGATCCACTATATCGGACCCGCGGCGGCCGGCGTACGAGCTCGAGGCGTCGGAACGATGGGCATGGGGCGCACGGGGCCAAAAACCGTGGTCCTAGCATCGAGAATGGCCCAATTTGACCACACCGGCGGCTCGAAACGGGCTTGCCGGTTTGCCCCGTCGATCAGCCCGTCCCGAGCTTTCCGACGATATATCATAATGGCGAATCGGGCGGGCGGATCGAGAGTTAGGGCCTCGACACGCCAAGCCGGCCCGCTGGAACCTCCATTCCGGAAGGCGCAAATAGTTTCTTCCGCGGATATACTCCGGGTGCGATCATACCAGCGCTAATGCACCGGATCCCATCAGAACTCCGCAGTTAAGCGTGCTTGGGCGAGAGTAGTACTAGGATGGGTGACCTCCTGGGAAGTCCTCGTGTTGCACCCCCTTTTTGCTTTTCGCGTCAATTTGGGCCTCCCCTCCTTGGCCGGAGATCGCCTCCCCCTCTCGTTATTCTTTTTTTTTTTTGTTACAGGGGCAACCACTACAGCGCGATCCACTATATCGGACCCGCGGCGGCCGGCGTACGAGCTCGAGGCGTCGGAACGATGGGCATGGGGCGCACGGGGCCAAAAACCGTGGTCCTAGCATCGAGAATGGCCCAATTTGACCACGCCGGCGGCTCGAAACGGGCTTGCCTGTTTGCCACGTCGATCAGCCCGTCCCGAGCTTTCCGACGATATATCATAATGGCGAATCGGGCGGGCGGATCGAGAGTTAGGGCCTCGACACGCCAAGCCGGCCCGCTGGAACCTCCATTCCGGAAGGCGCAAATAGTTTCTTCCGCGGATATACTCCGGGTGCGATCATACCAGCGCTAATGCACCGGATCCCATCAGAACTCCGCAGTTAAGCGTGCTTGGGCGAGAGTAGTACTAGGATGGGTGACCTCCTGGGAAGTCCTCGTGTTGCACCCCCTTTTTGCTTTTCGCGTCAATTTGGGCCTCCCCTCCTTGGCCGGAGATCGCCTCCCCCTCTCGTTATTCTTTTTTTTTTTGTTACAGGGGCAACCACTGCAGCGCGATCCACTATATCGGACCCGCGGCGGCCGGCGTACGAGCTCGAGGCGTCGGAACGATGGGCATGGGGCGCACGGGGCCAAAAACCGTGGTCCTAGCATCGAGAATGGCCCAATTTGACCACGCCGGCGGCTCGAAACGGGCTTGCCGGTTTGCCCCGTCGATCAGCCCGTCCCGAGCTTTCCGACGATATATCATAATGGCGAATCGGGCGGGCGGATCGAGAGTTAGGGCCTCGACACGCCAAGCCGGCCCGCTGGAACCTCCATTCCGGAAGGCGCAAATAGTTTCTTCCGCGGATATACTCCGGGTGCGATCATACCAGCGCTAATGCACCGGATCCCATCAGAACTCCGCAGTTAAGCGTGCTTGGGCGAGAGTAGTACTAGGATGGGTGACCTCCTGGGAAGTCCTCGTGTTGCACCCCCTTTTTGCTTTTCGCGTCAATTTGGGCCTCCCCTCCTTGGCCGGAGATCGCCTCCCCCTCTCGTTATTCTTTTTTTTTTTTGTTACAGGGGCAACCACTGCAGCGCGATCCACTATATCGGACCCGCGGCGGCCGGCGTACGAGCTCGAGGCGTCGGAACGATGGGCATGGGGCGCACGGGGCCAAAAACCGTGGTCCTAGCATCGAGAATGGCCCAATTTGACCACGCCGGCGGCTCGAAACGGGCTTGCCTGTTTGCCACGTCGATCAGCCCGTCCCGAGCTTTCCGACGATATATCATAATGGCGAATCGGGCGGGCGGATCGAGAGTTAGGGCCTCGACACGCCAAGCCGGCCCGCTGGAACCTCCATTCCGGAAGGCGCAAATAGTTTCTTCCGCGGATATACTCCGGGTGCGATCATACCAGCGCTAATGCACCGGATCCCATCAGAACTCCGCAGTTAAGCGTGCTTGGGCGAGAGTAGTACTAGGATGGGTGACCTCCTGGGAAGTCCTCGTGTTGCACCCCCTTTTTGCTTTTCGCGTCAATTTGGGCCTCCCCTCCTTGGCCGGAGATCGCCTCCCCCTCTCGTTATTCTTTTTTTTTTTTGTTACAGGGGCAACCACTGCAGCGCGATCCACTATATCGGACCCGCGGCGGCCGGCGTACGAGCTCGAGGCGTCGGAACGATGGGCATGGGGCGCACGGGGCCAAAAACCGTGGTCCTAGCATCGAGAATGGCCCAATTTGACCACACCGGCGGCTCGAAACGGGCTTGCCGGTTTGCCCCGTCGATCAGCCCGTCCCGAGCTTTCCGACGATATATCATAATGGCGAATCGGGCGGGCGGATCGAGAGTTAGGGCCTCGACACGCCAAGCCGGCCCGCTGGAACCTCCATTCCGGAAGGCGCAAATAGTTTCTTCCGCGGATATACTCCGGGTGCGATCATACCAGCGCTAATGCACCGGATCCCATCAGAACTCCGCAGTTAAGCGTGCTTGGGCGAGAGTAGTATTAGGATGGGTGACCTCCTGGGAAGTCCTCGTGTTGCACCCCCTTTTTGCTTTTCGCGTCAATTTGGGCCTCCCCTCCTTGGCCGGAGATCGCCTCCCCCTCTCGTTATTCTTTTTTTTTTTTGTTACAGGGGCAACCACTACAGCGCGATCCACTATATCGGACCCGCGGCGGCCGGCGTACGAGCTCGAGGCGTCGGAACGATGGGCATGGGGCGCACGGGGCCAAAAACCGTGGTCCTAGCATCGAGAATGGCCCAATTTGACCACGCCGGCGGCTCGAAACGGGCTTGCCTGTTTGCCACGTCGATCAGCCCGTCCCGAGCTTTCCGACGATATATCATAATGGCGAATCGGGCGGGCGGATCGAGAGTTAGGGCCTCGACACGCCAAGCCGGCCCGCTGGAACCTCCATTCCGGAAGGCGCAAATAGTTTCTTCCGCGGATATACTCCGGGTGCGATCATACCAGCGCTAATGCACCGGATCCCATCAGAACTCCGCAGTTAAGCGTGCTTGGGCGAGAGTAGTACTAGGATGGGTGACCTCCTGGGAAGTCCTCGTGTTGCACCCCCTTTTTGCTTTTCGCGTCAATTTGGGCCTCCCCTCCTTGGCCGGAGATCGCCTCCCCCTCTCGTTATTCTTTTTTTTTTTGTTACAGGGGCAACCACTGCAGCGCGATCCACTATATCGGACCCGCGGCGGCCGGCGTACGAGCTCGAGGCGTCGGAACGATGGGCATGGGGCGCACGGGGCCAAAAACCGTGGTCCTAGCATCGAGAATGGCCCAATTTGACCACGCCGGCGGCTCGAAACGGGCTTGCCGGTTTGCCCCGTCGATCAGCCCGTCCCGAGCTTTCCGACGATATATCATAATGGCGAATCGGGCGGGCGGATCGAGAGTTAGGGCCTCGACACGCCAAGCCGGCCCGCTGGAACCTCCATTCCGGAAGGCGCAAATAGTTTCTTCCGCGGATATACTCCGGGTGCGATCATACCAGCGCTAATGCACCGGATCCCATCAGAACTCCGCAGTTAAGCGTGCTTGGGCGAGAGTAGTACTAGGATGGGTGACCTCCTGGGAAGTCCTCGTGTTGCACCCCCTTTTTGCTTTTCGCGTCAATTTGGGCCTCCCCTCCTTGGCCGGAGATCGCCTCCCCCTCTCGTTATTCTTTTTTTTTTTTGTTACAGGGGCAACCACTGCAGCGCGATCCACTATATCGGACCCGCGGCGGCCGGCGTACGAGCTCGAGGCGTCGGAACGATGGGCATGGGGCGCACAGGGCCAAAAACCGTGGTCCTAGCATCGAGAATGGCCCAATTTGACCACGCCGGCGGCTCGAAACGGGCTTGCCGGTTTGCCCCGTCGATCAGCCCGTCCCGAGCTTTCCGACGATATATCATAATGGCGAATCGGGCAGGCGGATCGAGAGTTAGGGCCTCGACACGCCAAGCCGGCCCGCTGGAACCTCCATTCCGGAAGGCACAAATAGTTTCTTCCGCGGATATACTCCGGGTGCGATCATACCAGCGCTAATGCACCGGATCCCATCAGAACTCCGCAGTTAAGCGTGCTTGGGCGAGAGTAGTACTAGGATGGGTGACCTCCTGGGAAGTCCTCGTGTTGCACCCCCTTTTTGCTTTTCGCGTCAATTTGGGCCTCCCCTCCTTGGCCGGAGATCGCCTCCCCCTCTCGTTATTCTTTTTTTTTTTGTTACAGGGGCAACCACTGCAGCGCGATCCACTATATCGGACCCGCGGCGGCCGGCGTACGAGCTCGAGGCGTCGGAACGATGGGCATGGGGCGCACGGGGCCAAAAACCGTGGTCCTAGCATCGAGAATGGCCCAATTTGACCACACCGGCGGCTCGAAACGGGCTTGCCGGTTTGCCCCGTCGATCAGCCCGTCCCGAGCTTTCCGACGATATATCATAATGGCGAATCGGGCGGGCGGATCGAGAGTTAGGGCCTCGACACGCCAAGCCGGCCCGCTGGAACCTCCATTCCGGAAGGCGCAAATAGTTTCTTCCGCGGATATACTCCGGGTGCGATCATACCAGCGCTAATGCACCGGATCCCATCAGAACTCCGCAGTTAAGCATGCTTGGGCGAGAGTAGTACTAGGAGGGGTGACCTCTTGGGAAGTCCTCGTGTTGCACCCCCTTTTTGCTTTTCGCGTCAATTTGGGCCTCCCCTCCTTGGCCGGAGATCGCCTCCCCCTCTCGTTATTCTTTTTTTTTTTTGTTACAGGGGCAACCACTGCAGCGCGATCCACTATATCGGACCCGCGGCGGCCGGCGTACGAGCTCGAGGCGTCGGAACGATGGGCATGGGGCGCACGGGGCCAAAAACCGTGGTCCTAGCATCGAGAATGGCCCAATTTGACCACGCCGGCGGCTCGAAACGGGCTTGCCTGTTTGCCCCGTCGATCAGCCCGTCCCGAGCTTTCCGACGATATATCATAATGGCGAATCGGGCGGGCGGATCGAGAGTTAGGGCCTCGACACGCCAAGCCGGCCCGCTGGAACCTCCATTCCGGAAGGCGCAAATAGTTTCTTCCGCGGATATACTCCGGGTGCGATCATACCAGCGCTAATGCACCGGATCCCATCAGAACTCCGCAGTTAAGCGTGCTTGGGCGAGAGTAGTACTAGGATGGGTGACCTCCTGGGAAGTCCTCGTGTTGCACCCCCTTTTTGCTTTTCGCGTCAATTTGGGCCTCCCCTCCTTGGCCGGAGATCGCCTCCCCCTCTCGTTATTCTTTTTTTTTTTTGTTACAGGGGCAACCACTGCAGCGCGATCCACTATATCGGACCCGCGGCGGCCGGCGTACGAGCTCGAGGCGTCAGAACGATGGGCATGGGGCGCACGGGGCCAAAAACCGTGGTCCTAGCATCGAGAATGGCCCAATTTGACCACACCGGCGGCTCGAAACGGGCTTGCCGGTTTGCCCCGTCGATCAGCCCGTCCCGAGCTTTCCGACGATATATCATAATGGCGAATCGGGCGGGCGGATCGAGAGTTAGGGCCTCGACACGCCAAGCCGGCCCGCTGGAACCTCCATTCCGGAAGGCGCAAATAGTTTCTTCCGCGGATATACTCCGGGTGCGATCATACCAGCGCTAATGCACCGGATCCCATCAGAACTCCGCAGTTAAGCGTGCTTGGGCGAGAGTAGTACTAGGATGGGTGACCTCCTGGGAAGTCCTCGTGTTGCACCCCCTTTTTGCTTTTCGCGTCAATTTGGGCCTCCCCTCCTTGGCCGGAGATCGCCTCCCCCTCTCGTTATTCTTTTTTTTTTTTGTTACAGGGGCAACCACTGCAGCGCGATCCACTATATCGGACCCGCGGCGGCCGGCGTACGAGCTCGAGGCGTCGGAACGATGGGCATGGGGCGCACGGGGCCAAAAACCGTGGTCCTAGCATCGAGAATGGCCCAATTTGACCACGCCGGCGGCTCGAAACGGGCTTGCCTGTTTGCCCCGTCGATCAGCCCGTCCCGAGCTTTCCGACGATATATCATAATGGCGAATCGGGCGGGCGGATCGAGAGTTAGGGCCTCGACACGCCAAGCCGGCCCGCTGGAACCTCCATTCCGGAAGGCGCAAATAGTTTCTTCCGCGGATATACTCCGGGTGCGATCATACCAGCGCTAATGCACCGGATCCCATCAGAACTCCGCAGTTAAGCGTGCTTGGGCGAGAGTAGTACTAGGATGGGTGACCTCCTGGGAAGTCCTCGTGTTGCACCCCCTTTTTGCTTTTCGCGTCAATTTGGGCCTCCCCTCCTTGGCCGGAGATCGCCTCCCCCTCTCGTTATTCTTTTTTTTTTTGTTACAGGGGCAACCACTGCAGCGCGATCCACTATATCGGACCCGCGGCGGCCGGCGTACGAGCTCGAGGCGTCGGAACGATGGGCATGGGGCGCACGGGGCCAAAAACCGTGGTCCTAGCATCGAGAATGGCCCAATTAGACCACGCCGGCGGCTCGAAACGGGCTTGCCTGTTTGCCCCGTCGATCAGCCCGTCCCGAGCTTTCCGACGATATATCATAATGGCGAATCGGGCGGGCGGACCGAGAGTTAGGGCCTCGACACGCCAAGCCGGCCCGCTGGAACCTCCATTCCGGAAGGCGCAAATAGTTTCTTCCGCGGATATACTCCGGGTGCGATCATACCAGCGCTAATGCACCGGATCCCATCAGAACTCCGCAGTTAAGCGTGCTTGGGCGAGAGTAGTACTAGGATGGGTGACCTCCTGGGAAGTCCTCGTGTTGCACCCCCTTTTTGCTTTTCGCGTCAATTTGGGCCTCCCCTCCTTGGCCGGAGATCGCCTCCCCCTCTCGTTATTCTTTTTTTTTTTGTTACAGGGGCAACCACTGCAGCGCGATCCACTATATCGGACCCGCGGCGGCCGGCGTACGAGCTCGAGGCGTCGGAACGATGGGCATGGGGCGCACGGGGCCAAAAACCGTGGTCCTAGCATCGAGAATGGCCCAATTTGACCACGCCGGCGGCTCGAAACGGGCTTGCCGGTTTGCCCCGTCGATCAGCCCGTCCCGAGCTTTCCGACGATATATCATAATGGCGAATCGGGCGGGCGGATCGAGAGTTAGGGCCTCGACACGCCAAGCCGGCCCGCTGGAACCTCCATTCCGGAAGGCGCAAATAGTTTCTTCCGCGGATATACTCCGGGTGCGATCATACCAGCGCTAATGCACCGGATCCCATCAGAACTCCGCAGTTAAGCATGCTTGGGCGAGAGTAGTACTAGGAGGGGTGACCTCTTGGGAAGTCCTCGTGTTGCACCCCCTTTTTGCTTTTCGCGTCAATTTGGGCCTCCCCTCCTTGGCCGGAGATCGCCTCCCCCTCTCGTTATTCTTTTTTTTTTTTTGTTACAGGGGCAACCACTGCAGCGCGATCCACTATATCGGACCCGCGGCGGCCGGCGTACGAGCTCGAGGCGTCGGAACGATGGGCATGGGGTGCACGGGGCCAAAAACCGTGGTCCTAGCATCGAGAATGGCCCAATTTGACCACGCCGGCGGCTCGAAACGGGCTTGCCTGTTTGCCCCGTCGATCAGCCCGTCCCGAGCTTTCCGACGATATATCATAATGGCGAATCGGGCGGGCGGATCGAGAGTTAGGGCCTCGACACGCCAAGCCGGCCCGCTGGAACCTCCATTCCGGAAGGCGCAAATAGTTTCTTCCGCGGATATACTCCGGGTGCGATCATACCAGCGCTAATGCACCGGATCCCATCAGAACTCCGCAGTTAAGCGTGCTTGGGCGAGAGTAGTACTAGGATGGGTGACCTCCTGGGAAGTCCTCGTGTTGCACCCCCTTTTTGCTTTTCGCGTCAATTTGGGCCTCCCCTCCTTGGCCGGAGATCGCCTCCCCCTCTCGTTATTCTTTTTTTTTTTTGTTACAGGGGCAACCACTGCAGCGCGATCCACTATATCGGACCCGCGGCGGCCGGCGTACGAGCTCGAGGCGTCGGAACGATGGGCATGGGGCGCACGGGGCCAAAAACCGTGGTCCTAGCATCGAGAATGGCCCAATTTGACCACACCGGCGGCTCGAAACGGGCTTGCCGGTTTGCCCCGTCGATCAGCCCGTCCCGAGCTTTCCGACGATATATCATAATGGCGAATCGGGCGGGCGGATCGAGAGTTAGGGCCTCGACACGCCAAGCCGGCCCGCTGGAACCTCCATTCCGGAAGGCGCAAATAGTTTCTTCCGCGGATATACTCCGGGTGCGATCATACCAGCGCTAATGCACCGGATCCCATCAGAACTCCGCAGTTAAGCGTGCTTGGGCGAGAGTAGTACTAGGATGGGTGACCTCCTGGGAAGTCCTCGTGTTGCACCCCCTTTTTGCTTTTCGCGTCAATTTGGGCCTCCCCTCCTTGGCCGGAGATCGCCTCCCCCTCTCGTTATTCTTTTTTTTTTTTGTTACAGGGGCAACCACTGCAGCGCGATCCACTATATCGGACCCGCGGCGGCCGGCGTACGAGCTCGAGGCGTCGGAACGATGGGCATGGGGCGCACGGGGCCAAAAACCGTGGTCCTAGCATCGAGAATGGCCCAATTTGACCACGCCGGCGGCTCGAAACGGGCTTGCCTGTTTGCCCCGTCGATCAGCCCGTCCCGAGCTTTCCGACGATATATCATAATGGCGAATCGGGCGGGCGGATCGAGAGTTAGGGCCTCGACACGCCAAGCCGGCCCGCTGGAACCTCCATTCCGGAAGGCGCAAATAGTTTCTTCCGCGGATATACTCCGGGTGCGATCATACCAGCGCTAATGCACCGGATCCCATCAGAACTCCGCAGTTAAGCGTGCTTGGGCGAGAGTAGTACTAGGATGGGTGACCTCCTGGGAAGTCCTCGTGTTGCACCCCCTTTTTGCTTTTCGCGTCAATTTGGGCCTCCCCTCCTTGGCCGGAGATCGCCTCCCCCTCTCGTTATTCTTTTTTTTTTTGTTACAGGGGCAACCACTGCAGCGCGATCCACTATATCGGACCCGCGGCGGCCGGCGTACGAGCTCGAGGCGTCGGAACGATGGGCATGGGGCGCACGGGGCCAAAAACCGTGGTCCTAGCATCGAGAATGGCCCAATTAGACCACGCCGGCGGCTCGAAACGGGCTTGCCTGTTTGCCCCGTCGATCAGCCCGTCCCGAGCTTTCCGACGATATATCATAATGGCGAATCGGGCGGGCGGACCGAGAGTTAGGGCCTCGACACGCCAAGCCGGCCCGCTGGAACCTCCATTCCGGAAGGCGCAAATAGTTTCTTCCGCGGATATACTCCGGGTGCGATCATACCAGCGCTAATGCACCGGATCCCATCAGAACTCCGCAGTTAAGCGTGCTTGGGCGAGAGTAGTACTAGGATGGGTGACCTCCTGGGAAGTCCTCGTGTTGCACCCCCTTTTTGCTTTTCGCGTCAATTTGGGCCTCCCCTCCTTGGCCGGAGATCGCCTCCCCCTCTCGTTATTCTTTTTTTTTTTGTTACAGGGGCAACCACTGCAGCGCGATCCACTATATCGGACCCGCGGCGGCCGGCGTACGAGCTCGAGGCGTCGGAACGATGGGCATGGGGCGCACGGGGCCAAAAACCGTGGTCCTAGCATCGAGAATGGCCCAATTTGACCACGCCGGCGGCTCGAAACGGGCTTGCCGGTTTGCCCCGTCGATCAGCCCGTCCCGAGCTTTCCGACGATATATCATAATGGCGAATCGGGCGGGCGGATCGAGAGTTAGGGCCTCGACACGCCAAGCCGGCCCGCTGGAACCTCCATTCCGGAAGGCGCAAATAGTTTCTTCCGCGGATATACTCCGGGTGCGATCATACCAGCGCTAATGCACCGGATCCCATCAGAACTCCGCAGTTAAGCATGCTTGGGCGAGAGTAGTACTAGGAGGGGTGACCTCTTGGGAAGTCCTCGTGTTGCACCCCCTTTTTGCTTTTCGCGTCAATTTGGGCCTCCCCTCCTTGGCCGGAGATCGCCTCCCCCTCTCGTTATTCTTTTTTTTTTTTTGTTACAGGGGCAACCACTGCAGCGCGATCCACTATATCGGACCCGCGGCGGCCGGCGTACGAGCTCGAGGCGTCGGAACGATGGGCATGGGGTGCACGGGGCCAAAAACCGTGGTCCTAGCATCGAGAATGGCCCAATTTGACCACGCCGGCGGCTCGAAACGGGCTTGCCTGTTTGCCCCGTCGATCAGCCCGTCCCGAGCTTTCCGACGATATATCATAATGGCGAATCGGGCGGGCGGATCGAGAGTTAGGGCCTCGACACGCCAAGCCGGCCCGCTGGAACCTCCATTCCGGAAGGCGCAAATAGTTTCTTCCGCGGATATACTCCGGGTGCGATCATACCAGCGCTAATGCACCGGATCCCATCAGAACTCCGCAGTTAAGCGTGCTTGGGCGAGAGTAGTACTAGGATGGGTGACCTCCTGGGAAGTCCTCGTGTTGCACCCCCTTTTTGCTTTTCGCGTCAATTTGGGCCTCCCCTCCTTGGCCGGAGATCGCCTCCCCCTCTCGTTATTCTTTTTTTTTTTTGTTACAGGGGCAACCACTGCAGCGCGATCCACTATATCGGACCCGCGGCGGCCGGCGTACGAGCTCGAGGCGTCGGAACGATGGGCATGGGGCGCACGGGGCCAAAAACCGTGGTCCTAGCATCGAGAATGGCCCAATTTGACCACACCGGCGGCTCGAAACGGGCTTGCCGGTTTGCCCCGTCGATCAGCCCGTCCCGAGCTTTCCGACGATATATCATAATGGCGAATCGGGCGGGCGGATCGAGAGTTAGGGCCTCGACACGCCAAGCCGGCCCGCTGGAACCTCCATTCCGGAAGGCGCAAATAGTTTCTTCCGCGGATATACTCCGGGTGCGATCATACCAGCGCTAATGCACCGGATCCCATCAGAACTCCGCAGTTAAGCGTGCTTGGGCGAGAGTAGTACTAGGATGGGTGACCTCCTGGGAAGTCCTCGTGTTGCACCCCCTTTTTGCTTTTCGCGTCAATTTGGGCCTCCCCTCCTTGGCCGGAGATCGCCTCCCCCTCTCGTTATTCTTTTTTTTTTTTGTTACAGGGGCAACCACTGCAGCGCGATCCACTATATCGGACCCGCGGCGGCCGGCGTACGAGCTCGAGGCGTCGGAACGATGGGCATGGGGCGCACGGGGCCAAAAACCGTGGTCCTAGCATCGAGAATGGCCCAATTTGACCACGCCGGCGGCTCGAAACGGGCTTGCCTGTTTGCCCCGTCGATCAGCCCGTCCCGAGCTTTCCGACGATATATCATAATGGCGAATCGGGCGGGCGGATCGAGAGTTAGGGCCTCGACACGCCAAGCCGGCCCGCTGGAACCTCCATTCCGGAAGGCGCAAATAGTTTCTTCCGCGGATATACTCCGGGTGCGATCATACCAGCGCTAATGCACCGGATCCCATCAGAACTCCGCAGTTAAGCGTGCTTGGGCGAGAGTAGTACTAGGATGGGTGACCTCCTGGGAAGTCCTCGTGTTGCACCCCCTTTTTGCTTTTCGCGTCAATTTGGGCCTCCCCTCCTTGGCCGGAGATCGCCTCCCCCTCTCGTTATTCTTTTTTTTTTTGTTACAGGGGCAACCACTGCAGCGCGATCCACTATATCGGACCCGCGGCGGCCGGCGTACGAGCTCGAGGCGTCGGAACGATGGGCATGGGGCGCACGGGGCCAAAAACCGTGGTCCTAGCATCGAGAATGGCCCAATTAGACCATGCCGGCGGCTCGAAACGGGCTTGCCTGTTTGCCCCGTCGATCAGCCCGTCCCGAGCTTTCCGACGATATATCATAATGGCGAATCGGGCGGGCGGACCGAGAGTTAGGGCCTCGACACGCCAAGCCGGCCCGCTGGAACCTCCATTCCGGAAGGCGCAAATAGTTTCTTCCGCGGATATACTCCGGGTGCGATCATACCAGCGCTAATGCACCGGATCCCATCAGAACTCCGCAGTTAAGCGTGCTTGGGCGAGAGTAGTACTAGGATGGGTGACCTCCTGGGAAGTCCTCGTGTTGCACCCCCTTTTTGCTTTTCGCGTCAATTTGGGCCTCCCCTCCTTGGCCGGAGATCGCCTCCCCCTCTCGTTATTCTTTTTTTTTTTGTTACAGGGGCAACCACTGCAGCGCGATCCACTATATCGGACCCGCGGCGGCCGGCGTACGAGCTCGAGGCGTCGGAACGATGGGCATGGGGCGCACGGGGCCAAAAACCGTGGTCCTAGCATCGAGAATGGCCCAATTTGACCACACCGGCGGCTCGAAACGGGCTTGCCGGTTTGCCCCGTCGATCAGCCCGTCCCGAGCTTTCCGACGATATATCATAATGGCGAATCGGGCGGGCGGATCGAGAGTTAGGGCCTCGACACGCCAAGCCGGCCCGCTGGAACCTCCATTCCGGAAGGCGCAAATAGTTTCTTCCGCGGATATACTCCGGGTGCGATCATACCAGTGCTAATGCACCGGATCCCATCAGAACTCCGCAGTTAAGCGTGCTTGGGCGAGAGTAGTACTAGGATGGGTGACCTCCTGGGAAGTCCTCGTGTTGCACCCCTTTTTGCTTTTCGCGTCAATTTGGGCCTCCCCTCCTTGGCCGGAGATCGCCTCCCCCTCTCGTTATTCTTTTTTTTTTTTGTTACAGGGGCAACCACTGCAGCGCGATCCACTATATCGGACCCGCGGCGGCCGGCGTACGAGCTCGAGGCGTCGGAACGATGGGCATGGGGCGCACGGGGCCAAAAACCGTGGTCCTAGCATCGAGAATGGCCCAATTTGACCACGCCGGCGGCTCGAAACGGGCTTGCCTGTTTGCCACGTCGATCAGCCCGTCCCGAGCTTTCCGACGATATATCATAATGGCGAATCGGGCGGGCGGATCGAGAGTTAGGGCCTCGACACGCCAAGCCGGCCCGCTGGAACCTCCATTCCGGAAGGCGCAAATAGTTTCTTCCGCGGATATACTCCGGGTGCGATCATACCAGCGCTAATGCACCGGATCCCATCAGAACTCCGCAGTTAAGCGTGCTTGGGCGAGAGTAGTACTAGGATGGGTGACCTCCTGGGAAGTCCTCGTGTTGCACCCCTTTTTTGCTTTTCGTGTCAATTTGGGCCTCCCCTCCTTGGCCGGAGATCGCCTCCCCCTCTCGTTATTCTTTTTTTTTTTTGTTACAGGGGCAACCACTGCAGCGCGATCCACTATATCGGACCCGCGGCGGCCGGCGTACGAGCTCGAGGCGTCGGAACGATGGGCATGGGGCGCACGGGGCCAAAAACCGTGGTCCTAGCATCGAGAATGGCCCAATTTGACCACGCCGGCGGCTCGAAACGGGCTTGCCGGTTTGCCCCGTCGATCAGCCCGTCCCGAGCTTTCCGACGATATATCATAATGGCGAATCGGGCGGGCGGATCGAGAGTTAGGGCCTCGACACTCCAAGCCGGCCCGCTGGAACCTCCATTCCGGAAGGCGCAAATAGTTTCTTCCGCGGATATACTCCGGGTGCGATCATACCAGCGCTAATGCACCGGATCCCATCAGAACTCCGCAGTTAAGCGTGCTTGGGCGAGAGTAGTACTAGGATGGGTGACCTCCTGGGAAGTCCTCGTGTTGCACCCCCTTTTTGCTTTTCGCGTCAATTTGGGCCTCCCCTCCTTGGCCGGAGATCGCCTCCCCCTCTCGTTATTCTTTTTTTTTTTGTTACAGGGGCAACCACTGCAGCGCGATCCACTATATCGGACCCGCGGCGGCCGGCGTACGAGCTCGAGGCGTCGGAACGATGGGCATGGGGCGCACGGGGCCAAAAACCGTGGTCCTAGCATCGAGAATGGCCCAATTTGACCACGCCGGCGGCTCGAAACGGGCTTGCCTGTTTGCCCCGTCGATCAGCCCGTCCCGAGCTTTCCGACGATATATCATAATGGCGAATCGGGCGGGCGGATCGAGAGTTAGGGCCTCGACACGCCAAGCCGGCCCGCTGGAACCTCCATTCCGGAAGGCGCAAATAGTTTCTTCCGCGGATATACTCCGGGTGCGATCATACCAGCGCTAATGCACCGGATCCCATCAGAACTCCGCAGTTAAGCGTGCTTGGGCGAGAGTAGTACTAGGATGGGTGACCTCCTGGGAAGTCCTCGTGTTGCACCCCCTTTTTGCTTTTCGCGTCAATTTGGGCCTCCCCTCCTTGGCCGGAGATCGCCTCCCCCTCTCGTTATTCTTTTTTTTTTTGTTACAGGGGCAACCACTGCAGCGCGATCCACTATATCGGACCCGCGGCGGCCGGCGTACGAGCTCGAGGCGTCGGAACGATGGGCATGGGGCGCACGGGGCCAAAAACCGTGGTCCTAGCATCGAGAATGGCCCAATTTGACCACACCGGCGGCTCGAAACGGGCTTGCCGGTTTGCCCCGTCGATCAGCCCGTCCCGAGCTTTCCGACGATATATCATAATGGCGAATCGGGCGGGCGGATCGAGAGTTAGGGCCTCGACACGCCAAGCCGGCCCGCTGGAACCTCCATTCCGGAAGGCGCAAATAGTTTCTTCCGCGGATATACTCCGGGTGCGATCATACCAGCGCTAATGCACCGGATCCCATCAGAACTCCGCAGTTAAGCGTGCTTGGGCGAGAGTAGTACTAGGATGGGTGACCTCCTGGGAAGTCCTCGTGTTGCACCCCCTTTTTGCTTTTCGCGTCAATTTGGGCCTCCCCTCCTTGGCCGGAGATCGCCTCCCCCTCTCGTTATTCTTTTTTTTTTTTGTTACAGGGGCAACCACTGCAGCGCGATCCACTATATCGGACCCGCGGCGGCCGGCGTACGAGCTCGAGGCGTCGGAACGATGGGCATGGGGCGCACGGGGCCAAAAACCGTGGTCCTAGCATCGAGAATGGCCCAATTTGACCACGCCGGCGGCTCGAAACGGGCTTGCCTGTTTGCCACGTCGATCAGCCCGTCCCGAGCTTTCCGACGATATATCATAATGGCGAATCGGGCGGGCGGATCGAGAGTTAGGGCCTCGACACGCCAAGCCGGCCCGCTGGAACCTCCATTCCGGAAGGCGCAAATAGTTTCTTCCGCGGATATACTCCGGGTGCGATCATACCAGCGCTAATGCACCGGATCCCATCAGAACTCCGCAGTTAAGCGTGCTTGGGCGAGAGTAGTACTAGGATGGGTGACCTCCTGGGAAGTCCTCGTGTTGCACCCCTTTTTTGCTTTTCGTGTCAATTTGGGCCTCCCCTCCTTGGCCGGAGATCGCCTCCCCCTCTCGTTATTCTTTTTTTTTTTTGTTACAGGGGCAACCACTGCAGCGCGATCCACTATATCGGACCCGCGGCGGCCGGCGTACGAGCTCGAGGCGTCGGAACGATGGGCATGGGGCGCACGAAGCCAAAAACCGTGGTCCTAGCATCGAGAATGGCCCAATTTGACCACGCCGGCGGCTCGAAACGGGCTTGCCGGTTTGCCCCGTCGATCAGCCCGTCCCGAGCTTTCCGACGATATATCATAATGGCGAATCGGGCGGGCGGATCGAGAGTTAGGGCCTCGACACTCCAAGCCGGCCCGCTGGAACCTCCATTCCGGAAGGCGCAAATAGTTTCTTCCGCGGATATACTCCGGGTGCGATCATACCAGCGCTAATGCACCGGATCCCATCAGAACTCCGCAGTTAAGCGTGCTTGGGCGAGAGTAGTACTAGGATGGGTGACCTCCTGGGAAGTCCTCGTGTTGCACCCCCTTTTTGCTTTTCGCGTCAATTTGGGCCTCCCCTCCTTGGCCGGAGATCGCCTCCCCCTCTCGTTATTCTTTTTTTTTTTGTTACAGGGGCAACCACTGCAGCGCGATCCACTATATCGGACCCGCGGCGGCCGGCGTACGAGCTCGAGGCGTCGGAACGATGGGCATGGGGCGCACGGGGCCAAAAACCGTGGTCCTAGCATCGAGAATGGCCCAATTTGACCATACCGGCGGCTCGAAACGGGCTTGCCGGTTTGCCCCGTCGATCAGCCCGTCCCGAGCTTTCCGACGATATATCATAATGGCGAATCGGGCGGGCGGATCGAGAGTTAGGGCCTCGACACGCCAAGCCGCCCCGCTGGAACCTCCATTCCGGAAGGCGCAAATAGTTTCTTCCGCGGATATACTCCGGGTGCGATCATACCAGCGCTAATGCACCGGATCCCATCAGAACTCCGCAGTTAAGCATGCTTGGGCGAGAGTAGTACTAGGAGGGGTGACCTCTTGGGAAGTCCTCGTGTTGCACCCCCTTTTTGCTTTTCGCGTCAATTTGGGCCTCCCCTCCTTGGCCGGAGATCGCCTCCCCCTCTCGTTATTCTTTTTTTTTTTTGTTACAGGGGCAACCACTGCAGCGCGATCCACTATATCGGACCCGCGGCGGCCGGCGTACGAGCTCGAGGCGTCGGAACGATGGGCATGGGGCGCACGGGGCCAAAAACCGTGGTCCTAGCATCGAGAATGGCCCAATTTGACCACGCCGGCGGCTCGAAACGGGCTTGCCTGTTTGCCCCGTCGATCAGCCCGTCCCGAGCTTTCCGACGATATATCATAATGGCGAATCGGGCGGGCGGATCGAGAGTTAGGGCCTCGACACGCCAAGCCGGCCCGCTGGAACCTCCATTCCGGAAGGCGCAAATAGTTTCTTCCGCGGATATACTCCGGGTGCGATCATACCAGCGCTAATGCACCGGATCCCATCAGAACTCCGCAGTTAAGCATGCTTGGGCGAGAGTAGTACTAGGAGGGGTGACCTCTTGGGAAGTCCTCGTGTTGCACCCCCTTTTTGCTTTTCGCGTCAATTTGGGCCTCCCCTCCTTGGCCGGAGATCGCCTCCCCCTCTCGTTATTCTTTTTTTTTTTTGTTACAGGGGCAACCACTGCAGCGCGATCCACTATATCGGACCCGCGGCGGCCGGCGTACGAGGTCGAGGCGTCGGAACGATGGGCATGGGGCGCACGGGGCCAAAAACCGTGGTCCTAGCATCGAGAATGGCCCAATTTGACCACGCCGGCGGCTCGAAACGGGCTTGCCTGTTTGCCCCGTCGATCAGCCCGTCCCGAGCTTTCCGACGATATATCATAATGGCGAATCGGGCGGGCGGATCGAGAGTTAGGGCCTCGACACGCCAAGCCGGCCCGCTGGAACCTCCATTCCGGAAGGCGCAAATAGTTTCTTCCGCGGATATACTCTGGGTGCGATCATACCAGCGCTAATGCACCGGATCCCATCAGAACTCCGCAGTTAAGCGTGCTTGGGCGAGAGTAGTACTAGGATGGGTGACCTCCTGGGAAGTCCTCGTGTTGCACCCCCTTTTTGCTTTTCGCGTCAATTTGGGCCTCCCCTCCTTGGCCGGAGATCGCCTCCCCCTCTCGTTATTCTTTTTTTTTTTTGTTACAGGGGCAACCACTGCAGCGCGATCCACTATATCGGACCCGCGGCGGCCGGCGTACGAGCTCGAGGCGTCGGAACGATGGGCATGGGGCGCACGGGGCCAAAAACCGTGGTCCTAGCATCGAGAATGGCCCAATTTGACCACGCCGGCGGCTCGAAACGGGCTTGCCGGTTTGCCCCGTCGATCAGCCCGTCCCGAGCTTTCCGACGATATATCATAATGGCGAATCGGGCGGGCGGATCGAGAGTTAGGGCCTCGACACGCCAAGCCGGCCCGCTGGAACCTCCATTCCGGAAGGCGCAAATAGTTTCTTCCGCGGATATACTCCGGGTGCGATCATACCAGCGCTAATGCACCGGATCCCATCAGAACTCCGCAGTTAAGCGTGCTTGGGCGAGAGTAGTACTAGGATGGGTGACCTCCTGGGAAGTCCTCGTGTTGCACCCCTTTTTTGCTTTTCGTGTCAATTTGGGCCTCCCCTCCTTGGCCGGAGATCGCCTCCCCCTCTCGTTATTCTTTTTTTTTTTTGTTACAGGGGCAACCACTGCAGCGCGATCCACTATATCGGACCCGCGGCGGCCGGCGTACGAGCTCGAGGCGTCGGAACGATGGGCATGGGGCGCACGGGGCCAAAAACCGTGGTCCTAGCATCGAGAATGGCCCAATTTGACCACGCCGGCGGCTCGAAACGGGCTTGCCGGTTTGCCCCGTCGATCAGCCCGTCCCGAGCTTTCCGACGATATATCATAATGGCGAATCGGGCGGGCGGATCGAGAGTTAGGGCCTCGATCGCCAAGCCGGCCCGCTGGAACCTCCATTCCGGAAGGCGCAAATAGTTTCTTCCGCGGATATACTCCGGGTGCGATCATACCAGCGCTAATGCACCGGATCCCATCAGAACTCCGCAGTTAAGCGTGCTTGGGCGAGAGTAGTACTAGGATGGGTGACCTCCTGGGAAGTCCTCGTGTTGCACCCCCTTTTTGCTTTTCGCGTCAATTTGGGCCTCCCCTCCTTGGCCGGAGATCGCCTCCCCCTCTCGTTATTCTTTTTTTTTTTTGTTACAGGGGCAACCACTGCAGCGCGATCCACTATATCGGACCCGCGGCGGCCGGCGTACGAGCTCGAGGCGTCGGAACGATGGGCATGGGGCGCACGGGGCCAAAAACCGTGGTCCTAGCATCGAGAATGGCCCAATTTGACCACGCCGGCGGCTCGAAACGGGCTTGCCGGTTTGCCCCGTCGATCAGCCCGTCCCGAGCTTTCCGACGATATATCATAATGGCGAATCGGGCGGGCGGATCGAGAGTTAGGGCCTCGACACTCCAAGCCGGCCCGCTGGAACCTCCATTCCGGAAGGCGCAAATAGTTTCTTCCGCGGATATACTCCGGGTGCGATCATACCAGCGCTAATGCACCGGATCCCATCAGAACTCCGCAGTTAAGCGTGCTTGGGCGAGAGTAGTACTAGGATGGGCGACCTCCTGGGAAGTCCTCGTGTTGCACCCCCTTTTTGCTTTTCGCGTCAATTTGGGCCTCCCCTCCTTGGCCGGAGATCGCCTCCCCCTCTCGTTATTCTTTTTTTTTTTGTTACAGGGGCAACCACTGCAGCGCGATCCACTATATCGGACCCGCGGCGGCCGGCGTACGAGCTCGAGGCGTCGGAACGATGGGCATGGGGCGCACGGGGCCAAAAACCGTGGTCCTAGCATCGAGAATGGCCCAATTTGACCATACCGGCGGCTCGAAACGGGCTTGCCGGTTTGCCCCGTCGATCAGCCCGTCCCGAGCTTTCCGACGATATATCATAATGGCGAATCGGGCGGGCGGATCGAGAGTTAGGGCCTCGACACGCCAAGCCGCCCCGCTGGAACCTCCATTCCGGAAGGCGCAAATAGTTTCTTCCGCGGATATACTCCGGGTGCGATCATACCAGCGCTAATGCACCGGATCCCATCAGAACTCCGCAGTTAAGCATGCTTGGGCGAGAGTAGTACTAGGAGGGGTGACCTCTTGGGAAGTCCTCGTGTTGCACCCCCTTTTTGCTTTTCGCGTCAATTTGGGCCTCCCCTCCTTGGCCGGAGATCGCCTCCCCCTCTCGTTATTCTTTTTTTTTTTTGTTACAGGGGCAACCACTGCAGCGCGATCCACTATATCGGACCCGCGGCGGCCGGCGTACGAGCTCGAGGCGTCGGAACGATGGGCATGGGGCGCACGGGGCCAAAAACCGTGGTCCTAGCATCGAGAATGGCCCAATTTGACCACGCCGGCGGCTCGAAACGGGCTTGCCTGTTTGCCTCGTCGATCAGCCCGTCCCGAGCTTTCCGACGATATATCATAATGGCGAATCGGGCGGGCGGATCGAGAGTTAGGGCCTCGACACGCCAAGCCGGCCCGCTGGAACCTCCATTCCGGAAGGCGCAAATAGTTTCTTCCGCGGATATACTACGGGTGCGATCATACCAGCGCTAATGCACCGGATCCCATCAGAACTCCGCAGTTAAGCATGCTTGGGCGAGAGTAGTACTAGGAGGGGTGACCTCTTGGGAAGTCCTCGTGTTGCACCCCCTTTTTGCTTTTCGCGTCAATTTGGGCCTCCCCTCCTTGGCCGGAGATCGCCTCCCCCTCTCGTTATTCTTTTTTTTTTTTGTTACAGGGGCAACCACTGCAGCGCGATCCACTATATCGGACCCGCGGCGGCCGGCGTACGAGGTCGAGGCGTCGGAACGATGGGCATGGGGCGCACGGGGCCAAAAACCGTGGTCCTAGCATCGAGAATGGCCCAATTTGACCACGCCGGCGGCTCGAAACGGGCTTGCCTGTTTGCCCCGTCGATCAGCCCGTCCCGAGCTTTCCGACGATATATCATAATGGCGAATCGGGCGGGCGGATCGAGAGTTAGGGCCTCGACACGCCAAGCCGGCCCGCTGGAACCTCCATTCCGGAAGGCGCAAATTGTTTCTTCCGCGGATATACTCTGGGTGCGATCATACCAGCGCTAATGCACCGGATCCCATCAGAACTCCGCAGTTAAGCGTGCTTGGGCGAGAGTAGTACTAGGATGGGTGACCTCCTGGGAAGTCCTCGTGTTGCACCCCCTTTTTGCTTTTCGCGTCAATTTGGGCCTCCCCTCCTTGGCCGGAGATCGCCTCCCCCTCTCGTTATTCTTTTTTTTTTTTGTTACAGGGGCAACCACTGCAGCGCGATCCACTATATCGGACCCGCGGCGGCCGGCGTACGAGCTCGAGGCGTCGGAACGATGGGCATGGGGCGCACGGGGCCAAAAACCGTGGTCCTAGCATCGAGAATGGCCCAATTTGACCACGCCGGCGGCTCGAAACGGGCTTGCCGGTTTGCCCCGTCGATCAGCCCGTCCCGAGCTTTCCGACGATATATCATAATGGCGAATCGGGCGGGCGGATCGAGAGTTAGGGCCTCGACACGCCAAGCCGGCCCGCTGGAACCTCCATTCCGGAAGGCGCAAATAGTTTCTTCCGCGGATATACTCCGGGTGCGATCATACCAGCGCTAATGCACCGGATCCCATCAGAACTCCGCAGTTAAGCGTGCTTGGGCGAGTGTAGTACTAGGATGGGTGACCTCCTGGGAAGTCCTCGTGTTGCACCCCTTTTTTGCTTTTCGTGTCAATTTGGGCCTCCCCTCCTTGGCCGGAGATCGCCTCCCCCTCTCGTTATTCTTTTTTTTTTTTGTTACAGGGGCAACCACTGCAGCGCGATCCACTATATCGGACCCGCGGCGGCCGGCGTACGAGCTCGAGGCGTCGGAACGATGGGCATGGGGCGCACGGGGCCAAAAACCGTGGTCCTAGCATCGAGAATGGCCCAATTTGACCACGCCGGCGGCTCGAAACGGGCTTGCCGGTTTGCCCCGTCGATCAGCCCGTCCCGAGCTTTCCGACGATATATCATAATGGCGAATCGGGCGGGCGGATCGAGAGTTAGGGCCTCGATCGCCAAGCCGGCCCGCTGGAACCTCCATTCCGGAAGGCGCAAATAGTTTCTTCCGCGGATATACTCCGGGTGCGATCATACCAGCGCTAATGCACCGGATCCCATCAGAACTCCGCAGTTAAGCGTGCTTGGGCGAGAGTAGTACTAGGATGGGTGACCTCCTGGGAAGTCCTCGTGTTGCACCCCCTTTTTGCTTTTCGCGTCAATTTGGGCCTCCCCTCCTTGGCCGGAGATCGCCTCCCCCTCTCGTTATTCTTTTTTTTTTTTGTTACAGGGGCAACCACTGCAGCGCGATCCACTATATCGGACCCGCGGCGGCCGGCGTACGAGCTCGAGGCGTCGGAACGATGGGCATGGGGCGCACGGGGCCAAAAACCGTGGTCCTAGCATCGAGAATGGCCCAATTTGACCACGCCGGCGGCTCGAAACGGGCTTGCCTGTTTGCCCCGTCGATCAGCCCGTCCCGAGCTTTCCGACGATATATCATAATGGCGAATCGGGCGGGCGGATCGAGAGTTAGGGCCTCGACACGCCAAGCCGGCCCGCTGGAACCTCCATTCCGGAAGGCGCAAATAGTTTCTTCCGCGGATATACTCCGGGTGCGATCATACCAGCGCTAATGCACCGGATCCCATCAGAACTCCGCAGTTAAGCGTGCTTGGGCGAGAGTAGTACTAGGATGGGTGACCTCCTGGGAAGTCCTCGTGTTGCACCCCCTTTTTGCTTTTCGCGTCAATTTGGGCCTCCCCTCCTTGGCCGGAGATCGCCTCCCCCTCTCGTTATTCTTTTTTTTTTTGTTACAGGGGCAACCACTGCAGCGCGATCCACTATATCGGACCCGCGGCGGCCGGCGTACGAGCTCGAGGCGTCGGAACGATGGGCATGGGGCGCACGGGGCCAAAAACCGTGGTCCTAGCATCGAGAATGGCCCAATTTGACCACGCCGGCGGCTCGAAACGGGCTTGCCTGTTTGCCCCGTCGATCAGCCCGTCCCGAGCTTTCCGACGATATATCATAATGGCGAATCGGGCGGGCGGATCGAGAGTTAGGGCCTCGACACGCCAAGCCGGCCCGCTGGAACCTCCATTCCGGAAGGCGCAAATAGTTTCTTCCGCGGATATACTCCGGGTGCGATCATACCAGCGCTAATGCACCGGATCCCATCAGAACTCCGCAGTTAAGCGTGCTTGGGCGAGAGTAGTACTAGGATGGGTGACCTCCTGGGAAGTCCTCGTGTTGCACCCCCTTTTTGCTTTTCGCGTCAATTTGGGCCTCCCCTCCTTGGCCGGAGATCGCCTCCCCCTCTCGTTATTCTTTTTTTTTTTGTTACAGGGGCAACCACTGCAGCGCGATCCACTATATCGGACCCGCGGCGGCCGGCGTACGAGCTCGAGGCGTCGGAACGATGGGCATGGGGCGCACGGGGCCAAAAACCGTGGTCCTAGCATCGAGAATGGCCCAATTTGACCACACCGGCGGCTCGAAACGGGCTTGCCGGTTTGCCCCGTCGATCAGCCCGTCCCGAGCTTTCCGACGATATATCATAATGGCGAATCGGGCGGGCGGATCGAGAGTTAGGGCCTCGACACGCCAAGCCGGCCCGCTGGAACCTCCATTCCGGAAGGCGCAAATAGTTTCTTCCGCGGATATACTCCGGGTGCGATCATACCAGCGCTAATGCACCGGATCCCATCAGAACTCCGCAGTTAAGCGTGCTTGGGCGAGAGTAGTACTAGGATGGGTGACCTCCTGGGAAGTCCTCGTGTTGCACCCCTTTTTTGCTTTTCGTGTCAATTTGGGCCTCCCCTCCTTGGCCGGAGATCGCCTCCCCCTCTCGTTATTCTTTTTTTTTTTTGTTACAGGGGCAACCACTGCAGCGCGATCCACTATATCGGACCCGCGGCGGCCGGCGTACGAGCTCGAGGCGTCGGAACGATGGGCATGGGGCGCACGGGGCCAAAAACCGTGGTCCTAGCATCGAGAATGGCCCAATTTGACCACGCCGGCGGCTCGAAACGGGCTTGCCGGTTTGCCCCGTCGATCAGCCCGTCCCGAGCTTTCCGACGATATATCATAATGGCGAATCGGGCGGGCGGATCGAGAGTTAGGGCCTCGACACTCCAAGCCGGCCCGCTGGAACCTCCATTCCGGAAGGCGCAAATAGTTTCTTCCGCGGATATACTCCGGGTGCGATCATACCAGCGCTAATGCACCGGATCCCATCAGAACTCCGCAGTTAAGCGTGCTTGGGCGAGAGTAGTACTAGGATGGGTGACCTCCTGGGAAGTCCTCGTGTTGCACCCCCTTTTTGCTTTTCGCGTCAATTTGGGCCTCCCCTCCTTGGCCGGAGATCGCCTCCCCCTCTCGTTATTCTTTTTTTTTTTGTTACAGGGGCAACCACTGCAGCGCGATCCACTATATCGGACCCGCGGCGGCCGGCGTACGAGCTCGAGGCGTCGGAACGATGGGCATGGGGCGCACGGGGCCAAAAACCGTGGTCCTAGCATCGAGAATGGCCCAATTTGACCATACCGGCGGCTCGAAACGGGCTTGCCGGTTTGCCCCGTCGATCAGCCCGTCCCGAGCTTTCCGACGATATATCATAATGGCGAATCGGGCGGGCGGATCGAGAGTTAGGGCCTCGACACGCCAAGCCGCCCCGCTGGAACCTCCATTCCGGAAGGCGCAAATAGTTTCTTCCGCGGATATACTCCGGGTGCGATCATACCAGCGCTAATGCACCGGATCCCATCAGAACTCCGCAGTTAAGCATGCTTGGGCGAGAGTAGTACTAGGAGGGGTGACCTCTTGGGAAGTCCTCGTGTTGCACCCCCTTTTTGCTTTTCGCGTCAATTTGGGCCTCCCCTCCTTGGCCGGAGATCGCCTCCCCCTCTCGTTATTCTTTTTTTTTTTTGTTACAGGGGCAACCACTGCAGCGCGATCCACTATATCGGACCCGCGGCGGCCGGCGTACGAGCTCGAGGCGTCGGAACGATGGGCATGGGGCGCACGGGGCCAAAAACCGTGGTCCTAGCATCGAGAATGGCCCAATTTGACCACGCCGGCGGCTCGAAACGGGCTTGCCTGTTTGCCACGTCGATCAGCCCGTCCCGAGCTTTCCGACGATATATCATAATGGCGAATCGGGCGGGCGGATCGAGAGTTAGGGCCTCGACACGCCAAGCCGGCCCGCTGGAACCTCCATTCCGGAAGGCGCAATTAGTTTCTTCCGCGGATATACTCCGGGTGCGATCATACCAGCGCTAATGCACCGGATCCCATCAGAACTCCGCAGTTAAGCGTGCTTGGGCGAGAGTAGTACTAGGATGGGTGACCTCCTGGGAAGTCCTCGTGTTGCACCCCTTTTTTGCTTTTCGTGTCAATTTGGGCCTCCCCTCCTTGGCCGGAGATCGCCTCCCCCTCTCGTTATTCTTTTTTTTTTTTGTTACAGGGGCAACCACTGCAGCGCGATCCACTATATCGGACCCGCGGCGGCCGGCGTACGACCTCGAGGCGTCGGAACGATGGGCATGGGGCGCACGGGGCCAAAAACCGTGGTCCTAGCATCGAGAATGGCCCAATTTGACCACGCCGGCGGCTCGAAACGGGCTTGCCTGTTTGCCCCGTCGATCAGCCCGTCCCGAGCTTTCCGACGATATATCATAATGGCGAATCGGGCGGGCGGATCGAGAGTTAGGGCCTCGACACGCCAAGCCGGCCCGCTGGAACCTCCATTCCGGAAGGCGCAAATAGTTTCTTCCGCGGATATACTCTGGGTGCGATCATACCAGCGCTAATGCACCGGATCCCATCAGAACTCCGCAGTTAAGCGTGCTTGGGCGAGAGTAGTACTAGGATGGGTGACCTCCTGGGAAGTCCTCGTGTTGCACCCCCTTTTTGCTTTTCGCGTCAATTTGGGCCTCCCCTCCTTGGCCGGAGATCGCCTCCCCCTCTCGTTATTCTTTTTTTTTTTGTTACAGGGGCAACCACTGCAGCGCGATCCACTATATCGGACCCGCGGCGGCCGGCGTACGAGCTCGAGGCGTCGGAACGATGGGCATGGGGCGCACGGGGCCAAAAACCGTGGTCCTAGCATCGAGAATGGCCCAATTTGACCACACCGGCGGCTCGAAACGGGCTTGCCGGTTTGCCCCGTCGATCAGCCCGTCCCGAGCTTTCCGACGATATATCATAATGGCGAATCGGGCGGGCGGATCGAGAGTTAGGGCCTCGACACGCCAAGCCGCCCCGATGGAACCTCCATTCCGGAAGGCGCAAATAGTTTCTTCCGCGGATATACTCCGGGTGCGATCATACCAGCGCTAATGCACCGGATCCCATCAGAACTCCGCAGTTAAGCGTGCTTGGGCGAGAGTAGTACTAGGATGGGTGACCTCCTGGGAAGTCCTCGTGTTGCACCCCCTTTTTGCTTTTCGCGTCAATTTGGGCCTCCCCTCCTTGGCCGGAGATCGCCTCCCCCTCTCGTTATTCTTTTTTTTTTTTGTTACAGGGGCAACCACTGCAGCGCGATCCACTATATCGGACCCGCGGCGGCCGGCGTACGAGCTCGAGGCGTCGGAACGATGGGCATGGGGCGCACGGGGCCAAAAACCGTGGTCCTAGCATCCAGAATGGCCCAATTTGACCACGCCGGCGGCTCGAAACGGGCTTGCCGGTTTGCCCCGTCGATCAGCCCGTCCCGAGCTTTCCGACGATATATCATAATGGCGAATCGGGCG
The DNA here is from genome assembly GCA_029852735.1 of Persea americana. NCBI lineage: Eukaryota > Viridiplantae > Streptophyta > Magnoliopsida > Laurales > Lauraceae > Persea > Persea americana. The sequence goes on along the minus strand of CM056810.1, from coordinate 44,486,574 downwards.
GGCGGATCGAGAGTTAGGGCCTCGACACGCCAAGCCGGCCCGCTGGAACCTCCATTCCGGAAGGCGCAAATAGTTTCTTCCGCGGATATACTCCGGGTGCGATCATACCAGCGCTAATGCACCGGATCCCATCAGAACTCCGCAGTTAAGCGTGCTTGGGCGAGAGTAGTACTAGGATGGGTGACCTCCTGGGAAGTCCTCGTGTTGCACCCCTTTTTTGCTTTTCGTGTCAATTTGGGCCTCCCCTCCTTGGCCGGAGATCGCCTCCCCCTCTCGTTATTCTTTTTTTTTTTTGTTACAGGGGCAACCACTGCAGCGCGATCCACTATATCGGACCCGCGGCGGCCGGCGTACGAGCTCGAGGCGTCGGAACGATGGGCATGGGGCGCACGGGGCCAAAAACCGTGGTCCTAGCATCGAGAATGGCCCAATTTGACCACGCCGGCGGCTCGAAACGGGCTTGCCGGTTTGCCCCGTCGATCAGCCCGTCCCGAGCTTTCCGACGATATATCATAATGGCGAATCGGGCGGGCGGATCGAGAGTTAGGGCCTCGACACGCCAAGCCGGCCCGCTGGAACCTCCATTCCGGAAGGCGCAAATAGTTTCTTCCGCGGATATACTCCGGGTGCGATCATACCAGCGCTAATGCACCGGATCCCATCAGAACTCCGCAGTTAAGCGTGCTTGGGCGAGAGTAGTACTAGGATGGGTGACCTCCTGGGAAGTCCTCGTGTTGCACCCCCTTTTTGCTTTTCGCGTCAATTTGGGCCTCCCCTCCTTGGCCGGAGATCGCCTCCCCCTCTCGTTATTCTTTTTTTTTTTTGTTACAGGGGCAACCACTGCAGCGCGATCCACTATATCGGACCCGCGGCGGCCGGCGTACGAGCTCGAGGCGTCGGAACGATGGGCATGGGGCGCACGGGGCCAAAAACCGTGGTCCTAGCATCGAGAATGGCCCAATTTGACCACGCCGGCGGCTCGAAACGGGCTTGCCTGTTTGCCCCGTCGATCAGCCCGTCCCGAGCTTTCCGACGATATATCATAATGGCGAATCGGGCGGGCGGATCGAGAGTTAGGGCCTCGACACGCCAAGCCGGCCCGCTGGAACCTCCATTCCGGAAGGCGCAAATAGTTTCTTCCGCGGATATACTCCGGGTGCGATCATACCAGCGCTAATGCACCGGATCCCATCAGAACTCCGCAGTTAAGCGTGCTTGGGCGAGAGTAGTACTAGGATGGGTGACCTCCTGGGAAGTCCTCGTGTTGCACCCCCTTTTTGCTTTTCGCGTCAATTTGGGCCTCCCCTCCTTGGCCGGAGATCGCCTCCCCCTCTCGTTATTCTTTTTTTTTTTGTTACAGGGGCAACCACTGCAGCGCGATCCACTATATCGGACCCGCGGCGGCCGGCGTACGAGCTCGAGGCGTCGGAACGATGGGCATGGGGCGCACGGGGCCAAAAACCGTGGTCCTAGCATCGAGAATGGCCCAATTTGACCACGCCGGCGGCTCGAAACGGGCTTGCCTGTTTGCCCCGTCGATCAGCCCGTCCCGAGCTTTCCGACGATATATCATAATGGCGAATCGGGCGGGCGGATCGAGAGTTAGGGCCTCGACACGCCAAGCCGGCCCGCTGGAACCTCCATTCCGGAAGGCGCAAATAGTTTCTTCCGCGGATATACTCCGGGTGCGATCATACCAGCGCTAATGCACCGGATCCCATCAGAACTCCGCAGTTAAGCGTGCTTGGGCGAGAGTAGTACTAGGATGGGTGACCTCCTGGGAAGTCCTCGTGTTGCACCCCTTTTTTGCTTTTCGTGTCAATTTGGGCCTCCCCTCCTTGGCCGGAGATCGCCTCCCCCTCTCGTTATTCTTTTTTTTTTTTGTTACAGGGGCAACCACTGCAGCGCGATCCACTATATCGGACCCGCGGCGGCCGGCGTACGAGCTCGAGGCGTCGGAACGATGGGCATGGGGCGCACGGGGCCAAAAACCGTGGTCCTAGCATCGAGAATGGCCCAATTTGACCACGCCGGCGGCTCGAAACGGGCTTGCCGGTTTGCCCCGTCGATCAGCCCGTCCCGAGCTTTCCGACGATATATCATAATGGCGAATCGGGCGGGCGGATCGAGAGTTAGGGCCTCGACACTCCAAGCCGGCCCGCTGGAACCTCCATTCCGGAAGGCGCAAATAGTTTCTTCCGCGGATATACTCCGGGTGCGATCATACCAGCGCTAATGCACCGGATCCCATCAGAACTCCGCAGTTAAGCGTGCTTGGGCGAGAGTAGTACTAGGATGGGTGACCTCCTGGGAAGTCCTCGTGTTGCACCCCCTTTTTGCTTTTCGCGTCAATTTGGGCCTCCCCTCCTTGGCCGGAGATCGCCTCCCCCTCTCGTTATTCTTTTTTTTTTTGTTACAGGGGCAACCACTGCAGCGCGATCCACTATATCGGACCCGCGGCGGCCGGCGTACGAGCTCGAGGCGTCGGAACGATGGGCATGGGGCGCACGGGGCCAAAAACCGTGGTCCTAGCATCGAGAATGGCCCAATTTGACCACGCCGGCGGCTCGAAACGGGCTTGCCTGTTTGCCCCGTCGATCAGCCCGTCCCGAGCTTTCCGACGATATATCATAATGGCGAATCGGGCGGGCGGATCGAGAGTTAGGGCCTCGACACGCCAAGCCGGCCCGCTGGAACCTCCATTCCGGAAGGCGCAAATAGTTTCTTCCGCGGATATACTCCGGGTGCGATCATACCAGCGCTAATGCACCGGATCCCATCAGAACTCCGCAGTTAAGCGTGCTTGGGCGAGAGTAGTACTAGGATGGGTGACCTCCTGGGAAGTCCTCGTGTTGCACCCCTTTTTTGCTTTTCGTGTCAATTTGGGCCTCCCCTCCTTGGCCGGAGATCGCCTCCCCCTCTCGTTATTCTTTTTTTTTTTTGTTACAGGGGCAACCACTGCAGCGCGATCCACTATATCGGACCCGCGGCGGCCGGCGTACGAGCTCGAGGCGTCGGAACGATGGGCATGGGGCGCACGGGGCCAAAAACCGTGGTCCTAGCATCGAGAATGGCCCAATTTGACCACGCCGGCGGCTCGAAACGGGCTTGCCGGTTTGCCCCGTCGATCAGCCCGTCCCGAGCTTTCCGACGATATATCATAATGGCGAATCGGGCGGGCGGATCGAGAGTTAGGGCCTCGACACTCCAAGCCGGCCCGCTGGAACCTCCATTCCGGAAGGCGCAAATAGTTTCTTCCGCGGATATACTCCGGGTGCGATCATACCAGCGCTAATGCACCGGATCCCATCAGAACTCCGCAGTTAAGCGTGCTTGGGCGAGAGTAGTACTAGGATGGGTGACCTCCTGGGAAGTCCTCGTGTTGCACCCCCTTTTTGCTTTTCGCGTCAATTTGGGCCTCCCCTCCTTGGCCGGAGATCGCCTCCCCCTCTCGTTATTCTTTTTTTTTTTGTTACAGGGGCAACCACTGCAGCGCGATCCACTATATCGGACCCGCGGCGGCCGGCGTACGAGCTCGAGGCGTCGGAACGATGGGCATGGGGCGCACGGGGCCAAAAACCGTGGTCCTAGCATCGAGAATGGCCCAATTTGACCATACCGGCGGCTCGAAACGGGCTTGCCGGTTTGCCCCGTCGATCAGCCCGTCCCGAGCTTTCCGACGATATATCATAATGGCGAATCGGGCGGGCGGATCGAGAGTTAGGGCCTCGACACGCCAAGCCGCCCCGCTGGAACCTCCATTCCGGAAGGCGCAAATAGTTTCTTCCGCGGATATACTCCGGGTGCGATCATACCAGCGCTAATGCACCGGATCCCATCAGAACTCCGCAGTTAAGCATGCTTGGGCGAGAGTAGTACTAGGAGGGGTGACCTCTTGGGAAGTCCTCGTGTTGCACCCCCTTTTTGCTTTTCGCGTCAATTTGGGCCTCCCCTCCTTGGCCGGAGATCGCCTCCCCCTCTCGTTATTCTTTTTTTTTTTTGTTACAGGGGCAACCACTGCAGCGCGATCCACTATATCGGACCCGCGGCGGCCGGCGTACGAGCTCGAGGCGTCGGAACGATGGGCATGGGGCGCACGGGGCCAAAAACCGTGGTCCTAGCATCGAGAATGGCCCAATTTGACCACGCCGGCGGCTCGAAACGGGCTTGCCTGTTTGCCCCGTCGATCAGCCCGTCCCGAGCTTTCCGACGATATATCATAATGGCGAATCGGGCGGGCGGATCGAGAGTTAGGGCCTCGACACGCCAAGCCGGCCCGCTGGAACCTCCATTCCGGAAGGCGCAAATAGTTTCTTCCGCGGATATACTCCGGGTGCGATCATACCAGCGCTAATGCACCGGATCCCATCAGAACTCCGCAGTTAAGCATGCTTGGGCGAGAGTAGTACTAGGAGGGGTGACCTCTTGGGAAGTCCTCGTGTTGCACCCCCTTTTTGCTTTTCGCGTCAATTTGGGCCTCCCCTCCTTGGCCGGAGATCGCCTCCCCCTCTCGTTATTCTTTTTTTTTTTTGTTACAGGGGCAACCACTGCAGCGCGATCCACTATATCGGACCCGCGGCGGCCGGCGTACGAGCTCGAGGCGTCGGAACGATGGGCATGGGGCGCACGGGGCCAAAAACCGTGGTCCTAGCATCGAGAATGGCCCAATTTGACCACGCCGGCGGCTCGAAACGGGCTTGCCTGTTTGCCCCGTCGATCAGCCCGTCCCGAGCTTTCCGACGATATATCATAATGGCGAATCGGGCGGGCGGATCGAGAGTTAGGGCCTCGACACGCCAAGCCGGCCCGCTGGAACCTCCATTCCGGAAGGCGCAAATAGTTTCTTCCGCGGATATACTCTGGGTGCGATCATACCAGCGCTAATGCACCGGATCCCATCAGAACTCCGCAGTTAAGCGTGCTTGGGCGAGAGTAGTACTAGGATGGGTGACCTCCTGGGAAGTCCTCGTGTTGCACCCCCTTTTTGCTTTTCGCGTCAATTTGGGCCTCCCCTCCTTGGCCGGAGATCGCCTCCCCCTCTCGTTATTCTTTTTTTTTTTGTTACAGGGGCAACCACTGCAGCGCGATCCACTATATCGGACCCGCGGCGGCCGGCGTACGAGCTCGAGGCGTCGGAACGATGGGCATGGGGCGCACGGGGCCAAAAACCGTGGTCCTAGCATCGAGAATGGCCCAATTTGACCACACCGGCGGCTCGAAACGGGCTTGCCGGTTTGCCCCGTCGATCAGCCCGTCCCGAGCTTTCCGACGATATATCATAATGGCGAATCGGGCGGGCGGATCGAGAGTTAGGGCCTCGACACGCCAAGCCGGCCCGCTGGAACCTCCATTCCGGAAGGCGCAAATAGTTTCTTCCGCGGATATACTCCGGGTGCGATCATACCAGCGCTAATGCACCGGATCCCATCAGAACTCCGCAGTTAAGCGTGCTTGGGCGAGAGTAGTACTAGGATGGGTGACCTCCTGGGAAGTCCTCGTGTTGCACCCCCTTTTTGCTTTTCGCGTCAATTTGGGCCTCCCCTCCTTGGCCGGAGATCGCCTCCCCCTCTCGTTATTCTTTTTTTTTTTTGTTACAGGGGCAACCACTGCAGCGCGATCCACTATATCGGACCCGCGGCGGCCGGCGTACGAGCTCGAGGCGTCGGAACGATGGGCATGGGGCGCACGGGGCCAAAAACCGTGGTCCTAGCATCGAGAATGGCCCAATTTGACCACGCCGGCGGCTCGAAACGGGCTTGCCGGTTTGCCCCGTCGATCAGCCCGTCCCGAGCTTTCCGACGATATATCATAATCGCGAATCGGGCGGGCGGATCGAGAGTTAGGGCCTCGACACTCCAAGCCGGCCCGCTGGAACCTCCATTCCGGAAGGCGCAAATAGTTTCTTCCGCGGATATACTCCGGGTGCGATCATACCAGCGCTAATGCACCGGATCCCATCAGAACTCCGCAGTTAAGCGTGCTTGGGCGAGAGTAGTACTAGGATGGGTGACCTCCTGGGAAGTCCTCGTGTTGCACCCCCTTTTTGCTTTTCGCGTCAATTTGGGCCTCCCCTCCTTGGCCGGAGATCGCCTCCCCCTCTCGTTATTCTTTTTTTTTTTGTTACAGGGGCAACCACTGCAGCGCGATCCACTATATCGGACCCGCGGCGGCCGGCGTACGAGCTCGAGGCGTCGGAACGATGGGCATGGGGCGCACGGGGCCAAAAACCGTGGTCCTAGCATCGAGAATGGCCCAATTTGACCATACCGGTGGCTCGAAACGGGCTTGCCGGTTTGCCCCGTCGATCAGCCCGTCCCGAGCTTTCCGACGATATATCATAATGGCGAATCGGGCGGGCGGATCGAGAGTTAGGGCCTCGACACGCCAAGCCGCCACGCTGGAACCTCCATTCCGGAAGGCGCAAATAGTTTCTTCCGCGGATATACTCCGGGTGCGATCATACCAGCGCTAATGCACCGGATCCCATCAGAACTCCGCAGTTAAGCATGCTTGGGCGAGAGTAGTACTAGGAGGGGTGACCTCTTGGGAAGTCCTCGTGTTGCACCCCCTTTTTGCTTTTCGCGTCAATTTGGGCCTCCCCTCCTTGGCCGGAGATCGCCTCCCCCTCTCGTTATTCTTTTTTTTTTTTGTTACAGGGGCAACCACTGCAGCGCGATCCACTATATCGGACCCGCGGCGGCCGGCGTACGAGCTCGAGGCGTCGGAACGATGGGCATGGGGCGCACGGGGCCAAAAACCGTGGTCCTAGCATCGAGAATGGCCCAATTTGACCACGCCGGCGGCTCGAAACGGGCTTGCCTGTTTGCCCCGTCGATCAGCCCGTCCCGAGCTTTCCGACGATATATCATAATGGCGAATCGGGCGGGCGGATCGAGAGTTAGGGCCTCGACACGCCAAGCCGGCCCGCTGGAACCTCCATTCCGGAAGGCGCAAATAGTTTCTTCCGCGGATATACTCCGGGTGCGATCATACCAGCGCTAATGCACCGGATCCCATCAGAACTCCGCAGTTAAGCATGCTTGGGCGAGAGTAGTACTAGGAGGGGTGACCTCTTGGGAAGTCCTCGTGTTGCACCCCCTTTTTGCTTTTCGCGTCAATTTGGGCCTCCCCTCCTTGGCCGGAGATCGCCTCCCCCTCTCGTTATTCTTTTTTTTTTTTGTTACAGGGGCAACCACTGCAGCGCGATCCACTATATCGGACCCGCGGCGGCCGGCGTACGAGCTCGAGGCGTCGGAACGATGGGCATGGGGCGCACGGGGCCAAAAACCGTGGTCCTAGCATCGAGAATGGCCCAATTTGACCACGCCGGCGGCTCGAAACGGGCTTGCCTGTTTGCCCCGTCGATCAGCCCGTCCCGAGCTTTCCGACGATATATCATAATGGCGAATCGGGCGGGCGGATCGAGAGTTAGGGCCTCGACACGCCAAGCCGGCCCGCTGGAACCTCCATTCCGGAAGGCGCAAATAGTTTCTTCCGCGGATATACTCTGGGTGCGATCATACCAGCGCTAATGCACCGGATCCCATCAGAACTCCGCAGTTAAGCGTGCTTGGGCGAGAGTAGTACTAGGATGGGTGACCTCCTGGGAAGTCCTCGTGTTGCACCCCCTTTTTGCTTTTCGCGTCAATTTGGGCCTCCCCTCCTTGGCCGGAGATCGCCTCCCCCTCTCGTTATTCTTTTTTTTTTTGTTACAGGGGCAACCACTGCAGCGCGATCCACTATATCGGACCCGCGGCGGCCGGCGTACGAGCTCGAGGCGTCGGAACGATGGGCATGGGGCGCACGGGGCCAAAAACCGTGGTCCTAGCATCGAGAATGGCCCAATTTGACCACACCGGCGGCTCGAAACGGGCTTGCCGGTTTGCCCCGTCGATCAGCCCGTCCCGAGCTTTCCGACGATATATCATAATGGCGAATCGGGCGGGCGGATCGAGAGTTAGGGCCTCGACACGCCAAGCCGGCCCGCTGGAACCTCCATTCCGGAAGGCGCAAATAGTTTCTTCCGCGGATATACTCCGGGTGCGATCATACCAGCGCTAATGCACCGGATCCCATCAGAACTCCGCAGTTAAGCGTGCTTGGGCGAGAGTAGTACTAGGATGGGTGACCTCCTGGGAAGTCCTCGTGTTGCACCCCCTTTTTGCTTTTCGCGTCAATTTGGGCCTCCCCTCCTTGGCCGGAGATCGCCTCCCCCTCTCGTTATTCTTTTTTTTTTTTGTTACAGGGGCAACCACTGCAGCGCGATCCACTATATCGGACCCGCGGCGGCCGGCGTACGAGCTCGAGGCGTCGGAACGATGGGCATGGGGCGCACGGGGCCAAAAACCGTGGTCCTAGCATCGAGAATGGCCCAATTTGACCACGCCGGCGGCTCGAAACGGGCTTGCCGGTTTGCCCCGTCGATCAGCCCGTCCCGAGCTTTCCGACGATATATCATAATGGCGAATCGGGCGGGCGGATCGAGAGTTAGGGCCTCGACACGCCAAGCCGGCCCGCTGGAACCTCCATTCCGGAAGGCGCAAATAGTTTCTTCCGCGGATATACTCCGGGTGCGATCATACCAGCGCTAATGCACCGGATCCCATCAGAACTCCGCAGTTAAGCGTGCTTAGGCGAGAGTAGTACTAGGATGGGTGACCTCCTGGGAAGTCCTCGTGTTGCACCCCTTTTTTGCTTTTCGTGTCAATTTGGGCCTCCCCTCCTTGGCCGGAGATCGCCTCCCCCTCTCGTTATTCTTTTTTTTTTTTGTTACAGGGGCAACCACTGCAGCGCGATCCACTATATCGGACCCGCGGCGGCCGGCGTACGAGCTCGAGGCGTCGGAACGATGGGCATGGGGCGCACGGGGCCAAAAACCGTGGTCCTAGCATCGAGAATGGCCCAATTTGACCACGCCGGCGGCTCGAAACGGGCTTGCCGGTTTGCCCCGTCGATCAGCCCGTCCCGAGCTTTCCGACGATATATCATAATGGCGAATCGGGCGGGCGGATCGAGAGTTAGGGCCTCGACACGCCAAGCCGGCCCGCTGGAACCTCCATTCCGGAAGGCGCAAATAGTTTCTTCCGCGGATATACTCCGGGTGCGATCATACCAGCGCTAATGCACCGGATCCCATCAGAACTCCGCAGTTAAGCGTGCTTGGGCGAGAGTAGTACTAGGATGGGTGACCTCCTGGGAAGTCCTCGTGTTGCACCCCCTTTTTGCTTTTCGCGTCAATTTGGGCCTCCCCTCCTTGGCCGGAGATCGCCTCCCCCTCTCGTTATTCTTTTTTTTTTTGTTACAGGGGCAACCACTGCAGCGCGATCCACTATATCGGACCCGCGGCGGCCGGCGTACGAGCTCGAGGCGTCGGAACGATGGGCATGGGGCGCACGGGGCCAAAAACCGTGGTCCTAGCATCGAGAATGGCCCAATTTGACCACACCGGCGGCTCGAAACGGGCTTGCCGGTTTGCCCCGTCGATCAGCCCGTCCCGAGCTTTCCGACGATATATCATAATGGCGAATCGGGCGGGCGGATCGAGAGTTAGGGCCTCGACACGCCAAGCCGGCCCGCTGGAACCTCCATTCCGGAAGGCGCAAATAGTTTCTTCCGCGGATATACTCCGGGTGCGATCATACCAGCGCTAATGCACCGGATCCCATCAGAACTCCGCAGTTAAGCGTGCTTGGGCGAGAGTAGTACTAGGATGGGTGACCTCCTGGGAAGTCCTCGTGTTGCACCCCCTTTTTGCTTTTCGCGTCAATTTGGGCCTCCCCTCCTTGGCCGGAGATCGCCTCCCCCTCTCGTTATTCTTTTTTTTTTTTGTTACAGGGGCAACCACTGCAGCGCGATCCACTATATCGGACCCGCGGCGGCCGGCGTACGAGCTCGAGGCGTCGGAACGATGGGCATGGGGCGCACGGGGCCAAAAACCGTGGTCCTAGCATCGAGAATGGCCCAATTTGACCACGCCGGCGGCTCGAAACGGGCTTGCCGGTTTGCCCCGTCGATCAGCCCGTCCCGAGCTTTCCGACGATATATCATAATGGCGAATCGGGCGGGCGGATCGAGAGTTAGGGCCTCGACACGCCAAGCCGGCCCGCTGGAACCTCCATTCCGGAAGGCGCAAATAGTTTCTTCCGCGGATATACTCCGGGTGCGATCATACCAGCGCTAATGCACCGGATCCCATCAGAACTCCGCAGTTAAGCGTGCTTAGGCGAGAGTAGTACTAGGATGGGTGACCTCCTGGGAAGTCCTCGTGTTGCACCCCTTTTTTGCTTTTCGTGTCAATTTGGGCCTCCCCTCCTTGGCCGGAGATCGCCTCCCCCTCTCGTTATTCTTTTTTTTTTTTGTTACAGGGGCAACCACTGCAGCGCGATCCACTATATCGGACCCGCGGCGGCCGGCGTACGAGCTCGAGGCGTCGGAACGATGGGCATGGGGCGCACGGGGCCAAAAACCGTGGTCCTAGCATCGAGAATGGCCCAATTTGACCACGCCGGCGGCTCGAAACGGGCTTGCCGGTTTGCCCCGTCGATCAGCCCGTCCCGAGCTTTCCGACGATATATCATAATGGCGAATCGGGCGGGCGGATCGAGAGTTAGGGCCTCGACACGCCAAGCCGGCCCGCTGGAACCTCCATTCCGGAAGGCGCAAATAGTTTCTTCCGCGGATATACTCCGGGTGCGATCATACCAGCGCTAATGCACCGGATCCCATCAGAACTCCGCAGTTAAGCGTGCTTGGGCGAGAGTAGTACTAGGATGGGTGACCTCCTGGGAAGTCCTCGTGTTGCACCCCCTTTTTGCTTTTCGCGTCAATTTGGGCCTCCCCTCCTTGGCCGGAGATCGCCTCCCCCTCTCGTTATTCTTTTTTTTTTTTGTTACAGGGGCAACCACTGCAGCGCGATCCACTATATCGGACCCGCGGCGGCCGGCGTACGAGCTCGAGGCGTCGGAACGATGGGCATGGGGCGCACGGGGCCAAAAACCGTGGTCCTAGCATCGAGAATGGCCCAATTTGACCACGCCGGCGGCTCGAAACGGGCTTGCCGGTTTGCCCCGTCGATCAGCCCGTCCCGAGCTTTCCGACGATATATCATAATGGCGAATCGGGCGGGCGGATCGAGAGTTAGGGCCTCGACACGCCAAGCCGGCCCGCTGGAACCTCCATTCCGGAAGGCGCAAATAGTTTCTTCCGCGGATATACTCCGGGTGCGATCATACCAGCGCTAATGCACCGGATCCCATCAGAACTCCGCAGTTAAGCGTGCTTGGGCGAGAGTAGTACTAGGATGGGTGACCTCCTGGGAAGTCCTCGTGTTGCACCCCCTTTTTGCTTTTCGCGTCAATTTGGGCCTCCCCTCCTTGGCCGGAGATCGCCTCCCCCTCTCGTTATTCTTTTTTTTTTTTGTTACAGGGGCAACCACTGCAGCGCGATCCACTATATCGGACCCGCGGCGGCCGGCGTACGAGCTCGAGGCGTCGGAACGATGGGCATGGGGCGCACGGGGCCAAAAACCGTGGTCCTAGCATCGAGAATGGCCCAATTTGACCACGCCGGCGGCTCGAAACGGGCTTGCCTGTTTGCCCCGTCGATCAGCCCGTCCCGAGCTTTCCGACGATATATCATAATGGCGAATCGGGCGGGCGGATCGAGAGTTAGGGCCTCGACACGCCAAGCCGGCCCGCTGGAACCTCCATTCCGGAAGGCGCAAATAGTTTCTTCCGCGGATATACTCCGGGTGCGATCATACCAGCGCTAATGCACCGGATCCCATCAGAACTCCGCAGTTAAGCGTGCTTGGGCGAGAGTAGTACTAGGATGGGTGACCTCCTGGGAAGTCCTCGTGTTGCACCCCCTTTTTGCTTTTCGCGTCAATTTGGGCCTCCCCTCCTTGGCCGGAGATCGCCTCCCCCTCTCGTTATTCTTTTTTTTTTTGTTACAGGGGCAACCACTGCAGCGCGATCCACTATATCGGACCCGCGGCGGCCGGCGTACGAGCTCGAGGCGTCGGAACGATGGGCATGGGGCGCACGGGGCCAAAAACCGTGGTCCTAGCATCGAGAATGGCCCAATTTGACCACGCCGGCGGCTCGAAACGGGCTTGCCTGTTTGCCCCGTCGATCAGCCCGTCCCGAGCTTTCCGACGATATATCATAATGGCGAATCGGGCGGGCGGATCGAGAGTTAGGGCCTCGACACGCCAAGCCGGCCCGCTGGAACCTCCATTCCGGAAGGCGCAAATAGTTTCTTCCGCGGATATACTCCGGGTGCGATCATACCAGCGCTAATGCACCGGATCCCATCAGAACTCCGCAGTTAAGCGTGCTTGGGCGAGAGTAGTACTAGGATGGGTGACCTCCTGGGAAGTCCTCGTGTTGCACCCCCTTTTTGCTTTTCGCGTCAATTTGGGCCTCCCCTCCTTGGCCGGAGATCGCCTCCCCCTCTCGTTATTCTTTTTTTTTTTGTTACAGGGGCAACCACTGCAGCGCGATCCACTATATCGGACCCGCGGCGGCCGGCGTACGAGCTCGAGGCGTCGGAACGATGGGCATGGGGCGCACGGGGCCAAAAACCGTGGTCCTAGCATCGAGAATGGCCCAATTTGACCACACCGGCGGCTCGAAACGGGCTTGCCGGTTTGCCCCGTCGATCAGCCCGTCCCGAGCTTTCCGACGATATATCATAATGGCGAATCGGGCGGGCGGATCGAGAGTTAGGGCCTCGACACGCCAAGCCGGCCCGCTGGAACCTCCATTCCGGAAGGCGCAAATAGTTTCTTCCGCGGATATACTCCGGGTGCGATCATACCAGCGCTAATGCACCGGATCCCATCAGAACTCCGCAGTTAAGCGTGCTTGGGCGAGAGTAGTACTAGGATGGGTGACCTCCTGGGAAGTCCTCGTGTTGCACCCCCTTTTTGCTTTTCGCGTCAATTTGGGCCTCCCCTCCTTGGCCGGAGATCGCCTCCCCCTCTCGTTATTCTTTTTTTTTTTTGTTACAGGGGCAACCACTGCAGCGCGATCCACTATATCGGACCCGCGGCGGCCGGCGTACGAGCTCGAGGCGTCGGAACGATGGGCATGGGGCGCACGGGGCCAAAAACCGTGGTCCTAGCATCGAGAATGGCCCAATTTGACCACGCCGGCGGCTCGAAACGGGCTTGCCTGTTTGCCACGTCGATCAGCCCGTCCCGAGCTTTCCGACGATATATCATAATGGCGAATCGGGCGGGCGGATCGAGAGTTAGGGCCTCGACACGCCAAGCCGGCCCGCTGGAACCTCCATTCCGGAAGGCGCAAATAGTTTCTTCCGCGGATATACTCCGGGTGCGATCATACCAGCGCTAATGCACCGGATCCCATCAGAACTCCGCAGTTAAGCGTGCTTGGGCGAGAGTAGTACTAGGATGGGTGACCTCCTGGGAAGTCCTCGTGTTGCACCCCTTTTTTGCTTTTCGTGTCAATTTGGGCCTCCCCTCCTTGGCCGGAGATCGCCTCCCCCTCTCGTTATTCTTTTTTTTTTTTGTTACAGGGGCAACCACTGCAGCGCGATCCACTATATCGGACCCGCGGCGGCCGGCGTACGAGCTCGAGGCGTCGGAACGATGGGCATGGGGCGCACGGGGCCAAAAACCGTGGTCCTAGCATCGAGAATGGCCCAATTTGACCACGCCGGCGGCTCGAAACGGGCTTGCCGGTTTGCCCCGTCGATCAGCCCGTCCCGAGCTTTCCGACGATATATCATAAAGGCGAATCGGGCGGGCGGATCGAGAGTTAGGGCCTCGACACGCCAAGCCGGCCCGCTGGAACCTCCATTCCGGAAGGCGCAAATAGTTTCTTCCGCGGATATACTCCGGGTGCGATCATACCAGCGCTAATGCACCGGATCCCATCAGAACTCCGCAGTTAAGCGTGCTTGGGCGAGAGTAGTACTAGGATGGGTGACCTCCTGGGAAGTCCTCGTGTTGCACCCCCTTTTTGCTTTTCGCGTCAATTTGGGCCTCCCCTCCTTGGCCGGAGATCGCCTCCCCCTCTCGTTATTCTTTTTTTTTTTTGTTACAGGGGCAACCACTGCAGCGCGATCCACTATATCGGACCCGCGGCGGCCGGCGTACGAGCTCGAGGCGTCGGAACGATGGGCATGGGGCGCACGGGGCCAAAAACCGTGGTCCTAGCATCGAGAATGGCCCAATTTGACCACGCCGGCGGCTCGAAACGGGCTTGCCTGTTTGCCCCGTCGATCAGCCCGTCCCGAGCTTTCCGACGATATATCATATTGGCGAATCGGGCGGGCGGATCGAGAGTTAGGGCCTCGACACGCCAAGCCGGCCCGCTGGAACCTCCATTCCGGAAGGCGCAAATAGTTTCTTCCGCGGATATACTCCGGGTGCGATCATACCAGCGCTAATGCACCGGATCCCATCAGAACTCCGCAGTTAAGCGTGCTTGGGCGAGAGTAGTACTAGGATGGGTGACCTCCTGGGAAGTCCTCGTGTTGCACCCCCTTTTTGCTTTTCGCGTCAATTTGGGCCTCCCCTCCTTGGCCGGAGATCGCCTCCCCCTCTCGTTATTCTTTTTTTTTTTGTTACAGGGGCAACCACTGCAGCGCGATCCACTATATCGGACCCGCGGCGGCCGGCGTACGAGCTCGAGGCGTCGGAACGATGGGCATGGGGCGCACGGGGCCAAAAACCGTGGTCCTAGCATCGAGAATGGCCCAATTTGACCACACCGGCGGCTCGAAACGGGCTTGCCGGTTTGCCCCGTCGATCAGCCCGTCCCGAGCTTTCCGACGATATATCATAATGGCGAATCGGGCGGGCGGATCGAGAGTTAGGGCCTCGACACGCCAAGCCGGCCCGCTGGAACCTCCATTCCGGAAGGCGCAAATAGTTTCTTCCGCGGATATACTCCGGGTGCGATCATACCAGCGCTAATGCACCGGATCCCATCAGAACTCCGCAGTTAAGCGTGCTTGGGCGAGAGTAGTACTAGGATGGGTGACCTCCTGGGAAGTCCTCGTGTTGCACCCCCTTTTTGCTTTTCGCGTCAATTTGGGCCTCCCCTCCTTGGCCGGAGATCGCCTCCCCCTCTCGTTATTCTTTTTTTTTTTTGTTACAGGGGCAACCACTGCAGCGCGATCCACTATATCGGACCCGCGGCGGCCGGCGTACGAGCTCGAGGCGTCGGAACGATGGGCATGGGGCGCACGGGGCCAAAAACCGTGGTCCTAGCATCGAGAATGGCCCAATTTGACCACGCCGGCGGCTCGAAACGGGCTTGCCTGTTTGCCACGTCGATCAGCCCGTCCCGAGCTTTCCGACGATATATCATAATGGCGAATCGGGCGGGCGGATCGAGAGTTAGGGCCTCGACACGCCAAGCCGGCCCGCTGGAACCTCCATTCCGGAAGGCGCAAATAGTTTCTTCCGCGGATATACTCCGGGTGCGATCATACCAGCGCTAATGCACCGGATCCCATCAGAACTCCGCAGTTAAGCGTGCTTGGGCGAGAGTAGTACTAGGATGGGTGACCTCCTGGGAAGTCCTCGTGTTGCACCCCTTTTTTGCTTTTCGTGTCAATTTGGGCCTCCCCTCCTTGGCCGGAGATCGCCTCCCCCTCTCGTTATTCTTTTTTTTTTTTGTTACAGGGGCAACCACTGCAGCGCGATCCACTATATCGGACCCGCGGCGGCCGGCGTACGAGCTCGAGGCGTCGGAACGATGGGCATGGGGCGCACGGGGCCAAAAACCGTGGTCCTAGCATCGAGAATGGCCCAATTTGACCACGCCGGC
Organism: Persea americana; assembly: GCA_029852735.1. Taxonomy (NCBI): domain Eukaryota; kingdom Viridiplantae; phylum Streptophyta; class Magnoliopsida; order Laurales; family Lauraceae; genus Persea; species Persea americana. The sequence goes on along the minus strand of CM056810.1, from coordinate 44,470,768 downwards.
GGCTCGAAACGGGCTTGCCGGTTTGCCCCGTCGATCAGCCCGTCCCGAGCTTTCCGACGATATATCATAATGGCGAATCGGGCGGGCGGATCGAGAGTTAGGGCCTCGACACGCCAAGCCGGCCCGCTGGAACCTCCATTCCGGAAGGCGCAAATAGTTTCTTCCGCGGATATACTCCGGGTGCGATCATACCAGCGCTAATGCACCGGATCCCATCAGAACTCCGCAGTTAAGCGTGCTTGGGCGAGAGTAGTACTAGGATGGGTGACCTCCTGGGAAGTCCTCGTGTTGCACCCCCTTTTTGCTTTTCGCGTCAATTTGGGCCTCCCCTCCTTGGCCGGAGATCGCCTCCCCCTCTCGTTATTCTTTTTTTTTTTGTTACAGGGGCAACCACTGCAGCGCGATCCACTATATCGGACCCGCGGCGGCCGGCGTACGAGCTCGAGGCGTCGGAACGATGGGCATGGGGCGCACGGGGCCAAAAACCGTGGTCCTAGCATCGAGAATGGCCCAATTTGACCACACCGGCGGCTCGAAACGGGCTTGCCGGTTTGCCCCGTCGATCAGCCCGTCCCGAGCTTTCCGACGATATATCATAATGGCGAATCGGGCGGGCGGATCGAGAGTTAGGGCCTCGACACGCCAAGCCGGCCCGCTGGAACCTCCATTCCGGAAGGCGCAAATAGTTTCTTCCGCGGATATACTCCGGGTGCGATCATACCAGCGCTAATGCACCGGATCCCATCAGAACTCCGCAGTTAAGCATGCTTGGGCGAGAGTAGTACTAGGAGGGGTGACCTCTTGGGAAGTCCTCGTGTTGCACCCCCTTTTTGCTTTTCGCGTCAATTTGGGCCTCCCCTCCTTGGCCGGAGATCGCCTCCCCCTCTCGTTATTCTTTTTTTTTTTTTGTTACAGGGGCAACCACTGCAGCGCGATCCACTATATCGGACCCGCGGCGGCCGGCGTACGAGCTCGAGGCGTCGGAACGATGGGCATGGGGTGCACGGGGCCAAAAACCGTGGTCCTAGCATCGAGAATGGCCCAATTTGACCACGCCGGCGGCTCGAAACGGGCTTGCCTGTTTGCCCCGTCGATCAGCCCGTCCCGAGCTTTCCGACGATATATCATAATGGCGAATCGGGCGGGCGGATCGAGAGTTAGGGCCTCGACACGCCAAGCCGGCCCGCTGGAACCTCCATTCCGGAAGGCGCAAATAGTTTCTTCCGCGGATATACTCCGGGTGCGATCATACCAGCGCTAATGCACCGGATCCCATCAGAACTCCGCAGTTAAGCGTGCTTGGGCGAGAGTAGTACTAGGATGGGTGACCTCCTGGGAAGTCCTCGTGTTGCACCCCCTTTTTGCTTTTCGCGTCAATTTGGGCCTCCCCTCCTTGGCCGGAGATCGCCTCCCCCTCTCGTTATTCTTTTTTTTTTTTGTTACAGGGGCAACCACTGCAGCGCGATCCACTATATCGGACCCGCGGCGGCCGGCGTACGAGCTCGAGGCGTCGGAACGATGGGCATGGGGCGCACGGGGCCAAAAACCGTGGTCGTAGCATCGAGAATGGCCCAATTTGACCACACCGGCGGCTCGAAACGGGCTTGCCGGTTTGCCCCGTCGATCAGCCCGTCCCGAGCTTTCCGACGATATATCATAATGGCGAATCGGGCGGGCGGATCGAGAGTTAGGGCCTCGACACGCCAAGCCGGCCCGCTGGAACCTCCATTCCGGAAGGCGCAAATAGTTTCTTCCGCGGATATACTCCGGGTGCGATCATACCAGCGCTAATGCACCGGATCCCATCAGAACTCCGCAGTTAAGCGTGCTTGGGCGAGAGTAGTACTAGGATGGGTGACCTCCTGGGAAGTCCTCGTGTTGCACCCCTTTTTTGCTTTTCGTGTCAATTTGGGCCTCCCCTCCTTGGCCGGAGATCGCCTCCCCCTCTCGTTATTCTTTTTTTTTTTTGTTACAGGGGCAACCACTGCAGCGCGATCCACTATATCGGACCCGCGGCGGCCGGCGTACGAGCTCGAGGCGTCGGAACGATGGGCATGGGGCGCACGGGGCCAAAAACCGTGGTCCTAGCATCGAGAATGGCCCAATTTGACCACGCCGGCGGCTCGAAACGGGCTTGCCGGTTTGCCCCGTCGATCAGCCCGTCCCGAGCTTTCCGACGATATATCATAATGGCGAATCGGGCGGGCGGATCGAGAGTTAGGGCCTCGACACGCCAAGCCGGCCCGCTGGAACCTCCATTCCGGAAGGCGCAAATAGTTTCTTCCGCGGATATACTCCGGGTGCGATCATACCAGCGCTAATGCACCGGATCCCATCAGAACTCCGCAGTTAAGCGTGCTTGGGCGAGAGTAGTACTAGGATGGGTGACCTCCTGGGAAGTCCTCGTGTTGCACCCCCTTTTTGCTTTTCGCGTCAATTTGGGCCTCCCCTCCTTGGCCGGAGATCGCCTCCCCCTCTCGTTATTCTTTTTTTTTTTGTTACAGGGGCAACCACTGCAGCGCGATCCACTATATCGGACCCGCGGCGGCCGGCGTACGAGCTCGAGGCGTCGGAACGATGGGCATGGGGCGCACGGGGCCAAAAACCGTGGTCCTAGCATCGAGAATGGCCCAATTTGACCACACCGGCGGCTCGAAACGGGCTTGCCGGTTTGCCCCGTCGATCAGCCCGTCCCGAGCTTTCCGACGATATATCATAATGGCGAATCGGGCGGGCGGATCGAGAGTTAGGGCCTCGACACGCCAAGCCGGCCCGCTGGAACCTCCATTCCGGAAGGCGCAAATAGTTTCTTCCGCGGATATACTCCGGGTGCGATCATACCAGCGCTAATGCACCGGATCCCATCAGAACTCCGCAGTTAAGCATGCTTGGGCGAGAGTAGTACTAGGAGGGGTGACCTCTTGGGAAGTCCTCGTGTTGCACCCCCTTTTTGCTTTTCGCGTCAATTTGGGCCTCCCCTCCTTGGCCGGAGATCGCCTCCCCCTCTCGTTATTCTTTTTTTTTTTTTGTTACAGGGGCAACCACTGCAGCGCGATCCACTATATCGGACCCGCGGCGGCCGGCGTACGAGCTCGAGGCGTCGGAACGATGGGCATGGGGTGCACGGGGCCAAAAACCGTGGTCCTAGCATCGAGAATGGCCCAATTTGACCACGCCGGCGGCTCGAAACGGGCTTGCCTGTTTGCCCCGTCGATCAGCCCGTCCCGAGCTTTCCGACGATATATCATAATGGCGAATCGGGCGGGCGGATCGAGAGTTAGGGCCTCGACACGCCAAGCCGGCCCGCTGGAACCTCCATTCCGGAAGGCGCAAATAGTTTCTTCCGCGGATATACTCCGGGTGCGATCATACCAGCGCTAATGCACCGGATCCCATCAGAACTCCGCAGTTAAGCGTGCTTGGGCGAGAGTAGTACTAGGATGGGTGACCTCCTGGGAAGTCCTAGTGTTGCACCCCCTTTTTGCTTTTCGCGTCAATTTGGGCCTCCCCTCCTTGGCCGGAGATCGCCTCCCCCTCTCGTTATTCTTTTTTTTTTTTGTTACAGGGGCAACCACTGCAGCGCGATCCACTATATCGGACCCGCGGCGGCCGGCGTACAAGCTCGAGGCGTCGGAACGATGGGCATGGGGCGCACGGGGCCAAAAACCGTGGTCGTAGCATCGAGAATGGCCCAATTTGACCACACCGGCGGCTCGAAACGGGCTTGCCGGTTTGCCCCGTCGATCAGCCCGTCCCGAGCTTTCCGACGATATATCATAATGGCGAATCGGGCGGGCGGATCGAGAGTTAGGGCCTCGACACGCCAAGCCGGCCCGCTGGAACCTCCATTCCGGAAGGCGCAAATAGTTTCTTCCGCGGATATACTCCGGGTGCGATCATACCAGCGCTAATGCACCGGATCCCATCAGAACTCCGCAGTTAAGCGTGCTTGGGCGAGAGTAGTACTAGGATGGGTGACCTCCTGGGAAGTCCTCGTGTTGCACCCCCTTTTTGCTTTTCGCGTCAATTTGGGCCTCCCCTCCTTGGCCGGAGATCGCCTCCCCCTCTCGTTATTCTTTTTTTTTTTTGTTACAGGGGCAACCACTGCAGCGCGATCCACTATATCGGACCCGCGGCGGCCGGCGTACGAGCTCGAGGCGTCGGAACGATGGGCATGGGGCGCACGGGGCCAAAAACCGTGGTCCTAGCATCGAGAATGGCCCAATTTGACCACGCCGGCGGCTCGAAACGGGCTTGCCTGTTTGCCCCGTCGATCAGCCCGTCCCGAGCTTTCCGACGATATATCATAATGGCGAATCGGGCGGGCGGATCGAGAGTTAGGGCCTCGACACGCCAAGCCGGCCCGCTGGAACCTCCATTCCGGAAGGCGCAAATAGTTTCTTCCGCGGATATACTCCGGGTGCGATCATACCAGCGCTAATGCACCGGATCCCATCAGAACTCCGCAGTTAAGCGTGCTTGGGCGAGAGTAGTACTAGGATGGGTGACCTCCTGGGAAGTCCTCGTGTTGCACCCCTTTTTTGCTTTTCGTGTCAATTTGGGCCTCCCCTCCTTGGCCGGAGATCGCCTCCCCCTCTCGTTATTCTTTTTTTTTTTTGTTACAGGGGCAACCACTGCAGCGCGATCCACTATATCGGACCCGCGGCGGCCGGCGTACGAGCTCGAGGCGTCGGAACGATGGGCATGGGGCGCACGGGGCCAAAAACCGTGGTCCTAGCATCGAGAATGGCCCAATTTGACCACGCCGGCGGCTCGAAACGGGCTTGCCGGTTTGCCCCGTCGATCAGCCCGTCCCGAGCTTTCCGACGATATATCATAATGGCGAATCGGGCGGGCGGATCGAGAGTTAGGGCCTCGACACTCCAAGCCGGCCCGCTGGAACCTCCATTCCGGAAGGCGCAAATAGTTTCTTCCGCGGATATACTCCGGGTGCGATCATACCAGCGCTAATGCACCGGATCCCATCAGAACTCCGCAGTTAAGCGTGCTTGGGCGAGAGTAGTACTAGGATGGGTGACCTCCTGGGAAGTCCTCGTGTTGCACCCCCTTTTTGCTTTTCGCGTCAATTTGGGCCTCCCCTCCTTGGCCGGAGATCGCCTCCCCCTCTCGTTATTCTTTTTTTTTTTTTTACAGGGGCAACCACTGCAGCGCGATCCACTATATCGGACCCGCGGCGGCCGGCGTACGAGCTCGAGGCGTCGGAACGATGGGCATGGGGCGCACGGGGCCAAAAACCGTGGTCCTAGCATCGAGAATGGCCCAATTTGACCATACCGGCGGCTCGAAACGGGCTTGCCGGTTTGCCCCGTCGATCAGCCCGTCCCGAGCTTTCCGACGATATATCATAATGGCGAATCGGGCGGGCGGATCGAGAGTTAGGGCCTCGACACGCCAAGCCGCCCCGCTGGAACCTCCATTCCGGAAGGCGCAAATAGTTTCTTCCGCGGATATACTCCGGGTGCGATCATACCAGCGCTAATGCACCGGATCCCATCAGAACTCCGCAGTTAAGCATGCTTGGGCGAGAGTAGTACTAGGAGGGGTGACCTCTTGGGAAGTCCTCGTGTTGCACCCCCTTTTTGCTTTTCGCGTCAATTTGGGCCTCCCCTCCTTGGCCGGAGATCGCCTCCCCCTCTCGTTATTCTTTTTTTTTTTTGTTACAGGGGCAACCACTGCAGCGCGATCCACTATATCGGACCCGCGGCGGCCTGCGTACGAGCTCGAGGCGTCGGAACGATGGGCATGGGGCGCACGGGGCCAAAAACCGTGGTCCTAGCATCGAGAATGGCCCAATTTGACCACGCCGGCGGCTCGAAACGGGCTTGCCTGTTTGCCCCGTCGATCAGCCCGTCCCGAGCTTTCCGACGATATATCATAATGGCGAATCGGGCGGGCGGATCGAGAGTTAGGGCCTCGACACGCCAAGCCGGCCCGCTGGAACCTCCATTCCGGAAGGCGCAAATAGTTTCTTCCGCGGATATACTCCGGGTGCGATCATACCAGCGCTAATGCACCGGATCCCATCAGAACTCCGCAGTTAAGCATGCTTGGGCGAGAGTAGTACTAGGAGGGGTGACCTCTTGGGAAGTCCTCGTGTTGCACCCCCTTTTTGCTTTTCGCGTCAATTTGGGCCTCCCCTCCTTGGCCGGAGATCGCCTCCCCCTCTCGTTATTCTTTTTTTTTTTTGTTACAGGGGCAACCACTGCAGCGCGATCCACTATATCGGACCCGCGGCGGCCGGCGTACGAGCTCGAGGCGTCGGAACGATGGGCATGGGGCGCACGGGGCCAAAAACCGTGGTCCTAGCATCGAGAATGGCCCAATTTGACCACACCGGCGGCTCGAAACGGGCTTGCCGGTTTGCCCCGTCGATCAGCCCGTCCCGAGCTTTCCGACGATATATCATAATGGCGAATCGGGCGGGCGGATCGAGAGTTAGGGCCTCGACACGCCAAGCCGGCCCGCTGGAACCTCCATTCCGGAAGGCGCAAATAGTTTCTTCCGCGGATATACTCCGGGTGCGATCATACCAGCGCTAATGCACCGGATCCCATCAGAACTCCGCAGTTAAGCGTGCTTGGGCGAGAGTAGTACTAGGATGGGTGACCTCCTGGGAAGTCCTCGTGTTGCACCCCCTTTTTGCTTTTCGCGTCAATTTGGGCCTCCCCTCCTTGGCCGGAGATCGCCTCCCCCTCTCGTTATTCTTTTTTTTTTTTGTTACAGGGGCAACCACTGCAGCGCGATCCACTATATCGGACCCGCGGCGGCCGGCGTACGAGCTCGAGGCGTCGGAACGATGGGCATGGGGCGCACGGGGCCAAAAACCGTGGTCCTAGCATCGAGAATGGCCCAATTTGACCACGCCGGCGGCTCGAAACGGGCTTGCCTGTTTGCCCCGTCGATCAGCCCGTCCCGAGCTTTCCGACGATATATCATAATGGCGAATCGGGCGGGCGGATCGAGAGTTAGGGCCTCGACACGCCAAGCCGGCCCGCTGGAACCTCCATTCCGGAAGGCGCAAATAGTTTCTTCCGCGGATATACTCCGGGTGCGATCATACCAGCGCTAATGCACCGGATCCCATCAGAACTCCGCAGTTAAGCGTGCTTGGGCGAGAGTAGTACTAGGATGGGTGACCTCCTGGGAAGTCCTCGTGTTGCACCCCTTTTTTGCTTTTCGTGTCAATTTGGGCCTCCCCTCCTTGGCCGGAGATCGCCTCCCCCTCTCGTTATTCTTTTTTTTTTTTGTTACAGGGGCAACCACTGCAGCGCGATCCACTATATCGGACCCGCGGCGGCCGGCGTACGAGCTCGAGGCGTCGGAACGATGGGCATGGGGCGCACGGGGCCAAAAACCGTGGTCCTAGCATCGAGAATGGCCCAATTTGACCACGCCGGCGGCTCGAAACGGGCTTGCCGGTTTGCCCCGTCGATCAGCCCGTCCCGAGCTTTCCGACGATATATCATAATGGCGAATCGGGCGGGCGGATCGAGAGTTAGGGCCTCGACACTCCAAGCCGGCCCGCTGGAACCTCCATTCCGGAAGGCGCAAATAGTTTCTTCCGCGGATATACTCCGGGTGCGATCATACCAGCGCTAATGCACCGGATCCCATCAGAACTCCGCAGTTAAGCGTGCTTGGGCGAGAGTAGTACTAGGATGGGTGACCTCCTGGGAAGTCCTCGTGTTGCACCCCCTTTTTGCTTTTCGCGTCAATTTGGGCCTCCCCTCCTTGGCCGGAGATCGCCTCCCCCTCTCGTTATTCTTTTTTTTTTTGTTACAGGGGCAACCACTGCAGCGCGATCCACTATATCGGACCCGCGGCGGCCGGCGTACGAGCTCGAGGCGTCGGAACGATGGGCATGGGGCGCACGGGGCCAAAAACCGTGGTCCTAGCATCGAGAATGGCCCAATTTGACCATACCGGCGGCTCGAAACGGGCTTGCCGGTTTGCCCCGTCGATCAGCCCGTCCCGAGCTTTCCGACGATATATCATAATGGCGAATCGGGCGGGCGGATCGAGAGTTAGGGCCTCGACACGCCAAGCCGCCCCGCTGGAACCTCCATTCCGGAAGGCGCAAATAGTTTCTTCCGCGGATATACTCCGGGTGCGATCATACCAGCGCTAATGCACCGGATCCCATCAGAACTCCGCAGTTAAGCATGCTTGGGCGAGAGTAGTACTAGGAGGGGTGACCTCTTGGGAAGTCCTCGTGTTGCACCCCCTTTTTGCTTTTCGCGTCAATTTGGGCCTCCCCTCCTTGGCCGGAGATCGCCTCCCCCTCTCGTTATTCTTTTTTTTTTTTGTTACAGGGGCAACCACTGCAGCGCGATCCACTATATCGGACCCGCGGCGGCCGGCGTACGAGCTCGAGGCGTCGGAACGATGGGCATGGGGCGCACGGGGCCAAAAACCGTGGTCCTAGCATCGAGAATGGCCCAATTTGACCACGCCGGCGGCTCGAAACGGGCTTGCCGGTTTGCCCCGTCGATCAGCCCGTCCCGAGCTTTCCGACGATATATCATAATGGCGAATCGGGCGGGCGGATCGAGAGTTAGGGCCTCGACACTCCAAGCCGGCCCGCTGGAACCTCCATTCCGGAAGGCGCAAATAGTTTCTTCCGCGGATATACTCCGGGTGCGATCATACCAGCGCTAATGCACCGGATCCCATCAGAACTCCGCAGTTAAGCGTGCTTGGGCGAGAGTAGTACTAGGATGGGTGACCTCCTGGGAAGTCCTCGTGTTGCACCCCCTTTTTGCTTTTCGCGTCAATTTGGGCCTCCCCTCCTTGGCCGGAGATCGCCTCCCCCTCTCGTTATTCTTTTTTTTTTTGTTACAGGGGCAACCACTGCAGCGCGATCCACTATATCGGACCCGCGGCGGCCGGCGTACGAGCTCGAGGCGTCGGAACGATGGGCATGGGGCGCACGGGGCCAAAAACCGTGGTCCTAGCATCGAGAATGGCCCAATTTGACCATACCGGCGGCTCGAAACGGGCTTGCCGGTTTGCCCCGTCGATCAGCCCGTCCCGAGCTTTCCGACGATATATCATAATGGCGAATCGGGCGGGCGGATCGAGAGTTAGGGCCTCGACACGCCAAGCCGCCCCGCTGGAACCTCCATTCCGGAAGGCGCAAATAGTTTCTTCCGCGGATATACTCCGGGTGCGATCATACCAGCGCTAATGCACCGGATCCCATCAGAACTCCGCAGTTAAGCATGCTTGGGCGAGAGTAGTACTAGGAGGGGTGACCTCTTGGGAAGTCCTCGTGTTGCACCCCCTTTTTGCTTTTCGCGTCAATTTGGGCCTCCCCTCCTTGGCCGGAGATCGCCTCCCCCTCTCGTTATTCTTTTTTTTTTTTGTTACAGGGGCAACCACTGCAGCGCGATCCACTATATCGGACCCGCGGCGGCCGGCGTACGAGCTCGAGGCGTCGGAACGATGGGCATGGGGCGCACGGGGCCAAAAACCGTGGTCCTAGCATCGAGAATGGCCCAATTTGACCACGCCGGCGGCTCGAAACGGGCTTGCCTGTTTGCCCCGTCGATCAGCCCGTCCCGAGCTTTCCGACGATATATCATAATGGCGAATCGGGCGGGCGGATCGAGAGTTAGGGCCTCGACACGCCAAGCCGGCCCGCTGGAACCTCCATTCCGGAAGGCGCAAATAGTTTCTTCCGCGGATATACTCCGGGTGCGATCATACCAGCGCTAATGCACCGGATCCCATCAGAACTCCGCAGTTAAGCATGCTTGGGCGAGAGTAGTACTAGGAGGGGTGACCTCTTGGGAAGTCCTCGTGTTGCACCCCCTTTTTGCTTTTCGCGTCAATTTGGGCCTCCCCTCCTTGGCCGGAGATCGCCTCCCCCTCTCGTTATTCTTTTTTTTTTTTGTTACAGGGGCAACCACTGCAGCGCGATCCACTATATCGGACCCGCGGCGGCCGGCGTACGAGCTCGAGGCGTCGGAACGATGGGCATGGGGCGCACGGGGCCAAAAACCGTGGTCCTAGCATCGAGAATGGCCCAATTTGACCACGCCGGCGGCTCGAAACGGGCTTGCCTGTTTGCCCCGTCGATCAGCCCGTCCCGAGCTTTCCGACGATATATCATAATGGCGAATCGGGCGGGCGGATCGAGAGTTAGGGCCTCGACACGCCAAGCCGGCCCGCTGGAACCTCCATTCCGGAAGGCGCAAATAGTTTCTTCCGCGGATATACTCTGGGTGCGATCATACCAGCGCTAATGCACCGGATCCCATCAGAACTCCGCAGTTAAGCGTGCTTGGGCGAGAGTAGTACTAGGATGGGTGACCTCCTGGGAAGTCCTCGTGTTGCACCCCCTTTTTGCTTTTCGCGTCAATTTGGGCCTCCCCTCCTTGGCCGGAGATCGCCTCCCCCTCTCGTTATTCTTTTTTTTTTTGTTACAGGGGCAACCACTGCAGCGCGATCCACTATATCGGACCCGCGGCGGCCGGCGTACGAGCTCGAGGCGTCGGAACGATGGGCATGGGGCGCACGGGGCCAAAAACCGTGGTCCTAGCATCGAGAATGGCCCAATTTGACCATACCGGCGGCTCGAAACGGGCTTGCCGGTTTGCCCCGTCGATCAGCCCGTCCCGAGCTTTCCGACGATATATCATAATGGCGAATCGGGCGGGCGGATCGAGAGTTAGGGCCTCGACACGCCAAGCCGCCCCGCTGGAACCTCCATTCCGGAAGGCGCAAATAGTTTCTTCCGCGGATATACTCCGGGTGCGATCATACCAGCGCTAATGCACCGGATCCCATCAGAACTCCGCAGTTAAGCATGCTTGGGCGAGAGTAGTACTAGGAGGGGTGACCTCTTGGGAAGTCCTCGTGTTGCACCCCCTTTTTGCTTTTCGCGTCAATTTGGGCCTCCCCTCCTTGGCCGGAGATCGCCTCCCCCTCTCGTTATTCTTTTTTTTTTTTGTTACAGGGGCAACCACTGCAGCGCGATCCACTATATCGGACCCGCGGCGGCCGGCGTACGAGCTCGAGGCGTCGGAACGATGGGCATGGGGCGCACGGGGCCAAAAACCGTGGTCCTAGCATCGAGAATGGCCCAATTTGACCACGCCGGCGGCTCGAAACGGGCTTGCCGGTTTGCCCCGTCGATCAGCCCGTCCCGAGCTTTCCGACGATATATCATAATGGCGAATCGGGCGGGCGGATCGAGAGTTAGGGCCTCGACACTCCAAGCCGGCCCGCTGGAACCTCCATTCCGGAAGGCGCAAATAGTTTCTTCCGCGGATATACTCCGGGTGCGATCATACCAGCGCTAATGCACCGGATCCCATCAGAACTCCGCAGTTAAGCGTGCTTGGGCGAGAGTAGTACTAGGATGGGTGACCTCCTGGGAAGTCCTCGTGTTGCACCCCTTTTTTGCTTTTCGTGTCAATTTGGGCCTCCCCTCCTTGGCCGGAGATCGCCTCCCCCTCTCGTTATTCTTTTTTTTTTTTGTTACAGGGGCAACCACTGCAGCGCGATCCACTATATCGGACCCGCGGCGGCCGGCGTACGAGCTCGAGGCGTCGGAACGATGGGCATGGGGCGCACGGGGCCAAAAACCGTGGTCCTAGCATCGAGAATGGCCCAATTTGACCACGCCGGCGGCTCGAAACGGGCTTGCCGGTTTGCCCCGTCGATCAGCCCGTCCCGAGCTTTCCGACGATATATCATAATGGCGAATCGGGCGGGCGGATCGAGAGTTAGGGCCTCGACACTCCAAGCCGGCCCGCTGGAACCTCCATTCCGGAAGGCGCAAATAGTTTCTTCCGCGGATATACTCCGGGTGCGATCATACCAGCGCTAATGCACCGGATCCCATCAGAACTCCGCAGTTAAGCGTGCTTGGGCGAGAGTAGTACTAGGATGGGTGACCTCCTGGGAAGTCCTCGTGTTGCACCCCCTTTTTGCTTTTCGCGTCAATTTGGGCCTCCCCTCCTTGGCCGGAGATCGCCTCCCCCTCTCGTTATTCTTTTTTTTTTTGTTACAGGGGCAACCACTGCAGCGCGATCCACTATATCGGACCCGCGGCGGCCGGCGTACGAGCTCGAGGCGTCGGAACGATGGGCATGGGGCGCACGGGGCCAAAAACCGTGGTCCTAGCATCGAGAATGGCCCAATTTGACCATACCGGCGGCTCGAAACGGGCTTGCCGGTTTGCCCCGTCGATCAGCCCGTCCCGAGCTTTCCGACGATATATCATAATGGCGAATCGGGCGGGCGGATCGAGAGTTAGGGCCTCGACACGCCAAGCCGCCCCGCTGGAACCTCCATTCCGGAAGGCGCAAATAGTTTCTTCCGCGGATATACTCCGGGTGCGATCATACCAGCGCTAATGCACCGGATCCCATCAGAACTCCGCAGTTAAGCATGCTTGGGCGAGAGTAGTACTAGGAGGGGTGACCTCTTGGGAAGTCCTCGTGTTGCACCCCCTTTTTGCTTTTCGCGTCAATTTGGGCCTCCCCTCCTTGGCCGGAGATCGCCTCCCCCTCTCGTTATTCTTTTTTTTTTTTGTTACAGGGGCAACCACTGCAGCGCGATCCACTATATCGGACCCGCGGCGGCCGGCGTACGAGCTCGAGGCGTCGGAACGATGGGCATGGGGCGCACGGGGCCAAAAACCGTGGTCCTAGCATCGAGAATGGCCCAATTTGACCACGCCGGCGGCTCGAAACGGGCTTGCCGGTTTGCCCCGTCGATCAGCCCGTCCCGAGCTTTCCGACGATATATCATAATGGCGAATCGGGCGGGCGGATCGAGAGTTAGGGCCTCGACACTCCAAGCCGGCCCGCTGGAACCTCCATTCCGGAAGGCGCAAATAGTTTCTTCCGCGGATATACTCCGGGTGCGATCATACCAGCGCTAATGCACCGGATCCCATCAGAACTCCGCAGTTAAGCGTGCTTGGGCGAGAGTAGTACTAGGATGGGTGACCTCCTGGGAAGTCCTCGTGTTGCACCCCCTTTTTGCTTTTCGCGTCAATTTGGGCCTCCCCTCCTTGGCCGGAGATCGCCTCCCCCTCTCGTTATTCTTTTTTTTTTTGTTACAGGGGCAACCACTGCAGCGCGATCCACTATATCGGACCCGCGGCGGCCGGCGTACGAGCTCGAGGCGTCGGAACGATGGGCATGGGGCGCACGGGGCCAAAAACCGTGGTCCTAGCATCGAGAATGGCCCAATTTGACCATACCGGCGGCTCGAAACGGGCTTGCCGGTTTGCCCCGTCGATCAGCCCGTCCCGAGCTTTCCGACGATATATCATAATGGCGAATCGGGCGGGCGGATCGAGAGTTAGGGCCTCGACACGCCAAGCCGCTCCGCTGGAACCTCCATTCCGGAAGGCGCAAATAGTTTCTTCCGCGGATATACTCCGGGTGCGATCATACCAGCGCTAATGCACCGGATCCCATCAGAACTCCGCAGTTAAGCATGCTTGGGCGAGAGTAGTACTAGGAGGGGTGACCTCTTGGGAAGTCCTCGTGTTGCACCCCCTTTTTGCTTTTCGCGTCAATTTGGGCCTCCCCTCCTTGGCCGGAGATCGCCTCCCCCTCTCGTTATTCTTTTTTTTTTTTGTTACAGGGGCAACCACTGCAGCGCGATCCACTATATCGGACCCGCGGCGGCCGGCGTACGAGCTCGAGGCGTCGGAACGATGGGCATGGGGCGCACGGGGCCAAAAACCGTGGTCCTAGCATCGAGAATGGCCCAATTTGACCACGCCGGCGGCTCGAAACGGGCTTGCCTGTTTGCCCCGTCGATCAGCCCGTCCCGAGCTTTCCGACGATATATCATAATGGCGAATCGGGCGGGCGGATCGAGAGTTAGGGCCTCGACACGCCAAGCCGGCCCGCTGGAACCTCCATTCCGGAAGGCGCAAATAGTTTCTTCCGCGGATATACTCCGGGTGCGATCATACCAGCGCTAATGCACCGGATCCCATCAGAACTCCGCAGTTAAGCATGCTTGGGCGAGAGTAGTACTAGGAGGGGTGACCTCTTGGGAAGTCCTCGTGTTGCACCCCCTTTTTGCTTTTCGCGTCAATTTGGGCCTCCCCTCCTTGGCCGGAGATCGCCTCCCCCTCTCGTTATTCTTTTTTTTTTTTGTTACAGGGGCAACCACTGCAGCGCGATCCACTATATCGGACCCGCGGCGGCCGGCGTACGAGCTCGAGGCGTCGGAACGATGGGCATGGGGCGCACGGGGCCAAAAACCGTGGTCCTAGCATCGAGAATGGCCCAATTTGACCACGCCGGCGGCTCGAAACGGGCTTGCCTGTTTGCCCCGTCGATCAGCCCGTCCCGAGCTTTCCGACGATATATCATAATGGCGAATCGGGCGGGCGGATCGAGAGTTAGGGCCTCGACACGCCAAGCCGGCCCGCTGGAACCTCCATTCCGGAAGGCGCAAATAGTTTCTTCCGCGGATATACTCTGGGTGCGATCATACCAGCGCTAATGCACCGGATCCCATCAGAACTCCGCAGTTAAGCGTGCTTGGGCGAGAGTAGTACTAGGATGGGTGACCTCCTGGGAAGTCCTCGTGTTGCACCCCCTTTTTGCTTTTCGCGTCAATTTGGGCCTCCCCTCCTTGGCCGGAGATCGCCTCCCCCTCTCGTTATTCTTTTTTTTTTTGTTACAGGGGCAACCACTGCAGCGCGATCCACTATATCGGACCCGCGGCGGCCGGCGTACGAGCTCGAGGCGTCGGAACGATGGGCATGGGGCGCACGGGGCCAAAAACCGTGGTCCTAGCATCGAGAATGGCCCAATTTGACCATACCGGCGGCTCGAAACGGGCTTGCCGGTTTGCCCCGTCGATCAGCCCGTCCCGAGCTTTCCGACGATATATCATAATGGCGAATCGGGCGGGCGGATCGAGAGTTAGGGCCTCGACACGCCAAGCCGCCCCGCTGGAACCTCCATTCCGGAAGGCGCAAATAGTTTCTTCCGCGGATATACTCCGGGTGCGATCATACCAGCGCTAATGCACCGGATCCCATCAGAACTCCGCAGTTAAGCATGCTTGGGCGAGAGTAGTACTAGGAGGGGTGACCTCTTGGGAAGTCCTCGTGTTGCACCCCCTTTTTGCTTTTCGCGTCAATTTGGGCCTCCCCTCCTTGGCCGGAGATCGCCTCCCCCTCTCGTTATTCTTTTTTTTTTTTGTTACAGGGGCAACCACTGCAGCGCGATCCACTATATCGGACCCGCGGCGGCCGGCGTACGAGCTCGAGGCGTCGGAACGATGGGCATGGGGCGCACGGGGCCAAAAACCGTGGTCCTAGCATCGAGAATGGCCCAATTTGACCACGCCGGCGGCTCGAAACGGGCTTGCCGGTTTGCCCCGTCGATCAGCCCGTCCCGAGCTTTCCGACGATATATCATAATGGCGAATCGGGCGGGCGGATCGAGAGTTAGGGCCTCGACACTCCAAGCCGGCCCGCTGGAACCTCCATTCCGGAAGGCGCAAATAGTTTCTTCCGCGGATATACTCCGGGTGCGATCATACCAGCGCTAATGCACCGGATCCCATCAGAACTCCGCAGTTAAGCGTGCTTGGGCGAGAGTAGTACTAGGATGGGTGACCTCCTGGGAAGTCCTCGTGTTGCACCCCCTTTTTGCTTTTCGCGTCAATTTGGGCCTCCCCTCCTTGGCCGGAGATCGCCTCCCCCTCTCGTTATTCTTTTTTTTTTTGTTACAGGGGCAACCACTGCAGCGCGATCCACTATATCGGACCCGCGGCGGCCGGCGTACGAGCTCGAGGCGTCGGAACGATGGGCATGGGGCGCACGGGGCCAAAAACCGTGGTCCTAGCATCGAGAATGGCCCAATTTGACCATACCGGCGGCTCGAAACGGGCTTGCCGGTTTGCCCCGTCGATCAGCCCGTCCCGAGCTTTCCGACGATATATCATAATGGCGAATCGGGCGGGCGGATCGAGAGTTAGGGCCTCGACACGCCAAGCCGCCCCGCTGGAACCTCCATTCCGGAAGGCGCAAATAGTTTCTTCCGCGGATATACTCCGGGTGCGATCATACCAGCGCTAATGCACCGGATCCCATCAGAACTCCGCAGTTAAGCATGCTTGGGCGAGAGTAGTACTAGGAGGGGTGACCTCTTGGGAAGTCCTCGTGTTGCACCCCCTTTTTGCTTTTCGCGTCAATTTGGGCCTCCCCTCCTTGGCCGGAGATCGCCTCCCCCTCTCGTTATTCTTTTTTTTTTTTGTTACAGGGGCAACCACTGCAGCGCGATCCACTTTATCGGACCCGCGGCGGCCGGCGTACGAGCTCGAGGCGTCGGAACGATGGGCATGGGGCGCACGGGGCCAAAAACCGTGGTCCTAGCATCGAGAATGGCCCAATTTGACCACGCCGGCGGCTCGAAACTGGCTTGCCTGTTTGCCCCGTCGATCAGCCCGTCCCGAGCTTTCCGACGATATATCATAATGGCGAATCGGGCGGGCGGATCGAGAGTTAGGGCCTCGACACGCCAAGCCGGCCCGCTGGAACCTCCATTCCGGAAGGCGCAAATAGTTTCTTCCGCGGATATACTCCGGGTGCGATCATACCAGCGCTAATGCACCGGATCCCATCAGAACTCCGCAGTTAAGCATGCTTGGGCGAGAGTAGTACTAGGAGGGGTGACCTCTTGGGAAGTCCTCGTGTTGCACCCCCTTTTTGCTTTTCGCGTCAATTTGGGCCTCCCCTCCTTGGCCGGAGATCGCCTCCCCCTCTCGTTATTCTTTTTTTTTTTTGTTACAGGGGCAACCACTGCAGCGCGATCCACTATATCGGACCCGCGGCGGCCGGCGTACGAGCTCGAGGCGTCGGAACGATGGGCATGGGGCGCACGGGGCCAAAAACCGTGGTCCTAGCATCGAGAATGGCCCAATTTGACCACGCCGGCGGCTCGAAACGGGCTTGCCTGTTTGCCCCGTCGATCAGCCCGTCCCGAGCTTTCCGACGATATATCATAATGGCGAATCGGGCGGGCGGATCGAGAGTTAGGGCCTCGACACGCCAAGCCGGCCCGCTGGAACCTCCATTCCGGAAGGCGCAAATAGTTTCTTCCGCGGATATACTCTGGGTGCGATCATACCAGCGCTAATGCACCGGATCCCATCAGAACTCCGCAGTTAAGCGTGCTTGGGCGAGAGTAGTACTAGGATGGGTGACCTCCTGGGAAGTCCTCGTGTTGCACCCCCTTTTTGCTTTTCGCGTCAATTTGGGCCTCCCCTCCTTGGCCGGAGATCGCCTCCCCCTCTCGTTATTCTTTTTTTTTTTGTTACAGGGGCAACCACTGCAGCGCGATCCACTATATCGGACCCGCGGCGGCCGGCGTACGAGCTCGAGGCGTCGGAACGATGGGCATGGGGCGCACGGGGCCAAAAACCGTGGTCCTAGCATCGAGAATGGCCCAATTTGACCACACCGGCGGCTCGAAACGGGCTTGCCGGTTTGCCCCGTCGATCAGCCCGTCCCGAGCTTTCCGACGATATATCATAATGGCGAATCGGGCGGGCGGATCGAGAGTTAGGGCCTCGACACGCCAAGCCGGCCCGCTGGAACCTCCATTCCGGAAGGCGCAAATAGTTTCTTCCGCGGATATACTCCGGGTGCGATCATACCAGCGCTAATGCACCGGATCCCATCAGAACTCCGCAGTTAAGCGTGCTTGGGCGAGAGTAGTACTAGGATGGGTGACCTCCTGGGAAGTCCTCGTGTTGCACCCCCTTTTTGCTTTTCGCGTCAATTTGGGCCTCCCCTCCTTGGCCGGAGATCGCCTCCCCCTCTCGTTATTCTTTTTTTTTTTTGTTACAGGGGCAACCACTGCAGCGCGATCCACTATATCGGACCCGCGGCGGCCGGCGTACGAGCTCGAGGCGTCGGAACGATGGGCATGGGGCGCACGGGGCCAAAAACCGTGGTCCTAGCATCGAGAATGGCCCAATTTGACCACGCCGGCGGCTCGAAACGGGCTTGCCGGTTTGCCCCGTCGATCAGCCCGTCCCGAGCTTTCCGACGATATATCATAATGGCGAATCGGGCGGGCGGATCGAGAGTTAGGGCCTCGACACGCCAAGCCGGCCCGCTGGAACCTCCATTCCGGAAGGCGCAAATAGTTTCTTCCGCGGATATACTCCGGGTGCGATCATACCAGCGCTAATGCACCGGATCCCATCAGAACTCCGCAGTTAAGCGTGCTTGGGCGAGAGTAGTACTAGGATGGGTGACCTCCTGGGAAGTCCTCGTGTTGCACCCCTTTTTTGCTTTTCGTGTCAATTTGGGCCTCCCCTCCTTGGCCGGAGATCGCCTCCCCCTCTCGTTATTCTTTTTTTTTTTTGTTACAGGGGCAACCACTGCAGCGCGATCCACTATATCGGACCCGCGGCGGCCGGCGTACGAGCTCGAGGCGTCGGAACGATGGGCATGGGGCGCACGGGGCCAAAAACCGTGGTCCTAGCATCGAGAATGGCCCAATTTGACCACGCCGGCGGCTCGAAACGGGCTTGCCGGTTTGCCCCGTCGATCAGCCCGTCCCGAGCTTTCCGACGATATATCATAATGGCGAATCGGGCGGGCGGATCGAGAGTTAGGGCCTCGACACGCCAAGCCGGCCCGCTGGAACCTCCATTCCGGAAGGCGCAAATAGTTTCTTCCGCGGATATACTCCGGGTGCGATCATACCAGCGCTAATGCACCGGATCCCATCAGAACTCCGCAGTTAAGCGTGCTTGGGCGAGAGTAGTACTAGGATGGGTGACCTCCTGGGAAGTCCTCGTGTTGCACCCCCTTTTTGCTTTTCGCGTCAATTTGGGCCTCCCCTCCTTGGCCGGAGATCGCCTCCCCCTCTCGTTATTCTTTTTTTTTTTTGTTACAGGGGCAACCACTGCAGCGCGATCCACTATATCGGACCCGCGGCGGCCGGCGTACGAGCTCGAGGCGTCGGAACGATGGGCATGGGGCGCACGGGGCCAAAAACCGTGGTCCTAGCATCGAGAATGGCCCAATTTGACCACGCCGGCGGCTCGAAACGGGCTTGCCGGTTTGCCCCGTCGATCAGCCCGTCCCGAGCTTTCCGACGATATATCATAATGGCGAATCGGGCGGGCGGATCGAGAGTTAGGGCCTCGACACGCCAAGCCGGCCCGCTGGAACCTCCATTCCGGAAGGCGCAAATAGTTTCTTCCGCGGATATACTCCGGGTGCGATCATACCAGCGCTAATGCACCGGATCCCATCAGAACTCCGCAGTTAAGCGTGCTTGGGCGAGAGTAGTACTAGGATGGGTGACCTCCTGGGAAGTCCTCGTGTTGCACCCCTTTTTTGCTTTTCGTGTCAATTTGGGCCTCCCCTCCTTGGCCGGAGATCGCCTCCCCCTCTCGTTATTCTTTTTTTTTTTTGTTACAGGGGCAACCACTGCAGCGCGATCCACTATATCGGACCCGCGGCGGCCGGCGTACGAGCTCGAGGCGTCGGAACGATGGGCATGGGGCGCACGGGGCCAAAAACCGTGGTCCTAGCATCGAGAATGGCCCAATTTGACCACGCCGGCGGCTCGAAACGGGCTTGCCGGTTTGCCCCGTCGATCAGCCCGTCCCGAGCTTTCCGACGATATATCATAATGGCGAATCGGGCGGGCGGATCGAGAGTTAGGGCCTCGACACGCCAAGCCGGCCCGCTGGAACCTCCATTCCGGAAGGCGCAAATAGTTTCTTCCGCGGATATACTCCGGGTGCGATCATACCAGCGCTAATGCACCGGATCCCATCAGAACTCCGCAGTTAAGCGTGCTTGGGCGAGAGTAGTACTAGGATGGGTGACCTCCTGGGAAGTCCTCGTGTTGCACCCCCTTTTTGCTTTTCGCGTCAATTTGGGCCTCCCCTCCTTGGCCGGAGATCGCCTCCCCCTCTCGTTATTCTTTTTTTTTTTTGTTACAGGGGCAACCACTGCAGCGCGATCCACTATATCGGACCCGCGGCGGCCGGCGTACGAGCTCGAGGCGTCGGAACGATGGGCATGGGGCGCACGGGGCCAAAAACCGTGGTCCTAGCATCGAGAATGGCCCAATTTGACCACGCCGGCGGCTCGAAACGGGCTTGCCTGTTTGCCCCGTCGATCAGCCCGTCCCGAGCTTTCCGACGATATATCATAATGGCGAATTGGGCGGGCGGATCGAGAGTTAGGGCCTCGACACGCCAAGCCGGCCCGCTGGAACCTCCATTCCGGAAGGCGCAAATAGTTTCTTCCGCGGATATACTCCGGGTGCGATCATACCAGCGCTAATGCACCGGATCCCATCAGAACTCCGCAGTTAAGCGTGCTTGGGCGAGAGTAGTACTAGGATGGGTGACCTCCTGGGAAGTCCTCGTGTTGCACCCCTTTTTTGCTTTTCGTGTCAATTTGGGCCTCCCCTCCTTGGCCGGAGATCGCCTCCCCCTCTCGTTATTCTTTTTTTTTTTTGTTACAGGGGCAACCACTGCAGCGCGATCCACTATATCGGACCCGCGGCGGCCGGCGTACGAGCTCGAGGCGTCGGAACGATGGGCATGGGGCGCACGGGGCCAAAAACCGTGGTCCTAGCATCGAGAATGGCCCAATTTGACCACGCCGGCGGCTCGAAACGGGCTTGCCGGTTTGCCCCGTCGATCAGCCCGTCCCGAGCTTTCCGACGATATATCATAATGGCGAATCGGGCGGGCGGATCGAGAGTTAGGGCCTCGACACGCCAAGCCGGCCCGCTGGAACCTCCATTCCGGAAGGCGCAAATAGTTTCTTCCGCGGATATACTCTGGGTGCGATCATACCAGCGCTAATGCACCGGATCCCATCAGAACTCCGCAGTTAAGCGTGCTTGGGCGAGAGTAGTACTAGGATGGGTGACCTCGTGGGAAGTCCTCGTGTTGCACCCCCTTTTTGCTTTTCGCGTCAATTTGGGCCTCCCCTCCTTGGCCGGAGATCGCCTCCCCCTCTCGTTATTCTTTTTTTTTTTGTTACAGGGGCAACCACTGCAGCGCGATCCACTATATCGGACCCGCGGCGGCCGGCGTACGAGCTCGAGGCGTCGGAACGATGGGCATGGGGCGCACGGGGCCAAAAACCGTGGTCCTAGCATCGAGAATGGCCCAATTTGACCATACCGGCGGCTCGAAACGGGCTTGCCGGTTTGCCCCGTCGATCAGCCCGTCCCGAGCTTTCCGACGATATATCATAATGGCGAATCGGGCGGGCGGATCGAGAGTTAGGGCCTCGACACGCCAAGCCGCCCCGCTGGAACCTCCATTCCGGAAGGCGCAAATAGTTTCTTCCGCGGATATACTCTGGGTGCGATCATACCAGCGCTAATGCACCGGATCCCATCAGAACTCCGCAGTTAAGCGTGCTTGGGCGAGAGTAGTACTAGGATGGGTGACCTCCTGGGAAGTCCTCGTGTTGCACCCCCTTTTTGCTTTTCGCGTCAATTTGGGCCTCCCCTCCTTGGCCGGAGATCGCCTCCCCCTCTCGTTATTCTTTTTTTTTTTGTTACAGGGGCAACCACTGCAGCGCGATCCACTATATCGGACCCGCGGCGGCCGGCGTACGAGCTCGAGGCGTCGGAACGATGGGCATGGGGCGCACGGGGCCAAAAACCGTGGTCCTAGCATCGAGAATGGCCCAATTTGACCACACCGGCGGCTCGAAACGGGCTTGCCGGTTTGCCCCGTCGATCAGCCCGTCCCGAGCTTTCCGACGATATATCATAATGGCGAATCGGGCGGGCGGATCGAGAGTTAGGGCCTCGACACGCCAAGCCGGCCCGCTGGAACCTCCATTCCGGAAGGCGCAAATAGTTTCTTCCGCGGATATACTCCGGGTGCGATCATACCAGCGCTAATGCACCGGATCCCATCAGAACTCCGCAGTTAAGCGTGCTTGGGCGAGAGTAGTACTAGGATGGGTGACCTCCTGGGAAGTCCTCGTGTTGCACCCCCTTTTTGCTTTTCGCGTCAATTTGGGCCTCCCCTCCTTGGCCGGAGATCGCCTCCCCCTCTCGTTATTCTTTTTTTTTTTTGTTACAGGGGCAACCACTGCAGCGCGATCCACTATATCGGACCCGCGGCGGCCGGCGTACGAGCTCGAGGCGTCGGAACGATGGGCATGGGGCGCACGGGGCCAAAAACCGTGGTCCTAGCATCGAGAATGGCCCAATTTGACCACGCCGGCGGCTCGAAACGGGCTTGCCGGTTTGCCCCGTCGATCAGCCCGTCCCGAGCTTTCCGACGATATATCATAATGGCGAATCGGGCGGGCGGATCGAGAGTTAGGGCCTCGACACGCCAAGCCGGCCCGCTGGAACCTCCATTCCGGAAGGCGCAAATAGTTTCTTCCGCGGATATACTCCGGGTGCGATCATACCAGCGCTAATGCACCGGATCCCATCAGAACTCCGCAGTTAAGCGTGCTTGGGCGAGAGTAGTACTAGGATGGGTGACCTCCTGGGAAGTCCTCGTGTTGCACCCCTTTTTTGCTTTTCGTGTCAATTTGGGCCTCCCCTCCTTGGCCGGAGATCGCCTCCCCCTCTCGTTATTCTTTTTTTTTTTTGTTACAGGGGCAACCACTGCAGCGCGATCCACTATATCGGACCCGCGGCGGCCGGCGTACGAGCTCGAGGCGTCGGAACGATGGGCATGGGGCGCACGGGGCCAAAAACCGTGGTCCTAGCATCGAGAATGGCCCAATTTGACCACGCCGGCGGCTCGAAACGGGCTTGCCGGTTTGCCCCGTCGATCAGCCCGTCCCGAGCTTTCCGACGATATATCATAATGGCGAATCGGGCGGGCGGATCGAGAGTTAGGGCCTCGACACGCCAAGCCGGCCCGCTGGAACCTCCATTCCGGAAGGCGCAAATAGTTTCTTCCGCGGATATACTCCGGGTGCGATCATACCAGCGCTAATGCACCGGATCCCATCAGAACTCCGCAGTTAAGCGTGCTTGGGCGAGAGTAGTACTAGGATGGGTGACCTCCTGGGAAGTCCTCGTGTTGCACCCCCTTTTTGCTTTTCGCGTCAATTTGGGCCTCCCCTCCTTGGCCGGAGATCGCCTCCCCCTCTCGTTATTCTTTTTTTTTTTTGTTACAGGGGCAACCACTGCAGCGCGATCCACTATATCGGACCCGCGGCGGCCGGCGTACGAGCTCGAGGCGTCGGAACGATGGGCATGGGGCGCACGGGGCCAAAAACCGTGGTCCTAGCATCGAGAATGGCCCAATTTGACCACGCCGGCGGCTCGAAACGGGCTTGCCGGTTTGCCCCGTCGATCAGCCCGTCCCGAGCTTTCCGACGATATATCATAATGGCGAATCGGGCGGGCGGATCGAGAGTTAGGGCCTCGACACGCCAAGCCGGCCCGCTGGAACCTCCATTCCGGAAGGCGCAAATAGTTTCTTCCGCGGATATACTCCGGGTGCGATCATACCAGCGCTAATGCACCGGATCCCATCAGAACTCCGCAGTTAAGCGTGCTTGGGCGAGAGTAGTACTAGGATGGGTGACCTCCTGGGAAGTCCTCGTGTTGCACCCCTTTTTTGCTTTTCGTGTCAATTTGGGCCTCCCCTCCTTGGCCGGAGATCGCCTCCCCCTCTCGTTATTCTTTTTTTTTTTTGTTAC
Source organism: Persea americana (assembly GCA_029852735.1). Taxonomy (NCBI): domain Eukaryota; kingdom Viridiplantae; phylum Streptophyta; class Magnoliopsida; order Laurales; family Lauraceae; genus Persea; species Persea americana. The sequence continues at coordinate 44,447,076 of CM056810.1, read as the reverse complement.
AGGGGCAACCACTGCAGCGCGATCCACTATATCGGACCCGCGGCGGCCGGCGTACGAGCTCGAGGCGTCGGAACGATGGGCATGGGGCGCACGGGGCCAAAAACCGTGGTCCTAGCATCGAGAATGGCCCAATTTGACCACGCCGGCGGCTCGAAACGGGCTTGCCGGTTTGCCCCGTCGATCAGCCCGTCCCGAGCTTTCCGACGATATATCATAATGGCGAATCGGGCGGGCGGATCGAGAGTTAGGGCCTCGACACGCCAAGCCGGCCCGCTGGAACCTCCATTCCGGAAGGCGCAAATAGTTTCTTCCGCGGATATACTCCGGGTGCGATCATACCAGCGCTAATGCACCGGATCCCATCAGAACTCCGCAGTTAAGCGTGCTTGGGCGAGAGTAGTACTAGGATGGGTGACCTCCTGGGAAGTCCTCGTGTTGCACCCCCTTTTTGCTTTTCGCGTCAATTTGGGCCTCCCCTCCTTGGCCGGAGATCGCCTCCCCCTCTCGTTATTCTTTTTTTTTTTTGTTACAGGGGCAACCACTGCAGCGCGATCCACTATATCGGACCCGCGGCGGCCGGCGTACGAGCTCGAGGCGTCGGAACGATGGGCATGGGGCGCACGGGGCCAAAAACCGTGGTCCTAGCATCGAGAATGGCCCAATTTGACCACGCCGGCGGCTCGAAACGGGCTTGCCTGTTTGCCCCGTCGATCAGCCCGTCCCGAGCTTTCCGACGATATATCATAATGGCGAATTGGGCGGGCGGATCGAGAGTTAGGGCCTCGACACGCCAAGCCGGCCCGCTGGAACCTCCATTCCGGAAGGCGCAAATAGTTTCTTCCGCGGATATACTCCGGGTGCGATCATACCAGCGCTAATGCACCGGATCCCATCAGAACTCCGCAGTTAAGCGTGCTTGGGCGAGAGTAGTACTAGGATGGGTGACCTCCTGGGAAGTCCTCGTGTTGCACCCCTTTTTTGCTTTTCGTGTCAATTTGGGCCTCCCCTCCTTGGCCGGAGATCGCCTCCCCCTCTCGTTATTCTTTTTTTTTTTTGTTACAGGGGCAACCACTGCAGCGCGATCCACTATATCGGACCCGCGGCGGCCGGCGTACGAGCTCGAGGCGTCGGAACGATGGGCATGGGGCGCACGGGGCCAAAAACCGTGGTCCTAGCATCGAGAATGGCCCAATTTGACCACGCCGGCGGCTCGAAACGGGCTTGCCGGTTTGCCCCGTCGATCAGCCCGTCCCGAGCTTTCCGACGATATATCATAATGGCGAATCGGGCGGGCGGATCGAGAGTTAGGGCCTCGACACGCCAAGCCGGCCCGCTGGAACCTCCATTCCGGAAGGCGCAAATAGTTTCTTCCGCGGATATACTCTGGGTGCGATCATACCAGCGCTAATGCACCGGATCCCATCAGAACTCCGCAGTTAAGCGTGCTTGGGCGAGAGTAGTACTAGGATGGGTGACCTCGTGGGAAGTCCTCGTGTTGCACCCCCTTTTTGCTTTTCGCGTCAATTTGGGCCTCCCCTCCTTGGCCGGAGATCGCCTCCCCCTCTCGTTATTCTTTTTTTTTTTGTTACAGGGGCAACCACTGCAGCGCGATCCACTATATCGGACCCGCGGCGGCCGGCGTACGAGCTCGAGGCGTCGGAACGATGGGCATGGGGCGCACGGGGCCAAAAACCGTGGTCCTAGCATCGAGAATGGCCCAATTTGACCATACCGGCGGCTCGAAACGGGCTTGCCGGTTTGCCCCGTCGATCAGCCCGTCCCGAGCTTTCCGACGATATATCATAATGGCGAATCGGGCGGGCGGATCGAGAGTTAGGGCCTCGACACGCCAAGCCGCCCCGCTGGAACCTCCATTCCGGAAGGCGCAAATAGTTTCTTCCGCGGATATACTCCGGGTGCGATCATACCAGCGCTAATGCACCGGATCCCATCAGAACTCCGCAGTTAAGCATGCTTGGGCGAGAGTAGTACTAGGAGGGGTGACCTCTTGGGAAGTCCTCGTGTTGCACCCCCTTTTTGCTTTTCGCGTCAATTTGGGCCTCCCCTCCTTGGCCGGAGATCGCCTCCCCCTCTCGTTATTCTTTTTTTTTTTTGTTACAGGGGCAACCACTGCAGCGCGATCCACTATATCGGACCCGCGGCGGCCGGCGTACGAGCTCGAGGCGTCGGAACGATGGGCATGGGGCGCACGGGGCCAAAAACCGTGGTCCTAGCATCGAGAATGGCCCAATTTGACCACGCCGGCGGCTCGAAACGGGCTTGCCGGTTTGCCCCGTCGATCAGCCCGTCCCGAGCTTTCCGACGATATATCATAATGGCGAATCGGGCGGGCGGATCGAGAGTTAGGGCCTCGACACTCCAAGCCGGCCCGCTGGAACCTCCATTCCGGAAGGCGCAAATAGTTTCTTCCGCGGATATACTCCGGGTGCGATCATACCAGCGCTAATGCACCGGATCCCATCAGAACTCCGCAGTTAAGCGTGCTTGGGCGAGAGTAGTACTAGGATGGGTGACCTCCTGGGAAGTCCTCGTGTTGCACCCCCTTTTTGCTTTTCGCGTCAATTTGGGCCTCCCCTCCTTGGCCGGAGATCGCCTCCCCCTCTCGTTATTCTTTTTTTTTTTGTTACAGGGGCAACCACTGCAGCGCGATCCACTATATCGGACCCGCGGCGGCCGGCGTACGAGCTCGAGGCGTCGGAACGATGGGCATGGGGCGCACGGGGCCAAAAACCGTGGTCCTAGCATCGAGAATGGCCCAATTTGACCATACCGGCGGCTCGAAACGGGCTTGCCGGTTTGCCCCGTCGATCAGCCCGTCCCGAGCTTTCCGACGATATATCATAATGGCGAATCGGGCGGGCGGATCGAGAGTTAGGGCCTCGACACGCCAAGCCGCCCCGCTGGAACCTCCATTCCGGAAGGCGCAAATAGTTTCTTCCGCGGATATACTCCGGGTGCGATCATACCAGCGCTAATGCACCGGATCCCATCAGAACTCCGCAGTTAAGCATGCTTGGGCGAGAGTAGTACTAGGAGGGGTGACCTCTTGGGAAGTCCTCGTGTTGCACCCCCTTTTTGCTTTTCGCGTCAATTTGGGCCTCCCCTCCTTGGCCGGAGATCGCCTCCCCCTCTCGTTATTCTTTTTTTTTTTTGTTACAGGGGCAACCACTGCAGCGCGATCCACTATATCGGACCCGCGGCGGCCGGCGTACGAGCTCGAGGCGTCGGAACGATGGGCATGGGGCGCACGGGGCCAAAAACCGTGGTCCTAGCATCGAGAATGGCCCAATTTGACCACGCCGGCGGCTCGAAACTGGCTTGCCTGTTTGCCCCGTCGATCAGCCCGTCCCGAGCTTTCCGACGATATATCATAATGGCGAATCGGGCGGGCGGATCGAGAGTTAGGGCCTCGACACGCCAAGCCGGCCCGCTGGAACCTCCATTCCGGAAGGCGCAAATAGTTTCTTCCGCGGATATACTCCGGGTGCGATCATACCAGCGCTAATGCACCGGATCCCATCAGAACTCCGCAGTTAAGCATGCTTGGGCGAGAGTAGTACTAGGAGGGGTGACCTCTTGGGAAGTCCTCGTGTTGCACCCCCTTTTTGCTTTTCGCGTCAATTTGGGCCTCCCCTCCTTGGCCGGAGATCGCCTCCCCCTCTCGTTATTCTTTTTTTTTTTTGTTACAGGGGCAACCACTGCAGCGCGATCCACTATATCGGACCCGCGGCGGCCGGCGTACGAGCTCGAGGCGTCGGAACGATGGGCATGGGGCGCACGGGGCCAAAAACCGTGGTCCTAGCATCGAGAATGGCCCAATTTGACCACGCCGGCGGCTCGAAACGGGCTTGCCTGTTTGCCCCGTCGATCAGCCCGTCCCGAGCTTTCCGACGATATATCATAATGGCGAATCGGGCGGGCGGATCGAGAGTTAGGGCCTCGACACGCCAAGCCGGCCCGCTGGAACCTCCATTCCGGAAGGCGCAAATAGTTTCTTCCGCGGATATACTCTGGGTGCGATCATACCAGCGCTAATGCACCGGATCCCATCAGAACTCCGCAGTTAAGCGTGCTTGGGCGAGAGTAGTACTAGGATGGGTGACCTCCTGGGAAGTCCTCGTGTTGCACCCCCTTTTTGCTTTTCGCGTCAATTTGGGCCTCCCCTCCTTGGCCGGAGATCGCCTCCCCCTCTCGTTATTCTTTTTTTTTTTGTTACAGGGGCAACCACTGCAGCGCGATCCACTATATCGGACCCGCGGCGGCCGGCGTACGAGCTCGAGGCGTCGGAACGATGGGCATGGGGCGCACGGGGCCAAAAACCGTGGTCCTAGCATCGAGAATGGCCCAATTTGACCACACCGGCGGCTCGAAACGGGCTTGCCGGTTTGCCCCGTCGATCAGCCCGTCCCGAGCTTTCCGACGATATATCATAATGGCGAATCGGGCGGGCGGATCGAGAGTTAGGGCCTCGACACGCCAAGCCGGCCCGCTGGAACCTCCATTCCGGAAGGCGCAAATAGTTTCTTCCGCGGATATACTCCGGGTGCGATCATACCAGCGCTAATGCACCGGATCCCATCAGAACTCCGCAGTTAAGCGTGCTTGGGCGAGAGTAGTACTAGGATGGGTGACCTCCTGGGAAGTCCTCGTGTTGCACCCCCTTTTTGCTTTTCGCGTCAATTTGGGCCTCCCCTCCTTGGCCGGAGATCGCCTCCCCCTCTCGTTATTCTTTTTTTTTTTTGTTACAGGGGCAACCACTGCAGCGCGATCCACTATATCGGACCCGCGGCGGCCGGCGTACGAGCTCGAGGCGTCGGAACGATGGGCATGGGGCGCACGGGGCCAAAAACCGTGGTCCTAGCATCGAGAATGGCCCAATTTGACCACGCCGGCGGCTCGAAACGGGCTTGCCGGTTTGCCCCGTCGATCAGCCCGTCCCGAGCTTTCCGACGATATATCATAATGGCGAATCGGGCGGGCGGATCGAGAGTTAGGGCCTCGACACGCCAAGCCGGCCCGCTGGAACCTCCATTCCGGAAGGCGCAAATAGTTTCTTCCGCGGATATACTCCGGGTGCGATCATACCAGCGCTAATGCACCGGATCCCATCAGAACTCCGCAGTTAAGCGTGCTTGGGCGAGAGTAGTACTAGGATGGGTGACCTCCTGGGAAGTCCTCGTGTTGCACCCCTTTTTTGCTTTTCGTGTCAATTTGGGCCTCCCCTCCTTGGCCGGAGATCGCCTCCCCCTCTCGTTATTCTTTTTTTTTTTTGTTACAGGGGCAACCACTGCAGCGCGATCCACTATATCGGACCCGCGGCGGCCGGCGTACGAGCTCGAGGCGTCGGAACGATGGGCATGGGGCGCACGGGGCCAAAAACCGTGGTCCTAGCATCGAGAATGGCCCAATTTGACCACGCCGGCGGCTCGAAACGGGCTTGCCGGTTTGCCCCGTCGATCAGCCCGTCCCGAGCTTTCCGACGATATATCATAATGGCGAATCGGGCGGGCGGATCGAGAGTTAGGGCCTCGACACGCCAAGCCGGCCCGCTGGAACCTCCATTCCGGAAGGCGCAAATAGTTTCTTCCGCGGATATACTCCGGGTGCGATCATACCAGCGCTAATGCACCGGATCCCATCAGAACTCCGCAGTTAAGCGTGCTTGGGCGAGAGTAGTACTAGGATGGGTGACCTCCTGGGAAGTCCTCGTGTTGCACCCCCTTTTTGCTTTTCGCGTCAATTTGGGCCTCCCCTCCTTGGCCGGAGATCGCCTCCCCCTCTCGTTATTCTTTTTTTTTTTTGTTACAGGGGCAACCACTGCAGCGCGATCCACTATATCGGACCCGCGGCGGCCGGCGTACGAGCTCGAGGCGTCGGAACGATGGGCATGGGGCGCACGGGGCCAAAAACCGTGGTCCTAGCATCGAGAATGGCCCAATTTGACCACGCCGGCGGCTCGAAACGGGCTTGCCTGTTTGCCCCGTCGATCAGCCCGTCCCGAGCTTTCCGACGATATATCATAATGGCGAATTGGGCGGGCGGATCGAGAGTTAGGGCCTCGACACGCCAAGCCGGCCCGCTGGAACCTCCATTCCGGAAGGCGCAAATAGTTTCTTCCGCGGATATACTCCGGGTGCGATCATACCAGCGCTAATGCACCGGATCCCATCAGAACTCCGCAGTTAAGCGTGCTTGGGCGAGAGTAGTACTAGGATGGGTGACCTCCTGGGAAGTCCTCGTGTTGCACCCCTTTTTTGCTTTTCGTGTCAATTTGGGCCTCCCCTCCTTGGCCGGAGATCGCCTCCCCCTCTCGTTATTCTTTTTTTTTTTTGTTACAGGGGCAACCACTGCAGCGCGATCCACTATATCGGACCCGCGGCGGCCGGCGTACGAGCTCGAGGCGTCGGAACGATGGGCATGGGGCGCACGGGGCCAAAAACCGTGGTCCTAGCATCGAGAATGGCCCAATTTGACCACGCCGGCGGCTCGAAACGGGCTTGCCGGTTTGCCCCGTCGATCAGCCCGTCCCGAGCTTTCCGACGATATATCATAATGGCGAATCGGGCGGGCGGATCGAGAGTTAGGGCCTCGACACGCCAAGCCGGCCCGCTGGAACCTCCATTCCGGAAGGCGCAAATAGTTTCTTCCGCGGATATACTCTGGGTGCGATCATACCAGCGCTAATGCACCGGATCCCATCAGAACTCCGCAGTTAAGCGTGCTTGGGCGAGAGTAGTACTAGGATGGGTGACCTCGTGGGAAGTCCTCGTGTTGCACCCCCTTTTTGCTTTTCGCGTCAATTTGGGCCTCCCCTCCTTGGCCGGAGATCGCCTCCCCCTCTCGTTATTCTTTTTTTTTTTGTTACAGGGGCAACCACTGCAGCGCGATCCACTATATCGGACCCGCGGCGGCCGGCGTACGAGCTCGAGGCGTCGGAACGATGGGCATGGGGCGCACGGGGCCAAAAACCGTGGTCCTAGCATCGAGAATGGCCCAATTTGACCATACCGGCGGCTCGAAACGGGCTTGCCGGTTTGCCCCGTCGATCAGCCCGTCCCGAGCTTTCCGACGATATATCATAATGGCGAATCGGGCGGGCGGATCGAGAGTTAGGGCCTCGACACGCCAAGCCGCCCCGCTGGAACCTCCATTCCGGAAGGCGCAAATAGTTTCTTCCGCGGATATACTCCGGGTGCGATCATACCAGCGCTAATGCACCGGATCCCATCAGAACTCCGCAGTTAAGCATGCTTGGGCGAGAGTAGTACTAGGAGGGGTGACCTCTTGGGAAGTCCTCGTGTTGCACCCCCTTTTTGCTTTTCGCGTCAATTTGGGCCTCCCCTCCTTGGCCGGAGATCGCCTCCCCCTCTCGTTATTCTTTTTTTTTTTTGTTACAGGGGCAACCACTGCAGCGCGATCCACTATATCGGACCCGCGGCGGCCGGCGTACGAGCTCGAGGCGTCGGAACGATGGGCATGGGGCGCACGGGGCCAAAAACCGTGGTCCTAGCATCGAGAATGGCCCAATTTGACCACGCCGGCGGCTCGAAACGGGCTTGCCGGTTTGCCCCGTCGATCAGCCCGTCCCGAGCTTTCCGACGATATATCATAATGGCGAATCGGGCGGGCGGATCGAGAGTTAGGGCCTCGACACTCCAAGCCGGCCCGCTGGAACCTCCATTCCGGAAGGCGCAAATAGTTTCTTCCGCGGATATACTCCGGGTGCGATCATACCAGCGCTAATGCACCGGATCCCATCAGAACTCCGCAGTTAAGCGTGCTTGGGCGAGAGTAGTACTAGGATGGGTGACCTCCTGGGAAGTCCTCGTGTTGCACCCCCTTTTTGCTTTTCGCGTCAATTTGGGCCTCCCCTCCTTGGCCGGAGATCGCCTCCCCCTCTCGTTATTCTTTTTTTTTTTGTTACAGGGGCAACCACTGCAGCGCGATCCACTATATCGGACCCGCGGCGGCCGGCGTACGAGCTCGAGGCGTCGGAACGATGGGCATGGGGCGCACGGGGCCAAAAACCGTGGTCCTAGCATCGAGAATGGCCCAATTTGACCATACCGGCGGCTCGAAATGGGCTTGCCGGTTTGCCCCGTCGATCAGCCCGTCCCGAGCTTTCCGACGATATATCATAATGGCGAATCGGGCGGGCGGATCGAGAGTTAGGGCCTCGACACGCCAAGCCGCCCCGCTGGAACCTCCATTCCGGAAGGCGCAAATAGTTTCTTCCGCGGATATACTCCGGGTGCGATCATACCAGCGCTAATGCACCGGATCCCATCAGAACTCCGCAGTTAAGCATGCTTGGGCGAGAGTAGTACTAGGAGGGGTGACCTCTTGGGAAGTCCTCGTGTTGCACCCCCTTTTTGCTTTTCGCGTCAATTTGGGCCTCCCCTCCTTGGCCGGAGATCGCCTCCCCCTCTCGTTATTCTTTTTTTTTTTTGTTACAGGGGCAACCACTGCAGCGCGATCCACTATATCGGACCCGCGGCGGCCGGCGTACGAGCTCGAGGCGTCGGAACGATGGGCATGGGGCGCACGGGGCCAAAAACCGTGGTCCTAGCATCGAGAATGGCCCAATTTGACCACGCCGGCGGCTCGAAACTGGCTTGCCTGTTTGCCCCGTCGATCAGCCCGTCCCGAGCTTTCCGACGATATATCATAATGGCGAATCGGGCGGGCGGATCGAGAGTTAGGGCCTCGACACGCCAAGCCGGCCCGCTGGAACCTCCATTCCGGAAGGCGCAAATAGTTTCTTCCGCGGATATACTCCGGGTGCGATCATACCAGCGCTAATGCACCGGATCCCATCAGAACTCCGCAGTTAAGCATGCTTGGGCGAGAGTAGTACTAGGAGGGGTGACCTCTTGGGAAGTCCTCGTGTTGCACCCCCTTTTTGCTTTTCGCGTCAATTTGGGCCTCCCCTCCTTGGCCGGAGATCGCCTCCCCCTCTCGTTATTCTTTTTTTTTTTTGTTACAGGGGCAACCACTGCAGCGCGATCCACTATATCGGACCCGCGGCGGCCGGCGTACGAGCTCGAGGCGTCGGAACGATGGGCATGGGGCGCACGGGGCCAAAAACCGTGGTCCTAGCATCGAGAATGGCCCAATTTGACCACGCCGGCGGCTCGAAACGGGCTTGCCTGTTTGCCCCGTCGATCAGCCCGTCCCGAGCTTTCCGACGATATATCATAATGGCGAATCGGGCGGGCGGATCGAGAGTTAGGGCCTCGACACGCCAAGCCGGCCCGCTGGAACCTCCATTCCGGAAGGCGCAAATAGTTTCTTCCGCGGATATACTCTGGGTGCGATCATACCAGCGCTAATGCACCGGATCCCATCAGAACTCCGCAGTTAAGCGTGCTTGGGCGAGAGTAGTACTAGGATGGGTGACCTCCTGGGAAGTCCTCGTGTTGCACCCCCTTTTTGCTTTTCGCGTCAATTTGGGCCTCCCCTCCTTGGCCGGAGATCGCCTCCCCCTCTCGTTATTCTTTTTTTTTTTGTTACAGGGGCAACCACTGCAGCGCGATCCACTATATCGGACCCGCGGCGGCCGGCGTACGAGCTCGAGGCGTCGGAACGATGGGCATGGGGCGCACGGGGCCAAAAACCGTGGTCCTAGCATCGAGAATGGCCCAATTTGACCACACCGGCGGCTCGAAACGGGCTTGCCGGTTTGCCCCGTCGATCAGCCCGTCCCGAGCTTTCCGACGATATATCATAATGGCGAATCGGGCGGGCGGATCGAGAGTTAGGGCCTCGACACGCCAAGCCGGCCCGCTGGAACCTCCATTCCGGAAGGCGCAAATAGTTTCTTCCGCGGATATACTCCGGGTGCGATCATACCAGCGCTAATGCACCGGATCCCATCAGAACTCCGCAGTTAAGCGTGCTTGGGCGAGAGTAGTACTAGGATGGGTGACCTCCTGGGTAGTCCTCGTGTTGCACCCCCTTTTTGCTTTTCGCGTCAATTTGGGCCTCCCCTCCTTGGCCGGAGATCGCCTCCCCCTCTCGTTATTCTTTTTTTTTTTTGTTACAGGGGCAACCACTGCAGCGCGATCCACTATATCGGACCCGCGGCGGCCGGCGTACGAGCTCGAGGCGTCGGAACGATGGGCATGGGGCGCACGGGGCCAAAAACCGTGGTCCTAGCATCGAGAATGGCCCAATTTGACCACGCCGGCGGCTCGAAACGGGCTTGCCGGTTTGCCCCGTCGATCAGCCCGTCCCGAGCTTTCCGACGATATATCATAATGGCGAATCGGGCGGGCGGATCGAGAGTTAGGGCCTCGACACGCCAAGCCGGCCCGCTGGAACCTCCATTCCGGAAGGCGCAAATAGTTTCTTCCGCGGATATACTCCGGGTGCGATCATACCAGCGCTAATGCACCGGATCCCATCAGAACTCCGCAGTTAAGCGTGCTTGGGCGAGAGTAGTACTAGGATGGGTGACCTCCTGGGAAGTCCTCGTGTTGCACCCCTTTTTTGCTTTTCGTGTCAATTTGGGCCTCCCCTCCTTGGCCGGAGATCGCCTCCCCCTCTCGTTATTCTTTTTTTTTTTTGTTACAGGGGCAACCACTGCAGCGCGATCCACTATATCGGACCCGCGGCGGCCGGCGTACGAGCTCGAGGCGTCGGAACGATGGGCATGGGGCGCACGGGGCCAAAAACCGTGGTCCTAGCATCGAGAATGGCCCAATTTGACCACGCCGGCGGCTCGAAACGGGCTTGCCGGTTTGCCCCGTCGATCAGCCCGTCCCGAGCTTTCCGACGATATATCATAATGGCGAATCGGGCGGGCGGATCGAGAGTTAGGGCCTCGACACGCCAAGCCGGCCCGCTGGAACCTCCATTCCGGAAGGCGCAAATAGTTTCTTCCGCGGATATACTCCGGGTGCGATCATACCAGCGCTAATGCACCGGATCCCATCAGAACTCCGCAGTTAAGCGTGCTTGGGCGAGAGTAGTACTAGGATGGGTGACCTCCTGGGAAGTCCTCGTGTTGCACCCCCTTTTTGCTTTTCGCGTCAATTTGGGCCTCCCCTCCTTGGCCGGAGATCGCCTCCCCCTCTCGTTATTCTTTTTTTTTTTTGTTACAGGGGCAACCACTGCAGCGCGATCCACTATATCGGACCCGCGGCGGCCGGCGTACGAGCTCGAGGCGTCGGAACGATGGGCATGGGGCGCACGGGGCCAAAAACCGTGGTCCTAGCATCGAGAATGGCCCAATTTGACCACGCCGGCGGCTCGAAACGGGCTTGCCTGTTTGCCCCGTCGATCAGCCCGTCCCGAGCTTTCCGACGATATATCATAATGGCGAATTGGGCGGGCGGATCGAGAGTTAGGGCCTCGACACGCCAAGCCGGCCCGCTGGAACCTCCATTCCGGAAGGCGCAAATAGTTTCTTCCGCGGATATACTCCGGGTGCGATCATACCAGCGCTAATGCACCGGATCCCATCAGAACTCCGCAGTTAAGCGTGCTTGGGCGAGAGTAGTACTAGGATGGGTGACCTCCTGGGAAGTCCTCGTGTTGCACCCCTTTTTTGCTTTTCGTGTCAATTTGGGCCTCCCCTCCTTGGCCGGAGATCGCCTCCCCCTCTCGTTATTCTTTTTTTTTTTTGTTACAGGGGCAACCACTGCAGCGCGATCCACTATATCGGACCCGCGGCGGCCGGCGTACGAGCTCGAGGCGTCGGAACGATGGGCATGGGGCGCACGGGGCCAAAAACCGTGGTCCTAGCATCGAGAATGGCCCAATTTGACCACGCCGGCGGCTCGAAACGGGCTTGCCGGTTTGCCCCGTCGATCAGCCCGTCCCGAGCTTTCCGACGATATATCATAATGGCGAATCGGGCGGGCGGATCGAGAGTTAGGGCCTCGACACGCCAAGCCGGCCCGCTGGAACCTCCATTCCGGAAGGCGCAAATAGTTTCTTCCGCGGATATACTCCGGGTGCGATCATACCAGCGCTAATGCACCGGATCCCATCAGAACTCCGCAGTTAAGCGTGCTTGGGCGAGAGTAGTACTAGGATGGGTGACCTCCTGGGAAGTCCTCGTGTTGCACCCCCTTTTTGCTTTTCGCGTCAATTTGGGCCTCCCCTCCTTGGCCGGAGATCGCCTCCCCCTCTCGTTATTCTTTTTTTTTTTGTTACAGGGGCAACCACTGCAGCGCGATCCACTATATCGGACCCGCGGCGGCCGGCGTACGAGCTCGAGGCGTCGGAACGATGGGCATGGGGCGCACGGGGCCAAAAACCGTGGTCCTAGCATCGAGAATGGCCCAATTTGACCATACCGGCGGCTCGAAACGGGCTTGCCGGTTTGCCCCGTCGATCAGCCCGTCCCGAGCTTTCCGACGATATATCATAATGGCGAATCGGGCGGGCGGATCGAGAGTTAGGGCCTCGACACGCCAAGCCGCCCCGCTGGAACCTCCATTCCGGAAGGCGCAAATAGTTTCTTCCGCGGATATACTCCGGGTGCGATCATACCAGCGCTAATGCACCGGATCCCATCAGAACTCCGCAGTTAAGCATGCTTGGGCGAGAGTAGTACTAGGAGGGGTGACCTCTTGGGAAGTCCTCGTGTTGCACCCCCTTTTTGCTTTTCGCGTCAATTTGGGCCTCCCCTCCTTGGCCGGAGATCGCCTCCCCCTCTCGTTATTCTTTTTTTTTTTTGTTACAGGGGCAACCACTGCAGCGCGATCCACTATATCGGACCCGCGGCGGCCGGCGTACGAGCTCGAGGCGTCGGAACGATGGGCATGGGGCGCACGGGGCCAAAAACCGTGGTCCTAGCATCGAGAATGGCCCAATTTGACCACGCCGGCGGCTCGAAACGGGCTTGCCGGTTTGCCCCGTCGATCAGCCCGTCCCGAGCTTTCCGACGATATATCATAATGGCGAATCGGGCGGGCGGATCGAGAGTTAGGGCCTCGACACTCCAAGCCGGCCCGCTGGAACCTCCATTCCGGAAGGCGCAAATAGTTTCTTCCGCGGATATACTCCGGGTGCGATCATACCAGCGCTAATGCACCGGATCCCATCAGAACTCCGCAGTTAAGCGTGCTTGGGCGAGAGTAGTACTAGGATGGGTGACCTCCTGGGAAGTCCTCGTGTTGCACCCCCTTTTTGCTTTTCGCGTCAATTTGGGCCTCCCCTCCTTGGCCGGAGATCGCCTCCCCCTCTCGTTATTCTTTTTTTTTTTGTTACAGGGGCAACCACTGCAGCGCGATCCACTATATCGGACCCGCGGCGGCCGGCGTACGAGCTCGAGGCGTCGGAACGATGGGCATGGGGCGCACGGGGCCAAAAACCGTGGTCCTAGCATCGAGAATGGCCCAATTTGACCATACCGGCGGCTCGAAACGGGCTTGCCGGTTTGCCCCGTCGATCAGCCCGTCCCGAGCTTTCCGACGATATATCATAATGGCGAATCGGGCGGGCGGATCGAGAGTTAGGGCCTCGACACGCCAAGCCGCCCCGCTGGAACCTCCATTCCGGAAGGCGCAAATAGTTTCTTCCGCGGATATACTCCGGGTGCGATCATACCAGCGCTAATGCACCGGATCCCATCAGAACTCCGCAGTTAAGCATGCTTGGGCGAGAGTAGTACTAGGAGGGGTGACCTCTTGGGAAGTCCTCGTGTTGCACCCCCTTTTTGCTTTTCGCGTCAATTTGGGCCTCCCCTCCTTGGCCGGAGATCGCCTCCCCCTCTCGTTATTCTTTTTTTTTTTTGTTACAGGGGCAACCACTGCAGCGCGATCCACTATATCGGACCCGCGGCGGCCGGCGTACGAGCTCGAGGCGTCGGAACGATGGGCATGGGGCGCACGGGGCCAAAAACCGTGGTCCTAGCATCGAGAATGGCCCAATTTGACCACGCCGGCGGCTCGAAACGGGCTTGCCTGTTTGCCCCGTCGATCAGCCCGTCCCGAGCTTTCCGACGATATATCATAATGGCGAATCGGGCGGGCGGATCGAGAGTTAGGGCCTCGACACGCCAAGCCGGCCCGCTGGAACCTCCATTCCGGAAGGCGCAAATAGTTTCTTCCGCGGATATACTCCGGGTGCGATCATACCAGCGCTAATGCACCGGATCCCATCAGAACTCCGCAGTTAAGCATGCTTGGGCGAGAGTAGTACTAGGAGGGGTGACCTCTTGGGAAGTCCTCGTGTTGCACCCCCTTTTTGCTTTTCGCGTCAATTTGGGCCTCCCCTCCTTGGCCGGAGATCGCCTCCCCCTCTCGTTATTCTTTTTTTTTTTTGTTACAGGGGCAACCACTGCAGCGCGATCCACTATATCGGACCCGCGGCGGCCGGCGTACGAGCTCGAGGCGTCGGAACGATGGGCATGGGGCGCACGGGGCCAAAAACCGTGGTCCTAGCATCGAGAATGGCCCAATTTGACCACGCCGGCGGCTCGAAACGGGCTTGCCGGTTTGCCCCGTCGATCAGCCCGTCCCGAGCTTTCCGACGATATATCATAATGGCGAATCGGGCGGGCGGATCGAGAGTTAGGGCCTCGACACGCGAAGCCGGCCCGCTGGAACCTCCATTCCGGAAGGCGCAAATAGTTTCTTCCGCGGATATACTCCGGGTGCGATCATACCAGCGCTAATGCACCGGATCCCATCAGAACTCCGCAGTTAAGCGTGCTTGGGCGAGAGTAGTACTAGGATGGGTGACCTCCTGGGAAGTCCTCGTGTTGCACCCCCTTTTTGCTTTTCGCGTCAATTTGGGCCTCCCCTCCTTGGCCGGAGATCGCCTCCCCCTCTCGTTATTCTTTTTTTTTTTTTGTTACAGGGGCAACCACTGCAGCGCGATCCACTATATCGGACCCGCGGCGGCCGGCGTACGAGCTCGAGGCGTCGGAACGATGGGCATGGGGCGCACGGGGCCAAAAACCGTGGTCCTAGCATCGAGAATGGCCCAATTTGACCACGCCGGCGGCTCGAAACGGGCTTGCCTGTTTGCCCCGTCGATCAGCCCGTCCCGAGCTTTCCGACGATATATCATAATGGCGAATTGGGCGGGCGGATCGAGAGTTAGGGCCTCGACACGCCAAGCCGGCCCGCTGGAACCTCCATTCCGGAAGGCGCAAATAGTTTCTTCCGCGGATATACTCCGGGTGCGATCATACCAGCGCTAATGCACCGGATCCCATCAGAACTCCGCAGTTAAGCGTGCTTGGGCGAGAGTAGTACTAGGATGGGTGACCTCCTGGGAAGTCCTCGTGTTGCACCCCTTTTTTGCTTTTCGTGTCAATTTGGGCCTCCCCTCCTTGGCCGGAGATCGCCTCCCCCTCTCGTTATTCTTTTTTTTTTTTGTTACAGGGGCAACCACTGCAGCGCGATCCACTATATCGGACCCGCGGCGGCCGGCGTACGAGCTCGAGGCGTCGGAACGATGGGCATGGGGCGCACGGGGCCAAAAACCGTGGTCCTAGCATCGAGAATGGCCCAATTTGACCACGCCGGCGGCTCGAAACGGGCTTGCCGGTTTGCCCCGTCGATCAGCCCGTCCCGAGCTTTCCGACGATATATCATAATGGCGAATCGGGCGGGCGGATCGAGAGTTAGGGCCTCGACACGCCAAGCCGGCCCGCTGGAACCTCCATTCCGGAAGGCGCAAATAGTTTCTTCCGCGGATATACTCCGGGTGCGATCATACCAGCGCTAATGCACCGGATCCCATCAGAACTCCGCAGTTAAGCGTGCTTGGGCGAGAGTAGTACTAGGATGGGTGACCTCCTGGGAAGTCCTCGTGTTGCACCCCCTTTTTGCTTTTCGCGTCAATTTGGGCCTCCCCTCCTTGGCCGGAGATCGCCTCCCCCTCTCGTTATTCTTTTTTTTTTTGTTACAGGGGCAACCACTGCAGCGCGATCCACTATATCGGACCCGCGGCGGCCGGCGTACGAGCTCGAGGCGTCGGAACGATGGGCATGGGGCGCACGGGGCCAAAAACCGTGGTCCTAGCATCGAGAATGGCCCAATTTGACCATACCGGCGGCTCGAAACGGGCTTGCCGGTTTGCCCCGTCGATCAGCCCGTCCCGAGCTTTCCGACGATATATCATAATGGCGAATCGGGCGGGCGGATCGAGAGTTAGGGCCTCGACACGCCAAGCCGCCCCGCTGGAACCTCCATTCCGGAAGGCGCAAATAGTTTCTTCCGCGGATATACTCCGGGTGCGATCATACCAGCGCTAATGCACCGGATCCCATCAGAACTCCGCAGTTAAGCATGCTTGGGCGAGAGTAGTACTAGGAGGGGTGACCTCTTGGGAAGTCCTCGTGTTGCACCCCCTTTTTGCTTTTCGCGTCAATTTGGGCCTCCCCTCCTTGGCCGGAGATCGCCTCCCCCTCTCGTTATTCTTTTTTTTTTTTGTTACAGGGGCAACCACTGCAGCGCGATCCACTATATCGGACCCGCGGCGGCCGGCGTACGAGCTCGAGGCGTCGGAACGATGGGCATGGGGCGCACGGGGCCAAAAACCGTGGTCCTAGCATCGAGAATGGCCCAATTTGACCACGCCGGCGGCTCGAAACGGGCTTGCCGGTTTGCCCCGTCGATCAGCCCGTCCCGAGCTTTCCGACGATATATCATAATGGCGAATCGGGCGGGCGGATCGAGAGTTAGGGCCTCGACACTCCAAGCCGGCCCGCTGGAACCTCCATTCCGGAAGGCGCAAATAGTTTCTTCCGCGGATATACTCCGGGTGCGATCATACCAGCGCTAATGCACCGGATCCCATCAGAACTCCGCAGTTAAGCGTGCTTGGGCGAGAGTAGTACTAGGATGGGTGACCTCCTGGGAAGTCCTCGTGTTGCACCCCCTTTTTGCTTTTCGCGTCAATTTGGGCCTCCCCTCCTTGGCCGGAGATCGCCTCCCCCTCTCGTTATTCTTTTTTTTTTTGTTACAGGGGCAACCACTGCAGCGCGATCCACTATATCGGACCCGCGGCGGCCGGCGTACGAGCTCGAGGCGTCGGAACGATGGGCATGGGGCGCACGGGGCCAAAAACCGTGGTCCTAGCATCGAGAATGGCCCAATTTGACCATACCGGCGGCTCGAAACGGGCTTGCCGGTTTGCCCCGTCGATCAGCCCGTCCCGAGCTTTCCGACGATATATCATAATGGCGAATCGGGCGGGCGGATCGAGAGTTAGGGCCTCGACACGCCAAGCCGCCCCGCTGGAACCTCCATTCCGGAAGGCGCAAATAGTTTCTTCCGCGGATATACTCCGGGTGCGATCATACCAGCGCTAATGCACCGGATCCCATCAGAACTCCGCAGTTAAGCATGCTTGGGCGAGAGTAGTACTAGGAGGGGTGACCTCTTGGGAAGTCCTCGTGTTGCACCCCCTTTTTGCTTTTCGCGTCAATTTGGGCCTCCCCTCCTTGGCCGGAGATCGCCTCCCCCTCTCGTTATTCTTTTTTTTTTTTGTTACAGGGGCAACCACTGCAGCGCGATCCACTATATCGGACCCGCGGCGGCCGGCGTACGAGCTCGAGGCGTCGGAACGATGGGCATGGGGCGCACGGGGCCAAAAACCGTGGTCCTAGCATCGAGAATGGCCCAATTTGACCACGCCGGCGGCTCGAAACGGGCTTGCCTGTTTGCCCCGTCGATCAGCCCGTCCCGAGCTTTCCGACGATATATCATAATGGCGAATCGGGCGGGCGGATCGAGAGTTAGGGCCTCGACACGCCAAGCCGGCCCGCTGGAACCTCCATTCCGGAAGGCGCAAATAGTTTCTTCCGCGGATATACTCCGGGTGCGATCATACCAGCGCTAATGCACCGGATCCCATCAGAACTCCGCAGTTAAGCATGCTTGGGCGAGAGTAGTACTAGGAGGGGTGACCTCTTGGGAAGTCCTCGTGTTGCACCCCCTTTTTGCTTTTCGCGTCAATTTGGGCCTCCCCTCCTTGGCCGGAGATCGCCTCCCCCTCTCGTTATTCTTTTTTTTTTTTGTTACAGGGGCAACCACTGCAGCGCGATCCACTATATCGGACCCGCGGCGGCCGGCGTACGAGCTCGAGGCGTCGGAACGATGGGCATGGGGCGCACGGGGCCAAAAACCGTGGTCCTAGCATCGAGAATGGCCCAATTTGACCACGCCGGCGGCTCGAAACGGGCTTGCCTGTTTGCCCCGTCGATCAGCCCGTCCCGAGCTTTCCGACGATATATCATAATGGCGAATCGGGCGGGCGGATCGAGAGTTAGGGCCTCGACACGCCAAGCCGGCCCGCTGGAACCTCCATTCCGGAAGGCGCAAATAGTTTCTTCCGCGGATATACTCTGGGTGCGATCATACCAGCGCTAATGCACCGGATCCCATCAGAACTCCGCAGTTAAGCGTGCTTGGGCGAGAGTAGTACTAGGATGGGTGACCTCCTGGGAAGTCCTCGTGTTGCACCCCCTTTTTGCTTTTCGCGTCAATTTGGGCCTCCCCTCCTTGGCCGGAGATCGCCTCCCCCTCTCGTTATTCTTTTTTTTTTTGTTACAGGGGCAACCACTGCAGCGCGATCCACTATATCGGACCCGCGGCGGCCGGCGTACGAGCTCGAGGCGTCGGAACGATGGGCATGGGGCGCACGGGGCCAAAAACCGTGGTCCTAGCATCGAGAATGGCCCAATTTGACCACACCGGCGGCTCGAAACGGGCTTGCCGGTTTGCCCCGTCGATCAGCCCGTCCCGAGCTTTCCGACGATATATCATAATGGCGAATCGGGCGGGCGGATCGAGAGTTAGGGCCTCGACACGCCAAGCCGGCCCGCTGGAACCTCCATTCCGGAAGGCGCAAATAGTTTCTTCCGCGGATATACTCCGGGTGCGATCATACCAGCGCTAATGCACCGGATCCCATCAGAACTCCGCAGTTAAGCGTGCTTGGGCGAGAGTAGTACTAGGATGGGTGACCTCCTGGGAAGTCCTCGTGTTGCACCCCCTTTTTGCTTTTCGCGTCAATTTGGGCCTCCCCTCCTTGGCCGGAGATCGCCTCCCCCTCTCGTTATTCTTTTTTTTTTTTGTTACAGGGGCAACCACTGCAGCGCGATCCACTATATCGGACCCGCGGCGGCCGGCGTACGAGCTCGAGGCGTCGGAACGATGGGCATGGGGCGCACGGGGCCAAAAACCGTGGTCCTAGCATCGAGAATGGCCCAATTTGACCACGCCGGCGGCTCGAAACGGGCTTGCCGGTTTGCCCCGTCGATCAGCCCGTCCCGAGCTTTCCGACGATATATCATAATGGCGAATCGGGCGGGCGGATCGAGAGTTAGGGCCTCGACACGCCAAGCCGGCCCGCTGGAACCTCCATTCCGGAAGGCGCAAATAGTTTCTTCCGCGGATATACTCCGGGTGCGATCATACCAGCGCTAATGCACCGGATCCCATCAGAACTCCGCAGTTAAGCGTGCTTGGGCGAGAGTAGTACTAGGATGGGTGACCTCCTGGGAAGTCCTCGTGTTGCACCCCTTTTTTGCTTTTCGTGTCAATTTGGGCCTCCCCTCCTTGGCCGGAGATCGCCTCCCCCTCTCGTTATTCTTTTTTTTTTTTGTTACAGGGGCAACCACTGCAGCGCGATCCACTATATCGGACCCGCGGCGGCCGGCGTACGAGCTCGAGGCGTCGGAACGATGGGCATGGGGCGCACGGGGCCAAAAACCGTGGTCCTAGCATCGAGAATGGCCCAATTTGACCACGCCGGCGGCTCGAAACGGGCTTGCCGGTTTGCCCCGTCGATCAGCCCGTCCCGAGCTTTCCGACGATATATCATAATGGCGAATCGGGCGGGCGGATCGAGAGTTAGGGCCTCGACACGCCAAGCCGGCCCGCTGGAACCTCCATTCCGGAAGGCGCAAATAGTTTCTTCCGCGGATATACTCCGGGTGCGATCATACCAGCGCTAATGCACCGGATCCCATCAGAACTCCGCAGTTAAGCGTGCTTGGGCGAGAGTAGTACTAGGATGGGTGACCTCCTGGGAAGTCCTCGTGTTGCACCCCCTTTTTGCTTTTCGCGTCAATTTGGGCCTCCCCTCCTTGGCCGGAGATCGCCTCCCCCTCTCGTTATTCTTTTTTTTTTTGTTACAGGGGCAACCACTGCAGCGCGATCCACTATATCGGACCCGCGGCGGCCGGCGTACGAGCTCGAGGCGTCGGAACGATGGGCATGGGGCGCACGGGGCCAAAAACCGTGGTCCTAGCATCGAGAATGGCCCAATTTGACCATACCGGCGGCTCGAAACGGGCTTGCCGGTTTGCCCCGTCGATCAGCCCGTCCCGAGCTTTCCGACGATATATCATAATGGCGAATCGGGCGGGCGGATCGAGAGTTAGGGCCTCGACACGCCAAGCCGGCCCGCTGGAACCTCCATTCCGGAAGGCGCAAATAGTTTCTTCCGCGGATATACTCCGGGTGCGATCATACCAGCGCTAATGCACCGGATCCCATCAGAACTCCGCAGTTAAGCGTGCTTGGGCGAGAGTAGTACTAGGATGGGTGACCTCCTGGGAAGTCCTCGTGTTGCACCCCCTTTTTGCTTTTCGCGTCAATTTGGGCCTCCCCTCCTTGGCCGGAGATCGCCTCCCCCTCTCGTTATTCTTTTTTTTTTTTGTTACAGGGGCAACCACTGCAGCGCGATCCACTATATCGGACCCGCGGCGGCCGGCGTACGAGCTCGAGGCGTCGGAACGATGGGCATGGGGCGCACGGGGCCAAAAACCGTGGTCCTAGCATCGAGAATGGCCCAATTTGACCACGCCGGCGGCTCGAAACGGGCTTGCCGGTTTGCCCCGTCGATCAGCCCGTCCCGAGCTTTCCGACGATATATCATAATGGCGAATCGGGCGGGCGGATCGAGAGTTAGGGCCTCGACACGCCAAGCCGGCCCGCTGGAACCTCCATTCCGGAAGGCGCAAATAGTTTCTTCCGCGGATATACTCCGGGTGCGATCATACCAGCGCTAATGCACCGGATCCCATCAGAACTCCGCAGTTAAGCGTGCTTGGGCGAGAGTAGTACTAGGATGGGTGACCTCCTGGGAAGTCCTCGTGTTGCACCCCCTTTTTGCTTTTCGCGTCAATTTGGGCCTCCCCTCCTTGGCCGGAGATCGCCTCCCCCTCTCGTTATTCTTTTTTTTTTTGTTACAGGGGCAACCACTGCAGCGCGATCCACTATATCGGACCCGCGGCGGCCGGCGTACGAGCTCGAGGCGTCGGAACGATGGGCATGGGGCGCACGGGGCCAAAAACCGTGGTCCTAGCATCGAGAATGGCCCAATTTGACCATACCGGCGGCTCGAAACGGGCTTGCCGGTTTGCCCCGTCGATCAGCCCGTCCCGAGCTTTCCGACGATATATCATAATGGCGAATCGGGCGGGCGGATCGAGAGTTAGGGCCTCGACACGCCAAGCCGCCCCGCTGGAACCTCCATTCCGGAAGGCGCAAATAGTTTCTTCCGCGGATATACTCCGGGTGCGATCATACCAGCGCTAATGCACCGGATCCCATCAGAACTCCGCAGTTAAGCATGCTTGGGCGAGAGTAGTACTAGGAGGGGTGACCTCTTGGGAAGTCCTCGTGTTGCACCCCCTTTTTGCTTTTCGCGTCAATTTGGGCCTCCCCTCCTTGGCCGGAGATCGCCTCCCCCTCTCGTTATTCTTTTTTTTTTTTGTTACAGGGGCAACCACTGCAGCGCGATCCACTATATCGGACCCGCGGCGGCCGGCGTACGAGCTCGAGGCGTCGGAACGATGGGCATGGGGCGCACGGGGCCAAAAACCGTGGTCCTAGCATCGAGAATGGCCCAATTTGACCACGCCGGCGGCTCGAAACGGGCTTGCCGGTTTGCCCCGTCGATCAGCCCGTCCCGAGCTTTCCGACGATATATCATAATGGCGAATCGGGCGGGCGGATCGAGAGTTAGGGCCTCGACACTCCAAGCCGGCCCGCTGGAACCTCCATTCCGGAAGGCGCAAATAGTTTCTTCCGCGGATATACTCCGGGTGCGATCATACCAGCGCTAATGCACCGGATCCCATCAGAACTCCGCAGTTAAGCGTGCTTGGGCGAGAGTAGTACTAGGATGGGTGACCTCCTGGGAAGTCCTCGTGTTGCACCCCCTTTTTGCTTTTCGCGTCAATTTGGGCCTCCCCTCCTTGGCCGGAGATCGCCTCCCCCTCTCGTTATTCTTTTTTTTTTTGTTACAGGGGCAACCACTGCAGCGCGATCCACTATATCGGACCCGCGGCGGCCGGCGTACGAGCTCGAGGCGTCGGAACGATGGGCATGGGGCGCACGGGGCCAAAAACCGTGGTCCTAGCATCGAGAATGGCCCAATTTGACCATACCGGCGGCTCGAAACGGGCTTGCCGGTTTGCCCCGTCGATCAGCCCGTCCCGAGCTTTCCGACGATATATCATAATGGCGAATCGGGCGGGCGGATCGAGAGTTAGGGCCTCGACACGCCAAGCCGCCCCGCTGGAACCTCCATTCCGGAAGGCGCAAATAGTTTCTTCCGCGGATATACTCCGGGTGCGATCATACCAGCGCTAATGCACCGGATCCCATCAGAACTCCGCAGTTAAGCATGCTTGGGCGAGAGTAGTACTAGGAGGGGTGACCTCTTGGGAAGTCCTCGTGTTGCACCCCCTTTTTGCTTTTCGCGTCAATTTGGGCCTCCCCTCCTTGGCCGGAGATCGCCTCCCCCTCTCGTTATTCTTTTTTTTTTTTGTTACAGGGGCAACCACTGCAGCGCGATCCACTATATCGGACCCGCGGCGGCCGGCGTACGAGCTCGAGGCGTCGGAACGATGGGCATGGGGCGCACGGGGCCAAAAACCGTGGTCCTAGCATCGAGAATGGCCCAATTTGACCACGCCGGCGGCTCGAAACGGGCTTGCCTGTTTGCCCCGTCGATCAGCCCGTCCCGAGCTTTCCGACGATATATCATAATGGCGAATCGGGCGGGCGGATCGAGAGTTAGGGCCTCGACACGCCAAGCCGGCCCGCTGGAACCTCCATTCCGGAAGGCGCAAATAGTTTCTTCCGCGGATATACTCCGGGTGCGATCATACCAGCGCTAATGCACCGGATCCCATCAGAACTCCGCAGTTAAGCATGCTTGGGCGAGAGTAGTACTAGGAGGGGTGACCTCTTGGGAAGTCCTCGTGTTGCACCCCCTTTTTGCTTTTCGCGTCAATTTGGGCCTCCCCTCCTTGGCCGGAGATCGCCTCCCCCTCTCGTTATTCTTTTTTTTTTTTGTTACAGGGGCAACCACTGCAGCGCGATCCACTATATCGGACCCGCGGCGGCCGGCGTACGAGCTCGAGGCGTCGGAACGATGGGCATGGGGCGCACGGGGCCAAAAACCGTGGTCCTAGCATCGAGAATGGCCCAATTTGACCACGCCGGCGGCTCGAAACGGGCTTGCCTGTTTGCCCCGTCGATCAGCCCGTCCCGAGCTTTCCGACGATATATCATAATGGCGAATCGGGCGGGCGGATCGAGAGTTAGGGCCTCGACACGCCAAGCCGGCCCGCTGGAACCTCCATTCCGGAAGGCGCAAATAGTTTCTTCCGCGGATATACTCTGGGTGCGATCATACCAGCGCTAATGCACCGGATCCCATCAGAACTCCGCAGTTAAGCGTGCTTGGGCGAGAGTAGTACTAGGATGGGTGACCTCCTGGGAAGTCCTCGTGTTGCACCCCCTTTTTGCTTTTCGCGTCAATTTGGGCCTCCCCTCCTTGGCCGGAGATCGCCTCCCCCTCTCGTTATTCTTTTTTTTTTTGTTACAGGGGCAACCACTGCAGCGCGATCCACTATATCGGACCCGCGGCGGCCGGCGTACGAGCTCGAGGCGTCGGAACGATGGGCATGGGGCGCACGGGGCCAAAAACCGTGGTCCTAGCATCGAGAATGGCCCAATTTGACCACACCGGCGGCTCGAAACGGGCTTGCCGGTTTGCCCCGTCGATCAGCCCGTCCCGAGCTTTCCGACGATATATCATAATGGCGAATCGGGCGGGCGGATCGAGAGTTAGGGCCTCGACACGCCAAGCCGGCCCGCTGGAACCTCCATTCCGGAAGGCGCAAATAGTTTCTTCCGCGGATATACTCCGGGTGCGATCATACCAGCGCTAATGCACCGGATCCCATCAGAACTCCGCAGTTAAGCGTGCTTGGGCGAGAGTAGTACTAGGATGGGTGACCTCCTGGGAAGTCCTCGTGTTGCACCCCCTTTTTGCTTTTCGCGTCAATTTGGGCCTCCCCTCCTTGGCCGGAGATCGCCTCCCCCTCTCGTTATTCTTTTTTTTTTTTGTTACAGGGGCAACCACTGCAGCGCGATCCACTATATCGGACCCGCGGCGGCCGGCGTACGAGCTCGAGGCGTCGGAACGATGGGCATGGGGCGCACGGGGCCAAAAACCGTGGTCCTAGCATCGAGAATGGCCCAATTTGACCACGCCGGCGGCTCGAAACGGGCTTGCCGGTTTGCCCCGTCGATCAGCCCGTCCCGAGCTTTCCGACGATATATCATAATGGCGAATCGGGCGGGCGGATCGAGAGTTAGGGCCTCGACACGCCAAGCCGGCCCGCTGGAACCTCCATTCCGGAAGGCGCAAATAGTTTCTTCCGCGGATATACTCCGGGTGCGATCATACCAGCGCTAATGCACCGGATCCCATCAGAACTCCGCAGTTAAGCGTGCTTGGGCGAGAGTAGTACTAGGATGGGTGACCTCCTGGGAAGTCCTCGTGTTGCACCCCTTTTTTGCTTTTCGTGTCAATTTGGGCCTCCCCTCCTTGGCCGGAGATCGCCTCCCCCTCTCGTTATTCTTTTTTTTTTTTGTTACAGGGGCAACCACTGCAGCGCGATCCACTATATCGGACCCGCGGCGGCCGGCGTACGAGCTCGAGGCGTCGGAACGATGGGCATGGGGCGCACGGGGCCAAAAACCGTGGTCCTAGCATCGAGAATGGCCCAATTTGACCACGCCGGCGGCTCGAAACGGGCTTGCCGGTTTGCCCCGTCGATCAGCCCGTCCCGAGCTTTCCGACGATATATCATAATGGCGAATCGGGCGGGCGGATCGAGAGTTAGGGCCTCGACACGCCAAGCCGGCCCGCTGGAACCTCCATTCCGGAAGGCGCAAATAGTTTCTTCCGCGGATATACTCCGGGTGCGATCATACCAGCGCTAATGCACCGGATCCCATCAGAACTCCGCAGTTAAGCGTGCTTGGGCGAGAGTAGTACTAGGATGGGTGACCTCCTGGGAAGTCCTCGTGTTGCACCCCCTTTTTGCTTTTCGCGTCAATTTGGGCCTCCCCTCCTTGGCCGGAGATCGCCTCCCCCTCTCGTTATTCTTTTTTTTTTTGTTACAGGGGCAACCACTGCAGCGCGATCCACTATATCGGACCCGCGGCGGCCGGCGTACGAGCTCGAGGCGTCGGAACGATGGGCATGGGGCGCACGGGGCCAAAAACCGTGGTCCTAGCATCGAGAATGGCCCAATTTGACCATACCGGCGGCTCGAAACGGGCTTGCCGGTTTGCCCCGTCGATCAGCCCGTCCCGAGCTTTCCGACGATATATCATAATGGCGAATCGGGCGGGCGGATCGAGAGTTAGGGCCTCGACACGCCAAGCCGGCCCGCTGGAACCTCCATTCCGGAAGGCGCAAATAGTTTCTTCCGCGGATATACTCCGGGTGCGATCATACCAGCGCTAATGCACCGGATCCCATCAGAACTCCGCAGTTAAGCGTGCTTGGGCGAGAGTAGTACTAGGATGGGTGACCTCCTGGGAAGTCCTCGTGTTGCACCCCCTTTTTGCTTTTCGCGTCAATTTGGGCCTCCCCTCCTTGGCCGGAGATCGCCTCCCCCTCTCGTTATTCTTTTTTTTTTTTGTTACAGGGGCAACCACTGCAGCGCGATCCACTATATCGGACCCGCGGCGGCCGGCGTACGAGCTCGAGGCGTCGGAACGATGGGCATGGGGCGCACGGGGCCAAAAACCGTGGTCCTAGCATCGAGAATGGCCCAATTTGACCACGCCGGCGGCTCGAAACGGGCTTGCCGGTTTGCCCCGTCGATCAGCCCGTCCCGAGCTTTCCGACGATATATCATAATGGCGAATCGGGCGGGCGGATCGAGAGTTAGGGCCTCGACACGCCAAGCCGGCCCGCTGGAACCTCCATTCCGGAAGGCGCAAATAGTTTCTTCCGCGGATATACTCCGGGTGCGATCATACCAGCGCTAATGCACCGGATCCCATCAGAACTCCGCAGTTAAGCGTGCTTGGGCGAGAGTAGTACTAGGATGGGTGACCTCCTGGGAAGTCCTCGTGTTGCACCCCTTTTTTGCTTTTCGTGTCAATTTGGGCCTCCCCTCCTTGGCCGGAGATCGCCTCCCCCTCTCGTTATTCTTTTTTTTTTTTGTTACAGGGGCAACCACTGCAGCGCGATCCACTATATCGGACCCGCGGCGGCCGGCGTACGAGCTCGAGGCGTCGGAACGATGGGCATGGGGCGCACGGGGCCAAAAACCGTGGTCCTAGCATCGAGAATGGCCCAATTTGACCACGCCGGCGGCTCGAAACGGGCTTGCCGGTTTGCCCCGTCGATCAGCCCGTCCCGAGCTTTCCGACGATATATCATAATGGCGAATCGGGCGGGCGGATCGAGAGTTAGGGCCTCGACACGCCAAGCCGGCCCGCTGGAACCTCCATTCCGGAAGGCGCAAATAGTTTCTTCCGCGGATATACTCCGGGTGCGATCATACCAGCGCTAATGCACCGGATCCCATCAGAACTCCGCAGTTAAGCGTGCTTGGGCGAGAGTAGTACTAGGATGGGTGACCTCCTGGGAAGTCCTCGTGTTGCACCCCCTTTTTGCTTTTCGCGTCAATTTGGGCCTCCCCTCCTTGGCCGGAGATCGCCTCCCCCTCTCGTTATTCTTTTTTTTTTTTGTTACAGGGGCAACCACTGCAGCGCGATCCACTATATCGGACCCGCGGCGGCCGGCGTACGAGCTCGAGGCGTCGGAACGATGGGCATGGGGCGCACGGGGCCAAAAACCGTGGTCCTAGCATCGAGAATGGCCCAATTTGACCACGCCGGCGGCTCGAAACGGGCTTGCCTGTTTGCCCCGTCGATCAGCCCGTCCCGAGCTTTCCGACGATATATCATAATGGCGAATCGGGCGGGCGGATCGAGAGTTAGGGCCTCGACACGCCAAGCCGGCCCGCTGGAACCTCCATTCCGGAAGGCGCAAATAGTTTCTTCCGCGGATATACTCCGGGTGCGATCATACCAGCGCTAATGCACCGGATCCCATCAGAACTCCGCAGTTAAGCGTGCTTGGGCGAGAGTAGTACTAGGATGGGTGACCTCCTGGGAAGTCCTCGTGTTGCACCCCTTTTTTGCTTTTCGTGTCAATTTGGGCCTCCCCTCCTTGGCCGGAGATCGCCTCCCCCTCTCGTTATTCTTTTTTTTTTTTGTTACAGGGGCAACCACTGCAGCGCGATCCACTATATCGGACCCGCGGCGGCCGGCGTACGAGCTCGAGGCGTCGGAACGATGGGCATGGGGCGCACGGGGCCAAAAACCGTGGTCCTAGCATCGAGAATGGCCCAATTTGACCACGCCGGCGGCTCGAAACGGGCTTGCCGGTTTGCCCCGTCGATCAGCCCGTCCCGAGCTTTCCGACGATATATCATAATGGCGAATCGGGCGGGCGGATCGAGAGTTAGGGCCTCGACACGCCAAGCCGGCCCGCTGGAACCTCCATTCCGGAAGGCGCAAATAGTTTCTTCCGCGGATATACTCCGGGTGCGATCATACCAGCGCTAATGCACCGGATCCCATCAGAACTCCGCAGTTAAGCGTGCTTGGGCGAGAGTAGTACTAGGATGGGTGACCTCCTGGGAAGTCCTCGTGTTGCACCCCCTTTTTGCTTTTCGCGTCAATTTGGGCCTCCCCTCCTTGGCCGGAGATCGCCTCCCCCTCTCGTTATTCTTTTTTTTTTTGTTACAGGGGCAACCACTGCAGCGCGATCCACTATATCGGACCCGCGGCGGCCGGCGTACGAGCTCGAGGCGTCGGAACGATGGGCATGGGGCGCACGGGGCCAAAAACCGTGGTCCTAGCATCGAGAATGGCCCAATTTGACCATACCGGCGGCTCGAAACGGGCTTGCCGGTTTGCCCCGTCGATCAGCCCGTCCCGAGCTTTCCGACGATATATCATAATGGCGAATCGGGCGGGCGGATCGAGAGTTAGGGCCTCGACACGCCAAGCCGGCCCGCTGGAACCTCCATTCCGGAAGGCGCAAATAGTTTCTTCCGCGGATATACTCCGGGTGCGATCATACCAGCGCTAATGCACCGGATCCCATCAGAACTCCGCAGTTAAGCATGCTTGGGCGAGAGTAGTACTAGGAGGGGTGACCTCTTGGGAAGTCCTCGTGTTGCACCCCCTTTTTGCTTTTCGCGTCAATTTGGGCCTCCCCTCCTTGGCCGGAGATCGCCTCCCCCTCTCGTTATTCTTTTTTTTTTTTGTTACAGGGGCAACCACTACAGCGCGATCCACTATATCGGACCCGCGGCGGCCGGCGTACGAGCTCGAGGCGTCGGAACGATGGGCATGGGGCGCACGGGGCCAAAAACCGTGGTCCTAGCATCGAGAATGGCCCAATTTGACCACGCCGGCGGCTCGAAACGGGCTTGCCGGTTTGCCCCGTCGATCAGCCCGTCCCGAGCTTTCCGACGATATATCATAATGGCGAATCGGGCGGGCGGATCGAGAGTTAGGGCCTCGACACGCCAAGCCGGCCCGCTGGAACCTCCATTCCGGAAGGCGCAAATAGTTTCTTCCGCGGATATACTCCGGGTGCGATCATACCAGCGCTAATGCACCGGATCCCATCAGAACTCCGCAGTTAAGCGTGCTTGGGCGAGAGTAGTACTAGGATGGGTGACCTCCTGGGAAGTCCTCGTGTTGCACCCCCTTTTTGCTTTTCGCGTCAATTTGGGCCTCCCCTCCTTGGCCGGAGATCGCCTCCCCCTCTCGTTATTCTTTTTTTTTTTGTTACAGGGGCAACCACTGCAGCGCGATCCACTATATCGGACCCGCGGCGGCCGGCGTACGAGCTCGAGGCGTCGGAACGATGGGCATGGGGCGCACGGGGCCAAAAACCGTGGTCCTAGCATCGAGAATGGCCCAATTTGACCATACCGGCGGCTCGAAACGGGCTTGCCGGTTTGCCCCGTCGATCAGCCCGTCCCGAGCTTTCCGACGATATATCATAATGGCGAATCGGGCGGGCGGATCGAGAGTTAGGGCCTCGACACGCCAAGCCGGCCCGCTGGAACCTCCATTCCGGAAGGCGCAAATAGTTTCTTCCGCGGATATACTCCGGGTGCGATCATACCAGCGCTAATGCACCGGATCCCATCAGAACTCCGCAGTTAAGCGTGCTTGGGCGAGAGTAGTACTAGGATGGGTGACCTCCTGGGAAGTCCTCGTGTTGCACCCCCTTTTTGCTTTTCGCGTCAATTTGGGCCTCCCCTCCTTGGCCGGAGATCGCCTCCCCCTCTCGTTATTCTTTTTTTTTTTTGTTACAGGGGCAACCACTGCAGCGCGATCCACTATATCGGACCCGCGGCGGCCGGCGTACGAGCTCGAGGCGTCGGAACGATGGGCATGGGGCGCACGGGGCCAAAAACCGTGGTCCTAGCATCGAGAATGGCCCAATTTGACCACGCCGGCGGCTCGAAACGGGCTTGCCGGTTTGCCCCGTCGATCAGCCCGTCCCGAGCTTTCCGACGATATATCATAATGGCGAATCGGGCGGGCGGATCGAGAGTTAGGGCCTCGACACGCCAAGCCGGCCCGCTGGAACCTCCATTCCGGAAGGCGCAAATAGTTTCTTCCGCGGATATACTCCGGGTGCGATCATACCAGCGCTAATGCACCGGATCCCATCAGAACTCCGCAGTTAAGCGTGCTTGGGCGAGAGTAGTACTAGGATGGGTGACCTCCTGGGAAGTCCTCGTGTTGCACCCCTTTTTTGCTTTTCGTGTCAATTTGGGCCTCCCCTCCTTGGCCGGAGATCGCCTCCCCCTCTCGTTATTCTTTTTTTTTTTTGTTACAGGGGCAACCACTGCAGCGCGATCCACTATATCGGACCCGCGGCGGCCGGCGTACGAGCTCGAGGCGTCGGAACGATGGGCATGGGGCGCACGGGGCCAAAAACCGTGGTCCTAGCATCGAGAATGGCCCAATTTGACCACGCCGGCGGCTCGAAACGGGCTTGCCGGTTTGCCCCGTCGATCAGCCCGTCCCGAGCTTTCCGACGATATATCATAATGGCGAATCGGGCGGGCGGATCGAGAGTTAGGGCCTCGACACGCCAAGCCGGCCCGCTGGAACCTCCATTCCGGAAGGCGCAAATAGTTTCTTCCGCGGATATACTCCGGGTGCGATCATACCAGCGCTAATGCACCGGATCCCATCAGAACTCCGCAGTTAAGCGTGCTTGGGCGAGAGTAGTACTAGGATGGGTGACCTCCTGGGAAGTCCTCGTGTTGCACCCCCTTTTTGCTTTTCGCGTCAATTTGGGCCTCCCCTCCTTGGCCGGAGATCGCCTCCCCCTCTCGTTATTCTTTTTTTTTTTTGTAACAGGGGCAACCACTGCAGCGCGATCCACTATATCGGACCCGCGGCGGCCGGCGTACGAGCTCGAGGCGTCGGAACGATGGGCATGGGGCGCACGGGGCCAAAAACCGTGGTCCTAGCATCGAGAATGGCCCAATTTGACCACGCCGGCGGCTCGAAACGGGCTTGCCTGTTTGCCCCGTCGATCAGCCCGTCCCGAGCTTTCCGACGATATATCATAATGGCGAATCGGGCGGGCGGATCGAGAGTTAGGGCCTCGACACGCCAAGCCGGCCCGCTGGAACCTCCATTCCGGAAGGCGCAAATAGTTTCTTCCGCGGATATACTCCGGGTGCGATCATACCAGCGCTAATGCACCGGATCCCATCAGAACTCCGCAGTTAAGCGTGCTTGGGCGAGAGTAGTACTAGGATGGGTGACCTCCTGGGAAGTCCTCGTGTTGCACCCCCTTTTTGCTTTTCGCGTCAATTTGGGCCTCCCCTCCTTGGCCGGAGATCGCCTCCCCCTCTCGTTATTCTTTTTTTTTTTTGTTACAGGGGCAACCACTGCAGCGCGATCCACTATATCGGACCCGCGGCGGCCGGCGTACGAGCTCGAGGCGTCGGAACGATGGGCATGGGGCGCACGGGGCCAAAAACCGTGGTCCTAGCATCGAGAATGGCCCAATTTGACCACGCCGGCGGCTCGAAACGGGCTTGCCGGTTTGCCCCGTCGATCAGCCCGTCCCGAGCTTTCCGACGATATATCATAATGGCGAATCGGGCGGGCGGATCGAGAGTTAGGGCCTCGACACGCCAAGCCGGCCCGCTGGAACCTCCATTCCGGAAGGCGCAAATAATTTCTTCCGCGGATATACTCCGGGTGCGATCATACCAGCGCTAATGCACCGGATCCCATCAGAACTCCGCAGTTAAGCGTGCTTGGGCGAGAGTAGTACTAGGATGGGTGACCTCCTGGGAAGTCCTCGTGTTGCACCCCTTTTTTGCTTTTCGTGTCAATTTGGGCCTCCCCTCCTTGGCCGGAGATCGCCTCCCCCTCTCGTTATTCTTTTTTTTTTTTGTTACAGGGGCAACCACTGCAGCGCGATCCACTATATCGGACCCGCGGCGGCCGGCGTACGAGCTCGAGGCGTCGGAACGATGGGCATGGGGCGCACGGGGCCAAAAACCGTGGTCCTAGCATCGAGAATGGCCCAATTTGACCACGCCGGCGGCTCGAAACGGGCTTGCCGGTTTGCCCCGTCGATCAGCCCGTCCCGAGCTTTCCGACGATATATCATAATGGCGAATCGGGCGGGCGGATCGAGAGTTAGGGCCTCGACACGCCAAGCCGGCCCGCTGGAACCTCCATTCCGGAAGGCGCAAATAGTTTCTTCCGCGGATATACTCCGGGTGCGATCATACCAGCGCTAATGCACCGGATCCCATCAGAACTCCGCAGTTAAGCGTGCTTGGGCGAGAGTAGTACTAGGATGGGTGACCTCCTGGGAAGTCCTCGTGTTGCACCCCCTTTTTGCTTTTCGCGTCAATTTGGGCCTCCCCTCCTTGGCCGGAGATCGCCTCCCCCTCTCGTTATTCTTTTTTTTTTTGTTACAGGGGCAACCACTGCAGCGCGATCCACTATATCGGACCCGCGGCGGCCGGCGTACGAGCTCGAGGCGTCGGAACGATGGGCATGGGGCGCACGGGGCCAAAAACCGTGGTCCTAGCATCGAGAATGGCCCAATTTGACCATACCGGCGGCTCGAAACGGGCTTGCCGGTTTGCCCCGTCGATCAGCCCGTCCCGAGCTTTCCGACGATATATCATAATGGCGAATCGGGCGGGCGGATCGAGAGTTAGGGCCTCGACACGCCAAGCCGGCCCGCTGGAACCTCCATTCCGGAAGGCGCAAATAGTTTCTTCCGCGGATATACTCCGGGTGCGATCATACCAGCGCTAATGCACCGGATCCCATCAGAACTCCGCAGTTAAGCGTGCTTGGGCGAGAGTAGTACTAGGATGGGTGACCTCCTGGGAAGTCCTCGTGTTGCACCCCCTTTTTGCTTTTCGCGTCAATTTGGGCCTCCCCTCCTTGGCCGGAGATCGCCTCCCCCTCTCGTTATTCTTTTTTTTTTTTGTTACAGGGGCAACCACTGCAGCGCGATCCACTATATCGGACCCGCGGCGGCCGGCGTACGAGCTCGAGGCGTCGGAACGATGGGCATGGGGCGCACGGGGCCAAAAACCGTGGTCCTAGCATCGAGAATGGCCCAATTTGACCACGCCGGCGGCTCGAAACGGGCTTGCCGGTTTGCCCCGTCGATCAGCCCGTCCCGAGCTTTCCGACGATATATCATAATGGCGAATCGGGCGGGCGGATCGAGAGTTAGGGCCTCGACACGCCAAGCCGGCCCGCTGGAACCTCCATTCCGGAAGGCGCAAATAGTTTCTTCCGCGGATATACTCCGGGTGCGATCATACCAGCGCTAATGCACCGGATCCCATCAGAACTCCGCAGTTAAGCGTGCTTGGGCGAGAGTAGTACTAGGATGGGTGACCTCCTGGGAAGTCCTCGTGTTGCACCCCTTTTTTGCTTTTCGTGTCAATTTGGGCCTCCCCTCCTTGGCCGGAGATCGCCTCCCCCTCTCGTTATTCTTTTTTTTTTTTGTTACAGGGGCAACCACTGCAGCGCGATCCACTATATCGGACCCGCGGCGGCCGGCGTACGAGCTCGAGGCGTCGGAACGATGGGCATGGGGCGCACGGGGCCAAAAACCGTGGTCCTAGCATCGAGAATGGCCCAATTTGACCACGCCGGCGGCTCGAAACGGGCTTGCCGGTTTGCCCCGTCGATCAGCCCGTCCCGAGCTTTCCGACGATATATCATAATGGCGAATCGGGCGGGCGGATCGAGAGTTAGGGCCTCGACACGCCAAGCCGGCCCGCTGGAACCTCCATTCCGGAAGGCGCAAATAGTTTCTTCCGCGGATATACTCCGGGTGCGATCATACCAGCGCTAATGCACCGGATCCCATCAGAACTCCGCAGTTAAGCGTGCTTGGGCGAGAGTAGTACTAGGATGGGTGACCTCCTGGGAAGTCCTCGTGTTGCACCCCCTTTTTGCTTTTCGCGTCAATTTGGGCCTCCCCTCCTTGGCCGGAGATCGCCTCCCCCTCTCGTTATTCTTTTTTTTTTTTGTTACAGGGGCAACCACTGCAGCGCGATCCACTATATCGGACCCGCGGCGGCCGGCGTACGAGCTCGAGGCGTCGGAACGATGGGCATGGGGCGCACGGGGCCAAAAACCGTGGTCCTAGCATCGAGAATGGCCCAATTTGACCACGCCGGCGGCTCGAAACGGGCTTGCCTGTTTGCCCCGTCGATCAGCCCGTCCCGAGCTTTCCGACGATATATCATAATGGCGAATCGGGCGGGCGGATCGAGAGTTAGGGCCTCGACACGCCAAGCCGGCCCGCTGGAACCTCCATTCCGGAAGGCGCAAATAGTTTCTTCCGCGGATATACTCCGGGTGCGATCATACCAGCGCTAATGCACCGGATCCCATCAGAACTCCGCAGTTAAGCGTGCTTGGGCGAGAGTAGTACTAGGATGGGTGACCTCCTGGGAAGTCCTCGTGTTGCACCCCTTTTTTGCTTTTCGTGTCAATTTGGGCCTCCCCTCCTTGGCCGGAGATCGCCTCCCCCTCTCGTTATTCTTTTTTTTTTTTGTTACAGGGGCAACCACTGCAGCGCGATCCACTATATCGGACCCGCGGCGGCCGGCGTACGAGCTCGAGGCGTCGGAACGATGGGCATGGGGCGCACGGGGCCAAAAACCGTGGTCCTAGCATCGAGAATGGCCCAATTTGACCACGCCGGCGGCTCGAAACGGGCTTGCCGGTTTGCCCCGTCGATCAGCCCGTCCCGAGCTTTCCGACGATATATCATAATGGCGAATCGGGCGGGCGGATCGAGAGTTAGGGCCTCGACACGCCAAGCCGGCCCGCTGGAACCTCCATTCCGGAAGGCGCAAATAGTTTCTTCCGCGGATATACTCCGGGTGCGATCATACCAGCGCTAATGCACCGGATCCCATCAGAACTCCGCAGTTAAGCGTGCTTGGGCGAGAGTAGTACTAGGATGGGTGACCTCCTGGGAAGTCCTCGTGTTGCACCCCCTTTTTGCTTTTCGCGTCAATTTGGGCCTCCCCTCCTTGGCCGGAGATCGCCTCCCCCTCTCGTTATTCTTTTTTTTTTTTGTTACAGGGGCAACCACTGCAGCGCGATCCACTATATCGGACCCGCGGCGGCCGGCGTACGAGCTCGAGGCGTCGGAACGATGGGCATGGGGCGCACGGGGCCAAAAACCGTGGTCCTAGCATCGAGAATGGCCCAATTTGACCATACCGGCGGCTCGAAACGGGCTTGCCGGTTTGCCCCGTCGATCAGCCCGTCCCGAGCTTTCCGACGATATATCATAATGGCGAATCGGGCGGGCGGATCGAGAGTTAGGGCCTCGACACGCCAAGCCGGCCCGCTGGAACCTCCATTCCGGAAGGCGCAAATAGTTTCTTCCGCGGATATACTCCGGGTGCGATCATACCAGCGCTAATGCACCGGATCCCATCAGAACTCCGCAGTTAAGCATGCTTGGGCGAGAGTAGTACTAGGAGGGGTGACCTCTTGGGAAGTCCTCGTGTTGCACCCCCTTTTTGCTTTTCGCGTCAATTTGGGCCTCCCCTCCTTGGCCGGAGATCGCCTCCCCCTCTCGTTATTCTTTTTTTTTTTTGTTACAGGGGCAACCACTACAGCGCGATCCACTATATCGGACCCGCGGCGGCCGGCGTACGAGCTCGAGGCGTCGGAACGATGGGCATGGGGCGCACGGGGCCAAAAACCGTGGTCCTAGCATCGAGAATGGCCCAATTTGACCACGCCGGCGGCTCGAAACGGGCTTGCCGGTTTGCCCCGTCGATCAGCCCGTCCCGAGCTTTCCGACGATATATCATAATGGCGAATCGGGCGGGCGGATCGAGAGTTAGGGCCTCGACACGCCAAGCCGGCCCGCTGGAACCTCCATTCCGGAAGGCGCAAATAGTTTCTTCCGCGGATATACTCCGGGTGCGATCATACCAGCGCTAATGCACCGGATCCCATCAGAACTCCGCAGTTAAGCGTGCTTGGGCGAGAGTAGTACTAGGATGGGTGACCTCCTGGGAAGTCCTCGTGTTGCACCCCCTTTTTGCTTTTCGCGTCAATTTGGGCCTCCCCTCCTTGGCCGGAGATCGCCTCCCCCTCTCGTTATTCTTTTTTTTTTTGTTACAGGGGCAACCACTGCAGCGCGATCCACTATATCGGACCCGCGGCGGCCGGCGTACGAGCTCGAGGCGTCGGAACGATGGGCATGGGGCGCACGGGGCCAAAAACCGTGGTCCTAGCATCGAGAATGGCCCAATTTGACCATACCGGCGGCTCGAAACGGGCTTGCCGGTTTGCCCCGTCGATCAGCCCGTCCCGAGCTTTCCGACGATATATCATAATGGCGAATCGGGCGGGCGGATCGAGAGTTAGGGCCTCGACACGCCAAGCCGGCCCGCTGGAACCTCCATTCCGGAAGGCGCAAATAGTTTCTTCCGCGGATATACTCCGGGTGCGATCATACCAGCGCTAATGCACCGGATCCCATCAGAACTCCGCAGTTAAGCGTGCTTGGGCGAGAGTAGTACTAGGATGGGTGACCTCCTGGGAAGTCCTCGTGTTGCACCCCCTTTTTGCTTTTCGCGTCAATTTGGGCCTCCCCTCCTTGGCCGGAGATCGCCTCCCCCTCTCGTTATTCTTTTTTTTTTTTGTTACAGGGGCAACCACTGCAGCGCGATCCACTATATCGGACCCGCGGCGGCCGGCGTACGAGCTCGAGGCGTCGGAACGATGGGCATGGGGCGCACGGGGCCAAAAACCGTGGTCCTAGCATCGAGAATGGCCCAATTTGACCACGCCGGCGGCTCGAAACGGGCTTGCCGGTTTGCCCCGTCGATCAGCCCGTCCCGAGCTTTCCGACGATATATCATAATGGCGAATCGGGCGGGCGGATCGAGAGTTAGGGCCTCGACACGCCAAGCCGGCCCGCTGGAACCTCCATTCCGGAAGGCGCAAATAGTTTCTTCCGCGGATATACTCCGGGTGCGATCATACCAGCGCTAATGCACCGGATCCCATCAGAACTCCGCAGTTAAGCGTGCTTGGGCGAGAGTAGTACTAGGATGGGTGACCTCCTGGGAAGTCCTCGTGTTGCACCCCTTTTTTGCTTTTCGTGTCAATTTGGGCCTCCCCTCCTTGGCCGGAGATCGCCTCCCCCTCTCGTTATTCTTTTTTTTTTTTGTTACAGGGGCAACCACTGCAGCGCGATCCACTATATCGGACCCGCGGCGGCCGGCGTACGAGCTCGAGGCGTCGGAACGATGGGCATGGGGCGCACGGGGCCAAAAACCGTGGTCCTAGCATCGAGAATGGCCCAATTTGACCACGCCGGCGGCTCGAAACGGGCTTGCCGGTTTGCCCCGTCGATCAGCCCGTCCCGAGCTTTCCGACGATATATCATAATGGCGAATCGGGCGGGCGGATCGAGAGTTAGGGCCTCGACACGCCAAGCCGGCCCGCTGGAACCTCCATTCCGGAAGGCGCAAATAGTTTCTTCCGCGGATATACTCCGGGTGCGATCATACCAGCGCTAATGCACCGGATCCCATCAGAACTCCGCAGTTAAGCGTGCTTGGGCGAGAGTAGTACTAGGATGGGTGACCTCCTGGGAAGTCCTCGTGTTGCACCCCCTTTTTGCTTTTCGCGTCAATTTGGGCCTCCCCTCCTTGGCCGGAGATCGCCTCCCCCTCTCGTTATTCTTTTTTTTTTTTGTAACAGGGGCAACCACTGCAGCGCGATCCACTATATCGGACCCGCGGCGGCCGGCGTACGAGCTCGAGGCGTCGGAACGATGGGCATGGGGCGCACGGGGCCAAAAACCGTGGTCCTAGCATCGAGAATGGCCCAATTTGACCACGCCGGCGGCTCGAAACGGGCTTGCCTGTTTGCCCCGTCGATCAGCCCGTCCCGAGCTTTCCGACGATATATCATAATGGCGAATCGGGCGGGCGGATCGAGAGTTAGGGCCTCGACACGCCAAGCCGGCCCGCTGGAACCTCCATTCCGGAAGGCGCAAATAGTTTCTTCCGCGGATATACTCCGGGTGCGATCATACCAGCGCTAATGCACCGGATCCCATCAGAACTCCGCAGTTAAGCGTGCTTGGGCGAGAGTAGTACTAGGATGGGTGACCTCCTGGGAAGTCCTCGTGTTGCACCCCCTTTTTGCTTTTCGCGTCAATTTGGGCCTCCCCTCCTTGGCCGGAGATCGCCTCCCCCTCTCGTTATTCTTTTTTTTTTTTGTTACAGGGGCAACCACTGCAGCGCGATCCACTATATCGGACCCGCGGCGGCCGGCGTACGAGCTCGAGGCGTCGGAACGATGGGCATGGGGCGCACGGGGCCAAAAACCGTGGTCCTAGCATCGAGAATGGCCCAATTTGACCACGCCGGCGGCTCGAAACGGGCTTGCCGGTTTGCCCCGTCGATCAGCCCGTCCCGAGCTTTCCGACGATATATCATAATGGCGAATCGGGCGGGCGGATCGAGAGTTAGGGCCTCGACACGCCAAGCCGGCCCGCTGGAACCTCCATTCCGGAAGGCGCAAATAATTTCTTCCGCGGATATACTCCGGGTGCGATCATACCAGCGCTAATGCACCGGATCCC
Organism: Persea americana; assembly: GCA_029852735.1. Taxonomy (NCBI): domain Eukaryota; kingdom Viridiplantae; phylum Streptophyta; class Magnoliopsida; order Laurales; family Lauraceae; genus Persea; species Persea americana. The sequence goes on along the minus strand of CM056810.1, from coordinate 44,408,574 downwards.
ATCAGAACTCCGCAGTTAAGCGTGCTTGGGCGAGAGTAGTACTAGGATGGGTGACCTCCTGGGAAGTCCTCGTGTTGCACCCCTTTTTTGCTTTTCGTGTCAATTTGGGCCTCCCCTCCTTGGCCGGAGATCGCCTCCCCCTCTCGTTATTCTTTTTTTTTTTTGTTACAGGGGCAACCACTGCAGCGCGATCCACTATATCGGACCCGCGGCGGCCGGCGTACGAGCTCGAGGCGTCGGAACGATGGGCATGGGGCGCACGGGGCCAAAAACCGTGGTCCTAGCATCGAGAATGGCCCAATTTGACCACGCCGGCGGCTCGAAACGGGCTTGCCGGTTTGCCCCGTCGATCAGCCCGTCCCGAGCTTTCCGACGATATATCATAATGGCGAATCGGGCGGGCGGATCGAGAGTTAGGGCCTCGACACGCCAAGCCGGCCCGCTGGAACCTCCATTCCGGAAGGCGCAAATAGTTTCTTCCGCGGATATACTCCGGGTGCGATCATACCAGCGCTAATGCACCGGATCCCATCAGAACTCCGCAGTTAAGCGTGCTTGGGCGAGAGTAGTACTAGGATGGGTGACCTCCTGGGAAGTCCTCGTGTTGCACCCCCTTTTTGCTTTTCGCGTCAATTTGGGCCTCCCCTCCTTGGCCGGAGATCGCCTCCCCCTCTCGTTATTCTTTTTTTTTTTGTTACAGGGGCAACCACTGCAGCGCGATCCACTATATCGGACCCGCGGCGGCCGGCGTACGAGCTCGAGGCGTCGGAACGATGGGCATGGGGCGCACGGGGCCAAAAACCGTGGTCCTAGCATCGAGAATGGCCCAATTTGACCATACCGGCGGCTCGAAACGGGCTTGCCGGTTTGCCCCGTCGATCAGCCCGTCCCGAGCTTTCCGACGATATATCATAATGGCGAATCGGGCGGGCGGATCGAGAGTTAGGGCCTCGACACGCCAAGCCGGCCCGCTGGAACCTCCATTCCGGAAGGCGCAAATAGTTTCTTCCGCGGATATACTCCGGGTGCGATCATACCAGCGCTAATGCACCGGATCCCATCAGAACTCCGCAGTTAAGCATGCTTGGGCGAGAGTAGTACTAGGAGGGGTGACCTCTTGGGAAGTCCTCGTGTTGCACCCCCTTTTTGCTTTTCGCGTCAATTTGGGCCTCCCCTCCTTGGCCGGAGATCGCCTCCCCCTCTCGTTATTCTTTTTTTTTTTTGTTACAGGGGCAACCACTACAGCGCGATCCACTATATCGGACCCGCGGCGGCCGGCGTACGAGCTCGAGGCGTCGGAACGATGGGCATGGGGCGCACGGGGCCAAAAACCGTGGTCCTAGCATCGAGAATGGCCCAATTTGACCACGCCGGCGGCTCGAAACGGGCTTGCCTGTTTGCCCCGTCGATCAGCCCGTCCCGAGCTTTCCGACGATATATCATAATGGCGAATCGGGCGGGCGGATCGAGAGTTAGGGCCTCGACACGCCAAGCCGGCCCGCTGGAACCTCCATTCCGGAAGGCGCAAATAGTTTCTTCCGCGGATATACTCCGGGTGCGATCATACCAGCGCTAATGCACCGGATCCCATCAGAACTCCGCAGTTAAGCGTGCTTGGGCGAGAGTAGTACTAGGATGGGTGACCTCCTGGGAAGTCCTCGTGTTGCACCGCCTTTTTGCTTTTCGCGTCAATTTGGGCCTCCCCTCCTTGGCCGGAGATCGCCTCCCCCTCTCGTTATTCTTTTTTTTTTTGTTACAGGGGCAACCACTGCAGCGCGATCCACTATATCGGACCCGCGGCGGCCGGCGTACGAGCTCGAGGCGTCGGAACGATGGGCATGGGGCGCACGGGGCCAAAAACCGTGGTCCTAGCATCGAGAATGGCCCAATTTGACCACGCCGGCGGCTCGAAACGGGCTTGCCGGTTTGCCCCGTCGATCAGCCCGTCCCGAGCTTTCCGACGATATATCATAATGGCGAATCGGGCGGGCGGATCGAGAGTTAGGGCCTCGACACGCCAAGCCGGCCCGCTGGAACCTCCATTCCGGAAGGCGCAAATAGTTTCTTCCGCGGATATACTCCGGGTGCGATCATACCAGCGCTAATGCACCGGATCCCATCAGAACTCCGCAGTTAAGCGTGCTTGGGCGAGAGTAGTACTAGGATGGGTGACCTCCTGGGAAGTCCTCGTGTTGCACCCCCTTTTTGCTTTTCGCGTCAATTTGGGCCTCCCCTCCTTGGCCGGAGATCGCCTCCCCCTCTCGTTATTCTTTTTTTTTTTTGTTACAGGGGCAACCACTGCAGCGCGATCCACTATATCGGACCCGCGGCGGCCGGCGTAGGAGCTCGAGGCGTCGGAACGATGGGCATGGGGCGCACGGGGCCAAAAACCGTGGTCCTAGCATCGAGAATGGCCCAATTTGACCACGCCGGCGGCTCGAAACGGGCTTGCCTGTTTGCCCCGTCGATCAGCCCGTCCCGAGCTTTCCGACGATATATCATAATGGCGAATCGGGCGGGCGGATCGAGAGTTAGGGCCTCGACACGCCAAGCCGGCCCGCTGGAACCTCCATTCCGGAAGGCGCAAATAGTTTCTTCCGCGGATATACTCCGGGTGCGATCATACCAGCGCTAATGCACCGGATCCCATCAGAACTCCGCAGTTAAGCGTGCTTGGGCGAGAGTAGTACTAGGATGGGTGACCTCCTGGGAAGTCCTCGTGTTGCACCCCCTTTTTGCTTTTCGCGTCAATTTGGGCCTCCCCTCCTTGGCCGGAGATCGCCTCCCCCTCTCGTTATTCTTTTTTTTTTTGTTACAGGGGCAACCACTGCAGCGCGATCCACTATATCGGACCCGCGGCGGCCGGCGTACGAGCTCGAGGCGTCGGAACGATGGGCATGGGGCGCACGGGGCCAAAAACCGTGGTCCTAGCATCGAGAATGGCCCAATTTGACCACGCCGGCGGCTCGAAACGGGCTTGCCGGTTTGCCCCGTCGATCAGCCCGTCCCGAGCTTTCCGACGATATATCATAATGGCGAATCGGGCGGGCGGATCGAGAGTTAGGGCCTCGACACGCCAAGCCGGCCCGCTGGAACCTCCATTCCGGAAGGCGCAAATAGTTTCTTCCGCGGATATACTCCGGGTGCGATCATACCAGCGCTAATGCACCGGATCCCATCAGAACTCCGCAGTTAAGCGTGCTTGGGCGAGAGTAGTACTAGGATGGGTGACCTCCTGGGAAGTCCTCGTGTTGCACCCCCTTTTTGCTTTTCGCGTCAATTTGGGCCTCCCCTCCTTGGCCGGAGATCGCCTCCCCCTCTCGTTATTCTTTTTTTTTTTTGTTACAGGGGCAACCACTGCAGCGCGATCCACTATATCGGACCCGCGGCGGCCGGCGTACGAGCTCGAGGCGTCGGAACGATGGGCATGGGGCGCACGGGGCCAAAAACCGTGGTCCTAGCATCGAGAATGGCCCAATTTGCCCACGCCGGCGGCTCGAAACGGGCTTGCCTGTTTGCCCCGTCGATCAGCCCGTCCCGAGCTTTCCGACGATATATCATAATGGCGAATCGGGCGGGCGGATCGAGAGTTAGGGCCTCGACACGCCAAGCCGGCCCGCTGGAACCTCCATTCCGGAAGGCGCAAATAGTTTCTTCCGCGGATATACTCTGGGTGCGATCATACCAGCGCTAATGCACCGGATCCCATCAGAACTCCGCAGTTAAGCGTGCTTGGGCGAGAGTAGTACTAGGATGGGTGACCTCCTGGGAAGTCCTCGTGTTGCACCCCCTTTTTGCTTTTCGCGTCAATTTGGGCCTCCCCTCCTTGGCCGGAGATCGCCTCCCCCTCTCGTTATTCTTTTTTTTTTTGTTACAGGGGCAACCACTGCAGCGCGATCCACTATATCGGACCCGCGGCGGCCGGCGTACGAGCTCGAGGCGTCGGAACGATGGGCATGGGGCGCACGGGGCCAAAAACCGTGGTCCTAGCATCGAGAATGGCCCAATTTGACCACACCGGCGGCTCGAAACGGGCTTGCCGGTTTGCCCCGTCGATCAGCCCGTCCCGAGCTTTCCGACGATATATCATAATGGCGAATCGGGCGGGCGGATCGAGAGTTAGGGCCTCGACACGCCAAGCCGGCCCGCTGGAACCTCCATTCCGGAAGGCGCAAATAGTTTCTTCCGCGGATATACTCCGGGTGCGATCATACCAGCGCTAATGCACCGGATCCCATCAGAACTCCGCAGTTAAGCGTGCTTGGGCGAGAGTAGTACTAGGATGGGTGACCTCCTGGGAAGTCCTCGTGTTGCACCCCCTTTTTGCTTTTCGCGTCAATTTGGGCCTCCCCTCCTTGGCCGGAGATCGCCTCCCCCTCTCGTTATTCTTTTTTTTTTTTTGTTACAGGGGCAACCACTGCAGCGCGATCCACTATATCGGACCCGCGGCGGCCGGCGTACGAGCTCGAGGCGTCGGAACGATGGGCATGGGGCGCACGGGGCCAAAAACCGTGGTCCTAGCATCGAGAATGGCCCAATTTGACCACGCCGGCGGCTCGAAACGGGCTTGCCGGTTTGCCCCGTCGATCAGCCCGTCCCGAGCTTTCCGACGATATATCATAATGGCGAATCGGGCGGGCGGATCGAGAGTTAGGGCCTCGACACGCCAAGCCGGCCCGCTGGAACCTCCATTCCGGAAGGCGCAAATAATTTCTTCCGCGGATATACTCCGGGTGCGATCATACCAGCGCTAATGCACCGGATCCCATCAGAACTCCGCAGTTAAGCGTGCTTGGGCGAGAGTAGTACTAGGATGGGTGACCTCCTGGGAAGTCCTCGTGTTGCACCCCCTTTTTGCTTTTCGCGTCAATTTGGGCCTCCCCTCCTTGGCCGGAGATCGCCTCCCCCTCTCGTTATTCTTTTTTTTTTTGTTACAGGGGCAACCACTACAGCGCGATCCACTATATCGGACCCGCGGCGGCCGGCGTACGAGCTCGAGGCGTCGGAACGATGGGCATGGGGCGCACGGGGCCAAAAACCGTGGTCCTAGCATCGAGAATGGCCCAATTTGACCACACCGGCGGCTCGAAACGGGCTTGCCGGTTTGCCCCGTCGATCAGCCCGTCCCGAGCTTTCCGACGATATATCATAATGGCGAATCGGGCGGGCGGATCGAGAGTTAGGGCCTCGACACGCCAAGCCGGCCCGCTGGAACCTCCATTCCGGAAGGCGCAAATAGTTTCTTCCGCGGATATACTCCGGGTGCGATCATACCAGCGCTAATGCACCGGATCCCATCAGAACTCCGCAGTTAAGCATGCTTGGGCGAGAGTAGTACTAGGAGGGGTGACCTCTTGGGAAGTCCTCGTGTTGCACCCCCTTTTTGCTTTTCGCGTCAATTTGGGCCTCCCCTCCTTGGCCGGAGATCGCCTCCCCCTCTCGTTATTCTTTTTTTTTTTTGTTACAGGGGCAACCACTGCAGCGCGATCCACTATATCGGACCCGCGGCGGCCGGCGTACGAGCTCGAGGCGTCGGAACGATGGGCATGGGGCGCACGGGGCCAAAAACCGTGGTCCTAGCATCGAGAATGGCCCAATTTGACCACGCCGGCGGCTCGAAACGGGCTTGCCGGTTTGCCCCGTCGATCAGCCCGTCCCGAGCTTTCCGACGATATATCATAATGGCGAATCGGGCGGGCGGATCGAGAGTTAGGGCCTCGACACGCCAAGCCGGCCCGCTGGAACCTCCATTCCGGAAGGCGCAAATAGTTTCTTCCGCGGATATACTCCGGGTGCGATCATACCAGCGCTAATGCACCGGATCCCATCAGAACTCCGCAGTTAAGCGTGCTTGGGCGAGAGTAGTACTAGGATGGGTGACCTCCTGGGAAGTCCTCGTGTTGCACCCCCTTTTTGCTTTTCGCGTCAATTTGGGCCTCCCCTCCTTGGCCGGAGATCGCCTCCCCCTCTCGTTATTCTTTTTTTTTTTTGTTACAGGGGCAACCACTGCAGCGCGATCCACTATATCGGACCCGCGGCGGCCGGCGTACGAGCTCGAGGCGTCGGAACGATGGGCATGGGGCGCACGGGGCCAAAAACCGTGGTCCTAGCATCGAGAATGGCCCAATTTGACCACGCCGGCGGCTCGAAACGGGCTTGCCGGTTTGCCCCGTCGATCAGCCCGTCCCGAGCTTTCCGACGATATATCATAATGGCGAATCGGGCGGGCGGATCGAGAGTTAGGGCCTCGACACGCCAAGCCGGCCCGCTGGAACCTCCATTCCGGAAGGCGCAAATAATTTCTTCCGCGGATATACTCCGGGTGCGATCATACCAGCGCTAATGCACCGGATCCCATCAGAACTCCGCAGTTAAGCGTGCTTGGGCGAGAGTAGTACTAGGATGGGTGACCTCCTGGGAAGTCCTCGTGTTGCACCCCCTTTTTGCTTTTCGCGTCAATTTGGGCCTCCCCTCCTTGGCCGGAGATCGCCTCCCCCTCTCGTTATTCTTTTTTTTTTTGTTACAGGGGCAACCACTACAGCGCGATCCACTATATCGGACCCGCGGCGGCCGGCGTACGAGCTCGAGGCGTCGGAACGATGGGCATGGGGCGCACGGGGCCAAAAACCGTGGTCCTAGCATCGAGAATGGCCCAATTTGACCACACCGGCGGCTCGAAACGGGCTTGCCGGTTTGCCCCGTCGATCAGCCCGTCCCGAGCTTTCCGACGATATATCATAATGGCGAATCGGGCGGGCGGATCGAGAGTTAGGGCCTCGACACGCCAAGCCGGCCCGCTGGAACCTCCATTCCGGAAGGCGCAAATAGTTTCTTCCGCGGATATACTCCGGGTGCGATCATACCAGCGCTAATGCACCGGATCCCATCAGAACTCCGCAGTTAAGAATGCTTGGGCGAGAGTAGTACTAGGAGGGGTGACCTCTTGGGAAGTCCTCGTGTTGCACCCCCTTTTTGCTTTTCGCGTCAATTTGGGCCTCCCCTCCTTGGCCGGAGATCGCCTCCCCCTCTCGTTATTCTTTTTTTTTTTTGTTACAGGGGCAACCACTGCAGCGCGATCCACTATATCGGACCCGCGGCGGCCGGCGTACGAGCTCGAGGCGTCGGAACGATGGGCATGGGGCGCACGGGGCCAAAAACCGTGGTCCTAGCATCGAGAATGGCCCAATTTGCCCACGCCGGCGGCTCGAAACGGGCTTGCCTGTTTGCCCCGTCGATCAGCCCGTCCCGTGCTTTCCGACGATATATCATAATGGCGAATCGGGCGGGCGGATCGAGAGTTAGGGCCTCGACACGCCAAGCCGGCCAGCTGGAACCTCCATTCCGGAAGGCGCAAATAGTTTCTTCCGCGGATATACTCTGGGTGCGATCATACCAGCGCTAATGCACCGGATCCCATCAGAACTCCGCAGTTAAGCGTGCTTGGGCGAGAGTAGTACTAGGATGGGTGACCTCCTGGGAAGTCCTCGTGTTGCACCCCCTTTTTGCTTTTCGCGTCAATTTGGGCCTCCCCTCCTTGGCCGGAGATCGCCTCCCCCTCTCGTTATTCTTTTTTTTTTTGTTACAGGGGCAACCACTGCAGCGCGATCCACTATATCGGACCCGCGGCGGCCGGCGTACGAGCTCGAGGCGTCGGAACGATGGGCATGGGGCGCACGGGGCCAAAAACCGTGGTCCTAGCATCGAGAATGGCCCAATTTGACCACACCGGCGGCTCGAAACGGGCTTGCCGGTTTGCCCCGTCGATCAGCCCGTCCCGAGCTTTCCGACGATATATCATAATGGCGAATCGGGCGGGCGGATCGAGAGTTAGGGCCTCGACACGCCAAGCCGGCCCGCTGGAACCTCCATTCCGGAAGGCGCAAATAGTTTCTTCCGCGGATATACTCCGGGTGCGATCATACCAGCGCTAATGCACCGGATCCCATCAGAACTCCGCAGTTAAGCGTGCTTGGGCGAGAGTAGTACTAGGATGGGTGACCTCCTGGGAAGTCCTCGTGTTGCACCCCCTTTTTGCTTTTCGCGTCAATTTGGGCCTCCCTTCCTTGGCCGGAGATCGCCTCCCCCTCTCGTTATTCTTTTTTTTTTTTTGTTACAGGGGCAACCACTGCAGCGCGATCCACTATATCGGACCCGCGGCGGCCGGCGTACGAGCTCGAGGCGTCGGAACGATGGGCATGGGGCGCACGGGGCCAAAAACCGTGGTCCTAGCATCGAGAATGGCCCAATTTGACCACGCCGGCGGCTCGAAACGGGCTTGCCGGTTTGCCCCGTCGATCAGCCCGTCCCGAGCTTTCCGACGATATATCATAATGGCGAATCGGGCGGGCGGATCGAGAGTTAGGGCCTCGACACGCCAAGCCGGCCCGCTGGAACCTCCATTCCGGAAGGCGCAAATAATTTCTTCCGCGGATATACTCCGGGTGCGATCATACCAGCGCTAATGCACCGGATCCCATCAGAACTCCGCAGTTAAGCGTGCTTGGGCGAGAGTAGTACTAGGATGGGTGACCTCCTGGGAAGTCCTCGTGTTGCACCCCCTTTTTGCTTTTCGCGTCAATTTGGGCCTCCCCTCCTTGGCCGGAGATCGCCTCCCCCTCTCGTTATTCTTTTTTTTTTTGTTACAGGGGCAACCACTACAGCGCGATCCACTATATCGGACCCGCGGCGGCCGGCGTACGAGCTCGAGGCGTCGGAACGATGGGCATGGGGCGCACGGGGCCAAAAACCGTGGTCCTAGCATCGAGAATGGCCCAATTTGACCACACCGGCGGCTCGAAACGGGCTTGCCGGTTTGCCCCGTCGATCAGCCCGTCCCGAGCTTTCCGACGATATATCATAATGGCGAATCGGGCGGGCGGATCGAGAGTTAGGGCCTCGACACGCCAAGCCGGCCCGCTGGAACCTCCATTCCGGAAGGCGCAAATAGTTTCTTCCGCGGATATACTCCGGGTGCGATCATACCAGCGCTAATGCACCGGATCCCATCAGAACTCCGCAGTTAAGCATGCTTGGGCGAGAGTAGTACTAGGAGGGGTGACCTCTTGGGAAGTCCTCGTGTTGCACCCCCTTTTTGCTTTTCGCGTCAATTTGGGCCTCCCCTCCTTGGCCGGAGATCGCCTCCCCCTCTCGTTATTCTTTTTTTTTTTTGTTACAGGGGCAACCACTGCAGCGCGATCCACTATATCGGACCCGCGGCGGCCGGCGTACGAGCTCGAGGCGTCGGAACGATGGGCATGGGGCGCACGGGGCCAAAAACCGTGGTCCTAGCATCGAGAATGGCCCAATTTGACCACGCCGGCGGCTCGAAACGGGCTTGCCGGTTTGCCCCGTCGATCAGCCCGTCCCGAGCTTTCCGACGATATATCATAATGGCGAATCGGGCGGGCGGATCGAGAGTTAGGGCCTCGACACGCCAAGCCGGCCCGCTGGAACCTCCATTCCGGAAGGCGCAAATAGTTTCTTCCGCGGATATACTCCGGGTGCGATCATACCAGCGCTAATGCACCGGATCCCATCAGAACTCCGCAGTTAAGCGTGCTTGGGCGAGAGTAGTACTAGGATGGGTGACCTCCTGGGAAGTCCTCGTGTTGCACCCCCTTTTTGCTTTTCGCGTCAATTTGGGCCTCCCCTCCTTGGCCGGAGATCGCCTCCCCCTCTCGTTATTCTTTTTTTTTTTTGTTACAGGGGCAACCACTGCAGCGCGATCCACTATATCGGACCCGCGGCGGCCGGCGTACGAGCTCGAGGCGTCGGAACGATGGGCATGGGGCGCACGGGGCCAAAAACCGTGGTCCTAGCATCGAGAATGGCCCAATTTGACCACGCCGGCGGCTCGAAACGGGCTTGCCGGTTTGCCCCGTCGATCAGCCCGTCCCGAGCTTTCCGACGATATATCATAATGGCGAATCGGGCGGGCGGATCGAGAGTTAGGGCCTCGACACGCCAAGCCGGCCCGCTGGAACCTCCATTCCGGAAGGCGCAAATAATTTCTTCCGCGGATATACTCCGGGTGCGATCATACCAGCGCTAATGCACCGGATCCCATCAGAACTCCGCAGTTAAGCGTGCTTGGGCGAGAGTAGTACTAGGATGGGTGACCTCCTGGGAAGTCCTCGTGTTGCACCCCCTTTTTGCTTTTCGCGTCAATTTGGGCCTCCCCTCCTTGGCCGGAGATCGCCTCCCCCTCTCGTTATTCTTTTTTTTTTTGTTACAGGGGCAACCACTACAGCGCGATCCACTATATCGGACCCGCGGCGGCCGGCGTACGAGCTCGAGGCGTCGGAACGATGGGCATGGGGCGCACGGGGCCAAAAACCGTGGTCCTAGCATCGAGAATGGCCCAATTTGACCACACCGGCGGCTCGAAACGGGCTTGCCGGTTTGCCCCGTCGATCAGCCCGTCCCGAGCTTTCCGACGATATATCATAATGGCGAATCGGGCGGGCGGATCGAGAGTTAGGGCCTCGACACGCCAAGCCGGCCCGCTGGAACCTCCATTCCGGAAGGCGCAAATAGTTTCTTCCGCGGATATACTCCGGGTGCGATCATACCAGCGCTAATGCACCGGATCCCATCAGAACTCCGCAGTTAAGCATGCTTGGGCGAGAGTAGTACTAGGAGGGGTGACCTCTTGGGAAGTCCTCGTGTTGCACCCCCTTTTTGCTTTTCGCGTCAATTTGGGCCTCCCCTCCTTGGCCGGAGATCGCCTCCCCCTCTCGTTATTCTTTTTTTTTTTTGTTACAGGGGCAACCACTGCAGCGCGATCCACTATATCGGACCCGCGGCGGCCGGCGTACGAGCTCGAGGCGTCGGAACGATGGGCATGGGGCGCACGGGGCCAAAAACCGTGGTCCTAGCATCGAGAATGGCCCAATTTGACCACGCCGGCGGCTCGAAACGGGCTTGCCTGTTTGCCCCGTCGATCAGCCCGTCCCGAGCTTTCCGACGATATATCATAATGGCGAATCGGGCGGGCGGATCGAGAGTTAGGGCCTCGACACGCCAAGCCGGCCCGCTGGAACCTCCATTCCGGAAGGCGCAAATAGTTTCTTCCGCGGATATACTCCGGGTGCGATCATACCAGCGCTAATGCACCGGATCCCATCAGAACTCCGCAGTTAAGCGTGCTTGGGCGAGAGTAGTACTAGGATGGGTGACCTCCTGGGAAGTCCTCGTGTTGCACCGCCTTTTTGCTTTTCGCGTCAATTTGGGCCTCCCCTCCTTGGCCGGAGATCGCCTCCCCCTCTCGTTATTCTTTTTTTTTTTGTTACAGGGGCAACCACTGCAGCGCGATCCACTATATCGGACCCGCGGCGGCCGGCGTACGAGCTCGAGGCGTCGGAACGATGGGCATGGGGCGCACGGGGCCAAAAACCGTGGTCCTAGCATCGAGAATGGCCCAATTTGACCACGCCGGCGGCTCGAAACGGGCTTGCCGGTTTGCCCCGTCGATCAGCCCGTCCCGAGCTTTCCGACGATATATCATAATGGCGAATCGGGCGGGCGGATCGAGAGTTAGGGCCTCGACACGCCAAGCCGGCCCGCTGGAACCTCCATTCCGGAAGGCGCAAATAGTTTCTTCCGCGGATATACTCCGGGTGCGATCATACCAGCGCTAATGCACCGGATCCCATCAGAACTCCGCAGTTAAGCGTGCTTGGGCGAGAGTAGTACTAGGATGGGTGACCTCCTGGGAAGTCCTCGTGTTGCACCCCCTTTTTGCTTTTCGCGTCAATTTGGGCCTCCCCTCCTTGGCCGGAGATCGCCTCCCCCTCTCGTTATTCTTTTTTTTTTTTGTTACAGGGGCAACCACTGCAGCGCGATCCACTATATCGGACCCGCGGCGGCCGGCGTAGGAGCTCGAGGCGTCGGAACGATGGGCATGGGGCGCACGGGGCCAAAAACCGTGGTCCTAGCATCGAGAATGGCCCAATTTGACCACGCCGGCGGCTCGAAACGGGCTTGCCTGTTTGCCCATCGATCAGCCCGTCCCGAGCTTTCCGACGATATATCATAATGGCGAATCGGGCGGGCGGATCGAGAGTTAGGGCCTCGACACGCCAAGCCGGCCCGCTGGAACCTCCATTCCGGAAGGCGCAAATAGTTTCTTCCGCGGATATACTCCGGGTGCGATCATACCAGCGCTAATGCACCGGATCCCATCAGAACTCCGCAGTTAAGCGTGCTTGGGCGAGAGTAGTACTAGGATGGGTGACCTCCTGGGAAGTCCTCGTGTTGCACCCCCTTTTTGCTTTTCGCGTCAATTTGGGCCTCCCCTCCTTGGCCGGAGATCGCCTCCCCCTCTCGTTATTCTTTTTTTTTTTGTTACAGGGGCAACCACTGCAGCGCGATCCACTATATCGGACCCGCGGCGGCCGGCGTACGAGCTCGAGGCGTCGGAACGATGGGCATGGGGCGCACGGGGCCAAAAACCGTGGTCCTAGCATCGAGAATGGCCCAATTTGACCACGCCGGCGGCTCGAAACGGGCTTGCCGGTTTGCCCCGTCGATCAGCCCGTCCCGAGCTTTCCGACGATATATCATAATGGCGAATCGGGCGGGCGGATCGAGAGTTAGGGCCTCGACACGCCAAGCCGGCCCGCTGGAACCTCCATTCCGGAAGGCGCAAATAGTTTCTTCCGCGGATATACTCCGGGTGCGATCATACCAGCGCTAATGCACCGGATCCCATCAGAACTCCGCAGTTAAGCGTGCTTGGGCGAGAGTAGTACTAGGATGGGTGACCTCCTGGGAAGTCCTCGTGTTGCACCCCCTTTTTGCTTTTCGCGTCAATTTGGGCCTCCCCTCCTTGGCCGGAGATCGCCTCCCCCTCTCGTTATTCTTTTTTTTTTTTGTTACAGGGGCAACCACTGCAGCGCGATCCACTATATCGGACCCGCGGCGGCCGGCGTAGGAGCTCGAGGCGTCGGAACGATGGGCATGGGGCGCACGGGGCCAAAAACCGTGGTCCTAGCATCGAGAATGGCCCAATTTGACCACGCCGGCGGCTCGAAACGGGCTTGCCTGTTTGCCCCGTCGATCAGCCCGTCCCGAGCTTTCCGACGATATATCATAATGGCGAATCGGGCGGGCGGATCGAGAGTTAGGGCCTCGACACGCCAAGCCGGCCCGCTGGAACCTCCATTCCGGAAGGCGCAAATAGTTTCTTCCGCGGATATACTCCGGGTGCGATCATACCAGCGCTAATGCACCGGATCCCATCAGAACTCCGCAGTTAAGCGTGCTTGGGCGAGAGTAGTACTAGGATGGGTGACCTCCTGGGAAGTCCTCGTGTTGCACCCCCTTTTTGCTTTTCGCGTCAATTTGGGCCTCCCCTCCTTGGCCGGAGATCGCCTCCCCCTCTCGTTATTCTTTTTTTTTTTGTTACAGGGGCAACCACTGCAGCGCGATCCACTATATCGGACCCGCGGCGGCCGGCGTACGAGCTCGAGGCGTCGGAACGATGGGCATGGGGCGCACGGGGCCAAAAACCGTGGTCCTAGCATCGAGAATGGCCCAATTTGACCACACCGGCGGCTCGAAACGGGCTTGCCGGTTTGCCCCGTCGATCAGCCCGTCCCGAGCTTTCCGACGATATATCATAATGGCGAATCGGGCGGGCGGATCGAGAGTTAGGGCCTCGACACGCCAAGCCGGCCCGCTGGAACCTCCATTCCGGAAGGCGCAAATAGTTTCTTCCGCGGATATACTCCGGGTGCGATCATACCAGCGCTAATGCACCGGATCCCATCAGAACTCCGCAGTTAAGCGTGCTTGGGCGAGAGTAGTACTAGGATGGGTGACCTCCTGGGAAGTCCTCGTGTTGCACCCCCTTTTTGCTTTTCGCGTCAATTTGGGCCTCCCCTCCTTGGCCGGAGATCGCCTCCCCCTCTCGTTATTCTTTTTTTTTTTTGTTACAGGGGCAACCACTGCAGCGCGATCCACTATATCGGACCCGCGGCGGCCGGCGTACGAGCTCGAGGCGTCGGAACGATGGGCATGGGGCGCACGGGGCCAAAAACCGTGGTCCTAGCATCGAGAATGGCCCAATTTGACCACGCCGGCGGCTCGAAACGGGCTTGCCGGTTTGCCCCGTCGATCAGCCCGTCCCGAGCTTTCCGACGATATATAATAATGGCGAATCGGGCGGGCGGATCGAGAGTTAGGGCCTCGACACGCCAAGCCGGCCCGCTGGAACCTCCATTCCGGAAGGCGCAAATAGTTTCTTCCGCGGATATACTCCGGGTGCGATCATACCAGCGCTAATGCACCGGATCCCATCAGAACTCCGCAGTTAAGCGTGCTTGGGCGAGAGTAGTACTAGGATGGGTGACCTCCTGGGAAGTCCTCGTGTTGCACCCCCTTTTTGCTTTTCGCGTCAATTTGGGCCTCCCCTCCTTGGCCGGAGATCGCCTCCCCCTCTCGTTATTCTTTTTTTTTTTGTTACAGGGGCAACCACTGCAGCGCGATCCACTATATCGGACCCGCGGCGGCCGGCGTACGAGCTCGAGGCGTCGGAACGATGGGCATGGGGCGCACGGGGCCAAAAACCGTGGTCCTAGCATCGAGAATGGCCCAATTTGACCACACCGGCGGCTCGAAACGGGCTTGCCGGTTTGCCCCGTCGATCAGCCCGTCCCGAGCTTTCCGACGATATATCATAATGGCGAATCGGGCGGGCGGATCGAGAGTTAGGGCCTCGACACGCCAAGCCGGCCCGCTGGAACCTCCATTCCGGAAGGCGCAAATAGTTTCTTCCGCGGATATACTCCGGGTGCGATCATACCAGCGCTAATGCACCGGATCCCATCAGAACTCCGCAGTTAAGCATGCTTGGGCGAGAGTAGTACTAGGAGGGGTGACCTCTTGGGAAGTCCTCGTGTTGCACCCCCTTTTTGCTTTTCGCGTCAATTTGGGCCTCCCCTCCTTGGCCGGAGATCGCCTCCCCCTCTCGTTATTCTTTTTTTTTTTTGTTACAGGGGCAACCACTGCAGCGCGATCCACTATATCGGACCCGCGGCGGCCGGCGTACGAGCTCGAGGCGTCGGAACGATGGGCATGGGGCGCACGGGGCCAAAAACCGTGGTCCTAGCATCGAGAATGGCCCAATTTGACCACGCCGGCGGCTCGAAACGGGCTTGCCGGTTTGCCCCGTCGATCAGCCCGTCCCGAGCTTTCCGACGATATATCATAATGGCGAATCGGGCGGGCGGATCGAGAGTTAGGGCCTCGACACGCCAAGCCGGCCCGCTGGAACCTCCATTCCGGAAGGCGCAAATAGTTTCTTCCGCGGATATACTCCGGGTGCGATCATACCAGCGCTAATGCACCGGATCCCATCAGAACTCCGCAGTTAAGCGTGCTTGGGCGAGAGTAGTACTAGGATGGGTGACCTCCTGGGAAGTCCTCGTGTTGCACCCCCTTTTTGCTTTTCGCGTCAATTTGGGCCTCCCCTCCTTGGCCGGAGATCGCCTCCCCCTCTCGTTATTCTTTTTTTTTTTGTTACAGGGGCAACCACTGCAGCGCGATCCACTATATCAGACCCGCGGCGGCCGGCGTACGAGCTCGAGGCGTCGGAACGATGGGCATGGGGCGCACGGGGCCAAAAACCATGGTCCTAGCATCGAGAATGGCCCAATTTGACCACACCGGCGGCTCGAAACGGGCTTGCCGGTTTGCCCCGTCGATCAGCCCGTCCCGAGCTTTCCGACGATATATCATAATGGCGAATCGGGCGGGCGGATCGAGAGTTAGGGCCTCGACACGCCAAGCCGGCCCGCTGGAACCTCCATTCCGGAAGGCGCAAATAGTTTCTTCCGCGGATATACTCCGGGTGCGATCATACCAGCGCTAATGCACCGGATCCCATCAGAACTCCGCAGTTAAGCGTGCTTGGGCGAGAGTAGTACTAGGATGGGTGACCTCCTGGGAAGTCCTCGTGTTGCACCCCCTTTTTGCTTTTCGCGTCAATTTGGGCCTCCCCTCCTTGGCCGGAGATCGCCTCCCCCTCTCGTTATTCTTTTTTTTTTTTGTTACAGGGGCAACCACTGCAGCGCGATCCACTATATCGGACCCGCGGCGGCCGGCGTACGAGCTCGAGGCGTCGGAACGATGGGCATGGGGCGCACGGGGCCAAAAACCGTGGTCCTAGCATCGAGAATGGCCCAATTTGACCACGCCGGCGGCTCGAAACGGGCTTGCCTGTTTGCCCCGTCGATCAGCCCGTCCCGAGCTTTCCGACGATATATCATAATGGCGAATCGGGCGGGCGGATCGAGAGTTAGGGCCTCGACACGCCAAGCCGGCCCGCTGGAACCTCCATTCCGGAAGGCGCAAATAGTTTCTTCCGCGGATATACTCCGGGTGCGATCATACCAGCGCTAATGCACCGGATCCCATCAGAACTCCGCAGTTAAGCGTGCTTGGGCGAGAGTAGTACTAGGATGGGTGACCTCCTGGCAAGTCCTCGTGTTGCACCCCTTTTTTGCTTTTCGTGTCAATTTGGGCCTCCCCTCCTTGGCCGGAGATCGCCTCCCCCTCTCGTTATTCTTTTTTTTTTTTGTTACAGGGGCAACCACTGCAGCGCGATCCACTATATCGGACCCGCGGCGGCCGGCGTACGAGCTCGAGGCGTCGGAACGATGGGCATGGGGCGCACGGGGCCAAAAACCGTGGTCCTAGCATCGAGAATGGCCCAATTTGACCACACCGGCGGCTCGAAACGGGCTTGCCGGTTTGCCCCGTCGATCAGCCCGTCCCGAGCTTTCCGACGATATATCATAATGGCGAATCGGGCGGGCGGATCGAGAGTTAGGGCCTCGACACGCCAAGCCGGCCCGCTGGAACCTCCATTCCGGAAGGCGCAAATAGTTTCTTCCGCGGATATACTCCGGGTGCGATCATACCAGCGCTAATGCACCGGATCCCATCAGAACTCCGCAGTTAAGCATGCTTGGGCGAGAGTAGTACTAGGAGGGGTGACCTCTTGGGAAGTCCTCGTGTTGCACCCCCTTTTTGCTTTTCGCGTCAATTTGGGCCTCCCCTCCTTGGCCGGAGATCGCCTCCCCCTCTCGTTATTCTTTTTTTTTTTTGTTACAGGGGCAACCACTGCAGCGCGATCCACTATATCGGACCCGCGGCGGCCGGCGTACGAGCTCGAGGCGTCGGAACGATGGGCATGGGGCGCACGGGGCCAAAAACCGTGGTCCTAGCATCGAGAATGGCCCAATTTGACCACGCCGGCGGCTCGAAACGGGCTTGCCTGTTTGCCCCGTCGATCAGCCCGTCCCGAGCTTTCCGACGATATATCATAATGGCGAATCGGGCGGGCGGATCGAGAGTTAGGGCCTCGACACGCCAAGCCGGCCCGCTGGAACCTCCATTCCGGAAGGCGCAAATAGTTTCTTCCGCGGATATACTCTGGGTGCGATCATACCAGCGCTAATGCACCGGATCCCATCAGAACTCCGCAGTTAAGCGTGCTTGGGCGAGAGTAGTACTAGGATGGGTGACCTCCTGGGAAGTCCTCGTGTTGCACCCCCTTTTTGCTTTTCGCGTCAATTTGGGCCTCCCCTCCTTGGCCGGAGATCGCCTCCCCCTCTCGTTATTCTTTTTTTTTTTGTTACAGGGGCAACCACTGCAGCGCGATCCACTATATCGGACCCGCGGCGGCCGGCGTACGAGCTCGAGGCGTCGGAACGATGGGCATGGGGCGCACGGGGCCAAAAACCGTGGTCCTAGCATCGAGAATGGCCCAATTTGACCACACCGGCGGCTCGAAACGGGCTTGCCGGTTTGCCCCGTCGATCAGCCCGTCCCGAGCTTTCCGACGATATATCATAATGGCGAATCGGGCGGGCGGATCGAGAGTTAGGGCCTCGACACGCCAAGCCGGCCCGCTGGAACCTCCATTCCGGAAGGCGCAAATAGTTTCTTCCGCGGATATACTCCGGGTGCGATCATACCAGCGCTAATGCACCGGATCCCATCAGAACTCCGCAGTTAAGCGTGCTTGGGCGAGAGTAGTACTAGGATGGGTGACCTCCTGGGAAGTCCTCGTGTTGCACCCCCTTTTTGCTTTTCGCGTCAATTTGGGCCTCCCCTCCTTGGCCGGAGATCGCCTCCCCCTCTCGTTATTCTTTTTTTTTTTTGTTACAGGGGCAACCACTGCAGCGCGATCCACTATATCGGACCCGCGGCGGCCGGCGTACGAGCTCGAGGCGTCGGAACGATGGGCATGGGGCGCACGGGGCCAAAAACCGTGGTCCTAGCATCGAGAATGGCCCAATTTGACCACGCCGGCGGCTCGAAACGGGCTTGCCTGTTTGCCCCGTCGATCAGCCCGTCCCGAGCTTTCCGACGATATATCATAATGGCGAATCGGGCGGGCGGATCGAGAGTTAGGGCCTCGACACGCCAAGCCGGCCCGCTGGAACCTCCATTCCGGAAGGCGCAAATAGTTTCTTCCGCGGATATACTCCGGGTGCGATCATACCAGCGCTAATGCACCGGATCCCATCAGAACTCCGCAGTTAAGCGTGCTTGGGCGAGAGTAGTACTAGGATGGGTGACCTCCTGGGAAGTCCTCGTGTTGCACCCCTTTTTTGCTTTTCGTGTCAATTTGGGCCTCCCCTCCTTGGCCGGAGATCGCCTCCCCCTCTCGTTATTCTTTTTTTTTTTTTGTTACAGGGGCAACCACTACAGCGCGATCCACTATATCGGACCCGCGGCGGCCGGCGTACGAGCTCGAGGCGTCGGAACGATGGGCATGGGGCGCACGGGGCCAAAAACCGTGGTCCTAGCATCGAGAATTGCCCAATTTGACCACACCGGCGGCTCGAAACGGGCTTGCCGGTTTGCCCCGTCGATCAGCCCGTCCCGAGCTTTCCGACGATATATCATAATGGCGAATCGGGCGGGCGGATCGTGAGTTAGGGCCTCGACACGCCAAGCCGGCCCGCTGGAACCTCCATTCCGGAAGGCGCAAATAGTTTCTTCCGCGGATATACTCCGGGTGCGATCATACCAGCGCTAATGCACCGGATCCCATCAGAACTCCGCAGTTAAGCATGCTTGGGCGAGAGTAGTACTAGGAGGGGTGACCTCCTGGGAAGTCCTCGTGTTGCACCCCCTTTTTGCTTTTCGCGTCAATTTGGGCCTCCCCTCCTTGGCCGGAGATCGCCTCCCCCTCTCGTTATTCTTTTTTTTTTTGTTACAGGGGCAACCACTGCAGCGCGATCCACTATATCGGACCCGCGGCGGCCGGCGTACGAGCTCGAGGCGTCGGAACGATGGGCATGGGGCGCACGGGGCCAAAAACCGTGGTCCTAGCATCGAGAATGGCCCAATTTGACCACGCCGGCGGCTCGAAACGGGCTTGCCGATTTGCCTCGTCGATCAGCCCGTCCCGAGCTTTCCGACGATATATCATAATGGCGAATCGGGCGGGCGGATCGAGAGTTAGGGCCTCGACACGCCAAGCCGGCCCGCTGGAACCTCCATTCCGGAAGGCGCAAATAGTTTCTTCCGCGGATATACTCCGGGTGCGATCATACCAGCGCTAATGCACCGGATCCCATCAGAACTCCGCAGTTAAGCGTGCTTGGGCGAGAGTAGTACTAGGATGGGTGACCTCCTGGGAAGTCCTCGTGTTGCACCCCCTTTTTGCTTTTCGCGTCAATTTGGGCCTCCCCTCCTTGGCCGGAGATCGCCTCCCCCTCTCGTTATTCTTTTTTTTTTTGTTACAGGGGCAACCACTGCAGCGCGATCCACTATATCGGACCCGCGGCGGCCGGCGTACGAGCTCGAGGCGTCGGAACGATGGGCATGGGGCGCACGGGGCCAAAAACCGTGGTCCTAGCATCGAGAATGGCCCAATTTGACCACACCGGCGGCTCGAAACGGGCTTGCCGGTTTGCCCCGTCGATCAGCCCGTCCCGAGCTTTCCGACGATATATCATAATGGCGAATCGGGCGGGCGGATCGAGAGTTAGGGCCTCGACACGCCAAGCCGGCCCGCTGGAACCTCCATTCCGGAAGGCGCAAATAGTTTCTTCCGCGGATATACTCCGGGTGCGATCATACCAGCGCTAATGCACCGGATCCCATCAGAACTCCGCAGTTAAGCGTGCTTGGGCGAGAGTAGTACTAGGATGGGTGACCTCCTGGGAAGTCCTCGTGTTGCACCCCCTTTTTGCTTTTCGCGTCAATTTGGGCCTCCCCTCCTTGGCCGGAGATCGCCTCCCCCTCTCGTTATTCTTTTTTTTTTTTGTTACAGGGGCAACCACTGCAGCGCGATCCACTATATCGGACCCGCGGCGGCCGGCGTACGAGCTCGAGGCGTCGGAACGATGGGCATGGGGCGCACGGGGCCAAAAACCGTGGTCCTAGCATCGAGAATGGCCCAATTTGACCACGCCGGCGGCTCGAAACGGGCTTGCCTGTTTGCCCCGTCGATCAGCCCGTCCCGAGCTTTCCGACGATATATCATAATGGCGAATCGGGCGGGCGGATCGAGAGTTAGGGCCTCGACACGCCAAGCCGGCCCGCTGGAACCTCCATTCCGGAAGGCGCAAATAGTTTCTTCCGCGGATATACTCCGGGTGCGATCATACCAGCGCTAATGCACCGGATCCCATCAGAACTCCGCAGTTAAGCGTGCTTGGGCGAGAGTAGTACTAGGATGGGTGACCTCCTGGGAAGTCCTCGTGTTGCACCCCTTTTTTGCTTTTCGTGTCAATTTGGGCCTCCCCTCCTTGGCCGGAGATCGCCTCCCCCTCTCGTTATTCTTTTTTTTTTTTGTTACAGGGGCAACCACTGCAGCGCGATCCACTATATCGGACCCGCGGCGGCCGGCGTACGAGCTCGAGGCGTCGGAACGATGGGCAAGGGGCGCACGGGGCCAAAAACCGTGGTCCTAGCATCGAGAATGGCCCAATTTGACCACGCCGGCGGCTCGAAACGGGCTTGCCGGTTTGCCCCGTCGATCAGCCCGTCCCGAGCTTTCCGACGATATATCATAATGGCGAATCGGGCGGGCGGATCGAGAGTTAGGGCCTCGACACGCCAAGCCGGCCCGCTGGAACCTCCATTCCGGAAGGCGCAAATAGTTTCTTCCGCGGATATACTCCGGGTGCGATCATACCAGCGCTAATGCACCGGATCCCATCAGAACTCCGCAGTTAAGCGTGCTTGGGCGAGAGTAGTACTAGGATGGGTGACCTCCTGGGAAGTCCTCGTGTTGCACCCCCTTTTTGCTTTTCGCGTCAATTTGGGCCTCCCCTCCTTGGCCGGAGATCGCCTCCCCCTCTCGTTATTCTTTTTTTTTTTGTTACAGGGGCAACCACTGCAGCGCGATCCACTATATCGGACCCGCGG
Organism: Persea americana; assembly: GCA_029852735.1. Lineage (NCBI taxonomy): Eukaryota > Viridiplantae > Streptophyta > Magnoliopsida > Laurales > Lauraceae > Persea > Persea americana. The sequence continues at coordinate 44,387,178 of CM056810.1, read as the reverse complement.
CGGCCGGCGTACGAGCTCGAGGCGTCGGAACGATGGGCATGGGGCGCACGGGGCCAAAAACCGTGGTCCTAGCATCGAGAATGGCCCAATTTGACCACACCGGCGGCTCGAAACGGGCTTGCCGGTTTGCCCCGTCGATCAGCCCGTCCCGAGCTTTCCGACGATATATCATAATGGCGAATCGGGCGGGCGGATCGAGAGTTAGGGCCTCGACACGCCAAGCCGGCCCGCTGGAACCTCCATTCCGGAAGGCGCAAATAGTTTCTTCCGCGGATATACTCCGGGTGCGATCATACCAGCGCTAATGCACCGGATCCCATCAGAACTCCGCAGTTAAGCATGCTTGGGCGAGAGTAGTACTAGGAGGGGTGACCTCCTGGGAAGTCCTCGTGTTGCACCCCCTTTTTGCTTTTCGCGTCAATTTGGGCCTCCCCTCCTTGGCCGGAGATCGCCTCCCCCTCTCTTTATTCTTTTTTTTTTTTGTTACAGGGGCAACCACTGCAGCGCGATCCACTATATCGGACCCGCGGCGGCCGGCGTACGAGCTCGAGGCGTCGGAACGATGGGCATGGGGCGCACGGGGCCAAAAACCGTGGTCCTAGCATCGAGAATGGCCCAATTTGACCACGCCGGCGGCTCGAAACGGGCTTGCCTGTTTGCCTCGTCGATCAGCCCGTCCCGAGCTTTCCGACGATATATCATAATGGCGAATCGGGCGGGCGGATCGAGAGTTAGGGCCTCGACACGCCAAGCCGGCCCGCTGGAACCTCCATTCCGGAAGGCGCAAATAGTTTCTTCCGCGGATATACTCCGGGTGCGATCATACCAGCGCTAATGCACCGGATCAAATCAGAACTCCGCAGTTAAGCGTGCTTGGGCGAGAGTAGTACTAGGATGGGTGACCTCCTGGGAAGTCCTCGTGTTGCACCCCCTTTTTGCTTTTCGCGTCAATTTGGGCCTCCCCTCCTTGGCCGGAGATCGCCTCCCCCTCTCGTTATTCTTTTTTTTTTTGTTACAGGGGCAACCACTGCAGCGCGATCCACTATATCGGACCCGCGGCGGCCGGCGTACGAGCTCGAGGCGTCGGAACGATGGGCATGGGGCGCACGGGGCCAAAAACCGTGGTCCTAGCATCGAGAATGGCCTAATTTGACCACACCGGCGGCTCGAAACGGGCTTGCCGGTTTGCCCCGTCGATCAGCCCGTCCCGAGCTTTCCGACGATATATCATAATGGCGAATCGGGCGGGCGGATCGAGAGTTAGGGCCTCGACACGCCAAGCCGGCCCGCTGGAACCTCCATTCCGGAAGGCGCAAATAGTTTCTTCCGCGGATATACTCCGGGTGCGATCATACCAGCGCTAATGCACCGGATCCCATCAGAACTCCGCAGTTAAGCATGCTTGGGCGAGAGTAGTACTAGGAGGGGTGACCTCTTGGGAAGTCCTCGTGTTGCACCCCCTTTTTGCTTTTCGCGTCAATTTGGGCCTCCCCTCCTTGGCCGGAGATCGCCTCCCCCTCTCGTTATTCTTTTTTTTTTTTGTTACAGGGGCAACCACTGCAGCGCGATCCACTATATCGGACCCGCGGCGGCCGGCGTACGAGCTCGAGGCGTCGGAACGATGGGCATGGGGCGCACGGGGCCAAAAACCGTGGTCCTAGCATCGAGAATGGCCCAATTTGACCACGCCGGCGGCTCGAAACGGGCTTGCCTGTTTGCCCCGTCGATCAGCCCGTCCCGAGCTTTCCGACGATATATCATAATGGCGAATCGGGCGGGCGGATCGAGAGTTAGGGCCTCGACACGCCAAGCCGGCCCGCTGGAACCTCCATTCCGGAAGGCGCAAATAGTTTCTTCCGCGGATATACTCCGGGTGCGATCATACCAGCGCTAATGCACCGGATCCCATCAGAACTCCGCAGTTAAGCGTGCTTGGGCGAGAGTAGTACTAGGATGGGTGACCTCCTGGGAAGTCCTCGTGTTGCACCCCCTTTTTGCTTTTCGCGTCAATTTGGGCCTCCCCTCCTTGGCCGGAGATCGCCTCCCCCTCTCGTTATTCTTTTTTTTTTTGTTACAGGGGCAACCACTGCAGCGCGATCCACTATATCGGACCCGCGGCGGCCGGCGTACGAGCTCGAGGCGTCGGAACGATGGGCATGGGGCGCACGGGGCCAAAAACCGTGGTCCTAGCATCGAGAATGGCCCAATTTGACCACACCGGCGGCTCGAAACGGGCTTGCCGGTTTGCCCCGTCGATCAGCCCGTCCCGAGCTTTCCGACGATATATCATAATGGCGAATCGGGCGGGCGGATCGAGAGTTAGGGCCTCGACACGCCAAGCCGGCCCGCTGGAACCTCCATTCCGGAAGGCGCAAATAGTTTCTTCCGCGGATATACTCCGGGTGCGATCATACCAGCGCTAATGCACCGGATCCCATCAGAACTCCGCAGTTAAGCGTGCTTGGGCGAGAGTAGTACTAGGATGGGTGACCTCCTGGGAAGTCCTCGTGTTGCACCCCCTTTTTGCTTTTCGCGTCAATTTGGGCCTCCCCTCCTTGGCCGGAGATCGCCTCCCCCTCTCGTTATTCTTTTTTTTTTTTGTTACAGGGGCAACCACTGCAGCGCGATCCACTATATCGGACCCGCGGCGGCCGGCGTACGAGCTCGAGGCGTCGGAACGATGGGCATGGGGCGCACGGGGCCAAAAACCGTGGTCCTAGCATCGAGAATGGCCCAATTTGACCACGCCGGCGGCTCTAAACGGGCTTGCCTGTTTGCCCCGTCGATCAGCCCGTCCCGAGCTTTCCGACGATATATCATAATGGCGAATCGGGCGGGCGGATCGAGAGTTAGGGCCTCGACACGCCAAGCCGGCCCGCTGGAACCTCCATTCCGGAAGGCGCAAATAGTTTCTTCCGCGGATATACTCCGGGTGCGATCATACCAGCGCTAATGCATCGGATCCCATCAGAACTCCGCAGTTAAGCGTGCTTGGGCGAGAGTAGTACTAGGATGGGTGACCTCCTGGGAAGTCCTCGTGTTGCACCCCTTTTTTGCTTTTCGTGTCAATTTGGGCCTCCCCTCCTTGGCCGGAGATCGCCTCCCCCTCTCGTTATTCTTTTTTTTTTTTGTTACAGGGGCAACCACTGCAGCGCGATCCACTATATCGGACCCGCGGCGGCCGGCGTACGAGCTCGAGGCGTCGGAACGATGGGCAAGGGGCGCACGGGGCCAAAAACCGTGGTCCTAGCATCGAGAATGGCCCAATTTGACCACGCCGGCGGCTCGAAACGGGCTTGCCGGTTTGCCCCGTCGATCAGCCCGTCCCGAGCTTTCCGACGATATATCATAATGGCGAATCGGGCGGGCGGATCGAGAGTTAGGGCCTCGACACGCCAAGCCGGCCCGCTGGAACCTCCATTCCGGAAGGCGCAAATAGTTTCTTCCGCGGATATACTCCGGGTGCGATCATACCAGCGCTAATGCACCGGATCCCATCAGAACTCCGCAGTTAAGCGTGCTTGGGCGAGAGTAGTACTAGGATGGGTGACCTCCTGGGAAGTCCTCGTGTTGCACCCCCTTTTTGCTTTTCGCGTCAATTTGGGCCTCCCCTCCTTGGCCGGAGATCGCCTCCCCCTCTCGTTATTCTTTTTTTTTTTGTTACAGGGGCAACCACTGCAGCGCGATCCACTATATCGGACCCGCGGCGGCCGGCGTACGAGCTCGAGGCGTCGGAACGATGGGCATGGGGCGCACGGGGCCAAAAACCGTGGTCCTAGCATCGAGAATGGCCCAATTTGACCACACCGGCGGCTCGAAACGGGCTTGCCGGTTTGCCCCGTCGATCAGCCCGTCCCGAGCTTTCCGACGATATATCATAATGGCGAATCGGGCGGGCGGATCGAGAGTTAGGGCCTCGACACGCCAAGCCGGCCCGCTGGAACCTCCATTCCGGAAGGCGCAAATAGTTTCTTCCGCGGATATACTCCGGGTGCGATCATACCAGCGCTAATGCACCGGATCCCATCAGAACTCCGCAGTTAAGCATGCTTGGGCGAGAGTAGTACTAGGAGGGGTGACCTCCTGGGAAGTCCTCGTGTTGCACCCCCTTTTTGCTTTTCGCGTCAATTTGGGCCTCCCCTCCTTGGCCGGAGATCGCCTCCCCCTCTCTTTATTCTTTTTTTTTTTTGTTACAGGGGCAACCACTGCAGCGCGATCCACTATATCGGACCCGCGGCGGCCGGCGTACGAGCTCGAGGCGTCGGAACGATGGGCATGGGGCGCACGGGGCCAAAAACCGTGGTCCTAGCATCGAGAATGGCCCAATTTGACCACGCCGGCGGCTCGAAACGGGCTTGCCTGTTTGCCTCGTCGATCAGCCCGTCCCGAGCTTTCCGACGATATATCATAATGGCGAATCGGGCGGGCGGATCGAGAGTTAGGGCCTCGACACGCCAAGCCGGCCCGCTGGAACCTCCATTCCGGAAGGCGCAAATAGTTTCTTCCGCGGATATACTCCGGGTGCGATCATACCAGCGCTAATGCACCGGATCCCATCAGAACTCCGCAGTTAAGCGTGCTTGGGCGAGAGTAGTACTAGGATGGGTGACCTCCTGGGAAGTCCTCGTGTTGCACCCCCTTTTTGCTTTTCGCGTCAATTTGGGCCTCCCCTCCTTGGCCGGAGATCGCCTCCCCCTCTCGTTATTCTTTTTTTTTTTGTTACAGGGGCAACCACTGCAGCGCGATCCACTATATCGGACCCGCGGCGGCCGGCGTACGAGCTCGAGGCGTCGGAACGATGGGCATGGGGCGCACGGGGCCAAAAACCGTGGTCCTAGCATCGAGAATGGCCCAATTAGACCACACCGGCGGCTCGAAACGGGCTTGCCGGTTTGCCCCGTCGATCAGCCCGTCCCGAGCTTTCCGACGATATATCATAATGGCGAATCGGGCGGGCGGATCGAGAGTTAGGGCCTCGACACGCCAAGCCGGCCCGCTGGAACCTCCATTCCGGAAGGCGCAAATAGTTTCTTCCGCGGATATACTCCGGGTGCGATCATACCAGCGCTAATGCACCGGATCCCATCAGAACTCCGCAGTTAAGCATGCTTGGGCGAGAGTAGTACTAGGAGGGGTGACCTCTTGGGAAGTCCTCGTGTTGCACCCCCTTTTTGCTTTTCGCGTCAATTTGGGCCTCCCCTCCTTGGCCGGAGATCGCCTCCCCCTCTCGTTATTCTTTTTTTTTTTTGTTACAGGGGCAACCACTGCAGCGCGATCCACTATATCGGACCCGCGGCGGCCGGCGTACGAGCTCGAGGCGTCGGAACGATGGGCATGGGGCGCACGGGGCCAAAAACCGTGGTCCTAGCATCGAGAATGGCCCAATTTGACCACGCCGGCGGCTCGAAACGGGCTTGCCGGTTTGCCCCGTCGATCAGCCCGTCCCGAGCTTTCCGACGATATATCATAATGGCGAATCGGGCGGGCGGATCGAGAGTTAGGGCCTCGACACGCCAAGCCGGCCCGCTGGAACCTCCATTCCGGAAGGCGCAAATAGTTTCTTCCGCGGATATACTCCGGGTGCGATCATACCAGCGCTAATGCACCGGATCCCATCAGAACTCCGCAGTTAAGCGTGCTTGGGCGAGAGTAGTACTAGGATGGGTGACCTCCTGGGAAGTCCTCGTGTTGCACCCCCTTTTTGCTTTTCGCGTCAATTTGGGCCTCCCCTCCTTGGCCGGAGATCGCCTCCCCCTCTCGTTATTCTTTTTTTTTTTGTTACAGGGGTAACCACTGCAGCGCGATCCACTATATCGGACCCGCGGCGGCCGGCGTACGAGCTCGAGGCGTCGGAACGATGGGCATGGGGCGCACGGGGCCAAAAACCGTGGTCCTAGCATCGAGAATGGCCCAATTTGACCACACCGGCGGCTCGAAACGGGCTTGCCGGTTTGCCCCGTCGATCAGCCCGTCCCGAGCTTTCCGACGATATATCATAATGGCGAATCGGGCGGGCGGATCGAGAGTTAGGGCCTCGACACGCCAAGCCGGCCCGCTGGAACCTCCATTCCGGAAGGCGCAAATAGTTTCTTCCGCGGATATACTCCGGGTGCGATCATACCAGCGCTAATGCACCGGATCCCATCAGAACTCCGCAGTTAAGCGTGCTTGGGCGAGAGTAGTACTAGGATGGGTGACCTCCTGGGAAGTCCTCGTGTTGCACCCCCTTTTTGCTTTTCGCGTCAATTTGGGCCTCCCCTCCTTGGCCGGAGATCGCCTCCCCCTCTCGTTATTCTTTTTTTTTTTTGTTACAGGGGCAACCACTGCAGCGCGATCCACTATATCGGACCCGCGGCGGCCGGCGTACGAGCTCGAGGCGTCGGAACGATGGGCATGGGGCGCACGGGGCCAAAAACCGTGGTCCTAGCATCGAGAATGGCCCAATTTGACCACGCCGGCGGCTCGAAACGGGCTTGCCGGTTTGCCCCGTCGATCAGCCCGTCCCGAGCTTTCCGACGATATATCATAATGGCGAATCGGGCGGGCGGATCGAGAGTTAGGGCCTCGACACGCCAAGCCGGCCCGCTGGAACCTCCATTCCGGAAGGCGCAAATAGTTTCTTCCGCGGATATACTCCGGGTGCGATCATACCAGCGCTAATGCACCGGATCCCATCAGAACTCCGCAGTTAAGCGTGCTTGGGCGAGAGTAGTACTAGGATGGGTGACCTCCTGGGAAGTCCTCGTGTTGCACCCCTTTTTTGCTTTTCGTGTCAATTTGGGCCTCCCCTCCTTGGCCGGAGATCGCCTCCCCCTCTCGTTATTCTTTTTTTTTTTTGTTACAGGGGCAACCACTGCAGCGCGATCCACTATATCGGACCCGCGGCGGCCGGCGTACGAGCTCGAGGCGTCGGAACGATGGGCAAGGGGCGCACGGGGCCAAAAACCGTGGTCCTAGCATCGAGAATGGCCCAATTTGACCACGCCGGCGGCTCGAAACGGGCTTGCCGGTTTGCCCCGTCGATCAGCCCGTCCCGAGCTTTCCGACGATATATCATAATGGCGAATCGGGCGGGCGGATCGAGAGTTAGGGCCTCGACACGCCAAGCCGGCCCGCTGGAACCTCCATTCCGGAAGGCGCAAATAGTTTCTTCCGCGGATATACTCCGGGTGCGATCATACCAGCGCTAATGCACCGGATCCCATCAGAACTCCGCAGTTAAGCGTGCTTGGGCGAGAGTAGTACTAGGATGGGTGACCTCCTGGGAAGTCCTCGTGTTGCACCCCCTTTTTGCTTTTCGCGTCAATTTGGGCCTCCCCTCCTTGGCCGGAGATCGCCTCCCCCTCTCGTTATTCTTTTTTTTTTTTGTTACAGGGGCAACCACTGCAGCGCGATCCACTATATCGGACCCGCGGCGGCCGGCGTACGAGCTCGAGGCGTCGGAACGATGGGCATGGGGCGCACGGGGCCAAAAACCGTGGTCCTAGCATCGAGAATGGCCCAATTTGACCACGCCGGCGGCTCGAAACGGGCTTGCCGGTTTGCCCCGTCGATCAGCCCGTCCCGAGCTTTCCGACGATATATCATAATGGCGAATCGGGCGGGCGGATCGAGAGTTAGGGCCTCGACACGCCAAGCCGGCCCGCTGGAACCTCCATTCCGGAAGGCGCAAATAGTTTCTTCCGCGGATATACTCCGGGTGCGATCATACCAGCGCTAATGCACCGGATCCCATCAGAACTCCGCAGTTAAGCGTGCTTGGGCGAGAGTAGTACTAGGATGGGTGACCTCCTGGGAAGTCCTCGTGTTGCACCCCCTTTTTGCTTTTCGCGTCAATTTGGGCCTCCCCTCCTTGGCCGGAGATCGCCTCCCCCTCTCGTTATTCTTTTTTTTTTTTGTTACAGGGGCAACCACTGCAGCGCGATCCACTATATCGGACCCGCGGCGGCCGGCGTACGAGCTCGAGGCGTCGGAACGATGGGCATGGGGCGCACGGGGCCAAAAACCGTGGTCCTAGCATCGAGAATGGCCCAATTTGACCACGCCGGCGGCTCGAAACGGGCTTGCCTGTTTTCCCCGTCGATCAGCCCGTCCCGAGCTTTCCGACGATATATCATAATGGCGAATCGGGCGGGCGGATCGAGAGTTAGGGCCTCGACACTCCAAGCCGGCCCGCTGGAACCTCCATTCCGGAAGGCGCAAATAGTTTCTTCCGCGGATATACTCCGGGTGCGATCATACCAGCGCTAATGCACCGGATCCCATCAGAACTCCGCAGTTAAGCGTGCTTGGGCGAGAGTAGTACTAGGATGGGTGACCTCCTGGGAAGTCCTCGTGTTGCACCCCTTTTTTGCTTTTCGTGTCAATTTGGGCCTCCCCTCCTTGGCCGGAGATCGCCTCCCCCTCTCGTTATTCTTTTTTTTTTTTTGTTACAGGGGCAACCACTGCAGCGCGATCCACTATATCGGACCCGCGGCGGCCGGCGTACGAGCTCGAGGCGTCGGAACGATGGGCATGGGGCGCACGGGGCCAAAAACCGTGGTCCTAGCATCGAGAATGGCCCAATTTGACCACGCCGGCGGCTCGAAACGGGCTTGCCGGTTTGCCCCGTCGATCAGCCCGTCCCGAGCTTTCCGACGATATATGATAATGGCGAATCGGGCGGGCGGATCGAGAGTTAGGGCCTCGACACTCCAAGCCGGCCCGCTGGAACCTCCATTCCGGAAGGCGCAAATAGTTTCTTCCGCGGATATACTTCGGGTGCGATCATACCAGCGCTAATGCACCGGATCCCATCAGAACTCCGCAGTTAAGCGTGCTTGGGCGAGAGTAGTACTAGGATGGTTGACCTCCTGGGAAGTCCTCGTGTTGCACCCCCTTTTTGCTTTTCGCGTCAATTTGGGCCTCCCCTCCTTGGCCGGAGATCGCCTCCCCCTCTCGTTATTCTTTTTTTTTTTGTTACAGGGGCAACCACTGCAGCGCGATCCACTATATCGGACCCGCGGCGGCCGGCGTACGAGCTCGAGGCGTCGGAACGATGGGCATGGGGCGCACGGGGCCAAAAACCGTGGTCCTAGCATCGAGAATGGCCCAATTTGACTACGCCGGCGGCTCGAAACGGGCTTGCCGGTTTGCCCCGTCGATCAGCCCGTCCCGAGCTTTCCGATGATATATCATAATGGCGAATCGGGCGGGCGGATCGAGAGTTAGGGCCTCGACACTCCAAGCCGGCCCGCTGGAACCTCCATTCCGGAAGGCGCAAATAGTTTCTACCGCGGATATACTCCGGGTGCGATCATACCAGCGCTAATGCACCGGATCCCATCAGAAGTCCGCAGTTAAGCGTGCTTGGGCGAGAGTAGTACTAGGATGGGTGACCTCCTGGGAAGTCCTCGTGTTGCACCCCCTTTTTGCTTTTCGCGTCAATTTGGGCCTCCCCTCCTTGACCGGAGATCGCCTCCCCCTCTCGTTATTCTTTTTTTTTTTTGTTACAGGGGCAACCACAGCAGCGCGATCCACTATATCGGACCCGCGGCGGCCGGCGTACGAGCTAGAGGCGTCGGAACGATGGGCATGGGGCGCACGGTGCCAAAAACCGTGGTCCTAACATCGAGAATGGCCAAATTTGACCACGCCGGCGGCTCGAAACGGGCTTGCCCGTTATCCCGGTCGATCAGCCCGTCCCGAGCTTTCCGACGATATATCATAATGGCGAATCGGGCGGGCGGATCTAGAGTTAGGGCCTCGACACGCCAAGCCGGCCCGCTGGAACCTAAAATCCGGAAGGCGCAAATAGTTTCTTCCGCGGAAAAACTCCGGGTGCGATAATACCAGCGCTAATGCACCGGATCCCATCAGGACTCCGCAGTTAAGCGTGCTTGGGCGAGAGTAGTACTAGGATGGGTGACCTCCTGAGAAGTCCTCGTGTTGCACCCCCTTTTTGCTTTTCGCGTCAATAAGGGCCTCCCCTCCTTGGCCGGAGATCGCCTCCCCCACTCGTTGTTCTTTTTTTTTTTTGTTACAGGGTCAACCACTGCAGCGCGATCCACTATATCAGACCCGCGGCGGCCGGCGTACGAGCTCGAGGCGTCGGAACGATGGGCATGGGGCGCACGGCGCCAAAAACCGTGGTCCTAACATCGAGAATGGCCAAATTTGAATACGCCGGCGGCTCGAAACGGGCTTGCCGGTTTGCCCCGTCGATCAGCCCGTCCCGAGCTTTCCGACGATATATCATAATGGCGAATCGGGCGGGCGGATCGAGAGTTAGGGACTCGACACGCCAAGCCGGCCCGCTGGAACCTCCATTCCGGAAGGCGCAAATAGTTTCTTCCGCGGATATACTCCGGGTGCGATCATACCAGCGCTAATGCTCCGGATCCCATCAGAACTCCGCTGTTAAGCGTGCTTGGGCGATAGTAGTACTAGGATGGGTGACCTCCTGGGAAGTCCTCGTGTTGCACCCCCTTTTTGCTTTTCGCGTCAATTTGGGCCTCCCCTCCTTGGCCGGAGATCGCCTCCCCCTCTCGTTATTCTTTTTTTTTTTTTGTTACAGGGGCAACCACTGCAGCGCGATCCACTATATCGGACCCGCGGCGGCCGGCGTACGAGCTCGAGGCGTCGGAACGATGGGCATGGGGCGCACGGGGCCAAAAACCGTGGTCCTAGCATCGAGAATGGCCCAATTTGACTACGCCGGCGGCTCGAAACGGGCTTGCCTGTTTGCCCCGTCGATCAGCCCGTCCCGAGCTTTCCGACGATATATCATATTGGCGAATCGGGCGGGCGGATCGAGAGTTAGGGCCTCGACACGCCAAGCCGGCCCGCTGGAACCTCCATTCCGGAAGGCGCAAATAGTTTCTACCGCGGATATACTCCGGGTGCGATCATACCAGCGCTAATGCACCGGATCCCATCAGAAGTCCGCAGTTAAGCGTGCTTGGGCGAGAGTAGTACTAGGATGGGTGACCTCCTGGGAAGTCCTCGTGTTGCACCCCCTTTTTGCTTTTCGCGTCAATTTGGGCCTCCCCTCCTTGGCCGGAGATCGCCTCCCCCTCTCGTTATTCTTTTTTTTTTTTGTTACAGGGGCAACCACAGCAGCGCGATCCACTATATCGGACCCGCGGCGGCCGGCGTACGAGCTAGAGGCGTCGGAACGATGGGCATGGGGCGCACGGTGCCAAAAACCGTGGTCCTAACATCGAGAATGGCCAAATTTGACCACGCCGGCGGCTCGAAACGGGCTTGCCCGTTATCCCCGTCGATCAGCCCGTCCCGAGCTTTCCGACGATATATCATAATGGCGAATCGGGCGGGCGGATCTAGAGTTAGGGCCTCGACACGCCAAGCCGGCCCGCTGGAACCTAAAATCCGGAAGGCGCAAATAGTTTCTTCCGCGGAAAAACTCCGGGTGCGATAATACCAGCGCTAATGCACCGGATCCCATCAGGACTCCGCAGTTAAGCGTGCTTGGGCGAGAGTAGTACTAGGATGGGTGACCTCCTGAGAAGTCCTCGTGTTGCACCCCCTTTTTGCTTTTCGCGTCAATAAGGGCCTCCCCTCCTTGGCCGGAGATCGCCTCCCCCACTCGTTGTTCTTTTTTTTTTTTGTTACAGGGTCAACCACTGCAGCGCGATCCACTATATCAGACCCGCGGCGGCCGGCGTACGAGCTCGAGGCGTCGGAACGATGGGCATGGGGCGCACGGCGCCAAAAACCGTGGTCCTAACATCGAGAATGGCCAAATTTGAATACGCCGGCGGCTCGAAACGGGCTTGCCGGTTTGCCCCGTCGATCAGCCCGTCCCGAGCTTTCCGACGATATATCATAATGGCGAATCGGGCGGGCGGATCGAGAGTTAGGGCCTCGACACGCCAAGCCGGCCCGCTGGAACCTCCATTCCGGAAGGCGCAAATAGTTTCTTCCGCGGATATACTCCGGGTGCGATCATACCAGCGCTAATGCACCGGATCCCATCAGAACTCCGCTGTTAAGCGTGCTTGGGCGATAGTAGTACTAGGATGGGTGACCTCCTGGGAAGTCCTCGTGTTGCACCCCCTTTTTGCTTTTCGCGTCAATTTGGGCCTCCCCTCCTTGGCCGGAGATCGCCTCCCCCTCTCGTTATTCTTTTTTTTTTTTTGTTACAGGGGCAACCACTGCAGCGCGATCCACTATATCGGACCCGCGGCGGCCGGCGTACAAGCTCGAGGCGTCGGAACGATGGGCATGGGGCGCACGGGGCCAAAAACCGTGGTCCTAGCATCGAGAATGGCCCAATTTGACTACGCCGGCGGCTCGAAACGGGCTTGCCTGTTTGCCCCGTCGATCAGCCCGTCCCGAGCTTTCCGACGATATATCATATTGGCGAATCGGGCGGGCGGATCGAGAGTTAGGGCCTCGACACGCCAAGCCGGCCCGCTGGAACCTCCATTCCGGAAGGCACAAATAGTTTCTTCCGCGGATATACTCCGGGTGCGATCATACCAGCGCTAATGCACCGGATCCCATCAGAACTCCGCAGTTAAGCGTGCTTGGGCGAGAGTAGTACTAGGATGGGTGACCTCCTGGGAAGTCCTCGTGTTGTACCCCCTTTTTGCTTTTCGCGTCAATTTGGGCCTCCCCTCCTTGGCCGGAGATCGCCTCCCCCTCTCGTTATTCTTTTTTTTTTTGTTACAGGGGCAACCACAGCAGCGCGATCCTCTATATCGGACCCGCGGCGGCCGGCGTACGAGCTAGAGGCGTCGGAACGATGGGCATGGGGCGCACGGTGCCAAAAACCGTGGTCCTAACATCGAGAATGGTCAAATTTGACCACGCCGGCGGCTCGAAACGGGCTTGGCCGTTATTCCCGTCGATCAGCCCGTCCCGAGCTTTCCGACGATATATCATAATGGCGAATCGGGCGGGCGAATCGAAAGTTAGGGCCTCGACACGCCAAGCCGGCCCGCTGGAACCTAAAATCCGGAAGGCGCAAATAGTTTCTTCCCCGGATAAACTCCGGGTGCGATAATACCAGCGCTAATGCACCGGATCCCATCAGGACTCCGCAGTTAAGCGTGCTTGGGCGAGAGTAGTACTAGGATGGGTGACCTCCTGAGAAGTCCTCGTGTTGCACCCCCTTTTTGCTTTTCGCGTCAATATGGGCCTCCCCTACTTGGCCGGAGATCGCCTCCCCCACTTGTTGTTCTTTTTTTTTTTGTTACAGGGTCAACCACTGCAGCGCGATCCACTATATCAGACCCGCGGCGGCCGGCGTACGAGCTCGAGGCGTCGGAACGATGGGCATGGGGCGCACGGCGCCAAAAACCGTGGTCCTAACATCGAGAATGGCCAAATTTGAATACGCCGGCGGCTCGAAACGGGCTTGCCCGTTTGCCCCGTCGATCGGCCCGTCCCGAGCTTTCCAACGATATATTATAATGGCGAATCGGGCGGGCGGATCGAAAGTTAGGGCCTCGACACGCCAAGCCGGCCCGCTGGAACCTCCATTCCGGAAGTCGCAAATAGTTTCTTCCGCGGATATACTCCGGGTGCGATCATACCAGCGCTAATGCACCGGATCACATCAGAACTCCGCAGTTAAGCGTGCTTGGGCGAGTGTAGTACTAGGATGGGTGACCTCCTGGGAAGTCCTCGTGTTGCACCCCTTTTTTTTTTTTCGCGTCAATTTGGGCCACCCCTCCTTGGCCGGAGATCGCCTCCCCCTCTCGTTATTCTTTTTTTTTTTGTTACAGGGGCAACCACAGCAGCGCGATCCACTATATCGGACCCGCGGCGGCCGGCGTACGAGCTCGAGGCGTCGGAACAATGGGCATGGGGCGCACGGGGCCAAAAACCGTGGTCCTAGCATCGAGAATGGCGAAATTTGACCATGCCGGCGGCTCGAACCGGGATTTCCTGTTTGCCCCGTCGATCAGCCCGTCCCGAGCTTTCCGACGATATATCATAATGGCGAAACGGGCGGGCGGATCGAAAGTTAGGGCCTCGACACGCCAAGCCGGCCCGCTGGAACCTCCATTCCGGAAGTCGCAAATAGTTTCTTCCGCGGATATACTCCGGGTGCGATCATACCAGCGCTAATGCACCGGATCCCATCAGAACTCTGCAGTTAAGCGTGCTTGGGCGAGAGTAGTACTAGGATGGGCGACCTCCTGGGAAGTCCTCGTGTTGCACCCCCTTTTTGCTTTTCGCGTCAATTTGGGCCACCCCTCCTTGGCCGGAGATCGCCTCCCCCTCTCGTTATTCTTTTTTTTTTTGTTACAGGGGCAACCACAGCAGCGCGATCCACTATATCGGACCCGCGGCGGCCGGCGTACGAGCTCGAGGCGTCGGAACGATGGGCATGGGGCGCACGGGGCCAAAAACCGTGGTCCTAGCATCGAGAATGGCCAAATTTGACCACGCCGGCGGCTCGAAACGGGCTTGCCGGTTTGCCCCGTCGATCAGCCCGTCCCGAGCTTTCCGACGATATATTATAATGGCGAATCGGGCGGGCGAATCGAAAGTTAGGGCCTCGACACGCCAAGCCGGCCCGCTGGAACCTCCATTCCGGAAGGCGCAAATAGTTTCTTCAACGGATATACTCCGGGTGCGATCATACCAGCGCTAATGCACCGGATCCCATCAGAACTCCGCAGCTAAGCGTGCTTGGGCGAGAGTAGTACTAGGATGGGTGACCTCCTGGGAAGTCCTCGTGTTGCACCCCTTTTTGCTTTTCGCGTCAATTTGGGCCTCCCCTCCTTGGCCGGAGATCGTCCCCCCCTCTCGTTATTCTTTTTTTTTTGATACAGGGGCAACCACAGCAGCGCGATCCACTATATCGGACCCGCGGCGGCCGGCGTACGAGCTCGAGGCGTCGGAACGATGGGCATGGGGCGCACGGGGCCAAAAACCGTGGTCCTAGCATCGAGAATGGCCAAATTTGACCATGCCGGCGGCTCGAAACGGGCTTGCCTGTTTGCCCTGTCGATCAGCCCGTCCCGAGCTTTCCGACGATATATCATAATGGCGAATCGGGAAGGCGTATCCAATGTTAGGGCCTTGGCACGCCAAGCCGGCCCGCTGGAACCTCAAATCCGGAAGGCGCAAATAGTTTCTTCCGCGGATAAACTCCGGGTGCGATAATACCAGCGCTAATGCACCGGATCCCATCAGGACTCCGCAGTTAAGCGTGCTTGGGCGAGAGTAGTACTAGGATGGGTGACCTCCTGGGAAGTCCTCGTGTTGCACCCCCTTTTTGCTTTTCGCGTCAATATGGGCCTCCCCTCCTTGGCCGGAGATCGCCTCCCCCACTCGTTATTCTTTTTTTTTTGTTACAGGGTCAACCACTGCAGCGCGATCCACTATATCGGACCCGCGGCGGCCGGCGTACGAGCTCGAGGCGTCGGAACGATGGGCATGGGGCGCACGGGGCCAAAAACCGTCGTCCTAGAATCGAGAATGGCCCAATTTGACCATGCCGGCGGCTCGAAACGGGCTTGCCGGTTTGCTCCGTCGATCATCCCGTCTCGAGCTTTCCGACGATATATCATAATGGCGAATCGGGCGGGCGGATCGAAAGTTAGGGCCTCGACACGCCAAGCCGGCCCGCTGGAACCTCCCTTCCGGAAGGCACAAATAGTTTCTTCCGCGAATATACTCCGGGTGCGATCATACCAGCGCTAATGCACCGGATCCCATCAGGACTCCGCAGTTAAGCGTGCTTGGGCGAGAGTAGTACTATGATGGGAGACCTCCTGGGAAGTCCTCGTGTTGCACCCCCTTTTTGCTTTTCGCTTCAATTTGGGCCTCCCCTCCTTGGCCGAAGATCGCCTCCTCCTCTCGTTATTCAGTTTTTTTTTTTTTGTTACAGGGGCAACCACTGCAGCGCGATCCACTATATCGGACCCGCGGCGACCGGCGTACGAGCTCTAGGCGTCGGAACGATGGGCATGGGGCGCACGGGGCCAAAAACCGTGGTCCTAGCATCGAGAATGGCCCAATTTAACCACCCCGGCGGCTAGAAACGGCCTTGCCCGTTAGGCCCGTCGATCTTCCCGTCTCGAGCTTTCCGACGATATACCATAATGGCGAATCGGGAGGGCGGATCCAATGTTAGGGCCTCGGCACGCCAAGCCGGGACGCTGGAACCTCAAATCTGGAAGGCGTAAATAGTTTCTTCCGCGGATATACTCCGGGTGCGATCATACCAGCGCTAATGCACCGAATCCCATCAGGACTCCACAGTTAAGCGTGCTTGGGCGAGAGTAGTACTAGGATGGGTGACCTCCTGGGAAGTCCTCGTGTTGCACCCCCTTTTTGCTTTTCGCGTCAATATGGGCCTCCCCTCCTTGGTCGGAGATCGCCTCCCCCACTCGTTATTCTTTTTTTTTTTTTTTGTTACAGGGGCAACCACTGCAGCGCGATCCACTATATCGGACCCGCGGCGGCCGGCGTACGAGCTCGTGGCGTCGGAACGATGGGCATGGGGCGCACGGGGCCAAAAACCGTGGTCCTAGCATCGAGAATGGCCCAATTTGACCACGCCGGCGGCTCGAAACGGGCTTGCCCGTTTGGCCCGTCGATCAGCCCGTCTCGAGCTTTCCGACGATATATCATAATGGCGAATCGGGAGGGCGGATCCAATGTTAGGGCCTCGGCACGCCAAGCCGGTCCGCTGGAACCTCCATTCCGGAAGGCACAAATAGTTTCCTCCGCGGATATACTCCGGGTGCAATCATACCAGCGCTAATGCACCGGATCCCATCAGAACTCCGCAGATAAACGTGCTTGGGCGAGAGTAGTACTAGGATGGGTGACCTCCTGGGTAGTCCTCGCGTTGCACCCCCTTTTTGCTTTTCGCGTCAATTTGGGCCTCCCCTCCCTGGCCGAAGATCGCCTCCCCCTCTCGTTATTCTTTTTTTTTTTTTGTTTTTTTTACAGGGGCAACCACTGCAGCGCGATCCCCTATATCGGACCCGCAGCGGCCGGCGTACGAGCTCGAGGCGTCGGAACGATAGGCATGGGGCGCACGGGGCCAAAAACCGTGGTCCTAGCATCGAGAATGGCCCAATTTGACCACGCCGGCGGCTCAAAACAGGCTTGCCCGTTTGCCCCGTCGATCAGCCCGTCCCGAGCTTTCCGACGAAATATTATAATGGCGAATCGGGCGGGCGGATCGAAAGTTAGGGCCTCGACACGCCAAGCCGGCCCGCTGGAACCTCCATTCCGGAACGCGCAAATACTTTCTTCCGCGGATATACTCCGGGTGCGATCATACCAGCGCTAATGCACCGGATCCCATCAGAACTCCGCAGTTAAGCGTGCTTGGGCGAGAGTGGTACTAGGATGGGTGACCTCCTGGGAAGTCCTCGTGTTGCACCCCCTTTTTGCTTTTCGCGTCAATTTGGGCCTCCCCTCCTTGGCCGAAGATCGCCTCCCCCTCTCGTTATTCATTTTTTTTTTTTGTTACAGGGGCAACCACTACAGCGCGATCCACTATATCGGACCCGCGGCGGCCGGCGTACGAGCTCGAGGCGTCGGAACGATGGGCATGGGGCGCACGGGGCAAAAAACCGTGGTCCTAGCATCGACAATGGCCCAATTTGACCACGCCGGCGGCTCGAAACGGGCTTGCCCGTTTGCCCCGTCGATCAGCCCGTCCCGAGCTTTCCGACGATATATCATAATGGCGAATCGGGCGGGCGGATCGAAAGTTAGGGCCTCGACACGCCAAGCCGGCCCGCTGGAACCTCCATTCCGGAAGGCGGAAATAGTTTCTTCCGCGGATATACTCCGGGTGCGATCTTACCAGCGCTAATGCATCGGATCCCATCAGAGCTCAGAAGCAAAGCGTGCTTGGGCGAGAGTAGTACTAGGACGGGTGACCTCCTGGGAAGTCCTCGTGTTGCACCCTCTTTTTGCTTTTCGCGTCAATTTGGGCACCCCTCCTTGGCCGAAGATCGCCTCCCCCTCTCGGTATTCAATTTTTATTTTTTTTTGTTACAGGGGCAACCACTGCAGCGCGATCCACTATATCAGACCCGCGGCGGCTAGCGTACGAGCTCGAGGCGTCGGAACGATGGGCATGGGGTGCACGGGGCCAAAAACCGTGGTCCTAGCATCGAGAATGGTCCAATTTGACCACGCCGGCGGCTCGAAACGGGCTTGCCCGTTTGCCCAGTCGATCAGCCCGTCCTGAGCTTTCCGGCGATATATCATAATGGCGAATCGGGTGGGTGGATCGAAAGTTAGGGCCTCGACACGCCAAGCCGGCCCGCTGGAACGTCCATTCTGGAAGACACAAATAGTTTCTTCCGCGGATATACTCCGGGTGCGATCTTACCAGCGCTAATGCATCGGATCCCATCAGAGCTCAGAAGCAAAGCGTGCTTGGGCGAGAGTAGTACTAGGACGGGTGACCTCCTGGGAAGTCCTCGTGTTGCACCCTCTTTTTGCTTTTCGCGTCAATTTGGGCACCCCTCCTTGGCCGAAGATCGCCTCCCCCTCTCGGTATTCAATTTTTATTTTTTTTTGTTACAGGGGCAACCACTGCAGCGCGATCCACTATATCAGACCCGCGGCGGCTAGCGTACGAGCTCGAGGCGTCGGAACGATGGGCATGGGGTGCACGGGGCCAAAAACCGTGGTCCTAGCATCGAGAATGGTCCAATTTGACCACGCCGGCGGCTCGAAACGGGCTTGCACGTTTGCCCTGTCGATCAGCCCGTCCTGAGCTTTCCGACGATATATCATAATGGCGAATCGGGTGTGTGGATCGAAAGTTAGGGCCTCGACACGCCAAGCCGGCCCGCTGGAACGTCCATTCCGGAAGACACAAATAGTTTCTTCCGCGGATATACTCCGGGTGCGATCATACCAGCGCTACTGCACCGGATCCCATCAAGACTCTACAGTTAAGCGTGGTTGGGCGAGAGTAGTACTAGGATGGGTGACCTCCTGGGAAGTCCTCGTGTTGCACCCCCTTTTTGCTTTTCGCGTCAATTTGGGCCTCCCCTCCTTGGCCGAAGATCGCCTCCCCCTCTCGTTATTCATTTTTTTTTTGTTACAGGGGCAACCACTACAGCGCGATCCACTATATCGGACCCGCGGCGGCCGGCGTACGAGCTCGAGGCGTCGGAACGATGGGCATGGGGCGCACGGGGCAAAAAACCGTGGTCCTAGCATCGACAATGGCCCAATTTGACCACGCCGGCGGCTCGAAACGGGCTTGCCCGTTTGCCCCGTCGATCAGCCCGTCCCGAGCTTTCCGACGATATATCATAATGGCGAATCGGGCGGGCGGATCGAAAGTTAGGGCCTCGACACGCCAAGCCGGCCCGCTGGAACCTCCATTCCGGAAGGCGGAAATAGTTTCTTCCGCGGATATACTCCGGGTGCGATCTTACCAGCGCTAATGCATCGGATCCCATCAGAGCTCAGAAGCAAAGCGTGCTTGGGCGAGAGTAGTACTAGGACGGGTGACCTCCTGGGAAGTCCTCGTGTTGCACCCTCTGTTTGCTTTTCGCGTCAATTTGGGCACCCCTCCTTGGCCGAAGATCGCCTCCCCCTCTCGGTATTCAATTTTTATTTTTTTTTGTTACAGGGGCAACCACTGCAGCGCGATCCACTATATCAGACCCGCGGCGGCTACCGTACGAGCTCGAGGCGTCGGAACGATGCGCATGGGGCGCACGGGGCCAAAAACCGTGGTCCTAGCATCGAGAATGGCCCAATTTGACCACGCCGGCGGCTCGAAACGGGCTTGCCCGTTTGCCCAGTCGATCAGCCCGTCCTGAGCTTTCCGGCGATATATCATAATGGCGAATCGGGTGGGTGGATCGAAAGTTAGGGCCTCGACACGCCAAGCCGGCCCGCTGGAACGTCCATTCTGGAAGACACAAATAGTTTCTTCCGCGGATATACTCCGGGTGCGATCATACCAGCGCTAATGCACCGGATCCCATCAGGACTCCGCAGTTAAGCGTGCTTGGGCGAGAGTAGTACTAGGATCGGTGACCTCCTGGGAAGTCCTCGTGTTGCACCCCCCTTTTTGCTTTTCGCGTCAATATGGGCCTCCCCTCCTTGGCCGGAGATCGCCTCCCCCACTCGTTATTCTTTTTTTTTTTGTTACAGGGGCAACCACTGCAGCGCGATCCACTATATCGGACCCGCGGCGGCCGGCGTACGAGCTCGAGGCGTCGGAACGATGGGCATGGGGTGCACGGGGCCAAAAACCGTGGTCCTAGCATCGAGAATGGCCCAATTTAACCACCCCGGCAGCTCGAAACGGGCTTGCCCGTATGGCCCGTCGATCAGCCCGTCCCGAGCTTTCCGTCGATATATCATAATGGCGAATCGGGCGGGCGGATCGAAAGTTAGGGCCTCGACACGCCAAGCCGGCCCGCTGGAACCTCCATTCCGGAAGGCACAAATAGTTTCTTCCGCGGATATACTCCGGGTGCGATCATACCAGCGCTAATGCACCGGATCCCATCAGGACTCCGCAGTTAAGCGTGCTTGGGCGAGAGTAGTACTAGGATCGGTGACTTCCTGGGAAGTCCTCGTGTTGCACCCCCTTTTTGCTTTTCGCGTCAATATGGGCCTCCCCTCCTTGGCCGGAGATCGCCTCCCCCACTCGTTATTCTTTTTTTTTTGTTACAGGGGCAACCACTGCAGCGCGATCCACTATATCGGACCCGCGGCGGCCGGCGTACGAGCTCGAGGCGACGGAACGATGGGCATGGGGCGCACGGGGCCAAAAACCGTGGTCCTAGCATCGAGAATGGCCCAATTTGACCACGCCGGAGGCTCGAAACGGGCTTGCCCGTTTGCCCTGTCGATCGGCCCGTCCTGAGCTTTCCGACGATATATCATAATGGCGAATCGGGTGGGTGGATCGAAAGTTAGGGCCTCGACACGCCAAGCCGGCCCGCTGGAACGTCCATTCCGGAAGACACAAACAGTTTCTTCCGCGGATATACTCCGGGTGCAATCATACCAGCGCTAATGCACCGGATCCCATCAGGACTCCGCAGTTAAGCGTGCTTGGGCGAGAGTAGTACTAGGATGGGTGACCTCCTGGGAAGTCCTCGTGTTGCACCCCTTTTTGCTTTTCGCGTCAATATGGGCCTCCCCTCCTTGGCCGGAGATCGCCTCCCCCACTCGTTATTCTTTTTTTTTTGTTACAGGGGCAACCACTGCAGCGCGATCCACTATATCGGACCCGCGGCGGCCGGCGTACGAGCTCGAGGCGTCGGAACGATGGGCATGGGGCGCACGGGGCCAAAAACCGTGGTCCTAGCATCGAGAATGGCCCAATTTGACCACGCCGGCGGCTCGAAACGGGCTTGCCTGTTTGCCCCATCGATCAGCCTGTCCCGAGCTTTCCGACGATATACCATAATGGCGAATCGGGCGGGCGGATCGAAAGTTAGGGCCTCGACACGCCAAGCCGGCCCGCTGGAACCTCCATTCCGGAAGGCACAAATAGTTTCTTCCGCGGATATACTTCGGGTGCGATCAAACCAGCGCTAATGCACCGGATCCCATCAGAACTCCGCAGTTAAACGTGCTTAGGCGAGAGTAGTACTAGGATGGGTGACCTCCTGGGTAGTCCTCGTGTTGCACCCCCTTTTTGCTTTTCGCGTCAATTTGGGCCTCCCCTTCCTGGCCGAAGATCGCCTCCCCCTCTCGTTATTCTTTTTTTTTTTTTTTTTTGTTACAGGGGCAACCACTGCAGCGCGATCCACTATATCGGACCCGCGGCGGCCGGCGTACGAGCTCGAGGCGTCGGAACGATGGGCATGGGGCGCACGGGGCAAAAAACCGTGGTCCTAGCATCGAGAATGGCCCAATTTCACCACGCCGGACGCTCGAAACGGGCTTGCTCGTTTGCCCCGTCGATCAGCCCGTCCCGAGCTTTCCGACTATATATCATAATGGCGAATCGGGCGGGCGGATCGAATGTTTGGGCCTCGACACGCCAAGCCGGCCCGCTGGAACCTCCATTCCGGAAGGCACAAATAGTTTCTTCCGCGGATATACTCCGGGTGCGATCATACCAGCGCTAATGCACCGGATCCCATCAGAACTCCGCAGTTAAACGTGCTTGGGCGAGAGTAGTACTAGGATGGGTGACCTCCTGGGTAGTCCTCGTGTTGCACCCCCTTTTTACTTTTCGCGTCAATTTGGGCCTCCCCTCCCTGGCCGAAGATCGCCTCCCCCTATCGTTATTCTTTTTTTTTTTTTTTTTTTTTTGTTACAGGGGCAACCACTGCAGCGCGATCCACTATATCGGACCCCCGGCGGCCGGCGTACGAGCTCGAGGCGTCGGAACGATAGGCATGGGGCGCACGGGGCCAAAAACCGTGGTCCTAGCATTGAGAATGGCCCAATTTGACCACGCCGGCGGCTCGAAACGGGCTTGCCCGTTTGCCCTGTCGATCAGCCCGTCCTGAGCTTTCCGACGATATATCATAATGGCGAATCGGGTGTGTGGATCGAAAGTTAGGGCCTCGACACGCCAAGCCGGCCCGCTGGAACGTCCATTCCGGAAGACACAAATAGTTTCTTCCGCGGATATACTCCGGGTGCGATCATACCAGCGCTAATGCACCGGATCCCATCAGGACTCTGCAGTTAAGCGTGCTTCGGCGAGAGTAGTACTAGGATGGGTGCCCTCCTGGGAAGTCCTCGTGTTGCACCCCCTTTTTGCTTTTCGCTTCAATTTGGGCCTCCCCTCCTTGGCCGAAGATCGCCTCCCCCTCTCGTTATTCAGTTTTTTTTTTTTTTTGTTACAGGGGCAACCACTGCAGCGCGATCCACTATATCGGACCCACGGGGACCGGCGTACGAGCTTGAGGCGTCGGAACGATGGGCATGGGGTGCACGGGGCCAAAAACCGTGGTCCTAGCATCGAGAATGGCCCAATTTAACCACCCCGGCAGCTCGAAACGAGCTTGCCCGTATGGCCCATCGATCAGCCCGTCCCGAGCTTTCAGACGATATATCATAATGGCGAATCGGGAGGGCGGATCCAATGTTAGGGCCTTGGCACGCCAAGCCGGCCCGCTGGAACCTCAAATTCGGAAGGCGCAAATAGGTTCTTCCGCGGATATACTCCGAGTGCGATCATACCAGCGCTAATGCACCGGATCCCATCAGGACTCCGCAGTTAAGCGTGCTTGGGCGAGAGTAGTACTAGGATGGGTGACCTCCTGGGAAGTCCTCGTGTTGCACCCCCTTTTTGCTTTTCGCGTCAATATGGGCCTCCCCTCCTTGGCCGGAGATTGCCTCCCCCACTCGTTATTCTTTTTTTTTTGTTACAGGGGCAACCACTGCAGCGCGATCCACTATATCGGACCCGCGGCGGCCGGCGTACGAGCTCGAGGCGTCGGAACGATGGGCATGGGGCGCACGGGGCCAAAAACCGTGGTCCTAGCATGGAGAATGGCCCAATTTGACCACGCCGGCGGCTCGAAACGGGCTTGCCCATTTACCCTGTCGATCAGCCCGTCCTGAGCTTTCCGACGATATATCATAATGGCGAATCGGGTGGGTGGATCGAAAGTTAGGGCCTCGACACGCCAAGCCGGCCCGCTGGAACGTCCATTCCGGAAGACACAAACAGTTTCTTCCACGGATATACTCCGGGTGCGATCATACCAGCGCTAATGCACCGGATCCCATTAGGACTCCGCAGTTAAGCGTGCTTGGGCGAGAGTAGTACTAGGATGGGTGACCTCCTGGGAAGTCCTCGTGTTGCACCCCCTTTTTGCTTTTCGCGTCAATTTGGGCCTCCCCTCCTTGGCCGAAGATCGCCTCCCCCTCTCGTTATTCATTTTTTTTTTTTGTTACAGGGGCAACCACTACAGCGCGATCCACTATATCGGACCCGCGGCGGCCGGCGTACGAGCTCGAGGCGTCGGAACGATGGGCATGGGGCGCACGGGGCAAAAAACCGTGGTCCTAGCATCGACAATGGCCCAATTTGACCACGCCGGCAGCTCGAAACGGGCTTGCCCGTTTGCCCCGTCGATCAGCCCGTCCCGAGCTTTCCGACGATATATCATAATGGCGAATCGGGCGGGCGGATCGAAAGTTAGGGCCTCGACACGCCAAGCCGGCCCGCTGGAACCTCCATTCCGGAAGGCGGAAATAGTTTCTTCCGCGGATATACTCCGGGTGCGATCTTACCAGCGCTAATGCATCGGATCCCATCAGAGCTCAGAAGCAAAGCGTGCTTGGGCGAGAGTAGTACTAGGACGGGTGACGTCCTGGGAAGTCCTCGTGTTGCACCCTCTTTTTGCTTTTCGCGTCAATTTGGGCACCCCTCCTTGGCCGAAGATCGCCTCCCCCTCTCGGTATTCAATTTTTATTTTTTTTTGTTACAGGGGCAACCACTGCAGCGCGATCCACTATATCAGACCCGCGGCGGCTAGCGTACGAGCTCGAGGCGTCGGAACGATGGGCATGGGGCGCACGGGGCCAAAAACCGTGGTCCTAGCATCGAGAATGGCCCAATTTGACCACGCCGGCGGCTCGAAACGGGCTTGCCCGTTTGCCCAGTCGATCAGCCCGTCCTGAGCTTTCCGGCGATATATCATAATGGCGAATCGGGTGGGTGGATCGAAAGTTAGGGCCTCGACACGCCAAGCCGGCCCGCTGGAACGTCCATTCTGGAAGACAAAAATAGTTTCTTCCGCGGATATACTCCGGGTGCGATCATACCAGCGCTAATGCACCGGATCCCATCAGGACTCCGCAGTTAAGCGTGCTTGGGCGAGAGTAGTACTAGGATCGGTGACCTCCTGGGAAGTCCTCGTGTTGCACCCCCTTTTTGCTTTTCGAGTCAATATGGGCCTCCCCTCCTTGGCCGGAGATCGCCTCCCCCACTCGTTATTCTTTTTTTTTTTGTTACAGGGGCAACCACTGCAGCGCGATCCACTATATCGGACCCGCGGCGGCCGGCGTACGAGCTCGAGGCGTCGGAACGATGGGCATGGGGCGCACGGGGCCAAAAACCGTGGTCCTAGCATCGAGAATGGCCCAATTTGACCACGCCGGCGGCTCAAAACGGGCTTGCCCGTTTGCCCTGTCGATCAGCCCGTCCTGAGCTTTCCGACGATATATCATAATGGCGAATCGGGTGTGTGGATCGAAAGTTAGGGCCTCGACACGCCAAGCCGGCCCGCTGGAACGTCCATTCCGGAAGACACAAATAGTTTCTTCCGCGGATATACTCCGGGTGCGATCATACCAGCGCTACTGCACCGGATCCCATCAAGACTCTGCAGTTAAGCGTGGTTGGGCGAGAGTAGTACTAGGATGGGTGACCTCCTGGGAAGTCCTCGTGTTGCACCCCCTTTTTGCTTTTCGCTTCAATTTGGGACTCCCCTCCTTGGCCGAAGATCGCCTCCCCCTCTCGTTATTCAGTTTTTTTTTTTTTTTGTTACAGGGGCAACCACTGCAGCGCGATCTACTATATCGGACCCACGGGGACCGGCGTACGAGCTCGAGGCGTCGGAACGATGGGCATGGGGTGCACGGGGCCAAAAACCGTGGTCCTAGCATCGAGAATGGACCAATTTAACCACCCCGGCAGCTCGAAACGGGCTTGCCCGTATGGCCCGTCGATCAGCCCGTCCCGAGCTTTCCGACGATATATCATAATGGCGAATCGGGCGGGCGGATCGAAAGTTAGGGCCTCGACACGCCAAGCCGGCCCGCTGGAACCTCCATTCCGGAAGGCACAAATAGTTTCTTCCGCGGATATACTCCGGGTGCGATCATACCAGCGCTAATGCACCGGATCCCATCAGGACTCCGCAGTTAAGCGTGGTTGGGCGAGAGTAGTACTAGGATGGGTGACCTCCTGGGTAGTCCTCGTGTTGCACCCCCTTTTTGCTTTTCGCGTCAATTTGGGCCTCCCCTCCCTGGCCGAAGATCGACTCCCCCTCTCGTTATTCTTTTTTTTTTTTTTTTTTTTGTTACAGGGGCAACCACTGCAGCGCGATCCACTATATCGGACCCGCGGCGGCCGGCGTACGAGCTCGAGGCGTCGGAACGATGGGCATGGGGTGCACGGGGCCAAAAACCGTGGTCCTAGCATCGAGAATGGCCCAATTTAACCACCCCGGCAGCTCGAAACGGGCTTGCCCGTATGGCTCGTCGATCAGCCCGTCCCGAGCTTTCCGACGATATATCATAATGGCGAATCGGGCGGGCGGATCGAAAGTTAGGGCCTCGACACGCCAAGCCGGCCCGCTGGAACCTCCATTCCGGAAGGCACAAATAGTTTCTTACGCGGATATACTCCGGGTGCGATCATACCAGCGCTAATGCACCGGATCCCATCAGGACTCCGCAGTTAAGCGTGCTTGGGCGAGAGTAGTACTAGGATCGGTGACCTCCTGGGAAGTCCTCGTGTTGCACCCCCTTTTTGCTTTTCGCGTCAATATGGGCCTCCCCTCCTTGGCCGGAGATCGCCTCCCCCACTCGTTATTCTTTTTTTTTTGTTACAGGGGCAACCACTGCAGCGCGATCCACTATATCGGACCCGCGGCGGCCGGCGTACGAGCTCGAGGCGTCGGAACGATGGGCATGGGGCGCACGGGGCCAAAAACCGTAGTCCTAGCATCGAGAATGTCCCAATTTGACCACGCCGGCGGCTCGAAACGGGCTTGCCCGTTTGCCCTGTCGATCAGCCCGTCCTGAGCTTTCCGACGATATATCATAATGGCGAATCGGGTGGGTGGATCGAAAGTTAGGGCCTCGACACGCCAAGCCGGCCCGCTGGAACGTCCATTCCGGAAGACACAAACAGTTTCTTCCGCGGATATACTCCGGGTGCGATCATACCAGCGCTAATGCACCGGATCCCATCAGGACTCCGCAGTTAAGCGTGCTTGGGCGAGAGTAGTACTAGGATGGGTGACCTCCTGGGAAGTCCTCGTGTTGCACCCCCTTTTTGCTTTTCGCTTCAATTTGGGCCTCCCCTCCTTGGCCGAAAATCGCCTCCCCCTCTCGTTGTTCAGTTTTTTTTTTTTTTTTGTTACAGGGGCAACCACTGCAGCGCGATCCACTATATCGGACACGCGGCGACCGGCGTACGAGCTCGAGGCGTCGGAACGATGGGCATGGGGTGCACGGGGCCAAAAACCGTGGTCCTAGCATCGAGAATGGCCCAATTTAACCACCCCGGCGGCTCGAAACGGGCTTGCCCGTATGGCCCGTCGATCAGCCCGTCCCGAGCTTTCCGACGATATATCATAATGGCGAATCGGGAGGGCGGATCCAATGTTAGGGCCTTGGCACGCCAAGCCGGCCCGCTGGAACCTCAAATCCGGAAGGCGCAAAATAGGTTCTTCCGCGGATATACTCCGGGTGCGATCATACCAGCGCTAATGCACCGGATCCCATCAGGACTCCGCAGTTAAGCGTGCTTGGGCGAGAGTAGTACTAGGATGGGTGACCTCCTGGGAAGTCCTCGTGTTGCACCCCTTTTTGCTTTTCGCGTCAATATGGGCCTCCCCTCCTTGGCCGGAGATCGCCTCCCCCACTCGTTATTCTTTTTTTTTTGTTACAGGGGCAACCACTGCAGCGCGATCCACTATATCAGACCCGCGGCGGCCGGCGTACGAGCTCGAGGCGTCGGAACGATGGGCATGGGGCGCACGGGGCCAAAAACCGTGGTCCTAGCATCGAGAATGGCCCAATTCGACCACGCCGGCGGCTTGAAACGGGCTTGCCTGTTTGCCCCGTCGATCAGCCTGTCCCGAGCTTTCCGACGATATACCATAATGGCGAATCGGACGGGCGGATCGAAAGTTAGGGCCTCGACACGCCAAGCCGGCCCGCTGGAACCTCCATTCCGGAAGGCACAAATAGTTTCTTCCGCGGATATACTCCGGGTGCGATCATACCAACGCTAATGCACCGGATCCCATCAGAACTCCGCAGTTAAGCGTGGTTGGGCGAGAGTAGTACTAGGATGGGTGACCTCCTGGGTAGTCCTCGTGTTGCACCCCCTTTTTGCTTTTCGCGTCAATTTGGGCCTCCCCTCCCTGGCCGAAGATCGACTCCCCCTCTCGTTATTCTTTTTTTTTTTTTTTTTTGTTACAGGGGCAACCACTGCAGCGCGATCCACTATATCGGACCCGCGGCGGCCGGCGTACGAGCTCGAGGCGTCGGAACGATGGGCATGGGGTGCACGGGTCCAAAAACCGTGGTCCTAGCATCGAGAATCGCCCAATTTAACCACCCCGGCAGCTCGAAACGGGCTTGCCCGTATGGCCCGTCGATCAGCCCTTCCCGAGCTTTCCGACGATATATCATAATGGCGAATCGGGCGGGCGGATCGAAAGTTAGGGCCTCGACACGCCAAGCCGGCCCGCTGGAACCTCCATTCCGGAAGGCACAAATAGTTTCTTACGCGGATATACTCCGGGTGCGATCATACCAGCGCTAATGCACCGGATCCCATCAGGACTCCGCAGTTAAGCGTGCTTGGGCGAGAGTAGTACTAGGATCGGTGACCTCCTGGGAAGTCCTCGTGTTGCACCCCCTTTTTGCTTTTCGCGTCAATATGGGCCTCCCCTCCTTGGCCGGAGATCGCCTCCCCCACTCGTTATTCTTTTTTTTATGTTACAGGGGCAACCACTGCAGCGCGATCCACTATATCGGACCCGCGGCGGCCGGCGTACGAGCTCGAGGCGTCGGAACGATGGGCATGGGGCGCACGGGGCCAAAAACCGTGGTCCTAGCATCGAGAATGTCCCAATTTGACCA
Organism: Persea americana; assembly: GCA_029852735.1. NCBI lineage: Eukaryota > Viridiplantae > Streptophyta > Magnoliopsida > Laurales > Lauraceae > Persea > Persea americana. Next base: position 44,358,411 of record CM056810.1, on the reverse strand, counting down.
CGCCGGCGGCTCGAAACGGGCTTGCCCGTTTGCCCTGTCGATCAGCCCGTCCTGAGCTTTCCGACGATATATCATAATGGCGAATCGGGTGGGTGGATCGAAAGTTAGGGCCTCGACACGCCAAGCCGGCCCGCTGGAACGTCCATTCCGGAAGACACAAACAGTTTCTTCCGCGGATATACTCCGGGTGCGATCATACCAGCGCTAATGCACCGGATCCCATCAGGACTCCGCAGTTAAGCGTGCTTGGGCGAGAGTAGTACTAGGATGGGTGACCTCCTGGGAAGTCCTCGTGTTGCACCCCCTTTTTGCTTTTCGCTTCAATTTGGGCCTCCCCTCCTTGGCCGAAAATCGCCTCCCCCTCTCGTTATTCAGTTTTTTTTTTTTTTTTTGTTACAGGGGCAACCACTGCAGCGCGATCCACTATATCGGACACGCGGCGACCGGCGTACGAGCTCGAGGCGTCGGAACGATGGGCATGGGGTGCACGGGGCCAAAAACCGTGGTCCTAGCATCGAGAATGGCCCAATTTAACCACCCCGGCGGCTCGAAACGGGCTTGCCCGTATGGCCCGTCGATCAGCCCGTCCCGAGCTTTCCGACGATATATCATAATGGCGAATCGGGAGGGCGGATCCAATGTTAGGGCCTTGGCACGCCAAGCCGGCCCGCTGGAACCTCAAATCCGGAAGGCGCAAAATAGGTTCTTCCGCGGATATACTCCGGGTGCGATCATACCAGCGCTAATGCACCGGATCCCATCAGGACTCCGCAGTTAAGCGTGCTTGGGCGAGAGTAGTACTAGGATGGGTGACCTCCTGGGAAGTCCTCGTGTTGCACCCCTTTTTGCTTTTCGCGTCAATATGGGCCTCCCCTCCTTGGCCGGAGATCGCCTCCCCCACTCGTTATTCTTTTTTTTTTGTTACAGGGGCAACCACTGCAGCGCGATCCACTATATCAGACCCGCGGCGGCCGGCGTACGAGCTCGAGGCGTCGGAACGATGGGCATGGGGCGCACGGGGCCAAAAACCGTGGTCCTAGCATCGAGAATGGCCCAATTTGACCACGCCGGCGGCTTGAAACGGGCTTGCCTGTTTGCCCCGTCGATCAGCCTGTCCCGAGCTTTCCGACGATATACCATAATGGCGAATCGGGCGGGCGGATCGAAAGTTAGGGCCTCGACACGCCAAGCCGGCCCGCTGGAACCTCCATTCCGGAAGGCACAAATAGTTTCTTCCGCGGATATACTCCGGGTGCGATCATACCAACGCTAATGCACCGGATCCCATCAGAACTCCGCAGTTAAACGTGCTTGGGCGAGAGTAGTACTAGGATGGGTGACCTCCTGGGTAGTCCTCGTGTTGCACCCCCTTTTTGCTTTTCGCGTCAATTTGGGCCTCCCCTCCCTGGCCGAAGATCGACTCACCCTCTCGTTATTCTTTTTTTTTTTTTTTTTTTGTTACAGGGGCAACCACTGCAGCGCGATCCACTATATCGGACCCGCGGCGGCCGGCGTACGAGCTCGAGGCGTCGGAACGATGGGCATGGGCGCACGGGGCGAAAAACCGTGGTCCTAGCATCGAGAATGGCCCAATTTGACCACGCCGGAGGCTCGAAACGGGCATGCCCGTTTGCCCCGTCGATCAGCCCGTCCCGAGCTTTCCGACTATATATCATAATGGCGAATCGGGCGGGCGGATCGAATGTTTGGGCCTCGACACGCCAAGCCGGCCCGCTGGAACCTCCATTCCGGAAGGCACAAATAGTTTCTTCCGCGGATATACTCCGGGTGCGATCATACCAGCGCTAATGCACCGGATCCCATCAGAACTCCGCAGTTAAACGTTCTTGGGCGAGAGTAGTACTAGGATGGGTGACCTCCTGGGCAGTCCTCGTGTTGCACCCCCTTTTTGCTTTTCGCGTCAATTTGGGCCTCCCCTCCCTGGCCGAAGATCGCCTCCCCCTCTCGTTATTCTTTTTTTTTTTTTTTTTTGTTACAGGGGCAACCACTGCAGAGCGATCCACTATATCGGACCCCCGGCGGCCGGCGTACGAGCTCGAGGCGTCGGAACGATAGGCATGGGGCGCACGGGGCCAAAAACCGTGGTCCTAGCATTGAGAATGGCCCAATTTGACCACGCCGGCGGCTCGAAACGGGCTTGCCCGTTTGCCCTGTCGATCAGCCCGTCCTGAGCTTTCCGACGATATATCATAATGGCGAATCGGGTGTGTGGATCGAAAGTTAGGGCCTCGACACGCCAAGCCGGCCCGCTGGAACGTCCATTCCGGAAGACACAAATAGTTTCTTCCGCGGATATACTCCGGGTGCGATCATACCAGTGCTAATGCACCGGATTCCATCAGGACTCTGCAGTTAAGCGTGCTTGGGCGAGAGTAGTACTAGGATGGGTGACCTTCTGGGAAGTCCTCGTGTTGCACCCCCTTTTTGCTTTTCGCTTCAATTTGGGCCTCCCCTCCTTGGCCGAAGATCGCCTCCCCCTCTCGTTATTCAGTTTTTTTTTTTTTTTTGTTTCAGGGGCAACCACTGCAGCGCGATCCACTATATCGGACCCACGGGGACCGGCGTACGAGCTCGAGGCGTCGGAACGATGGGCATGGGGTGCACGGGGCCAAAAACCGTGGTCCTAGCATCGAGAATGGCCCAATTTAACCACCCCGGCAGCTCGAAACGAGCTTGCCCGTATGGCCCATCGATCAGCCCGTCCCGAGCTTTCCGACGATATATCATAATGGCGAATCGGGAGGGCGGATCCAATGTTAGGGCCTTGGCACGCCAAGCCGGCCCGCTGGAACCTCAAATTCGGAAGGCGCAAATAGGTTCTTCCGCGGATATACTCCGAGTGCGATCATACCAGCGCTAATGCACCGGATCCCATCAGGACTCCGCAGTTAAGCGTGCTTGGGCGAGAGTAGTACTAGGATGGGTGACATCCTGGGAAGTCCTCGTGTCGCACCCCCTTTTTGCTTTTCGCGTCAATATGGGCCTCCCCTCCTTGGCCGGAGATTGCCTCCCCCACTCGTTATTCTTTTTTTTTTGTTACAGGGGCAACCACTGCAGCGCGATCCACTATATCGGACCCGCGGCGGCCGGCGTACGAGCTCGAGGCGTCGGAACGATGGGCATGGGGCGCACGGGGCCAAAAACCGTGGTCCTAGCATCGAGAATGGCCCAATTTGACCACGCCGGCGGCTCGAAACGGGCTTGCCCATTTACCCTGTCGATCAGCCCGTCCTGAGCTTTCCGACGATATATCATAATGGCGAATCGGGTGGGTGGATCGAAAGTTAGGGCCTCGACACGCCAAGCCGGCCCGCTGGAACGTCCATTCCGGAAGACACAAACAGTTTCTTCCACGGATATACTCCGGGTGCGATCATACCAGCGCTAATGCACCGGATCCCATCAGGACTCCGCAGTTAAGCGTGCTTGGGCGAGAGTAGTACTAGGATGGGTGACCTCCTGGGAAGTCCTCGTGTTGCACCCCCTTTTGGCTTTTCGCTTCAATTTGGGCCTCCCCTCCTTGGCCGAAGATCGCCTCCCCCTCTCGTTATTCAGTTTTTTTTTTTTTTTTGTTACAGGGGCAACCACTGCAGCGGGATCCACTATATCGGACCCGCGGCGACCGGCGTACGAGCTCAAGGCGTCGGAACGATGGGCATGGGGTGCACGGGGCCAAAAACCGTGGTCCTAGCATCGAGAATGGCCCAATTTAACCACCCCGGCGGCTCGAAACGGGCTTGCCCGTACGGCCCGTCGATCAGCCCGTCCCGAGCTTTCCGACGATATATCATAATGGCGAATCGGGAGGGCGGATCCAATGTTAGGGCCTTGGCACGCCAAGCCGGCCCGCTGGAACCTCAAATCCGGAAGGCGCAAAATAGGTTCTTCCGCGGATATACTCCGGGTGCGATCATACCAGCGCTAATGCACCGGATCCCATCAGGACTCCGCAGTTAAGCGTGCTTGGGCGAGAGTAGTACTAGGATGGGTGACCTCCTGGGAAGTCCTCGTGTTGCACCCCTTTTTGCTTTTCGCGTCAATATGGGCCTCCCCTCCTTGGCCGGAGATCGCCTCCCCCACTCGTTATTCTTTTTTTTTTGTTACAGGGGCAACCACTGCAGCGCGATCCACTATATCAGACCCGCGGCGGCCGGCGTACGAGCTCGAGGCGTCGGAACGATGGGCATGGGGCGCACGGGGCCAAAAACCGTGGTCCTAGCATCGAGAATGGCCCAATTCGACCACGCCGGCGGCTTGAAACGGGCTTGCCTGTTTGCCCCGTCGATCAGCCTGTCCCGAGCTTTCCGACGATATACCATAATGGCGAATCGGGCGGGCGGATCGAAAGTTAGGGCCTCGACACGCCAAGCCGGCCCGCTGGAACCTCCATTCCGGAAGGCACAAATAGTTTCTTCCGCGGATATACTCCGGGTGCGATCATACCAACGCTAATGCACCGGATCCCATCAGAACTCCGCAGTTAAACGTGCTTGGGCGAGAGTAGTACTAGGATGGGTGACCTCCTGGGTAGTCCTCGTGTTGCACCCCCTTTTTGCTTTTCGCGTCAATTTGGGCCTCCCCTCCCTGGCCGAAGATCGACTCACCCTCTCGTTATTCTTTTTTTTTTTTTTTTTTTGTTACAGGGGCAACCACTGCAGCGCGATCCACTATATCGGACCCGCGGCGGCCGGCGTACGAGCTCGAGGCGTCGGAACGATGGGCATGGGGCGCACGGGGCGAAAAACCGTGGTCCTAGCATCGAGAATGGCCCAATTTGACCACGCCGGAGGCTCGAAACGGGCATGCCCGTTTGCCCCGTCGATCAGCCCGTCCCGAGCTTTCCGACTATATATCATAATGGCGAATCGGGCGGGCGGATCGAATGTTTGGGCCTCGACACGCCAAGCCGGCCCGCTGGAACCTCCATTCCGGAAGGCACAAATAGTTTCTTCCGCGGATATACTCCGGGTGCGATCATACCAGCGCTAATGCACCGGATCCCATCAGAACTCCGCAGTTAAACGTTCTTGGGCGAGAGTAGTACTAGGATGGGTGACCTCCTGGGTAGTCCTCGTGTTGCACCCCCTTTTTGCTTTTCGCGTCAATTTGGGCCTCCCCTCCCTGGCCGAAGATCGCCTCCCCCTCTCGTTATTCTTTTTTTTTTTTTTTTTTTGTTACAGGGGCAACCACTGCAGAGCGATCCACTATATCGGACCCCCGGCGGCCGGCGTACGAGCTCGAGGCGTCGGAACGATAGGCATGGGGCGCACGGGGCCAAAAACCGTGGTCCTAGCATTGAGAATGGCCCAATTTGACCACGCCGGCGGCTCGAAACGGGCTTGCCCGTTTGCCCTGTCGATCAGCCCGTCCTGAGCTTTCCGACGATATATCATAATGGCGAATCGGGTGTGTGGATCGAAAGTTAGGGCCTCGACACGCCAAGCCGGCCCGCTGGAACGTCCATTCCGGAAGACACAAATAGTTTCTTCCGCGGATATACTCCGGGTGCGATCATACCAGTGCTAATGCACCGGATCCCATCAGGACTCTGCAGTTAAGCGTGCTTGGGCGAGAGTAGTACTAGGATGGGTGACCTTCTGGGAAGTCCTCGTGTTGCACCCCCTTTTTGCTTTTCGCTTCAATTTGGGCCTCCCCTCCTTGGCCGAAGATCGCCTCCCCCTCTCGTTATTCAGTTTTTTTTTTTTTTTTTGTTTCAGGGGCAACCACTGCAGCGCGATCCACTATATCGGACCCACGGGGACCGGCGTACGAGCTCGAGGCGTCGGAACGATGGGCATGGGGTGCACGGGGCCAAAAACCGTGGTCCTAGCATCGAGAATGGCCCAATTTAACCACCCCGGCAGCTCGAAACGAGCTTGCCCGTATGGCCCATCGATCAGCCCGTCCCGAGCTTTCCGACGATATATCATAATGGCGAATCGGGAGGGCGGATCCAATGTTAGGGCCTTGGCACGCCAAGCCGGCCCGCTGGAACCTCAAATTCGGAAGGCGCAAATAGGTTCTTCCGCGGATATACTCCGAGTGCGATCATACCAGCGCTAATGCACCGGATCCCATCAGGACTCCGCAGTTAAGCGTGCTTGGGCGAGAGTAGTACTAGGATGGGTGACCTCCTGGGAAGTCCTCGTGTCGCACCCCCTTTTTGCTTTTCGCGTCAATATGGGCCTCCCCTCCTTGGCCGGAGATTGCCTCCCCCACTCGTTATTCTTTTTTTTTTGTTACAGGGGCAACCACTGCAGCGCGATCCACTATATCGGACCCGCGGCGGCCGGCGTACGAGCTCGAGGCGTCGGAACGATGGGCATGGGGCGCACGGGGCCAAAAACCGTGGTCCTAGCATCGAGAATGGCCCAATTTGACCACGCCGGCGGCTCGAAACGGGCTTGCCCATTTACCCTGTCGATCAGCCCGTCCTGAGCTTTCCGACGATATATCATAATGGCGAATCGGGTGGGTGGATCGAAAGTTAGGGCCTCGACACGCCAAGCCGGCCCGCTGGAACGTCCATTCCGGAAGACACAAACAGTTTCTTCCACGGATATACTCCGGGTGCGATCATACCAGCGCTAATGCACCGGATCCCATCAGGACTCCGCAGTTAAGCGTGCTTGGGCGAGAGTAGTACTAGGATGGGTGACCTCCTGGGAAGTCCTCGTGTTGCACCCCCTTTTGGCTTTTCGCTTCAATTTGGGCCTCCCCTCCTTGGCCGAAGATCGCCTCCCCCTCTCGTTATTCAGTTTTTTTTTTTTTTTTGTTACAGGGGCAACCACTGCAGCGGGATCCACTATATCGGACCCGCGGCGACCGGCGTACGAGCTCGAGGCGTCGGAACGATGGGCATGGGGTGCACGGGGCCAAAAACCGTGGTCCTAGCATCGAGAATGGCCCAATTTAACCACCCCGGCGGCTCGAAACGGGCTTGCCCGTATGGCCCGTCGATCAGCCCGTCCCGAGCTTTCCGACGATATATCATAATGGCGAATCAGGAGGGCGGATCCAATGTTAGGGCCTTGGCACGCCAAGCCGGCCCGCTGGAACCTCAAATCCGGAAGGCGCAAAATAGGTTCTTCCGCGGATATACTCCGGGTGCGATCATACCAGCGCTAATGCACCGGATCCCATCAGGACTCCGCAGTTAAGCGTGCTTGGGCGAGAGTAGTACTAGGATGGGTGACCTCCTGGGAAGTCCTCGTGTTGCACCCCTTTTTGCTTTTCGCGTCAATATGGGCCTCCCCTCCTTGGCCGGAGATCGCCTCCCCCACTCGTTATTCTTTTTTTTTTGTTACAGGGGCAACCACTGCAGCGCGATCCACTATATCAGACCCGCGGCGGCCGGCGTACGAGCTCGAGGCGTCGGAACGATGGGCATGGGGCGCACGGGGCCAAAAACCGTGGTCCTAGCATCGAGAATGGCCCAATTTGACCACGCCGGCGGCTTGAAACGGGCTTGCCTGTTTGCCCCGTCGATCAGCCTGTCCCGAGCTTTCCGACGATATACCATAATGGCGAATCGGGCGGGCGGATCGAAAGTTAGGGCCTCGACACGCCAAGCCGGCCCGCTGGAACCTCCATTCCGGAAGGCACAAATAGTTTCTTCCGCGGATATACTCCGGGTGCGATCATACCAACGCTAATGCACCGGATCCCATCAGAACTCCGCAGTTAAACGTGCTTGGGCGAGAGTAGTACTAGGATGGGTGACCTCCTGGGTAGTCCTCGTGTTGCACCCCCTTTTTGCTTTTCGCGTCAATTTGGGCCTCCCCTCCCTGGCCGAAGATCGACTCACCCTCTCGTTATTCTTTTTTTTTTTTTTTTTTGTTACAGGGGCAACCACTGCAGCGCGATCCACTATATCGGACCCGCGGCGGCCGGCGTACGAGCTCGAGGCGTCGGAACGATGGGCATGGGGCGCACGGGGCGAAAAACCGTGGTCCTAGCATCGAGAATGGCCCAATTTGACCACGCCGGAGGCTCGAAACGGGCATGCCCGTTTGCCCCGTCGATCAGCCCGTCCCGAGCTTTCCGACTATATATCATAATGGCGAATCGGGCGGGCGGATCGAATGTTTGGGCCTCGACACGCCAAGCCGGCCCGCTGGAACCTCCATTCCGGAAGGCACAAATAGTTTCTTCCGCGGATATACTCCGGGTGCGATCATACCAGCGCTAATGCACCGGATCCCATCAGAACTCCGCAGTTAAACGTTCTTGGGCGAGAGTAGTACTAGGATGGGTGACCTCCTGGGCAGTCCTCGTGTTGCACCCCCTTTTTGCTTTTCGCGTCAATTTGGGCCTCCCCTCCCTGGCCGAAGATCGCCTCCCCCTCTCGTTATTCTTTTTTTTTTTTTTTTTTTGTTACAGGGGCAACCACTGCAGAGCGATCCACTATATCGGACCCCCGGCGGCCGGCGTACGAGCTCGAGGCGTCGGAACGATAGGCATGGGGCGCACGGGGCCAAAAACCGTGGTCCTAGCATTGAGAATGGCCCAATTTGACCACGCCGGCGGCTCGAAACGGGCTTGCCCGTTTGCCCTGTCGATCAGCCCGTCCTGAGCTTTCCGACGATATATCATAATGGCGAATCGGGTGTGTGGATCGAAAGTTAGGGCCTCGACACGCCAAGCCGGCCCGCTGGAACGTCCATTCCGGAAGACACAAATAGTTTCTTCCGCGGATATACTCCGGGTGCGATCATACCAGTGCTAATGCACCGGATCCCATCAGGACTCTGCAGTTAAGCGTGCTTGGGCGAGAGTAGTACTAGGATGGGTGACCTTCTGGGAAGTCCTCGTGTTGCACCCCCTTTTTGCTTTTCGCTTCAATTTGGGCCTCCCCTCCTTGGCCGAAGATCGCCTCCCCCTCTCGTTATTCAGTTTTTTTTTTTTTTTTGTTTCAGGGGCAACCACTGCAGCGCGATCCACTATATCGGACCCACGGGGACCGGCGTACGAGCTCGAGGCGTCGGAACGATGGGCATGGGGTGCACGGGGCCAAAAACCGTGGTCCTAGCATCGAGAATGGCCCAATTTAACCACCCCGGCAGCTCGAAACGAGCTTGCCCGTATGGCCCATCGATCAGCCCGTCCCGAGCTTTCCGACGATATATCATAATGGCGAATCGGGAGGGCGGATCCAATGTTAGGGCCTTGGCACGCCAAGCCGGCCCGCTGGAACCTCAAATTCGGAAGGCGCAAATAGGTTCTTCCGCGGATATACTCCGAGTGCGATCATACCAGCGCTAATGCACCGGATCCCATCAGGACTCCGCAGTTAAGCGTGCTTGGGCGAGAGTAGTACTAGGATGGGTGACCTCCTGGGAAGTCCTCGTGTCGCACCCCCTTTTTGCTTTTCGCGTCAATATGGGCCTCCCCTCCTTGGCCGGAGATTGCCTCCCCCACTCGTTATTCTTTTTTTTTTGTTACAGGGGCAACCACTGCAGCGCGATCCACTATATCGGACCCGCGGCGGCCGGCGTACGAGCTCGAGGCGTCGGAACGATGGGCATGGGGCGCACGGGGCCAAAAACCGTGGTCCTAGCATCGAGAATGGCCCAATTTGACCACGCCGGCGGCTCGAAACGGGCTTGCCCATTTACCCTGTCGATCAGCCCGTCCTGAGCTTTCCGACGATATATCATAATGGCGAATCGGGTGGGTGGATCGAAAGTTAGGGCCTCGACACGCCAAGCCGGCCCGCTGGAACGTCCATTCCGGAACACACAAACAGTTTCTTCCACGGATATACTCCGGGTGCGATCATACCAGCGCTAATGCACCGGATCCCATCAGGACTCCGCAGTTAAGCGTGCTTGGGCGAGAGTAGTACTAGGATGGGTGACCTCCTGGGAAGTCCTCGTGTTGCACCCCCTTTTGGCTTTTCGCTTCAATTTGGGCCTCCCCTCCTTGGCCGAAGATCGCCTCCCCCTCTCGTTATTCAGTTTTTTTTTTTTTTTTGTTACAGGGGCAACCACTGCAGCGGGATCCACTATATCGGACCCGCGGCGACCGGCGTACGAGCTCGAGGCGTCGGAACGATGGGCATGGGGTGCACGGGGCCAAAAACCGTGGTCCTAGCATCGAGAATGGCCCAATTTAACCACCCCGGCGGCTCGAAACGGGCTTGCCCGTATGGCCCGTCGATCAGCCCGTCCCGAGCTTTCCGACGATATATCATAATGGCGAATCGGGAGGGCGGATCCAATGTTAGGGCCTTGGCACGCCAAGCCGGCCCGCTGGAACCTCAAATCCGGAAGGCGCAAAATAGGTTCTTCCGCGGATATACTCCGGGTGCGATCATACCAGCGCTAATGCACCGGATCCCATCAGGACTCCGCAGTTAAGCGTGCTTGGGCGAGAGTAGTACTAGGATGGGTGACCTCCTGGGAAGTCCTCGTGTTGCACCCCTTTTTGCTTTTCGCGTCAATATGGGCCTCCCCTCCTTGGCCGGAGATCGCCTCCCCCACTCGTTATTCTTTTTTTTTTGTTACAGGGGCAACCACTGCAGCGCGATCCACTATATCAGACCCGCGGCGGCCGGCGTACGAGCTCGAGGCGTCGGAACGATGGGCATGGGGCGCACGGGGCCAAAAACCGTGGTCCTAGCATCGAGAATGGCCCAATTCGACCACGCCGGCGGCTTGAAACGGGCTTGCCTGTTTGCCCCGTCGATCAGCCTGTCCCGAGCTTTCCGACGATATACCATAATGGCGAATCGGGCGGGCGGATCGAAAGTTAGGGCCTCGACACGCCAAGCCGGCCCGCTGGAACCTCCATTCCGGAAGGCACAAATAGTTTCTTCCGCGGATATACTCCGGGTGCGATCATACCAACGCTAATGCACCGGATCCCATCAGAACTCCGCAGTTAAACGTGCTTGGGCGAGAGTAGTACTAGGATGGGTGACCTCCTGGGTAGTCCTCGTGTTGCACCCCCTTTTTGCTTTTCGCGTCAATTTGGGCCTCCCCTCCCTGGCCGAAGATCGACTCACCCTCTCGTTATTCTTTTTTTTTTTTTTTTTTTGTTACAGGGGCAACCACTGCAGCGCGATCCACTATATCGGACCCGCGGCGGCCGGCGTACGAGCTCGAGGCGTCGGAACGATGGGCATGGGGCGCACGGGGCGAAAAACCGTGGTCCTAGCATCGAGAATGGCCCAATTTGACCACGCCGGAGGCTCGAAACGGGCATGCCCGTTTGCCCCGTCGATCAGCCCGTCCCGAGCTTTCCGACTATATATCATAATGGCGAATCGGGCGGGCGGATCGAATGTTTGGGCCTCGACACGCCAAGCCGGCCCGCTGGAACCTCCATTCCGGAAGGCACAAATAGTTTCTTCCGCGGATATACTCCGGGTGCGATCATACCAGCGCTAATGCACCGGATCCCATCAGAACTCCGCAGTTAAACGTTCTTGGGCGAGAGTAGTACTAGGATGGGTGACCTCCTGGGTAGTCCTCGTGTTGCACCCCCTTTTTGCTTTTCGCGTCAATTTGGGCCTCCCCTCCCTGGCCGAAGATCGCCTCCCCCTCTCGTTATTCTTTTTTTTTTTTTTTTTTGTTACAGGGGCAACCACTGCAGAGCGATCCACTATATCGGACCCCCGGCGGCCGGCGTACGAGCTCGAGGCGTCGGAACGATAGGCATGGGGCGCACGGGGCCAAAAACCGTGGTCCTAGCATTGAGAATGGCCCAATTTGACCACGCCGGCGGCTCGAAACGGGCTTGCCCGTTTGCCCTGTCGATCAGCCCGTCCTGAGCTTTCCGACGATATATCATAATGGCGAATCGGGTGTGTGGATCGAAAGTTAGGGCCTCGACACGCCAAGCCGGCCCGCTGGAACGTCCATTCCGGAAGACACAAATAGTTTCTTCCGCGGATATACTCCGGGTGCGATCATACCAGTGCTAATGCACCGGATCCCATCAGGACTCTGCAGTTAAGCGTGCTTGGGCGAGAGTAGTACTAGGATGGGTGACCTTCTGGGAAGTCCTCGTGTTGCACCCCCTTTTTGCTTTTCGCTTCAATTTGGGCCTCCCCTCCTTGGCCGAAGATCGCCTCCCCCTCTCGTTATTCAGTTTTTTTTTTTTTTTTTGTTTCAGGGGCAACCACTGCAGCGCGATCCACTATATCGGACCCACGGGGACCGGCGTACGAGCTCGAGGCGTCGGAACGATGGGCATGGGGTGCACGGGGCCAAAAACCGTGGTCCTAGCATCGAGAATGGCCCAATTTAACCACCCCGGCAGCTCGAAACGAGCTTGCCCGTATGGCCCATCGATCAGCCCGTCCCGAGCTTTCCGACGATATATCATAATGGCGAATCGGGAGGGCGGATCCAATGTTAGGGCCTTGGCACGCCAAGCCGGCCCGCTGGAACCTCAAATTCGGAAGGCGCAAATAGGTTCTTCCGCGGATATACTCCGAGTGCGATCATACCAGCGCTAATGCACCGGATCCCATCAGGACTCCGCAGTTAAGCGTGCTTGGGCGAGAGTAGTACTAGGATGGGTGACCTCCTGGGAAGTCCTCGTGTCGCACCCCCTTTTTGCTTTTCGCGTCAATATGGGCCTCCCCTCCTTGGCCGGAGATTGCCTCCCCCACTCGTTATTCTTTTTTTTTTGTTACAGGGGCAACCACTGCAGCGCGATCCACTATATCGGACCCGCGGCGGCCGGCGTACGAGCTCGAGGCGTCGGAACGATGGGCATGGGGCGCACGGGGCCAAAAACCGTGGTCCTAGCATCGAGAATGGCCCAATTTGACCACGCCGGCGGCTCGAAACGGGCTTGCCCATTTACCCTGTCGATCAGCCCGTCCTGAGCTTTCCGACGATATATCATAATGGCGAATCGGGTGGGTGGATCGAAAGTTAGGGCCTCGACACGCCAAGCCGGCCCGCTGGAACGTCCATTCCGGAAGACACAAACAGTTTCTTCCACGGATATACTCCGGGTGCGATCATACCAGCGCTAATGCACCGGATCCCATCAGGACTCCGCAGTTAAGCGTGCTTGGGCGAGAGTAGTACTAGGATGGGTGACCTCCTGGGAAGTCCTCGTGTTGCACCCCCTTTTGGCTTTTCGCTTCAATTTGGGCCTCCCCTCCTTGGCCGAAGATCGCCTCCCCCTCTCGTTATTCAGTTTTTTTTTTTTTTTTGTTACAGGGGCAACCACTGCAGCGGGATCCACTATATCGGACCCGCGGCGACCGGCGTACGAGCTCGAGGCGTCGGAACGATGGGCATGGGGTGCACGGGGCCAAAAACCGTGGTCCTAGCATCGAGAATGGCCCAATTTAACCACCCCGGCGGCTCGAAACGGGCTTGCCCGTATGGCCCGTCGATCAGCCCGTCCCGAGCTTTCCGACGATATATCATAATGGCGAATCAGGAGGGCGGATCCAATGTTAGGGCCTTGGCACGCCAAGCCGGCCCGCTGGAACCTCAAATCCGGAAGGCGCAAAATAGGTTCTTCCGCGGATATACTCCGGGTGCGATCATACCAGCGCTAATGCACCGGATCCCATCAGGACTCCGCAGTTAAGCGTGCTTGGGCGAGAGTAGTACTAGGATGGGTGACCTCCTGGGAAGTCCTCGTGTTGCACCCCTTTTTGCTTTTCGCGTCAATATGGGCCTCCCCTCCTTGGCCGGAGATCGCCTCCCCCACTCGTTATTCTTTTTTTTTTGTTACAGGGGCAACCACTGCAGCGCGATCCACTATATCAGACCCGCGGCGGCCGGCGTACGAGCTCGAGGCGTCGGAACGATGGGCATGGGGCGCACGGGGCCAAAAACCGTGGTCCTAGCATCGAGAATGGCCCAATTTGACCACGCCGGCGGCTTGAAACGGGCTTGCCTGTTTGCCCCGTCGATCAGCCTGTCCCGAGCTTTCCGACGATATACCATAATGGCGAATCGGGCGGGCGGATCGAAAGTTAGGGCCTCGACACGCCAAGCCGGCCCGCTGGAACCTCCACTCCGGAAGGCACAAATAGTTTCTTCCGCGGATATACTCCGGGTGCGATCATACCAGTGCTAATGCACCGGATCCCATCAGGACTCTGCAGTTAAGCGTGCTTGGGCGAGAGTAGTACTAGGATGGGTGACCTTCTGGGAAGTCCTCGTGTTGCACCCCCTTTTTGCTTTTCGCTTCAATTTGGGCCTCCCCTCCTTGGCCGAAGATCGCCTCCCCCTCTCGTTATTCAGTTTTTTTTTTTTTTTTTGTTTCAGGGGCAACCACTGCAGCGCGATCCACTATATCGGACCCACGGGGACCGGCGTACGAGCTCGAGGCGTCGGAACGATGGGCATGGGGTGCACGGGGCCAAAAACCGTGGTCCTAGCATCGAGAATGGCCCAATTTAACCACCCCGGCAGCTCGAAACGAGCTTGCCCGTATGGCCCATCGATCAGCCCGTCCCGAGCTTTCCGACGATATATCATAATGGCGAATCGGGAGGGCGGATCCAATGTTAGGGCCTTGGCACGCCAAGCCGGCCCGCTGGAACCTCAAATCCGGAAGGCGCAAATAGGTTCTTCCGCGGATATACTCCGGGTGCGATCATACCAGCGCTAATGCACCGGATCCCATCAGAACTCTGCAGTTAAGCGTGCTTGGGCGAGAGTAGTACTAGGATGGGTGACCTCCTGGGAAGTCCTCGTGTTGCACCCCCTTTTTGCTTTTCACGTTAATTTGGGCCTCCCCTCCTTGGCCGAAGATCGCCTCCCCCTCTCGTTATTCATTTTTTTTTTTTGTTACAGGGGCAGCCACTGCAACGCGATCCACTATATCGGACCCGCGGCGGCCGGCGTACGAGCTCGAGGCGTCGGAACGATGGGCATGGGGCGCACGGGGCAAAAAACCGTGGTCCTAGCATCGAGAATGGCCCAATTTGACCACGCCGGAGGCTCGAAACGGGCTTGCCCGTTTGCCCCGTCGATCAGCCCGTCCCGAGCTTTCCGACTATAGATCATAATGGCGAATCGGGTGTGTGGATCGAAAGTTAGGGCCTCGACACGCCAAGCCGGCCCGCTGGAACGTCCATTCCGGAAGACACAAATAGTTTCTTCCGCGGATATACTCCGGGTGCGATCATACCAGCGCTAATGCACCGGATCCCATCAGGACTCTGCAGTTAAGCGTGCTTGGGCGAGAGTAGTACTAGGATGGGTGACCTGCTGGGAAGTCATCGTGTTGCACCCCCTTTTTGCTTTTCGCGTCAATTTGGGCTCCCCTCCTTGGCCGGAGATCGCCTCCCCCACTCGTTATTCTTTTTTTTTTGTTACAAAGGCAACCACTGCAGCGCGATCCACTATATCGGACCCGCGGCGGCCGCCGTACGAGCTCGAGGCGTCGGAACCATGGGCATGGGGCGCACGGGGCCAAAAACCGTGGTCCTAGCTTCGAGAATGGCCCAATTTGACCACGCCGGCGGCTCGAAACGGGCTTGCCCGTTTGCCCTGTCGATCAGCCCATCCTGAGCTTTCCGACGATATATCATAATGGCGAATCGGGTGTGTGGATCGAAAGTTAGGGCCTCGACACGCCAAGCCGGCCCGCTGGAACCTCCATTCCGGAAGGCACAAATAGTTTCTTCCGCGGATATACTCCGGGTGCGATCATACCAGCGCTAATGCACCGGATCCCATCAGAACTCCGCAGTTAAGCGTGCTTGGGCGAGAGTAGTACTAGGATGGGTGACCTCCTGGGAAGTCATCGTGTTGCACCCCCTTTTTGCTTTTCGCATCAATTTGGGCTCCCCTCCTTGGCCGGAGATCGCCTCCCCCACTCGTTATTCTTTTTTTTTTGTTACAAAGGCAACCACTGCAGCGCGATCCACTATATCGGACCCGCGGCGGCCGCCGTACGAGCTCGAGGCGTCGGAACCATGGGCATGGGGCGCACGGGGCCAAAAACCGTGGTCCTAGCTTCGAGAATGGCCCAATTTGACCACGCCGGCGGCTCGAAACGGGCTTGCCCGTTTGCCCTGTCGATCAGCCCATCCTGAGCTTTCCGACGATATATCATAATGGCGAATCGGGTGTGTGGATCGAAAGTTAGGGCCTCGACACGCCAAGCCGGCCCGCTGGAACGTCCATTCCGGAAGCCACAAATAGTTTCTTCCGCGGATATACTCCGGGTGCGATCATACCAGCGCTAATGCACCGGATCCCATCAGGACTCTGCAGTTAAGCGTGCTTGGGTGAGAGTAGTACTAGGATGGGTGACCTCCTGGGAAGTCCTCGTGTTGCACCCCCTTTTTGCTTTTCGCTTCAATTTGGGCCTCCCCTCCTTGGCCGAAGATCGCCTCCCCCTCTCGTTATTCAGTTTTTTTTTTTTTTTTGTTACAGGGGCAACCACTGCAGCGCGATCCACTATATCGGACCCGCGGCGACCGGCGTACGAGCTCGAGGCGTCGGAACGATGGGCATGGGGTGCACGGGGCCAAAAACCGTGGTCCTAACATCGAGAATGGCCCAATTTAACCACCCCGGCGGCTCGAAACGGGCTTTCCCGTATGGCCCGTCGATCAGCCCGTCCCGAGCTTTCCGACGATATATCATAATAGCGAATCGGGAGGGCGGATCCAATGTTAGGGCCGTGGCACGCCAAGCCGGCCCGCTGGAACCTCAAATCCGGAAGGCGCAAATAGGTTCTTCCGCGGATATACTCCGGGTGCGATCATACCAGCGCTAATGCACCGGATCCCATCAGAACTCTGCAGTTAAGCGTGCTTGGGCGAGAGTAGTACTAGGATGGGTGACCTCCTGGGAAGTCCTCGTGTTGCACCCCCTTTTTGCTTTTCACGTCAATTTGGGCCTCCCCTCCTTGGCCGAAGATCGCCTCCCCCTCTCGTTATTCATTTTTTTTTTGTTACAGGGGCAGCAACTGCAACGCGATCCACTATATCGGACCCGCGGCGGCCGGCGTACGAGCTCGAGGCGTCGGAACGATGGGCATGGGGCGCACGGGGCAAAAAACCGTGGTCCTAGCATCGAGAATGGCCCAATTTGACCACGCCGGAGGCTCGAAACGGGCTTGCCCGTTTGCCCCGTCGATCAGCCCGTCCCGAGCTTTCCGACTATATATCATAATGGCGAATCGGGCGGGCGGATCGAAAGTTAGGGCCTCGACAAGCCAAGCCGGCCCGCTGGAACCTCCATTCCGGAAGGCACAAATAGTTTCTTCCGCGGATATACTCCGGGTGCGATCATACCAGCGCTAATGCACCGGATCCCATCAGAACTCCGCAGTTAAGCGTGCTTGGGCGAGAGTAGTACTAGGATGGGTGACCTCCTGGGAAGTCATCGTGTTGCACCCCCTTTTTGCTTTTCGCGTCAATTTGGGCTCCCCTCCTTGGCAGGAGATCGCCTCCCCCACTCGTTATTCTTTTTTTTTTGTTATAAAGGCAACCACTGCAGCGCGATCCACTATATCGGACCCGCGGCGGCCGCCGTACGAGCTCGAGGCGTCGGAACCATGGGCATGGGGCGCACGGGGCCAAAAACCGTGGTCCTAGCATCGAGAATGGCCCAATTTGACGACGCCGGCGGCTCGAAACGGGCTTGCCCGTCTGCCCTGTCGATCAGCCCGTCCTGAGCTTTCCGACGATATATCATAATGGCGAATCGGGTGTGTGGATCGAAAGTTAGGGCCTCGACACGCCAAGCCGGCCCGCTGGAACGTCCATTCCGGAAGACACAAATAGTTTCTTCCGCGGATATACTCTGGGTGCGATCATACCAGCGCTAATGCACCGGATCTCATCAGGACTCTGCAGATAAGCGTGCTTGGGCGAGAGTAGTACTAGGATGGGTGACCTCCTGGGAAGTCCTCGTGTTGCACCCCCTTTTTGCTTTTCGCTTCAATTTGGGCCTCCCCTCCTTGGCCGAAGATCGCCTCCCCCTCTCGTTATTCAGTTTTTTTTTGTTTTTGTTACAGGGGCAACCACTGCAGCGCGATCCACTATATCGGAGCCACGGGGACCGGCGTACGAGCTCGAGGCGTCGGAACGATGGCATGGGGCGCACGGGGCCAAAAACCGTGGTCCTAGCATCGAGAATGGCCCAACTTGACCACGCCGGCGGCTCGAAACGGGCTCGCCCGTTTGCCCAGTCGATCAGCCCGTCCCGAGCTTTCCGACGGTATATCATAATGGCGAATCGGGTGGGTGGATCGAAAGTTAGGGCCTAGACACGCCAAGCCGGCCCGCTGGAACGTCCATTCCGGAAGACACAAACAGTTTCTTCCGCGGATATACTCCGGGTCCGATCATACCAGCGCTAATGCACCGGATCCCATCAGGACTCCGCAGTTAAGCGTGCTTGGGCGAGAGTAGTACTAGGATGGGTGACCTCCTGGGAAGTCCTCGTGTTGCACCCCCTTTTTGCTTTTCGCTTCAATTTGGGCCTCCCCTCCTTGGCCGAAGATCGCCTCCCCCTCTCGTTATTCAGTTTTTTTTTTTTTTTTTGTTACAGGGGCAACCACTGCAGCGCGATCCACTATATCGGACCCGCGGCGGCCGGCGTACGAGCTCGAGGCGTCGGAACGATGGGCATGGGGTGCACGGGGCAAAAAACCGTGGTCCTAGCATCGAGAATGGCCCAATTTAACCACCCCGGCGGCTCGAAACGGGCTTTCCCGTATGGCCCGTCGATCAGCCCGTCGCGAGCTTTCCGACGATATATCATAATGGCGAATCGGGAGGGCGGATCCAATGTTAGGGCCCTGGCACGCCAAGCCGGCCCGCTGGAACCTCAAATCCGGAAGGCGCAAATAGGTTCTTCCGCGGATATACTCCGGGTGCGATCATACCAGCGCTAATGCACCGAATCCCATCAGAACTCCGCAGTTAAGCGTGCTTGGGTGAGAGTAGTACTAGGATGGGTGACCTCCTGGGAAGTCCTCGTGTTGCACCCCCTTTTTTCTTTTCTCGTCAATTTGGGCCTCCCCTCCTTGGCCGAAGATCGCCTCCCCCTCTCGTTATTCATTTTTTTTTTTGTTACAGGGGCAGCCACTGCAACGCGATCCACTATATCGGACCCGCGGCGGCCGGCGTACGAGCTCGAGGCGTCGGAACGATGGGCATGGGGCGCACGGGGCAAAAAACCGTGGTCCTAGCATCGAGAATGGCCCAATTTGACCACGCCGGAGGCTCGAAACGGGCTTGCCCGTTTGCCCCGTCGATCAGCCCGTCCCGAGCTTTCCGACTATATATCATAATGGCGAATCGGGCGGGCGGATCGAAAGTTAGGGCCTCGACACGCCAAGCCGGCCCGCTGGAACCTCCATTCCGGAAGGCACAAATAGTTTCTTCCGCGGATATACTCCGGGTGCGATCATACCAGCGCTAATGCACCGGATCCCATCAGAACTCCGTAGTTAAGCGTGCTTGGGCGAGAGTAGTACTAGGATGGGTGACCTCCTGGGAAGTCATCGTGTTGCACCCCTTTTTTGCTTTTCGCGTCAATTTGGGCTCCCCTCCTTGGCCGGAGATCGCCTCCCCCACTCGTTATTCTTTTTTTTTTGTTACAAAGGCAACCACTGCAGCGCGATCCACTATATCGGACCCGCGGCGGCCGCCGTACGAGCTCGAGGCGTCGGAACCATGGGCATCGGGCGCACGGGGCCAAAAACCGTGGTCCTAGCATCGAGAATGGCCCAATTTGACCACGCCGGCGGCTCGAAACGGGCTTGCCCGTTTGCCATGTCGATCAGCCCGTCCTGAGCTTTCCGACGATATATCATAATGGCGAATCGGGTGTGTGGATCGAAAGTTAGGGCCTCGACACGCCAAGCCGGCCCGCTGGAACGTCCATTCCGGAAGACACAAATAGTTTCTTCCGCGGATATACTCTGGGTGCGATCATACCAGCGCTAATGCACCGGATCCCATCAGGACTCTGCAGATAAGCGTGCTTGGGCGAGAGTAGTACTAGGATGGGTGACCTCCTGGGAAGTCCTCGTGTTGCACCCCCTTTTTTCTTTTCGCTTCAATTTGGGCCTCCCCTCCTTGGCGGAAGATCGCCTCCCCCTCTCGTTATTCAGTTTTTTTTTTTTTTTTGTTACAGGGGCAACCACTGCAGCGCGATCCACTATATCGGACCCACGGGGACCTGCGTACGAGCTCGAGGCGTCGGAACGATGGCATGGGGCGCACGGGGCCAAAAACCGTGGTCCTAGCATCGAGAATGGCCCAATTTGACCACGCCGGCGGCTCGAAACGGGCTTGCCCGTTTGCCCAGTCGATCAGCCCGTCCCGAGCTTTCCGACGGTATATCATAATGGCGAATCGGGTGGGTGGATCGAAAGTTAGGGCCTAGACACGCCAAGCCGGCCCGCTGGAACGTCCATTCCGGAAGACACAAACAGTTTCTTCCGCGGATATACTCCGGGTGCGATCATACCAGCGCTAATGCACCGGATCCCATCAGGACTCCGCAGTTAAGCGTGCTTGGGCGAGAGTAGTACTAGGATGGGTGACCTCCCGGGAAGTCCTCGTGTTGCACCCCCTTTTTGCTTTTCGCTTCAATTTGGGCCTCCCCTCCTTGGCCGAAGATCGCCTCCCCCTCTCGTTATTCAGTTTTTTTTTTTTTTTTGTTACAGGGGCAACCACTGCAGCGCGATCCACTATATCGGACCCGCGGCGACCGGCGTACGAGCTCGAGGCGTCGGAACGATGGGCATGGGGTGCACGGGGCCAAAAACCGTGGTCCTAGCATCGAGAATGGCCCAATTTAACCACCCCGGCGGCTCGAAACGGGCTTGCCCGTATGTCCCGTCGATCAGCCCGTCCCGAGCTTTCCGACGATATATCATAATGGCGAATCGGGAGGGCGGATCCAATGTTAGGGCCCTGGCACGCCAAGCCGGCCCGCTGGAACCTCAAATCCGGAAGGCGCAAATAGGTTCTTCCGCGGATATACTCCGGGTGCGATCATACCAGCGCTAATGCACCGGATCCCATCAGGACTCCGCTGTTAAGCGTGCTTGGGCGAGAGTAGTACTAGGATGGGTGACCTCCTGGGAAGTCCTCGTGTTGCACCCCCTTTTTGCTTTTCGCGTCAATATGGGCCTCCCCTCCTTGGCCGGAGATCGCCTCCCCCACTCGTTATTCTTTTTTTTTTTGTTACAGGGGCAACCACTGCAGCGCGATCCACTATATCGGACCCGCGGCGGCCGGCGTACGAGGTCGAGGCGTCGGAACGATGGGCATGGGGCGCACGTGGCCAAAAACCGTGGTCCTAGCATCGAGAATGGCCCAATTTGACCACGCCGGAGGCTCGAATCGGGCTTGCCCGTTTGCCCCGTCGATCAGCCCGTCCCGAGCTTTCCGACTATATATCATAATGGCGAATCGGGCGGGCGGATCGAAAGTTAGGGCCTCGACACGCCAAGCCGGCCCGCTGGAACCTCCATTCCGGAAGGCACAAATAGTTTCTTCCGCGGATATACTCCGGGTGCGATCATACCAGCGCTAATGCACCGGATCCCATCAGGACTCCGCAGTTAAGCGTGCTTAGGCGAGAGTAGTACTAGGATGGGTGACCTCCTGGGAAGTCCTCGTGTTGCACCCCCTTTTTGCTTTTCGCGTCAATATGGGCCTCCCCTCCTTGGCCGGAGATCGCCTCCCCCACTCGTTATTCTTTTTTTTTTGTTACAGGGGCAACCACTGCTGCGCGATCCACTATATCGGACCCGCGGCGGCCGGCGTACGAGCTAAAGGCGTCGGAACAATGGGCATGGGGCGCACGGGGCCAAAAACCGTGGTCCTAGCATCGAGAATGGCCCAATTTGACCACGCCGGCGGCTCGAAACGGGCCTGCCGGTTTGCCTGTCAATCAGCCCGTCCCAAGTTTTCCGACGATATATCATAACGGCGAATCGGGCGGGCGGATCCAAAGTTAGGGCCTCGGCACGCCAAGCCGGTCCGCTGGAACCTCCATTCTGGAAGGCGCAAATAGTTTCTTCCGTTGATATAATCCGGGTGCGATCATACCAGCGCTAATGCACCGGATCCCATTAGAACTCGCAGTTAAGCGTGCTTGGGCGAGAGTAGTACTAGGATGGGTGACCTCCTGGGAAGTCCGCGTGTTGCACCCCTTTTTGCTTTTCGCGTCAATTTGGGCCTCCCCTCTTTGGCCGAAGATCGTCTCCCCCTCTCGTTATTCTTTTTTTTTTTTTGTTACAGGGGCAACCACAGCAGCGCGATCCACTATATCGGACCCGCGGCGGCTGGCGTACGAGCTCGAGGTGTCGGAACGATGGGCATGGGACGCACGGGGCCAAAAACCGTGGTCCTAGCATCGAGAATGGCCCAATTTGACCACGCCGGCGGCTCGAAACGGGCCTGCCGGTTTGCCTGTCAATCAGCCTGTCCCGAGCTTTCCGACGATATATCATAACGGCGAATCGGGCGGGCGGATCCAAAGTTAGGGCCTCGGCACGCCAAGCCGGTCCGCTGGAACCTCCATTCTGGAAGGCGCAAATAGTTTCTTCCGTTGATATAATCCGGGTGCGATCATACCAGCGCTAATGCACCGGATCCCATTAGAACTCAGCAGTTAAGCTTGCTTGGGCGAGGGTAGTACTAGGATGGGTGACCTCCTGGGAAGTCCTCGTGTTGCACCCCTTTTTGCTTTTCGCGTCAATTTGGGCCTCCCCTCCTTGGCCGAAGATCGTCTCCCCCTCTCGTTATTCTTTTTTTTTTTGTTACAGGGGCAACCACCGCAGCGCGATCCACTATATCGGACCCGCGGCGGCTGGCGTACGAGCTCGAGGTGTCGGAACGATGGGCATGGGACGCACTGGGCCAAAAACCGTGGTCCTAGCATCGACAATGGCCCAATTTGACCACGCCGGCGGCTCGAAACGGGCCTGCCGGTTTGCCTGTCAATCAGCCCGTCCCGAGCTTTCCGACGATATATCATTACAGCGAATCGGGCGGGCGGATCCAAAGTTAGGGCCTCGGCACGCCAAGCCGGTCCACTGGAACCTCCATTCTGGAAGGCGCAAATAGTTTCTTCCGTTGATATAATCCGGGTGCGATCATACCAGCGCTAATGCACCGGATCTCATTAGAACTCGCAGTTAAGCGTGCTTGGGCGAGAGTAGTACTAGGATGGGTGACCTCCTGGGAAGTCCTCGTGTTGCACCCCTTTTTGCTTTTCGCGTCAATTTGTGCCTCCCCTCCTTGGCCGAAGATCGTCTCCCCCTCTCGTTATTCTTTTTTTTTTTGTTACAGGGGCAACCACCGCAGCGCGATCCACTATATCGGACCCGCGGCGGCTGGCGTACGAGCTCGAGGTGTCGGAACGATGGGCATGGGACGCACGGGGCCAAAAACCGTGGTCCTAGCGTCGAGAATGACCCAATTTGACCACGCCGGCGGCTCGAAACGGGCCTGCCGGTTTGCCTGTCAATCAGCCTATCCCGAGCTTTCCGACGATATATCATAACGGCGAATCGGGCGGGCGGATCCAAAGTTAGGGCCTCGGCACGCCAAGCCGGTCCGCTGGAACCTCCATTCTGGAAGGCGCAAATAGTTTCTTCCGTTGATATAATCCGGGTGCGATCATACCAGCGCTAATGCACCGGATCCCATTAGAACTCAGCAGTTAAGCGTGCTTGGGCGAGAGTAGTACTAGGATGGGTGACCTCCTGGGAAGTCCTCGTGTTGCACCCCTTTTTGCTTTTCGCGTCAATTTGGGCCTCCCCTCCTTGGCCGAAGATCGTCTCCCCCTCTCGTTATTCTTTTTTTTTTTTGTTACAGGGGCAACCATCGCAGCGCGATCCACTATATCGGACCCGCGGCGGCTGGCGTACGAGCTCGAGGTGTCGGAACGATGGGCATGGGACGCACGGGGCCAAAAACCGTGGTCCTAGCATCGACAATGGCCCAATTTGACCACGCCGGCGGCTCGAAACGGGCCTGCCGGTTTGCCTGTCAATCAGCCCGTCCCGAGCTTTCCGACGATATATCATAACGGCGAATCGGGCGGGCGGATCCAAAGTTAGGGCCTCGGCACGCCAAGCCGGTCCGCTGGAACCTCCATTCTGGAAGGCGCAAATAGTTTCTTCCGTTGATATACTCCGGGTGTGATCATACCAGCGCTAATGCACCGGATCCCATTAGAACTCCGCAGTTAAGCGTGTTTGGGCGAGAGTAGTACTAAAATGGGTGACCTTCTGGCAAGTCCTTGTGTTGTACCCCCTTTTTGCTTTTCGCGTCAAATTGGTCCTCTCCTCCCTAGTCGAAGATCGCCTCCCTCTCTCGTCATTATTATTTTCTTACAGGGGCAACCACTGTAGCGCGATCCACTATATCGGACCCGCGGCGGCCGGAGTACGAGCACGAGGTTTTGGAACGATGTGCATGGGGCGCCCGGGGCCAAAAACCGTGGTCCTAATATCGAGAATGGCCCAATTTGACCATGCCGGCTGCTTGAAACGGGCTTGCCGGTTTGCCCTGTCGATCAGCCCGTCCCGAGCTTTCCGACGATATAACATAATGGCGAATCGGGCGGGCGGATCCAAAGTAAGGGCCTCGACACCCCAAGCCGGTCCGCTGGAACCTCCATTCCGGAAGGCACAAATGGTTTCTTCCGTTGATATACTCCGGGTGCGATCATACCAGCGCTAGTGCCCCGGATCCCATTTGAACTA
This sequence comes from Persea americana, assembly GCA_029852735.1. Taxonomy (NCBI): domain Eukaryota; kingdom Viridiplantae; phylum Streptophyta; class Magnoliopsida; order Laurales; family Lauraceae; genus Persea; species Persea americana. Next base: position 44,333,706 of record CM056810.1, on the reverse strand, counting down.
CGCAGTTAAGCGTGCTTGGGCGAGAGTAGTACTAGAATGGGTGACCTCCTGGGAAGTCCTCTTGTTGCACCCCTTTTTGCTTTTCGCGTCAATTTGGGCCTCCCCTCCTTGGCCGAAGATTGTCTCCCCCTCTCGTTATTCTTTTTTTTTTTGTTACAGGGGCAACCACAGCAGCGCGATCCACTATATCGGACCCGCGGCGGCTGGCGTACGAGCTCGAGGTGTCGGGACGATGGGCATGGGACGCACGGGGCCAAAAACCGTGGTCCTAGCATCGACACTGGCCCAATTTGGCCGCGCCGGCGGCTCGAAACGGGCCTGCCGGTTTGCCTGTCAATCAGCCCGTCTCGAGCTTTCCGACGATATATCATAACGGCGAATCGGGCGGGCGGATCCAAAGTTAGGGCCTCGGCACGCCAAGCCGGTCCGCTGGAACCTCCATTCTGGAAGGCGCAAATAGTTTCTTCCGTTGATATACTCCGGGTGCGATCATACCAGCGCTAATGCACCGGATCCCATTAGAACTCCGCAGTTAAGCGTGTTTGGGCGAGAGTAGTACTAGAATGGGTGACCTTCTGGCAAGTCCTCGTGTTGTACCCCCTTTTTGCTTTTCGCGTCAAATTGGTCCTCTCCTCCCTGGTCGAAGATCGCCTCCCTCTCTCGTCATTATTATTTTCTTACAGGGGCAACCACTGTAGCGCGATCCATTATATCGGACCCGCGGCGGCCGGAGTACGAGCACGAGGTTTTGGAACAATGTGCATGGGGCGCCCGGGGCCAAAGACCGTGGTCCTAATATCGAGAATGGCCCAATTTGACCATGCCGGCTGCTCGAAACGGGCTTGCCGGTTTGCCCTGTCGATCAGCCCGTCCCGAGCTTTCCGACGATATAACATAATGGCGAATCGGGCGGGCGGATCCAAAGTAAGGGCCTCGACACCCCAAGCCGGTCCGCTGGAACCTCCATTCCGGAAGGCGCAAATGGTTTCTTCCGTTGATATACTCCGGGTGCGATCATACCAGCGCTAATGCACCGAATCCCATTTGAACTACGCAGTTAAGCGTGCTTAGGCGAGAGTAGTACTAGAATGGGTGACCTCCTGGGAAGTCCTCTTGTTGTACCCCCTTTTTGCTTTTCTCGTCAAATTGGTCCTCCCCTCCTTGGCCGAAGATCGCCTCCCTCTCTGGCCAATATTATTTTCTTACAGAGGCAACCACTGCAGCGCGATCCACTATATCGGACCCGCGGCGGCCGGCGTACGAGCTCGAGGTGTCGGAACGATGGGCATGGGGCGCCCGGGGCCAAAAACTGTGGTCCTAGCATCGAGAATGGCCCAATTTGACCACGCCGGCGGCTCGAAACTGGCTTGCCGGGTTGCCCCGTCGGTCAGCCCGTCCCGAGCTTTCCGACGATATATCATAATGGCGAATCCGGCGGGCAGATCGAAAGTTAGGGCCTCGACACGCCAAGCAGGTCCGCTGGAACCTCCGTTCCGGAAGGCGCAAATAGTCTCTTCCGCATACCCCGGGTGCGATCATACCAGTGCTAATGCACCGGATCCCATCAAAACTCCACAGTTAAGCGTGCTTATGCGAGAGTAGTACTAGGATGGGTGACCTCCTGGGAAGTCCTCGTGTTGCACCCCCTTTTTGCTTTTCGCGTCAATTTGGGCCTCCCCTCCTTGGCCGAAGATCGCCTCCCTCTCACGTTATTCTTTTCTTTTTTTTTATTACAGGGGCAACCACTGTAGCGCGATCCACTATATCGGATCCGCGGCGGCCGCCGTACGACATCGAGGTGTCAGAACGATGGGCATGGGGCGCACGGGGCCAAAAACCGTCGTCCTAGCATCGAGAATGGCCCAATTTGACCACGCCGGCGGCTCGAAACGGGCCTGCCGATTTGCCTCGTCGATCTGGCCGTCTCGAGCTTTCCGACGATAAATCATAATGGCGAATCGGGCGGGCGGATCAAAAGTTAGGGCCTTGACGCGCCAAGCCGGTCCGCTGGAACCTCCTTTCCGGAAGGCGCAAATAGTTTCTTCTGCGGATATACTCCGGGTGCGAGCATACAAGCGCTAATGCACCGGATCACATCAGAACTCCACAGTCAAGCGTGCTTAGGCGAGAGTAGTACTAGGATGGGTGACCTCCTGGGAAGTCCTCGTGTTGCATCCCCTTATTGCTTTTCTTGTCAATTTGCGCCTCCCCTCCTTGGCCGAAGATCGCCTCCCCCTCTCGTTATTCTTTTTTTTTTTTGGTGCAGGGGCAACCACAGCAGCGCGATCCATTATATCGGACCCGCGGCGGCTGGCGTACGAGCTCGAGGTATCGGAACGATGGGCATGGGACGCACGGGGCCAAAAACCGTTGTCCTAGCATCGAGAATGGCCGAATTTGACCACGCCGGTGGCTCGAAACGGGCTTGCCGGTTTGCCTATCAATCAGCCCGTCCCGAGCTTTCCGACGATATATCATAACGACGAATCGGGCGGGGGCGGATCCAAAGTTAGGGGCTCGGCAGGCCAAGCCGGTCCGCTGGAACCTCCATTCTGGAAGGCGCAAATAGTTTCTTCCGTTGATATACTCCGGCTGCGATCATACCAGCGCTAATGCACCGGATCCCATTAGAACTCCGCAGTTAATCGTGTTTGGGCGAGAGTTGTACAGGAATGGGTGACCTCCTGGCAAGTCCTCGTGTTGTACCCCCTTTTTGCTTTTCGCGTCAAATTGGTCCTCTCCTCCTTGGCCGAAGATCGCCTCCCTCCCTCGTCATTATTATTTTCTTACAGGTTCAACCATTGTAGCGCGATCCACTATATCGGACCCGCGGCGGCCGGCGTACGAGCTCGAGGTTTTGGACCGATGTGCATGGGGCGCCCGGGGCCAAAAACCGTGGTCCTAATATCGAGAATGGCCCAATTTGACCATGCCGGCTGCTCGAAACGGGCTTGCCGGTTTGACTTGTCGATCAGCCCGTCCCGAGCTTTCCGACGATATATCATAATGGCGAATCGGGCGGGTGGATCCAAAGTTAGGGCCTCGGCACGCCAAGCCGGTCCGCTGGAACCTCCATTCCGGAAGGCGCAAATAGTTTCTTCCGTTGATATACTCCGAGTGCGATCATACCAGCGCTAATGCACCGGATCCCATCAGAACTCAGCAGTTAAGCGCGTTTGGGCGAGAGTAGTACTAGAATGGGTGACCTCCTAGGAAGTCCTCGTGTTGTACCCCCTTTTTGCTTTTCTTGTCAAATTGGTCCTCCCCTCCTTGCCCGAAGATCGCCTCCCTATCTGGCCATTGTTATTTTCTTACAGGGGCAACCACTGCAGCGCGACCCACTATATCGGACCCGCGGCGGCCGGCGTACGTGCTCGAGGTGTTGGAACGATGGGCATGGGGCGCCCGGGGCAAAAAACCGTGGTCCTAGCATCTAGAATGGCCCAATTTGACCGCGCCCGCGGCTCGAAACAGGCTGCCTGTTTGCCCCGTCGATAAGCCCGTCTCGAGTTTTCCGACGATATATCATAATGGCGAATCGGGCGGGCGGATCGAAAGTTATGGCCTCGACACGCCAAGCGGGTCCGCTGGAACCTCCGTTCCGGAAGGCACAAATAGTTTCTTCCGCGGATATACTCCGGGTGCGATCATACCAGTGCTAATGCACCGGATCCCATCAGAACTCCACAGTCAAGCGTGCTTAGGCGAGAGTAGTACTAGGATGGGTGACCTCCTAGGAAGTCCTCGTGTTGCATCCCCTTATTGCTTTTCTTGTCAATTTGCGCCTCCCATCCTTGGCCAAAGATCGCCTCCCCGTCTCGTTAGTCATTTTTTTTTTTGTTACAGGGGCAACCTCTGCAGCGCGATCCACTATATCGGACCCGCGGCGGCCGCCGTACGAGCTCGAGGTGTCGGAATGATGGGCATGGGGTGCACGGGGCCAAAACCGTGGTCCTAGCATCGAGAATGGCCCAATTTGACCACGCCGGCGGCTCGAAGCGGGCTTGCTGATTTGCCTTGTCGATCGGCCCGTCCCGAGCTTTCCGACGATATATCATAATGGCGAATCGGGCGGGCGGATCCAAAGTTAGGATCTCGGCACGCCAAGCCGATCAACTGGAACCTCCATTCCGGAAGGCGCAAATAGTTTCTTCCGTTGATATACTCCGGGTGCGATCATACCAGCGCTAATGCACCGGATCCCATCAGAACTCCTCAATTAAGCGTGTTTGGGAGAGAGTAGTACTAGAATGGGTGACCTCCTGGGAAGTCCTCGTGTTGTACCCCCTTTTCGCTTTTCACGTCAAATTGGTCCTCCCCTCCTTGGCTGAAGATCGCCTCCCTCTCTCGTCATTATTATTTTCTTACCGGAGCAACCACTGCAGCGCGATCCACTATATCAGACCCGCGGCGGCCGGCGTACGAGCTCGAGGTGTCGGAACGATGGGCATGGGGCGCCCGGGGCCAAAAACCGGGGTCCTAGGATCGAGAATGGCCCAATTTCACCACGCCCGCGGCTCGGAAAGGGCTGCCTCTTTGCCCTGTCGATCAGCCCGTCCCGAGCTTTCCGACGATATATCATAATGGCGAATCGGGCGGGCGGATCGAAAGTTTGGGCCTCGACACACCAAGCGGGTCCGCTGGAACCTCCATTCCGGAAGGCGCAAATAGTTTCTTCCGTTGATATACTCCGGGTGCGATCATACCAGCGCAAATGCACCGGATCTCATCAGAACTCAGCAGTTAAGTGTGTTTAGGCAAGAGTAGTACTAGAATGGGTGACCTCCTAGGAAGTCCTCGTGTTGTACCCCCTTTTTGCTTTTCGCGTCAAATTGGTCCTCCCCTCGTTGGCCGAAGATCGCCTCCCCCTCTCGTTATTCATTTTTTTTTTGTTACAGGGGCAACCACGGCAGCGCGATCCACTATATCGGACCCGCGGCGGCTGGCGTACGAGCTCGAGGTGTCGGAACGATGGGCATGGGGCGTACGTGGCCAAAAACCGTGGTCCTAGCATCGAGAATTGCCCAATTTGACCACCCCGGCGGCTCGAAACGCGCTTGCCGGTTTCCTTGGTCGATCAGCCCGTCCCGAGCTTTCCGACGATATATCATAATGGCGAATCGGGCGTGCGGATCGAAAGTTAGGGCCTCGACACGCCAAGCCGGTCCGCTGGAACCTCCGTTCCGGTAGGCACAAATAGTTTCTTCTGCGGATATACTCCGGGTGCGGTCATACAAGCGCTAATGCACCGGATCCCATCAGAACTCCGAAGTTAAGCGTTCTTGGGCGAGAGTAGTACTAGGATGGGTGACCTCCTGGTAAGTCCTCGTGTTGCACCCCTTTTTGCTTTTTGCGTCAATTTGAGCCTCCCCTCCTTGGCCGAAGATCGCCTCCCCCTCCCGTTATTCTTTTTTTTTTTTTGGTTACGAGGGCAACCACAGCAGCGCGATCAACTATATCGGACCCGCGGCGGCTGGCGTACGAGCTCGAGGTGTCGGAACGATGGGCATGGGGCGCACGGGGCCATAAACCGTGGTCCTAGCATCGAGAATTGCCCAATTTGACCACCCCGGCGGCTCGAAACGCGCTTGCCGGTATCCTTGGTCGATCAGCCCGTCCCGAGCTTTCCGACGATATATCATAATGGCGAATCGGGCGTGCGGATCGAAAGTTAAGGCCTCGACACGCCAAGCCGGTCCGCTGGAACCTCCGTTCCGGTAGGCACAAATAGTTTCTTCTGCGGATATACTCCAGGTGCGGTCATACAAGCGCTAATGCACCGGATCCCATCAGAACTCCGAAGTTAAGCGTTCTTGGGCGAGAGTAGTACTAGGATGGGTGACCTCCTGGTAAGTCCTCGTGTTGCACCCCTTTTTGCTTTTTGCGTCAATTTGAGCCTCCCCTCCTTGGCCGAAGATCGCCTCCCCCTCCCGTTATTCTTTTTTTTTTTTTGGTTACGAGGGCAACCACAGCAGCGCGATCAACTATATCGGACCCGCGGCGGCTGGCGTACGAGCTCGAGGTGTCGGAACGATGGGCATGGGGCGCACGGGGCCATAAACCGTGGTCCTAGCATCTAGAATGGCCCAATTTGACCACGCCGGCGGCTCGAAACGGGCTTGCCGATTTGCCCTGTCGATCAGCCCGTCCCGAGCTTTCCGACGATATATCATAAAGGCGAATCGGGCGGGCGGATCCAATGTTAGGGCCTCGGCACGCCAAGCCGGTCCGCTGGAACCTCCATTCCGGAAGGCGCAAATAGTTTCTTCCGTTGATATACTCCGGGTGCGATCATACCAGCGCTAATGCACCGGATCCCATCAAAACTCCGCAGTTAAGCGTGTTTGGGCGAGAGTAGTACTAGAATGGGTGACCTCCTGGGAAGTCCTCGTGTTGTACCCCCTTTTTGCTTTTCGCGTCAAATTTGTCCTCCCCACTTTTGCCGAAGATCGCTTCCCTCTCTCGTCATTATTATTTTCTTACAGGGGCAACCACTGCAGCGCGATCCACTATATCGAAAGTTAGGGCCTCGACAGGCCAAGCCGGTCCGCTGGAACCTCCATTCCGGAAGGCACAAATAGTTTCTTCCGCGGATATACTCCAGATGCGATCATACCAGCGCTATTGCACCGGATCCCATCAGAACTCCGCAGTGAAGCGTGCTTGGGCGAGTGTAGTACTAGGATGGGTGACCTCCTGGGAAGGCCTCGTGATGCACCCCCTTTTCTTCTTTTCGCGTCAATTTGGGCCTCCCCTCCTTGGCCGAAGATCGCCTCCCCCTCTCGTTATTCATTTTTTTTTTGTTACAGGGGCAACCACGGCAGCGCGATCCACTATATCGGACCCGCGGCGGCTGGCGTACGAGCTCGAGGTGTCGGAACGATGGGCATGGGGCGTACGTGGCCAAAAACCGTGGTCTTAGCATCGAGAATTGCCCAATTTGACCACCCCGGCGGCTCGAAACGCGCTTGCCGGTTTCCTAGGTCGATCAGCCCGTCCCGAGCTTTCCGACGATATATCATAATGGCGAATCGGGCGTGCGGATCGAAAGTTAGGGCCTCGACACGCCAAGCCGGTCCGCTGGAACCTCCGTTCCGGTAGGCACAAATAGTTTCTTCTGCGGATATACTCCGGGTGCGGTCATACAAGCGCTAATGCACCGGATCCCATCAGAACTCCGAAGTTAAGCGTTCTTGGGCGAGAGTAGTACTAGGATGGGTGACCTCCTGGTAAGTCCTCGTGTTGCACCCCTTTTTGCTTTTTGCGTCAATTTGAGCCTCCCCTCCTTGGCCGAAGATCGCCTCCCCCTCCCGTTATTCTTTTTTTTTTTTTGGTTACGAGGGCAACCACAGCAGCGCGATCAACTATATCGGACCCGCGGCGGCTGGCGTACGAGCTCGAGGTGTCGGAACGATGGGCATGGGGCGCACGGGGCCATAAACCGTGGTCCTAGCAACGAGAATTGCCCAATTTGACCACCCCGGCGGCGCGAAACGCGCTTGCCGGTTTCCTTGGTCGATCAGCCCGTCCCGAGCTTTCCGACGATATATCATAATGGCGAATCGGGCGTGCGGATCGAAAGTTAAGGCCTCAACACGCCAAGCCGGTCCGCTGGAACCTCCGTTCCGGTAGGCACTAATAGTTTCTTCTGCGGATATACTCCGGGTGCGGTCATACAAGCGCTAATGCACCGGATCCCATCAGAACTCCGAAGTTAAGCGTTCTTGGGCGAGAGTAGTACTAGGATGGGTGACCTCCTGGTAAGTCCTCGTGTTGCACCCCTTTTTGCTTTTTGCGTCAATTTGAGCCTCCCCTCCTTGGCCGAAGATCGCCTCCCCCTCCCGTTATTCTTTTTTTTTTTTTGGTTACGAGGGCAACCACAGCAGCGCGATCAACTATATCGGACCCGCGGCGGCTGGCGTACGAGCTCGAGGTGTCGGAACGATGGGCATGGGGCGCACGGGGCCATAAACCGTGGTCCTAGCATCTAGAATGGCCCAATTTGACCACGCCGGCGGCTCGAAACGGGCTTGCCGATTTGCCCTGTCGATCAGCCCGTCCCGAGCTTTCCGACGATATATCATAAAGGCGAATCGGGCGGGCGGATCCAATGTTAGGGCCTCGGCACGCCAAGCCGGTCCGCTGGAACCTCCATTCCGGAAGGCGCAAATAGTTTCTTCCGTTGATATACTCCGGGTGCGATCATACCAGCGCTAATGCACCGGATCCCATCAAAACTCCGCAGTTAAGCGTGTTTGGGCGAGAGTAGTACTAGAATGGGTGACCTCCTGGGAAGTCCTCGTGTTGTACCCCCTTTTTGCTTTTCGCGTCAAATTTGTCCTCCCCACTTTTGCCGAAGATCGCTTCCCTCTCTCGTCATTATTATTTTCTTACAGGGGCAACCACTGCAGCGCGATCCACTATATCGAAAGTTAGGGCCTCGACAGGCCAAGCCGGTCCGCTGGAACCTCCATTCCGGAAGGCACAAATAGTTTCTTCCGCGGATATACTCCAGATGCGATCATACCAGCGCTATTGCACCGGATCCCATCAGAACTCCGCAGTGAAGCGTGCTTGGGCGAGTGTAGTACTAGGATGGGTGACCTCCTGGGAAGGCCTCGTGTTGCACCTTCTTTTTTTCTTTTCGCGTCAATTTGGGCCTCCCCTCCTTGGCCGAAGATCGCCTCCCCCTCTCGTTATTCATTTTTTTTTTGTTACAGGGGCAACCACGGCAGCGCGATCCACTATATCGGACCCGCGGCGGCTGGCGTACGAGCTCGAGGTGTCGGAACGCTGGGCATGGGGCGTACGTGGCCAAAAACCGTGGTCCTAGCATCGAGAATTGCCCAATTTGACCACCCCGGCGGCTCGAAACGCGCTTAACGATTTCCTTGGTCGATCAGCCCGTCCCGAGCTTTCCGACGATATATCATAATGGCGAATCGGTCGTGCGGATCGAAAGTTAGGGCCTCGACACGCCAAGCCGGTCCGCTGGAACCTCCGTTCCGGTAGGCACAAATAGTTTCTTCTGCGGATATACTCCGGGTGCGGTCATACAAGCGCTAATGCACCGGATCCCATCAGAACTCCGAAGTTAAGCGTTCTTGGGCGAGAGTAGTACTAGGATGGGTGACCTCCTGGTAAGTCCTCGTGTTGCACCCCTTTTTGCTTTTTGCGTCAATTTGAGCCTCCCCTCCTTGGCCGAAGATCGCCTCCCCCTCCCGTTATTCTTTTTTTTTTTTTTGGTTACGAGGGCAACCACAGCAGCGCGATCAACTATATCGGACCCGCGGCGGCCGGCGTTCGAGCTCGAGGTGTCGGAACGATGGGCATGGGGCGCACGGGGCCAAAAACCGTGGTCCTAGCATCGAGAATGGCCCAATTTGACCACGCCGGTGGCTCGAAACGGGCTTGCCGTTATCCCTCGTCGATCAGCCCGTCCCAAGCTTTCCGACGATATATCATAATGGCGAATCGGGCGGGCGGATCGAAAGTTAGGGCCTCGACACGCCAAGCCGGTCCGCTGGAACCTCCATTCCGGAAGGCACAAATAGTTTCTTCCGCGGATATACTCCCGGTGCGATCATACCAGCGCTAATGCACCGGATCCCATCGGAACTCCGCAGTTAAGCGTGCTTGGGCGAGAGTAGTACTAGGATGGGTGACATCCTGGGAAGTCCTCGTTTTGCACCCCCTATTTCCTTTTCGCGTTAATTTGGTCCTCCCCTCCTTGGCCGAAGATCGCCTCCCCCTCTCGTTATTCTTCTTTTTTTTTTTTTACAGGGGCAACCACAGCAGCGCGATCCACTATATCGGACCCACGGCCGGTGGCGTACGAGCTCGAGGTGTCGGAACGATGGGCATGGGGCGCACGGGGCAAAAAATCGGGGTCCTAGCATTGAGAATGGCCCAACTTGACCACGCCGACGGCTCGAAACTGGCTTGCTGGTTTACTTCGTCGATCAGCCCGTCCCGAGCTTTCTGACGATATATCATAATGGCGAATCGGGCGGGCGGATCCTAAGTTAGGGCCTCGGCACGCCAAGCCTGTCCGCTGGAACCTCCATTCCGGAACGCGCAAATAGTTTCTTCCGTTGATATACTCCGGGTGCGATCATACCAGCGCTAATGCACCGGATCCCATCAGAACTCCGCAGTTAAGCGTGTTTGGGCGAGAGTAGTACTAGAATGGGTGGCCTCCTGGGAAGTCCTTGTGTTGTACCCCCTTTTTGCTTTTCGCATCAAATTGGTCCCCCCCTCCTTGGCCGAAGATTGCCTCCGTCTCTCGTCATTATTATTTTCTTACAGGGGCAACCACTGCAGCGCGATCCATTATATCGGACCTGCAGCTGCCGGCGTACGAGCTCGAGGTGTCGGAACGATGGGCATGGGGGGCACGAGGCCAAAAACCGTGGTCCTAGCATCGAGAATGGCCCAATTTGACCACGCCGGCGGATCGAAACGAGCTTGCCGGTTTACAGTGTCGATCAGCCCGTCCCGAGCTTTCCGACGATATATCATAATGGCGAATCGGGCGGGCGGATCGAAAGTTAGGGCCTCGACACGCCAAGCCGGTCCGCTGGAACCTCCATTCCGGAAGGCGCAAATAGTTTCTTCCGCGGATATACTCCGGGTGCGATCATACCAGCGCTAATGCACCGGATCCCATCAGAACTCCGCATTTAAGGGTGTTTGGGCGAGAGTAGTACTAGAATGGATGACCTCCTGGGAAGTCCTCGTGTTGTACCCCCTTTTTGCTTTTCGCGTCAAATTGGTCCTCCCCTCGTTGGCCGAAGATCGCCTCCCTCTCTTGTCATTATTATTTTCTTACTGGGGCAACCACTGCAGCGCGATCCACTATATCGGACCCGCGGCTGCCGGCGTACGAGCTCGTGGTGTCGGAACGATGGGCATGGGGGGCACGGGGGCAAAAACCGTGGTCCTAGCATCGAGAATGGCCAAATTTGACCACGCCGGCGGATTGAAATGGGCTTGCCGGTATTCTTTCGTTGATCAGCCCGTCCCGAGCATTCCGACGATATATAATAATGGCGAATCGGGCGGGCGGATCGAAAGTTAGGGCCTGGACAGGACAAGCCAGTCCGCTGGAACCTCCATTCCGGAAGGCGCAAACAGTTTCTTCCGCGGATATACTCCGGGTGAGATCATACCAGCGCTAATGCACCGGATCCCATCAGAACTCCGCAGTTAAGCGTGCTTGGGCGAGAGTAGTACTAGGATGGGTGACCTCCTTGGAAGTCCTCGTGTTGCACCCCCTTTTTGCTTTTCGCATCAATTTGGGCCTCCCCTCCTTGGCCGAAGATCGCCTCCCTCTCTCGTTATTCGTTTTTTTTTTGTTACAGGGGCAACCACTGCAGCGCGATCCACTATATATGACCCGGGTCGGCCGGCGTACAAGCTTGAGGTGTCGGAACAATGGGCATGGGGCGCACGGGGCAAAAAACCGTGTTCCGAGCATCGAGAATGGCCAAATTTGACCACGCCGGCGGCTCGTAACAGGCTTGCCGATTTGCCCCGTCGATCAGCCCGTCCCGAGCTTTCCGACGATATATCATAATGGCGAATCGGGCGGGCGGATCGAATGTTAGGGCCTCGACAGGCCAAGCCGGTCCGCTGGAACCTGCATTCCGGAAGGCACAAAAAGTTTCTTCCGCGGATATACTCCGGGTCCGATCATACCAGCGCTAATGCACCGGATCCCATCAGAACTCCGCAGTGAAGCGTGCTTGGGCGAGAGTAGTACTAGGATGGGTGACCTCTGGGGAAGTCGTCGTGTTGCACCCCCTTCTTGCTTTTCGCGTCAATTTGGGCCTCCCCTCCTTGGCCGAAGATCGCCTCCCTCTCTCGTTATTATTATTTTCTTACAGGGGCAACCACTGCAGCGGAACAATGGGCATGGGGGGCACGGGGCCAAAAACCGTGGTCCTAGCATCGAGAACGGTCCAATTTGACCACACCGGCGGATCAAAAGGGGCTTGCCGGTTTGCCCCGTCGATCAGCCCGTCCCGAGCTTTCCGACGATATATCATATTGGCGAATCGGGCGGGCGGATCGAATGTTAGGGCCTCGACAGGCCAAGCCGGTCCGCTGGAACCTGCATTCCGGAAGGCACAAAAAGTTTCTTCCGCGGATATACTCCGGGTCCGATCATACCAGCGCTAATGCACCGGATCCCATCAGAACTCCGCAGTGAAGCGTGCTTGGGCGAGAGTAGTACTAGGATGGGTGACCTCTGGGGAAGTCGTCGTGTTGCACCCCCTTCTTGCTTTTCGCGTCAATTTGGGCCTCCCCTCCTTGGCCGAAGATCGCCTCCCTCTCTCGTTATTATTATTTTCTTACAGGGGCAACCACTGCAGCGGAACAATGGGCATGGGGGGCACGGGGCCAAAAACCGTGGTCCTAGCATCGAGAACGGTCCAATTTGACCACACCGGCGGATCAAAAGGGGCTTGCCGGTTTGCCCCGTCGATCAGCCCGTCCCGAGCTTTCCGACGATATATCATATTGGCGAATCGGGCGGGCGGATCGAAAGTTAGGGCCTCGACAGGCCAAGCCGGTCTGCTGGAACTTCCATTCCGGAAGGCGTGTTGACACCAAAAATGTCACTTAGCCTCCTCAACACCAAAAGCTATATGGAGCCGCATCGTACTACAAACAGGCAAAGCTGCTTCAAGCATCAGATCTTGTCAGAATCAAACAAAAACTGCAAGATCCTTCAAAATAGCCAAAAGAAGGGTACACTTGAAGCTTCGGGCCATTTCGACACCATCTGGCCTAACTTCAATCCTTCAACAGCTGAGCGGGAGCTCCCGACGGCGACAGTGTCAAATACATCAAATATTCGATCAGATTCTATGGATGGTCTCAAAATACCTCCAAAAGGCTCCATGTCGAATTTCAAGTCAAACCGACACCGTTTGACTCTCAATCAACTCTCAAACGGCGAAATCAAGCCTCCCGGCGGCGAGAACCTCTGATGCCGCCACTCATCAAACAAACACATGAGTAGCTTCTGCATGCTTCCAAAGGGCTGCACGTCAAATTTCAGGTCATTCCGACAACGTTTGACCCGGTTTTGATGCTCCGAAGCAAAATCAAGCCTACCAACGGCGAAGCTCCCCGGGACCATGACACCCAAATCAGAGCTAATGGATCATCTCAAAATGACTCCAATAGGCTCCCCGTCAAATTTCAGGTCAATCGGACATCGGATGACCGTACATCAAAGCTCGACATCTTTCGCACGGTGAAATCAAGTCAAGCATCGACGGGACCCCAAACGGCTTCAAAACTCAAATAAAAGCCCATGGTTGGTCCTATCTAATGCCCAAGAAGCTTCACCACAAACTTCAGGTCATTCCGACATCGTTTGACCCAGTTTCAACTCTTGGCGGAAAATCGGCTAAAGAGTCTTCGGCCTTTCCAAAAAATAGGAAACTTTGTGCTCTGATTTGCACAGCCTTTCGACGGGTTTTCTTCAGAGGAATCAAGCCAATAAATGAGGAGAAATGTCAAAGAAAAATACAGGTGAAAACAGAAGCGAAAAAGCCCGAGAAACAACCAAGAAACGGCGACCGGAAGGCGGCCGAAAAATGGACCAAAGTCCAAGGTCACCGGCAACCTTGGCCTATGGTCGCCGGCGACCATGGTTGCATGGTCGCCGGCGACCCTGGAAATCCGGGTCGCCGGATTTCCGCCGAAACGTCCGTTTTTCCGATTCTTTTCGCGTTTCTCGATGATTGGCCCCTGTGATTTTCTTAAAATCTGATTTTTGAGGCATGATATCCGTCGATCTTCGTTAACAACACGGATCCGCCATCAAAATCATTTGATCATCATCGGACACTCCAAAATTGCCAACCGGCCGACCAAGAAAGCACACTTTCTGCCCGACCGATCAAGAAATTGACTGGACAGATGCTGCCGGCCCATTGGTGGCAACCATTGTCTGAATTTTCATCGTCATCCGACATCAAGCAACGTACGGATCCATCGATGATCATCGCAGGAAGAATTCCAAAAGACGCGGCGCGGCCCGCGACTATTCAAACGACTCGGTGGCCAATTAATGAAGTTAAATGACCCTTTTATGGCAATTTATTAGGGTCATTAACTCATTATTTTGAACGGCCCAATCAGAAGCCAAGAAATGGGAGTTACAAGTCCAATTAATCATGACAATTAACCATGTAACTCCTATCATTATGGAGATTAATCATGGTAATTAATCATGACACTCCCATCATTATGGAGATTAAATGCCCATTACTCTCCATCGGCCAATCAAAATCCAAGAAAAAGGAGTTACAAAATTATGAAATTAAATCTTGTAACTCCTCCCATCATGGAGCATTAATACCATTAAAGCCCATAAAACCCTCCCAATGGCCACCAAAAGCCTATAAATAGGCGGTCATTCTAAGGAGAAAGGGTCAGAAAAAAATTGTTATCGGTCTTGGAAATTGGGTCCAGAAAAATTGTCTGAAAATCATCTGAAGAATTCTCTACACAAAAAGAAGCTCTCTTGCCTTGAAGAAACTCTGCTGCAAGCACTACAAGGTGATCGAAGTCCCTTGCCCCCCCCCCCCCCCCCTAAGATCTCCTCTCTTCTTCTATCCAACATGGCCTAGATGTGGCTTTTCAGCCCGTCTACTTGGTTTTTTATTGGATATAAGACCTTCTCTTGGTCTTTATCCTCTAAAAATCTGAGGTCCAAGCCAAGTCAAGTGAATCAAAGCATCAAGTGTTCTCATCCGAAAGACGATGGCGGAGCCCATACATGACTCGCGACCGTCGATCTGAATGAGTCCCCACAATCGCTTGAGAAGTCAGATTCCTTTTCTTACTTTTCTATTGTATTGTATTTTTTTAAAAGAGACATAAAAATCACATTTCTTGTCTTTATATTTTGATGAGACTTGTAAACTGCCTTTTACGGCACAAAATCGTCTTCTACGGCACAAAACTGCCTTTCATGGCAAATTAAACAAAATCGCCTCTAATGGCATTTTAAAACCTTGTCTCTTTCTTTAAAATATATGTGCAATGGAAAGTTAGAAAAAAGTTGATTTCCTTTTCTACTTGTGAAGGTGAATCTCCGGATCACCACTTCAAATTCCAAGTAGAATAGAAAATCTGGCATACCCGTACAAAAAAAAAATGTTGATGCTTGCTCTTTTTTTTCTCTTCGCCCCGCCGCACCCCGGCGGACTCGGGACGGAGGAAGGCGAGAAAGAAAAAGACGGGTCCATCAAGTTGGCATACCCGGTGGGACTTGTTCAAATGAGAACACGATGCTTAGAATCCATAGCTCCCTTCTAGTTGGTGGCCTATGTTGGATCTTGTATCTAAAAAAAAAAAAAACATGAGATGGGATTCTTTGGAAACTTCTTTCTTTGAACTTGTTTCCATTCTTTCTTTTCTCAACAAAAAAAAAGGGGGTTTTCTCTCTTTTGGATTCAAATTGGATAAAACTTCGGTTCTTTCTTTTTCGTTTGTTTGCGCTCGCAGTAATGTTTGAGCCAACGTTCGGATTGGGAAGGACCATTTCCCTCTCTTTGATGGATCTATCGGAGATCTTTCAAAAAAAAATAATAATAAATAAAAAAGTTATAAAAAAAAAAAACTTTTCAAATTTCTCTCTTTTGGATTCAAATTAGAGAAACTTTGGTTCTTTCCTTTTCGTTTGTTTGCGCTCGCAGAGATGTTTGAGCCAACGTTCGGATTGGGAAGGACCATTTCCCTCTCTTTGATGGATCCATCGGAGATCTTTCAAAAAAAAAAAAAAAAAGAAAAAAAAAAGTTAAAAAAAAAAAAAAAACTTTTCAAATTTCTCTCTTTTGGATTCAAATTAGAGAAACTTTGGTTCTTTCCTTTTCGTTTGTTTGCGCTCGCAGAGATGTTTGAGCCAACGTTCGGATTGGGAAGGGTCATTTCCCTCTCTTTGATGGATCCATCGGAGATCTTTCAAAAAAAAAAAAAAAAGAAAAAAAAAAGTTAAAAAAAAAACTTTTCAAATTTCTCTCTTTTGGATTCAAATTAGAGAAACTTTTTTCTTTTCCTTTTCGTGCAATGGCTCGCAGAAATGTTTGAGCCAACGTTCGGATTGGGAGGGACCATTTTCCTCTCTTTGATGAGTCCATCGGAGGTCTTTCAAAAAAAAGAGAGAGAGCATTAAAGTTGCACCAATTGCGTTCTTTAACCAAAGTGGATCTAAGAAAAGCCTTGTCCAGAGTGTGGAGGCAGCTAGACTGTTCGAGGTAAGGGTCCTTAAAACGGGTTCATTAAGTAATCCTACCCTTACCTGGGGGATAATCTATCCACTAAGGTTTCATAAGACCGAATTGGAAGACCTATGTGCACTCTCAAAAAAAAAAAAAAAAAAAAAAAAAAAAAAAAAAAACACTTGTCACTATTTTGTTCAAATTGGTGGAATTTTGGTTCTTTCCTTTTCGGATTTAGGCTCGCAGAAATGTTTGAACCTGTATTCGGATTGGAATACCATCTGCTCTCTTTTGCGAATCCAATTTTGACATTTCAAAAAATCCCATCTCGTGTCCTTCAAGGATGCAATTTACAACATTTGTGCCTAGCGGTGCTAGTACGCCCTTTCGGGTCTACTGTATTCGCGACCGACACATTTGTATCTCTAACCTTATATCATTTTACCTCGAGTGAGCTTCGCTTCTCGGTAATTTGAATTAAGGTTTACAATTGCTTCTAGCGGTCCCTGGAACGCTCATTTCGAGCCGACCATACTTGCGTTTAGAACAATTGTACCATCTATGGCTTTTTGGCCTTCTTCATTACGCTCAGAACGGGCCATGCCCCTGAGCGATTTGAAAAGACAAAACCATAGTATAGCCCATTTATGATCACCCTATTCTTGTGATTACTAATGGATGTGGTCTTGTTTCAGAAAAGTTTTTCAAAAACTAACAATGGCAGCTTCGTTGACCATCACCTTCGATGAGAACAAGTACCAAGTCATGCTTCAAGAGAAGCAAAGCAAGGGCACTTTCAAGCGCCCCGTCAGCTGCCGAAGCATCACCTCCCTCGGCAACTCCCAAAACACCGGGTCGACCTCCACTCCCTGGACCATCGTCTTCGGGTCACTGGGACCATTCTCACTACCCGCAGAAGAGACGGTGCCTGCTAAGAAGCAGAAGACCGCCCCCCAACGTGTCGCTACCCCGACACCAAAGGCGGTCACCAAGAAACCTGAGGCTCGTGGCAATCCCATGAGGCCTCAACCTACAAGAAACCAAGTCTATCCCAAAACTTGGTCCCCGCGATCTTCACCAAAACAAAGAAGGTCCCGGACATCTGCAAAGCCAGAATACCTGGCTCCTCTCAAGGAGAATAGGTTTTATCCTCTTGCTTACATCAAAGGAGAGAAACCTACCCTCCACCGAACAACAAAAACTACTCAGCACGAGCCGGCTTGCTCATACAAGCCCAAACTCAAATCGTGCATCACAAGGCCTCGACAAGAACTTGCTAGGGCCTACTCTCCTGCAACTCGACCCTTCATCTCAACAGGGGACGAGCTTGCAAAATTTAAAGCTTCGCTGCGACAGGCTAAGGACCACGTGCAAATCCTGTCCATGCCAGTCTTCAAGGAAGACAAGCTCGGTTGCTGCGCACGAGGGACCACGTCCTTCATTGCCAGAGCATAGCCCAAGCTAACCGAAGCTCAAATTGCTCGTCGCATACGTCGCTGCGCGGCATATCAACAAAAGAGATTAGAGAAGCAAAGAACCCAGCATTCTGAGCTTCAAATCTCCCAAAAATGGGTCGAAAAAGAAAGACCCGACCAAGTTGCTGCTGTCCACATGGTTGGCAAAACCAAAAGACGCCAGAAGTCAGCGACAAAAATACATGTCAGACGACCGGTGACTCGCAGCGTCTCCCGGAGGAGAAGACATCAGGAAGACTCTCCCACTCCTTCAAGCCAGGGACATCGGAGTGATCATTCCTCGGACTCTTCATCTAAAAGAATGAGCTCCAGCTCAGTCACTAAGACAGTATCCTCTTTCGACTCACGAAGGATGAATGTCTTGGTCACAAACTCTGAGCAACCTCCACCACATGACGACATGGCTCTACGCATTCAGCAGCTAGAGCAAGGACAACAGAGAATAGAGGTTCTGATGGAAAACCTCCTTCTCACTCTCCAGCTTCCACCAAACAATGACGAAGTTCCTCCACAAGATGAGGCAAACGGTGGAGAAGATGAGTCACGCGCCCTTACTAAAAAGGACGTGGACAATATCCTCGCCAAAGCAAAAGAAGAGGATACACTGAAGGAGCATGGGATCAAGCCACCATATCCCTTATGGATGGACTCGGTTCCGTTTCCCCAAAAGTTCAAACAACCTCTTCTCCAAACGTATACGGGGAAAGGTTCAGCCAGACAGCATGTCATCCACTTCAAAATCCTGACAGGAACGATTGCGGATCAAGATGCTCTCAAGATCCGGCTCTTTGCAAGTACCCTAAAAGGTACAGCCTTTGACTGGTATTCCACTCTGCCAGAGGACTCCATTCAAAATTGGACCATGCTAGAGACACGTTTCCTGACCCACTTCAAAGGTGAGGATCATCCTGTTACTATGGCTCAGCTCTGCAGCCTTAAACAGGGAGACAATGAGTCGACATACGACTTCATTCACAAGTGGAAAGCAATGGCATACAAATGCTCGGATATGCTGCCACAAGCGTCGCTAGTCAACATTTGCCGAAACAACATGAGAGCAAGGATCCGCTCCATGATCATCGGCAACAAATCAAAAAACTTGGGAGAACTCCTAGAAGCGTCTATGGAGGCTGAAACGATGATCAAAGACCTCAACAGTCAGAAGTCATCAAAGAAAGAGCAGACCGCCATTCCAACCTCCAAGCCAAAGAAAAAGGAGGTTCTGAATGTGCAAACCAAGTCAGCTCCTCAACTACCAAAGAAAGCTGAAAATAAAGCTGCAGGTAAGAGACCTGAACTCTCTGATGCCTTCAAAGAACGAGTAGAAAAGAAATACCCGTTCGATGAAGATGTAGAAGAAATATTTGGGGCTCTCTTGGCAAATGGCATACTCACCCTGCCTGACCCCAAAAGATCGGGAGATGTTGGCAAAACCAACGATCCCCGATATTGTCCATACCACCAAATGGTCTCGCATCCTCTCAACCAATGTTTTGTTGTGAGAGAGAAGATCAACGAGATGTGGAAAAACGGAGTCATCACCTTTGACAAAAACTATGGGTCTGCCTCCGTTAACATGGTGTCATATGGACAAACATCCAAATCATCAATGGAAAAAGTCACTACTTCCTTCAAGGTGGTAAAAATGACCCAAACGTCCCAAGAGCTGGTGCCTTACCCAACGCCAGAAGGACAACCCATATGGGTACATCCCGATCTCCTAGAAGATGAAAATTGGGAGATCGTCAAAACAAAGCCGACCGCTCAACAGCGAAGGCAAGCCAAGAGACAACTCCGCAAGCTCAAACAGCAGGAGAAGGCTCAAACAAAACAAGAGGTTCCTGAAAAAGCAGAAACCTCCTCTACCGCTTCACTGGGGGCAACAGAGGGGTCTCTCCCTAAAGTTCCAAGAGTGATAAGAAAATTAACTCTCAGTGATTTCATGCCACCACGGCTCAAAGATGAGACTACGCAGGAGGCATCGTACTCTTGTAACTCGGTAGTTGGATTCTCCATGAATGGATACGAGTCCAGTGACACTGCCAGTGACACCGATGAGTGGGAGGAATCCCTTGAAACCGAAGAATATCTCTCCGACGAAGAATGGATCCCGGAATCCCACCTTATGCCAGTAATCTGGTATAACCCCTTCCAGCCACAAGGATCCTGGTCTGATGATGATGAAGACCAAGAGGCTGCCCAAATTGCTGTTAATGCAGTACAAACAAATGCTCTAGTGGATCCCAACCAGGTCGAACCACAAGGGGCAGATGAAGAAAAAGATTTGGCTCCTATGCCCGATCTTGAAGAATATGCGAGGATCTTGCAGCATCTAGCCATAGAGCAGGAGCAGGATCGCATCAACCAACTTCATCAAAATCCAGAACCGGAAGTCCCGGAAAATCTACGAGCATCTTTTCCAGTGACTCCAGAAAATGAAGAAAGTTGCTGGATTGATGATCCGCTTACATCGGAGGATGAGTCTGATTCCCAACGGTCCATTATGGAGGCATCTTCTATCGAAGTTGCCTGTAATGTGATAGTTCAGGATGATAGTGCCTCTGAAGCTCCATCTGCTGAGGCCACGGACTCTCAAAATGTATCCAGTAGCATATCTTTTGGAGCTACATATTCTCGGGTGACTTCCACTGAGATAACACCTTCTCAGCCATCGTCTCCTGAAACGGTGACATCAGAATTTAAGCATCTTCCGACTGATCACCATGAAGAAGCTCTGACTGATGAAGTCTTCAAAGAAAACCCAGTCAATTGGTCCCAGGTACCCAACCTCATAGGAGATGTCTGGACCGATGAAATACTGGACAAAGAAGAAAAGTTGTTGGAAGCTGTTCAGGACTTGTTCCCGGAAAATGCTCCATGCTACGCAATAACTGAAGACGGCAATGCTGCTGCAGAGGCGTTTTCAGCAAATGGGGAAGACCAGCCCCTTGAGCCCGAAGGGGGTCTTCCGAAAGAAGAACCACCTCTAGAAGCTTTTGAAGTTGGGAAAGGTACCCGCTCTGGCCGGGATTACCACAAAAACTATAACCAACCTTCTTCCTCTTCTTATGTAAATCCTCCGGGAAAACAAGCTGTAAATGCCCCAAGCGGCGGTGATAATGAAAATGCAGGCCTAAAGGAGGCTTTCAAGTATGACTTGACCGAGCACTTCAAACACATACCCGCACGACTGCACATCCTAGACTTATTACGAATGTCACCACAAACTCGTGATAGTCTCATTTCAGAACTGCAAAGGCTGAATCTGGATGTCGACAAACTTGCCCCGCAAGTCCTGCAAATTGAAATGGACTATAGGGTCACAAAATCAAAAACCTCCTCAAAAGGAGAAAAGAAAGAAGCTGGAGGACCTTGCACTGAATGCCTCTCGGTCCAAAAAGCCGCAAGTGCTACCATCGCCTTCAATAAGGAAGACCTCCTGCTAGGCGAGACGAAGCACAACCGACCCTTGTACTTCACAAGGTACATCAAAGAGATGCCGATACACAGAGTCCAGATCGACCCAGGTTCTGCACTCAACCTCATCTCTACTTCGGCACTCGAAGAACTGGGTATCCCACCTAGTAGACTAAGCCACACATCTGTGTCCATCTTTGTATACGATGGGAGTGCTCAAAGGCCCATTGGCAAAATCCGGTTCAGGTTACAAATCGGCGATCTCATCTTTGAGGTCACCATATATGTAATAAAGACCCCTTCATGCTACAACATCCTTCTTGGACGCCCTTGGATACACGAAAACGGTGTCGTTCCTTCGACTCTGCATCAGTGCATCAAGTTTGTTGGCGATGACGGCTTGATACATAGAGTGTTTGCAGATAAAAAGCCCTTCAAGGGAAAGGAAGTCCATTTTGCAGACTCTCAGATGTACAAGGATGAAAAAAAAGGAAAGGAGGAGAAAACAACATCCTTTGCCGGCAATCTCCAAAACGATAAAGGCAAGGTTCCTCAGCGATCATCGGAAGAAAACAAACCTTCCGGCAAACTCAAAGAGAGCAATCAGTCTCCCTTCGTCATCTCCTTCAAATCTTCCAAACCTTTGGTAATCACTACTAAAGCAAAGAAGACAGAGCAAAAGACAGGGGGCAAGTTTGTTGTCTCCTTCGTGTCTATCATACAAGACACAGATTCGGATTCAGAGACTGAAGACGATACATCGCCAAGCCAAGCTGATACTCAGCAAGTTCGGCCTGCCCTCACTCCATTGGAGACCCCTGCTGACGTAGAAGATCCTACGTCTGCTACCTTCGTCATTCCGGAAACGTCGACAAAAGATAAAAAAATCTTCTTCCATAGATCGAACGCTTCTTCATCAAACTGCCTGCTTGAGCCTTTCCAAAATGAAGGTATGCCTCAACTATCCCTGTATAGTCCAATGGCACAAGCTATCATGAAGAAAATGGGCTATGACGCTCAAAATCCAATTGGTTTGGGAGGTGGCCGTGGTATTCTCACACCATTGGAACCCACTCTGACCAAAAGTCAGCTGGAAGATTGGAAACTCCACCGCCGCATAGACAAATCTTCATACGGATTGGGGTATGATCCTGACACTCCGATGAGACAGCTGACACAAAGGCTACAGAGTCGTTTTGTAGACCAAGCCTCAACATCTCATGTCGATGAAGACATCGATCTCCCTGGATATCTCTTTGAAGAGTTACCCGACAAGGACCCAGGAAGCTCATCAAATTGGCATGATTTCTCTGATGATGAAGAGGAATTGTCTGATCACACAGACGCACGGTTCTCTGATTCAGAAGAGCCGTCGTCTCCAAAAGAAGTGCCTTACTTCAACCCAGTTTCAGCTGGTGATTGGGATCATCTCATAGCAAGCCTTGAGAAGAATACCGATCGAGAAGATTTATGGACAGAAGCGGAGCCATGGTCTGAAAATGCCCTTGGAAATCCAGAAGGTCTTGTTGAGCTGGAAACCTCCGAAAATGTTGTGGAGGAACCACCTTCAAACCTTCCGACAGAAGATTCTGTTCAAAAGATAGACTTGGGAACACCAGATAACCCACGTCCTGTATTCATAAGCAAGAATATAAAGGATGAGGAGTTACCCGAGTATGTCTCTTTTCTTCGTGAGTTTGTTGATTGTTTTGCATGGTCTTACGCTGAAATGCCTGGCTTAGATCCCAAAATAGCAGTTCACAAACTCAACCTGCAAGAAAATGTCAGGCCTGTAAAACAAGGCCAAAGAAGATTCCGTCCTGATGTGATGGACAAAATTGAACAAGAAGTTCAGAAACTCAAAAACGTTGGCTTCATCCGCGAGGAACAACATCCTGAATGGTTGGCCAACATCGTCCCTGTAACAAAGAAAAATGGGCAAATCAGAGTCTGTATTGACTATAGAGACCTGAATAATGCATGCCCCAAAGATGAATTCTCGTTCCCCATACCGGAGGTAATGATTGATAACACCTGCGGGTTTGAGCGAATGACTTTCATGGACGGCTTCTCTGGCTACAACCAGATAAAGATGCATCCCGAACATGAAAGGCATACATCCTTTCGGACCCCATTTGGCGTGTATTGCTACACTGTCATGCCATTTGGTTTGAAAAATGCTGGTGCAACATATCAAAGGGCTATGATGAAGATATTCCGAGATATGCAGCACAAGATGGTCGAGTGTTATGTCGATGACCTCGCCGTCAAAAGCAAAAGGAAAGAAGACCATCTCCAAGATCTTCAAGAAGTCTTCCTCCGACTTCGCAAACACAAACTGCGAATGAATCCCCTCAAATGCTTCTTCGGTGTCTCATCAGGTAAGTTCCTCGGATTCATAGTTCGAAAAGCCGGAATAGAAGTTGACCCCATCAAAGTCAAGGCAATTCTAGAAATGCCATCTCCAAGAACCCTAAGGGAACTAAAAGGGCTTCAAGGAAGATTGGCATACATCCGACGGTTCATTTCCAATCTATCAGGAAAATGCCGTTCATTTTCTCGCCTGATGAAGAAAGGTGTAGACTTTGTTTGGAATGCTGAATGTGAAGCTGCATTTCAAGACATCAAGTCATACCTGACCAAGCCTCCGGTGTTGGCTGTTCCCACAACCGGAAAACCATTCATCTTGTACACAAGAGCTCTCGACTATTCTTTGAGCTCTCTCTCTCAATGCCCGGCTGGCAAAATGGTCAATCCTTCTGTCACAATTTGATATTAGGTATGTACCACAGAAAGCAATCAAAGGTCAAGCTCTGGCAGACTTTCTCGCAGAGCATCCACTGCCTAAGGATTCTCCGCTCAGGGATGATCTCCCAGACGAACCTATCTACAGTGTAGAGATTTCCTCAACAAATGCCTCCTGGAACATGTACTTCGATGGTGCAACCAGGACAAATGAAAAAGGAAAGTCGATATCAAGAATTGGCATTCTCTTTGTTAGCCCCGATAAATACATGATTCCACACGCATTTTCGCTACTGGAACCATGTTCAAATAATGCAGCTGAGTACCAAGCTCTAATTATGGGATTGGAACTCGCCCTCGAATCTGGCATCACCATGCTAGAAGCATTTGGGGATTCTCAACTGATCGTCAATCAGATGAATCAGGAATATGAAATCAGGAAGCCTGATCTGTTGCCTTACTACAACAAGGCGCAATCGTTTCGTCAAAACTTTGACATCTGTCACATCACCCACATCCGCAGAGGTGAAAACATCCGTGCAGATGCCCTAGCTGGACTTGCTGCATCCATGACAACTCAAGAAGGGAAAACATGCAAATTACAGCGTGTCAAAGAAAGATTCTCCCTCCTCTCAACACACACCAAGCAGTTGTTGAATGCCACCGAGTGGTCGGAGGTCGGATTTCCATCCTTAAAACTCCGATAGGCGACTGGAGGGATCCGTTCATTGATTATATTATGTTCGGAATCCTACCTGAAGATCCAAACGAGCGGGTAAGTATCCAAAGACGAGCCCCAAACTTTCATTTGGATATTCCCTCCAAAATGCTTTACAGAAAATCCTTCAATAGAGTACTTCTACGCTGCTTGTCACAACAAGAGGCAGAAGAAACTCTAAAAGAAGTTCATGCTGGTCTTTGTGGAGCCCATCAGGCTGGTCCCAAGCTCTACGATCAGATAAAAAGGTTAGGTTATTATTGGCCTACCATAGCGGCTGACGCAATACAATTTACTAAACGTTGCCAACAATGCCAAGTTAATGGAGATTATGTACACATGCCTCCGGAATGGCTACATCCTACAGCGATCCCATGGCCCTTCGAAGCCTGGGGTATGGACATCATAGGTCCTATCTCTCCCCCGTCAAGCAAAGGTCATCGCTTCATCTTCGCCGCTACGGATTATTTCTCCAAGTGGTCAGAAGCATTTGCGTTCAATGAAACAAAGACCTTGTCAGTCCTTCAATTCTTATGAACCAACATCATTTGTCGCTTCGGCATACCTAAAAGATTCGTCCATGATAACGGACCACAATTCCGTGATCACAGATTCTACAGGTTCTGCGACAAATACAAAATTCAAAGTTGTCCTTCGACTCCATATAACCCGGCAGCGAATGGACTAGCAGAAGCCTTCAACAAGACACTCTGCAAAATCCTCAAGAAAATGGTCTCTACTCACAAAAGAGACTGGAGCGACAAACTGCCTGAAGCTTTATGGGCCTACCGGACTACCGTTCGAGGACCAACCCATAGCACACCATTCTCCTTGGTCTATGGATGCGAAGCAGTTGTCCCCCTAGAGGTACAAATTCCTTCTTTAAGGGAATCTCTACAAAATGAAATGACGCAAGAAAGCAACGTCAAATTGAGACTCCAAGAACTGGATAACCTCGATGAAAGACGACTCGAAGCTCTACAAAGTGTTGAGCTTTACCAAGCACGCATGGCAGGATCTTTTGACAAAAGGGTCAGGCAACGCTCCCACAAAAAGGGTGACTTGGTTCTTGCGGTGAAAAGGCCAATGGTTTTTGCCCACAAATCCAAAGGCAAATTCGAACCAAAATGGGAGGGACCCTTCGTCATCGACAAAGTCTTCTCCAATGGCGCATATACTCTTCTAAACATGGAAGGTGACAGATGTATGTTGCCCATCAATGGCAAGTTCTTGAAGCGGTACTACCCTTGAAGACTTCCTACATCGGGTCAGAGTGATGCCTGCATGGCCAAAGCCTATTCCTAGGTACTTGCTCGTCAAACCCACCCCTTTTAGAGTTTTCATCCTTATGTTGGAATTTCTAAAAAGCAAAAAAAAAAAAAAAAAAAAAAACAATGCTTACTTTCAATGTTTCATTGTTAAAAAAAAATCAAACCCAAAATCCAAGTTTCGGAGCCTCTTCCCTAACTTGACCAAAACTTTCAATCCTTGAACCCAAAATTCATGGTTTGAAACAAAAATTAGGACTTAGGAATTTCCACCCTAGTCCACCCTGACTTTTACCACCAAAAATGGTTTTGAGTCAAAATTTACGACCCTCGTGTCTTTAAACAAAAAATGGCTTTTCAAAAAACCGTGGGGAAGCGACGTTTAGTCGATACTCACACCAAAAATCGGAAGGATGCGAACCCCATTCGATACTTCCAAAACCTCAAAATCGCAAGAAAACGACACTCGTCGATACTTGCAAAATCTCAAAAAAAAAAAAAAATCGTGGAGACACAACGTTTCAGTTGATATCCACAACCCAAATTTCAAAACAAAAAAACAAAGGTTCGAAAAAACCACAAATTTCAAAAATCGTGGGGAGGCGACATTCCATCGATACCCACAAAACCAAATTTTTGAGAAAAAAGCAAGGAGGCGACATTCAGTCAATACTTGCACCCAAATCCGCGAGGAAGCAACATTCCATCGATACTCGCAACCGAATGAGCAAGGAAGCGACATTCCATCGATACTTGCAATACCATTCAGCAGGGAGGCGACTCTTAGTCGATACTTGCATTTTTGAAAACCAAAAACCTGGCTTTTACGCCAAAACCCGGCTTTTATGCCAAAAACCTGGCTTTCATGCCAAAAACCAAAATCGGGCTTCCATGCCAACAAAACAAAAACCTGGCTCTCATGCCAAAAATCAAAAAATCTGGCTTCCATGCCAACAAAACAAAACATGGTTTTCAAAAAAACTTGGCTTCTATGCCACAAAATCTGGCTTTCACGCCAAACAAACAAAAATCGGCTTCTACGTCACAAAAATCGGCTCTCATGCCAAAAACCGGCTTCCATGCCACAAAACAAAAACTTGGCTTTCACGCCACAAAAATCGGCTCTCATGCCAAAAACCGGCTTCCATGCCACAAAACCAAAACTTGGCTTTCACGCCACAAAAATCGGCTCTCATGCAAAAAACCGGCTTCCATGCCACAAAACCAAAACTTGGCTTTCACGCCACAAAAATCAGCTCTCATGCAAAAAACCGGCTTCCATGCCACAAAACCAAAACTTGGCTTTCACGCCACAAAAATCGGCTCTCATGCCAAAAACCTGGCTTTTTGCCACAAAATCTGGCTTTCATGCCTAAAAACAACCATTTGACAAAAGATTTTTACAAAATGACAACCTTTTGATCAAATTTTCAAACAAACCATTCCCATTCAATTTTTGCTTATGTTTTCATCAAAAGTGAACTTAAGTGAAATAAGGGGATACAAAAAAAGAAGTGCCAAAAATGTTTATACATGGAGGTACCAAAAGAAAAGAAGAAAACGTTTGTTACAAATCAGGAGGCTAGTCCGACATGGTCTTCAGCCATAGGCTTAACTCCTCAAGCAAACACTTGGCCTTAGCCTCCAAAGCTTCCAGGCCGCGCTTCTTCAGAATCTTCCCATAAAAAGCAGTAGGCCGTCGCGATCCATCCTCGGCACGAGGAAGCTCTTCCCAGAGAATCTGCCATTGTTCATATTCTTGAGTCTTCCTCCGGAGATTGCTTTCGACCTCCTCAACTTGGCGAATGAGAGCCCTCTCTCTATCGCGAGCTTTCAAAGTGGCTGTCCACTTGGCAGCGTCTTGTTCTTACACTAGCTCAAGGCGCTGTCTGGCTCCGGTGACCTCCCTATCAAGGCGGTGCTGGTCCTGTGTCAGCTCAATAATAGCCAACTCGGTGGCGTTCCTCTCCCGAACGAGCTGCTTCCGAGTCCGCGAGATCTCATTCAGTTTAGATTTGACCTCGCTGGAAGGCTTCAAAAACATCTCGTTGAAGAAATCATCATTCGGGAAGCTCTTGGTCTCAGTCCACTTGTTGCCTAGAGCGATGACTTCATCGACAAAAGCCTTGGCATCTGTAGTGTCCAGACCAACTTCTTCGCTATCGGCAAGAATGTCCAGCACTTGTTTCACCATGCCAAAACCAGCCTCCAAATGGCCAGAAGAAAGAGTCTTGACCCATGAGCTCAAGACTCTCTTCAACACCTTCCTCGCAAACTGACGGGATGGCTCAGATGAAGACTCACCATGCTCCGTTGGTCGACTACCCGTGTTAGGCACCGTGGGAAGAGTAATCAAGAAGCTCTTTCCAATCGGAGCCGCTGGGGAAGGGATATCAGTAGGCGGACTCGCCTCTGCCTCATCAAAATTGGTGGAAGAAGCCCCTACTCCTGGATCGGTCACAGGTACCCCCTGCTCTGGTTCTGAAAAAGATAGAGGAACTTCTTCTGTCACCTCACAACCTGCCAATGAAAAAATGGAAAAGGTATGTATATGATCTTGTCAAAAAATATCAAGATTATCATTACAAAGTATCTTCTTCGACGACTGGTGGAATGCTTTCTGCCTCCATGGGTTCATCCGAAACATCATCAAAAGTTGTGTCCATGGATGGCTCAAAGTCGTCGGAATCCTCTGGCAAGTCAGCTGGCAAAAAAAATATATATATATATATATGTTAGCAAGTGGCGATAAAAAAAAAAAAAATTAAAATCATACCAGGAGGGGATTTTGGATCTACTTCAGAATCTCTGGGTTCTTCCTCAAATGCCACAATAGGATCCCTCACCGCCTCATCGGTCGAAACCTCGGGCATCATCAAACCATCATCTTCTGCCAAAAGAAAGAAAGCAGTAGATCAAAACAAAAGCTCTCATGAAAGAAAAGAAACGGGAAGAGAAAAAGGAAAAGCATACCATCATCAATGGTCTCTTCGCCTCGGCTTCTCTTCTCTGGAGGCTCGTCATCATCCCCTGATGCCTCCTCAACAATGGTGGAAGGGATTTCCAGATCAGGAGAACTTTCGTGCCGCCTCTGACTTCGACGGTGTCCCCTTCTCCTCTTGCCCCTACAGGACGAACTGCTGGAAGCACCCTCCCGACCATCAAAATCAGGCCTCTCGCCAGAGTCCTCACTGGACGGTCTGCTCTTACCAGTAGACTCCATGGAAGCCTTTGCTCGCTCGGCTTGTATCCAAGCAACAACCTCAACCTCCTCCTCGGCAAGCTGTTCCAAGACCTCACCAGGTATCTCTTGTGCAGCTCCCAGTCTGATGACGTCCTGTTCTTCGAGAAAACCTGTTCTGTGCCTTTCTCTAGAAAGAAAAGCCAAAACTTCTTCTCGGCGGACGCCGTCAGACTTCCCAAGGCCCTTCTCGGAAGACTGCTTTACATCAAGCTCTTTCGTGGAAAGCCCCCGGTACGCTGAAAAGCTCTCCACAAACCATTTTGTGAAGCCAGCCGTCCGAAAAGTAGGCAACTCAGGATAAGAAATCAGGGCAGTAGTGTCTTCCGCGCTATAAAAGGCCCATGCATTTCTCCCGTCCTGCAAACCTCCAAAACGCTTCACCTTGCTCGAAGGCTCTCCAACAACGCCTTGAGAGAAGCCTAACTGCATGGCAAAACGCGAGGGAACATACGGCTGGATGTCGACGAAAAGATGTCTGCGGTACACCATCGTGCCGACACGTATGTTAAAAAGCCAACTCCTCTCGGCATTTGTCAAAGAATAGTGTCTCCCAGATCCTGCCCTGGTCGAATCACGGGAGACACCGAAATCAAAAGCCTTCTTCCTCAAATCCGGAGAAAGCTTCACTGAAGACTTCCCCATCTCGACGTCCCAGAATCGTCGGATCCTCAAGCGGGCAGATAAAAGAGATTCGGAAACAGGCTTCCATCTAGCCAACCGAATCATAAACGGGTCATCGTCCTGAGCAGCACCCAATTGGTGGAAACTGGGACA
This sequence comes from Persea americana, assembly GCA_029852735.1. Lineage (NCBI taxonomy): Eukaryota > Viridiplantae > Streptophyta > Magnoliopsida > Laurales > Lauraceae > Persea > Persea americana. The sequence goes on along the minus strand of CM056810.1, from coordinate 44,303,821 downwards.
GTGGTATACATACCACGAATAGAAAATGTGGGCTGAAAATACCCTGTTCATGGGAAGCCCAAGCCGAACCAGAAAAGCAGCAGCCTGCAGTTCGGTACACAAATAGGAGTAAAGAGCAGGCACCAAAGCAAGCCGCTCTCCAAACGCTATCTGACAAGCCGGAAAAATGCAATGCGGCCTGATGTGCGTCCCATCTCCTCCAACAAAAACAGCCTCACCCAGCCAATAAGTGAGGTAGACAGCGAGATCTCTCCTCAGCACAATGTCAGAATGAATGGCGTCTATGCTTGCGAAGAATACCGTCAAATTCTCTCGCATGACGGAGATCTTCTTCGAATCTGGGTTCTTAGCCCTGGCTTCCTGGGTTGTACTCTCAGAAGACTCCCCGTTATCAAAGAAGTTGGAAGACAAAAAGCTACCACTCCTCCAACTGCTACACCGGACTTTCGAGCCCTCCTTCTCCTTAAAAAAATCATAGAAGGCGACGAGCTGAAAGTACAAAAGCCTGAACTCCTCAGACTGCTCCTCAACGACGCTGTCGATAGGCATAAACTCCTCATAGAGATTGCCGAGGATAGGCAGCCCAGTGATGGCACTCAGTTCCTTTAAAGAAAAACCGATCTCACCATTCGTGACAACAAAGGTGTTGGTTTGTGGAAGGAACGACTCCAGCATGGCCATAAAAGCCTCATCGGAGAAAACCACGGTTTGCTGAAAAGCGCGAACCGCATCAAAACTCTCGGCCTCCTTCAGAATGGCACCATCAACCTGCAGGATGTGATCATTCCACGACTCCCAGCTCAAGTCAGCACTGAAACGACCACGAAGTCGAAAAGGCTTCACCTAATTGCTGCCATCGCCTTTGAAAATGCCAAGGCCCACCGGTCTCAAATCGACCGAAGAATGGTCTGAACCTTGGTAACCGCTGGCCGGCATCAAAATGTCCATACGGGCAGGAGACTTCTCGGCAAAACCAGAAGGGCCGCCAACAAAAACCCCGGTCTTGATCACACTTGTCCTTATCACCCAGCTTGGAGGATCTTCCCTCTTCGAGCATGTGGAGGAAAGGCTCATGATTGAGATTGTCCGATCGAAGGACGACCGGGTAGAAACAGTTCTCTTCTCACCATCAACTGTGAAAGAGAATCGAAAACATCTCCTTTGGTATGTTGAATCGTCGGGGACGGCATCACCAAAGAAGAAGGTAGGCTTGGGCACAATGCTCTGATCGTCCGTGACCCAAGGACGGTTGCTTACCATAATCTTGTAATACTCCTCATCCTTGAGGGCAATCAAACGTTGCCTCATCTCATCTCGGTTGAGCGAGTCACACTCTTCCAAGTTCCTTTCAACATACTGAACCTCCTTCCAGGCCTGCTGTACGGCCGCATTAGAGGATCTGGTAGAACGGCGAGGCACATCAGTGACCGGCTCCTTACCCTTGTTCGTTCTGGAGGAACTACCTGCAAAGGATGAAAAAAAAAAAAAATCATCAATCATCAAAATGACAGAATTTTGCTAAAAATCTAGCGAAATTTTGGCATGATCCTGGGGCAATTCCGAAGAAAAGGGAAACACCCCGAAAGAAATAGGAGCTTGAAGATGGGCTCAACATCGCTGCAAGCCCATAATCATGGAAAATTCTTGAAGAAGGCTCGAACTCAAACATTGCTGCGAGATCAAGCCAAAGCTTCTCAAATATCCGCAAGATCGGAAAAGGGCTCAACATTGCTGCGAGCTCCAGAATCCAAAACTTGCAAAGCTCCTCAGGAAATCCCCGCAAGACCAAGAAAGGGCTCAACATTGCTGCGAGCTCCAAATCCCAAGACTTGCGAAAAGATTGCTAGGTGTGCACTATCATACTTCCAATTCCATTTTCTAAAAAAAAAAATGCATAGAAGGAAAGTTGTCATGCATGCGCATCTCAAAAAAAAAAAAAAGAAGAGAAAATCTCTTTTCAAAAAAAAAGAGAAAGAAGAACAAAAAAAAGAGAATAAAAGAAATTTTGCCCAAAGGCCACGTGGCTATACGGCCATGACCGTACGGTCTTGTCCGTACGGCCACAAAAAAAAAAGAAAAAAAAACACATGTTAAAAAAAAAAAGAGAGAGAGAGAAAACTGTGTAAGAAAAAGAAAAAAAAGAAAGAAAAGAAAAAGGACGTGCAAGAAAAAAAAAAAAAGAGATGCACGTGGGAAAAAAAAAAAGAAGAGAAAGAAAAAAGAAAGGAAAAGAAAAGAAAGAATGAAAACCTTTTCCTATTCCTACATGGGGTTTCTTAAGAAAAAAAAAAAGAAAAAGAAACTTACTTGAAGCTATTGATGGAGAAGAAGAAGAAAAAGCTTGAAGATCCTTGAAGAAGCAGAATTCTTGATCTTGGAGCACTCTTGAAGGTTCTTGCAAAAAGAGAGCAATAGCAACAAGAGATCCAACCTCCCATTGCTTTTATAGAAGAAAGCAAACCAAAAGAGGAAAAGAGGAGAAAAGAAAGGAAGTAAGTGCTACAAATTAGCAAACTTCCTAAAAGAAAGGAATTATGGGATATTCTTTCCCAACAAGGAGATCTTTTGAGAAATTCTCTCAAAAAAGAGAGGGATTATGAGAAACTTTCTCCAAAAGAAAGATACTTTGAGAAAATCTCTCCCAAAATCAAGGAAACTTGAGAGATTCTCTCCAAGTAAGAATATTTTTAGATATTCTCTACCAAAAAGAGATATTTTTAGATATTCTTAACAAAAATGACACCACATGAGATCTAAGCCATCTTTAAAGCTTAAGGTCCCATGGGTTGTTAGCCCACATGAGCCAGGTTTGACCACCTAGGCACTAAAAGTGGCTTTTTAGTCAAAATTCCTCCAACCAAGAGCATACAAAAATGGTTCCATGCCTCCTTTGAGTTGATTCGACCATACAAAAAAATACAAGCCTCATGAGTTTCCAAAAATCCAAACCATCCCACCTTATGAACCAAATTAAGCCAAAACCTTGAAATTGACATTCCATAAAAACCCAAACCACTCCAATGGACCCAAAGTTGTCCCAAAGAGTGACAAAAATCCAAACCATGGTCTCCTAACTCGCCACCTACAGCTTGTTGGGTCACAAGGCCAAAACCAAAACCAAATCCCGGTCCCCTAACTTGCCAAATACAGCTTGTTAGGTCAGAAGACCAAAATCAAAATTCAAAACCCAACCCCCTAACCTGCCACATACAACTTGTTAGGTCACAATGTCAAAAACCATAAACCTTCTTGACCGCCTGATGCGCAACACAAAGCCTTTAGGTTCACAAGGTCAAAAAGAAAATCCAAAAACCAAAAATCCAACCCAAACGTCATTTTCAAAATTTTGCCTTGAGATGGTATGTGATGTCTCCCACTGCCATAAAATTCCCTTGGAAACTCAAAAGGCTACACTATCAAGAAAAATGCTCAGAAACTCTTGGTCAAGTCAGAAGTTCTCCTTCAAAGTTTTCTTCGAGGCACATCGACTGCAAAGGCTATCCAATTCGTCGCTGTACCTCGAGGGGGCATTTGTTGACACCAAAAATGTCACTTAGCCTCCTCAACATCAAAAGCTATATGGAGCCGCATCCTACTACAAACAGACAAAGCTGCTTCAAGCATTAGATCTTATCAGAATCAAACAAAAACTGCAAGATCCTTCAAAATAGACAAAAGAAGGGTACACATGAAGCTTCGGGCTATTTCGACACCATTTGGCCTAACTTCAATCCTTCAACAGCTGAGCGGGAGCTCCCGACGGCGACAGTGTCAAATACATCAAATCTTCGATCAGAGTCTATGGATGGTCTCAAAATACCTCCAAAAGGCTCCATGTCGAATTTCAAGTCAAACCGACACCGTTTGACTCTCCATCAACTCTCAAACGGCGAAATCAAGCCTCCCGGTGGCGAGAACCTCTGATGCCGCCACTCATCAAACAAAACAAATGAGTAGCTTCTGCTTCCAAAGGGCTGCACGTCAACTTTCATATCATTCCGACAACGTTTGACCCGGTTTTGATGCTCCGAAGCAAAATCAAGCCTACCGGCGGCGAAGCTCCCCTGGACCATGGCACCCAAATCAGAGCTAATGGATCATCTCAAAATGACTCCAATAGGCTCCCCGTCAAATTTCAGGTCAATCGGACATCTGATGATCGTACATCAAAGCTCGACATCTTTCGCACGGTGAAATCAAGTCAAGCATCGACGGGACCCCAAACGGCTTCAAAACTCAAATAAAAGCCCATGGTTGGCCCTATCTAATGCCCAAGAAGCTTCACCTCAAATTTCAGGTCATTCCGACATCGTTTGACCCAGTTTCAACTCTTGGAGGAAAATCGGCTACAGAGTCTTCGGCTTTTCCAAAAAATAGGAAACTTCGTGCTCTGATTTGCACAGCCTTTTGACGGGTTTTCTTCAGAGGAATCAAGCCAATAAATGAGGAGAAATGTCAAAGAAAAATACAAGAGAAAAGAGAAGCGAAAAAGCCCAAGAAACGACCAAGAAACGGCGACCGGAAGGCGGCCGAAAAATGGACCAAAGTCCAAGGTCGCCAGCCCCACGGTTGCCGGCGACCATGGGTGCATGGTCGCCGGCGACCCTGGAAATCCGGGTCCCCGGATTTCCGCTGAAACGTCCGTTTTTCCGATTCTTTTCGCGTTTCGCGATGATTGACCTGTGATTTTCTTCAAACCTGATTTTTGAGGCATGATATCCGTCGATCTTCGTCAACATCACGGATCCGCCATCAAAATCATTTGATCATCATCGGACACTCCGAAATTGCCAACCGGCCGACCAAGAAAGCACACTTTCTGCCCAACCGATCAAGAAATCGACTGGACAGATGCTGCCGACCCATTGGTGGCAACCAATGTCTGAATTTTCATCGTCATCCGACATCAAGCAACGTACGGATCCATCGATGATCATCGCAAGAAGAATTCCAAAAGAGCCGGCGCGGCCCGCGATTCTTCAAGCGACTCGGCGGCCAATTAATGAAGTTAAATGACCCTTTTATGGCAATTTATTAGGGTCATTAACCCATTATTTTGAACGGCCCAATCAGAAGCCAAGAAATGGGAGTTACAAGTCCAATTAATCATGACAATTAACCATGTAACTCCTATCATTATGGAGATTAATCATAGTAATTAATCATGACACTCCCATCATTATGGAGATTAAATGCCCATTACTCTCCATCGGCCAATCAAAATCCAAGAAAAAGGAGTTACAAAATTATGAAATTAAATCTTGCAACTACTCCCATCATGGAGCATTAATACCATTAATGCCCATAAAACCCTCCTAATGGCCACCAAAAGCCTATAAATAGGCGGTCATTCCAAGGAGAAAGGGTCAGAAAAAAATTTGTTAACGGTCTTGGAAATTGGGTCCAGAAAAATTGTCTGAAAATCATCTGAAGAATTCTCTACACAAAAAGAAGCTCTCTTGCCTTGAAGAAACTCTGCTGCAAGCACTACAAGGTGATCGAAGTCCCTTGGGGGGCCACACCCCCCCCCCCCAAGATCTCCTCTCTTCTTCTATCCAACATGGCCTAGATGCGGCTTTTCAACCCGTCTACTTGGTTTTTTATTGGATATAAGACCTTCTCTTGGTATTTATCCTCTAAAAATCTGAGGTCCAAGCCAAGCCAAGTGAATCAAAGCATTAAGTGTTCTCATCCGAAGGACGATGGCGGAGCCCATACATGACTCGCGACCATCGATCTGAATGAGTCCCCACAATCGCTTGAGAAGTCAGATTCATTTTCTTACTTTTCTATTGTATTGTATTTTTTTAAAAGAGACATAAAAATCACATTTCCTGTCTTTATATTTTGATGAGACTTGTAAACTGCCTTTTACGGCACAAAATCGCCTTCTACGGCACAAAACTACCTTTCATGGCAAATTAAACAAAATCTCCTCACGGCATTTTAAAACCTTGTCTCTTTCTTTAAAATATATGTACAATGGAAAGTTAGAAAAAAGTTGATTTCCTTTTCTACTTGTGAAGGTGAATCTCCGGATCACCACTTCAAATTCCAAGTAGAATAGAAAATCTGGCATACCCGTACAAAAAAAAAAAATGTCGATGCTTGCCCTTTTTTTTCTCTTCGCCCCGCTGCACCTCGGCGGACCCGGGACGGAGGAAGGCGAGAAAGAAAAAGACGGGTCCATCAAGGCGCAAATAGTTTCTTCCGCAGATATATTCCGGGTGCGATCATACCAGCGCTAACGCACCGGATCCCATCAGAACTCCACAGTGCATCGTGCTTGGGCGAGAGTAGTATTAAGATGGGTGACCTCCTCGGAAGTCCTCGTGTTGTACCCCATTTTTGCTTTTCGCGTCAATTTGGTCCTCCCCTCCTCGGCCGAAGATCGCCTCCCTCTCTCGTCATTATTCTTTTCTTACAGGGGCAACCACTACAACGCGATCCACTATATCGGACCCGCGGCGGCCGGCGTACGAGCTCGAGGTGTCGGAACGATGGGCATGGGACGCACGGGGCCAAACAATCGTGGTCCTAGTATCGAGAATGGCCCAATTTGACCACGCAGGCGGCTCGTAACGGGCTTGCCGGTTTCCCCCGTCGATCAGCCCGTCCCGAGCTTACAAGCGATATATCACAATGGCGAATCGGGCGGGCGGATCGAAAGTTAGGGCCTCAGCAGGCCAAGCCGGTCCGCTGGAACCTCCATTCCGGAAGGCGCAAATAGTTTCTTCCGCGAATATACTCCGGGTGCGATCATACTAGCGGTAATGCACTGGATCCCATCAGAAGCCCGCAGTGAAGGGTGCTTGGGCGAGAGTAATACTAGGATAGGTGACCTCCTGGGAAGTCCTCGTGTTGTACCCCATTTTTGCTTTTCGCGTCAATTTGGACCACCCCTCCTCGGACGAAGATCGCCTCCCTCTCTCGTCATTATTATTTTCTTACAGGGGCAACCACTGCTGCGCGATCCACTATATTGGACCCACGGCGGCCGGCGTACGAGCTAGAGGTGTCGGAACGATGGGCATGGGGCGCACGGGGCCAAACAATCGTGGTCCTAGCATCGAGAATTGCCCAATTTGACCACGCCGGCGGCTCGTAACGGGCTTGCCGGTTTCCCCCGTCGATCAGCCCGTCCCGAGCTTACAAGCGATATATCATAATAGCGAATCGGGCGGGCGGATCGAAAGTTAGGGCCTCGACAGGCCAAGTCGGCCCACTGGAACCAATATTCCGGAAGGTGAAAACAGTTTCCTCTGCGGATATACTCCAGGTGCGATCATACTAGCGCTAATGCACCGGATCCCAACAGAACTCCGCAGTAGAGCGTGCTTGGGCGAGAGTAGGACTAGGATGGGTAACCTCCTGGGAAGTCCTCGCGTTGCACCCCCTTTTTGCTTTTCTCGTCAATTTGGGCCTCCCTTACTTGGCCGAAGATCGCCTCCCTCTCTCTCGTTGTTATTATTTTCTTACAGGGGCAACCACTGCTGCGCGATCCACTACAACGGACCCGCGGCAGCCGGCGTACGTGCTCGAGGTGTCGGAACGATGGGCATGGGGCGCACGGGGCCAAACAACCGTGGTCCTAGCATCGACAATGGCCCAATTTGACCACGCCGACGGCTCGAAACGGGCTTGCCTGTTTGCCCCGTTGATCAGCCCGTCCCGAGCTTGCCTACGATATATCATAATGGCGAATCGGGCGGGCGGATCGAAAGTTAGGGCCCCGACAGGCCAAGCCGGTCCTCTGGAACCTCCATTCCGGAAGGAGCAAATAGTTTCTTCCGCGAATATATTCCGGGTGCGATCATAACAGCGCTAATGCACCGGATCCCATCAGAACTCCGCAGTGAAGCGTGCTTGGGCGAGAGTAGTACTAGGATGGGTGACCTCTTGGGAAGTCCTCGTGTTGCACCCCATTTTTGCATTTCGCGTCAATTTGGGACTCCCTTCCTTGGCCGAAGATCGCCTCCCTCTCTTGTTATTATTAAGTTCTTACAGGGGCAACAACAGCAGCGCGATCCACAATATCGGACCTCCGGCGTACGAGCTCGAGGTGTCGGAACGATGGGCATGGGGCGCACGGGGCCAAACAACCGTGGTCCTAGCATCGAGAATGGCCCAATTTGACCACGCCGGCGGCTCGAAACGAGCTTGCCGGTTTGCCCCGTCGATCAGCCCATCCCGAGCTTACAGGCGATAAATCATAATGGCGAATCGGGCGGGCGGATCGAAAGTTAGGGCCTCGACAGGCCAAGCCAGTCCGCTGGAACCTCCATTCCGGAAGGCGCAAAAAGTTTCTTCCGCGGATATACTCCGGTTGCGATCATACCAGTGCTAATGCACCGGATCCCATCAGAACTCCGCAGTGGAGCGTGCTTGGGCGAGAGTAGTACTAGGATTGGTGACCTCCTGGGAAGTCCTCGTGTTGTACCCCATTTTTGCTTTTCGCGTCAATTTGGTCCTCCCCTCCTCGGCCGGATATCGCTTCCCTCTCTCGTCATTATTATTTTCTTACAGGGGCAACCACTGCAGCGCGATCCACTATATCGGACCAGCGGCGGGCGTACGAGCTCGAGGTGTCTGAACGATGGGCATGGGGCACACGTGGCCAAACAACCGTGGTCCTAGCATCGAGAATGGCCCAACTTGACCACGCCGGTGGCTCGAAACAGGCTTGGCGGTTTGTTTCGTCGATCAGCCCGTCCCGAGCTTTCCGACGATATATCATAATGGCGAATCGGGCGGGCGGATCGAAAGTTACGGCCTCGACAGGCCGAGCCGGTCCTCTAGAACCTCCATTCTGGAAGGCACAAATAGTTTCTTCCGCGGATATACTCCGGGTGCGATCATACCACCGCTTATGCACCGGATCACATCAGAACTCCGTAGTGAAGCGTGCTTGGGCGAGAGTAGTACTAGGATGGGTGACCTCCTGAGAAGTCCTCGTGTTGTACCCCTATTTTGCTTTTCTCGTCAATTTGGTCGTCCCTCCCTGGCCGAAGATCGCCTCCCTCTCTCGTCATTATTATTTACTTACAGGGGCAGCCACTGTAGCGCGATCCTCTATATCGGACCCGCGGCAGCCGGCATACGAGCTCGAGCAGTCGAAACGATGGGCATGGGGGCGCACGTGGCCAAACAACCGTGGTCCTAGCATCGAGAATGGCCCAATTTGACCACGCCGGTGGCTCGAAACGGGCTTGCCTGTTTGCTTCATCGATCAACCCGTCCCGAGCTTTCCGACGATATATCATAATGGCGAATCGGGCGGGCGGATCGAAAGTTAGGGCCTCGACAGGCCAAGCCGGTCCTCTGGAACCTCCATTCTGGATGGCGCAAATAGTTTATTCCGCGGATATACTCCGGGTGCGATCATACCAGCGCTAATGCACCGGATCCCATTAGAACTCCGCAGTGGAGCTTGCTTGGGCGAGAGTAATACTAGGATGGGTGACCTCCGGGGAAGTCCTTGTGTTGTACCCCTATTTTGCTTTTCTCGTCAATTTGGTCGTCCCCTCCTTGGCCGAAGATCGCCTCCCTCTCTCGTCATTATTATTTACTTACAGGGGCAGCCACTGTAGCGCGATCCACTATATCGGACCCGCGGCGGCCGCCGTACGAGCTCGAGCTGTCGAAACGATGGGCATGGGGGCGCACGTGGCCAAACAACCGTGGTCCTAGCTTCGAGAATGGCCCAATTCGACCACGCCGGCGGCTCGAAAAGGGCTTGCCCGTTTGCCCCGTCGATCAGCCTGTCCCGAGCTCACCGACGATATATCATAATGGCGAATCGGGCGGGCGGATCAAAAGTTAGGGCCTCGACAGGCCAAGCCGGTCCGCTGGAGCCTCCATTCCGGAAGGCGCAAATAGTTTCTTCCGCGGATCTACTCCGGGTGCGATCATTCCAGCGCTAATGCACCGGATCCCATCAGAACTCCGCAGTTAAGTGTGTTTGGGCAAGAGTATTACTGGGATGGGTGACCTCCGGGGAAGTCCTCGTGTTGTACCCCTTTTTTACTTTTCGCGTCAATTTGGTCCTCCCCTCCTTGGCCGAAGATCGCCTCCTTCTCACGTCATTGTTATTTTCTTACAGGGGTAACCACTGCAGCGCGATCCACTATATCGGGCCCGCGGCGGCCGGCGTACGAGCTCGAGGTGTCGGAACGATGGGCATGGGGCACACGGGGCCAGACGACCGTGGTCCTAGCAACGAGAATGGCCCAATTTGACCACGCCGGTGGGTCCAAACGGGCTTGCCTGCTTGCCCTGTCGATCAGCCCGTCCCGTGCTTTCCGACGATATATCGTAATGGCGAATCGGGCGGACGGATCCAAAGTTATTGCCTCGGCACGCCAATACGGTCCGCTGGATCCTCCATTCCGGAAGGCACAAATAGTTTCTTCCATTGATATACTCCGGGTGCGATCATACCAGCGCTAATACACCGGATCCCATCAAAACTCCGCAGTTAAGCGTGTTTGGGCGAGAGTAGTTCTAGGATGGGTGACCTCCTGGGAAGTCCTCGTGTTGCACCCCGTTTTTGGTTTTCGCGTCAATTTGGGCCTCCCTTCCTTGGCCGAAGATCGCCTCCCTCTCTCTCGTTATTATTATTTTCTGACAGGGGCGGCCACTGCAGCGCGATCCACTACAACGGACCCGCGGCGGCCGGCGTACGAGCTCGAGGTGTCGGAACGATGGGCATGGGGCGCACGGGGACAAACAACCGTGGTCCTAGCATCGAGAATGGCCCAATTTGACCACGCCGGCGGCTCGAAACGGCCTTGCAGGTTTGCCCTGTCGATCAGCCCGTACCTAGCTTACCGGCGATATATCATAATGGCGAATCGGGCGGGCGGATCGAAAGTTAGGGCCTCGACAGGCCAAGCCGGACCACTGGAACCAATATTCCGGAAGGTGAAAACAGTTTCCTCTGCGGATATACTCCAGGTGCGATCATACTAGCGCTAATGCACCGGATCCCAACAGAACTCCGCAGTGGAGCGTGCTTGGGCGAGAGTAGGACTAGGATGGGTAACCTCCTGGGAAGTCCTCGCGTTGCACCCCCTTTTTGCTTTTCTCGTCAGTTTGGGCCTCCCTTACTTGGCCGAAGATCGCCTCCCTCTCTCTCGTTATTATTATTTTCTTACAGGGGCAACCACTGCTGCGCGATCCACTACAACGGACCCGCGGCAGCCGGCGTACGTGCTCGAGGTGTCGGAACGATGGGCATGGGGCGCACGGGGCCAAACAACCGTGGTCCTAGCATCGACAATGGCCCAATTTGGCCACGCCGGCGGCTCGAAACGGGCTTGCCTGTTTGCCCCGTTGATCAGCCCGTCCCGAGCTTGCCTACGATATATCATAATGGCGAATCGGACGAGCGGATCGAAAGTTAGGGCCCCGACAGGCCAAGCCGGTCCGCTGGAACCTCCATTCCGGAAGGCGCAAAAAGTTTCTTCCGCGAATATATTCCGGGTGCGATCATACCAGCGCTAATGCACCGGATCCCAACAGAACTCCGCAGTTGAGCGTGTTTGGGCGAGAGTAGTACTAGGATGGGTGACCTCCTGCGAAGTCCTCGTGTTGTACCCCCCTTTTGCTTTTCTCGTCAATTTGGTCCTCCCCTCCTTGGCCGAAGATCGCCTCCCTCTCTCGTCATTATTATTTTCTTACAGTGGCAACGACTGCAGCGCGTTCCACTATATCGGACCCGAGGCGGCCGGCGTACGAGCTCGAGGTGTCGGAACGATGGGCATGGGGCGCACGGGGCCAAACAACCGTGGTCCTAGCATCGAGAATGGCCCAATTTGGCCACGCCGGCGGCTCGAAACGGGCTTGCCGGTTTGCCCCGTCGTTCAGCCCGTCCCGAGCTTACAGGCGATATATCATAATGGCGAATCAGGCGGGTGGATCGAAAGTCAGGGCCTCGACAGGCCAAGCCGGTCCGCTGGAACCTCCATTCCGGAAGGCACAAATAGTTTCTTCCGCGGATATACTCCGGGTGCGATCATACCAGCGCTAATGCACCGGTTCCCATCAGAACTCCGCAGTGGAGCGTGCTTGGGCGAAAGTAGTACTAGGATGGGCGACCTCCTGGGAAGTCCTCGTGTTGCACCCCGTTTTTGCTTTTCGTGTCAATTTGGGCCTCCCTTCCTTGGCCGAAGATCGCCTCCCTCACTCTCGTTATTACTATTTTGTCACAGGGGCAGCCACTGCAGCGCGATCCACTACAACGGACCCGCGGCCGCCGGCGTACGAGCTCGAGGTGTAGGAACGATGGGCATGGGGCGCACGGGGCCAAACAACCATAGCCCTAGCATCGAGAATGGCCTAATTTGACCACGCCGGCGGCTCGAAACGGGCTTGCCAGTTTGGCCTTTCGATCAGCCCGTCCCGAGCTTACCGGCGATATATCATAATGGCGAATCGGGCGGGCGGATCGAGAGTTAGGGCCTCGACACGCCAAGCCGGCCTGCTGAAACCTCCATTCCGGAAGGCGCAAATAGTTTCTTCCGCGGATATACTCCGGGTGCGATCATACCAGCGCTAATGCACCGGATCCCATCAGAACTCCGCAGTGGAGCGTGCTTGGGCGAAAGTAGTACTAGGATGGGCGACCTCCTGGGAAGTCCTCGTGTTGCACCCCGTTTTTGCTTTTCGCGTCAATTTGGGCCTCCCTTACTTGGCCGAAGATCACCTCCCTCTCTCTCGTTATTATTATTTTCTTACAGGGGCATCCACTGCTGCGTGATCCACTACAACGGACCCGCGGCAGCCGGCGTACGTGCTCGAGGTGTCGGAACGATGGGCATGGGGCGCACGGGGCCAAACAACCGTGGTCCTAGCATCGAGAATGGCCCAATTTGACCACGCCAGCGGCTCGAAACGGGTTTGCCTGTTTGCCCCGTTGATCAGCCTGTCCCGAGCTTACCGACGATATATCATAATGGCGAATCGGGCGGGCGGATCGAAAGTTAGGGCCTCGACTGGCCAAGCCGGTCCGCTGGAACCCCCATTCCGGAGGGCGCAAAAATTTTCTTCCGCGGATATACTCCGGGTGCGATCATACTAGTGCTAATGCACCGGATCCCATCAGAACTCCGCAGTTATGCGTGTTTGGGCGAGAGTAGTACTAGGATGGGTGACCTCCTGGGAAGTCCACGTGTTGTACCCCCTTTTTGCTTTTCGCGTCAATTTGGTCCTCCCCTCCTTGGCCGAAGATCGCCTCCCTTTCTCGTCATTATTATTTTCTTACAAGGGCAACCACTGCAGCGCGATCCACTATATCGGACCCGAGGCGGCCGGCGTACGCGCTCGAGGTGTCGGAACAATGGGCATGGGGGGACGTGGCCAAACAACCGTGGTCCTAGCATCGAGAATGGCCCAATTTGACCACGCTGGCGGCTCGAATCGGGCTTGCCCGTTTGCCCCGTCGATCAGCCTGTCCCGAGCTCACCGACGATATATCATAATGGCGAATCGGGCGGGCGGATCGAAAGTTAGGGCCTCGACACGCCAAGCCAGTCCGCTGGAACCTCCATTCCGGAAGGCGCAAATAGTTTCTTCCGCGGATATACTCCGGATGCGATCATACCAGCGCTAATGCACCGGATCCCATCAGAACTCCGCAGTTAAGTGTGTTTGGGCGAGAGTATTACTAGGATGGGTGACCTCCTGGGAAGTCCTCGTGTTGTACCCCTTTTTTACTTTTCGCGTCAATTTGGTCCTCCCCTCCTTGGCCGAAGATCGCCTCCCTCTCTCGTCATTATTATTTTCTTACAGGGGCAACCACTGTAGCGCGATCCACTATATCGGACCCGCGGCGGCCGGCATACGAGTTCGCGGTGTCGGAACGATGGGCATGGAGGGCACGGGGCCAAAAACCGTGGTCCTTGCATCGAGAATGGCCCAATTTGACCACGCCGGCAGATCGAAACGGGCTTGCCGGTTTGCCCCGTCGATCAGCCCGTCCCGAGCTTTCCGATGGTATATCATAATGGCGATCCAGGCGGGTGGATCAAAAGTTAGGGCCTCGACAAACCAAGCCGGTCCGCTCGACCCTCCATTCCGCAAAGCGCAAATAGTTTCTTCCGCGGATATACTCCGGGTTCGATCATACCAGCGCTAATGCACCGGATCCCATCAGAACTCCGCAGTGAAGCGTGCCTGGGCGAGAGTAGTACTAGGTTGGGTGACCTCAGGGGAAGTCCTCGTGTTGCACTCCCTTTTTGCTTTTCGCGTCAATTTCGGCCTCCCCTCCTTGGCTAAAGATCGCCTCCCTCTCTCGTTATTAATATTTTTTTACCGGGGCAACCTCTGCGTCGCGATCAACTATATCAAACCCGCGGCGGCCGGGATACGAGCTAGAGGTGTCTGAACGATGTGCTTGGGGCACACGGAGCCAAAAACTGTGGTCCTGGCATCCAGAGTGGCGCAATTTGACAGCTCAGGAGGCTCGAAACGGGCTTGCCCATTTCTCACGTCGATCTGCCCGTCCCGAGCTTTTCGACGATATATCATAATGGCGAATCGGGCGGGCGGATCGAAAGTTAGGGCCTCCACAAGGCAAGCCGGTCCGCTGGAACCTCCATTCCGGAAGGCGCAAATAGTTTTTTAAGCGGATATACTCCGGGTGCGATCATACTAGCGCTAATGCACCGGATCCAATTAGGACTCCGCAGCTAAGCGTGCGTGGGCGAAAGTAGTACTAGGATGGGTGACCTCCTGGGAAGTCCTCATGTTGCAGCCAATTTTTGCTTTTCGCGTCAATTTGGGCTTCCCCTCCTTGGCCGAAGATCGCCTCCCTCGCTCGTTATGATTATTTTCTTACCGGGGAAACCTCTGCATCGCGATCCACTATATTGGACCCGCGGCGGACGGGATACGAGCTAGAGGTGTCTGAACGATGTGCTTGGGGCACACGGAGCAAAAACCCGTGGTCCTGGCATCGACAGTGGCCCAATTTGACCACGCAGGCGGCTCGAAACAGGCTTGCCCAATTGCCACGTCGATCAGCCCGTCCCGAGCTTTCCGACGATATATCATAATGGCGAATCGGGCGGGCGGATCGAAAGTTAGGGCCTCGACAAGCCAAGCTGGTCTGCTGGAACCTCCATTCCGGAAGGCGCAAATAGTTTAATAAGCGGATATACTCCGTGTGCGATCATACAAGCGCTAATACACCGGATCCCATTAGAACTCCGCAGCTAAGCGTGCCTAGGCGAGAGTTGTTCTGGGATGGTTGCCCTCCGGGGAAGTCCACGTGTTGCACCTCTTTTACCCTTTTTGCGTCTATTTGGGCCTCATCTCTTCGGTCGAAGATCGGCTCCCTCTCTCGTTATTATTATTTTCTTACCGGGGCAGCCTCTGCGTTGCGATCCACTATATTGGGCCACGGCGGCCGGCGTACGTGCTCGAGGTGTCTGAACGATGTGCTTGGGGCGCACGGGGCTAAAAACCGTGGACTTGGCATCGAGAGTGGCCCAATTTGGCCACGCCGGCGGCTCGAAACGGCATTGCCAGTTTGCCTCGTCAATCAGCCCGTCCCGAGCTTTCTGACGATATATCATAATGGCGAATCGGGCGGGCGGACCGAAAGTTAGGGCCTCGACAGGGAAAGCCGGTCCGTTGGAAACTCCATTCCGGAAGGCGCTAATAGTTTCTTCCGCGGATATACTCCGGGTGTGAACATACCAGCGCTAATGCACCGGATCCCATCAGAACACCGCAGCTAAGCGTGCCTGGACAAGAGAAGTACTAGGACGGGTGACCTCGTGGGAAGTCCTCGTGTTGCACCCCTATTTGCTTTACATGTCAATTTGGACGTCCCCTCCTTGGCCGAAGATCGCCTCCCTCTCTCAATATTATTATTTTTTTACCGGGGCAAACTCTGCGTCGCGATCCACCATATCGAACCCGCGGCGACCGGCGTACGAACTCGAGGTGTCTGAATGATCTGCTTGGGGCGCATGGGGCAAAAAAACGTGGTCCTGGAAACGAGAGTGGCTCAATTTGACCATGCAGGCGGCTCGAAACGGGATTCCTTGTTTGCCACGTCGATCAGCCCGTCCCAAGCTTTCCGACGATATATCATAATGGCGAATCGAGCGGGCGGATCGAAAGTTAGGGCCTCGACAAGCCAAGCCGGTCCGCTGGATCCTCCATTCCGGAAGGCGCAAATAGTTTCTTAAGTGAATATATTCCGGGTGCGATCATACCAGGGCTAGTGCACCGGATCCCATTAAAACTCTGCAGCAAACCGTACTTGGGCGAAAGTAGTACTACGACGGGTGACCTCTAGGGAGGTCCTCGTGTTGCACCCCCTTTTTTGCTTTTCGCGTCAATTTGGGCCTCCCTCCTAGGCCGAAGATCGCCTCACTCTCTCGTTATTATTATTTTCTTACTGGGGCAACCTCTGCAGCGCGATCCACTATTTCGGACGCACGGCGGCCGGCATATGAGCTGGAGGCGTCTGAACGATGTGCTCGTGGCGCACGGGGCCAAAAACCGTGGTCCTGGCATCGAGAGTGGACCAATTTGACCACACCGGCGGCTCGAAACGAGCTTGCCTGTTTGCCCCGTCGATCAGCCCGTCCCGAGATTTCGGACGATATATCATAATGGCGAATCGGGCGTGCGGATCGAAAGTGAGCGCCTCGATCTGCCAAGCTGGTCCGTTGGAACCTCCATTCCGGAAGGCGGTAATAGTTTCTTCCGCGGATATACTCCGGGTGTGATCATACCAGCGCTAATGCACCGGATCCCATTAGAACACCGCAGCTAAGCGTGCTTGGGCGAGAGAAGTACTAGGACGGGTGACCTCCTGGGAAGTCCTCGTGTTGCACCCCCTTTTCGCGTTTCGCGTCAATTTGGGCCTCGCCTCCTTGGCCGAAGATCGCCTCCCTCGCTCATTTTCATTATTTTCTGACCGGGGCAACCTCTGCGTCTCGATCCACTATATCGGAAACGCGGCGGTTGGCGTACGAGCTCGAGGTGTCTGAATGATGTGATTGGGGCGCACGGGGCTAAAAAACGTGGTCCTGGCATCGAGAGTGGCCCAAGTTGACCACACAGGCGGCTCGAAACGGGCTTCGCTGTTTGCCACGTCTATTAGCCCGTCCCGAGCTTTCCGGCAATATATCATAATGGCGAATCGGGCGGGCGGACCGAAAGTTAGGGCCTCGACAAGCAAAGCCGGTCCGTTGGAAACTCCATTCCGGAAGGCGCTAATAGTTTCTTCCGCGGATATACTCCGGGTGTGAACATACCAGCGGTAATGCACCGGATCCCATCAGAACACCGCAGCTAAGCGTGCCTGGACGAGAGAAGTACTAGGACGGGTGACCTCTTGGGAAGTCCTCGTGTTGCTCCCCCTTTTTGCTTTTCGTGTCAATCTGGGCATGCCCTCCTTGGCCAAAGATCGCCTCCCTCTCTCGTTATTATTAATTTTTTACCGAGGCAACCTCTGCTTCGCGATCCACTATATCGGACCCGCGGCGGCCGGCTTACGAACTCGAGGTGTTTGAATGATATGCCTGGGGCGCACGGGACGAAAAAACATGGTCCTGGCATCGAGAGTGGCCCAATTGGACCAAGCAGACGGCTCGAAACGGGCTTGCTTGTTCGCCACGTCGACCAGCCCGTCCCAAGCTTTCCGACGATATATCATAATGGCGAATCGGGCGGGCGGATCGAAAGTTAGGGCCTCGAAAAGCCAAGCCGGTCCGCTGGATCCTCCATTCCGGAAGGCGCAAATAGTTTCTTAAGCGGATATATTCCGGGTGCGATCATACCAGCGCTAGTGCACAGGATCCCATTAAAACTCCGCAGTTAAGCGTACTTGGGCGAAAGTAGTACTCGGATGGGTGACCTCTAGGGAAGTCCTCGTGTTGCACCCCCTTTTTTGCTTTTCGCGTCAATTTGGGCCTCCCTCCTAGGCCGAAGATCGCCTCCCTCTCTCGTTACTATTATTTTCTTACTGGGGCAACCTCTGCATCGCGATCCACTATATCGGACCCACGGCGGCCGGCATACGAGCTAGAGGTGTCTGAATGATGTGCTCGGGGCGCACGGGGCCAAAAACCGTGGTCCTGGCATCGAGAGTGGACCAATTTGACCACGCCGGAGGCTCGAAACGAGCTTGGCTGTTTGCCCCTTCGATCAGCCCGTCCCGAGATTTTGGACGATATATCATAATGGCGCATCGGGCGTGCGGATCGAAAGTGAGGGCCTCGACCAGCCAAGCCGGTCCGTTGGAACCTCCATTCCGGAAGGCGCTAATAGTTCTTCCGCGGATATACTCTGGGTGTGATCATACCAGCGCTAATGCTCCGGATCCCATCAGAACACCGCAGCTAAGCGTGCTTGGGCGAGAGAAGTACTAGGACGGGTGACCTCCTAGGAAGTCCTCGTGTTGCACCCACTTTTTGCGTTTTGCGTCAATTTGGGCCTCCCCTCCTTCGCCGAAGATTGCCTCCCTCGCTCATTATTATTATTTTCTTACCGGTGCAACCTCTGCGTCGCGATCCACTGTATCGGAAACGCGGCGGCCGGCGTACGAGCTCGAGGTGTCATAATGATGTGATTGGGGCGCACAGGGCGAAAAAACGTGGTCCTGGCATCGAGAGTGGCCCAATTTGACCACACAAGCGGCTCGAAACGGGCTTCGCTGTTTGCCACGTCTATTCGCCCGTCCCGAGCTTTCCGGCAATATATCATAATGGCGAATCGGGCGGGCGGACCGAAAGTTAGGGCCTCGACAAGCAAAGCCGGTCCGTTGGAAACTCCATTCCGGAAGGCGCTAATAGTTTCTTCCGCGGATATACTCCGGGTGTGAACATACCAGCGCTAATGCACCGGATCCCATCAGAACACCGCAGCTAAGCGTGCCTGGACGAGAGAAGTACTAGGACGGGTGACCTCGTGGGAAGTCCTCGTGTTGCACCCCTTTTCTCTTTTCATGTCAATTTGGGCATCCCCTCCATGGCCGAAGATCGCCTCCCTCTCTCGTTATTATTATTTTTTTACCAGGGCAAACTCTGCGTCGCGATCCACCATATCGAACCCGTGGCGACCGGCGTACGAACTCGAGGTGTCTGAATGATCTGCTTGGGGCGCATGGGGCGAAAAAACGTGGTCCTGGATTCGAGAGTGGCCCAATTTGACCATTCAGGCGGCTCGAAACGGGCTTCCTTGTTTGCCACATCGATCAGCCCGTCCCAAGCTTTCCGACGATATATCATAATGGTGAATCGAGCGGGCGGATCGAAAGTTAGGGCCTCGAAAAGCCAAGCCGGTCCGCTGGATCCTCCATTCCGGAAGGCGCACATAGTTTCTTAAGCGAATATATTCCGGGTGCGATCATACCAGGGCTAGTGCACCGGATCCCATTAAAACTCTGCAGCTAACCGTACTTGGGCGAAAGTAGTACTACGATGGGTGACCTCTAGGGAGGTCCTCGTGTTGCACCCCCATTTTTGCTTTTCGCGTCAATTTGGGCCTCCCTCCTAGGCCGAAGATCGCCTCACTCTCTCCTTATTATTATTTTCTTACTGGGGCAACCTCTGCATCGCGATCCACTATTTCGGACGCACGGCGGCCGGCATACGAGCTGGAGGTGTCTGAACGATGTGCTCGTGGCGCACGGGGCCAAAAACCGTGGTCCTGGCATCGAGAGTGGACCAATTTGACCACACCGGCGGCTCGAAACGAGCTTGCCTGTTTGCCCCGTCGATCAGCCCGTCCCGAGATTTCGGACGATATATCATAATGGCGAATCGGGCGTGCGGATCGAAAGTGAGGGCCTCGACCTGCCAAGCGGGTCCGTTGGAACCTCCATTCCGGAAGGCGCTAATAGTTTCTTCCGCGGATATACTCCGGGTGTGAACATACCAGCGCTAATGCACCGGATCCCATCAGAACACCGCAGCTAAGCGCGCCTGGACGAGAGAAGTTCTAGGACGGGTGACCTCTTGGGAAGTCCTCGTGTTGCTCCCCCTTTTTGCTTTTCTTGTCAATCTGGGCATCCCCTCCTTGGCCAAAGATCGCCTCCCTCTCTCGTTATTATTATTTTTTTACCGAGGCAACCTCTGCGTCGCGATCCACTATATCGGACCCGCGGCGGCCGGCGTACGAACTCGAGGTGTCTGAATGATCTGCTTGGGGCGCACGGGACGAAAAAACGTGGTCCTGGCATCGAGAGTGGCCCAATTGGACCATGCAGACGGCTCGAAACGGGCTTGCTTGTTCGCCACGTCGACCAGCCCGTCCCAAGCTTTCCGACAAAATATCATATTGGCGAATCGGGCGGGCGGATCGAAAGTTAAGGCCTCGAAAAGCCAAGCCGGTCCGCTGGATCCTCCATTTCGGAAGGCGCAAATAGTTTCTTAAGCGGATATATTCCGGGTGCGATCATACCAGCGCTAGTGCACAGGATCCCATTAAAACTCCCCAGTTAAGCGTACTTGGGCGAAAGTAGTACTAGGATGGGTGACCTCTAGGGAAGTCCTCGTGTTGCACCCCCTTTTTTGCTTTTCGCGTCAATTTGGGCCTCCCTCCTAGGCCGAAGATCGCCTCCCTCTCTCGTTACTATTATTTTCTTACTGGGGCAACCTCTGCATCGCGATCCACTATATCGGACCCACGGCGGCCGGCATACGAGCTATAGGTGTCTGAACGATGTGCTCGGGGCGCACGGGGCCAAAAACCGTGGTCCTGGCATCGAGAGTGGACCAATTTGACCACGTCGGCGGCTCGAAACGAGCTTCGCTGTTTGCCACGTCGATCAGCCCGTCCCGAGATTTTGGACGATATATCATAATGGCGAATCGGGCGTACGGATCGAAAGTGAGGGCCTCGACCAGCCAAGCCGGTCCGTTGGAACCTCCATTCCGGAAGGCGCTAATAGTTTCTTCCGCGGATATACTCCGGGTGTGATCATACCAGCACTAATGCACCGGATCCCATCAGAACACCGCAGCTAAGCGTGCTTGGGCGAGAGAAGTACTAGGACGGGTGACCTCCTGGGAAGTCCTCGTGTTGCACCCCCTTTTTGCGTTTCGCTTCAATTTGGGCCTCCCCTCCTTCGCCGAAGATCGCCTCCCTCGCTCATTATTATTATTTTCTTACCGGGGCAACCTCTGCGTCGCGGTCCACTGTATCGGAAACGCGGCGGCCGGCGTACGAGCTCGAGGTGTCTGAATGATGTGATTGGGGCGCACGAGGCGAAAAAACGTGGTCCTGGCATCGAGAGTGGCCCAATTTGACCACACAAGCGCCTCGAAACGGGCTTCGCTGTTTGCCATGTCTATTAGCCCGTCCCGAGCTTTCCGACGATATATCATAATGGCGAATCGGGCGGGCGGATCGAAAGTTAATGCCTCGACAAGCCAAGCCGGTCCGCTGGAACCTCCATTCCGGAAGGCGCTAATAGTTTCTTCCGCGGATATACTCCGAGGGTGATTATACCAGCGCTAATGCACCGAATCCCATAAGAATACCGTAGCTAAGCGTGCTTGGGCGAGAGAAGTACTGGGATGGGTGACCTCCTGGGAAGTCCTCACGTTGCACCCCCTTTTTGCTTCTCATGTCAATTTGGGCATCCACTCCTTGGCCGAAGATCGCCTCCCTCTCTCGTTATTATTATTTTTTTACCAGGGCAACCTCTGCGTCGCGAACCACTATATCGGAACCGCGGCGGCCGGCGTACGAACTCGAGGTGTCTGAATGATCTGCTTGGGGCGCACGGGACGAAAAAACGTGGTCCTGGCATCGAGAGTGGCCCAATTTGACCATGCAGGCGGCTCGAAACGGGCTTGCTTGTTTGCCACGTCGACCAGCCCGTCCCAAGCTGTCCGACGATACATCATAATGGCGAATCGGGCGGGCGGATCAAAAGTTAGGGCCTCGAAAAACCAAGCCGGTCCGCTGGATCATCCATTCCGGAAGGCGCAAATAGTTTCTTAAGCGGATATATTCCGGGTGCGATCATACCAGCGCAAGGGCACCGGATCCCATTAAAACTCCGCAGCTAAGCGTACTTGGGCGAGAGTAGTACTAGGATGGGTGACCTCTAGGGAAGTCCTCGTGTTGCACCCCCTTTTTTGCTTTTCGCGTCAATTTGGCCCTCCCTCCTAGGCCGAAGATCGCCTCCCTCTCTCGTTACTATTATTTTCTTTCTAGGGCAACCTCTGCATCGCGATCCACTATATCGGACCCACGGCGGCCGACATAAGAGCTAGGGGTGTCTGAAAGATGTGCTCGGGGCGCACGGGGCCAAAAACCGTGGTCCTGGCATCGAGAGTGGACCAATTTGACCACGCCGGCTGCTCGAAACGAGCTTGCCTGTTTGCCCCGTCGATCAGCCCGTCCCGAGATTTCGGATGATATATCATAATGGCGAATCGGGCGTGCGGATCGAAAGTTAGGGCCTCGGCAAGCCAAGCCGGTCCGTTGGAACCTCCATTCCGGAAGGCGCTAATAGTTTCTTCCGCGGATATACTCCGGGTGTGATCATACCAGCGCTAATGCACCGGATCCCATCAGAACACCGCAGCTAAGCGTGCTTGGGCGAGAGAAGTACTAGGACGGGTGACCTCCTGGGAAGTCCTCGTGTTGCACCCCCTTTTTGCGTTTCGCATCAATTTGGGCCTCCCCTCCTTGGCCGAATATCGCCGCCCTCGCTCATTATTATTATTTCCTTACCGGGGCAACCTCTGCGTCGCGATCCACTATATCGGAAACGCGGCGGTCGGCGTGCGAGCTCGAGGTGTCTGAATGATGTGATTGGGGCGCACGGGGCGAAAAATCGTGGTCCTGGCATCGAGAGAGGCCCAATTTGACCACGCCGGGGGCTCGAAATGGGATTGCCCGTTTGCCCCGGCGATCAGCCCGTCCCGAGCTTTCTGACGATATATCATAATGGGGAATCGGGCGGGCGGATCGAAAGTTAGGGCCTCGACAAGCCAAGCCGGTCCGCTGGAACCTCCATTCCGAAAGGCGAAAATAGTTTCTTAAGCGGATATTCTCCGGGTGCGATCAAAGCAGCGCTAATGCACCGGATCCCTTTAGAACCCTACAGCTAAGCGTGCTTCGACGAGAGTAGTACTAGGATGGGAGACCTCCTAGGAAGGCCTCGTGTTGCACGCGCCTTTTGCTTTTCCCGTCTATTTGGGCCTCCCCTCCTTGGCCGAAGATCGCCTCCCTCTCTCGTTATTATTATTTTCTTACCGGGGCAACCTCTGCATCGCGATCCACTATATCGAAGCCACGACGGCCGGCATACGAGCTCGAGGTGTCTGAACGATGTGCTTGGGGTGCTCATGGCCAAAAACCCTTGTCCTGGCTTCGAAAGTGGCCCAATTTGACCACGCCGGCGGCTCGAAATGAGCTTGCTTGTTAGCCCCGTCGATCAGCCCGTCCCGAGCTTTCCGACGATATATCAAAATGGCGAATCGGGCGGGCGGATCGAAAGTTTGGGCCTCGACAAGCCAAGCCAGTCCGCTGGAACCTCCATTCCGGAAGGCACAAATAGTTTCTCTCGCGGATATACTGAGGGTGCGATCATACCAGCGCTAATGCACCGGATCCCATCAGAACTTCGCAGCTAAGCGTGCTTGGGCGAGAGTAGTACTAGGATGGGTGACCTCCTGGGAAGTCCTCGTGTTGCACCCCCTTTTTGCTTTTCCCGTCAATTTGGGCCTCCCCTCCTTGGCCGAAGATCGCCTCCCTCTCTCGTTGTTATTATTTTCTTACCGGGGCAAGCTCTGCATTGCGATCCACTATATCGGACCAGTGGCGGCCGGCGTACGAGCTCGAGGTGTCTGAATGATGTGCTTGGGGAGCACGGGGCGAAAAAACGTGGTTATGGCATCGAGAGTGGCCCAAATTTACGATGCAAGCGGCTTGAAACGGGCTTGCCTGTTTGCCACGTTGATCACCCCGTCCCGACCTTTCCGACAATATATCATAATGGCGAATCGGGCAGGCGGATCGAAAGTTAGGGCCTCGACAAGCCAAGCCGGTCCGCTTGAATCTCCATTCCGGAACGCGGAAGTAGTTTATTCAGCGGATATACACCAGGTGCGATCATACCAGCGCTAAAGCACCAGATCCCATTAGAACTCCGCAGCTAAGCGTGCTTGGGCGAGAGTAGTACTCGGATGGGTGACCTCCTCGGAAGTCCTCGTGTTGCACCCGCTTTTTGCTTTATGCGTCTATTTGGGCCTCCCCTCCTTGACCGAAGATCGCCTCCCTTTCTCGTTGATATAATTTTCTTTCCGAGGTAACCTTTGCGTCGCGATCCACTACATCGGACCCGAGGCAGCCGGCGTACGAGTTCGAGTGTCTGAATGATATGCTTGGGGAGCACGGGGCGAAAAAACGTGTTCCTGGCATCGAGAGTGGCCCAATTTGACCACGCAGGCGGCTCAAAACCGGCATGCCTATTTGCCACGTCGATCTGCCCGTCCCGAGCTTTCCGACGATATATGATAATGGCGAATCGGGCTGGCGGATCGAAAGTTAGGGCCTCGACAAGCCAAGCCGGTCCGCTGGAACCTCCATTCCGGACGGCGCAAATAGTTTCTTAAGCGGATATACTCCGGGTGCGATCATACCAGTGCTAATGCACCGGATGCCATTAGAACTCCGCAGCAAAGCGTGCTTGGGCGAGAGTAGTACTAGGATGGGTGACCTCCTGGGAAGTCCTCGTGTTGCACCCGCCTTTTACTTTTCCCGTCTATTTGGGCCTCCCCTCCTTGGCCGAAGATCGCCTCCCTCTCTCGTTATTAATATTTTCTTACCGGGGCAACCTCTGCGTCAGGATCCACTGTATCAGACCCGCAGCGGACGGCGTAGGAGCTCGAGGTGTTCGAACGATCTGCTTGGGGCGCACGGGGCCAAAAATCGTTGTCTTGGCATCGAGAGTGGCCCAATTTGACCTCGCCTGCGGCTCGAAACGGGCTTGCCCAAATGTCCCGTCGATCAGCCAATCTCGAGCTTTCCGATGATATATCATAATGGCGAATCGGGCGGGCGGATCGAAAGTTAGGGCCTTGACAGGCCAAGCCGGTCCGCTGGGACTTCCATTCCGGAAGGCACAAATAGTTTCTTCCGCGGATATACTCCGGGTGTGATCATACCAGCACTAATGCACCGGATCCCATCAGAACTCTACAGCTAAGCGTGCTTGGGCGAGAGTAATACTAGGATGGGTGACCTCCTGGGAAGTCCTCGTGTTGCACTTCGTTTTTGTTTTTCGCCTCAATTTGGGCCTCCCCTCCTGGGCCAAATATCGCCTCCTTTCCTCATTATTATTATTTTCTTACCGGGGCAACCTCTGTGTCGCGATCCATTATATCGGACCCGCGGCGGCCGGCGTACGAGCTCAAGGTGTCTGAACGAAGTGCTTAGGGCGCACGAGACCAAAAACCATGGTCCAGGCATCGAGAATTGCCCGATTTGACTATGCCGGCGGCTCAAAACGGGCTTGCCTGTTTGCCATGTCGATCAGCCTGTCCCGAGCTTTCCGATGTATATCATAATGGCGAATCGGGCAGGCGGATCGAAAGTTAGGACCTCGATAAGCCAAGCCGGTCCGCTGGAGCCTCCATTCCGGAAGGCTCAAATTGTTTCTTGAGCGGATATACTCCGGGTGCGACCATACCACCGCAAATGCACCGGATCCCATGAGAACTCCGCATCTAAGCGTGCTTGGGCGAGAGTAGTACTAGGATGGGTGACCTCCGGGGAAGTCCGCGTGTTACACCCGCTTTTTCCTTTTCGCGTATTTTTGGGCCTACCCTCCTTGGCCGAAGATCGCCTGCCTGTCCCGTTATTATTATTTTCTTACCGGGGCAACCTCTGTATCGCGATGCACTATATCGTAGCGGCGGCGGCCGGCGTACGAGCTCGAGGTGTCTTAACGATGTGCTTGGTGCGCACGGGGCCAAAAACCGTGGTCCGGGCATCGAGAGAGGCCCAATTTGACCAAGCCGGCGGCTCGAAACGGGATTGCCCGTTTTCATCGACGATCAGCCCGTCCCGAGCTTTCCGACGATATATCATAACGACGAATCGGGCGGGCAGATCGAAAGTTCGGGCCTCGACAAGCCAAGCCGGTCTGCTGGAACCTCCATTCCAAAAGGCGAAAATAGTTTCTTAAGCGGATATACTCCGGGTGCGATCATACCAGTGCTAATGCACCGGATCCCTTTAGAGCCCTATAGCTAAGCGTGCTTCGACGAGAGTAGAACTAGGATTGGTGACCTCCTGGGAAGTCCTCGTGTTGCACCCCTTTTTGCTTTTCGCATCAATTTGGGCCTCCCCTCCTTGGCCGAAGATCGCCTCCCATTCTCGTTATTATTTTTTTCTACCGGGGCAATCTCTACGTCGCGATACTCTATATCGGACCCGCGGCGGGCGGCGTATGAGCACGAGGTGTCGGAAAGATGGGCTTGGGGTGCACGGGGTCAAAAACGGTGGGTTTAGCGTTGAGAATGACCCAATTTGACCTCGCCGGCGGCTCGACACGGGCTTACCGATTTGCGTCGTCGATCATCCCGTCCCGAGCTTTTCGAGGATATATCATATCGGCGAATCCGGCGGGCAGATCGAAAGTTACGGCCTCTATAAGCCAAGTCGTTCCACAGGAACCACCATTCCGGAAAGCGAAAATAGCTTCTACCGTGGATATACTCCCGGTGTAATCTTACCAGTGCTACTTCACCAAATCCAATCAGAACTCCGCAGTTAAGCCTGCTTGGGCGAAAGTAGAACTAGGATTGGTGACCTCCTGGGAAGTCCTCGTGTTACACCCCCTTTTTGCTTTTCGCTTAAATTTGGGCCTCCCCTCCTTGGCCGAAGATCGCATCCCATTCTCGTTATTATTTTTTTTTTACCGGGGCAATCTGTGCGTAGCGATACTCTATATCGGACCCGCGGCGGGCGGCGTATGAGCACGAGGTGTCGGAAAGATGGGCTTGGGGTGCACGGGGTCAAAAACGGTGGGTTTAGCGTTGAGAATGGCCCAATTTGACCTCGCCGGCGGCTCGAAACGGGCTTACCGATTTGCGCCGTCGATCATCCCGTCTCGAGCTTTCCGAGGATATATCATATTGGCGAATCCGGCGGGCAGATCGAAAGTTACGGCCTCTACAGGCCAAGCCGGTCCGCGGAAACCTCCATTCCGGAAGGCGCAAATAGCTTCTTCTGGGGATATACTCCGGGTGCGATCTTACTAGCGCTTGTGCACCGGATCCCATCAGAACTCCGCAATTATGCGTGCTTGGGCGAGAGTAGTACTAGGATGGGTGACCTTCTGGGAAGTCCTCTTATTGCACCCCCTTTTTGCTGTTCGCTTAAATTTGGGCCTCCCCTCCTTGGCCGAAGATCGCCTCCCACTCTCGTTATTAATTTTTTTTTTACCGGGGCAATCTCTCCGTCGCGATACTCTATATCGGACCCGTGGCGGCCGGCGTACGAGCACGAGGTGTCGGAAAGATGGGCTTAGGGCGCACGGGGTAAAAAACGGTGGGTCTAGCGTTGAGAATGACCCAATTTGACCTCGCCGGCGGCTCGAAAAGGGCTTACCGATTTGCGTCGTCGATCATCCCGGCCCGAGCTTTCCGAGGATATATCATATTGGCGAATCCGGCGGGCAGATCGAAAGTTACGGCCTCTATAAGCCAAGTCGTTCCACGGGAACCACCATTCCGGAAAGCGAAAATAGCTTCTTCCGCGGATATACTCCGGGTGTAATCTTACCAGTGCTAATGCACGAAATCCAATCAGAACTCCGCAGTTAAGCCTGCTTGGGCGAAAGTAGAACTAGGATTGGTGACCTCCTGGGAAGTCCTCGTGTTACACCCCCTTTTTGCTTTTCGCTTAAATTTGGCCCTCCCCTCCTTGGCCGAAGATCGCATCCCATTCTCGTTATTATTTTTTTTTTACCGGGGCAATCTGTGCGTAGCGATACTCTATATCGGACCCGCGGCGGGCGGCGTATGAGCACGAGGTGTCGGAAAGATGGGCTTGGGGTGCACGGGGTCAAAAACGGTGGGTTTAGCGTTGAGAATGGCCCAATTTGACCTCGCCGGCGGCTCGAAACGGGCTTACCGATTTGCGCCGTCGATCATCCCGTCCCGAGCTTTCCGAGGATATATCATATTGGCGAATCCGGCGGGCAGATCGAAAGTTACGGCCTATACAGGCCAAGCCGGTCCGCGGAAACCTCCATTCCGGAAGGCGCAAATAGCTTCTTCTGGGGATATACTCCGGGTGCGATCTTACTAGCGCTTGTGCACCGGATCCCATCAGAACTCCGCAATTATGCGTGCTTGGGCGAGAGTAGTACTAGGATGGGTGACCTTCTGGGAAGTCCTCTTATTGCACCCCCTTTTTGCTGTTCGCTTAAATTTGGGCCTCCCCTCCTTGGCCGAAGATCGCCTCCCACTCTCGTTATTATTTTTTTTTACCGGGGCAATCTCTCCGTCGCGATACTCTATATCGGACCCGTGGCGGCCGGCGTACGAGCACGAGGTGTCGGAAAGATGGGCTTAGGGCGCACGGGGTAAAAAACGGTGGGTCTAGCGTTGAGAATGACCCAATTTGACCTCGCCGGCGGCTCGAAAAGGGCTTACCGATTTGCGTCGTCGATCATCCCGGCCCGAGCTTTCCGAGGATATATCATATTGGCGAATCCGGCGGGCAGATCGAAAGTTACGGCCTCTATAAGCCAAGTCGTTCCACGGGAACCACCATTCCGGAAAGCGAAAATAGCTTCTTCCGCGGATATACTCCGGGTGTAATCTTACCAGTGCTAATGCACGAAATCCAATCAGAACTCCGCAGTTAAGCCTGCTTGGGCGAAAGTAGAACTAGGATTGGTGACCTCCTGGGAAGTCCTCGTGTTACACCCCCTTTTTGCTTTTCGCTTAAATTTGGGCCTCCCCTCCTTGGCCGAAGATCGCATCCCATTCTCGTTATTATTTTTTTTTTACCGGGGCAATCTGTGCGTAGCGATACTCTATATCGGACCCGCGGCGGGCGGCGTATGAGCACGAGGTGTCGGAAAGATGGGCTTGGGGTGCACGGGGTCAAAAACGGTGGGTTTAGCGTTGAGAATGGCCCAATTTGACCTCGCCGGCGGCTCGAAACGGGCTTACCGATTTGCGCCGTCGATCATCCCGTCCCGAGCTTTCCGAGGATATATCATATTGGCGAATCCGGCGGGCAGATCGAAAGTTACGGCCTCTACAGGCCAAGCCGGTCCGCGGAAACCTCCATTCCGGAAGGCGCAAATAGCTTCTTCTGGGGATATACTCCGGGTGCGATCTTACTAGCGCTTGTGCACCGGATCCCATCAGAACTCCGCAATTATGCGTGCTTGGGCGAGAGTAGTACTAGGATGGGTGACCTTCTGGGAAGTCCTCTTATTGCACCCCCTTTTTGCTGTTCGCTTAAATTTGGGCCTCCCCTCCTTGGCCGAAGATCGCCTCCCACTCTCGTTATTATTTTTTTTTACCGGGGCAATCTCTCCGTCGCGATACTCTATATCGGACCCGTGGCGGCCGGCGTACGAGCACGAGGTGTCGGAAAGATGGGCTTAGGGCGCACGGGGTAAAAAACGGTGGGTCTAGCGTTGAGAATGACCCAATTTGACCTCGCCGGCGGCTCGAAAAGGGCTTACCGATTTGCGTCGTCGATCATCCCGGCCCGAGCTTTCCGAGGATATATCATATTGGCGAATCCGGCGGGCAGATCGAAAGTTACGGCCTCTATAAGCCAAGTCGTTCCACGGGAACCACCATTCCGGAAAGCGAAAATAGCTTCTTACGCGGATATACTCCGGGTGTAATCTTACCAGTGCTAATGCACGAAATCCAATCAGAACTCCGCAGTTAAGCCTGCTTGGGCGAAAGTAGAACTAGGATTGGTGACCTCCTGGGAAGTCCTCGTGTTACACCCCCTTTTTGCTTTTCGCTTAAATTTGGGCCTCCCCTCCTTGGCCGAAGATCGCATCCCATTCTCGTTATTATTTTTTTTTTACCGGGGCAATCTGTGCGTAGCGATACTCTATATCGGACCCGCGGCGGGCGGCGTATGAGCACGAGGTGTCGGAAAGATGGGCTTGGGGTGCACGGGGTCAAAAACGGTGGGTTTAGCGTTGAGAATGGCCCAATTTGACCTCGCCGGCGGCTCGAAACGGGCTTACCGATTTGCGCCGTCGATCATCCCGTCCCGAGCTTTCCGAGGAGATATCATATTGGCGAATCCGGCGGGCAGATCGAAAGTTACGGCCTCTACAGGCCAAGCCGGTCCGCGGAAACCTCCATTCCGGAAGGCGCAAATAGCTTCTTCTGGGGATATACTCCGGGTGCGATCTTACTAGCGCTTGTGCACCGGATCCCATCAGAACTCCGCAATTATGCGTGCTTGGGCGAGAGTAGTACTAGGATGGGTGACCTTCTGGGAAGTCCTCTTATTGCACCCCCTTTTTGCTGTTCGCTTAAATTTGGGCCTCCCCTCCTTGGCCGAAGATCGCCTCCCACTCTCGTTATTATTTTTTTTTTACCGGGGCAATCTCTCCGTCGCGATACTCTATATCGGACCCGTGGCGGCCGGCGTACGAGCACGAGGTGTCGGAAAGATGGGCTTAGGGCGCACGGGGTAAAAAACGGTGGGTCTAGCGTTGAGAATGACCCAATTTGACCTCGCCGGCGGCTCGAAAAGGGCTTACCGATTTGCGTCGTCGATCATCCCGGCCCGAGCTTTCCGAGGATATATCATATTGGCGAATCCGGCGGGCAGATCGAAAGTTACGGCCTCTATAAGCCAAGTCGTTCCACGGGAACCACCATTCCGGAAAGCGAAAATAGCTTCTTCCGCGGATATACTCCGGGTGTAATCTTACCAGTGCTAATGCACGAAATCCAATCAGAACTCCGCAGTTAAGCCTGCTTGGGCAAAAGTAGAACTAGGATTGGTGACCTCCTGGGAAGTCCTCGTGTTACACCCCCTTTTTGCTTTTCGCTTAAATTTGGGCCTCCCCTCCTTGGCCGAAGATCGCATCCCATTCTCGTTATTATTTTTTTTTTACCGGGGCAATCTGTGCGTAGCGATACTCTATATCGGACCCGCGGCGGGCGGCGTATGAGCACGAGGTGTCGGAAAGATGGGCTTGGGGTGCACGGGGTCAAAAACGGTGGGTTTAGCGTTGAGAATGGCCCAATTTGACCTCGCCGGCGGCTCGAAACGGGCTTACCGATTTGCGCCGTCGATCATCCCGTCCCGAGCTTTCCGAGGATATATCATATTGGCGAATCCGGCGGGCAGATCGAAAGTTACGGCCTCTACAGGCCAAGCCGGTCCGCGGAAACCTCCATTCCGGAAGGCGCAAATAGCTTCTTCTGGGGATATACTCCGGGTGCGATCTTACTAGCGCTTGTGCACCGGATCCCATCAGAACTCCGCAATTATGCGTGCTTGGGCGAGAGTAGTACTAGGATGGGTGACCTTCTGGGAAGTCCTCTTATTGCACCCCCTTTTTGCTGTTCGCTTAAATTTGGGCCTCCCCTCCTTGGCCGAAGATCGCCTCCCACTCTCGTTATTAATTTTTTTTTTACCGGGGCAATCTCTCCGTCGCGATACTCTATATCGGACCCGTGGCGGCCGGCGTACGAGCACGAGGTGTCGGAAAGATGGGCTTAGGGCGCACGGGGTAAAAAACGGTGGGTCTAGCGTTGAGAATGACCCAATTTGACCTCGCCGGCGGCTCGAAAAGGGCTTACCGATTTGCGTCGTCGATCATCCCGGCCCGAGCTTTCCGAGGATATATCATATTGGCGAATCCGGCGGGCAGATCGAAAGTTACGGCCTCTATAAGCCAAGTCGTTCCACGGGAACCACCATTCCGGAAAGCGAAAATAGCTTCTTCCGCGGATATACTCCGGGTGTAATCTTACCAGTGCTAATGCACGAAATCCAATCAGAACTCCGCAGTTAAGCCTGCTTGGGCGAAAGTAGAACTAGGATTGGTGACCTCCTGGGAAGTCCTCGTGTTACACCCCCTTTTTGCTTTTCGCTTAAATTTGGCCCTCCCCTCCTTGGCCGAAGATCGCATCCCATTCTCGTTATTATTTTTTTTTTTACCGGGGCAATCTGTGCGTAGCGATACTCTATATCGGACCCGCGGCGGGCGGCGTATGAGCACGAGGTGTCGGAAAGATGGGCTTGGGGTGCACGGGGTCAAAAATGGTGGGTTTAGCATTGAGAATGACCCAATTTGACCTCGCCGGCGGCTCGAAACAGGCTTACCGATTTACGTCGTCGATCATCCCGTCCCGAGCTTTCCGAGGATATATCATATTGGCGAATCCGGCGGGCAGATCGAAAGTTACGGCCTCTACAGGCCAAGCCGGTCCGCGGAAACCTCCATTCCGGAAGGCGCAAATAGCTTCTTCTGGGGATACACTCCGGGTGCGATCTTACTAGTGCTTGTGCACCGGATCCCATCAGAACTCCGCAGTTATGCGTGCTTGGGCGAGAGTAGTACTAGGATGGTCGACCTCCTGGGAAGTCCTCGTATTGCACCCCCTTTTTGCTGTTCGCTTCAATTTGGGCCTCCCCTCCTTGGCCGAAGATCGCCTCCCATTCTCGTTATTATTATTTTTTTACCGGGGCAACCTCTGCGTCACGATACTCTATATCGGACCCGCGGCGGCCGGCTTAGGAGCTCAAGGTGTCGGAACGATGGGCGTGAGGTGCACGGGGCCAAAAACCGTGGGTCTAGCATTGACAATGGCCAAATTTGACCTCGCCGGCGCCTCGAAAAGGGCTTACCGATTTTTTCCTTCGTTCAGCCCGTCCGGAGCTTTCCAAGGATATATCATAACGGCGAATCCGGCGGGCAGATCGAAAGTTACGCCCTCTACAGGCCAAGCCGGTCCGCGGAAACCTCCATTCCGAAAGGCGCAAATAGTTTCTTCCGCGGATATACTCCGGGTGCCATCTTACTAGCGCTTATGCACCAGATCCCATCAGAACTCCGCAGTTACGCGTGCTTGGGCGAGAGTAGTACTAGGATGGGTGACCTCCTGGGAGGTCCTCTTGTTGCACCTCCTTTTTGCTTTTCGCGTCAATTTCGCCTCCCGTTCTCGTTATTATTATTTTTTTTACCGGGGCAACCTCTACGTCGCAACACACTATATCGGACCCGCGGCGGCCGTCTTACGAGCTCAAGGTGTCGGAACGATGGGCTCCAAGTGCACGGGGCCAAAAACCGTGTGTCCAGCATTGAGAATGTTCCAATTTGACCACGCGGGCAGCTCGAAACGGACTGGTCCATTTGCCCCGTCGATCAGCCCGTCCCGAGCTTTCTGACAACATATCATAATGGCGAATCGAGCGGGCAGATCGAAAGTTAGGGCCTCGACAAGCCATGCCGGTCCGCTGGAACCTCCATTCCGGACGGCGCAAATAACTTCTTCCGCGGATATACTCCAGGTGCGATCATACCAGCGCTAATGCACCGGATACCATCAGAACTCCGCAGCTAAGCGTGCTTGGGAGAGAGTAGTACTAGGATGGGTGACCTCCTGGGAAGCCCTCATGTTGCACCCACATTTTGCTTTTCGCGTCAATTTGGGCCTCCCTTCCTTGGCCGAAGATCGCCTCCCTCTGTCGTTATTATTATTTTTTTTACCAGGGCAACCTCGGCATCGCGATACTCTATTTCGGACCCGTTGCGGCCGGCGAACGAGCTCAAGGTGTCTAAACGATGGGCTTGGGGCGCACGGGGCCAAAAATAGTGGGTCTAGCATCTAGAATGGCGCAAATTGACCACACCGACGGCTCTAGACGAGCTTGCCTTTCTGCCCCGTCGATCAGCCCGTCCCGAGCTTTCCGAGGATATATCATAATGGCGAATTGGGCGTGCGGATCGAAAGTTAGGGCCTCGACAAGCCAAGCCGGTCCGCGGAAACCTCCATTCTGGAAGGCATAAATAGTTTCATCGGCGGATACTCTCCGGGTGTGATCATACCAGCGCTAATGCATCGGATCCCGTCAGTACTCCGCAGTTAAGCGTTTTTGGGCGAGAGCAGTACAAGGATGGGTGACCTCCTAGGAAGACCTCGTGTTGTACCCCCCTTTTGCCTTTCGCGTCAACTTGGGCCTCCCCTCCCAGGCCAAAGATCGCCTCCCTTTCTCGCTATTATTTTTTTTTTACCGGGGCAACCTTGGCGTCGCAATCCACTATATTGGACGCGCGGCGGCCGGCGTACGAGCTCGAGGTGTCTGAACGACGTGCTTGGGGCGCACGGGGAAGAAAACCGTGATCCTGGCATCGAGAATGGCCCGATATGACCACGCAGGCGGCTCGAAACGGGCTTGCCTGTTTGCCCCGCCGATCAGCCCGTCCCGCGCTTTCCGACTATACATCATAATGGCGAATCCGGCGGGTGGATCGAAAATTACGGCCTCTACATGCCAAGCCGTTCCGCGTGAACCTCCATTCCAGAAGGCGCAAATAGTTTCTTCCGCGGATATACTCCGGGTGCGATCATACCGGGGATAGTGCTCCTGATCCAAACAGAACTCCGCTGTCATGCGTGCTTGGGCGAGAGTAGTACCAGGATGGGTGACCTCCTGTGAAGTCCTCGTGTTGCACCCCTTTTTGCTTTTCGCGTCAATTTGGGCCTCCCCTCCTTGGTGGAAGATTTCCTCTCTTTCTCGTTATTATTAAAAAAAATTTACCGAGGCAGCTTCGGCGTCCGGCGTGCGACCTCAAGGTGCCGGAATGATGGACTTGGGCCGTCCGGGACCCAAACCCTTGGGTCAGGCATCGAGAATGTCCCAATTTGACCCTGCTAGAGGCGCGAAACGAGCTTGCCGGTTTGCATCGTCGATCAGGTCGTCCCGAGCTTTTCGACGATATATCATAATGGCAAATCCATCGGGCGGATCGAAAGTTACAGCCTCGACAAGCAAAGTCGCTCCGCGAGAACCTCCATTCCGGATGCCACAAATATTTGCATTCGCGAAAATATACTCCGGGTGTGATCATAAAAGCGCTAATGCACCGGATCCCACCAGAACTCCGTAGTTCATCGCGCTTGGGCGAGAATTGTCCTAGGATGGGTGACCTCGTGGGTAGTCCTCTTGTTGCACCCCCTTTTTGCTTTTCTCGTCAATTTGGGCCTCCCCATCTTGGCCGAAGATCGCCTCCGTTTCTCGTTATTATTTTTTTTACCGTGGGAACTTCGTCGTCGCGATCCACTATAGCGGACCCGCGGCATCCGGCGTACATCCTCAAGGTGTCGGAACGGTGGGCTTGGGGAGCCCGGGGCCAAAAGCCGTGGTTGTTGCATCGAGAATGGCCCAATTTGACCCCGCCGGCGGCACGAAACGAGCTTCCCTGTTTTTCCCGTCGATCAACTCGTCCCAAGCTTTCTGACGATATATCGTAATGGCTAATCCGGCGGGCGGATTGAAAGTTACGTCCTTGACAAGCAAAGTCGCTCCACGGGAACCTCCATTCCGGAAGGCTCAAATAGTGTCATTCGCGGATATACTCCCAGTGCCATCATACCGCGGCTAATGAACCAGATCCTATCAGAACTTCGCAGCAAAGCGTGGTTGCGCAATAGTACTAGGATGGTTGACGTCCTGGGAAGTTCTCGTGTTGCACCCGCTTTTTTCTCTTCTTTTAAATTTGGGCGCCCCCTCCTTGGCGGAAGATCGCCTCTCTTTCTCATTACTATTATTTTTTTTACCGGGGCAACCTCAGAGTCCGGCGTACGTCCTCATGGTGTCTGAAAGATGGGCTTGGGGCGCCAGGGGCCAAAAATAGTGGGTCTCTCATCCAGAATGGCCCAATTTGACCCCGCCGGCGGCTCAAAACGGGCTTGCCAATTTGCCCCGTCCATCAACTCGTCCCGACCTTTCCGATGATATAGAATAATGGCGAATCCGGCAGGCGGATAGAAAGTTACGGCCTCGATAAGCCAACCCTGTCCGCGGGAACCTCCATTCCGGAAGGAACAAATAGTTTCATTCGCGGATATACTCCGGGTGCGATCATACCAACGCTAATGCACCGGATCCCATCAGAACTCCGTTGCCAAGCGGTGCTTGGGCAAGAGTAGTTTTAAGATGGTTGACTTCCTGGGGAGTCCCCGTGTTACAGCCCATTTTGCTTTTCGCGTCAATTTAGGCCACCCATCCTTTGCCGAAGATCGTCTCTCATTCTCATTATTATTAATATTTTTTTTACCGGGGCAACCTCGGCGTCCGGCGTACGTCCTCATGGTGTCGGAATCATGGGCTTGGGGCGCCCGTGCCCAAAAACCGTAGGTCTTGCATCTAGAATGGCTTAATTTGACCCCGCCGTCGGCGCGAAACGAGCTTGCCTGTTTGCCTTGTCGATCAGCTTGACCCGAGCTCTCCGACAATATATCATAATGACGAATCCGGCGGGCAGATCGAAAGGTACAGCCTCGACAAGCAAAGTCGCTCCGCGGGAACCTCCATTCCAGAAAACACAAATAGTTTCATTCGCGGATATACTTCGGGTGCGATGATACTAGCGCTAATGCACCGGATCCCGTTAGAACTCCGTAGTTAAGCGCGCTTGGGCGAGAGTTGTACTAGGATGGGTGACCTCGTGGGAAGTCCTCTTGTTGCACCCCCTTCTGCTTTTCGCGTAATTTTTGGCCTCCCCTCCTTGGCTGAAGACCGCCTCCCTTTCTCGTTATTATTTTTTTTACTGGGTCAACCTCGGCGTCGTGATCCACTATAGCGGACCCGCAGTGTCCGGCGTACGTCCTCAAGGTTTCGGAACGATGGGCTTGGGGTACCCACGTCCACAACTCGTGGGTCTTGCATCGAGAATGGCCCTATTTGACCTTGCCGACGGCGCGAAACATGCTTGCCTGTTTGCCCCGTCAATCAGCTCATCCCGAGCTTTCTGATGATATATCATAATGGCGAATCCGACGGGCGGAACGAAAGTTACAGCCTCGACAAACGAAGTCACTCTGCGGGAACCTCCATTCCGGAAGGCACAAATAGTTTCATCCGATGGGTGACCTCCTTGGTGGAAGATCGCCACTTTTTCTGGTTTTTTTTTTTCCGGGGCAGCCTCAACGTTCGGCGTACGTCCTCAAGGTGCCGGAATGATGGGCATGGTGCGCCCGGGGCCCATACCCGTGGGTCTTACATTGAGCATGGCCCAATTTGATGCGCTGGGGGCGCGAATCGAGCTTGCCTGTATGCCGCGTCGATCAGGTTGTCCCGAGCTTGCCGACGATGTATCATAATGGCGATTCCATCGGGTGGATCGAAAGTTACGGCCTTGACAAGCAAAGTCGCTCCGCGGGAACCTCCATCCCAGAAGGCACAAATAGTTTTATTTGTAGATATACTCCGGGTGCGATCATACCAGCGCTAAGGCATCGGATCACATCAGAACTCCTCAGTTAAGTGTGCCTGGGCGAGACTAGTACTGGGATGGGTGACCTCCTGGGAAGTCCTCGTGTTCCTTTCCCTTTTTCCTTTTCGCGTCAATTTGGGCCTCCCCTCCTTGGTCGAAGATCGCCTCTATTTCTCGTTATTATTTTTTTTTTTACCGTTCAACCTCGGCGTTGTGATCCTTTATAGCGGACCCGCGGCGGCCGGTGTACGTCCTCAGGGTGTCGGAACGATGGGCTTGGGGCGCAGGGGGCCCAGAACCGTGGGTCTTGCATCGAGAATAGCCCAATTTCACCGCACCGACGGTGCGAAACGGGCTTGCCTATTTCCCTCGTCTATCAGCTCGTCCCGTGCTTTCAGACGATATATCATAATGACGAATCCGGCGGGCGGATCGAAAGTAATGGCCTCGACAAGCCAAGCCGGTCCACAGGAACCTCCTTTCCGGAAGGCACAAATAGTTTCATTTGTCGATATACTCCGGGTGCGATCATACTAGCACTAATGCACAAGATCCCATCAGAACGTCGTAGCTAAGCGTCCTCGGGCGAGTGTAGTGCTAAGATGGGTGACCTCCGTGAAAGTCCTCGTGTTGCACACCCGGTTTGCTTTTCGCGTCAATTTGGGGCTCCCCACCTTGACGGAAGATTGCTTCTCTTTCTCATTATTATTATTTTTTTACCGAGGCAACCTCAGCGTCCAGCGTACGTCCTTAAGGTGTCTGAACGATGGGCTTGGGGCGCCAGGTGCCAAAAACGGTGGGTATTGCATCGAGAAAGGCCCAATTTTACCCCGCCGGCAGATTGAAACGGGCTTACCAATTTGCCTCGTCGATCAGCTCCCGAGCTTTCCAATGATATATCATAATGGCGAATCCGGCGGGCGGATCGAAAGTTACGGCCTCGAGAAGCCAAGCCGGTCCGCGGGAACCTCAATTCCAAAAGGCAAAAATAGTTACATTCATGGATATACTCCAGGTGTGACAATACCAATGCTAATGCACCGTATCCCATCGAACTCCACTGTCAAGCGTGCTTGGGCGAGAGTAGTACTAAGATGGGTGACCTCCTGGGATGTCCTCGTGTTGCACCCCTTTTGCTTTTCCCGTCAATTTGGGCCTCCCCTCCTTTGCCCAAGATCGCCTCTCTTTCTCGTTATAATTATTATTTTTACCGGGGCAACCTCGGCGTCCAACGTACGTCCTCATGGTGTCAGAACGACGGGCTTGGGGCGCCCGGGGCCAAAAACCGTGGGTCTTGCATCAAGAATGGCCCAATTTGACATGGCCGGTGGCACAAAAATAGCTTGCCAGTTTGCCCCGTTGATCAGCCCGTCCCGAGCTTTCCGACGATATATCATAATGGCGAATCCGGCGGGCAAATCGAAAGTTACGTTCCCAACAAGCAAAGTCGCTCCGCGGGAACCACCATTCTGGAAGGCACAAATAGTTTCATCCGCGGATATACTTCGGGTGCGATCATACCAGCGCTAATGCACTGGATCTGTTCAAAACTCCGTAGTTAAGCGCGCTTGGGCGAGAGTTGAACTAGTATGGGTGACCTCATGGGAAGTCCACGTGTTGCACCCCCATTTTGCTTTTCGCGTCAATTTGGGCCTCCCCTCCGTGGCCGAAGATCGCCTCCCTTTCTCGTTATTATTTTTCTTACCGCGGCAACCTCGGCGTCGCGGTCCACTGTAGCGGACCCGCGGCGTAAATCCTCAAGGTGTCAGAATGATGGGCCTGGGGCGCCCGGGGCAAAAAAACCGTGGGTCTTGCATAGAGAACGGCCCAATTTGACCCCGCTGGTGGCACGAAACAAGCTTGCCTGTTTGCCCATCAATCAGCTCGTCCCTAGCTTTCGGACGATATATCTTAATGGCGAATCTGGCGGGCGGATCGAA
This sequence comes from Persea americana, assembly GCA_029852735.1. Lineage (NCBI taxonomy): Eukaryota > Viridiplantae > Streptophyta > Magnoliopsida > Laurales > Lauraceae > Persea > Persea americana. The sequence continues at coordinate 44,264,443 of CM056810.1, read as the reverse complement.
AGTTACGGCCTTGAGAAGCAAAGTCGCTCCGCGGGAACCTCCATTCCGGAAGGCACAAATAGTTTCATTCGCGGGTATACTCCAGGTGCGATCCTACCGGCGCTAATGTACCGGATCTCATCAGAACTACATAGTTAAGCGTGCCTGGGCGAGAGTAGTACTACGATGGGTGACCTCTTAGGAAGTCCACGTGTTGCACCCCGTTTTAGCTTTTCGCATCAATTTGGGCCTCCCCTTCTTGGTGGAAGATCACCACTCTTTCTCGTTATTTTTTTTTTCCGGGGCAGCCTCAGCGTCCGGCGTACGTCCTCAAGGTGTCGGAACGATGGGCTTGCTGCGCCCGGGGCCCAAACCCGTGGGTCTTACATCGAGAATGGCCCAATTTGACCCCACTAGCGGTGCAAAACGGCTTGCCTATTTGCCTAGTTGATCAGGTCGTCCCGAGCTTTCCGACGATATATCATAATGACGAATCCATCGGGGGGATCGAAAGTTACGACCTTGACAAGCAATGTCGCTTCGCGAGAACCTCCATTCCGGAAGGCATAAATAGTTTCATTCGCGGATATACTATTGGTGTAATCATACCAACGCTAAGGGACCGGATCCCATCAAAACTCCGCAATTAACCGTGCTTAGGCGTGAGTAGTACTAGGATGGGTGACCGCCTGGGAAGTCCTCGTGTTGCTCCCCTTTTTTGCTTTTCGCGTCAATTTGGGCCTCACCTCCTTGGCCAAAGATCGCCTCTTTTTCTCGTTATTACTTTTTTTTTACCATTCAACCTCGAACCGCGGCCGCCGGCGTACGTCCTCAAGGTGTTGGAACGATGGGCTTGGGGTGCCCGGGGCAAAAAACCGTGGGTCTAGCATCGAGAATGGCCCAATTTGACCCCGCCGTCAGCCCGAAACGGGCTTGCCGGTTTCCCCCGTCGATTTGCTCGTCACGAACTTTCCTACGATATATCATAATGGCGAATCCGGCGGGCGGATCGAAAGTTACAGCCTCTACAAGCAAAGTTGCTCCACAGGAACTTCCATTTCGGAAGGCACAACTAGTCTCATTCGCGGATATACTTCGGGTGTGACCATACCGGCGCTAATGCACCGGATCCCATCAGAACTCCACAGTTAAGCGTGCTTGGGCGAGAGTAGTACTAGGATGGGTGACCTCTTGGGAAGTCCTCGTGTTGCACCCCTTTTTTTTTCGCGTCAATTTGGGCCTCCCCTCCTTGGCGGAAGATCGCTTCTCTTTCTCATTATTATTATTATTTTTTTACCAGGGCAACCTCGGCGTCCGGCGTACGTCCTCAAGGTGTCTGAACGATGGGCTTGGGGCGCCAGGGGCAAAAAACCATGGGTCTTGCATCCAGAATGACCCAATTTGACAACGCCAGCGGCTCGAGACGGGCTTGCCAGTTTGCCCCATCAGTCAGCTCGTCTCGAGTTTTCCAACGATATATCATAATGGCAAATCTGGCGGGCCGATCGAAAGTTACGGCCTCGACAAGCCAAGCCGGTCCACGGGAACCTCCATTCCGGAAGGCACAATTAGTTTCATTCGTGGATATACTCCGGGTGCGATCATACCAGCACTTATGCACTGGATCCCATCAGAACTCCGCTGTCATGCGTGCTTGGGCGAGAGTAGTACTAGGATGGGTGACCTCCTGGGAAGTCCTCGTGTTGCACCCGATTTTTCTTTTCGCGTCAATTTGGGCCTCCCCTCCTTTGCCGAACATCGTCACTCTTTCTCTTTATTATTATTATTTTTTTACCGGGGCAACCTTGGCGTCCGGCGTACGTCCTCATGGTGTTGGAATGATGGGCTTGGGGCGCCCGGGGCAAAAACCGTGGGTCTTGCATCGAGAATGGTCCAATTTGACCCCGCCGGCGGAGCGAAACGAGCTTGCTTGTTTGCCCCATCGATTAGCTATTCCTAAGTTTTCCAACGATATATCAAAATGGCAAATCCGGCGGGCGGAACGAAAGTTACGGCCTCGACAAGCAAAGTCGCTCCGCAGGAACCAACATTCCGGAAGGCACAAATAGTTTCATTCGCGGATGTACTTCGGTTGCGATCAAACCAGCGCCAATGCACCGGATCCCATCAGAACTCCGTAGTTAAGCGCGCTTGGCCGAGAGTTGTACTAGGATGGGTGACCTCGTGGGAAGTCCTCCTGTTGTACCCTCTTTTTGCTTTTTGCATCAATTTGGACCTGCCCTCCTTGGCCGAAAGATCGCCTCCCTTTCTCGTTATTTTTTTTTTTCGGGGCAAGCTAGGCGTCACGGTCCACTATGGCGGACCCGCGGCGTCCGACATACGTGCTCAAGGTGTCGGAACGATGGGCTTGGGACGCCCGGGGCCAAAAACCGTGGGTCTTGCATTGAGAATGGACCAATTTGACCCGGCTAGCGTTGCGAAACGAGCTTGCCTGTTTGCCCTATAAATCAGCTCGTCCCGAGCTTTCCGACGATATATCATATTGGCGAATCCGGCGGGCGGATCGAAAGTTACTGCCTCGACAAGCAAAGTTGCTCTGCGGGAACCTCCATTTTGGCTGGCACAAATAGTTTCATTTGCGGATATACTTCGGGAACGATCATACTGGCGCTAATGCACCGGATCTCATCAGAACTCATCAGTTAAGCATGCTCGGGTGAGAGTAGTACTAAGATGGGTGACCTCCTGGGAAGTCCTCATATTGCACCCCTTTTTAACTTTTTGCATCAATTTGGGCCTCCCCTCCTTGTTGGAAGATAGCCTCTCTTTCTCGTTATTATTTTTTTTTACCAGGGCAGCCTCGGCGTCCGGCTTACGTCCTCAAGGTGCCGGAACGATGGCCTTGCTGCGTCCGGGGCCCAAACCCGGGGGTCTTGCATCGAGAATGGCCCAATTTGACCCCACTGGCGGTGTGAAACGGGCTTGCCTGTTTGCTCCGTCGATCAGGTTTTCCCGAGCTTTCTAACGATATATCATAATGGTGAATCCATCGGGAGGATCAGAACTTACGACCTCGACAAGCAAAGTCGCTCCGCGGGAACCTCCATTCTGGAAGGCACAAATTGTTTCATTCGCGGATATACTCCGCGTGCGATCATACCCGCGCTAAGGCACCGGATCCCATCAGAACTCCGCAGTGAAGCGTGCTTGGGCGAGAGTAGTACTAGGATGGGTGACTTCTTAGGAAGCCCTCGTGGGTGCATGGTCGCCGGCGACCCTGGAAATCCGGGTCGCCGGATTTCTGCCAAAAGTGTCGTTTTTCTGTTCTTTTTCGTGTTTCGCGATGTTTGGCCCCTATGATTTTCTTAAAATCTGATTTTTGAGGCATGATATCCGTCGATCTTCGTCAACATCACGGATCCGCCATCGAAATCATTTGATCATCATCGGACACTCCGAAACTGCCAACTAGCCGACCAAGAAAGCACACTTTTTGCCCGACCGATCAAGAAATCGACTGGACAGATGCTGCCAGCCCATTAGTGGCAACCAATGTCTGAATTTTCATCGTCATCCGACATCAAGCAACGTACGGATCCATCGATGATCATCGCAAGAAGAATTCCAAAAGACGCGGCGCGGCCCGCAACTCTTCAAGCGACTCGGCGGCCAATTAATTAAGTTAAATGACCCTTTTATGGCAATTTATGAAGGCCATTAACTCATTATTTTGAACAGCCCAATCAGAAGCCAAGAAATGGGAATTACAAATCCAATTAATCATGACAATTAACCATGTAACGCCTATCATTATGGAGATTAATCATGGTAATTAATCATAAAACTCCCATCATCATGGAGATTAAATGCCCATTATTCTCCATTGGCCAATCAAAATCCAAGAAAAAGGAGTTACAATATAAAGAATTAAATCTTGTAACTCCTCCCATCATGGAGCATTAATACCATTAATGCCCATAAAACCCTCCTAATGGCCACCAAAAGCCTATAAATAGGTGGTCATTCCAAGGAGAAAGGGTCCGAAAAAATTGTTGGAAGCCCGGAAGAAAAATCATCTGAAGGATCCAGAAAAATTGTCTAAAGTGGTCCAGAAAAATTGTCTAAAGTGGTCCTGAAGATTGTCCAAAAAAATCATCGGAAGAGTTCTGAAGAAATTATCCTAGAAATCTCTACACAAAAAGAAGCTCTCTTGCCTTGAAGAAACTCTGCTGCAAGCACTACAAGGTGATCGAAGTCCCTTGGGGGGCCACCCCCCCCCCCCCCCAAGATCTCCTCTCTTCTTCTATCCAACATGGCCTAAATGTGGCTTTTCAGCCCGTCTACTTAGTTTTTTATTGGATATAAGACCTTCCCTTGGTCTTTGTCCTCTAAAAATCTGAGGTCCAAGCATAGCCAAGTGAATCAAAGCATCAAGTGTTCTCATCTGAAGGACAATGGCAGAGCCCATACATGACTCGTGACCGTCGATCTGAACAAGTCCCCACGATCTCTTGAGAAGTCAGATTCCTTTTCTTACTTTTCTGTTGTATTGTATATTTTTTTAAAAGAGAAATAAAAATCACATTTCTTGTCTTTACATTTTGATGAGATTTGTAAACTGCCTTTTACAGCACAAAATCGCCTATCACGGCAAAACCGCCTTTCACGACAAATAAATGAAAATCGCCTTTCACGGCATTAAAATTTTTTGTCTCTTTCTTTAAAATATATATGCAATGGAAAGTTAGAAAAAAGTTGATTTCCTTTTCTACTTGTGAAGGTGAATCTCCGGATCACCATTTCAAATTCCAAGTAGAATAGAAAATCTGGCATACCCGTACAAAAAATTTTTGATGCTTGCTCTTTTTTTTCTCTTCGCCCCTCCGCACCCCGGCGGACCCGGGACGGAGGAAGGCAAGAAAGAAAAAGACGGGTTCATCACTTGGATTCCTCACTTCAAGAGCTTTCCGGTGATATGTAGAACGTCCAAATCTGATAAGTGGATCAAAAGTTATGAGTCTTCAAAGTTTGCCTTAAAAAAATGACGAAACTCCATTTGGGCACCACCCATGTGGCACCCATCCTACTAAAGTCCATCTAGGCGCCCCATGCTGGGCGACGACACAGCCCAGGGCCACCTAGGCACCCCATGGTGGGCGCCCTGCCTCCAAATTCCACTAGTTGGCCTAAAAGTAGCCCGGGACCACTCAATGTAGGGACCGAACTCAGAAAATGAATCGACTCCACCTAGGCACCACCCATGTGGCGCCTACCATACTGAGTTCCACATAGGCACCAACCCTATGACGCCCACACTTCCCAGAATCACCTAGGCACCCTATGGTGGGTGCCCACCTCCAAATTTACTTGTCCGACTTGAGATTAGTCCAGGACCACTCATACATAGGGACCAAGCACCGAAGACGAACCAAACCACCTAGGCACCACCCATGTGGCGCCCGGCCTTGAAGTTCACCTAGGCACCACCCATGTGGCGCCCAGCCTTGAAATCCACCTAGGCACCACCCATGTGGCGCCCAACCTATTAATACTAATGTAGGTCCCCCAGCTGAAGATATATCCATTCAATTTCGACTCCAAACGGGACCAAGGTCCAAAAGCGAAGCACAAACCATCTAGGTGCCACCCTGTCAGCGCCCAGACTGCGCAAACCATGTGGGCACCACCCCATGGGCGCCCATCCTCCCTCAAACCCTAATTCACTCTAAAATAGCTTAAGCCACCTAGCAATGCGTGAGACCTTCTAGAAACACAAAATAATGAAGCCCTAGCCGTTCTAAACTCGTCCCAAACCTATATAATCCCTCTTAACTTCATTTACAAGAGGAGGCTACCCAAAAAAAAAAAGTCCTAAGAAAATAGACAAAAAGAGAGAATAAGCAAAGAAGAAGAGAGGTAGCCACCATTAAAGAGAACTTCAGATCTAGAGAAGAAGAAAGAGAAATAGAGGAGGAGACTTCCATATCTTCAACTGGAGCCATGAGTCTTTGCAAAAGCTTCGTTTTAGGAACCTGAGGAACGCGTCATATATCGGTATTCCTAGATCTCTCCTTTCTTTTTCTACATTCCATTACCATTCATGCTTACAAATATGCTTAGGACCATTTGAGCATCATAGATCTACATTAGCTTGTGATGAAAATAGTATTAGTGCACTATCATGTTAGTAACATGCTTAGGTTCATTCTAATATAGTAGATTTGCTTTGATTTCGTAGTTCTAATTGTATAGCTAGGTTAGATCTCGCATTAGCATCATCATCATCATCATTTACACCGCAGAGGTCACGAGAAGCCCTTGGCAAAAAGGTTGGGCGCCACCCACTGGGCACCTGCCCTCTCCCGGATCACCTGGGCGCCTACCCTTCTGAGACAGGGTCCGGGTTCTAGATCTCCACCTGTTGCATCGTTTGCTCGTAGGTTCATTAGTCGCATCGTTAGGCATTCACATCAGTCGCTGAATATCGGAAGTTGTGTCGAGAACATTAAGATTCTTGTGCATTTGTTGTGTTCCGTTGAAAACCCTGACTGAGCAGGGTAGGCACCACAGGTGTGGCACCCAAGTGGATTTCTCCACTTTTGTGCACAACTTCCGATCTTCCGCATTTAGTTCATTTAGAAACTGCATGATAATGAAATGTTTGATTGTCTGATATCTTCTGAACTTTGAATAACCATTTTTGTCACACTTCACATCATATCATTTGAATCACACAACCATAGAAAATCCCAAAAAAATCATAAAACATAAAATCCCTTCTTCTCTTTCCTTTCTCTCTAGTAAATTAGAGGAGAAACCAAAAACAAATTAAAAGATATCTAGAAAACCCAAAACGAATAGTTAGATAGTCTAAGTTATTGAATTTAGCGCCTAAGTAGGATAAATCCTAAGATTAATTAAAACATCATAATTACATAACTTAAGAAACATCAAATCATTAAAAGCCCTAAAACCTTAAGACCCTAATTAATTCGGATTTAGAAGTAATTAAGAACTTTAAAAACACAAAAACTTAAAACCCCAAAAGACAGCCGGTGGTGCCCAGCCTATTCATCCCCTAAGACACCCCAGTTAAAGCTCAAGCTAATTAGTTCAGACCTTAGACCAATCCGAATCAACAGAGTAAAACATTTTAAAACCTAAAATAAGTGAACCCTAATCAACTTAACCTCGAATTAATTAAAGAACACAAAACCAACACAACTCCAAAACAGTCCACCTGGGCGCCACCCCCTGGGCGTCCATCCTTCCACAGCCACCTCGGCGCCACCCTATTGGCGCCCATCCTATCCCATCTCTAAAGAACCCCTAATTAAAACTTCTAATTAATCACAACCCGAATTTAATCCTAATCAACATAACAAAACACTTTTAGATATAAGAAACCTAAAACCTCAATCAATTTAGACTTGAACCAGCCTAAGAACGCAAAATCAGCACGAAACCACAAAACAGACACCTGGGCACCACCCCCCGGGCGCCCAGCCTGTCTATCCACTTAAGCACCACCACCTAGGTGCCTATCCTATCCCATTCCCTTGGAAACAATCACTTGATTAAACTTAATCGATTAAACCCGAATTAACACATTAAAACACTGTTAATTTAAAAGACCTAAAACCTTAATCAATTTGGACTTAAACCAACTTGAAAAATACAAAATGAATAAACCACAAGACATCCACCTGGGCGCCACCCCCTGGGTGCCTATCCTGCCGAATCCACTTGGGCACCACCCTCTTGGCGCCTATCCTACCCAATCACTAGGAAACCCCACTTGAAATTAAACCCGAATTCAATCATAATCAACACACCAGAACACCCTTCAAGTTTACAACAATTGAAACCACAATCCCGAATTGATTTAAAACATCGAACCAACTCAGACACACAAGACAGACACCTGGGCACCCCCCCCCATAGGCGCCCATTCTGTCACATCCACCTGGGCAACACCGTCTGGGCGCCTAGCCTCTCCAGTCACTAAAGCCTAATTAATTGAAACGAAATTTAATCCTAATCAACTCAACATAACATTTTTAATTTAAAATACATCAAACCATAAACGCTCAACCGCAAACCAACCTAAAAAACGTGAAACCGATCCGAAGCACAAAACAGTTCACCTGGGCGCCACCCTTTGGGCGCCCATCTTCCAAATCCACCTGGGCGCCACACCCTGGGCGCCCAGCCTATCCGTTTTCATAAAAACCATAGCGAACAACTTAACATAATTAATTAACATTCAAACCAATCCCAATCAACATATTAAAACACTTTTAACTTAAAACACTTGAAACTTTAATCAATTCAGACTTAGCACCCAAAGCCCTCATGAACCAACAAACAACCTCCTAGGCACCACCCTCGTGGTGCCTATCCTACACTCTAACCTTGGTTCACAACTTCAATTTAAGATGAATAACTAAACACCTTACCAGATAAATTAATTAAGACCAGAACCTAAAATAATCTCTAGATCGGAAAACCAATAACTAAGTCCCATCCGGAATACCTGAAAATCACAAGCCATCCACCTGGGCGCCACCCCCTTGGCGCCTATCCTCTCATTTGCACTAAAACGCGAATTCTAGATTTTGTTTCAAAATCCGGATCCAAATCCCTTTGACATTTGAACATCAGAGGATTAAAACAATTTGAAACATTAAAATTCACCAAGTAAGAACCCCTTGGATTCCTAAAATAGCATTGATACTATCGTCACTAGCCAAACCACCCAGAAATAGCCACTTAGGCGCCACTGTCTGGGCGCCCAAGTCACCAGAGTGTCCTAGGCGCCACCCCCCTGGCGCCCAAGTCCTCTGTCAATCCCATTTCGCTGATTTCGACATCGACGTTTTAAATTAAAACCCTAAATTCCAAAACCTCAAACAACTTAAACAGAACCCCAAAATACATTTAATCCACTTCTTAATCAATCTTCAACTCAAGAGAAACCAAACCAATTAAAAATCACAATCAATAAGTTGCTTAGGCTATGAACCATCAAACTCACACCCTAGGTGTAGATCAGATTGCCTGGTTAGGTAGCTTAGAGCAGTAGGCTTCGTCCCGTCACTTTTCCTGTTCCGTTAGGGGACTGGGAGAGCTGATGTGGGCGGTCTAGGACCTTAGGTTAGGGTTAATCCGATGATCAGTAATAAAGCACTAATCACGTAAATCCAAGTAAAAATCCCTTAGTTAGGCCCTTCTAGGCCCAATATCAAAAAGCCATAAAAACTATAAAACCAACAAAATAAACTCAAAAAGATTTTTCCTTTATTTCTTCCTCCACCTCAGGTGCCAAATATTTAATCGAACTTAATGATAAAATGGAATAAAGAACTGATTTCTAAAATTGAATAAATGAGAATAATGAGATGAGATGAGTGATTTCGCACACACACTTTTAATCAATCACGACCCATCGGCCACCCTAAAACAAACACTGGCCCATCGGCCACCTCCAATCAATTTTGGCCCATTGGCCACCTCCAATCAATTACAACCCATCGGCCTTTTACTTTTATCACTCATGTACTGCACACAAAAAACACAGAAATCACAAATCAAAGTCTCATTTGCATCATCATTTTGGTTTGAAAAATCAGCCTTTAAACCCTATTTTGCCAAGGGATCAGAAGGGGGTACCCGGGAACGGGGCCGATCCACTTCTTAAATATTTGGCACCTCCCCCCTTTTTTATTTTCTTAAATTTAGTTTCTTGATCTTACTTGGATATACTATGATTATACTATGTGAGGATTAACCCCTATCGTAATGTGACAGGACAACCGTCGTGTGTTGTCGGCAGCACATTAGATTAGAGGAAGAACCCACCTTATTATTTTTCTCCCCATATTTCTTCGACTTTCGTCGAAGAACGGTGTTACGGCAGTACCGTAGCTGGCGATTGTGATCCATCGATTTTAAGGGTAGTTGGAATCCTCATTTTCGATATAAAATTTAAATAACGTATATAGATGAATGGAGATTTCCCCAAACCATGTCTCTCTTGGAGAGAGGGGGTCGAAATTCACATCCGACAGGAAGTCCTTGTGTTGCACCCTCCGTTTTCTTTTCACATCAATTTGGGCCTCCCCTCCTTGGCGGAAGATCGCCACTCTTTCTCATTATTATTATTTTTTTTTACCAGGGCAACCTTGGCATCCGGCGTACGTCCTCAAGGTGTCTGAACGATGGGCTTGGGGCACCAGGGGCCAAAAACCGTGGATCTTGCATCGAGAATGGCCCAATTTGACCCCGCCGGCGGTTCAAAACGGGCTTGCCAGTTTGCCTCGTCGATCAGCTTGTCCCAAGCTTTCCGACGATATATCATAATGGCGAATCCGGTGGGCGGATCGAAAGTTATGGCCTCGACAAGCCAAGCCGGTCCGCGGGAACCTCCATTCCGGAAGGCACAAATAGTTTCATTCGCGGATATACTCCAGGTGCGATCATACCAGCGCTAATGCACCGGATCTCATCAGAACTCCGCTATCAAGCGTGCTTGGGCGAGAGTAGTACTAGGATGGGTGACCTCCTGGGAAGTCCTCGTGTTGCACCCACTTTTTGTTTTTCGCGTCCGGCGTACGTCCTCAAGGTGTCAGAACGATGGGCTTGGGACTCCCGGGGCCGAAAACCGTGGGTCTTGCATCGAGAATGGCCCAATTTGACCCCGTGGCGGTGCTAAACGAGCTTGCTTGTTTGCCCCGTCGATCAGCTCGTCCCAAGCTTTCCAGCGATATATCATAATGGCGAATCCGGCGGGCAAATCGAAGGTTACGGCCTCGACAAGCAAAGTCGCTCCGCGGGAACCTCCATTCCGGAAGGCACAAATAGTTTCACTCGCGGATGTACTTCGGTTCCGATCATACCAGCGCTAATGCACCGGATCCCATCAGAACTCCGTAGTTAAGCGCGCTTGGGCGAGAATTGTACTAGGATGGGTGACCTCGTGGGAAGTCCTCTTGTTGCACCCCCTTTTTGCTTTTTGCGTCAATTTGGGCCTCCCCTCCTTGGCCGAAGATCGCTTCCCTTTCTCATTATTATTTTTTTTTACCGGGGCAACCTCGGTGTCGCGATCCACTATAGCAGACCCGCGGCGGCTGGCATACGTCCTCCAGGTGTTGGAACGATGGGCTTGGGGCGCCCGGGGCCAAAACCGTGGGTCTTGCATCGAGAATGGCCCAATTTGAAACTGCCGGCGGCGCGAAATGGGCTTGCCTGTTTGCCCCGTCAATCAGCTCGTCCCAAGCTTTCCGACGATATATCATAGTGGTGGATCCGGCGGGCGGATTGAAAGTTACGGCCTCCAAGTGGTCAAAAGCATTTGCATTCAGTGAAATGAAGACCTCATCATTCCTTCAATTCTTGCGTACCAACGTTATTTGTCGCTTCGGAATACCTAAAAGATTCGTCCATGATAACAGGCCACAATTCCGGGTGTTAGTTTTATGGTCTCAATCTATTAAGATTGATGTAATAAATTGATTAATTTCTTTATTTATCAATATATATTCATGTTTTCCTTTCATGAGATGAATGGTGTTTTATTACTTAAATGCCCATAACCAATGCAAATGACAAAATGGCTCATGAGATGAACCGGAGTCCACAAGTGTATTAAATGTGACATATGTGTATGGATGAGATCCACATACAGGAGACATGTGTCGCAAATCTTACACTTAAATTGGTTCACATCCAGTGATGAGATTGGGCATCTCATCTAATAAGGTTGTAGTATTATGATCACTATGAGATAGTGTGATCTGTCCCGATCATCGGAATGTAAGATTCTGGATCATTATACTGGTAAATTGGATGTATTGAAGGACCATGAGAAGCACCTCAAGAACATTGTCTTTACTTTAAGGTCTGCTCTCATAATTCCCTAGCAATAAGCTCTCAACCCTGAGACATTGATGAACTCAAGTTTCTATATATTCATTTACTTTGAGTCACCAATGAGTGAGGCCAACTATAGGTCAACACCTCGGTGTCTTGGGTACGTGGTAGCAGGACTGTGGGAACATTTAATGGTCAAGATGGAATCTATCTCTATTATTCCCTTGTGCCAATTAATGGATTTATCATTGGTAAGTGTACGCCCATCTCAATTAAGAGTTAATTGGATGGTACTAATGATTACTGTAATGAATTGGGTCTCAAGGATAATAAGATATGGATCTAAATTGGTGGGACAGTTTGTCTAATTGATCCATGAATATTGATGGAGGGGCCAACTTGTAGTGATAGGGAAGTTTAGGGTCTTCATGTAATTTATTCCTAAGACTGGAGTTCAATTGCATTTATTTAGTGGAGTTATTTGCAATTAACTGTAGGCCCGAATTGCACGTAATATGTGGGGTCGCGGTGTCCCAGTTGGAGCCAGCTTTCTATGGAATTCCTAGTGGTCCCCACGCTAGCCCAAGATTGGATCTTTACTAATTCTATTTGAACTCAAAAGGAAAACTACTATTTCTATTTGAACTAGGACTTCTAATAGTGGTAATAGTGGGAATAGAGAGTTACTAATTATTATGGAAGTTGGGCTTCTAATGATAAACAATGAGAGGAGTTGCAAAAAGCTATAAATAGGAGAGGAGAGGTGCCTTGGATGTCCCATGCTCCATTCCCCTTGGAGTTCACGTCCACCTCCCCTTTTGTGCAAGAGTTGTACTCCCTTCTCTTCTTCTCTCTCTCTCTTCTATTTCCCTTCTAGTTTCCTTAGAGATTCTAGTTAGTCTTTCTCTTGGAGATTCCACCATCTCTTTTGAGAAAAGAGATCTGAAGCGGGTCATAGCGTGGAAGACAATTGGCCATTGAAGATTTTGATTTACTTTGTGAAAGAACTCTTTATCAAAGGGTATAATCAAAGAGAAATGCTATATGGACGTACTAGGAGACCAACTTGAAACACGAATTTCACTGCCGAATGAAAGACATGTGACAGCTGCCAATGTAATTTGGTCTCCCAATCCGTCTGCCAATCCGTACATATAGCATTTCTCTTAATCAAATTCTCCATTAGAGCATAACCGAGCTCCATAGGTATAATCTACTCCTTATATGTTGTAGAATTTTATGGTTGCTTGTTAAGTGTTGTTTCTATCTTCTTGATAGGTGTATTTGTTAACCATGATGGCTGAGATTGAGGACATGCATCCTGGATTGGGTCTTGTTGCCTTCTGGATAGATGATCACTACTTCTAGTTGGTCAAAAGTTTTTGAAACCTATCCTAGAGGCCCGCCCACTTCCAACACCGGGATCATAGATTCTACAGGTTCTGCGATAAATAAAAAATCCAAAGTTGTCCTTCGACTCCGTATAACCCGGCAGCGAATGGACTAGCAGAAGTTTTCAACAAGACACTCTGTAAAATTCTCAAGAAAATGGTCTCTAGTCACAAAAGAGATTGGAGCGACAAACTACCTGAAGCTTTATGGGCCTATCGAACCACTGTTCGAGGACCAACCCATCGCACACCATTCTCCTTGGTCTATGGATGTGAAGCTGTTGTCCCTTTAGAGGTACAAATTCATTCTTTAAGGGTATCTCTACAAAATGACATGACGCAAGAAAGCAATGTCAAATTGAGACTCCAAGAACTGGATAATCTTGATGAAAGACGGCTCGAATCTCTACAAAGCATTGAGCTTTACCAAGCACGCATGGCAGGATCTTTCGACAAGAATGTAAGGCAACGCGCCCACAAAAAGGGTGACTTGGTTTTGGCAGTAAAAAGGCCGATGGTTTTTGCCCACAAATCCAAAGGCAAATTCGAACCAAAATGGGAGAGACCCTTCGTCATCGACAAAGTCTTCTCCAATGGCACATATGCTCTTCTAAATATGAAGGGCGACAGATGTATGCTGCCCATCAACAACAAGTTCATGAAGCGGTACTACCCTTGAAGACTTCCTCTATCGGGTCAGAGCAACACCTGCATGGCCAAAGCCTATTCCTAGGTACTTTCTCATCAAATCCACTTCTTTTGGAATTTTCATCTTTACGTTAAAGTTCCTAAAAAAAACCTCAAAACAATGCTTACTTTCAATGTTTCATTGTTCAAAAAATCAAATCCCAAAAATCCAAGTTTAGGAGATTCTTCCCTAACTTGACCAAAATTTTCGATCCTTGAACCCAAAATTCATGGTTTGAAACAAAAATCAGGACACAGGGATTTCCACCCTTATCCACCCCGACTTTTACCACCAAAAATGGTTTTGAGTCAAAATTTACGACCCTCGTGTCGTTAAACAAATATGATTTTTCAAAAAAACCGCGGGGAAGCGACGTTTAGTCGATACCCACAAAAAACAAAAAAAATCGAAAGGATGCGAACCCTATTCGATACTTCCAAAACCTCAAAATCGCAAGGAAACGACACCTTGTCGACACTTGCAAAATTTTCAAAAAAACCGTGGAGACGCAACGTTTCAGTTGATATCCACAACTCAAATTTCAAAACAAAAACAAAGGTTCGAAAAAACCTAAAATTTCAAAAATCGCGGGGAACCGACATTTCATCGATACCTGCAAAACAAAGTTTTTTGAAAAAGCAGGGAGGAGACGCTTAGTCGATACTTGCACCCAAATCCGCGAGAAGGCGGAATTCCTTCGATACTCGCAACCGAATGAGTAAGGAGGCGACATTCCATCAATACTTGCAATACCATTCAGTAAGGAGGCGACTCTTAGTCGATACTTGCATTTTTTAAAACCAAAAAACAGGCTTTTATGTCGAAAACCCGGCTTTCATGCCAAAAAAAAATCGGCTTTTATGCCAAACAAAACAAAACCTGGCTTTCATGCCAAAAAATAAAAAATCTGGCTTCCACGCCAACAAAACAAAACTTGGTTTTAAAAAAAAATCGACTTTCATGCCAAAAACCTAGCTTTCATGCCAAACAAAAACAAAATTTTGGCTCTCATGCCATAAAACCAAAACTTGGCTTTCACGCCACAAAATTCGGCTTTCATGTTAAAAAAAAAACTCAAAACCGACTTCCATGCCACAAACTTTTGGCTCCTATGCCATTTCAAAATTCGGCTTTCATACCATTTCAAAATTCGGCTTTCATGCCATCTCAAAATTCGGCTTTCAAGCCATCAAGAACTAGGCTTTTTACCACAAAATCTGGCTTTCATGTCAAAACAACCCTTTGACAAAAGATTTTCAAAAACTGACAACCTTTTGATCAAATTTTCAAACAAACATTCCCATCCAACTTTTACTTATTTTCATCAAAAAAGAATTTAAGTAAAACGAGGGAATACAAGAATAGAGGTACCAAAAATGTTTATACATGGAGGTACCAAAGAAAAGAAGAAAAGAAATTTTTTTACAAATCAAGAGCCCAGTCTGATATGGTCTTCAACTAAAGATTAAGCTCCTCAAGTAGACTTTTGGTCTTAGCCTCTAAAGCTTCCAGGCCACGCTTTTTCAAAACTTTTCCATAAAATGCGGCAGAACGCCGCGACCCATCTTCAGCATGAGGAAGCTCTTCCCAGAGAATTTGCCATCGCTCATATTCTTGAGTCTTCCTCTAGAGGTTGCTATCAGCTTCCTCAACCTGACGAATGAGAGCACGAGCTTCCACAATGGCAGTCCATTTGGCAGCAACTTGTTCCTCCAAAAGCTCGAGACGCTGCCTGGCCTCGATGACCTCCCTCTCCAGACGATGCAGGTCCTGTGTCAGCTCAATAATAGCCAGCTCGGTGACGTTCTTCTCCCGAACGAACTGCTTCTGAGTCCGCGAAATCTCATCCACTTCAGATTTGACTTCGCTAGAAGGCTTAATAAACATATCATTGAAGAAGTCACATTTAGAAAGCTCTTGGTCTCGGTCCACTTGCTGCCCAAAGCAATGACTTCGTCAACAAAGGCCTTGGCACTTGCAACGTACAGACCGACATCTTCGTTGTTAGTAAGAATGTCCTGTACATGCTTGATCATGCCGAAGCCTGCTTCCAAATGGCCAGAAGAGAGAGTCTCGATCCAAGAACTCAAGATGCTCTTCAGCATTCTCTTCGCATATTGAAGAGACGGTCCGGATGAAGTCCCACCCCGCTCCATTGGCCGACTGCCTTTCTCATGCTTCATTGGAGGGATCGTCAACAAATTTTGTTCAATCGAAGATGCTGGCGAATGAATCTCAGCATAAGGTTTCATCTCTACCGCACCAAAACTAGAAGTAGACCCTACTTCTGGATCAATAGCGGGTATCCCCTGCTCTGGACCCGAAGAAGATGGAGGGACTTCTTCTACTGCTTTACAACCTGCCAATGAAAGAAGAAAATGTATGAATATGATCTTATCAAAAATCAATATCAAGATTATTACCAAATATACCTTCTTCGACGACCGGCGGAATACTTTCTGCCTCCATGAACTCATCCGGAACATCATCAAAAGTTGCATCCATGGTGATGGACCCGTCTTTTTCTTTCTTGCCTTCCTCCGTCCAGGGTCCGCCAAGCTACGGCGGGGCGAAGAGAAAAAAAAGAGCAAGCATCAACATTTTTTTTTGTACGGGTATGCCAGATTTTCTATTCTACTTGGAATTTAAAATGGTGATCCGGAGATTCACCTTCACATGTAGAAAATGAAATCAACTTTTTTCTAACTTTCCATTGCACATATATTTTAAAGAAAGAGACAAAAAATTTTAATGCCGTGAAAGGCGACTTTCATTTGTTTGCCGTGAAAGGCGGTTTTGTCATGAAAGGCGATTTTGTGCCGTAAAACACAATTTACAAATCTCATCAAAATGTAAAGACAAGAAATGTGATTTTTATGTCTCTTTAAAAAATACACAATACAACAGAAAAGTAAGAAAAGGAATCTGACTTCTCAAGAGATCGTGGGGACTCGTTCAGATCGACGGTCGCGAGTCATGTATGGGCTCCGCCATCGTCTTTTAGATGAGAACACTTGATGCTTTAGTTCACTTGGCTTGGCTTGGACCCCAGATTTTTAGAAGACTAAGGAAGGTCCTATATCCAATAAAAAAAACGGATAGACGGGCTGAAAAGCCGCATCTAAGCCATGTTGGATAGAAGAAGAGGGTGAAACCTTGGGGGGGTGGCCCCCCAAGGGGCTTTGATCACCTTGTAGTTCTTGCAGCAGGGTTTCTTCAAGGCAAGAGAGCTTCTTTGTGCAAAGAATTCTTCAGGATAATTTTCAGACAATTTTTAGGACAATTTTCCAGGACCCCTTCCCTTTGGAATGACCGCCTATTTATAGGCTTTTGGTGGCCATTAGGAGGGTTTTATGGGCATTAATAGTATTAATGCTCCATGATGGGAGGAGTTTTAAGATTTAATTTCATAATTTTGTAACTCCTTTTCCTTGGATTTTGATTGGCCGATGGAGAATAATGGGCATTTAATCTCCATGATGATGGGAGTTTCATGATTAATTACCATGATTAATCTCCATAATGATAGGAGTTACATGGTTAATTGTCATGATTAATTGGACTTGTAACTCCTATTTGCTTGCTTCTGATTGGGCCATCCAAAATAATGAGTTAATGACTCTAATAAGTTGTCATAAAAAGGTCAATTAACAGCATTAATTGGTCGCCGAGTCTCTTGAAGAGTCGCGGGCCGTGCCGCGTCTTTTGGAATTCTTCTTGCGATGATCATCGATGGATCCGCACGTTGTTTGATGTCGGATGACGATACAAATTCAAACATTGGTTGACACCAATGGGCCAGCAACATCTGTCCAGTCGATTTCACGATCGGTCTGGCAGAAAGTGTGCTTTCTTGGTCGACCGGTTGGCGATTTTGGAGTGTCCAATGATGATCGAATGATTTCGACGTCGGATCAGTGATGTTGACGAAGATCGACGGATATCATGCCTCAAAAATCAGATTTTAAGAAAATCACAGGGGCCAAACTTCACGAAACGTGAAAAGAATAGGAAAAATGGGCGTTTTGGCAAAAATCCGGCGACCCAGATTTCCAGGGTCCCCGGCGACCATGCACCCATGGTCGCCGGTGACCATGGGACTGGCGACCTTGGACTTCGGTCCATTTTCCGGTCGCCGTTTCTAGGCCGTTTCTTGGGCTTTTTCGCTTTTTTTTTTCTCCTGTATTTTTCTTGACATTTCTTCTCATTTATTGGCTTGATTCCACTGAAGAAAACCCATCTAAAGGCTGTGCAAATTAGAGCAGAAAGTTTCCGTAGCCGATTTTCCGCCAAGAGTTGAAATTAGGTCAAACGATGTCGAAATGACCAAAAATTTGAGGTGAAGCTTCCTGAGCATTAGATAGGACCAACCATGGGCTTTTATTTGAGTTTTGAAGACGTTTGGGGTCCCGTCGATGCTTAACTTGATTTCACCGTGCGGAAGATGTCTGTAAGACCCCGCCCCGAGAGTTTCCGATTAGTGTTAATTAAGACGTGATTTAGCTATAAGTGAGATTAGTGGAAATTGGTTAAATCTGGATTAGAATAGCTTTTTATAGCTTTGAATAATTTTGGGAACTCTTTTGATCTAGTGGGGCCCTTTGGGGGTTCCTTTTCTTGTGTCTTGATTAGTTTGGGGATTTAGTTATAATTCTGGAAATCGGTAAATTGCTCCGTTGAATGTATTTTGTGATTCCCGACAACTTTCGTATTTGCTCCGTTTCGATTCGAGACCTCTAAACCCTACTTTGCCATTGATAGGGGTAAAACAGTCTTTTTACACAAAATCTGGACACCATTTTCGATGTCTCCGAAACTTGTGAAATGTATACTTTTTGGAAAGTAGAAATTTCGACGATCAATTCTTCCTTCTTCGTCGAATCCGTCCGAAGCCCGTAGAACGATGTTCTAGCCCATTTTAGACTTTTAAGTTGTGGGACCCTTACCACTATCTATATAAGGAGGAGTTCTTTTCCCTCCTCCTCTTCTTGCAACTTCTTGAGAAAGAGGGATCCCAGCCCAGCCCTAGAGTTCTTCCATTGCTTCTTGCTTCTTCTTCTCTCAATCTCTCTCAAATCTCTTGCTAAAGGCTAAATGGATGCTACAATCTTCTTCCCCTCCATGAGAGTTCCTTCTTGGTACCATTTTTAGAGAGAAACTACCATTCAAGGACCCTCTTTGAGCAAGCCTTGTGTATTTGAAGAACTTCCATGTAAGCTCTTCTTCTTATCTCTTAGATTTGGATTCTCCTAGTCTTGAAGATGCTTCATTTCCATTATTGGAAGTTATCTCCATCTATTTCTTGATTTTGACATTTTAGGGCTTGTAATGAATGTTGTATTTGGGGATTTTTGTGTAGATTGTAGATTTTGAGCTTGATAGTGGATTAGAGCTTGATTAGCGTACTTTGGAGACCAAGGCAAGTGGATGAATGGATTCGATTTATTTAGTTCTTTCTTTGTTGAAAATGTGAATTTTTACTATTCCTATTTCACTTGGTTCATGATGTTGCATAAGGCTTTTGGAAATGTATTTATTGCATGGTTTATCCCTTAGTTAGTTTATGATAATAAATGCATTCATCATCAAGTTTATTTTGGACATTATAATCCTCTTAAATGCTAGTTGTACTTGCATTGAATGAGAGTTGAATTGGTAGGTGAATTAGTGCATTGATGGAATGGTGGTTGGTGGAAAGGATTAAATGTTAGATGGAAGGGAATAGACCCATTCCACATCAGAAAATGGTTGGAATGGAGGTGAAATGGTTTGGGAAAGAATTGACGGAAATCTGCACCTGATGTGTAATTCCCGCAGCTGGGCGGTCAGCGGGCGGTCACCTCGGCGGCTAGCCGACATGTGACCGGCGGCTAGCCGACCCAGATGCGGTTAGAAACACAGAATGCTGCATTTTGACAGGCGAACCGCGGTCAGCCGAGCGGTCAGCTCGCGGCTAACCGCCAACCAAAAACCCCAGTGACCGCTAGGTAGCCGAGAGGCGCGGTTAGAAACACAGAATGCTACATTTTAGCAGGGTGAACCGCGGTCAGCCCCGCGGTCAGCAAGCGGCTAACCGCCGATCACATCAGCGGCTAACCGCCACCTGACCGACAAGTGACCGAGTTTTACCCAGAATTCCTGAGTCTTTTCTATTGGTTTCAGTTATGGTATTTAAAGGTTTGGATGGGTTGTTCTGATGCCCTACCACCTTGGAAAGACCCAGGGGATGACATAAGGAGATTGACATAGAAAGAAACATCATTTCGGAAAAGGTATTGAGACTTTTATATTCATCAACGTGCATAAGCGAACTTAGTATGTCCTCTATCATTCGAGTACCATATTAAGGGTAATATGGACATACAAGATCCTTATACATGTTGCTTGAATACGGAAGCCTCAATATTTAATCCCTAATGATATTAGAAATTATTGCTTTGTTTTACTCAAATTATATATGTAATTACCCGATCTTAATGGTTTTGTCTCAGATTCCGATTTATACACCGATATGTTTCTCCAGCCCCGTTTATGCATGTAAGGAAAAATAATATGAAATGTGTGCCTTCGAGCACCATGTCCCGCCTGCCCGTATGTTTTATATTGATATAGTTTTGTATATGTTTTGATTTATCATGTAACCTAAGAGTCGGCACCACTAAGCTTGGACATCCTTGTCAGTCTGATCAACTGACTTGGGTCTCCCCCTGTGCTCCCGCCAGTTGCAACTTGGATCCCGTTACCCGGTTCCGCGGCCGTGGTCTTGCCTAGCTATATGTATATATATATATATATATATGTTTATAATGTTGGTTCTCGTCACTTCGTGTGTTCGAGCCCAATGCACTGAATGTGCTCTCATCACCTTAGTGATGGAGAGGATTTAGCTTTAGTGTGGTTGCCATCTAGTCAGTTCCTGTACCTTGATTACCCCGCATGGTTTATATTGCATCTGTACTTTAAATGAACTATGCATCCTGTTTTGTGACAGTTTTCGTTATAACTATGATATGTTTCGATTTCTTTCTTGGTTTATCTATTCACCCATCTGCCAGACCGTCGTGTCTGACCCATTTTGTGGTATTCAGGTCCAGCTCCCGTCTTTGCCCTTGAGGAGGAGCCAGAGGAGGCGGTCGGTGAACCGCAACGATTAGTGGAGTGGCAAGCTGACGATGTCATGTAGACATTCGGTTTAGCTCGGAGCTGCGAACATTTTGGGAATTTTGAGAATGATATTGTTTTATACTTTTGGGTTGTATTGGCCTTGTTGGCCTTTATTTTTGGGAAATGTTAATTAACTTGTTCTTTTGTTAAACTTTAACTTAATGTTTTGGGGAATGCTAATGAGATCATTGTTCACTCTGACATCATGTTATACTTGTTTATTAACAGTCTTATTTGATGTGATTGGAATAAGAATTTGATTTGCTACACGCTTCCGCACCAATACAAATGTTCAGTGAGTGCATGTGGATTCCTCACCGCGGAAACCTGTGGGAAATTAATTAATCAATAATCATCACCAAGGGGTGGTTCTTTTTCCACACCACCCCGTCGCGGTCCCGGGGCCCCGGTCTGGGGTTGCGACAGACTGGTATCAGAGCGAGACGTGTTTCAGGCAATTAAAAGAAACTAGAAATCCTAAGGACGTGGCGAGGATCCGTTAGACTTTTTGTTAGACTTTTCGTTAGTCAGACTCGTGTGAGCAATGTGTAACCCTTATATGATTTTATGTGCTAACAATTTGTTTTACAGTGATATGCCACCTCGAAAAAGACCCGTAACCGACAATCCCACCGCAAGCAATAGTGAACACACCGGGCCACTAGGAAACGGTACTCCGGATCCCAATATGCAGAATCAATTCCAACAGATGATGCAAGCCATGCTTGACCAGCAATGTCAAGCCAACGAAAATCAAGCCAGAATGCAAGAACAAATGGCCAGAAAGGATGAAGAGCATGCTAGGGAGATGGCTACAATGCAAAGGCAGTTGCTAGAAGTGTTGGAAAGGAGACCTGAACCACCACCAGCGCAACCTTTAGGCACTCAAATCGTCATTAACAATAGGGAACATGATCCCAATGTGTTGTATGAAAAGTTTAGGAAGAGGGGTCCCAAGGAGTTCACTGGACATGAGGACCCACTAGCTGCAGATGATTGGTTGGAGCAGACAGAGAACATCTTCGAGATATTCAGATGTACCGGTAGACAGCAAGTGCAGCTCACCGCTTCCATGTTCACCGGCCTAGCGGATATATGGTGGAAAACAATCAAGGCTGAGTATAGGACCATAGCAGACGCAGAGGCTTGGACAAGTTTCAAGAGACAATTCAGTGACAAATATGTACCGACGCATGTGAAGAGGCAAAAGGCCATCGAATTCCAGCAGCTCGTACAAGGTAACACGACCGTGCAAGAGTACCTCACGAAGTTTGAGAGGTTGTCTCGATATGCCCCCGAGTTAATTGACACTGTGGAGAAGAAGATAACGCGGTTCCTCGAAGGACTCAACCCGATCATTGAAAGGGATGCCACAGGTGTTGTACCACCTAACACTTTTGAAGAGGCTGTGAGAAGGGCCTACAAATTCGAGAACCTGAACAACAAGATCCTCAAGATCCAAGGAAAGGCACCAACTCACCAACAGAATCACCAACCAAGGAACCATCAGAACAAGCGACAGAGGCAAGAACAAAACGTGCAGAATGCTCTAGTTTGCGTCCATTGTGGTAAGAACCATGAGAGTGCTCAATGCCGTACGATTACGGGAGCATGTTTCAGATGTGGATCCATGGCACACCAACTTAAAGACTGCCCAAGGCAAGCTGAGCAAGGCAACAACAGACAGAACCAGCAACAACAAGGAACACAGCGCCAGGCACCACCTCAGAACACACTAGCCGTACAGAACCAGCCAAGGCCACTCCAGCAGCAGGCTCCACAACAACAATATAGACTTCCACAGCAGCATCAAGCTCGTCAGCAAGGACAGAATCAGAATCAGCGTCCTCCTCAGCAGTATAGGAATGCACAGCAAGGAAGGCAGCAACAGGCTCAGAATAGGCCTCAGCAGCGAGGACAAGTGTATGCAATTAACCAAGCTGATGCAGAGGCAGCAGATAACGTGGTGGAAGGTACACTCCTAGTTTGTGGATTTGAAGCTAAGATTTTGTTTGACCCTGGCTCTACGCACTCCTTCTTGTCTCCAAAATTTTCTAAGTTGATTGATATGCCCGCCAGGAGGCTTGATTTCCCTGTTCGAGAGTTGATGGAAGGTCAAACGGTGTCGGTTTGACTTGAAATTCGACGTGGAACCTTTTAGAAGTATTTTGAGACCATCGATAGGCTCTGATTGAAGATTTGATGTATTTGACACTGTCCCGGCCGGAAGCTCCCGTTCAGCTCTCTTTTGGCTATTTTGAAGGATCTTGCAGTTTTTGTTTGATTTTGACAAGATCTGATGCTTGGAGCAGCTTTGTCTGTTTGTAGTAGGATGCGGCTCCGTTTAGCTTTTGATGTTGAGGCATAGTGACATTTTTTGTGTCAACAAATGCCCCCTCGAGGTACAACGACGAGTTGGATAGCTTTTGCAGTCGATGTGCCTCGAAGAAAACTTTGAAAGAGAACTTCTGACTTGACCAAGAGTCTCTGAGCATTTTTCTTGATAGAGTACCCTTTTGAGTTTCCAAGGGGATTTTATGGCAGTGAGAGAGATCACGTACCATCTCAAGGCAAAATTTTGAAAATGACATTTGGATTGGTTTTTTGGGTTTTGGATTTTCTTTTTGACCTTGTGAACCTAAAGGCTTTGTGTGGCGCATCAGGTGGTCAAGAAGGTTTTTGGTTGTTGACCTTGTGACCTAACAAGCTGTATGTGGCAGGTTAGGGGGTCGGGTTTTGAATTTTAATTTTTGGTCTTGTGACCTAACAAGCTGTATGTGGCAAGTTAGGGGACTAGGATTTGGTTTTGGTTTTGGCCTTGTGACCCAACAAGCTATATGTGGCGAGTTAGGGGACCATGGTTCGGATTTTGGTCACTCTTTGGGACAATTTTGGGTCCATTGGAGTGGTTTGGGTTTTTGTGGAATGTCAATTTCATGGTTTTGGCTTAATTTGGTTCATGAGGTGGGATGGTTTGGATTTTTGGAAACTCATGAGGCTTGGATTTTTTTTTTTTTTTTTGTATGGTCCAATCAACTCAAAGGAGGCATGGAACCATTTTTGTATGCTCTTGGTAAGGGGAATTTTGACTAAAAGCCACTTTTAGTGCCTAGGCGGTCAAACCTGGCTCATGTGGGCTAGCCCATGGGACCTTAAGCTTTATTTAAAGATGGCTTAGATATCATGTGGTGTCATTTTTTGTAAAGAATATCTAAAAATATCTCTTTTTGGTAGAGAATATCTAAAAATATTCTTACTTGGAGAGAATCTCTCAAGTTTCCTTGATTTTGGAAGAGATTTTCTCAAAGTATCTTTCTTTGGGAGAAAGTTTCTCATAATCCCTCTCTTTTTAGAGAGAATTTCTCAAAAGATCTCCTTATTGGGAAAGAATATCCCATGATTCCTTTCTTTTAGGAAGTTTGCTAATTTGTAGCACTTACCTCCTTTCTTTTCTCCTCCTTTCCTTTTTTGGTTTGCTCTCTTCTATAAAAGCAAGTGGAGGTTGGATCTCTTGCTCCTATTGCCTTCTTTTTGCAAAAGTCTTCAAGAGTGCTCCAAGATCAAGAATTCTTCTTCTTCTTCAAGGATCTTCAAGCTTTTTCTTCTTCTTTTCCATCAATGGCTTCAAGTAAGTTTCTTCTTTTTTCTTAAGAAACTCCATGTAGGAATAGAAAAAAGGTTTTTTTTTTCTTTCTTTCCTTTTCTTTTCTTTTTTTTTCCTTTTCTTTTTCACGTGCATCCTTTTTTTTTTCACATGTTTTTTTTTTTTCTTTCTCTCTTTCTCTCTCTGTTTTTTTTTCTTTCACGGTTTCTCTTCTTTTTTCTTTTTTTTTTTACCGTGGCTTTTTTTCTCACGGTTTCTTCTTTTTTTTTTTAACGTGTGTTTTTTTTTCTTCCCCTTTTTTTTTCTATCTCTTTTTTTTTTGTTGTGGCCGTACGGACAAGACCGTATGGCCATGTGGCCTGTGGGTGATTTTTTTTTTTTTGTTGTTGTTTGAAAAAAAAAATCTTTCTTCCTCTTTTCTTTCCCTTTTTTCGGATTTCGAGACTCACATGCATGACAACTTTCCTTCCATGCATTTTTTTCTTTTTAGAAAATAGAATTGGAAGTATGATAGTGCACACCTAGAAATCTTTTCGCAAGTCTTGGGATTTGGAGCTCGCAGCAATGTTGAGCCCTTCCTTGGTCTTGCGGGGATTTTCTGAGGAGCTTTGCAAGTTTTGGATTCTGGAGCTCGCAGCAATGTTGAGCCCTTTTCCAATCTTGCGGATATTTGAGAAGCTTTGGTTTGATCTCGCAGCAATGTTTGAGTTCAAGCCTTCTTCGAAAATTTTCCTTTGATTATGAGCTTGCAGTGATGTTGAGCCCATCTTCAAGCTCCTATTCCTTTCGGGGTGTTTTCCTTTTCTTCGGAATTGCCCCGGAACCATGCCAAAATTTTGCTAGAATTTTTTTAGCAAAACTCTATCATTTTGATGATTGATTTTTCTCTCTTTCCATCCTTTGCAGGTAGTTCCTCCAGAACGAACAAGGGTAAGGAGCCCGTCACTGATGCTCCTCGTCGTTCTACCAGATCCTCTAATGTGGCCGTACAGCAGGCTTGGGAAGAGGTTCAGTATGTCGAAAGGAACTTGGAAGAGTGTGACTCGCTCAACCGAGATGAGATGAAGCAACGTTTGATTGCCCTCAAGGGTGAGGAGTTTTATAAGATTATGGTAAGCAGTTGTCCCTGGGTCACGGACGATCAGAGCAATGTGCCCAAGCCTACATTCTTCTTTGGTGATGCCGTCCCCGACGATTCAACATACCAAAGGAGATGTTTTCAGTTCTCTTTCACAGTTGATGGTGAGAAGAGAACTGTTTCTACTCGGTCGACCTTCGATCGGACTATCTCGATCATGAGTCTTTCCTCCACATGCTCAAAGAGGGAAGATCCTCCAAGCTGGGTGAAGAGGACAAATGTAATCAAGACCGGGGTTTTTGTTGGCGGCCCCTCTGGTTTTGCAGAGAAGTCGCCTGCCCGCATGGACATTTTGATGCCGGCCAGCGACTACCAAGGTTCGGACCATCCTTCGGTTGATTTGAGACCGGTGGGCCTTGGCATTTTCAAGGGTGATGGCAGCAATTGGGTAAAGCCTTTTCGATTTCGCGGCCGTTTCAGTGCTGACTCGAGCTGGGAGTCATGGACTGATCACATCCTACAGGTTGGCGGTGCCTTTCTGAAGGAGGCCGAGATTTTTGACGCGGTTCGCACTTTTCGGCAAACAGTGGTTTTCTCTGATGAGGCCTTCATGGCCATGCTGGAGTGGTTCCTTCCACAAACCAACACCTTCGTTGTCACGAACGGTGAGATTGGTTTTTCTTTAAAGGAACTGAGTGCCATCACCGGGCCGCCTATCCTCGGCAATCTCTATGAGGAGTTTATGCCTATTGACAGCGTCCTTGAGGAGCAGTCTGAGGAGTTCACGCTTTTGTACTTTCAGCTCGTCGCCTTCTACGGTTTTTTGAAATAGAAGGAGGGCTCGAAAGTCCGGTGTAGCAGTAAAAGGAGCGGTAGCTTTTTGTCTTCCAACTTCTTTGATAGCGGGGAGTCTTCTGAGAGTACGACCGAGGAAGCTAGGGCTAAGAACCCGGATTCGAAAAAGATCTCTGTCATGCGAGAGATTTTGAGGGTATTCTTCTCAAGCACAGACGCTATTCATTCTGACATTGCGCTGCGGAGGGATCTAGCTGTCTTCCTCACTTATTAATTGGGTGAGGCTGTTTTTGCCGGAGGAGATGGAACGCACATCAGGCCGCACTTTATTTTTCCGGCTTGTCAGATGGCGTTTGGAGAGCGGCTTGCTTTGGTGCCTGCTCTTTACTCCTATTTCTGTACCGAACTATTGGCTATTGCTTTTCTGGTTTGGCTTGGGCTTCCCATGAACAGGGTATTTTCAGCCCATATTTTCTATTCGTGGTATGTATACCACTGTCCCAGTTTCCACCGATTGGGTGCTGCTCAGGATGATGACCCTTTCATGATTTGGTTGGCTAGAAGGAAGCTTGTTTCCGAATTTCTTTTATCTGCACGCTTGAGGATCCGACGATTCTGGGACGT
The DNA here is from genome assembly GCA_029852735.1 of Persea americana. NCBI lineage: Eukaryota > Viridiplantae > Streptophyta > Magnoliopsida > Laurales > Lauraceae > Persea > Persea americana. Next base: position 44,237,288 of record CM056810.1, on the reverse strand, counting down.
CGAGATGGGGCAGTCTTCAGTGACGCTTTCTCCGGGTTTGAGGAAGAAGGCTTTTGATTTTGGTGTCTCCATTGATTCGACTAGGGCAGGGTCGGGGATACACTATTCTTTGACAAACGCAGAGAGGAGTTGGCTATTTAACATACATGTCGGCACGATGGTGTACCGCAGACATCTTTTCGTCGACATCCAGCCGTATGTTGCCTCGCGTTTTGCCATGCAGTTGGGCTTCTCTCAAGGCGTTGTTGGAACGCCTTTGAGCAAGGTGAAGCGTTTTGGAGGTCTGCAGGACGGGAGAAATGCATGGGCGTTTTATAGTGCGGAAGACACTACTGCCCTAATTTCTTATCCTGAGTTGCCACTTTCCAGACTGCTGGCTTCACAAGATGGTTTGTGGAGAGCTTTTCAGCATACCGGGGGCTTTCCAAGAAAGAGCTTGATGTAAAGCAGTCTTCCGAGAAGGGCCTTGGGAAGTCAGATGGCGTCCGCCGAGAAGAAGTTCTGGCTTACCTTTTTGGAGAAAAGCACAGAACAAGTTTTCTCGAGGACCAGGACGTCATCAGATAGGGAGCTGCACAAGAGATACCTGGTGAGGTCTTGGAACAACTTGCCGAGGAGGAGGCTGAGGTCGCTGATTGGATACAAGTAGAACGAGCAAAGGCTTCCATGGAGTCTACTGGCAGGAGCAGATCATCCAGTGAGGAATTTGGCGAGAGGCTAGATTTCGATGGTGGGGAGGGTGCTTCCAGCAGTTCGTCCCGTAAGAGTAAGAGGAGAAGAGGACAGCGCCGAAGTCAAAGGCGGCACGAAAGCTCTCCTAATCTGGAAATTCCTTCCACCATTGCTGAGGAGGCATCAGGGGATGATGATGAGCCTCCAGATAAGAGAAGCCGAGGGGAAGAGACCATTGATGATGGTATGCTTTTCCCTTTTCTCTTTCCGTTTCTTTTTTTTTTCATGAGAGCTTTTGTTTTGATCTACTGCTTTCTTTCTTTTGGCAAAAGATGATGGTTTGATGATGCCTGAGGTTCCGGCCGATGAGGCGGTGACGGATCCTATCGCGGCATCTGAGGAAGAACTTAGAGATTCTGAAGTAGATCCGGAATCTCCTCCTAATATGACTTCTTTTCTTCTCCTTTTTTTTTTTTTTTGTTTTTCTCTACCGCCGCTTGCTGACATGCATTTTTGTTTCTTGCCAGCTGACTTGCCAGAAGATTCTGACGACTTTGAGCCATCCATGGACACAACCTTTGACGATGCTTCAGATGAGCTCATGGAGACAGAAAGCATTCCGCCGGTCGTCAAAAAAGCTACTTTGTAGTGATAATCTTGATATTTTGATTTTTGACAAGATCATATTCATTCCTTTTTCATCTTTCATTGGCAGGTTGTGAGGTGACGGAAGAAGTTCCTCTATCTTTTTCAGAACCAGAGCAGGAGGTACCTGTGACCGATCCAGGAGTAGGGGCTTCTTCCGCCAGTTTTGATGAGGCAGAGGCGAGTCCGCCTACTGATATTCCTTCCCCAGCGGCTCTGGTTGGAAAGAGCTTCTTGATTACTCTTCCACGGTGCCGGACACGGGCAATCGACCAACGGAGCATGGCGAGTCTTCATCTGAGCCATCCCGTCAATTTGCGAGGAAGGTGTTGAAGAGAGTCTTGAGCTCATGGGTCGAGACTCTTTCTTCTAGCCATTTGGAGGCTGGTTTTGGCATGGTGAAGCATGTGCAGGACATTCTTGCCGATAGCGAAGAAGTCGATCTAGACATTACAAATGCCAAGGCTTTTGTTGATGAAGTCATCGCTCTAGGTAACAAGTGGACTGAGACCAAGAGCTTTCCAAATAATGACTTCTTCAACGAAATGTTTTTGAAGCCTTCTAGCGAGGTCAAATCTGAACTAAATGAGATCTCGCAGACTCGGAAGCAGCTCATTCGGGAGAGGAACGTCACCAAGTTGGCTATTATTGAGCTGACACAGGACCAGCACCATCTAGATAGGGAGGTCACCGAAGCCAGACAGGGCCTTGAGCTATTGGAAGAACAAGCCGCTGCCAAGTGGACTGCCACTTTGAAAGCTCGCGATAGAGAGAGGACTCTCATTCGCCAAGTTGAGGAGGTCAAAAGCAATCTCCAGAGGAAGACTCAAGAATATGAACAATGGCAGATTCTCTGGGAAGAGCTTCCTCATGCTGAAGATGGATCGCGATGGCCTACTGCTTTTTATGGGAAGATTCTGAAGAAACGGGGCCTGGAAGCTTTGGAGGCTAAGGTCAAGAGTTTGCTTAAGGAGTTAAGCCTTTGGCTGAAGACCATGCCGGGCTAGCCTCCTGATTTGTAACAAACTTTTTCTTCTTTTCTTTTGGTACCTCCATGTATAAACATTTTTGGCACTCTCTTTTTTTTGTATCCCCTTATTTCACTTAAATTCACTTTTGATGAAAACATAAGCAAAAATTGAATGGGAATGGTTTGTTTGAAAATTTGATCAAAAGGTTGTCATTTTGTGAAAATCTTTTGTCAAAAGTTTGTTTTGGGCATGAAAGCTAGATTTTGTGGCAAAAAGCCTGGTTTTTGGCATGAGAGCCGATTTTTGTGGCGTGAAAGCCAAAATTTTGTTTGTGGCATGGAAGCCAAGTTTTGGCATGAGAGCCGATTTTTGTTTGTTTGGCATGAAAGCCAGATTTTGTGGCATAGAAGTCGAGTTTTTTGAAAACCAAGTTTTGATTTGTTGGCATGGAAGCCAGATTTTTTATTTTTGGAATGAAAGCCAGGTTTTAGTTTTGTTGGCATGGAAGCCAGATTTTTTTTTTTTTGGAATGAAAGCCAGGTTTTTGTTTTGTTGGCGTGGAAGCCAGATTTTTGGTTTTCGGCATGAAAGCCGGGTTTTGGCGTGAAAGCCAGGTTTTTCGCATAAAAGCCGGGTTTCTTGGTTTTCAAAATGCAAGTATCAACTAAGAGTCGCCTCCCTGCTGAATGGTATTGCAAGTATCGATGGAATGTCGCTTCCTTGCTCATTCGGTTATGAGTATCGATGGAATGTCGCTTCCTTACTTTTTTCTCAAAAATTTGGTTTTGTGGGTATCGATGGAATGTCGCCTCCCCACGATTTTTAAAATTTGAGGTTTTTTCGAACCTTTGTTTTTGTTTTGAAATTTGGGTTGTGGATATCAACTGAAGCGTTGTGTCTCCACGATTTTTTTTGAAATTTTGCAAGTATCGACGAGCTGTCGCTTTCTTGCAATTTTGAGGTTTTGGAAGTATCGAATGGGGTTCGCATCCTTCCGATTTTTGGGTTTTGTATGAGTATCGACTAAACGTCGCCTCCCCACGATTTTTGAAAAACCTTTTTTTTTTTTTTTTAAGACACGAGGATTGTAAATTTTTTACTCGAAACCATTTTGGTGGTAAAAGTCAAGGTGGACTAGGGTGGAAATCCCTGAGTCCTGATTTTTCTTTCAAACCATGAATTTTTGGGTTCAAGGATCAAAAGTTTTGGTCAAGTTAGGGAAGAGATTCCTAAACTTGGATTTTGGTTTTTTTTTTTTTTTTTTTTTTTAACAATGAAACATTGAAAGTAAACATTGTTTTGGGTTTTTTAGAAATTTCAACATAGGGATGAAAACTCTAAAAGGGGTGGGTTTGACGAGCAATTACCTAGGAATAGGCTTTGGCCATTCAGGCATCGCTCTGACCCATTGTAGGAAGTCTTCAAGGGTAGTACCGCTTTAAGAACTTACCATTGATGGGCAGCATACATCTGTCACCCTCCATGTTTAGAAGAGCATATGCGCCATTGGAGAAGAATTTGTCGATGACGAAGGGTCCCTCCCATTTTAATTCGAATTTGCCTTTGGATTTGTGGGCAAAAACCATTGGCCTTTTCACCACAAGAACACCAAGTCACCCTTTTTGTGGGCGCGTTGCCTGACCTTTTTGTCAAAAGATCCTGCCATGCGTGCTTGGTAAAGCTCAACGCTTTGTAGAACTTCGAGCAGTCTTTCATCGAGATTATCCAGTTCTTGGAGTCTCAATTTGACATTGCTTTCTTGCGTCATTTCATTTTGTAGAGATACCCTTAAAGAATGAATTTGTACCTCTAGGGGGACAACTGCTTCACATCCATAGACCAAGGAGAATGGTATGCTATGGGTTGGTCCTCGAATGGTAATCTGGTAGGCCCATAAAGCTTCAAGCAGTTTGTCGCTCCAGTCTTTTTTGTGACTAGAGACCATTTTCTTGAGAATTTTACAGAGTGTCTTGTTGAAGGCTTCTGCTAGTCCATTCGCTGCCGGGTTATACGGAGTGGATGGGCAACTTTCGATTTTGTATTTGTCGCAGAACCTGTAGAATCTGTGATCCCGGAATTGTGGTCCGTTATCATGGACAAATCTTTTAGGTATGCCGAAGCGACAAATGATGTTGGTTTGTAAGAATTGAAGGACTGACGAGATCTTCATTTCACTGAACGCAAATGCTTCTGACCACTTAGAGAAATAATCCGTAGCGGCGAAGATGAAGCAATGACCTTTGCTTGACGGGGGAGAGATAGGACCTATGATGTCCATACCCCAGGCTTCGAAGGGCCATGAGATCGCTGTAGGATGTAGCCATTCTGGAGGCATGTGTACATAATCTCCATGAACTTGGCATTGTTGGCAACGTTTAGCAAATTACATTGCGTCAGCTACCATGGTGGGCCAATAATAACCTAACCTTTTTATCTGATCATAGAGCTTAGGACCAGCCTGATGGGCTCCACAAAGATCAGCATGAACTTCTTTTAGAGTCTCTTCCGCCTCTTGTTGTGACAAGCAGCATAGAAGTATTCCATTGAAGGATTTTCTGTAGAGTGATGGACCCGTCTTTTTCTTTCTCGCCTTCCTCCGTCCCGGGTCCGCGGGGGTGCGGCGGGGCAAAGAGAAAAAAAAGAGCAAGCATCAACATTTTTTTTTGTACGGGTATGCCAGATTTTCTATTCTACTTGGAATTTGAAGTGGTGACCCGGAGATTCACCTTCACAAGTAGAAAAGGAAATCAACTTTTTTCTAACTTTCCATTGCACATATATTTTAAAGAAAGAGACAAGGTTTTAAAATGCCGTGAGAGGCGATTTTGTTTAATTTGCCGTGAAAGGCAGTTTTGTGCCGTAGAAGGCGATTTTGTGCCGTAAAAGGCAGTTTACAAATCTCATCAAAATGTAAAGACAAGAAATGTGATTTTTGTGTCTCTTTTAAAAAAATACAGTACAATAGAGAAGAAAGAAAAAGGGATCTGACTTCTCAAGCGATTGTGGGGACTCGTTCAGATCGACGGTCGCGAGTCATGTATGGACTCCGCCATCGTCCTTCAGATGAGAACACTTAATGCTTTGATTCACTTGGCTTGGCTTGGACCTCAGATTTTTAGAGGACAAAGACCAAGGGAAGGTCTTATATCCAATAAAAAACCAAGTAGACGGGCTGAAAAGCCGCATCTAGGCCATGTTGGATAGAAGAAAAGAGGAGATCTTGGGGGAGTGGCCCCCCGAGGGGCTTCGATCACCTTGTAGAATTTGCAGCAGAGTTTCTTCAAAGTGAGAGAGCTTCTTTTTGCAGAGAATTCTTCAGGATAGCTTTTAGACAATTTTTCAGGATCCTTCAGATGATTTTTTCTTCGGGCCACTTCAGACAATTTTTCTGGACCCTTTCTCCTTAGAATGACCGCCTATTTATAGGCTTTTGGTGGCCATTAGGAGGGTTTTATGGGCATTAATGGTATTAATGCTCCATGATGGGAGGAGTTACAAGATTTAATTCTTTATATTGTAACTCCTTTTTCTTGGATTTTGATTGGCCGATGGAGAATAATGGGCATTTAATCTCCATGATGATGGGAGTTTTATGATTAATTACCATGATTAATCTCCATAATGATAGGCGTTACATGGTTAATTGTCATGATTAATTGGACTTGTAACTCCCATTTCTTGGCTTCTGATTGGGCTGTTCAAAATAATGAGTTAATGACCTTAATAAATTGCCATAAAAGGGTCATTTAACTTTATTAATTGGCCGCCGAGTCGCTTGAAGAGTTGCGGACCGCGCCGCGTCTTTTGGAATTCTTCTTGCGATGATCATCGATGGATCCGTACATCGTTTGATGTCGGATGACGATGAAGATTCAGACATTGGTTGCCACCAATGGGCCGGCAGCATCTGTCCAGTTGATTTCTTGATCGGTCGGGCAGAAAGTGTGCTTTCTTGGTCGGCCAGTTGGCAGTTTCGGAGTGTCCGATGATGATCAAATGATTTCGATGGCGGACCCGTGATGTTGACGAAGATCGACGGATATCATGCCTCAAAAATCAGATTTTAAGAAAATCACAGGGACCAATCATCGCGAAACACAAAAAAGAACGGAAAAACGACACTTTTGGCGGAAATCCGGGGACCCGGATTTCCAGGGTCGCCGGCGACCATGCACCCATGGTCGCCGGCGACCATGGGGCTGGCAACCTTGGGCCATGGTCGCTGGCGACCATGGGCCAAGGTCGCCGGCGACTTGGACTTTGGTCCATTTTCCGATCGCCTTCCGGTCACCGTTTCTTGGTCGTTTCTCGGGCTTTTTCGCTTCTGTTTTCTCCTGTATTTTTCTTTGAAATTTCTCCTCATTTATTGGCTTAATTCCTCTGAAGAAAACCTGTCGAAAGGCTGTGCAAATCAGAGCACAAAGTTTCCTATTTTTTGGAAAAGCCGAAGACTCTGTAGTCGATTTTCCGCCAAGAGTTGAAATTAGGTCAAACGATTTCGGAATGACCTGAAATTTGAGGTGAAGCTTCTTGGGCATTAGATAGGACCAACCATGTGATTTTATTTGAATTTTGAAGCCGTTTGGGGTCCCGTCGATGCTTGACTTGATTTCACCGTGCGGAAGATGCGAAGCTTTGATGTACGGTCATCCGATGTCCGATTGACCTGAAATTTGACGGGGAGCCTATTAGAGTCATTTTGAGATGATCCATTAGCTCTAATTTGGGTGCCATAGTCCCGGGGAGCTTCGCCGCCGGTAGGCTTGATTTTGCTTCGGAGCATCAAAACCGGGTCAAACGTTGTCGGAATGACCTGAAATTTGACATGCAATCCTTTGGAAGCATGCAGAAGCTACTCATGTGTTTTGTTTGATGAGTGGCGGCTTCAGAGGTTCTCGCCGCCGGGAGGCTTGATTTCGTCGTTCGAGAGTTGATGGAGGGTCAAAAGGTGTCGGTTTGACTTGAAATTCGACATGGAGCCTTTTGAAGGTATTTTGAGACCATCCATAGACTCTGATTTAAGATTTGATGTATTTGACATTGTCGCCGTCGGGAGCTCCTGCTCAGCTGTTGGAGGTTTGAAGTTAGGCCAGATGGTGTCGAAATGGCCCGAGACTTCATGTGTACCCTTCTTTTGGCTATTTTGAAAGATCTTGTAGTTTTTGTTTGGTTCTGTCAAGATCTTATGCTTGAAGCAGCTTTGCCTGTTTGTAGTAGGATGCAGCTCCATATAGCTTTTGATGTTGATGAGGCAAAGTGACATTTTTGTTGTCAACATAGAGCATTTTAGAGGAATATCCAAATGAAAGTTTGGGGCTCGTCTTTGAATGCTTACCCGCTCTTTTGGATCTTCAGGTAGGATTCCGAACATAATGTAATCGATGAACGAATCCCTCCAGTCGCCAATTGGAGGTTTCAAGATGGAAATCCGACTTCCAACCACTCGGTGGCATTCAGCAACTGTTTGGTGTGTGTTGAAAGGAGGGAGAATCCTTCTTTGACATACTATAATTTGCATGTTTTCCCCTTCTTGGATTGCCATGGATGCAGCAAGTCCGGCCAGGGCATCTGCATGGATGTTTTCACCTCTGTGGATGTGGGTGATGTGACAAATGTCAAACTTTTGATGAAGTGATTATGCCTTGTTGTAGTAAGGCAACAGATCAGGCTTCCTGATTTCATATTTTTGATTCATCTGGTTGACGATCAGTTGGGAGTCCTCAAATGCTTCCAGCATGGTGATGCCGGATTCGAGGGCGAGTTCCAATCCTAAGATCAGGGCTTGGTACTCACCTGCATTGTTTGAGCATGGTTCCAGTAGCGAAAATGCGTGAGGAATCATGTATTTATCGGGGCTAACAAAGAGAATGCCAATTCTTGATATCGGCTTTCCTTTTTCATTTGTCCTGGTTACACCATCAAAGTACATGTTCCAGGAGGCATTTGATAAGGAGGTCTCCACGCTGTAGACAGGCTCGTCTGGGAGATCATCCCTGAGTGGAGAATCCTTAGGCAGTGGATGCTCTGCGAGAAAATCTGCCAGAGCTTGACCTTTGATTGCTTTTTGTGGTACATACCTAATATCAAATTGTGACAGAAGGATGGACCATTTTGCCAGCCGGGCATTGAGAGAACCTGCTTTTGTAACAAGGACCTTTAGGAGATTGATCCTCGAAATCAGGTATACTGTGTTTGACAGCAAATAGTGACGTAGCTTTTGTATGGCGAACATCACTGCCAGGCATTCTTTTTCAACTGGAGAGTAGCGATGCTCTGCACCTACCAACATGTGACTGAGGTAGTATAGAGCAGCTTCTTTTCCTCCATCGTTTTCTTGTGCAAGTAGAGCGCCCAAAGAATAGTCGAGAGCGCTTGTGTACAAGATGAATGGCTTTCCAGTTATGGGAGCAGCCAACACCGGAGGTTTGGTCAAGTATGACTTGATGTCTTGAAATGCAGCTTCACATTCTGCATCCCAGACAAAGTCTACACCTTTTTTCATTAGGCGAGAAAATGGACGGCACTTCCCTGATAGGGTGGAAATGAACCGTCGGATGTACGCCAACCTTCCTTGAAGCCCTTTCAGTTCTCTCAGGGTTCTTGGAGATGGCATTTCTAGGATAGCCTTGACTTTGATGTAGTCAAGCTCTATTCCAGCTTTCCGAACTATGAATCCGAGGAATTTACCCGATGAGACACCAAAGAAGCATTTAAGGGGATTCATTCGCAGTTTGTATTTGCGAAGCCGGAGGAAGACTTCTCAAAGATCTTGGAGATGGTCTTCTTTTCTTTTGCTTTTGACAGCGAGGTCATCAACGTAACATTCGACCGTCTTGTGCTGCATATCTTGGAATATTTTCATCATAGCCCTCTGATATGTTGCACAGGCATTTTTCAGACCAAATGGCATGACAGTGTAGCAATACACGCCAAATGGGGTCCGAAATGATGTATGCCTTTCATCTTCGGGATGCATCTTTATTTGGTTGTAGCCAGAGAAGCCGTCCATAAAAGTCATTCGCTCAAACCCGCAGGTGTTGTCAATCATTACCTCCGGTATGGGGAGCGGGAATTCATCTTTGGGGCAAGCATTATTCAGGTCTCTATAGTCAATACAGACTCTGATTTGCCCATTTTTCTTTGTCACAGGGATGATGTTGGCCAACCATTCAGGATGCTGTTCCTCGTGGATGAAGCCAACGTTTTTAAGTTTCTGAACTTCTTGTTCAATTTTGTCCATCACATCAGGGCGGAATCTTCTTTGGCCTTGTTTTACAGGCTTGACATTTTCTTGTAAGTTGAGTTTGTGAACTGCTATTTTGGGATCTAAGCCAGGCATTTCAGCATAAGACCATGCAAAACAATCAATGAACTCACGAAGAAAAGAGACATACTCGGGTAACTCATCATCCTTTATATTCTTGCTTATAAATACAGGACGTGGGTTATCTGGTGTTCCCAAGTCTATATTTTGAACAGAATCTTCTGTTGGAAGGTTTGAAGGTGGTTCCTCCACAATATTTTCGGAGGCTTCCAGCTCAACAAGACCTTCTGGATTTCCAAGGCCATTTTCAGACCATGGTTCCGCTTCTGTCCATAAATCGTCTTGATTGGTATTCTTCTTAAGACTTGCTATGAGATGATCCCAATCACCTACTGAAACTGGGTCGAAGTAAGGCACTTCTTTTGGAGACGATGGCTCTTCTGAATCAGAGAATCGTGCGTCTGTGTCATCGGACAATTCCTCTTCATCATCAGAGAAATCATACCAATTTGATGAGTTTCCTGGGTCCTTGTCGGGTAACTCTTTGAAGAGATATCCAGGAAGATCGATGTCTTCATTAACACGAGATGTTGAGGCCTGGTAGGCAAAACGACTTTGCAGCCTTTGTGTCAGCTGTCTCATCGGAGTGTCAGGATCATACCCCAACCCATAGGAAGACTTGTCTATGCGACGATAGAGTTTCCAATCTTCCAGCTGACTTTTGGTCAGGGTGGGTTCCAATCGTATAAGGATACCACGGCCACCTCCCAAACCAATTTGATTTTGAGCATAATAGCCCATTTTCTTCATGATAGCTTGTGCCATTGGACTATACAAGGATAGTTAAGGCATACCTTAATTTTGGAAAGGCTCAAGCAAAGAGTTTGATGAAGAAGCGTCCGATCTATGGAAGAAGATTGGTTTCTCTTCTGCCGATGTTGCCGGAACGATGAAGGTAGCGGACGTAGGATCTTCTACATCAGCAGGTGCCTCCAATGGAACGAGGGCAGGCTGAACTTCCTGAGTATCAACTCGGCTTGGCGATGTATCGTCTTCAGTCTCTGAATCCGAATTCGTGTCTTGTATGATAGACATGAAGGAGACAGCAAACTTGCCCCCGGTCTTTCGCTGTGTCTTTTTTGCCTTAGTAGTGATTACCAAGGGTTTGGAAGATTTGAAGGAGACAACGAAGGGAGACGGATTGCTCTCTCCAGATTTGCCGGAAGGTTTGTTTTCTTCTGATGATTGCTGAGGAGCCTTGCCTTTGTCTTTTTGGAGATTGCCAGCGAAGGGTGTTATTTTCTCCTCTTTTTCTTCTTTTTCGTCTCTGTACATCTGAGAGTCTGCAAAATGGACTTTTTTGCCTTTGAAGGGCATTTTGTCTGCAAACACTCGATGTATCAAGCCGTCGTCTCCAACAAACTTTATACACTGATGTAGAGTTGAAGGGGCGACACCGTTCTCGTGTATCCATGGGCGTCCGAGAAGGATATTGTAGCATGAAGGGGTTTTTATTGCATACACGGTGACCTCAGAGATAAGATCGCCAATTTGCAACCTGAACCGGATTTTGCCAATGGTCCTTTGAGCACTCCCATCGTATCCAAAGAAGGACACAGATGTGTGACTTAGTTTGCTAGGTGGGATACCCAGCTCTTCGAGTGCCGAAGTAGAGATGAGGTTGAGTGCAGAACCCGGGTCGATCTGGACTCTGTGTATCAGCATCTCTTTGATGTACCCTGTGAAGTACAAGGGTCGGTTGTGCTTTGTCTCGTCTAACAGGAGGTCTTCCTTATTGAAGGCAATGGTAGCACTTGCGGCTTTTTGGACCGAGAGGCATTCAGTGCAAGGTCCCCCAACTTCTTTCTTTTCTCCCTTTGAGGAGGTTTTTGATTTTTTGACCCTATAGTCCATTTCAATTTATAGGACTTGTGGAGCATGTTTGTCAAAATCCAGATTCAGCCTTTGTAGTTTTGAAATGAGACTATCACGAGTTTGTGGTGACATTCGTAATAAGTCTAGGATGTGCAGTCGTGCAAGTATGTGTTTGAAGTGCTCGATCAAGTCATACTTGAAAGCCTCCTTCGGGCCTGCATTTCCATTATGATCGCCACTTGGGGCATTTACAACTTGTTTTCCCGAAGGATTTACATAAGAAGAAGAAGAAGGTTGGTTGTAGTTTTTGTCGTAATCCTGGCCAGAGCGGGTACCTTTCCCAACTTCAAAAGCTTCTAGAGATGGTTCTTCTTTCAGAAGACCCCCTTCGGGCTCAAGGGGCTGATCTTCCCCATTTGTTGAAAACGCCTCTGCAACAGCATTGCCGTCTTCAGTTATTGCGTTGCATGGAGCATTTTCCAGGAACAAGTCCTGAACAGATTCCAACAACTTTTCTTCTTTGTCCAGTATTTCATCGGTACAGACATCTCCAATGAGGTTGGGTACCTGGGACCAATTGACTAGGTTTTCTTTGAAGACTTCGTCAACCAGAGCTTTTTCATGGTGATTAGTCGGAAAAGGCTTGAATTCTGATGTCACCGTTTCAGGGGAAGAATGCTGAGAAGATGTTATCTCAGTGGAAGCCACCCGAGAATATGTAGCTTCAGAAAATATGCTATCGGATGCATTTTGAGAGTCCGTGGCCTCAGCAGATGAAGCTTCAGAGGCACTATCATCCTGAACTATCACATTGCAGGCAACTTCGATAGAAGATGCTTCCACAATGGACTATTGGGAATCAGACTCATCCTCCGATGTAAGAGGATCATCAATCCAGCAACTTTCTTCATTTTCCGGAGTCACATGAGGAGATATTTGTAGATTCTCCGGGACTTCCGGTTCTGGATTTCGATGAAGCTGGTTGATGTGATCCTGCTCTTGCTCTATGGCGAGACGCTGCAAGATCCTTGCATATTCTTCGAGATCTAGCATAGAAGCTTGATCTTCTTCTTCATCTGCTCTTTGTGGTTCAACCTGATTGGGATCCACTAGAGCATTTGTTTGTGCTGTGTCAATAGCATTTTGAACAGCCTCTTAGTCTTCATCATCATCAGACCAGGATCCTTGTGGCTAGAAGGGGTTATACCAGATTATTGGCACAAGGTGGGATTCCGGAATCCATTCTTCATGGGAGAGATATTCTCCGGTTTCAAGGGATTCCTCCCATTCATCTGTATCACTGGCAGTGTCACTGGACTCGTATCCATTCATGGAGAATCCAACTACCGAGTTACAAGAGTATGATGCCCCCTGCATAGTCTCATCTCTGAGTCGTGGTGGCATGAAATCACCGAGGGTGAATTTTCTTGCCACTCTTGAGGCCTTAGGAAAAGACTCCTCTGTTGCCCCCAGTGAAGCGGTAGAGGAGGTTTCTGCCTTTTCAGGGACCTCTTGCTTAGTTTGAGCCTTCTCCTGCTGTTTGAGCTTGCGGAGTTGTCTCTTGGCTTGCCTTCGCTGTTGATCGGTCGGCTTTATTTTGACAATCTCCCAATTTTCATCTTCTAGGAGATCGGGATGTACCCATATGGGCTGTCCATCTGGTGTTGGATAAGGCACCAGCTCTTGGGACATCTGGGTCATTTTTATCACCTTGAAGGAAGTAGTGATTTTTCCTTTGGTGATTTGGATGTTTGTCCGTACGACACCATGTTAACGGCGGCAGACCCGTAGTTTTTGTCAAAGGTAATGACTCCGTTTTTCCACATCTCCTTAATCTTCTCTCTCACAACGAAATATTGGTTGAGAGGATGTGAGACCATTTGGTGGTATGGACAATATCGGGGATCGTTAGTTTTGCCAACATCTCCCGGTCTTTTGGGGTCAGGCAAGGTGAGTTTCCCATTTGCCAAGAGAGCCCCAAATATTTCTTCAACACCTTCATCGAATGGGTATTTTTCTCTACCCGTTCTTTGAAGGCATCAGAGAGTTCAGGTCTCTTACCTGCAGCTCTGTGTTCAGCTTTCTTTGGCGACTGAGGGGCTGACTTGGTTTGCACATTGAGAACCTCCTTTTTCTTTTGCTTGGAGGTCGGAATGGCGGTCGGCTCCTTCTTTGATGACTTCTGACTGTTGAGGTCTTTGATCACCATTTCAACCTCCATAGATGCTTCTAGGAGTTCTCCCAAGTTCTTTGATTTATTGCCGATGATCATAGAGCAAATCCTTGCTCTCATGTTGTTTCGGCAAATGTCGACTAGCGACGCTTGTGGCAGCACATCTGAGCATTTATATGCCATTGCTTTCCATTTGTGAATGAAGTCGTGTGTCGACTCATTCTCTCCCTGTTTAAGGCTGCAGAGTTGAGCCATAGTAACAGGATGATCCTCACCTTTGAAGTGGGTCAGGAAACGTGTCTCTAGCATGGTCCAATTTTGAATGGAGTCCTCTGGCAAAGTGGAGTACCAATCAAAGGCCGTACCTTTTAGGGTACTTACAAAGAGACGGATCTTGAGAGCATCTTGATCCGCAATCGTTCCTGTCAGGATCTTGAAGTGGATGACGTGTTGTCTAGCTGAACCTTTCCCCGTATATGTTTGGAGAAGAGGTTGTTTGAACTTTGGAGGGAACGGAACCGAGTCCATCCGTAAGGGATATGGTGGCTTGATCCCATGCTCCTTTAGTGTATCTTCTTCTTTTGCTTTAGCGAGGATATTGTCAACGTCCTTTTTAGTAAGGGCGTGTGACTCATCTTCTCCACCGTTCGCCTCATCTTGTGGAGGAACTTCATCATTGTTTGGTGGACGCTGGAGAGTGAGAAGGAGGTTTTCCATCATAACCTGTATTCTCTGCTGTCCTTGCTCTAGCTGCTGAATGCGTAGAGCCATGTCATCATGTGGTGGAGGTTGCTCAGAGTTTGTGACCAAGACATTCATCCTTCGTGAGTCGAAAGAGGATACTGTCTTAGTGACTGAGCTGGAGCTCATTCTTCTAGATGAAGAGCCCGAGGAATGATCACTCCGGTGTCCTTGGCTCGAAGGAGTGGGAGAGTCTTCCTGATGTCTTCTCGTCCGGGAGACGCTGCGAGTCACCGGTCGTCTGACATGTATTTTTGTTACTGATTTCAGCCTTCTTTTGGTTTTGCCAACCATGTGGACAGCAGCAACTTGGTTGGGTCTTTCTTTTTCGACCCATTTTTGGGAGATTTGAAGCTCAGAATGCTGAGTTCTTTGTTTCTCTAATCTCTTTTGTCGATATGCCGTGCGGCGACGTATGCGATGAGCAATTTGAGCTTCAGTTAGCTCGGGCTGTGCTCTAGCAATGAAGGATGTAGTCCCTCGTGCGCAGCAACCGAGCTTGTCCTCCTTGAAGACTGGCATGGACAGGATCTGGACGCGGTCCTTGGCCTGTCGCAGCGAAGCTTTAAATTTTGCAAGCTCGGTCCCTGTTGAGATAAAGGGTCAAGTTGCAAGAGAGCAGGCTCTAGCAGATTCTTGTCGAGGCCTTGTGATGCACGACTTGATTTTGGGCTTGTATAAACAAGCCGGCTCATGTCGAGTTGTTTTGGTAGTTCCGTGGAGGGTAGGTTTCTCTCCTTTGATGTAAACAAGAGGATATAATCTATTCTCCTTGAGAGGAGCCAGGTATGCTGGCTTTGCAGATGTCCGGGACCTTCTTTGTTTTGGCGAACATTACGGGGACCAAGTCTTGGGGCAGACCTGGTTTTTTGTAGGTTGAGGCTTTGTGGGATTGCCACGGGCCTCAGGTTTCTTGGCGACCACCTTTGGTGTCGGGGCAGCAACACGTTGAGGGGCAGTCTTCTGCTTCTTAGCAGGCACCGTCTCTTCTGCGGGTAGTGGGAATGGTCCCAGTGACCCGAAGACGATGGTCCGGGGAGTGGAGGTCAACCCGGTGTTTTGAGAGTTGCCGAGGGAGGTGACGCTTCGGCAGCTGGCGGGGCGCTTGAAAGTGCCCTTGCTTTGCTTCTCTTGAAGCATGACTTGGTACTTGTTCTCGTCGAAGGTGATGGTCAATGAAGTTGCCATTGTTAGTTTTGGAAAAACTTCTGAAATAAGACCACATCCATTAGTAATCACAAGAATATGGTGATCATAAATGGGCTATACTATGGTTTTGTCTTTTCAAATCGCTCAGGGGCATGGCCCGTTCTGAGCGTAATGAAGAAGGCCAAAAGCCATAGATGGTACAATTGTTCTAAACGCAAGTATGGTCGGCTCGAAATGAGCGTTCCAGGGACCGCTAGAAGCAATTGTAAACCTTAATTCAAATTACCAAGAAGCGAAACACACTCGAGGTAAAATGATATAAGGTTGGAATACAAATGTGTCGGTCGCAAATACAGTAAACCCGAAAGGGCGTACTAGCACCGCTAGGCACAAATGTTATAAATCGCATCCTTGAAAAAGGACACGAGATGGGATTTTTTTTTTTAAATGTCAAGATTGGATTCTCAAAAGAGAGCAAATGGTATTCCAATCTGAATACAGGCTCAAACATTTCTGCGAGCCTAAATCCGAAAAAGGAAAGAACCAAGATTTTTCAAATTTGAATCCAATAATGACGGAAGTTTTTTTTTTTTTTTTTCTGAAAAGTCAAGATTGAATTCATAAAAGAGAGCAAATGGTATTCCAATCCGAATACAGGCTCAAACATTTCTACGAGACTAAATCCGAAAAGGGAAAAAACCAGGATTTCTCAGATTTGAACACAATAGTGGCAGAAGTTTTTTTTTTTTTTAAGATCTTTCATTTTTTTTTTTTGAAGAGTGCACATAGGTCTTCCAATTCGGTCTTATGAAACCTTAGTGGATAGATTAGCCCCCAAGTAAGGGTAGGATTACTTAATGAACCCGTTCAAAGGACCCTTACCTCAAACAGTCTAGCTGCCTCCACACTCTGGATAAGGCTTTTCTTAGATCCACTTTGGTCAAAGAACGCAATTGGTGCAACCTTGGTGTTTTTTTTTTTAAAAGATCTCCAATGGACCCATCAAAGAGAGGGAAATGGACCCTCCCAATCCGAACGTTGGCTCAAACATTTCTGCGAGCCATTGTACGAAAAGGAAAGAACCAAAGTTTCTCCAATTTGAATCCAAAAGAGAGAAATTTGAAAAAAAAAAAATTTAAAAAACTTTTTTTTTGAAAGATCTCCAATGGACCCATCAAAGAGAGGAAAATGGCCCCTCCCAATCCGAACGTTGGCTCAAACATTTCTGCGAGCCACTGTATGGAAAGGAAAGAACCAAAGTTTCTCCAATTTGAATCCAAAAGAAAGGAATTTGAAAAAAAAAATTAACTTTTTTTTGAACGAATTCCAATGGACCCATCAAAGAAAGGAAAATGGCCCGTCCCAATCCGAACGTTGGCTCAAACATTTCTGCGAGCCATTGTACAAAAAGTATAGAACCAAAGTTTCTCCAATTTGAATCCGATGAAAAGAATTTGAAAAAAAAAAAATTTAACTTTTTTTTTTGAAAGATTCAAATGGACCCATCAAAGAGGAAAATGACTCCTACCAATCCGAACGTTGGCTCAAACATTTCTGCGAGCCATTGTACGAAAAGGAAAGAACCAAAGTTTCTCCAATTTGAATCCAAAAGAAAAAAAAAGCTTTTTTTTTGTTGAGAAAAGAAAGAATGGAAACAAATTCAAAGAAATAAGTTTCCAAAGAATCCCATCTCATGTTTTTTTTTTTTAGATACAAGATCCAACATAGGCCACAAACTAGGAAGGAGCCAAGGATTCTAAGCATCGTGTTCTCAAATGAACGAGTCCCACCGGGTATGACAACTTGATGGACCCATCTTTTTCTTTCTTGCCTTCCTCCGTCTCGGGTCCGCCGGGGTGCGGCGGGCGAAGAGAAAAAAAAGAGCAAGCATCAACATTTTTTTTTGTACGGGTATGCCAGATTCTCTATTCTACTTGGAATTTGAAATGGTGATCTGGAGATTCACCTTCACAAGTAGAAAAGGAAATCAACTTTTTTCTAATTTTCCATTGCACATATATTCTAAAGAAAGAGACAAATTTTTAATGCCGTGAAAGGCGATTTTCATTTGTTTGACGTGAAAGGCGGTTTTGCCGTGAAAGGCGATTTTGTGCCGTAGAAGGCAGTTTACAAATCTCATCAAAATGTAAAGACAAGAAATGTGATTTTTATGTCTCTTTAAAAAATACACAATACAATAGAAAAGTAAGAAAAGGAATCTGACTTCTCAAGAGATCGTGGGGACTCGTTCAGATCGACGGTCGCAAATCATGTATGTGCTCCGCCATCGTCCATCAGATGAGAACACTTGATGCTTTAGTTTACTTGGCTTGGCTTGGACCCCAGATTTTTAGAGGACAAAGACCAAGGGAAGGTCCTATATCCAATAAAAAAAGACGGGTAGACGGGCTGAAAAGCCGCATCTAAGCCATGTTGGATAGAAGAAGAGGGTAAAACCTTGGGGGGTGGCCCCCCAAGGGGCTTTGATCACCTTGTAGTTCTTGCAGCAGGGTTTCTTCAAGGCAAGAGAGCTTCTTTGTGCAGAGAATTCTTCAGGATAATTTTCAGACAATTTTTAGGACAATTTTCCAGGACCCCTTCCCTTTGGAATGACCGCCTATTTATAGGCTTTTGATGGCCATTAGAAGGGTTTTATGGGCATTAATGGTATTAATGCTCCATGATGGGAGGAGTTACAAGATTTAATTTCAAAATTTTGTAACTCCTTTTCCTTGGGTTTTGATTGGCCGATGGAGAATAATGGGCATTTAATCTCAATGATGATGGGAGTTTCATGATTAATTACCATGATTAATCTCCATAATGATAGGAGTTACATGGTTAATTGTCATGATTAATTGGACTTGTAACTCCTATTTGCTTGCTTCTGATTGGGCCGTCCAAAATAATGAGTTAATCACTCTAATAAGTTGTCATAAAAAGGTCAATTAACAGCATTAATTAGTCGCCGAGTCTCTTGAAGAGTCGCGGGCCGCGCCGTGTCATTTGGAATTCTTCTTGCGATGATCATCGATGGATCCGCACGTTGTTTGATGTCGGATGACGATGCAAATTCAGACATTGGTTGACATCAATGGGACGGCAACATCTGTCCAGTCGATTTCACGATCGGTCGGGCAGAAAGTGTGCTTTCTTGGTCGGGCGGTTGGCGATTTTGGAGTGTCCAATGATGATCGAACAATTTCGACGTCGGATCCGTCATGTTGACGAAGATCGACGGATATCATACCTCAAAAATCAGATTTTAAGAAAATCACAGGGGCCAAACTTCGCGAAACACGAAAAGAATCGGAAAAACGGGCATTTCGGCAAAAGTCCGGCGACCCGGATTCCCAGGGTCGCAGGCGACCATATACCCATGGTCGCTAGCGACCATGGGGCTGGCGACCATGGGACAAGGTCGCCAGCGACCTTGGACTTCGGTCCATTTTCCGGTTGCCTTCCGGTCGCCGTTTCTCGGGCTTTTTCGCTTTTGTTTTCTCCTGTATTTTTCTTGACATTTCTTCTCTTTTATTGGCTTGATTCCACTAAAGAAAACCCATCGAAAGGCTGTGCAAATCAGAGCACAAGGTTTCCTATTTTAGGAAAAGCCAAAGACTCCGTAGCCGATTTTCCGCCAAGAGTTGAAACTAGGTCAAACGATGTCGGAATGACCTGAAATTTGAGGTGAAGCTTCTTGAGCATTAGATAGGACCAACCATGGTCTTTTACTTGAGTTTTGAAGCCGTTTGGGGTCCTGTCGATGCTTGACTTGATTTCACCGTGCGGAAGATGTCGAGCTTTGATGTACGGTCATCCGATGTCCGATTGACCTAAAATTTGATAGGGAGCCTATTGGAGTCATTTTGAGACAATCCATTAGCTCCGATTTAGGTGCCATTGTCCCGGGGAGCTTCGCCGCCAGGAGGCTTGATTTTGCCGTTCGAGAGTTGATGGAGGGTCAAACGGTGTCGGTTTGACTTGAAATTCGACGTGGAACCTTTTGGAGGTATTTTGAGACCATCCATAGGCTCTGATCGAAGATTTGATGTATTTGACACTGTTCCCCCCGGGAGCTCCCGCTCAGCTCTCTTTTGGCTATTTTGAAGGATCTTGCAGTTTTTGTTTGATTTTGACAAGATCTGATGTTTGAAGCAGCTTTGTCTGTTTGTAGTAGGATGCGACTCCGTGTAGCTTTTGATGTTGAGGAGGCAAAGTGACATTTTTGGTGTCAACACATGGATGATTCAAAATCGTCGGAATCCTCTGGCAAGTTAGCTGACAAGAAAACAAAAATATGTCAACAAGTGGCGGCAAGGAAAAACAGAAAGGTGAAAAGGTAAAGAAAATCATACCATGCAAAGATTCTGGAACTACTCCAGAGTCCCTTGGTTCTTCCTCAGATGCCGCGATCGGATCCGTCACCGCCTCATCGGCCGGAACCTTAGGCGTCATCAAATCATCATCTTCTGCGGAAAAAAAAAAGAAGAAAGCAGCGGATCAAAACAAGAAAAAAAATCTCCATGAAAGAAAAGAAACAGAAAGAGAAAAAGGAAGAATCATACCATCACCAGTGGTCTCTTCTCCTCCACTCTTCTTTAGATGCTACGATCGGATCCTTCACCGCCTCATTGGCCGGAACCTCGGGCGTCGACAAGTCATCATCTCCTGCTGCTGGCATCAAAATTGAAACTGACATAATTCCAACATTAGAAGATGACTTTTGTTGTCTCCTGTTGTGAGCTTCAAAATCCAAAGGCTGGAACCTTGCAGGTATGTCATTCCATACCGTCCAATTCCTTTCCATAAAAAACTCATGCAATTACATAAATCTTCATGCATTTGGAATTAGGAAGCCTTTTCCAAAATCTGACCAATGCCAACCCAAATTTGGTCAAAATCAAACTTTGTTCAAATCAAAATCCATGTTGATTGAACATCGAGCCTTAGCCTCTTTTTCTTGATATCATTCACTCAAAAATGCATATGCATACTGTCTTGCATAAAAACATCATTTGCATTGTGAGGAAAAGAAATGCCAAAAAAAAAAGAGAAAAATAAAAATAGGAAAGGCAGAAAAATGGTCGAGTGGCCACAAAAAAAAAGAGAAAAAAATAAAGAAAAATAAAGAAAAGAAAAGAAAAAAGAAAGAAAAAAAATGAAAAAAAAACAGAGAGAGAGAGAGAGAAAAAGAAAAGAAAGAAAAGAAAGAAAAAGAAAAGAAAAGAAAAGAAAAATTCCTACTTCTACATGGAATTTCTTAAGAAGGAAGAAAACTTACTTGAAGCCATGGAGGAAGAAGAAGAAGAACTTGAAGATCGATGAAGAAAAATAGTTCTTGATCTTGGACTACTCTTGGAGGATTTTGCAAAAAACAAAGCAATAAGAGCAAGAGATCCAATCTCCTTTGCTTTTATAGAAGAGAGCAAACCAAAAGAGGAAACAAAGAGAAAAGCAAGGAGTTAAGTGCTACAAATTAGCAACCTTTCCAAAAGAAGGGAGATTTGAGATATTCTCTCCTAAAGAGAAGATTCTTTGAGAAATTCTCTCCAAAAAGAAAAGGAAAGTGAGAGACTTTCTCCCAAAGAAAGATGCTTTGAGAAAATCTCTCCCAAAATCAAGGAAACTTAAGATATTTCCTCCAAGTAAGGATATTTTTAGATATTCTCTACCCAAAAGAGATACTTTTAGATATTCTTCACAAAAATGACACCACATGAGATCTAAGCCATCTTCAAAGCTTAAGATTCCATGGATTAGCCCACATGAGCCAGGTTTGACCACCTAGGCATTAAAAGTGGCTTTTAGTCAAAATCCCTCTTACCAAGAGCATACAAAAATGGTTCCATGCCTCTTTTGAGTTGATTAGACCATACAAAAAATTTTAAGCCTCATGAGCTTCCAAAAATCCAAACCATCCCACCTCATGAACCAAATTAATCCAAAATCTTGAAATTGACATTCCACAAAAACCCAAACCACTCCAATGGACCCAAAATTGTCCCAAAGAGTGACCAAAACTCAAACCATGGTCCCCTAACTCGCCACATACAGCTTGTTAGGTCACAAGGCCAAAACCAAAAACCAAATCCTAGTCCCCTAACTTGCCACATACAGCTTGTTAGGTCATAAGGCCAAAATCAAAATCCAAAACCCGACCCCCTAACTTGCTACATACAACTTGTTAGGTGACAAGGTCAAAAAACCAAAAAACCCTTCTTGACCGCCTAATGCGCCACATAAAGCCTTTAGGTTCACAAGGTTAAAAAGAAAAATCCAAAGCCCAAAAACCCAATCCAAATGTCATTTTCAAATCTTTTCCTTGAAATGGTACGTGATCTCTTTCACTGCCTCGAAGCATCATGGTGGAGTCCATACATGACTCGCGATCGTTGATCTAAACGAGTCCTCACAATCTCCTGAGAAGTTAGAATCTCATTTCTTACTTTTCTATTGTATTTTGTATTTTTTAAGAGAAAAAAATCACAATTTTTATCTTTTACATTTTGATGAGATTTGTAAATCGCCTTTTACGGCACAAAATCGTCTTTTACTGCAAAACTGCCTTTAACGGCAAACAAATGAAAAATCGCCTCTCACGACATTAAAAAATCTGTCTCTTTTCTTAAAAATGTATGTGCAATGGAAAGTTAGAAAAAAAAGAATTGATTTTCTTTTCTACTTGTGAAGGTAAATCTCCGGATCACCACTTCTAAATTCCAAGTAGAATAGAAAATCTGGCATACCCGCACAACAATGTTGATGTTCGCTTTTCGTCCGCCAGACACCGGCATCCCCGGGGCACAGGAAGGCAAAAGTCGGGTCCATCAAGTCTGTTGGACCTGACTTTTGAGCCCTCCTTCTCCTTCAAAGAAACATAGAAGGCGACAAGCTGAAAGTATAAGAGCCTGAACTCCTCAGACTGCTCCTCAAGGACGCTGTCAATGGGCATGAACTCCTCATAGAATTTGCCAAGGATAGGCAGCCCGGTGATGGCGTTCAATTCCTTCAAAGAAAAGCCAATCTCACCATTTGTAACAATGAAGGTGTTGGTTTGTGGAAGGAATGACTCCAACATGGCCATGAAGGCTTCATTGGAGAAAACCACGGTCTTCTGAAAAGAGCGAACCGCATCGAAGATCTCGGCCTCCTTCAGAATGGCGCCACCAATCTGCAGGATGAGATCAGTCCATGACTCCTAGCTTGAGTCAGCACTGAAACGACCACGAAGTCAAAAAGGCTTCACCCAATTACTGCGATCACCCCGGAAAATGCCAAGGCCCACCGGTCTCAAATCGATCGACGGATAATCAAAACCTTGGTAGCCGCTGGCCGGCATCAACATGTCCATGAGGACAGGAGACTTCTCCGCATATCCGGGAGGGCCGCCAACAAAAATCCTAGTCTTGATCACATTAGTCCTCTTCACCCAACTTGGAGGATCTTCCCTCTTAGAGCATGTGGGAGAAAGACTCACGATCGAGATGGTACGTGTTGACACCAAAAATGTCACTTTGCCTCCTCAACATCAAAAGCTACATGAAGCCGCATCCTACTACAAACAGGCAAAGCTGCTTCAAGCATCAAATCTTGTCAGAACCAAACAAAAACTGCAAGATCCTTCAAAATAGCCAAAAGAAAGGTACACATGAAGTTTCAGGCCGTTTCAACACTGTCTGGCCTAACTTCACTCCTCCAACAGCTGAGCAAGTGCTCCCAGCGGCGACAGTGTTGAAGATATCAAATCTTCAATCAGAAACCTATGGATGATCTCAAAATACCTTCAAAAGGCTCCACGTCAAATTTCAAGTCAAACCGACACCGTTTGACCCTCTTTCAATTCTCGAATGGCGAAATCAAGCCTCTCAGCAGCGAGAACCACCGATTCTGCCACTCATCAAAACAAAGCACATGGATAGCTTCTACATGCTTCCAAAGGGTTACACATCAAATTTTAGGTCATTCCGACAACGTTTGACCTAACTTCGACGCTCGGAAACAAAATCAAGCCTACCGACAGTGGCACTCCCTGAGACCATGGCATCCAAATCGGAGCTAATGGATCGTGTCAAAATGACTCCAATAGGCTCCCTGTCAAATTTCAGGTCAATCGGACATCGGTTGACCGCACATCAAAGCTCGACATCTTCCGCGCGGTGAAATCTAGTCTAGCATCGACGAGACCCCAAACGGATTCAAAACTCAAATAAAAGCCCATGGTTTGTCCTATATAATGCTCAGAAAGCTTCACCTAAAATTTCAGGTCATTCCGAGATCGTTTGACCTAGTTTCGACTCTTGGCGGAAAATCGGCTACAAAGTCTTCGGCTTTTCCAAAAAATAGGAAACTTTGTGCTATGATTTGCACGCCTTCTCGACAAGTTTTCTCCAGAGGAATCAAGCCAATAAATGAGGAGAAATGTCAAGAAAAATATAGGAAAAAAAAAAGAAGCCAAAAGCCCGAAGAACGGCCGAGAACACTACGTCAAAATGCGCATAACACCACATCACTTGCGCCCAAAACACCAATGCCCATGGCTGTCGGGTTTTTAGCGGCATTCATTTTCAGAAACGACAGCCCATCCTTGTCACCCATCTCATCTAATAGGAAGCCAAAAAGACCAGTGCTCCAAGC
This sequence comes from Persea americana, assembly GCA_029852735.1. Classification (NCBI taxonomy): domain Eukaryota; kingdom Viridiplantae; phylum Streptophyta; class Magnoliopsida; order Laurales; family Lauraceae; genus Persea; species Persea americana. The sequence goes on along the minus strand of CM056810.1, from coordinate 44,213,164 downwards.
TCTCTCCCGCGCTCTGCCCATTTTCTCTTCCGCCCTCTCCCCATTCTCTATCTCAATGGAACCCTCTAAAAAAATCCCTAAAACCCTATCTCTTCCTTTCAATCGATCTAAAAAATGGGAAAAGCGCCAGAAACTCATCACCAAGTTCATCAGCCATTCATTCAAGTACTACTATTGTTTGCGTTTCTCCTACTCTATACCCTTATTGTTTGCCCTAAAAATGTTTTTATTGTTTGCCTTTCTCCTTCTCTATACCCTTATTTCGTTTGCCCTAAAGAAAGATTTATAAGTGGTGTTTGTTAGTGTCACATTCCTGTGTGCACTATATTTGGTTTGTCAATTCCGTGTCATTGTGTCCCGAAGACCTTACATCTCGAAGTGTGTCAAGGAAGATCTACTTCAAGAAACTGTTCAAGCTTTTGGAAGACCTGGATGTGTCAAAGAAGACTCCTCTTGTGTGCAAATCATCTCAGGTATTTTGGACCCAAAACTATTACCTACCTGGACCCTAGGATCCTTGCTTACCTTGGCCTATATTAAGTGTTTCTTCTAATGTTCTCTCCATTATGTTATGCTCAGAAATAAGGGGTTCGGTGACCTTTCGGTCACCTGGCGGCTAGCCTCTTTGCAAAAAGCGGCTAACCGCTAGGTAACCGAAATACCTCGGCTAGCTTTCCAGAATGCTGTTCTCCGTCAAAAAGTGATTCGGCCACCTTGCGGTCAGCATTCGGTTAACCGCAGTGTGGACTGGCGGCTAACCGCCAGGTAACCGAGGTTCACGGTTACATTTCCAGAATACTGTTCTCTGTCAAAAGTGTTCGGCCACCTTGCGGTCAGCCTTCAGCTAACCGAAGTATGGTCTGGCGGCTAACCGCCAGGTAACCGAGGTTCACGGTTACATTTCCAGAATACAAACTTCTCAACTGTTGTGGAAGTTCGGTCACCTCGCGGTTACCTTTCGGCTAACCGCCATATGGGCTGGCGGCTAACCTCCATGTAATTGAAATCCCACGGTTAGCTTTCCAGAACGCTACAAGTTTTTGAGATGCAGATTCGGTCACCATGCGGTCACCTCACGGCTAGCCACTGTGTCTACCGTCGGCTAACCGTGAGCTGACCGAATTAGAAGAACTAGCCGTTACCACAGAGAAATTGAAATGAGGCTAGCCGAACTACCAAGAGGCTAGCCGCCAAAACTAGCCGTTGGGAACTTCTCTATATATATCTGGAGCCAGTTTTACATTGGAGACAGGACATTTTTTGAAGAGCTTACTTTCCTACTTTTACCCATCTTTTCTAAGCCTTCAAACCATCTTCCAAATACACTGTTAACCCAATCTAGAAAATGGATGAGATATTTTAGTCTCTAGAAAAGTGTGTTTGGAAAAAGGATTCTAGTTTGATTTTCAAATGATATATATTTAGGAAAATCTAGAACCCAACCTCTTGACCCTTGATTGTGCATTACAATGGAGCATCTCTATCAACATCAAGCATGCATCAAGAGGATAAAGCTTCAACTTCGGTTAGAGCTTCGATAAACACTTCCGACTACATCAAAGGCAAGTGTTTGGTGTCTCATCATCTTTTAAATCTTGTGTATCCAGTGATAGTGGTTTGAATATGTGTGACTCAACCACTCTAAAATGTATGTGGGGGATTAGATCTATGTGATCGAACCTCGTTACCAAAATTGTGATGTTCAAGTAATTGAAATCATTACTTCTATAGTTTTGATTCATCATAGTGGAACCAAGGGACTGTGTGAACCTTATGAGTGGATGTAGGACATATGGTCCGAACCACTATAAATCTCTGTGCATTTATTTATGTTATTTCTCTAAATGTTTTGATCTAGTTTACATGCCTTCTTTACCATTGAACATTGCTAGATAATCACACTTGGTCTACATATCAATTGCTCTCTTATAAATCTTGATTAATAGGTTAAAAATGGATTTAAAGTTTGATAAACCTATTCACACCACCACCACCCCCCCCCCCCCCCCCCCCCCCTCTAGGATGAGAACATTGGCCCTAGGTGAACTTTCAGTGTTTGTACTAAGATTTTGAATGTTAAGTTTCGATCGATTGCAGTGTCTGTTGTGATGAAGGCTGACTGATTCTTCGATTAGTTGATATATATGATTTATCTTTTTTATAAGGGAAAAATGTGTTTTAACTTGCTCTTGCTTGCAGAATCTTGATAGTTGCAATTTAGGGATTATTAATCGTTAAATATCTGATGGATTTTTTCCCCTGTTTGTTGTTATTCCTTTAGTTTTATGTAAGGGTGGGTGTGTTTGGTTGTGTTCTAAAAGTAATTAGCTCTCTCTTTGCTGAGCATAAACAGATTCTGTTTTTCTTGTTTTTGAGTTTAGGGCATGAATGTTTGTTTCCCTCCTTTGGATTAGGGTGCTGAAGTCATGTTATGCAGTTAATAGTGACTAATGACATTTTTAGTTGATTTTTTTTTTTTTTTTGTGGTTTTGTTTGGAAATGGAATACTAATAATGGAATGAAATGAGATGAATTCTGTGGGTTCCTTTGAATGATCTGAAATGGTTCTATAGTTTTGTGAACTAAATCAATGGTCTTCAAACGTCAAGAATCCAGAGTATCATTTGCCATAGAGTTTGTAAATCTAGGGTCTATGGTTTTGTGAACTAAATCAATGGTCAGTCCCAAATGACCATATCATCCTTCAAAAGTACATGCTATTATGATGATGCCCTTCTGGTCCCCACATGAATACATGATCAATCTGAGCCCTTCATCCTTAACCCCTTCCCCTCACCTAAACGTATGTCAAAGATCCCATGGGTTCTACAGTTGAAATAAAATAAAATGGGGGCATTTTAACACTGTTTAATTTGAGAGATCGTGGGTGATCCCATTTGGATCTTCTGATCTCCACCTCAACGTGGTGGATCCCCGGGTGGGCCCCACCTAGAATTCTGTGGGTTCCTTTTAATGATCTGAAATGCCACAAAAATGGGCAAATGTGATTGTGGGTTTTTGAGTTTCATTTTTGGAAATGATGGCTTTGGGTTTCTGGGTTTGTTTTTTCTTCTTTTTTTTTTACTCTACATCTTCAAATTGAGATTTTTATTAAATGTAATGAAAAGTTATTTCTCTTTCTTGTTTGGATTAGAGCTTTTGTTTTCTCAAGAACCTCACTGCTATGTGTAGTTTGTATTTGCTTCTTCAACCAATGAAAGAAGGGCTTTTAGACGTGTACTAACCAATGGCGGTGGGGGATGGTTCTAGGACTTTTAATGGGTTTTTATGGTGCTTCGGTGGGGGGTTTTTGTGCTTTTCATCGTGACAGAAAATGAAGGCAAACGTGGCATTGAAGTTTGGGTTTGCGTCAAAAGGGGGTCTTGTGGGGGGTGTTTTCTTTTATTTGTTAGAAATTAAAGGTGAATGAGACACATAAAATGGGTTTGCACTTTAGAACTTCTCTGTGAGTTAATCAAATTAGCTCAAGCTTAGCTTTTGAGAGCTGCAGTGATCCACATTCAACCTATAGCATATTTGATGGGTGGATCCTACTTATGTAGCTAGGCAATCAATATGGTGAGATACACTGGTGTGCAACTTGAAGTGGCACATGGACCAGTTTGTGGTAGAGCTTAAACTATGGTTATTCATCATTACTTGCATGACCCATCAGATGAATGAACCAGCATAATTTTTGAGTTGTGCTTTCAACAAACTGGGTTGCAGAACTTGGATGTGAATGAATGCCAACACACAATCAGTCCACCTCATCAATTGATATGCCTAATTTCTTTCATTCTATGCATTTGACCCAATGGGATCCAGTGATGCTCATAGTCACTTGTGGTTGAGCTTCAGTAGTCCACATTCATCTTATAGTTGTGGAGAATTAATATGTAATATTGCATTCTTTAAAAAAAAAAGGTATTATTGCCTGATCTAGCCTAAGACCATCTGCATTTCAATATAAATGGGTCATATGTTTCACCCTTGTGCTTTGTTGGGAAGTGTTATTAGTATATGTGTGGTCTTGAATGGTCCACGCTCCACTTAGATGCGAGCCCCCCCTGCCACTTGGTTGGTGCCCGCTGATGTCTTAGCTTGGAGTTGTTCCTTTGTCCATTATCTGACTTGTGGTTGAGCTCTGTTGTCCACATTGGAAATACGAATTTAAACATGCCTTCACTAGTAATTTTGTAATTTTATTTATCTTAGCACTTTCCCTCTTCATGTGTTGTTCATAAAGAAAACTGGGAGCTTTGTAATTTTACCTAACTTTGGTAAAACTGAAATTGTAGTGACATTGGTAAGCATCTTCTTTACTTGTAGTTTTTTTTCCTTGTGAATGTGCTATTTTACATTAATGAAACTATATTAAGACAGTGCTTTTTTTTTTTTTGGGACTGAACCCATTTTTTGGATAATTGTGTGGTGCTGATTATGATTAAACTCTTGCTTGTTTAAATAATAGTGCTGAGGTCCGTTCCATGATTATTTGAGCTTTTGTCTGATGTAGCTTTTATTGGTTTTATTGGTTCATCTAGTGTAGCTTCTTTTTCAATTCCCTTGTCCACAGTTTCACCGTCTACAGCAGGACTATCTACCTTTTCTGAAACAACTTTATCATCAGTAGAATGGGACTGGTCAGTAGTGCTGGCTATTTTGGCGCATGGCTCAGCTGGTGGAACTTTGTACAAGTGTGTTATGTGTACTTCATCTTCTTCATTCTACCATCTCAAGATGCAAATGTGTCATGTGTACGTGGAAATAACAGACCACACGTACAAAATTGCGTAAGGGTGTGTTAATGTGTATAGGTGCAATGACTCTTTGCCATGTTTGTCACATGGATCTTTGTAAATTATTAATAAAGTATTCCACTGATCTTGATGAATATACATAAAATGAGATCAGATTGTGTAATGATTCAGCTTGGCAGGACTTATTTGTTTTTTCTCACAGAGGGTTAGTCACACTTTGTGAAAAAAAAAATGTATGGATCCATTTACCACAGTTCATTGATATGGTCATTAACCAGTAATTTACCTATTCAGAAAAACCTGGTATTGTGGATGCAACATTAATTTGGTTGTGGGTGATAAAATCCACGAAAACAAAGTTTAAACTATGTTATTGTAATTTTTTGTCATAGGTGTTGCTCTAGATTAGTTGTGATACGGTATGGATACGATAAGGGATTCTTTCAGATGACAATTTCTGGGATTTTCTATTAGAGGTATTTCTTCTTGCTTAATCTGGGAAGAGGACTCCATTGCAGCAAATGTAAAAGTAGCCACTCCTCTCAATCCTGTACATGTTGGAACAACTCATGGTTCGGTTGTCTGCTGATTTGATGGGTCCACTCTGTATGATGTCCCATGAATGTTATGATCTTCCAAACAATTTTAATCAGTAATCCGGAAATAGATGGCTACCATTGGAATGGAGAGTGGTCCAAGATAAACTGCTCGAAATGCATGGGGCTTGCCTAACCATGGGTATTGCATAGAGGAATAGGGTTGCACAAAAAAATGTTCACTTGCTTCTTTGCTACTCTACTATCTGCATTTCTGAATTTGGAAATTATGGGTGGGTTTTTCATCTTTTTGGAAAACCACGTTGGAACTTAGATTTGGGAACGACTTTCAAGTTATTGCAATTTTTGTTTGATGAGATATAAGGCTAAGCATTACATTTAGTCTTTTGTGAGGAAGTACATATGTTATCAAATAGACATTGCAGAACTTGTTTTGGCATTTATTTCTTTGGAACTTACCATGGTAAAGATAACTTTGATCTTCCAAGTCCAGTCCATGATATTAGCTATTTTATATGCCTATGTATCTGTAATTCTGTATCAACTGGATACGATACTAATACTGGTATTGGATATTCCAGGGGTGTTTGTAGGATGGATGTCAGTGTATCAACGGAAAGTTTGTCGTTTTCGTACATTTCAACCCAAAATTTTAAATGAATGTAAATAATAATACTTCAAATTTGTAAATGCTCCAAACAAAAAAAAGTAATAAGTTTGTAAAATAACAATCTAGTTTCTTGCATTTTGTGAACTTTGTCTATTAAAAATCTTATATTGAGAATGAAATATCATATTTATGCATAGGACACCCGTATTTGTATGTTTATAGTCTCCGAGGTTCAGTCATATGATATCAGGGAAAAACAACCCCGTTGTTAGCTCTTGCAGGGAAACTTGACAAAAAGCTACGGGTTTGTATGCAAATCTTGCAATTGGTTGGACTAATAATTCTTATGGTGATGCAGTGGTTAGATTAGGTTTCTAGATTAGGAATTTAATTTTCTTTGGTTGTAATTAATTTTGAAGATTTGTAATTAATTTTTAATTCAATTAGGAAATTTGATTTGTATAGATTTTTTTTATGCTAAAACTAGTTTTTTTTTTAATAGGACAGGTTTTGCGATAAATAACTCTCCGTGGATTGACCCGGTTTTACCGGTTATTACTACAATCGCGGCCTTGCACTTAGGGCTACGATCATGGAGCCGCATCTTACCACAAATAGGCAAATGACGCTTCAAGCATCAGATCTTATCAGAATCAAATAAAATCTACAAGATCCTTCAAAACAGCCAAAAGAAGGGTACACATGAAGTTTCGAGCCATTTCAACATCATTTGGCCCAACTTCGCTCTTCCAACAGCGGAACAGGAGCTCACGGCGGTGATGAAGCCAAAGACCCCGACACACAAAACAGAGCACACAGTTGGCCTTAAAATGCCATTAGGAGGCTCTACATCAAATTTCAGGCCCTTCCAACATCATTTAGCCCAAAAAGGAAACAGTCGCAGCATAGTCAGCTCTCCCGGTAACGACAATGTCGAAGATATCAAATCTTCGATCAGAGCCTATGGATAGTACCATAATATCTCCAAAAGGCTCCATGTCAAGTTTCAAGTCAAACCGACTACGTTTGACCCTCCATCAACCCTCGAGCAGCAAAATCAAGCCTCTAGGCAACGAGAACTACCGAGGCCATCACTCACCAAAGAAAGCACACGGGTGGCTTCAACATGCTTCCAAAGGGCTATACATCAAGTTTCAGGTCATTTCAACAACATTTGACCCAACTTTGATGCTCGGAAGCAAGATCAGACCTCCCGGCGGCAGAGCTCCCTGGGACCATGACAACAAAATCGGAGCTGATGGTTTGTCTTAAAATGACTCCAATAGGCTCCCTGTCAAATTCCAGGTCAATCGGACATCGGTTGACCATACATCAAAACGTGGCATATTCCTCGTGGCAAAATGAAGTCTACTGGCGAAGGGACCCCATACGGCTTCAAAACTATAAAAAAAAAAAAAAGGGCCCATGGTTGGTCCCATCTATTGCTCAGGAGGCTACACCTTTAATTTCATGTCATTCCGACATCATTTGACCTAGTTTTGGCTTCTGAAGGCAAATTGGCAATAAAAGTCTTCGGCTTTTTTCAGTAAATTGTAAACTTTGTGCTCTGATTTGCACGGCTTCTCATCAGTTTTTCTTCAGGAGAATCAGGCCAAATACATGAGGGAAATTGTCAGAAAAATACAGAAGAAAAAAGAAATAAAAAAGACCGAAAAACAGAGATCGAAAGGGGAAAAATCCCCATGGTCGCTGGCGACCATGGGTGCATGGTCGCCCGCGACCATGGAAATCTGGGTCGCCAGATTTTAGCCGAAAGGGCCCTTTTTCCGACCGCTTTTGCGTTTCAAGAATTCCAACCCCTATGGTTTTTCAAAAATCTGATTTTCGGTGAATGAAATCCATCGATCTTCGACAACATCACAGATTCATCACCGAAATCATTGGATCATCATCGGACGCTTCAAAACTACAAACGGGCCAACCAAGAAAGTACACTTTCTACCCGACCGATCGAGAAATCGACTGGACAGATGTTGCCGGCCCACTGGTATCAATCAATGTCTTAAGTTGCATCGCCATCCGCATTAAACAACATGTGGATCCATCGGCGATCATCGCAAGAAGAATTTCAAAAGATGCAGCATGGCCCACGACTCTTCGAGCACCTTGGCGACCACTTAATGCAGTTAATTGACCCGTTTTATGACAAGTTAATGCAGTCATTAACTCATTATTTTAGACGACCCAATCATAAACAAGGAAAAAGGAGTTACAAGTCCAAGCAATCATGACAATAAATCATGTAACTCCCCTCATCATGGAGTTTAAAGGCGATTAAATGCCCATCATTCTCCATCAGCCAATCAGAAGCCAAGAAAAATGAGTTACAAAATCATGAATTAAAAACTTATAACTCCTCCCATCATGGAGTATTAATGCAATCAATGCTCATAAACCCTCTAATGGCTACCAAAAGCCTATAAAAGAGGGTCATTCCAAGAAGAACGAGTCCAGAAAAATCCCTAGAAAATTCCCGAAAAACTCTCAAAAATCTAGACACTACGCAAAGAAGCTCTGCTACTTCGAAGAAACTCTGTAGCAAACTCCATCACAAGGTGATTGAAGCCCCTTGGCGGGCCACCCCCCCAAGGCCTTCTCCTTCTATCTACATGGCCTAGATACGGCTTTTCGGCCCATCTACTTGGTTTTTTATTGGATATAGAACCTCCCATTGGTCTTTATCCTCTAAAGATTTGAGGTTAGAGCCGAATCAAGCAAATCAAAGCATCATATGCTCTCATCTGAAGGACGATGGTGAAGTCCATACATGACTTGCGACCGTCGATCTGAACGAGTCCTCACAATCTCCTGAGAAGTTAGAGTCATTTTTCTTACATTTCTATTGTATTTTGTATTTTTTTAAGAGATAAGAAAATCACAATTCTTGTCTTTTATTATTGATGAGATTTGTAAATTGCCTTTCACGGAAAAATTGCTTTCTACGATACAAAACCACCTTTCACTGCAAACAAATGAAAATCGCCTCTTACGGCATTAAAAAAATATTGTCTCTTTTCTTAAATATATGTGCAATGGAAAGTTAGAAAAAAGAATTGATTTCTTTTTCTACTTGTGAAGGTGAATCTCCGGATCACCACTCCTAAATTCCAAAAAGAATAGAAAATCTGGCATACCTGTACAAAAATATGGATACTCTCTTTTCGTCCGCGGGACCCCGGCAGCCCCAGGGTGGAAGAAGAGAAAAGCCGGGTCCATCACCAACAGATCACAACTTCCCTCCCGTATTTTGTTGCATTTACATCTTCAAATTCAAAAGTTAAATAAAATAAATAAATAAATAAAAAATAAAAATAAATAAAAACTTCATACTTAGAACTTGTAATAGTTACGTGGAAGTGACGGCAGGAGGAAACAACGAGACTATCGTTGCATTTTCTTCCATAGAAAGAAAGCTTTAACCAACTACCCTCGGTTTCTTTAATGTATGCTGTGCTGCATGGATGGGATGGATTCCATTTCCCGATCTTCATGTTCTACTGCCGGTGTATGTGGTTTTCAACGTGTTCTTATTTCCATTTGATTGATCCGAAAGTAATGGTCTCGCCTGCATCTATTCTCGTTGAATCCTCTTCTTTTATTTTCCTTATATTTATTATGGGATTGGTTGTGCTGGGTAGTATCTCATGAACATGATGAACATATGTATGAGTGGGGCTCTTTGTGACTCGTTGAGCAGTACTTGAGTCCACATGTCAAGCTTCTTAGCTACTTGAACGTACAACTCTAAGACAGATGGGTCGGTCAATGCTAACTCTACTCTGTAGATCTTTAGAACAACCTGGGAATGTGAAAATGTCAGAGGATACCCCAAGTAGAGGACATGGACTACTCCTTATCTCATCCCTTCTGCTTGCTTTTAGAAACTGAAAAAGAAAATCTCATCTTACCATCTTTATAAGAGGATTGGTTTTTTAAGGAATGTGAAAAGGTCTTCTGAATTTCAATGATTTTAGGTACCCCTCTATTCTTTTTTCTCTCTGATATAAAAGAAAGGAAAAGAAAAAGAAAATCTATCTTTACCTCTCTTGTGGTCATTATAAAAAGAGAGAGAGAAATGGCAATGGTAGGATTTTTAAGGGGAAGTCTACTGATGTTGATGACTTGTTTCGTAGTGTGTCATTAAAAGTAGTTAAGCCTGTTTGAGGGAAGAATGTATGAACTTAAGGATATATAACATTGGGGGGGCATCCATTGGCTTTTGAGGGCCTTCTAAAGCAAGAAAGCTGGCTTGTTGAGCTCCTCCTATGGGAGGGAGTGTTAAATTTTATGGAGAGGGCAACTAGGGGTTAGCAAGGGCTAGCAAGGATTAAGAGAGTTCTTCGGAACTATAAAGCGGAAGTTTTTTTTATGTTTTCGAGGAGCATTGGGATTAAAAGCTTTAATGAAGTCGAGTTGCTTGCCATTCTAGAGGCATTGATATTGGTTGTTTCTCAATTTAATAATGTATTAGTATAGAGTCATCCCTTCAATGTAGTTTCTTGAGCCTCGTCTTGTGACGTGAGTCCTGGAAGTTTCATTTTATCTTAACGAGGTCAAGAAGTTCCCTTCCTGTCTTATGTGGAGTTGAAGCATGTGCTTCGTTTAGAAAATCATACGGTGGACTCGTTGGCAAACATAGGGGTGGACTTTGCAAATCCTCTTCTTTCCAATTCTTCATACTTCAATTTAGTGTTTGGTACAATCCTATTATACCATTGGTGTCTTTTCTTTTCATGTGTGTTTTGATGTTCTCGTATTCCATCTTTCATCTTCCATAAAGGTGTCGGTTACTAATTTGAAAAAAAATGATGGTATCTAAAAGTTCCTCTCATATCTCTTATCATTGGCCAATACTCCCATGGCTGATTGGTGTATAAACACCTCATTTTGGCACCCTATGAGGGGTGAATGATGTCCTGATTAGGTCCCAAGTAAAAGATCACCTGTCATTTCTAAACCTCTGATCGCCCTAGGAGTTGGCTCGTTGTGATCTACTTGTCAAGGGCTTTCCATCCATATGTAGAATTCCGAGATCCGACAAACAGATAAAAAATAGCAGCAACAGTTCCCATGCACCCGGGCACCACCTTGAAAAGTCACCTATCGTCTCTAGACTTTGGATCACCCCAGGAGTTGGCTCATCACGATGTACTCATCGAGGGCTTTCCGTCCATATGTAGAACTCCGCGATCCGACGTACGTATCAAAAATAGCAATAGCGAGTCGCGCGGCCCTAGGGCAACCCCCCCCCCCCCCCCCCCCCCCCCCCCCCCCCCCCCCGCGAAAAGTCACCTATAGTCTCTAGACCTCTATTCACCACGGAAGTTAGCTCATTGCGATCTACTCATTGAAAGCTTTCCCTCCATATATAAAACTCCGAGATCCGATAGCCGGATTGAAAAATCATAACAGCGGGTCCCACACTCCAGGGGCGCCCGCGTGAAAAATCACCCATCATTTCCGGATGACCGATCATCCTGAAAATCAGTTCATCATGACCTACTCACCGAGAGCTTTCCGCCATTGTGTAGAACGCCGAAATCCGGCAAGCGAATCAAAATCTACCAAACCCGGGCCCCGACAATGATAACCGGCCTTCCGGACCCAAACCTAGTCCCTCTGGGCCGAGTCAGTGTCTTTTAAATCAAAACCCGGGCTAACCCAACCCATCCAACCCATTAAACCGAGTCCAAACCCATCTAACCTGAACCCAATCCACTTGAACCAAACCCCTCAAAATTGGACCTGACCCAACCTAGCCTAACCTGAACCTGGCCCAATCTCAACCTAGCCCATACCCGTCTGGCCCATCATCCGGATGAGGGAGAGAAGTCCCAGATCCAGGAAATTCTCAAACCCCCCATAAACCCCGTCTCTTCTATCCCAAAGACACGCGCAGACTCCAGATCCCCTCCATCATCATCTCACGCACGTCCGTCACCCTCCACCATCAGAACCCATCTCAGAACTCTCACCGCCCATCATCCTCCATCTCACCATCAACCTTTCCATCGCCCTCCATCCCCTGCGCCCATCTCTTCCATCTCTCTTCATCTCTCCTCCATTCTCCATCTCATCATCCTCTGCGCAAGGCCGCCATCTCCATCCTTCTCACGCTCGCGCACGTCCGCCCGCTCCCCCCACAGCCGCAGCAGCCCCTCCCCTCCCCGGACGCCGCCTCCGCCACACCAGCACGCACCTCCGTCTTCCACAGCGCCTCTCCCTCTTCCCCTGAGCCAGGTACACCTCCCCCTCTCCCTGCACTCCGCACACACTCCGCACCACTTCCTCTCCTCTCCCCCTGCTCTGTCCCCTCCACCCTGCTCCATCTCTCTGTCCCTCCTTTCCCCCTCTGCAACCCATCTCCCTCTCTCCCCTCTCTGCAGCCCATCTCCTCTCCCCCTCGCTCTCTTTCCCGCTCACCCTCTCCATCTCTCGCGCTCTCCACCCCTCCCTCTCGTTCTCTCCTCCCTCTGCTCCTCCCTCCCTCTGCCTGTCTCCATTCTTTCTTCCTCCCTCTCCTTCCTCTTCATTCACTCCCCCTGCCACCCGCGCAACTACCTTCCTCCCTCTCTCACTCTCCATCCCTCTATTCTCTCCCCTCCGGCCCCATCTCCCTACTCTCTCTCCTCTCCTTCCCCTCTCTTCTTTCCTACTCTCTCCCCCTCTCTTCTTCTTCCTCTGCCTTCACTCTCTCTCCCCCTCTCCTCTTCGCTCTCCTCCTCTGCTCGCTCCCTCTCCCTCCTTTCCTCCTCTCCCTGCCGCACTGCATCTCTCCCTCTCTCCTCCTCCTCTCCTCCCTCCTCCGCTCCTCTCCTCCCTCTTCCGCTCCTCCCTGCGACTCCCTCTCCCCGCTCTCTCTCTTTCCTCTCCTCTCTCCACCCTGCGGCCAACTCTCACTCCCCATCCTTTCTACTCCCCATCTCATTGTCCCTGTCTCTCTCCTCCTCTCCCTCTCCTTCCCTGCTCTCTCCCTGCTCCGCCCCACTGCCCGCAACTCTCTCTCTCTCTCTCTGTCTCTCCGCTCTCCCTCCCCACTCTTTCTCTCTCTCCTCCGCCCCTCTCTGCATCCTCTCTCTCTCTCTCTCTCTCTCTCTCTCTCTCTCTCTCTCTCTCTCTCTCTCTCTCTCTCTCTCTCCTCCTCCTCCTTTCCTTCCTCCTCGTCTCCCTCTTCCGCTCCTCCCTCCCTCTCTGCCTCTCCCCTCTCCCTGCCTCTCTCTCTCTCTCTCTCTCTCTCTCTCTCTCTCTCTCTCTCTCTCTCTCTCTCTCTCCTCCTCCTCCTTTCCTTCCTCCTCGTCTCCCTCTTCCGCTCCTCCCTCCCTCTCTGCCTCTCCCCTCTCCCTGCCGCTCTCTCTCTCTCTCTCTCTCTCTCTCTCTCTCCTCCTTCTCCTTTCCTTCCTCCTCGTCTCCCTCTTCCGCTCCTCCCTGCTCCGCCCCACTCCCTGCTACCCCTCTCCCCCCTGCAGCCAACTCTCTCTCCCCTTCCTTTCTACTCCCCATCTCACTCTCCCTTTTCTCCTCCTCTCCCTCTCCCCTGCTCTCTCCCTGCTCCGCCCCACTCCCTGCAACTCTCTCTCTCTCTCTCTCTCTTCCCTCTCTCTCTCTCCCTCTCTCTCTCTCTCTCTCAGCCTGCACTCCCTCTTCTCTCTCAACCCGCACCCTCTCTCTCTCTCTCTCTCTACCCCCCGCCCCATGCATGCGTAGCCCCTTCTTATCATTTTATTTTATTTTAATTCATTTATTATTTTATTATATTTCATCCATCTAGTTCGATTTTACCTCGCTGTTCACTTCGTGCATTTAATTGCGTGTTGCCTTTGTTTTTTTCTCCATGCATTCGAAACTGCCCATGCATCTAATATAAATTTAAATTTCTTAACTTTTTATTTGTGTCAAATTATATCCTTTTTTTTATACAATATGCTCACGCATGAAAATATGCCCATGCATCGCGTAACTTTGTCGCATTTTCTTTTACTATTCATTATGCTTTTCCTTTCTCTTAGCTAAAATCTGATACTGCAAAAAACAACAACAACAAAAAAAAAAAAAAAAAAAACATACAAAAAATAGAAAAAAAAAAACCAAAATAATAATAATAAAAAAGTAAAAAAGTAAAAATTAAAATTAGAACTTTAGCTATCTTATTAATTAGAAGTAATTAGGTCAAATTTAATAATTGAATTCTTTTCTCTCCTCCCCTCTCACTAGGGTTAGAGAACCATATTTAGGAAATTCTAGAGTATTTAGGGAAATAAATAAATAAATAAATAAAATTAGAAATTTAATCATTCTCTTTTCCCCTTCTCATTTCATTAGAAAAAAAAATGTGTTTAGGATTTTAGGTCTTATAAATAAACAAAAAAACAAAAAAAATAAAAATAAAAATCCAAAAGACCAAATACAAAGTAAAAAATATAAAAAATATTAATAAATTGGAGTTAGAAATCTAATAGTAGCGTAGACTGACTAGGTCAGACCCAGGGCCTAGACCTAAGTCTCCCCCTAACCAGCTTAGACTACCCTAGTCACTTTAACTCCAACCAATCAGACCTCAATCTCTATCCGGGCCCCACTAAGGGCCCGAGAGAGCGGATGGGGGCGGTTAGGACCCTATGATAGGGTAGAGATCCATTAGGGAAGTGGAATAGTTAGATTAAATCCAAGTAGGGAATCCCCTAGTTAGGCCCTTCTAGCCCCAATCATTAAAAATCCAAAAAAAAAAAAAAAAACTATAAAACCAACAAAATTAACCCCCAAAAATATTTTCTTCCATTTTCCTTCACCTCCGGTGCCAAATATTCATTTGAACTCAATGATTAAAGGGAATACAGGCTGATTCTGAGAACCTGAATTAATGAGAATAACAAGACGAGACGAGCGATTTCACACGCCCCAATATCAGTTTATTTACTTCCATTCAATAATCGGTCACCCTCAATCAATCCTGGCCCATCATCGGCCCTTTTTTACCTGCTTTCGGCCCATCATCGGCCATACACTTCTATCACTTGCGTATGGCATGCAAAGCCACATAAATCACAACTCAAAGTTTCGTTTGCATCGCTCTTTCGATTCGAAGAATCAGCCTTTAAACCCTAGGTCGTCAATCGATTCGAAGAATCAGCCTTTAAACCCTAGGTCGTTAAAGGATGTTGAAGGGGCGTACCCGGGAACGGGTTGATCCTCTTCTAAATATTTGGCACCTTCCCCCTATTTTCTTAGTTTATTTCCATTTTTATTTCATTTACCCCCTAGAATACTTGGATTTAACTTTAATAAGTTTGTATGGCCCTGAATGTCGATTTCCCCTGCCTAATTCACTATGATCGTGCTTTGGGACCCGAGATTCGACCCTTGACCCCAAGTTGAAAGACCCAAATTAGGTGACGAGACAACCGCTGTATCACCGACGGCACATCAGACGAGAGAAGAACCCACCCCATTTTCCTCCCGCACTCTTTCAAGTTTCATTGAAGGACGGTGTTACGGCCGTATTCATAACTGGCAATCGTGATCCATCGATTTTGAGGGTAGTCGGAATCCTCATTTTCGATGTGACTTTTGATATCTCATATAGTTGAATGGCGATTTCCCTCCCCCGGGGAATCAAAATTCACATCCGACATGGTGTTGGCACCTTAGTTTTAAATTTACGCCCAGGGATGAATCCCCAAGTCCTCAAGTTAAAGTATCACTCCCTGACTGATAGCAAAGTGTAGCAAAGAGGGAAAAAAAGGGGAATGCCTCTTATCATTGATGTAGTATTTTCTCCCATTTTAAAAAGGGATGTTGCTGGCTCTATTCATCATCTCATCATGCTGATGACAGTTTTGGACTTAATCAAATTATCTTATCTCATTTTCTTTTCCTTTTAATAGGAAGCTTAGGATAAAAAGAACCATCACAGTTCCTGGTGCACATACCAAATTAGCAAATATACCTTCTGGTGCTTTCTCATGGAGGTATGTGAATACTTCTTATCCATATTCTTTTAATTCTGAAAGGTTTGATGTTCAGGAAGTACGTGAAATGCTAAGATGAAATGATTAAGAAGCTAATGAGGGACTGATTTGTATGCTCATAAAAGTTCCACTAAGCATTTACAACATTAACATTAGATAGTTTTTTATAAATGAACAATCTAATAGTTGTTTTACTGAACCATTCTCATCATTTTCAAATAGTTTTGCAAGTGAAACTCTAAGTTATTTTTAAAAGATTTTATTCCGTCATCAGGTCCAATTAAAATGCTTCTGTTTTCAAACTTTATTTTTGTGCCATTTTTTTTTTTTTTTTTTTTTTTTTTTGTGATTTAATCATGGTAGACACCAAATCATTACATTAGAAACCAATTCAAAAGGCTATCACAAATATGGAACCCACCAATTGATAAGGAAGAAAACTAGAAAACATCTAAAAATGTGATGCCCCCTAAATGATTCTCATAATTCCAAAAGAAAAAAGAAAAAAACTAAAAGTTAAATTTGAAATTAACTTTAAACAATTTTCATTTCTTTCCTGAACCAATTGAAGAGGGCTGGGGCTTGTTTTTTGGAATTAACAACTTGATATCTTTTCACTAAGGGTTCAAGCTTAGCACGGCCTGCTTCACTAGTTATATACATTAGCACAATAAGAAATGGCTCGGGGGCATTCTTGGGACATAATACATGTGCGCGCTCACAATATTTGCAAGAACCCTCTATGGCCCACCTAGGGCCATGACAATCATTTGTGAAGGTGGAGAATGGAAAGACAAAATATTGAACCCATTAGATCATCCTCACCCTTGACCTATGTCCCTTTTAAGTCAACAATTTTGGAAGACATCATTTTTGCAGATTTCAGTCCAACAGTGAGTAATCGTCTATGCTGTCAATTGTCCAGAAATCAAATTAGACTATTAGTATTCAGGACTTCTACTCCTTCCAATTTCTTTTGCGGTTATATCATATTATCATGTTGCCTCCAGAACAACTTGGACTTCCTGTAGTAAAGGACTTCTATACTCATTGCATTTTCTTTAGTGTTTGATGTTAAATCATCTCATGTTGCCTCTAAGGGAGCTGGCCACTATGCTCTCCCATTTGCAAGCTGAAAGAAGACGGTTCATGGTTTTGGGTCTCAGGAAAATCATGTTTTTGAATGAGAGAGATGGAGATTTTTTGTTACCCGAATCAGATGTATGGATGATTGGAACCTGATAATACAAGGTTATGCTGATGTGTTCAAATCAATAGATGTTAAATGTTGTATGTTTTTTTGCATATTTTCACATGCTTAAGCCTCCTCTCCTTACATTTTCTGAGGTTTTTGTTGTTGTATCATATTATGTAGGTTACTATTGTTATAACATATAATGTGGCCAACTACGTTTCTTTTTCTTTTTTGTTTTTTAAGCTTAAGATGATGGTTTTTAGTGTTGGATCCCAGGGAAATCATGTTCAAGATGGAAATTACTGTGAGTTACCTGAATCAGATAGACGCAATAATGCTCTCGTCGATCCTGATTTTGTTGGTTATAATCAAAAGAAAATTCAGTTTGGAAGATATGAAGGATTGGAACCTGATAACAAGAGAATTAGGTTGATGTGCTCAAATCAACAGGTGTCAAATGTTGTATAATTCTTTTGTCTCTTTTCTCATGCTTAATTATTTATTTTCTTTTTTCTTCTGAGTAATATGATAAAGCATACATAATTTCTTTGATTTTCAACTTTTTGTTGCTAGTTTCTTCCTGTTTTCTTCCTTTTTTTCCCTGCACTTATTTTCCTCCACTCTCGTTTTACATATGTTCGGTTTTTTTCCCTCTATATGTAAATATAGTATTGAATTGTCATGTTCTTACTTTTTCTTTTCTTCTGACAGATTGTCGTACCTCTCAATCTATGGGAGGAATCAATACCCCTCGGCCTAACATTAAAAAAGACACCATCCTTTTTAAATTTGATTGAGATGAATCTATCTCGGGGGTCTGCATGTGAAAGAATGCAAAATATTGATTCAGAGTTAAGGTCTTCTCCAATGAAAATGGTTCAAGATAGCAGTAGTTCCCAGAGACTAAATCCAAGTTATTATAATTTTACTAGTCAGCCAATATCAGAGAAGTTGAAAGCTTCTAATTTTCCAGCAGATCTGCTCAAAATTGGCTCCTGGAAGGTACCAGTTTACTACTAATATTTTGTTTTATCAAATAACAATGGATGTCTAAAGCTTCGTATTTCCAAATCATAGAGAGTTTCCAGGTATGAAGGTGACATAGTAGCAAAATGCTACTATGCTAAGCACAAACTTGTTTGGGAGGTTTTGGATTCTGGGCTGAAGAGTAAGATTGAAATTCAGTGGTCTGACATTTCCGCCATTAGAGCGACTTTCCACAAAAATGGACCTGGAATTCTAGAAGTTGAGGTTGGCTATTGATTTTTCTTTAATTTAGTTCTACTCCTTTACCTCAAATGTGCTTTGATTTCAAAAATACTTCTATTAGCTACATCTATTTTGATAGCAATTTGAGGTGTAAAATGCAAAAATGATTTCAATCATGAGCTATCTATAGTCTTTATAAGCACATCTCACTCCAAATTGTTCAAGGCATTTGCATAGAATACAAATGCAACCATAAATTTTCTTTTTAATATGGAAATGCTATTGCTAATGCAGCTGAGCCACCCACCTCTGTTCTTCCGAGAGACAAATCCACAACCCAGAAAGCACACCCTCTGGCAAACTACCACTGATTTTACGAGAGGTCAAGCGCCTTTGTGTAGGTACAAGAAAGCCATCTTCATTACATTCTTCTTTTTCCAAGATTATGTATGGAATTTTCAATGATATATTTTGTCATAAATAGATTGATGCTAGAGTACCATCCCACAAAACATCTCTATTTATTATAGATGTTATGCAACCTGATTGTTTAATTTATTTCTAATTTCATTGTAACCGATTTTACAGAATGAATAAACGTATCTTTTAGCAAGAATCTTATGCCTAAATGGATGATTATGAATTGTCCTCTCCGCTATGCATTTTGCATGACATGAAAATTGAAGTCAACATTCAATGGGTTCCTTCATTTGGCCACCATACCTGGAATTAAAGAACAGTGTCAAGCTAATGTAATTCAGATTTTGTTGTTCCCCAAATGAATATAGGAATTGAAAATCATTCATTTTAAAAATTATTGTGAGATACGGCCGGCCTGGATGGACTCTGGCCTTAAGTTCTGGTGGTAGATCCAATTGAAATCTGGTGAGCCCATTACTTGCCAACAAACAGCTAGATACAAGGGACTACACGAGTCCCACATCAGAAATATCCTATTCACACCCTCTCTTTTTTTTTAGAATTTGAACCCATTCGCTCACCCCTTGATTTAAGATTCATCCCTCCACTCATTAATTAGATTTAGGAGAGCTTTGATTCCAACCACATACTTCAAATCCTTTAGTAACAGGACCTCTCTCAATAACTGCAAAATCTAGCAAGTTGGGCAATGATTGGACAATGATCTTGGTACTGAAACCAACTCAAGAGGGAAACAAGATTCCCTTCTTCGATATGGGCTTCAACTAAACACAGTAGAGCTTTGATCTAAAGTCCTTTAGTCTTTCATAAGCATGAGTTAGCATATTAATTACTTGTTAGATGGTTCAACAATTTATATATTGCAATTTTAAAATGATGGCTTTCATGTTTTCTCTCCTTTTCTTTTTCCCTGAAGGAGGCACTATCTTCAATTCCCTGAAGGAACCCTTGACAAGCATTATCTTAAGCTCCTGCAGTGTGACCAGCGTTTATATATGCTGAGTCAAAGACCTTTTCCCAGCCTGGGCACTCCTTACTTCTCAAGTCATGGCGAATATGAAGGTTATATGTATGATCTAAGCTCATGTAGATTGGGTGATCAACCTGGATATGATCGGGTGTTTAAAGAAAGTCCTCTGTTGCAATTTCCCCACTATGATACTATGAAATATACTGCAGTTCCTTCTTGGCAGATCCCAAAATTTAAATCTCCCAGTATAAGTTCTAACAACCTGACTTCACCGCGCTCAGGTAGCCCACATTGACTATTTTTTTTTCTTTCTATTTTAGTAGCTCATGTGCTTTGAATGCCAGTTAGTAAATGGTCTCAACACCACAATTCCTTAATTGTTGAACTTTGATTATGTTTATGGAGCAAAACATGGAACCAAAATTAAGCCATTTGGAAGCTAAGACTATTCAAAGCATTACATATTTTAAACAGTTAAGAGAAGTTTAAAGCAGCAGACCAGCCCAGAATAACTGTCATACTTATGCAAAGTTTCTAGCAGGCTATTGTTGCTGCCCACCAGCTAACCAGTCTTTGTTTTATCTCTGCATTTTCATGGACATAAGATTGGTTGAATGATTGATATATCGGTTTTGTGCAAACAGTAGCTGATTTCCGTCATCAGGAGGGTGTTAGACAGCAATTGGAACTTCGAAAGAGTCTGTTTTGGGAAGAAGCTCTCGAAAATCAACAAGATATTGTCATTGGAAATGGTGATCAAATTGAAGGACTACCCATGAGTGCTTTTGCAAATCAAATCACTCCATCCCTTACCCAACGAGTCAGTGGCGAAGGGATGTTTACATCAACTAATTGGGCACTCCACACAATAGCAGAAGACTTACTAAATGATCAAATTGATGAGCAAAGCATCATGGCAGAAGTAAACTCAATGCATTCTATCCTCGATGCACCAATGCAAATATACTCAACAATAGAAAATACAGATAACATATATGACCAATATTATGATTCAAAAGTTCAATTGCCTGTTCAAGACTCCATTGAACATATTTCGAGGCATCTCCCTCAGGTCGCATCTTATCCATACATTTTTTCAGATCAAGGCCAAGCACAGGAGGATTTCGAGTGCAATGACCTAAATATCCAATGGCACTCATAGATGGTGTTGAGTGGTTGAAAATCGCTCATTTTCAATATTCACTTACTCATTAGGTAGAGTAGAGAGAGGCTTAAGATGCTTCAGCAAATTCCAGAATTGTAAATAGAAGGGACTTTAGGAATCATTCTTTTTAAATGTTGAAATCTTCTTTGAATAAATGGGCTAATTCGTGGTCAGTAGGTAGGTTGTATGGGACTTGTAGATATCATTCTTTACATGTTCAAATTCTCTTTAAATAAATGGGCCCATGTGTGGTCAGTATGTAGGTGGTAGATGAAGTACTAGGACTTGTAGATATCACTCTTTATGATGTTTGTATTCTCTTTTGAATGAATAGGCCACATGGATGCTCACTTAGTATTGTTTTTTTCTTTTGCTTCTGTGATTAATTTTTCAACTAATCAAAAAAATATATATCATACTTTTATGCAGCTATGACTTACTGATTATTATCATGTTATTAGTGTGAATGGATATGTGTACCCACTGGCAATCTCCTGGGTGATGATGTCCTTGGACTAGAGTGATAGAAGTTCCCATTGATTTCCTTTTGTGGTTGAATTAGGAATAATTAGCATGCAGGTTAATCATAATCCAAGTTTATGCCACTATATCTTTATTTGATCATTATCTTCTTGTGGGTATTAGTCATGCTCATGCAGTTCTACACACACTGGTGATCTTGTGGGGGATTTCTCCTTGTACATCCAGGGGACTAGATCTTAAAGCCTATGCAAATTGACCCCACGGTTGGATAATAGTCTAGTGTTTTTGGCCATTGATTTTGCATGATTGATATCGCAATCACAATAAATTCATCAGATCTAACAACGCTCCCCCTCCCACCTTCCCATTTAAGCTTGCACCGGTTCATTGGTTTCACTCCCAGTTTCCTAACCCCCAAAGCTCTCACCTATGATCTACATTGGCAACATCATATATACGATGATACAAACTGTTTCCTAGAATTCATAATAATTGAATTCATAGCAATTCATGCCATAGGTGGTTAAAAATGAAGACCAAAGGTGATTATAAAAAAATCACCATCAAATAATCACTTTCAATCTATATTATGTTTTGGATTAAAAAAAACACTCACAAATCACATGTATTTGTTTTTAAAGTTTCACTCAACTTGCTTAACATTGATAGGTATATCATTTTCAAGTTGATTTTTAAATTGCATGTGATTTGTCCTTTTACTTCAATCAAAATAATTTTTACGTTTTCACTTTCAAATGCTTTTAGCATACATTTATTGAGCTCGTTGATAGGTTTTCAAAACTTTTGACCCACTTGATACAGTGATCAAGTATCAATAAGGCCATAGACCCAATCCAGGATCCAAAACCTATTTTTCATGAAACAAGATCAGAAGAAACACTATCTAGAAGATAGGAAATAGCGAAAACAAGCAACTACGAAAATCTATAGAAGAGATGATGTAGATCTAACATTGGGAGCCCAGTTGTTCTTTAATGGAGAAGTTGATTACTTGGCTTCCGAGGAACTCTTTCACAAGAACAAGAATGATCTCCAATACCTCGTAGTTTTCCACCCTCGATCAGAGATCTTCTAAGGAGAGTTGTGGGATCTCCAAAAGAAGAAAGCCCTAGAATCTCTAAAAGGAAACCAGAGGAGAAAAGAGGAGAAAGGGGCTTGGGTGTGGGAAGAGTGTCTTGGACGTCGAACCCTTCTCCTTTATATATAGTATGAGAACACCTCCTCTTCTATTATAATTAGAAGTCTCACTTCTATTATAAAAAGTATCCCTCTCCTCCTTCCTTTGAGAGTTTAAATAGGATTAGAAACAATCTCTTATTTGGGCTAGCGTGGGGACCACAGGGATTCCTTAAAAGCTGGCTCCGACTGGGATATCCGGACTCCACATTTCATGTGCAATTCGGACCCACAGTTAATTGCAAATAACTCTATTAAATAAATGCAATTGAACTCCAGTCTTAGGAATAAATTATAAGAAGACCCTAATCTTCCTTATTACTACAATTAGGCCCCTTTATCAATTATGTCAATGAATCAATTGGATTAAACCTGTCCAACCAAGTTATATCCATATTATATTATTCTTGTGACCCAATTAATGACATGATCATCAGTATCATTTAATTAACTCTTAATTGAGATGGGTGCGCACTTACTAATAATAAATCCATTAATTGGCACAAGGGGTTATATCTATTAGAGGATAGATTCTGGGTTATATCTATTAGAGGATAGATTCTATCTTGACAATTATATGTTCTCATAGTCCCACTACCATATACCCAAGACACAGAGGTGTTAACCTATAATTGGCCTCACTCATTCGTGACTTAAAGTAAATGTATAATATACAAGAAATCTAGTAAAGAAATGGGCCCTAGATTTGAAGCTAGTCGGATTTTCAATGAGTAGGCCCCTCAGGTCCATTCCAACTTAGAATTTCGCTGGGTTAGAGCCGACTCGGCCCTCTATTGTACATCAGTTGGAAAAAAATTTTCACTATAAATCCTACTATAGTTTGCTCTAATGGCTCCTTAAAACTCTTGCATCTCTCTCTCTGGAATCCCATATTCGAACAAGAGAAATGGAGGGATTGAAGCAGAAAAGCTTGCTTACTTTTCCATGGATAAGAAGCCCTATTGATGTTAACTAATTCAATCACCACCCTCTCAATCTCCTTCCCTGGCTAGACCCCAAGTCTCTCTCTCTCTCTCTCTCTCTGATGTTTCTCTCTTGATTTCGAAACTAGGTTTTTAATTCCCAAATGCGCTTTTTGCTCTTCTCTTCTTTCATCTCGATCTTATTTCGTTATACCGAGTTTTCATGTACCGTGTCTATCCAATTCACATTTTTTTTAATTTTCTTTGAAATGGTTTTTTTGGTTTTGTAAGTGTCTTTTGTTTTGGTTTTCAATTTGGGATTATGATCGTATTTTGTGTTTAGGTTTTTGTGTGTTGCAATTTGATGGACGCATTATCATTTTAGAATCTTTTGAATTTTCACATAAGCATTGATTTTAAAAAACTTGAAATCTTGATTTTCACATGCATTGTTTTAAAACTTTTAGAACTCATGTTACATGCACGTTTTGGATTTTAAACTTGGATATATTAAGTTTTGAAAATGAGATTTTTGAATCATGCAAGCCTTTGGACCTAGATTTGTAAAGCATCTTAGGATTTATTAGGTTGATGTTGTGGAAAATAATTTTGGATTGATTTAAACATGAATCTAAGCATGATTTCCATGGCCAATCTTCCCTCTTTAGAAAAAACTCTCACATCAATTTTTTAAGGAAAAGTCGGTCAACCGAATCTGGAAAAGTGGCTAATCGAAAAATCACAAAACAAAAAAAGAAAAAAAAAATTTCGGTCAACCGAAATGCACAATTCGGTCAACCAAATTTTCACAGAGTACATTGTTTGAAATGTCCAACCGTTGGAAATATGACTGTTGGGAATTCAATCAACCAGACTGAAATTCGGTTAACCGAACAAAGAGCCATTGGACAACTTTTTCTATATAAACCAGCTCATTCCAAGGCTAATTTGAGGAACCAAGAGGTACTTGAGGTATTCTGAGGCCAAACAAAGGGAAATGAGCTAAGGAAGGCTAGTTGGTCAAAATGGATGTTAAAGCTTGGAATCATGAGTTAAGTCATATAAGTAAGCTTAGTTTCCTTATCATAAGTTTTCATTCTTTGTTTAAATTACTGGTAAATCTATTTAGGCATGTTAGCTTTGATTTGTTGTGTCCTTAACATGCATATGATTTGAATTGATTTATTACTTTGAATGCATCACCTTGATTCACACCTAGTAAGACTCAAATTGCTATATCTAAGTGAATTATGTTTTGGAATCATCTTTGAAATCACATGTAATATGATTCCTATACTTGGTTGAATATTTGGTTGTTGATTTCCATCACAAGAAAATCACTTTCAATCTATCTTATGTTTTGGATTAAAAAAGACTAACAAATCACATATATTTTTTTTTAAAGTTTCACGGAACTTGCTTAACATTGATAGGCATATCATTTTCAAGTTAATTTTTAAATTATATGGGATTAGTCCTTTTACTTCAATCAAAAATATTTTTGTGTTTTCACTTTCAAATGCTTTTAGCATACATTCATTGAGCTCATTGATAGGTTTTCAAAACTTTTGACCCACTTGATGCGGTGATCAAGTATCAATAAGGCCATAGACCCAATCCCGGATCCAAAACCTCTTTTTCATGAAACAAGATCAGAAGAAACACTATCTAGAAGATAGAAAACAGAAGCAACAAGCAACCATGAAAATCTATAGAAGAGATAATGTAGATCTAACCTTGGGAGCCCAATTGTGCTCTAATGAAGAAGTTGATCGCTTGGCTTGCTGAGGAACTCTTTCACAAGAACAAGAAAGATCTTCATTATCTCGTAGTCTTCCATGCTATGACCCTCTATTAGAGATCTTCTAAGGAGAGTTGTGGGATCTCCAAAAGAAGAAAACCGTAGAATCTCTAAACGAGAACCAGAGGAGATAGGTGCTTGGGTGTGGGATGAGTGTCTTGGACGTCCAGCCCCTCTCCTCTATATATAGTACGAGAACACCTCCTCTTTTATTATAATTAGAAGTCTCTATTCTATTATAAGAAATATCCTTCTTCTCAGTCCTTTAAGAGTTCAAGTAGGATTAAAAACAATCTCTTATTAAGGCTAGCGTGGGGACCACTAGGGATTCCTTAGAAGCTGGCTCCAACTGGGATATCCGAACCACATAACTCATTTGCAATTCCGACCCACAGTTAATTGTAAATAACTCCATTAAATAAATGTATTTGAACTCCAGCCTTAGGAATAAATTATAAGAAGACCCTAATCTTCCCTATTATTACAATTAGGCCCCTCTATCAATTATATCCATTGATCAATTGGATTAAACTTGTCCAACCAAGTTAGATCAATATCTTATTATCCTTGTGACCCAATTAATGATAGTGATCATCAATTCCATCTAATTAACTCTTAATTGAGATAGGTGTGCACTTACTAATGATAAATCCATTAATTGTCATGAGGGGATATATCTATTAGAGGATAGATTCTATCTTGACAATTATATATTCCCATAGTCCCACTACCCTGTACCTAAGACACCGAGGTGTTGACCTACAATTGGCCTCACTCATTCGTGACTTAAAGTAAATGTATAGTAGAAACTTGAGTTCATTAATCTCTCGAGAATAAGAGCCTATTGCTAGGGAATTATGAGAGCGGATCTTAAATGAAAAATATATTTGCATAAGGTGCAACTCATGGTCCTTTAATAAATATGATGTCCCAGCACAATGATCAAAATTCTTACACTCCGATGATTGAGAAAATCACACTAAACCAATTCCAAGAAGAAGCTTGAAAACCTTCCATACTAGGCCCAGGCAGGCCCTAGGAGCTTTCTTGAGACCATCCATCTTCTCTGAGAGCATTTTAAGACTTGTTAGACAAGAATTCTAGTAAAGAAACGGGCCCTAAATTTGAAGCCAATCAGATTTCCAATAAGTAGGGTCCTAAGTTCCACTCCAACTCAAAATCTCGCCAGGTCAGAGCCTGTAAGACCCCGACCCAAGCTACCACGATTAGCACTAATTAAGTCGTGTGTTAGCTCTAAGTGGGATTAGTGTTTTTTTTTTTTTTTTTTTAGGTTTGGGACTGGAATAGCTTTTATATAGCTTTAGGGAGTTTTGAGAGCCCTTTTTACTTAATGGGACTCTTTGAAGTTCCTTTTAGGGACTTTGCATAAGTGCGGGGGTTATCTGCGATTTCAAAATTTTGTGTTTTAATTCCAATTGATAAATCTTGTTAGCCTCTACAACTTTCGTGTTTACTCCATCCCCGTTCGAAACTCCAAAACCCAGCTTTTCCAACTTCAAGGGAAAAACAGTTTTTTTACACAAAATCTGGACACAATTTTCAATGTCTCCATACCCCGCGAAATATGTACTTATGGTCTCAATCTAGTGGATGATGTAAATAAATTGATTTACTTCTTAATTAATTTAATCATACTTTTATTCATGTGATGAATAGTTTTTATTTCATAAGATGAATGATATTTTATTATTTGCACATGACTAATATGATATGATATGATGGTTCATGAGATGAACCAGAGCCCGCAAGTATATTAGATATGATCAATGTGTGTGGAGAAATTCACATACATGAGACATAGATCACAAATCTTATACTTAAATTGATTCACAACCAATGATAAGATTGGGCATCTCATCTTACAATATTACAACATTATTATCATAGGTAGCAGCACTGCTATAATATATGGGGTTGATTTAAAAAAGATATGTTAACTTCTTACAAGTTTGCCTCTCCTCATTTACTTTTTTTCTTTTATAAAAGGATAGAATTTGAAAACCCCCATGCTGATTTTGTCTATTGCTAGTCTCTAAAAGACAAGCAAATCCTTCTCAAGATTTAAGGAGAGTTTTAAGGATTTTGTTAAGTAAATCCTTCTTCCCCTCCTCCTTTCTCTCCAAATTAATATAAATATTTTGTAGGAGATATTTATCCTCTTGGATTTTTGAGAAGTCGACCACTAGTTACCCCGCGAAATATGTACTTATGGTCTCAATATAGTGGATGATGTAAATAAATTAATTTATTTCTTAATTAATTTAATCATACTTTTATTCATGTGATGAATAGTTTTTATTTCATAAGATGAATGGTATTTTATTATTTGCACATGACCAATAAGATATGACATGATGGTTCATGAGATAAACCAGAGCCCACAAGTATATTAGATATGATCCATGTGTGTAAATAAATTCACATACATGAGACATAGATCACAAATATTATACTTGAATTGATTCACAACCAGTGATGAGATTGGGCATCTCATCATCCAATGTTACAACATTATGATCATAGGTAGCAGCACTCCTATAATATATGGGGTTGATTTAAAAAGATATGTTAACTTCTTACAAGTTTGCCTCTCCTCATTTACTTTTTTTCTTTTATAAAAGGATAGAATTTGAAAACCCCCATGCTGATTTTGTCTATTGCTAGTCTCTAAAAGACAAGCAAATCCTTCTCAAGATTTAAGGAGAGTTTTAAGGATTTTGTTAAGTAAATCCTTCGTCCCCTCCTCCTTTCTCTCCAAATTAATATAAATATTTTGTAGGAGATATTTATCCTCTTGGATTTTTTAGAAGTCGACAACTAGTTGGATTTGAGCACCTAGCTATCCATTAGATTAACATAGGAGTTGGCCCCACCATATTTGAGCAAATATTTAAAATAATGTACTCAATCTTATGGTCGGACCAACTACTATTGGAGTAAAATTTAGAAAAAGTCTACTTAAAAAGAGGTTGTTTATTCTAAGCATCATGGATGTTACAAAATGAACCTTCACTTTTTTTATGGCATTAGTTATCAAAGGTGTGCTCTCAACCATTCATGCCTCCTAGGGGCATTATGGCCCATCAAACAATCACAAGTAACCAATCAATGAGTTTTTTACCATCCATGTCTACCATATGCATCATGGCCCATTAAATGATTACAAGTAATCAATCAATAATTTTTTATTGATTAATTATAGGTGGATCGGTTTACTTGCGATCAATCTGATATAGGTTCTACTTTGATCAAACTGAAATATAATTTTCGGTCCTAAAGAAAAAGAGTAAATGATTATTCTAAGTTATTTTGATTCATTACATATGTCATATCATTTTTGTGCTTTAATTATCCTAAAAAAAAACTGAAATTAAGTCTTTAAAACTGTTGAATTATTTTCAGATTGAGGGTTTTTTCTTATAAATATTAGTAAAAAAACTATGTAAAGAATAAATATATTTATTTTAAAATCATAAGTGAAAAAATCACCAAATACAAGAATTGTTATTGAACCCTTCTAGAAAAAAAAGCTATGGCTCCGCCGTTCCTAGTTCACCATCGCTTGCCCTCTCTTGGAGAAAATTCTATCTCTGCCACTATGCAAAGACATGCAAGGTTGACAAATGAAAATTATAATTGCCAGGGCATTGTAACACTTGGGTTCGCCACTTATTAGATACTTTTAAGTTGTTCCAAAAAGGCATGTTAGGCAACGAGTGAGGACAGGAGAATCCATGAGGAGTTTGCATCTTTGAGATTTATTTGCTATAGTAAATATGAGGATTCCTCACTAAGAATTTGTAGAGCTGAGGATCTCACATGCGAGTGTCTTATTTCTTATTTCTTTTCTTTTTTTTAAAATAGGCCACCCACTGTTGAATACAAATGATCGTTGTGCTTTCTTTTCTAACCATTTTTTTTCTCCCCCTTTTCTTCTCATCAAGTAACCATGCTTTAATCAGTCATGGGCATAAGGTTTAGGAACTAAGATAAACCCTAAAATTTCAGCATATTCCAAACAACAAGAGAATCAAAACCACCATCAAGTGATGCCCATCTTTCTTTTAGTGATTGAGTTCATTCATCACGTACTGGGTGCCGTGGACAGAAAATAGAACAAACCAACAACTGTCCTAGTTATCAGATGGTCCCTTTTGCGGTTGAATATGGACCACTGGATGAGGTCTGTCCCAACATGGTCCATCCAGTGTCCGCGGTCAGGATCACTGAAAAGTGTGAAAGACCAGAATCGAACCCTAGAGGGGGGTGAATAGGGTGAGCTCTAGAAACTAGACCACTTCTTTTTAAAAGCTTATGTCAATTATGCTTTTAGGTTTTATCATCTTGTTTATAAGGAGTTCTAATAACAAGTAAAGCATCCAACTAACCATTTAAGATAAACATTTAAAAAGAAGCATGAGCATATGTATAACATCCACAATCAATCACCACAACAAGCAAACTTATAGTGATTCGGCTAAACAAGCCTACGTCCACTCCTAGTTTCCCTACCGGTATTTCCATTATCAACTTGAGGTTTAGGCTAACCTCCAACCTTACAACCATATATGCTTTTACACAAGGCTCGGCAATAACCTATTACAATCTCATATGTTTTTCAATAGGCTGAACATTAACCTTTACAACATCAGATTTTTATCTCAATAAAATATGCCTAAACAAGCATAAGATGAGATGCAAATGAATACATGTTAATGCCTCTTAACATAGGCTGATAATAAAATTGAAAATGTATCTAAGACATATGCATAATGAATGCAAAGATGTATGTGAGATACATATGCCTTAAAAACTTCATCTACCTCTTCTGAAAATTAATGCTCATAAATGATGCAAATGTGAGGTAGAAGATATTCACACATGTTCTTGAAATACTAACATTAAATGACTAACATGTGAAATACTATTCAAATGATGAAGTTTAAGTGATAAACATATTTTAAAATCAAAGCATGTTTAAACAATCAACATTTGAACATTTTGAACACTTTTAATCATGACATTCAAGAAATCAAAGATTAAAGACAAGAATGAATAAGATAAGTTTAAGAAAGGCAAACCCATTGAAGAAATCAAAGGTTTGAAATGATTGATTTGCCATTTTTGCCTCCCTCTAGCCTAGCATGGATGTCCCACCTTCCTTGGCCCTCAAATGTCTCAAAAGTGTTGGCACAAAACCCAACGAAGTGGTGTTTTTATAATAAAAATTCTCTCCAAGGGATTTATTATCGATCAGCCGACATTCAACCGAACCCCCCACGGTTATATCCCAACGGTCATATATTTGAAATTTTGCGGACCAAAGCAAATCTGTCGGTTCACCGAATCAAAGTTCGGTCGACCGACAGCTAACCGACATTGAGCCGATAGCTGACCGAACTTTCCTGATAAAACTGTTTTTACATTTTGGAACCGGAACCAACACCAGTTCGGTCGACCGACAGCTTGACCAAACCTCCCTCATAAATTTTTTACATTCTGTATCCGGAACCGACACCTGACCGAACCCTGTTCGGTTGACCGAACTTCCCTGGTTTTTAAAGACTTGAAAAATGATTTTTAAAGGAAAACTTGGTCATGGAGAGCTAGACTTAACTAAAGGCTAACATGTTTGAAGAAAAGAGTTTTTAAAATGTAATTTAAAACATGTTTGTGCATGCCTATACAAAATCTTTTGATGCTATTAATTAAAAACCTATAATGCATGAAGATTCCAAGTTTCTAAAAAGTATGAGTGCATGTGAGTTCAAGCTTAATAAAAATGAATGCATCCAATCAAATTGCAAACTAATGAAAACCCCAACAAAGTGGATCTACCTTGACAGATTTCTAACCCTACATGAACTATTTAATTGCCCTCTTTCATTGACTCTGAAAGGAATCAAAGGGCAAGCCATGTGGGTGGCACACTTCTGGAACCACATAACAAACAATTGGATAGCCTTGCTGGTGTGGGCCATTAGACAATCAACTGGCGCTGTCGTGCCGCGTATTCTAATTATCCATTGTGGTATGATGCTTAATCACAATCATGTGGTAAAGAATGGTATTACTATTATGGTAGGTAAGGTTACAAAGAATCACCTATATTTTTTAAGATTGAAAAACAGGCATATGTTTTTCCTTCAGTTTTACAAATGACTACCTTAATCTCACAAACTTACTCATAACCTTGATTTTTCTACATTTTTTCAATCAAGACTCAGTCACTTCTTTGAGTTGACTAGACTCAATGTCCATTTGAAATCTTCTGGTTTCTAAACAATACTCACCAAACCAACCCTCACCCAAATAATGTTTGTTGTGTAACAAGAGAATTTCCCAATGCTTCCTTACTTCATGGTAATTTTATTTACCATAGCATTTCCAAAGAAGACGAAGCCGATACGACAAATGCTATCTTAACTAGCTATCAGACCATTCACTGACTACCACGTTGCCCCATCAAGTTAAGACACGTGTGGACAAAACTTTACAGCTTTAAAAAAGCCAATTCAAGCATTTGATACTAAAAGGTGAGAGAATGCTGTACTGTAGAGTGCTTGGGTCTCCTTGATCAAGACATCTTTGATTTCACATGGAATCGTATGGTGATAAATTTCAAAGACTATTATGCACTTGTTATCTTCTCTCATTTCCCTCTGCCTTCTGAGGGTGGATTCCTGCCTTTTTCTCTGCAGTCTTATCTCCCAACTTTGGTAATCTTTGCCCTCATCTGTTTTTGGTTCTTCAGCTACCTACTTTTGTAGCTTATTTCAACTTTTCAAGCATCTCTCTTTCTGGGTTGTTGCAACTATTACTTTTTTGGTCATCCCCTAATTTAGTACATTAACCAACCTTATTCATTTGCAACCTTTCCTTCTTGTTGCGTTTCTTAAATTTCTTGGTATTTTCATCTACTGTCATAGTGTTCATACATCTCTCTTCTTTGTAATCTTCTTCCCTTGTTAGGCCCTTGCTGTTCCCCCTTCCATAACTCTAGTTGGGTGTCCTCAGTTTTGTTTTTACCTTATTACTTTGAGAGGATGGCTAGTTCTTGCATTTCAAGGTTCATCACTGAAGTTGCCCCGCCACGGATTGTCTGTGTTGTGCGGCGTAGAGTATCAAGTAGGGATGCCGCTGAAGCTAAGCCTTCATCTTCAAAGGGTGTTTCATGTTTTCCACGAGAGGAGAGGCCGTTCTCGATCTACAGCCAAGGCTGGACTTCGGCAAAATAATGGATTTCTGCCAGAGAGAGGTCAAGCTCTTGCATAGTTGATCAGTGCCTACCTCCTCTGATAAATTTTTCAATAGTAGCTCTCATACTTCTTATATTGGGTAGATGTGAGAACTCTACGCCTGCTTGTTATGTAATCAACGTCTCTGTTTTGTAAAATTCAGTCATTGTTTTACATGTTGGATATTAATGAGTGTAACAGCATGGTTATGCTTCAATCAAAATCTCTCACTCCATCATAATCACCGTGTAATCAACATAATCACTAACCCAAAAGAGAGCCATCTGGCTGAGCTTTCATTATCCAAAAATTCTGTACATTCAAGAGAGTCTTATTGATACCAAGGCAGGCAAGAAATTCCACACCTTGAACATCAAGATCATGGTCTTCAGAGAAGGTTTCAAATACACCCAAGACGAACACGCATCAGTCCATTTATCAGTTTAAAACAAAAAATCATCGTTATCATCAAAGCCTTCTCCCAATTATGTTAGGAGTTTAAAAGAAGAATCAGCTCCGCTAAATTTTGTTAAGACATTAGGGAAAAACACAATTCAAAGTCTTCTTTCCTCATTATTCGGGATAGTTAACCGATGCTGAGGGGGAAAAGGCTTCATTGTATCACATAAAAATGGCAAAAATGGAGTTACAATAAATTTCAGGACTATTGCCATTAAAATGCATCGGTGTTAGGCAAATTTGAACTTATCAAGCCCAACTTGGTTTCACCTGGGTTCTAAATCCATAATCTGATGCAATATAGGAAGAATTCATGGATGGGATGTTAAGTAAGAGCATCTAAGAAAAATCAGGTCACATTGCGCGGGGCAAAATGTTGCTGGCATCTCTACCAGATCCATACCACTCATTGCGTAGCCAATATATATATACACCAGGTCAAGCTTAGGATAAATTTTTGTAAGCTCATGCTTGTGGGGCCCACCTTTAGTCCATCCAAATGGACCAAGCACAAGACCCCCCCTAAATTGCACATGTCCACCAACTTTCAGTCAAATCCGAATTTACTAGACCGTTGGATTGACTATGTATGGATCCGAATGGACTATTGACCATTAAACTTTTGGGCCGATATGGAGATCATACAAATCACAGTTGGGGCTGATTTTTTGGAGAGAGAATGATCCGAGGGAGTCCTTGAAATCCCCATCCCCATGTGAGTCCCCAAGTGGGCCCCACCATGCACTTGAGCTTACCTTATCTAAAGCTTAAAGCTTAAGCTTAAGAGAGCTGGCCCATATTTATATATATATGAAAATATTCATGTGCATCAATCCCTCACCATGTTATGGTAAAGGACAACATATTAGGATTGACTTTATAATACATCCAAACCATCCACACACATGGAACCCCTTAAATACACTAGACCCATTAAAATTTCACATATCCAAATGAATTGGACCGTTAGATCGAGAGTCAAATTTTTTCCTTTAATATAAAGTCATTAAATTTTTTGGTCAAGGATGAAGGGGTTAGAGGGATGGGATTGACCACAAATTTGATATATGGTCTCATCCAAGGTGTCTCTTCGCATCCCCCACAAGTCCCATGATCAATGGGTCCCTAGGTGGGCCCCATTAAGTTTGTCCATTACCATATGGTGAGAGAAGGATGCACGGGAATATCCCCCATGTGTATATGTATATATATATATTTATATTTATATACTGGCACAAAAATCATGCTGATTGACCGCACATGTAAAGAACACGGTAGAGTTTAACAATCAACATTTCACTTAAACATGACAAGCATTCATATAAAATAATTTATAGAAATGATCTGGTGTTTGCTGGAGGACATGGTAATTACAGTTAGCCCCTTGAAATCTAATGTGAGAAGCCTATATTACATAAATTCCAAACTGTGGATCACATCCTCCTCTGTAAATTGGGATAGGGTGCCGCAACATTCACCAATAAACTCCTAGTAAAGAATCTGAATGGCATCTTCTACATATGTTTTGAGCCTGCCAAATGCCAATTCATGGAGAAAGGTTTGATTAAGCAGTTTGAATTTCCAAAATGTGGGCCGCATACTGCAATTGTCAAGGACTAATACTGTAAGTTGCAATATTTCCAGCAGTGATGCTTTTAATTATTTTTTTCTGCAAGATGCAAATCTTATGAGTCATACTAATTGAATGCTTAAAGAGAGACACAGATACATCAGGTACAAATTTTTTGTCATCTATAACAGCTTAAGGTTTTTCCTAGTCTTGGTGGCTACCATGGTTAAGGGATCAAAGACCTAAAATTAAAAACTAAGTTTGGCAAACATGGTGCATTTGAGTAATTAAGGTCCTGTGAAATACAGTTTAAGGAAATTTACACTTTTCTTGCTAGAAATACTTCCATACCACAACAAATCAAGCTCAGAAATGTCAAACCACGACAAATAAATAATTAAGCAACTTAGTGATCTGTTCTATACTTCAGTCAAAAACCACTGGGATGCACCTCCACCGAAATCTTGATTTGATTGACACCAGGGATATACTTCAATCCCAATTACTCAAGTTAAACAGCTTGCCAGCAAGCTGCCTTAGGGGATTGTCATAATCTGTCTTGAAACTTCCTTGCAGGTTCTACCATGGCCAAAATATCACTTTCCTGGGTTGAGCCCATTGGGCACTGACATCCAAGTCATTCTCATATGCTTTATCTGTAGGAGAAAATCAATTGACCTATGGAAGTACGCAATCCAAGGAAATAACGTCGGCATGTTTGTTACAGCACTGGGTGTGTAAGCCACAGATTCAATGGGCATAGATGTTTGTCTTTTGCGAAACTGACATTGCCTTCCCTCAAAGATGGGAAACCCATGCAGCCACAGGTTGGAGAATGATATCCAGGATCTCAAGGAAGCCAAGTGTTCACCAATCCACTAACACCATCTTGGCTTCTACGGTTAAACTTTCTTAAAAGAAAAAGGATAAAACATAAAACAACTATGCTTATTCCTAATGTAACAGCATGGCAAAACACAACCACCACTGAGAACCATTTCCTTCAGTCATTATTCAGTCAAAATATACGAAATATACAATCGCAGATACTGGCAGAAGGATTAAGATCTTGCATAGGCGTATGGTAAGTGATAATCCATATTTATGATCTTTTCGAGAGATCCCAGTCACATGTTGAAACTTATTTTTATCAAATATCAGGATTTCAGACCAATCCATTAATATCAATTATACACATATCTATTCAAATAGTATTTAACTTTATGTGGAGATCAAATGAATGTGTGAACTCTCCATTTTACGTTCTTTTTTTCAATCGATTCCCTCTTTCCTCTATTTTCTAATTCTCGGGATCATGGTTCAAAATAGCGGCCGCTACATAGTGTGGTGGGCGCATTATCGGCCGTAATCGGATGAGGCCACCACGCTATTATGAAAATAGCAGTGCTTAGTGCTATAGGCTAAAATTTAGTAAAACCAAGCAATTTTAATTTAAAACATTGCTTTTCCTTTTTCTTCTCCTCAATAGCCTTTCCTAAAGTTGTCTCTATCCTTATATGGTTCTAAATCACTAAAAGAACACAAGATTGATCGCTACACAAGATTTGGATTTTTTTAACCACTTAAAATTTCACACCACCACACCGCTACGTTTCACTGCAGCCGCTATGTAGCATTTTGGCTACTGGCCGCAACTACTACTTTGATCCTTGCTCAGGATTTCTCACTCTGTTTTTTACCATTATTGTTCCAACAAGCATTTCTAACAATAGTCCTGTTATGATGCATACAAGTGTAGCAGCGAGGTGACCCGTCCCTTCAGTTTGGGATGAGTTTGGAATATAGAATTAGCTGTACCTAAAATACAAAAGATTTGAGGAAAAAAGGTGTCTGGAATACTAATTTCGAAATGTTTTTATTTTTGAAAAAATAATGATAATAAAGCACATTAGGGCCTGTTTGAATTAGCAAAAAATAGAGTAGAGTGAAGTTAAATGGGCCCTAACAGTCTAAAATTTCGACTCTACCCCATTTGGATAAGTCTGGCCCGATAGATGAAGTAATACTGTAAGCCACATGTACTCTATTTCACTTCAACTCTAAGTACTTCCATTTCTTTCATTAAAAGTGGATTCTACTCCTAACCTTATAGCTTCAAAATAAGCATTCAAATGGAGTGAAGTGAAATATTCTATTTTAACTTAAACCCACTTCTCTTCACTCCACTCCACAGGTGAAATCCACTTCATTTTACTCCACTCTCATTTCTCCAAACAGGCCCTTAAGTGTAAGTTACAAGAGTGAATAAATCACATATCAGTAGCATAAGGAGAAAGATCCAATGAAGATTGGCTCGCCTGGAGACAACAGCTAAGGGCCATCTTGCAGAGGACAAGGACGAGATCTAACCCTT
The DNA here is from genome assembly GCA_029852735.1 of Persea americana. NCBI lineage: Eukaryota > Viridiplantae > Streptophyta > Magnoliopsida > Laurales > Lauraceae > Persea > Persea americana. The sequence continues at coordinate 44,176,202 of CM056810.1, read as the reverse complement.
CTTCCACTACACAAGTTTTTGTATGATGACGGACGCTCCAATCATCATCCTAACCACTTGATCAACGGCCAACAAGTTTTTACCATCCAACCATTGGCAATAGAGAGAGAGAGAGAGAGAGAGAGAGATTTGTTCCATGGTCTACTCGGATGGATCATAAGGTGGGCCCACGGTGCTCTCCTTATCCGCTTATCCCTCACGAAGGTTTTTCGCATGGAGAACTACTTTTCTAGGAAAAAAGAAATCAACTAATGTGGCTTCCTTCTGTCAAAATGTTCGAACCCATTGATTTGAGGTACTTCCAGATGCAGCATATTAAATATAATATACATTAAAAGTCACAACCATAAACTCACCGATTGTCAGAATTAATATGTTGTGGACATCTAATCTACTTTGCGACATCCTCCAGCTCCCAAGGTGTAGCTGAGTAATTATAAGTGCTGTTGACATCTTCCTTCGTCTTCCTTGATTGTACTGACTTGGAACGAGCACTACGCCATCTTGAAGCTTCTGATTCAACACTTTCTTTCAATTTCTCCAATGCTATTGCCATTTAAAGTCATGAATCAGATATATATATAAAAGAAATAATTTAAACATCAGTATAACAATAATGAATTCAACTACTTAAGCACAAAAGGCTTGTGCATCACCAGAATAATAAATGACACGAAGGGCTTCCACTGAACCGGCAGGTAATGAGTAACTACTACAATCTTTACCATCAGCCTTCTGTAAGCACTTCTTGAAACGTTTAACCTGGGCAATTAGAAGGTTCAAGTAGAAAAGTTCAAATGTCAATAATTTTATATATGTATATACACACATGGGATCGGCTGCAAACTTAATATCTAGGGTGGTCCCACTTGGACCATTTGAACCCCCACTGTCCAATGATTTTTGGGGCCCTAGGCAGGCCCCAACAGTTGGTGCGCACGGTACTACTGTGAGCACCATGCTCACAGGATCGCAGCACTATAAATATTATATATATATATATATATAACTAAGATATATTTGGTTTTTATGCAATAAAAAAAATGTATACATGAGCAAATGAAAGAAAGTGATAAGAGGAACTATGGACATATCCTTCCAGAGATCAGCAGGGACCAAACCATACTGTAACAGTCTATAGCGAAATTCGATTTTTCCAAATAAGGAATATAGCAAAAGAAGTCTTATTGAAGGGGTAGGCCAAAGAGGAGATGGATTGAAATAGTAAAGATAGATTTGAAGAAGTGCAACTTATATAAGGAATTGGCTTATTATAGATCATAATGGAGAAACAAAATTCATGTAGCCGACCCCCAACATAGTTGGGACAAACCTTTGAAGATGATGATGATCAAAAGAAGTGTCATTCTTATTACTAATATCATTTTATAAGAAAAACTATAAAAATAAATAAATAAATAACTTGCTCTAATATCTAATCACAAGTCATTCAGAAACCAAGAACTGTTTGAAAATAACCAAAATACCTCATCCCATGACTACATTCTATCTGCAAAGAAAGAGAGAACATTCATAAAATCGATAGTACACTCAGTTACATTTTATCCGTGAACAAAGAGAATACTTTCATAAAATCAATTGTATTATTAATTCACTGGAGAAGATATATATTATAGTAAACAGATAAGACAAAAATAAACCAAAAAATCTGAAATAGCTATCACAATCTAATCCGACAGCCTTCATAACTAATGCAATCCCTTGAGACTATTTACTTCGATTACCTAATATATTCCTTAGCTTATTACTGTAATTACTTAATATATTCTCTTCCCAATACACCCACCCACCTCCCCACTCTAAATTCAAAGTACTTTGAAAGAGTACTTGGGGTTTGGTTAATGATGAATGGCTTCGTATTTGATGAACGTGATGGTCCGGATGCAGCTGGTCGATGCGTATCAGCAATGCAAAGCAAGCTGGAGATTGACAGTGCAGAATGGCAAAGTTGATGATGCCTCAAATGAACATAACCGATGTGATTACAATTGTCAGTTGTGTGGATGAAATGAAGTTGAGACCCATGAGGCACCAAACTATACATGGAAGTGTCAGAGAAGCAAATGTTCTCAACCACTGAACAAAGATACAATGCAAATCCAATGGAGTCAACATAGAGACGCAATCAACTGCATACAGATGATAAGATTCAGAAATCCAACCCAGAGATAAATGATCGGATACAGTGACCCAATCTAAAAATAGACAATCAGATAAGGAAACCTAGATGCAGATTATAAAATTTGGCAATCATCTGGCAAATAGATGATCTGATTTAAAGACATGAATAGAGCTAGCAAACATATGGTTGAACTTGGATATACAATCCCAAAACAATGACTAGATCCATAAGGTTCAATGCAAATACCAAATTGCAGAAGCACAGAGATCAATAATCCATGGCCTAACAGTTCCAAAGACAGGATAGCAAATCAACAGACACAATGCAAGGAGATCATAGAAAAGGGGTCTGAGATCAAATCATGTACGAGGGAAGCAGATGGAGAAAATTCAAAACAGTGATCTCAGCAGAACCAAGCCTAGGAAAAAGTGAGTTCCACAACAAATAGAAATGTATTTGATACAGGAGATCAAAGTTCAGCCTTGCAGGTGGTAACCGAAGGCACACAATAGAAGTGCACACAATCACTGGCTAGCAGGTGGAGATGAGGCGAGTGGCCATAGGTAATGGCAGGGGGGGTGACAACACTAGATGAGCAGCAGCAATTGATGGCAAGTATCAATGGCTGAGACGGGTGGGTGCTGTGAAAGACGAAGGTTTGTTGAGATGGGAATCAAAGGGCTCAAACAATTGCAAGGCAATGAATGGCAGGAAGACATAAAGAATGAGTGTTGTTCAGGAAATGTATTTCAGGGCAGAAGCTTGAGATCGATGTTGAGAAATGGTTGGGTTTATTTGTAATGTGAGTCCATGGGTTTATTTGTGATTTTGAAAGTAGATTTCCTGAATTAGGATTAGTTTAAATTTGAGTTATTTTAGGCTAGAGTTGTGATGGAACTAGGATTAGGTTTCCTATTATTAGATTTCCTAGTTTAGTTATGATTAGGTTTCCTAATAAACATATCTGGCTGGACTTTATAAATAGCCATTGCCCATTCACAATAATAGAGATCAAGTCATTCAGTCAAGATGTAGCCCTAAAATTTCAACTATGGAAAGTAGAGAAAATGGGAAGCACTTGCAGAGCATAGTAGGGTCACAGAGCATAGTAGGGTCGACACAAGATGTAGGCAAGTAAACAAGACAACCAATACAGGTGCTGGCCATGTTGGTGGCATTGTTGTGGCAGGCAGAGGATTTGGGTTGGCAGACTTCTAATCAAAGGTGATGGATGCTAGCAGATCAGCATGGAATTGGGTCAGACGAGAACAGAGAAACGGAGACTGAGATTGTAGCAGAACTGTGAGAGCCATCGCAAGGTGCAGCATTTTTAATTTTATTTTTTGATCAGTAATAGAGGAATTTTATTACAGAGAAAGACAATTAGAACACACAACACAGCTAAAACAACCAGAGGAACAACTTTCAAAGTATTACCGGTACAAGAGAAATGTACCAGCCACAAACTACAAAATAGAGGCACTCAAATTACAAGATCTATCTACCCATTGCTTAGCTAAATAATCTGCCATAACATTTGCAGATCTACTAGTGTGCTGAAACGTGACCTGCATGTTAGAAATAAGATGACTAATTCGTTGAAAAGGAATTGCATTTTCCATAGTCCCCTCAGTGATTCCATCCACGATATAGCATTATCCAAGTCACTCTCCACAATAAGATAATGATGAAATGAGTTCCAGAATTGCCGGAACTTCTGCTTCATTAGAGTCTTTGATCCATACATGTTTAGAGAACAAATACAAAACTTTCCCCTCCTGATTTCTTAGAATGCCTTCAATGCCGGCCAACCCCGGTTTTCCTTTTACTGCTCCTTCCACATTGACTTTTAGAACTCCACATGATGGAGAACACCAAGATAAAACCTTTTTCTTCTTCTTAGAATCCATCCTCAAACAAGCTCCCCAATTTTGCATAATGTAATCTATCTTAAGATTCGAAAATTCTTTTCTACTGCAGTGATCCTCAAAAGAGTCTGAAATTAAATCCTCCCAAGATGACAAGGATTGGGAATCAGAACAAGACAGGATGGCATTTCCTCAAGGTGCAGCAATTTGAATGGACAGAATAGCAAGGATTGGGAATCAGAACAGGACTCAGCAATGCACAATTTTGTTGCAGAGGAAGCAAAGGCAAATTTGCGGAGCAACAATCTGAGATCAGAGGCAATCGGATGTTGCAACTGTCATTTCCATGGAAATTGCGGAACACAAGATTTTTTTGAATAATATTCGATGATTTCAATGTGCGATTTCAGCTTCTTACACATACAATAAGTGCTATGAATTTACAATCCCTTTGGTAGGGCAATTACAGTAAATGAATATGTAATCACATCTCCTAACAAAGAAATATACAACTGTACACGATTCAATGTTTGGCTACTTGTGGAGAATAAGAAAGTAGGAAGTGGGTCTGGGCCTACGAGTGACTAACAATGGGCCAGGGCCCATGTAGTGTCCAAATGGACTTACGTTAACAGCAACATCTTGATGCAGTATGGGCCCCACAATTGGTCCCCTTCTAAGTTAGATGATAATTCTAGTCTTTTATTAGTAGATTTCTAATTATATTAGTATTAGGAAGCTTTCCATTATTAGATTAGGGTTTTCTTAGGCTTTAAGTTTGCTCTATTATTTATATGGCTTTGTACTGAGTTATTTCTTAGACTTTGATTATTGAATAAAATTGTGGGTTTGTCCCTAAAGGTGCGTCCTCGTATCTTGAAGTCTTCGTGAAGACTATTCGAAGTGTCTGCAGACACGTGCCTCGGCACTTCACGCAAGCCCTACCCTTGGGCCTGCATCACATCTCTACGTGGCAACTTAAGGCCACAGCAACAGGAGTGTGTAGCAGACTTTCGGTGTGTAGATGCAGCAATGAGGGAGATGGTGAGGGAGTGGCAGAGAGAATAGGATTTGGATAGTGCTGGATCTAAATGTAACGGAGAAAGATGGGGCATGGCGACTAGCTATTGCAATGGTTGACCAATGGCAGTATGGATGGAACATTGGAGCTGCAGATATAAAACAGAAGTGTCAGTGGATCAAGGAGAAAGATGGTTTGTTGTAATGGACGAGCAATGGCCAGTGGCAGTACAGATGGAGTTGTATATATATATAACAGGAAGTTACGTTGGTTGCTGCTGAGCAGACCGGAACCAGTCAAGAAAACCAGCAGCATAGGTTGGGCTGTGCAAACTCAGTTGGAAACATTAAGGTAGATGAAAGAGATGTGAACCTGGTTGGCAAAGACAGTTGCCACAATCACAGAGATGCCTTGCAGGGAAACAAGTAGGCTCGTCAGCAGGGCGTGATATGAGAAATGATGGCTGATCAGAGACTTTGATCACGATGACCGAACTGATCAGTGTGAACAGAATACTAGCAAAATAGACAAAGCCCCTGGGTCACCTCTTAATGGAGGAGCTGAGATCAAACTAGAAGGGTTCTCAACTTTGCTGACCATTGAAATCATGGATTGGTTCTGATACCATTAAATGAAGAGAATAGTTTCAGAAATCAATTATATTAATTCACTGAAGAAAACTCACATTGTGAGTATACAGATAAGATCATCAAAACATCACAATCAAATCCAATAGCCTCCTAAGATTACTAACACAAATCCAAGATTATTATTCCAACACCAAATGTTTTGTAGCACAATTGCGGGCCCCTATTCTGTGCTCGCATCAAGAACTCAGCCAACAGTTGGCTGCTCCAAAGGCATTTCTAAACAATAACTCCACTACACAACACCCAGGTGCTACTGCAATAGCCAATCCTGCCACTTCAGTCTCCCACTTCCAACTGGATCATAAAATTCTGGGGCGACCATCCCTATGACTAGTAAGAGCAATGGTTTCATTTTTTATTAAATACCAATAACTGTGCATATTAAATAGTTTCTTCTTCCTTGACTTTATGATGCAACCTAGGGTTAGGATGCAAGTGCCAGGGCACAATTAGGGTTCACTCAGGAACAATCAATCGAGGAAACAACTCTCCAACGATAAACCCACGAAGGGAAAAAATTCTATTAACTCAATTCACTGAGATCATTGATCTCTACAATGTCATATTTATAATAAAAGAAACTTAGGGGCTAAGAAATCAAGCCTACTCAAACTATGAAACAAGAATAAAATTCCTACCCAACTTAGAAACCTAAATCTAATTACACTCTTGTTAAAAATAAAACTAATAACAATAAGAAATCAGAATTTCATGGGTCCCTCATGGTCCCACATGTGGCCCACGAGTCTTGTTGCAATGACGTGGTATTGCTGCTGCATCATTCTCCCCGGGTAGGAAAAGAATTCGACCTCGAACTCGGCTCTTCTTCTTGATGTTGCTTTTGTAGATAGTGTGCACTTGAAGCGATTCCTGGATGAGACAAGAACTTAACCCTTTCTTTGGTGTTGCCGGTTTCATAGGACAGAGTGTTACTTGCTTTTTACCATGCATGAAGGTGTAGGTGTTGTTATGCATTCCATTAGTACCATTCTTGTCAAACATCCATGGACGACCCAATAAGATATCACAACTATCCATGGGTTCCACATTACACCAAACTGTATCTGTATAGTCTTCTCCAACAAAAAAGGTAACGGGACATGCATACCGTACTTGTACTTCATCACCTGTCATTAACCACCTAGCAAAATAAGGGCAATGATGCTTTCGAACTTTCAGCTGCAATCGATCCACAAGAGCTTGAGATATAATGTTCTGAGAACTTCCTCCATTAATAACTGCTGTGCATACTTGACCTTTAACTGTTCCTTTGGAGCAGAAAATAGTTTCTCACAACCATTTCTTCTCAGTAGTTAATGGATCCCTCCTCGGGCAAAATGTCATGCACTTCCTCTGTGTCATTCTCTTTAGGATCATCATCTAGTGCATCTTTCACATAACTTTCAGTCTCAATGAGGTGGATGCGTTTTGGACACTCCGTTGCACAATGCCCATGTTGTTTACAATTATAGCATGTAATCCTAATTTGACCTTCGGGCTTGGTGAAAACTTTCTCCGAGGAATCACTCGGTTTAGACCCTACAATTGAGGAATTCTTCTGCATAACCCATTTAGCTGCATTAAGTTTTTTGGCTTGATGGTTTGCAATTCCCTCAGCTTTGATAGCATGCTGAACAATCTCATCAACATTATCAAAATGCTTGAATGCGAGGATATCTTGTATGTCAAGTGTAAGCCCATTAAAATATTGGTCAACTAAGACATCCTCCTCTTCATCTATAAACCACAACGGGCTTCCGTGGTCATAAACTCCTCAGAATACTCAACAACTGTCTTAGATCCTTGTTTCAAATATTGAAAACTTGCACGCAGATCTCCAGAGTAATTGACAGGGAGGAATTTCTGCTTCAAAAAAATTTTCATCTCGGTCCATGTGTCAATGGAGTCAATTTGTTGGTTGCTTCGCTTCCGTTGCAACTCGGCCCACCAGATCGCAGCATAATTGCGAAATCGAGTTGCCACTAATGTAATCTTATGACCATCCGTCATTGACTTGTGTGCAAAAATATTTTCAACACACACTAACCAATCTAGGAATTCATCTGGTTTCAATTTTCCATCATATTCGGGAATCATGAGTTTAATACCCAAATCTCGATCAACATTTACTGCATGTGGATCTCTTTGATTCCGAATATGTCTGCCATCATCTTGATGATTTTCCTCACGCGCCGATTAGTTTTCAAATTGGTTAATCGGGTTTCAATTCTTTCAAGAGACTCTTGCATTTGAGCTTGCATGTGACCCATCATTGCGGATAGTTGATTAACAGTTACCGATAATGCCGCAACGGCTCCCCTCAAATCATCATCATTATTGGAGGAAGACTCCACTTCTATATGCTTCTTGGGAGGCATATTTGTTTAATGCAAATGTAAAATTCTTGGCTGACCTGTTGTATCGGATCTGACTTGAAAATTGGCCCAACTAGAATTAGGCCCATCCGACCACGTGTGACTGTGTCACTGCTGCCTCGTTCTCTATGGAAGAGCAGGAAGAAAAGGAGAAAAGTCCTTTTCCTTGCTAGTGTTCTGCGATGAAGAAGAAAGGGAGGGGAAGACTCCTCTGGGGGATGAGACGCGCTGGCGACAGTGGCCGAGCGGGCGACGGCGGCAGCAGGCTCCTGCAACTTCATTGATAGGGAGAGTGCGGCGGGAGAGTGCTACGATGAAGTGTGAATTCGTCGAGAGGGAAAGTGCGACAAAGATCCAGCAAGGTCTGGTAGTGGAGTGGAGCCGCGGCGACAACTGGATGAGGTTCAGGCGAGGCTGATGCAGCGCTGATCTACCGGTGCAGATACCTTTTCTTCCTCTTTCGTTTCCTTTCTGCTCTTTTCTTTCGTCTTCTTCCTCCTGCTGTTTTTTTTTTTTTTTTTTTTTTTCTTGGGTGGGTTCTGATGAAGGGCTCTTTTTTTTTTTTTTTTTGGGTTTTTGGGGAATGGGAGATGGGTGTTTGACGAAGGGCAGGGAGGTTGAATGGTTATCAGCTATTGAAATGGATTGGGTATGGATTTTCGATTGGCTGATGGGGCAGTGGAGAGGTGGCGGAAAGATTTTGGAAGGGTTTTCGGATCGCAAGGGACGGGCTGGGATAGGCGGAAGGGTGTACGACGGCTCTAGGCAGCGGGTGGGGTTCGACAGGGAGTGGTGATGATGGTAATGGGATGGGTGGTGATGGATGGATAGAGGTAATCACGCCGGCGATCGTGGGATCGCGCAGCTCTGATATCAATTGATGCAACCTAGGGTTAGGATGCAAGTGCCGGGGCACAATTAGGGTTCACTCAGGAACAATCAATCGAGGAAACAACTCTCCAACGATAAACCCACGAAGGGAAAAAATTCTATTAACTCAATTCACTGAGATCATTGATCTCTACAATGCCATATTTATAATAAAAGAAACTTAGGGGCTAAGAAATCAAACCTACTCAAACTATGAAACAAGAATAAAATTCCTACCCAAATTAGAAACCTAAATCTAATTACACTCTTGTTAAAAATAAAACTAATAACAATAAGAAATCAGAATTTTAAGGGTCCCTCATGGTCCCACATGTGGCCCACGACTCTTGTTGCAATGACGTGGTATTGCTGCCGCATCACTTTACCTTCTGTCAATTCATATTCCTTCATGTCCTTTTGAGTTTATTATCTGTTTGTACCATGACAAAAGAATTTAACTATAGCACTGACTCTTACCTTCCTACCATCTTCCAAGACCCATTGGCGAAGAAGAAAAATAGCGGAATAGATCGAATGAGTCAACTACGGTGGGAAACTCCTCTTTTCATATTTGAATTTATTACTTTTCTTATGCAATCCCATTTTACAACTCATTTGGATACAATATATTCTAATGTAATCAAATCATGTTAAAAATCTTAAGAAACAAAACAATAATTATGGGTATACCTCCCTGGTACAATAGGTCATCCACCAACTAGTATGGTGTCCATATAACAATACCTAGTACTGAACATGGTATTAGATTTGGAGTCTGAAAGCATCCTGGTGAACACATAACAAAGGCACGAGGGCTTGCCGGCCTGGCAACTCCAACAAACAAGCCTTCAAAGTATGACGACCACAACGAATAGGCCCCTAGTGCCTAGCAACCTGCAGTAGACCCTAGTGCCTCGATACCATAGATGGCACAAGTAGGTGGGTGCAACAAGGAAGGATGAAAGGGAAAGGAAAAACGGATAGAAGAAACGAGAGAAGGAAACACGGGGCTTAGGTGAAAAAATGGTATGACCTTGATATTACATAATTTAAAAGAGAACAAGAACAATATGAGGAAAAAGCTGTGTTAGTCAACCAAAGTGGCCCACAGGATAGTGAAGGAAATATAGTTTCTTTTTTTTTATTGTCACCTAAATTTTTTTAAATCAAATATATTGCAATACCTCATCTTTCCGCAGGATAGTGAAGCAACGGCCAGTTCGGCCTGCCCTTGCAGTACGGCCCACACGGTGAATATATGTCTTAATATAGGCAGGCATATCATAATTGATGACATTGCTCACCCCTTCAACATCCATCCCACGAGTCATTGCATCTGAAGCAACAAGTACCTGTATTTCCCCCGCCCGAAAGGCCTTCAATGTTTTGCTGCATTTTAACATTTTCTGTCAGGACAAGATGGACAATGCTACATATTAAGAAGGTTGTGGTTGTGGTTGTTAGTTATGTTAGGATCTGTTTGGATAATTTCTAAAGATTGTGACTAGGTTAACTTGTCATCACCATTTTAAAAAAGTTGATCAGACTAAGTTTCTTGATTTATCTCCTACGCATGTGCTATTAGTAATCAGCTATTATCAATGCAAATTACATTGAAGGTTTATGAAATGTAATCTCTAAAGTTTTCATGGTACGAGAGCTGTAGTTGGCTTAGATCCTATCAAACCAGTAATAGTCTTGGCTTTAGCACATGATTCTATAGCATATGCTTCTAGAGAAGATCATGATAGATCTGATGTAGTGAGCCACCAGCTCTGACACACACTAAATGAGTGCGATGCAACGGTGATGGGCTCCACAGATAGGTGCCGACCACCAGTATAACGCCATAGGCATTTTTCCAGCAAAATGAGCCGTTAATTTTGAAAGATCAAGGTTTGTATTCAATGTAAGGAATTACAAAATCCTTTCTTAAAAGGGCAATGCAATAGCTGGTGGGTGATAGAGAACATTACATATTAGGAAGGTGATGGTGGTTGGATATTTTAGGATATGCTCAGATATATTGGGATATTAATGAGAAGATAATCTCTCAAGATTGTGATTGAGTTAGACTGAGATGGTAATATCTCAAGGCTATGATTAGGTTAAATAGATATCATAATGTGAATAGGTTTCTTCATTTACCAAAAAAAAAAAAAAAAGTTTTTTGGTTTGATGGTTAAGTAGTGTTGGCACCTTGGTTTCACACACATTACCAGAGATTGATCCATGGGTCTGCCAACTTTAAAGTATCACTTCAAACTACTAAGCAAGCAGATGCATTGGGTTTTATGAAATGTAAATTTTGAAGTTGACAAAAGGCAGTTCCATTATCAATGCATATGCATTGGGTCTTCTGAAATGTAATTTTTGAAGTTAAAACAAGGCAGTCTCCATAAATAATAATATAAAAACAGCATAAAACGGATTACTGGACACACTTGTCACACAAATTTGTAGTAGTAGAAACAGATAGCTAACTGGATTTTTTTTCAATAAGTACAAGTAATATGTGCCAATGCATGTTTAAATTATTATTTGTAATTTACCTTCGGATGGACTGACGCTGAAGGCCTGAGTATTCACTGATTTTAAATGGCAACCCATCAAAGGAATTCAATAAAGTGCTGAGCCTATGAGTTGAATCAACGGACGATGTAAAAACTATACACTTCTCCCCTCCTATATCTTGTAAGAGAGCAGCCAAATACAATGGTTTAAGCTTTGATTCACATATCTGCAAAGAAGCCAAACAACAAAACATATATCTAATGTTAATCTTAGAAGTCCTTCAGAAATTGATAGTCATAACTTGTGAATAACAAAGTCCCTGCAGGCTGCAGTAAACATCTAATATATAAAATCAGGGTAAAGATGGGATTTGGTAAAAAAATTAGTTTCAGACTTTCAGAGTGGTGATTGGTGAATCAGACTGATAACTGTATTCAGTTATAGTAGGACCAAATGGTAGAAACACACGTACATGCACATGCAAAAAGGAGGTTTCAATGTTTTCACTTCCAAAACTGGGAAAAGACCAGTAAAGTATTGATGCAGGCCCTAGGGTTAGGGCTTGCGTAGGTGCCCAAGCACGTGTCAAAAGACACTTGAAATCATCTCGACAGAGACTTCAACAACACGAGGATGCACCTCTCCAGGGAAACCCCACAATTCTATTCAATAATTAAGTCTGAGATTTCCATCTCTACAAAGCCATATATATAGGATAAACAAAACTTAGAGCCTAAGAAATCAGTCTAGACAAGGAAAGCTAAGAAATCAGTCTAAACAAGGAAAGCAATTAAACTGGAGTCCTAATCCTAATTAGGATAAAATTAAGAAACTACTAATAATATAAATAAATAAAATAATTTTAAGCTTCTTGGACGGGACCACTTATGGCCCGTTCTGCGTCTAGTATGTGCCATACAGAATACAAAAGGCATAAATGAGAACTGTTTTCAATAATGATTAAAAGCAACCACATTTAGGGCCTGTTTGGCGAGTCTGGTCTATTTGAAATATAGTTGTTTCAATTGGTCCCTTTTACAAATGGACCATTTGGTAGGACACAGTATATTTGATTCGATTAGATCTAATTGAAAAGGCTTCATTGGGAAACATACAAATAAGAGATTATTACAGGAGCATTTATTGTCTTCTCTTAAAAAAATAATTTCTTATAAATTTGATTTCCACATTCATCTAATTAGTGATTGTTTTTTCTACCTGGAGTTCATGGGGGCAATCTAGACCATCCATTACAAGTTTCCTGTAAGTGGGATTTGATTTCGAATTTGAATCATGTCAATGGATTTGCCGAAAAAGAAATTCTACAACAATTCAAATACAATGCATTTGAGATAGATTAATGAATTTGGATCAGAAATGCTCACATGTACAACTCATCCAAAAGGCTTCATTTCCTATGATACCCAGATACTTGTACAAGCTCATCATATTTGTGTCAGACCGATGCCACACTTATATTGGTACCTAATACTGCACCAATATATCTAGGGAACAAGTTTAACATATCCTACTTATAAAGTCCTTTATTTCATATAGCTTTTTACATATTTTTACTTCTCACCATAAAAAATGCTAGAAAAGGACAAAAACAATGATAATTTCATTGATTCAAATCAGATTAATCCAAAGAAAAAATTAGGACACCTATATCCGTATCTGTGTCCTAGATTTTCAAAAGTGAGGAGTCGTATCCCCAATCCCCGTATCAATGTACGCATCCGTATCTGGGCATCATAGTTCATTTCTTTTTTTATAAGACCTATAAAGAAGAAAAAATTGACTAAAACCTACCAAACTGATTAGTATCACAACCAAAATCCAAATGCTCTAATGCACTGCATTGAGCTCATAATATTTGACTGGAGATGCATCCTGACATGCTGCATGCTGAAGAATTGAACAAAAATAGGGGTCATTCTTTGCCTGAACCTGCAACTGTCGTGTGTAGTGCACATGAATATGAGGTGGTAAAGCCCGACTAAATTTTGCAACTGTGCAGCTTTCAATTTTGCCAGAAGACCAGCAATCATGTTAGCCTCCACTGAACAGAACTGCAGCCTGTCATTGAGTATTTTGTTCTAACTGACTTCTAACTTGTTTCCAAAGCCATGTATTATTAATCATGTTAGCATCCAGTTCTTAAGACATGTAAACCAATTGCAGGGCAACCCAACCAAACAGTGCCCGACTGTGTCACAGGACTAAATGCCCTAATACTCCACAAAATCAAAGGGAAAAAACACGAAAAGCAAGAAAAAGAGGGTTGGAGAGAGAAAGAGAGAATATCAGATCTGCCTAAAAGAGATCGCACTGAAGGCTTCAGAAAGGATTCCGGATCAGAAGAGCTCTCCTAGGGTTTCTCACAAAAAGAAAGAGGTTAGATGGAAAGTCAGAATAGTGTTTTATGTGCAAAATTGTCATATGATTAAGAGTTGTAAGGGAAAACTTTTAAAAAAGAAAAAGAAAAGGTCTACAGGCTTTAGACACCGAGGTGATTCTCTTCATTTTTTTAGCTTTCAACTTTTTCAAAAAGAAGCAAAAGGTCTTAAAGTTGGTTGAATTAGACATTCACAAAAACTTTACCAAACAGTCTAAAGAACTCAAACATCTATTTGAATCAATTCAAAGTCAGATAGATCCAAAAGTAGACTTGCTAAAAAGCACCTTAGTAATTGACCTCTTTTCTTTTCCTAAAACAGCTTTATTCAAACCATGTTCTAAAATCTGTTAGACCCGACCATTCAGGAACAAACATACATGAATACATAGTAACCAAAGAAAGCGAGCTAACAACAGCTTTTTCACTCTCCTCTTACCTTGTTGTCTCTCTCACTCTTCAAAGAAGTTGAATGTGTTAATGGCAGGCTACAAAGATGTAAAATGAGTCCCAGAATTACATGGACCAGTTGCCTAAGCTTAAACAGTTTCTTTTCAGAACATAAAGACAACCATATTAGAAGCTCTCTCTCTCTCTCTCTCTCTCTCTCTCTCACACACACACACACACACACGTATATACATATATATAGAGTACCGCTTGAATGCCCGTGTGTGCACTTCAATGTGGGGCCCACATGGAGCCCCACCTCGGATTGGGACTGGGGGGATTGAAAGATCTCCCCTTGTCCTTCATCTCTACAAAAAACCAGCCCCATCCCTTATCATCATCACCTCCATCTGGGCCCCACAAGTTTAACTGTGTACAGTCCATTCGGATGGGTGTGTAGTCAATCCACCAACAGTGTACACTACATCAAATGGGTGCAAAGGTGGGCCCCATGTGAAATTCAGGGGGGGTTGTGTGCAGACCATTCAGATGGACCATTAGGCGGCCCCCATTCCCGGTGCGCAAGCTGCATACCAGAGGCACTTGATAGCTCCCATATATCTATAGCGCTAGACAGTGCTCGGGCATCTTTTAATAGAAAAATGCACCCCCCCCCCCCCCCCCCCCTCTTCCCGTGGGCCCATTGGGATGCATGATGTCATGCCTATGCCCCCACTCTAGAAGGGCGTTGGGTCTGGCAAGCATTCGCCACGAGAGGGGGCTAAGGAAACTCTAAAGGATTGGGTATGGAGTGGTGCATAAGTCCTACATCGGAAACATGCAAGTCTTGATCTTGCGTATATAAGTACAGCCTTGCCTTAACCCCACATGAGGGCTTTTAAAACCGCGCAATAAGATTGGGTTGAAATCCCATGAGCCAAAGTGGACAATATCATGTAGGAAACAGGCACGGGTCGTTACAGATGGTATCAAAGTCGAGGACGGCTCTGTTTTACAGTGGGGGGAGTATGTCATACCTATGATCCCCCTGTAGAAGGGCATTGGGTCCAGCAAGCATCCGCCTAAAGAGAGAGGGCGGGGAAACTCCAAAGGATAAGTTCCACATCGGAAACATGCTACTCCTGATCTTGGGTATATGTGTGTGACCTAACCTTAACTCCACGTGAGACCTTTTAAAATCGTGCGGCAATATTGGGTTGAAATCTCATGAGCCAAAGCGGACTGTATCATTTTATCATGGAGGCCCATTGGATGGAAATATCTATATGAGACCTACCTATATGCAAAATCTTGATACCATAAGAACATCCTAGCCTTTAAATCCATAGCACTAGACTTTAGTGGTTTAGAGGTATCGTTTTATTATGATCTCAATCCAATGGTGAGGAAAAGTTGGATGAGTGTCAAATTTGAGCTTGTGACTATTCATTTCTATGGTGGCCGATCGGTCGGTTTTGTGTGTGTGTGTGTGGTGGTGGGGGGGCGGAAAGGGCCATTTTTAAAGTGGGGAGTAACTCATATATATATATATATATATATGGGAGATGCTCCTATGAGAGATCTCGGGCGGGGGCCCTCGCATTTAAGTTGTTGGCATTGGATATGGATGTGATGGCCTACATCCAATCTCTCATTTAAGGTGAGAGATGTCTCTCATAAGAGCATCTCCATATATATATATAGAGAGAGAGACACGCGCGCTCGCGCACATATACATATGGGAGATGCTCCTAAGAGCACCTCTCACCTTACTATGAGAGATAAGGTGGGGGCCTCACATCCATATCCAATGCCAACAACTTAAATGTGAGGACCCCCCACCTTTATCTCTCATAGTAAGGTGAGAGATGCTCTCATAAGAGCATCTCCCTATATATATTTACACACACACACACATACGTACACACATATATACATACATACATACGTATACATATATATATATATAGAGAGAGAGAGAGAGAGAAACTCTCACGGGACTTTGAGAGTAAGGGTGGGGGCCCTCACATCCATATCCAAGCTCTTGTGAGAGTTACTCTCAAGGTACTATGAGAGTGTGTTGCGGGGGGGGGGGGGGGGGGGGGGTTGGTTTCCCATTGGATCCATATCCAATGCCAACAACCTAAATAAGAGGGTCCTCTGATGCAGCAGCAATACCACGTCACTGCAACAAGACTCGTGGGCTACATGTGGAACCAGGAGGGACCCATGAAATTCTGATTTCTTATTGTTATTAGTTTAATTTTTAACAAAAGTGTAATTAGATTTAGGTTTCTAATTTGGGTAGGAATTTTATTCTTGTTTCCTAGTTTGAGTAGGTTTGATTTCTTAACCCCTAAGTTTCTTTTATTATAAATATGGCATTGTACAGATCAATGATCTCAGTGAATTGAGTTAATAGAATTTTTTCCCTTCGTGGGTTTATCGTTGGAGAGTTGTTTCCTCGATTGATTGTTCCTGAGTGAACCCTAATTGTGCCCCGGCACTTGCATCCTAACCCTAGGTTGCATCAATTGGTATCAGAGCTGCGTGATCCCACGATCGCCGGCGTGATTACCTCTATCCATCCATCACCACCCATCCCATTACCATCATCACCACTCCCTATCAAACCCCACCCGCTGCCCAGAGCCGTTGTACACCCTTCCGCCTATCCCAGCCCGTCCCTTGCAATCCGAAAACCCTTCCAAAATCTTTCCGCCACCTCTCCACTGCCCCATTAGCCAATCGAAAATCCATACCCAATCCATCTCAATAGCCGATAGCCATTCAACCTCCCTGCCCTTTGTCAAACACCCATCTCCCATTCCCCGAAAACCCCCAAAAAAAAAAGAGCCCTTCATCAGAACCCACCCAAGGAAAAAAACACAGCAGGAGGAAGAAGACGAAAGAAAAGAGCAGAAAGGAAACGAAAAAGGAAGAAAAGGTACCATGCACCGGTCGATCAGCGCTGCATCAACCTTGCCTGAACCTCATCCAATCGTCGCCGTGGATCCACTCCACTACCAGACCTCGCCGGATCTTCGTCGCACTTTCCCTCTCAACGAATTCGCACTTCATCGCAGCACTCTCCCTATCAACGAAGTTGCAAGAGCCTGCCGTCGCCGTCGCCTGCTCGGCCGCTATCGCCAACGCCTCGCATCCCCAAGAGGAGTCTTCCCCTCCCTCTCGTCTTCGTCGTAGAACACGAGCAAGGAAAAGGATTTTCCTCCTTTTCTTCCTGCTCTTCCACAGAGAATGAGGCAGCAGTGACACAGTCACACGTGCTCGGGTGGGCCTAATTCTAGTTGGGCCAGTTTTCAGGTCAGATCTGATACAACAGGTCAGTCAAGAATTTTACATTTGCATTAAACAAATATGCCTTCGAAGAAGCATATAGAAGTGGAGTCTTCCTCCAATAATGATGATGATTTGAGGGGAGCCGTTGCGGAATTATCGGTAACTGTTAATCAACTATCCGCAATGAAGGGTCACATGCAAGAGTCTCTTGAAAGAATTAACGGATGGTCATAAGATTACATTAGTGGCAACTCGATTTCGCAATTATGCTGCGATCTGATGGGCCAAGTTGCAACGGAAGCGAAGAAACCAACAAATTGACTCTGTTGACACATGGACCGAGATGAAAATTTTGTTTAAACAGAAATTCCTCCCTGTCAATTACTCCAGAGATCTGCATGCAAGTTTTCAATATTTAAAACAAGGATCTAAGACAGTTGTTGAGTATTCTGAGGAGTTTATGACCACGGAAGCCCGTTGTGGTTTATAGATGAAGAGGAGGATGTCTTAGTTGACCAATATTTTAATGGGCTTACACTTGACATACAAGATATCCTCGCATTCAAGCATTTTGATAATGTTGATGAGATTGTTCAGCATGCTATCAAAGCTGAGGGAATTGCAAACCATCAAGCCAAAAAACTTAATGCAGCTAAATGGGTTATGCAGAAGAATTCCTCAATTGTAGGGTCTAAACCGAGTGATTCCTCGGAGAAAGTTTTCACCAAGCCCGAAGGTCAAATTAGGATTACATGCTATAATTGTAAACAACAAGGGCATCGTGCAGCGGAGTGTCCAAAACGCATCCACCTCATTGAGACTGAAAGTGATGTGAAAGATGCACTAGATGATGATCCTAAAGAGAATGACACAAAGGAAGTGCATGACATTCTGCCGAGGAGGATATTGATTCTCTCATGGTACTTACTGACACTCCATTAACTAATGAGAAGAAATGGTTGTGAGAAACTATTTTCCACTCCAAAGGAACAGTTAAGGGTCAAGTATGCACAGTAGTTATTGATGGAGGAAGTTCTCGGAACATTATATCTCAAGCTCTTGTGGATCGATTGCAGCCGAAAGTTCGAAAGCATCATCATCCTTATTTTACTAGGTGGTTAATGACAGGTAATGAAGTGCAAGTACGGTATGCATGTCCCGTTACCTTTTCTATTGGAGAAGACTATACAGATACAGTTTGGTGTAATTTGGTACCCACGGATAGTTGTGATATCTTATTGGGTCGTCCATGGATGTATGACAAGAATGGTACTAATGGAATGCGTAACAACACCTACACCTTCATGCATGGTAAAAAGCAACACTTTGTCCTATGAAGCCGGCACCACCAAAGAAAGGGTTAAGTTCTCGTCTCATCCAGGAATCGCTTCAAGTGCACACTATCTACAAAAGCAACATCAAGAAGAAGAGCCGAGTTCGAGGTCGAACTCTTTTCCTACCCGGGGAGAATGATGCAACAGCAATACCACGTCATTGCAACAAGACTCGTGGGCCACATGTGGGACCATGAGGGACCCATGAAATTCTGATTTCTTATTGTTATTAGTTTTACTTTTAACAAGAGTGTAATTGGATTTAGGTTTCTAATTTGGGTAGGAATTTTATTCTTGTTTCCTAGTTTGAGTAGGTTTGATTTCTTAGCCCCTAAGTTTCTTTTATTATAAATATGGTATTGTAGAGATCAATGATCTCAATGAATTGAGTTAATAGAATTTTTTCCCTTTGTGGGTTTATCATTGGAGAGTTGTTTCCTCGATTGATTGTTCCTGAGTGAACCCTAATTGTGCCCCGGCACTTGCATCCTAACCCTAGGTTGCATCATCCTCCCCCTTGCTCTCATAAGAGTGTGAGAGTTACTCTCATAGGAGCATTTCCTATATATATTTATATATATATATATATATGGGGAATTCTACAAAATGCCCCCTCTAAAAATGGGACTTTTTGCCCCCATACAGTAGGGGGCGGGGGGGGCGGGGGGTGGGGAAGAGACCCATTGGATCCATATCCAATGCCAACAACCTAAATATGAGGGTCCTCCCCCTTACTCTCATAAGAGTGTGAGAGTTAACCTCGAAGGAGCATTTCCTATATATTTATATATATACATATATATGGGGAATTCTATAGAATGCCCCCTCTAAAAAAGGGGCATTTTTGCCCCTATGCAAACATCCAATGGACACGACTACTATTTATTGCTATTCAACCTAGCAATAAGCCAATAAATACAAACTAAAAGCAGTTGCACAATTACTAAGGATACGCTACAATCTAAGGATTTGAAATTAATGGGAACTTTGTGACCATCCTTAGTAGGGCCCACTTCGAAAAATCAAAACAAATAAAAATATATGGCTCTATCTCTTGCCATCACCAATAACCATTCCAATAGGAGTTGGCCACACTATCTAATTATGAAAATTTCAAGTTTTCCATTGTGCTCAAATAGACAGTGGGCCCAACTCTTATTAAAGCGAGATTTTGCAAGTGCCAATAAAAAATAATATTTTGATTGGAATTTTTCCTAAGTGGATCCACCCATAAGTTCTATAAAATGCCCCTTAAAGCATGTAACCTCACCTTTAGATTTTAAATGGGCCCAAATATAACATTAATTAAGAGATGGAAATACCATCATGTGTAATGTTTTATTTTGTAGTACAAGTTCTTTTTAAAAAAGGAGAAAAACAAGGAAACCACCCCATTAATTGCAAAGAGGATAAGAGTGCCCCCTCATTATTAGTCGCCCTTACCTCTTGTTTTCTTATTCGTTGTGACAAGGGGCGTTCTTGCGCGGGAAAACGACCGTGCGTGCTCCCCTTTATATATGTATACATATTTATATATATATGGGACTAACTCTCCTAAGCTAAAGCTTAGGGTAAGGCAAGTTGAGGTGAGCTCAATTGTGTGGTGGGGCCCAGCTGGGGACCCACATGGGAATGGGGGGATTTCAAGAACTCCCTGGGACCCTCCTGTTTGCAAAAAATCAGCCTCAACCATGGTCTCTATCATCTCTATCTGGGCCCCAAAAGCTTAATAGTCAACAATCCATTCGGAAAAGGGCCATTTTTAAAGTGGGGCATTTTGGAGAACTCCATATATATAATTAATTAATTAATACATACATACATATCCATATCCAAGCTCTTATGAGGGAGAGAGTAACTCTCACATGACTTTGAGAGTAAGGGTGGGGCCCCTCACATCCATATCCAAGCTCTTGTGAGAGTTACTCTCACGGTACTATGAGAGTGTGCGTGGTGGGGGGGGGTAGACCATTGGATCCATATCCAATGCCAACCGCCTAAATATGAGGGTCCTCCCCCTTGCTCTCATAAGAGTGTGAGAGTTACTCTCATAGGAGCATTTCTCATATATATACATATATATATATATATATATGGGGAATTCTACAAAATGCCCCCTCTAAAAAAGGGGCATTTTTGCCCCTATGCAAACATCCAATGGACATGATTATTAATTTATTGCTATTCAACCTAGTAATAACTACAAACTAAAAGCAGTTGCACAATTAATAAGGATACACTACAATCTAAGAATCTGAAATTAATGGGAACTTTATGACCATCCTAATTAGGACCCACTTCGAAAAATCAAAACCAATAAAAATATATGGCTTTATCTCTTGCCATCACCAATAATCATTGCAATAGGAGTTGGGCACACTATCTAATTATGAAATTTTCAAGTTTTCCATGGTGCTCAAATAGACGGTGGGCCCAACTCTTATTAAAGCGAGATTTTGCAGGCGAGCCAATAAAAAATAATATTTTGATTGGAAATTTTCCTAAGTGGATCCACCCATAAGTTCTATAAAATGCCCCTTAAAGTATGTAATCTCACCTTTAGATTTTAAGTGGGGACATATATAACATTAATTAAGAGACGTAAATACCATCATGTATGATGTTTTGTTTTGGAGCACTAGTTCTTTTTAAAAAGGAGAAAAACAAGGAAACCACCCCATTAATTGTAGAGAGGATAAGAATGCCGCCTCATTACTAGTCTCCCTTACCTCTTGTTTTCTTATTCGTTGTTCCAAGGGGGGTTCTTGCACTGGAAATAGAAAACGACCAAGTGTGCTCCCCTTTATATATATATATGGGAAATTCTAAAACACGCTCCACTTTAAAAAGATCCCTTTTTTAGCCCCTCTTTTTTTGGTCATAGGGCCCATGTTGTGTCAATCAAGTCTTTTCACACACACTACACCCCAATGAATAGTCACAAGTCCAAGTTTGACATTCATCCAACTTTCCTCACCGTTGGATTGAAATCATAATAAAATGATGCCTCTAAACCATTAAATTTTAGGGCCATTGATCAAAAGGTTAGTATGATCTTATGGGCTCAAGATTTTGCATGTAGGTATGCCTCGTATGGATATTTCTATCCAATGGATTTCCACAATCATCATGCATCCCAATGGGCCAAACTAGGAGGGGCGTTTTTTTTCTAGAAAATGCCTAGGCGCTGTGTAGCGCTCCCTTATATATATATATATATATATATATACACACACACACACACACTAGCAGCAACACCCCGTGCTTAGCCCGGGGCAAAAAGTAAGATATTACATTTTGAATTTATGAGATATCAAAATTAATTATAAACATATAAGAATATATTCATGCATATTTATGTAAAAGCAGTCGACACATCTTCAATCACAAATACAAGTGGTCAACATCAACAATAAACTATTACAAAGATAAAGCTAAAAAATCCATTCAACAACAACATAAAAATAATAATAACAGCAATAATTACTAGAGAAGAAATAGAAAAGTGAATTTGTTAATATTATAATATTAGTAATAAGAAATGCATTCAATTTTTTGTTACCCATTGATAATTTCAAAGCCCAATAAAACAAAGCCACCCCATTTGGACTTCTTTGTGCAACGAGAGGATTCTAGTTTATGTAGATTTTTATTTCCTCATGAGAATGGAGTTTTGAATTTTCGTAGAAAATCAAAGTCCTCTCTATTAAGGAAAAATTATTCATTTTTTTCTTCTATGCAAGGAAAATATATCACACCGAACAACATAATATTGTTGACAAAAAAAATCATAATAATGTGCAATCCTCTTGTTGCACAAATGCACCATTTTTTTATTTTCACATAGGCCGATGGTCATTTCAATCCCTCCGCACAAATTTCATTTCTACCCCTTTGAAGTAGCACCAATACCATTTTAGAATTGATCGAACAGTTTTTTAGCTCTAGATTTTTTTTAAAAATGTATAAACATCTTAACTTTAAAAGCCATAAATTATGACTTGAAAACCACAAGCTAGTGTTATTTGATCCCAGTAATAATTGGCCCACCTTGGATCAATGTATATATCTTTTAATTATGAGTCCATGTGGGCACACGGAAGTGTAATTTATGGTGGGCCAAACCTAGGGTCATATGTCTATATAATCATATTAGAAAAGGATGCCAATAAGATTCAACAAAAAAAAACTCCAACCTCATAACATTTTTATCACTAGCCCATCCATGAGGTGGTTTACCAGAAGGTCGGGTCTGATTTTCGTTCACATGTGACAATCTTTGAATAGCGTAGAGCTCTATTTGGAAACTAAAAGAAAGTGATACTTTTTAATGAAAACTTTATTAGTGTGAATTATTGAAAGGTGGGCCCCAAATATTAAAATAAAAAGATGACAATTTTGAGAAGATGGAAGATAGATGGTGGTGAGAGAGAGAATAATTGTAGCAAAATAGAGAGATTTTAGGGGATATTGATTAAGAGACTTTAGGAGATAGAGGATATGGATAAATAGTTTTTTTTGGAGAAAAAATTGTGGCATGTGATGACATGGAACCTTAATCACTCAATGTTTTTTCTCCATATTTATTTGAAAGGAGAATTATTGGGTTGCTAAGGTGGCACCCGGGCCAGCTCTCCTAAGCGGAAGCTTAGGATAAGGTAACCTGAGGTAAGCTCAATTGTGTGGTGGGGCCCACTTGGGGATCAGGGGATTTCAAGGACTCCCTGGGACCCTCCTATTTGCAAAAATTCAGCCTCAACCGTAGTCTCTATCATTTCCATCTGGGCCCCAAAAGCTTAATGGTCAACAGTATATTCGGATCGGTACACAATCGATCCAACGGTCCAGTAAATTCGGATCTGACCGAAAGTTAGTGGACATGTGCAATTCAGGGGGGTCATGTGTTTGGTCCATTTGGATGTACCAAGGGTGGGCCCCACAAGCATGAGCTTACGGAATTTTATCCTAAGCTTAAGCTTAGGAGAGCCTTGCCCATATATATGGGCACACTACATGATGCCCGGGTGTTTTCGAAAGGAAAAACGCCCTTCCATTCAACCAATACGAGATAGCTACAATTAATGAGATGAATTGATTAGGTGGAGTTTTTGTAACACCTATTTTTATGGATTAAATGTGCTTCTATAACAACTCTATTACCAAGAAAGAATGCTTTTAACAACTCACACGTTGGTTTCCTATTTGTTAGCATTAATGTTGCAATTAAGATTCATGATAATCGTACCATATCTAATGCCTTATTATCCTTATAACAAACTTATCCTAATTCTTAGCAAAAAGATAACCATCCTATCTATTACTCATGGATTGGAATCACACACCTTCTAATTTCCAAATACAAATAGTTGGACCCACATCACCCAGCTGTGATGACCAAGTATCACAAGATTGTTTATAAAAGGCCCCACTTTAGACTCTTAGACTCAGCCCTTATGGGAAGGCCCCACTGCCTCTCTTATGGATGTTTACTTCTAAGTCATGGGGAATTGTTGTTGCAATTAAAGAGGAGAAAAAGTAGGGCAAGTTAATAAATGGGAAAAAGTTTCCATAGAAAACATCCTCTTATCGGAGGTTGGATGGGGCAAAAATGCCCCTTTTTGAAGGGGGTGTTTTTTAGAATTTCCCATATATATGTATGCATATATGGGCAGGTGATGCATCACGGTTAGTGTTGTGAGATTCAGAAGGGTGTCCCAGTTTATTGATGGGCCCCTCTGCCTCTTTAACATCCAGATCGGGCATTCCATAGGAGAATATATTGATATCTGTATATTTGGGTATTTTTGGATGAGATGAAATGCAGAAGATTAATCTACCAAATGTCCCATAGTTATGTACTCTTTTTTTTTTAATTGAGAATACCTTACCTGCAATGCCACAGGCCCCCCATAGTTATGTACTCTCTTTTTTTTCTTTTTTCTTTTTTAATTGAGAATACCTTAACTGCAATGCCACAGTCCATATAACATAACCCAGCAGACCAACAGGACTAGCTACATATTAGATCTTTCCAATTCTGAAGATGCATTTTCAGATGAGAAAGAGAGAGAGTTAAGCTTGAAAAGCCTACATTTTATTGTTATTTTATTAGATTTTTCTCAAGAGTTATCAAAATACTGCCATATGTGTGAGCAGCTAAAACATACCAATTGGTAGGATTCTAGCTTTTCAGGCAGCCGGTAACGTCTGGCACCTGTTGTCAGGAACAAAGGATGATGTAGATCGAGTTGGGAAAGCTTGCTAGGATCTTGGGTTAGTGTGGCTGATAGAATCATCTTAACCAGCCTTGGGTGAGTTTTACCCTTAAACCCTCGTTCGACACCACTGCAAAAGAGAAATAAAAGCAACATTAAAAGGAAGTGATCAAAGCTATCAAGAATGCTAAGACCAGAATGGAATTAGAACATTAGACCTTACAATCTCCTTATGGTGTTCAAAGATCCCAGCATAGAACGACACGGTTTTCGTTCATGTGCATACATTCCTTGCTCAGTTGAATGAGTCATATGAAGCACCGTGGGAAGCCAAGATTGATAGGCCTCTCTAAGTAACCGGTCTGTTTCATCCACCACCTGAGGAGCTTCCAAATGTCAACATCTGTTGCTTTTTTAATGCAAGATCATCATAATCCTTACCTCCCAACTATCTAAGGCCAACTTTGTGAGTTCTTATCAAGATTTGTTCTCTAAGTCAGTAAGCCCGTAAAACTCACTGTATAGGTTTGACAAACTTCTTACAGCAAACTTCTAATGTGATGCTAATGCAAGAGACATAATAGGCATCAAAACCCAGAAGACAAAACAAAAACATGTCGTTTCAACACATCTATGATTGAAAAAAAAAAAAGAGCAGGTTAGTGCTACCATTAATTATTTGAAACTATATAATAACTAAATGTAAGGAAACACGAGGTGGACCCCATTTCTGTGACCCTGATTCAAGTGTATAAAATCTAGAAAATAAACTCAAACAAAAAAAGTTAGTCTACAACCTACTGCCACCATAAATGCCTCATACACTCCACTTTGAATTGAGGGGGATTTGGAAGCATTATCGACACTGCATTGAATTGAAGATGATAGTTTATTGGGGATTTTTGAATGAAAATTGGATATAACTGAAGATAAGGATGTAACGACAAGGGCCCACTGTCTACATGATATTGTTCGCTTTAGATCATGGGATTTCAACCCAATCTTGCTGCACAATCTTAAAAGGCCTCATGTGGGGCTAAGGCCATGGCACACTTATATACCCAAGATTGTAATTGCATGTTTCCGATGTGGGCCTTATGCACCACTGCATAACCAGTCCTTTAGAGTTTCCATTGCCCTCTCTCTCTCTAGGCAGATGCTTGCCAGACCCAACACCCTTCTTAGGGGGGGGGCGGGGGGGGTGGGGGGGGGGGGGGGGGGGGGGGGGTGGGGGGTGTTGCAGCAAAGATGTGGGACTTATGCACCACTGCATTCCCATTAGCTTGGAGACTATTGATATCACAGAAGACAAGTTATGTGAAAAGCCATCACTCTTGACTGAAGAACATATTCATTGGCGGAAATGCATGAAGGGAATTTTGTAGATCTTGATGAGAAAGGTGAGGATGAAGAAGAGTACGATGATAGATGATCTATTCTCAGAGTACTTTCCTCAAGTTATTTCCTTCATTCAGTCTTAAAGTGGTGACTTGTGAAAGGATGAGAACTATTTGAACCAGGCAGGATTTTTTTTTACTTAGGAAGAGAATTGAATCTACAAAGTCAAAGTGGCAATGGTGAGCATCTTCTGATGTGCCACAGGCTCTAATCATTTAAATAATTTCATTTGGTTATGTAATGCCTAATGCATCTAAACTTCTACATTTCTAGTGTAGTTTCTAAATGCTAAGTAATAATCTAGTTTAGTGCTACTTTAAAAGTTAAACTTTAAGATCTCACATTTAATTATTTTAGAATTAAATACACTTGTAACAGTTTATTGCTTAAGCCTTAATTCCTTTGTATGATGTGATTTAGATGCATGACTACTGGCTTGGCATAGTTAACAAGTAGAAAGGTAAAAATGATCATTTGCAGAGTATACATTAAATTATGTGAATTTGAATTTAAATTTCACTTTAGAGTTCTACTAGTTATTCCTTTCTTCCAATTTTTATTTTTTATTTATTTTTATTTTTTTGCAGTCTTTTCCAAAATGTAACACCAGAATGTCTGAACTTTCCATTCCATGGCCAAAACATAATGGGGAGAGGAATGGAATTGGCAACCGAGTGCCACTAATCCCATGAATTAGCACTAATCCCAATTTAAAACTAATCTGGACATAATTCACTTTGGATTTAATTTAAAAAAATGTATGATATGAGCCATTAGACTTTAAGGCTTCAAGTCTAGGGTTAATTTGAATTGACATTTGGTCACCCTTAGTCCACACCTAGATCTATCCATCCCTCCAGAACTTCTCAATTGTCATCATCCTAATAGTCGATGGCCCAATGGGGGAGCACCTGGGAGGATGGGAGAGCGAGATTGGAAATGGCTTTGCCTGGATAAGGGGCACACCAAATTTCATATACTTGGGATCTATTGTCATCAAGATATGGCCCTCCCAAAATCAACAACTGCATTTCAAAAATCCTCCCCACAACTGCTGAAGGGCCCTACCAACTGTGAACAATAGCCACCCATAAAACCTTCTTTTGGTATATTGTGCGTGGCCCAAATTTTATTCTGATCATGACCAGGCTTCTGCAAACTGTTCAACTTGGTGCAACTTATGTCAGGCCCACTTGGATGGACACAGATCAAAGGGGAGGAAAGGGATAGAAAGGTCAGGGTGGATAAGGGGTGGGCTGAAATTGGTCCCCTTCCATGCATCCCACCACCAGATTGTAAGCCCTTAAAGTTTAATGGTAATAAAAGCCAGATGAGTGCCAATTCAACCACGTGCACGTGGCTGGGTTCCCACATAGACACAGACTGATATAACATGAACAGAACTACAGAAGCACAACATAATTCGCTAACCATGGTTCATTTTATTTATAAGTATAGAGGGTAGGAAAATAGTACATTTTATGTTAGGGATATATGTAAATTGTAAACAGAAGATATCATTGCTAGAATAATTCAGCGTTTAGTTATTTCACAATTATGCATAGAACCAGATATGTTCCTACATAATTAAATATATGAACGCAATCTGCCACTGACCAAATAACGAAGATGCTCCAGGGTAAAACCCTTTGTTGTGTTGATATGATCCATCAGCCTTCCAGGTGTCGCCACCAATATATCCACAGAGGTTTGTAACTCTACTGGTGGACCTTCCGGATCATAAATGCCAACCTCAAGGTTAGGTCTATTTACAAGCTCTGAGATCTCATCCGCTACTGAAGATTGACCAACAGCTAAACCCACACGTAAGCCTACTGCAGGTGCAATGGCAGCAAAAACCTCCTTAACCTGAACCAAGAAAAATACAAGCAAAAATAGGCTAAAACTCAACCAAAACATAGTTTAGACCTTAATGGTCCAAATCTCATCTATTTCAGATGAAAATATTTTTTTTTAAATTATTATCAACACAACTTGTAAGATCCATGTCCTAGTATGATTAGTGTAATTAATTATAATTATAGTTACTCAATTATGTTTAGTGGCTTAATGAGTCGGTTTTAGTGTTAGGAGTAGGGCCTGCAAGTTTCATTGTGTTCGAAGTGAGTTCAAGTGTGGTAGGGGTAGTTTGCAATTTTGGTAAACTTAGAGGGGTTCGTTGTAATTTCCAGATTTTGGCGATTTTGGGTGCATTGGGTAGGCCTCATCTTGTATGTCGTTTCCCGTTGAAGGCACGTCACGATCCGACAGCCCGAAACCCATCAAATTTCCCTTTTTTTTCATTTAAGTCCCTTAAGACCACTTAATTTTTGTAAATTCCCAAAAATTCTCCTACAAAAGGAGGATGGGCCCCTTTCATTCTCTTCTCTTTCATTTCTCTCTTCCCTTTCTCCCTTTCACTCACACTCCTCATGAATCCAAGCTTCCAAGTCAAGGTGAATGCCATCCAAGCTACTCCTCATCACTATTGAGCTCTCACTCATCATCTCCTCCAAGTTCTCCTTCCTCTTCATCCATGGGCAAGTACTTTTCCCCCAAACCCTAGTAGATTCACTTCCTCCATGATAGGAGCTGTACATGTTAGCTTAGATTGCTCTTTTCCATTTGTTTTGGTTGTAGGAATGAGCTCTAAGCTCCTTGGCTAGAGTGGGATTGGTTGTGTGAGCTTTGAGGTTAGGGGATCAAGCACCAAAAGAGGGTTTTCTCCAAAAACACTAAGGCAAGTGAACAACTGTAATTAATGTGATATGCATGTGTTTTTCAGTTGATTCCAAGCATTTAATTCATGTATTTACTTCCTTCAATCTCATTTATGCAAAATGCTAGGGTAGTTGAGTGTTAATGGTGGGGATGTGTGATGGCCTTAATGGACTTGTATAGTGTGTGAAATGGAAAGCTATGATGCGCATAATGTGATACCCAAAACCCCTTTGCTGTAGGTGAAAGGGAGCCCCAATTTCAAGTGATTTAATTCGAGGAACTGATTTCTGGGAGAGCTACAATTAGTCGTAGACCTTCTATCACTAGTCGTAGAGCTCCAGGGGGAATGGAGCAATCATGGGCATGCAACGGTTTCATTCCCAGAACTCGGAATTTCAGCCCTTTGTACTACCATTAACCTAGCAGTAAGCTGTAAGCAGCCCTCACGGCTAACTGTAATACACCAGTCAGTCCCAGGTATCCAATTCTGTCTCAGGTTATTGTTCATGCTGAAACTCCTGACTGACAGGCTTTGATTCACAATGAACTCACAACTAACTGTAGAAAACCCCATGGCTAGCTGCAAGGAGATTATGGCTAACCAAAAGGCAATCTTCACCATGGTTTAGGACTATGGATTTTCAGAACATTGACCCTAAATCATGACACTTAGCCTAGCCTAATGAAGCCTAATGATGAATATGTGTGAGTATAAGAGTAAGAGGATGTGTGAGCTTGATATCCTCCTATGGGTTTCCCATTAGGCCACTTGTGGACCGTATTGGGCCAAGTGAGTGGTGCGGTGGATCTCCCGAGGATAGCATTGAACTTCAGAAGCACCAATGGACTATACGAGCTATCTGAGACCCGCATAACCAATGGAATGGATAGTCTATAGTCTTTCACACATGCGAGACAACTAGGAACCTAGGTTGGCTATTTGTAAGTACTTTGTTGACCCACAATCCATTGGGATACAGGTTGGCATATGTCTCCGTTTTGTACATGACATAAGAATGTATCTTCTCTTTTCATCGGTCGTCGTTGAGTGTGAGTCAGCGTGAACTTGAAACCCTTGGGAGGCATGTACAAGGTATTATAGCCAGAGGCCACGAATTCGAAACCCTTGGGAGGCATGTTACCTCCATTTTGTCTGTGGTCTGTCTATTCCATCTGTTTGTTTGGTTTTAAATTCGAACATCCTCTTGTTCAAAGGGGGGTGTTGATATACATTGTTATGCCTCACTAACAGCTTGAGCTTTTTGTGGTATTGGTTATTAACATGGTATCAGAGCCAGAGGTCATGAGTTTGAAATTCCTGGGAGGCAAGTTACCTCCATTTATCAACCTGGTTTGTTAATAAACTTCTTCTGACTTGTTAATAACAGTTTTGAATGAAGAAACTTCTTCTGATTTGTTAATAATTGTCTATTTTATGTGATCAAATTGCAAAGTTAATTTTTTTCTCCATTCTTGATACTTGAATATATGGATAAGATATATTTATGCCCATTAGTTAATTGTTAATAAACCCACAAGCACTGTGTTGTATAAGTGCTCCGGACATATAATTATTTTAAAATTTAGCACTTCGGCGTTCCCACTCCTGTTCCGCACTCCGGGCACTTAGCTTTGTGCCATATGATATATGTGATTGAAGATGCAATTGTGAAATTAATAAAAAATATATATAATGATATTTCTAGAAAACATTTATCATTCAGATCTACATTGATTATTTTCCTTAAACCTATATCAAAACCAAATAGAGATATTCCAATATTATACACTGCCAAATCATTTGGAGAAGAAACCAAATGCATCCATAAACCTAAAAATTGAAAGAGAAGGCTAAGAATCCCACTTACCTGATATGGTGAAACTCTAAGTTAAAAAGAGAGATGGAGATCCAGGAACTATGAGATAGCTTCTTGGTTGCAAGGTAATCGAAGTGGGAAAAGGGATCTTTTAAAGACCCTTGGGACTCCCCTTGTATTGAAATCCATTAAAGGAATATCAATGCAAACTCCCTTTCATTGATATGAAATCCGTAAAATGGATCTCAATGCAGAGATCACCCAAGACGTGTCACTTTCATCAAAAGGTAGGGTCCGTTAATCCCAACTTTTAAGTTTCTAATTAATTGATTAAATTAAAGGTTGCACAAGTGGGAATCTAATGAAATGGAAGTGCTTGCCATTTTGGAAGCTTTAAGGATTTTTTCTTCTATATTCAAGGAAAACTTAATTGTGGAAAGTTACTCTTCATATGCTATTAGGTGGGTGTCTAAGGTGGAGAGTGGTCCTTGGAGACTTCAATTTTATCTCAATGAGATTTAAGGGTTTATCTTCTGCGATTCGGTTTTCCTTCTCTCATGTTCGTCGGTCAGCAGATGGTATGGCAGACTCTCTAGCCAAACAAGGGGTGCATAGAGTTATTCCGATTGTGGTGTGTGTGTGTTGGTATAAGGCTTTTGTACCAATTCCTTCTTTTTTTTTTGCTTTATGTTGCCATGTATTGTTGTTCTTTCCTTAATTTAATTTACCGTTACTGATAAAAACAAAACAAAAAAAGTGGGACCTAATTAAGGATCCAACATGTGGACGGACCCACACAAATTTTGGGTTGTTACATTGTACGCCACTGGGGCACCGCGTACTTCCCTAAGAGATATACGTAGTTGTACAAATGTTTTATGTTGGGCTTCTTCCCACACACTTTGGTCTTCCACAAGAGTTTTTCCCACACATCATTACCGGGCTTGCCTTGGCATTATGACTTCAGTTGGGCTTTTATCCCATACAATTAACCTAAGTGGGTTGCCTATTTGATGGAGTGTGTAGGTGTAGTCTTATATCTATTTGATTATTATGGGATAGTTTACATTCATGCACTACGGCTTAGTCCTTCCTTATTTGCTACTCTTAAGATTAATATTGTTGTTATTCATTATTGATGCATCTTATTATATTATTTATATTTGCCCACCTGCCGCATTATATAATTTGATGATGCAAACATTTGCCCACCTGCCACATTATATAATTTGATGATGCTACATATGGTGCTTAGGTATTGAACCCTACAACGAGCCGTTGGCTAAGGCGATCCCAGAGGATCCGCCAACTAGGGAGATCCACGAATAGTGTGCCGACGACATAGTTTGATGTCATTTTGTCCAGCACATGAGAGCCGCCACTTATTTCATTTTGGATAGATTCTTTTTGGATCACATATACTTGATGTATATCTTTTGTAGGCCAATGTTTTTGTTATGGCCTTGTAATTAAATCCTAACTTTATGTTCTGCAATTTTAAAGTAAATGCATTCATGTTACTTGTATTTGCTCTCTTTTATCATTAAGCTATCTGAATTTTGTTTTTATGTTTGGACGCTTCCGCATTTGATTTATGGTGATGGATAACTAATCACAACCTCACCACAAACTCGATCCACCCAATTAGGGGCCACATACGTATTAATGTTGTGGAAATTTTTAGTTGGCCCCTAATTTCGCACTCCCTGGATCTCATGGGGGTGACACGACTTGAACCAATAAAAAAATAATAGATAATGAAAGCAAATAATATTGTAAGCATAGCCATGAGATGATGGAAGTTGAGAACTATTTCTCACAAGTAGTTTTGCATTATCTTAGCAAAACATCAATCACTCTAATGAAAGAAGCGGTGAATATTAAGTTATCTGATTTGATCTGTAAATAGTTAGATCGTATTGAGATTAGAATACTCCCTAAAAAGATGGAGAATTTGAAATAAAAAACCAAAATCCATTTAATATTAAAAATTAGACAAGGGGAATAATTTTGTTTCGGCTACCATTCCAGGAGTTATACCTTATCTTGGGACCCAAGGATCAATCCCTATGTATGTATGTTAATGTGATACTCAGGTGCCAGCACCACTAAAACATGAGTGTGTTGGAAGGGGATTTATCACTTGACACTATAAGCATAAACATGAGTAGGGCTGTTAGAGTTTCAGTACTTTATTTTAATGGATATCGGCAACACAGAAATTTAAGACTTTTTTGTGCAACGAGAGGATTCCGCACTCTGTGGATTTCTATTTCCATTATGTGTCACACTAAACAACCGAACAGTGGGCTGCATGGAAAATCAGAACAATTTTCCTCTCTATTATGGAATCCTCTCATCACGGAAACACACCTTAAGCATGCAGTATGAGGGTGAACATATATGTTTGTCCTTGCATCATGTAGTAAGACTCAAAGATAAACCTGGAGGGCTAGATCACGTGTAGGAAGAACCACTAAAGCACGTAGACATTTCAGGGTACAATTTGAAAGCATTTGCACAATAGGTAAGGCATATGCCAAAGTCTTTCCACTCCCTGTAGGTGAGTTTACACAAAGGTCTCTCTCAAAAGCCCCAGGTCCAATTGTCTCTTGCCATACTGCAAATTGCACTGGAAAAAGTGAATCAATACCTATATTCTTCAATGCTTCCTCCAGTCTGAACAACAAAACAAACAAATAAAATATGAGCCTGCCAATGGTTCACATGGTAAATTGAATTCTAAAACCACGTAGTTGAAATGAATGTTGCCCAAAGTGATAAATCTTTTTGAATTTAGATAGAAGATTGCATTTAAAAAAAAATAATAAAATAATAAAATAAATAAATAAAATATGCAATGAAAACTAATCACAACATCCCCTCCTCCTCTCCTCTCTCCTCCTCCTCACCAAAATGAAATATCAAATCTAGAAGAGCAAGGGCGAAGAACGGAGGGAGGAGGAGGGGAAAAAGAAGGAAGAGAAGAAGAATTTCATTTATTTCACACCTTGACTGATCTACAGAAGACTACATCAGTATTTATACGTTAGCATCTTATTAGTTAGAATCATTTGTAACTGACCACAACTAAATCCAGCTCTTGATAACCAATGATCGCAAGAACCTCATGTCAGCCAACTGTTCAGTGGTCCTAACTAGCAGACTATTTACGACCGTGATAACTCAGTTTCCAGCAAATGACTCCTACCTCAGTGAGTCATCTAATCAGGTCGGTCAACAATCCCCCTCAAGCTATTGGGGCAATTCGTCGCCATTAGCTTGGAGGGAAGATATTGGAATCGATGAGGGTGAAGACCCTTAGTGAAAATGTCTGCAACCAAGTCTTGGGTAGAGACAATCTTAACATCAACGTCTCGCCTAAGAACCTTCTCCCATATGGAGTGATATTCCACTTCAACATGCTTCGTCCTAGAATAAAATATTGGGTTTGAAGCAAGTGAAATCACAAACACATTGTGAACCCACAAAGCAGGGCAAACAAGAAGAAAGATATGAAGATCTTTGCGCAAAGTGCGCAACCAAGAGAGCTCAGCAGCAGCGAGAGATCTGTATTCTGCCTCAGTGGAAGACCAAGCAACTGTAGATTGTTTCTTGGCACTCCAGGATACCAGTGAGTGATCAAGAAAGACACAATAACCAGACAGAGCACCAGTCTGCTGGGTCTCCAGCCCAGTCAGCGTCAGAGAATGCAGAAAGTTATAAATTCCCACGTTGCAGGTGAATTCCACATGTCAGGGTGCCCTTAAGATAACGTAAAATACGCTTGAGTGCAGTAAAATGGAGTGCAGTCAGCTGTTGCATATGCTGACAAGCTTGGTTTACACTTTACGAAGAATACAAGGTTAGGTCTACTAGAGCCAATCAAGCCATGGACCCCACATGGTCCATGACCTTCAGATGATAGTTAAATCTTCTAGAAAGAAGATCTGTATTATTGATTAGGGATTGACTTTTGATTGATAGATCAATTATAGGGATCATTCAATTGTAATCACCCAATTATGGGGATATCTTGCTGTATAATTTTCCTTGTATAGTTAACACAAGATTATAAATACAAAGGGTCTCCCAAAGGGATGGACACCAAAAATTTCACCAATCCTCTTACGCTTTGTCACGGTATCAGAGCATCGGTTAAAGAACGGGCTTTCTTTGTGAGTTATTCCTTTTATCAGTTGAAGATATAGTGTGCAAGCACTGTCGTTGAAGAGATCAACATCTTTCGCTATTTGGCAATCAACATTCGACAGAATCCTTGATTTGAAGAGATAGACATATTTCTCTCTTGTCGGCATTCTACAGTTCGGCAGAATCTTGGATTCATGAGTTCCTTTGCGAACTTTTGGTATCGAGAGAAGGATATGGTCTGATTTGGAGCCATCTGTGGAGCATTCTTAAAGAAAAGTTCAGATTTGAAGTTCGGGGATATCGCAGTCATTCGGCTGTCAGGAAACATCTCTGCCAATCATCTGTGGAGACCACCAGAGTTCTTTAAACAACTACAGATTTTCAGAGAACGGTCACCTGTCTTAGAGGGATTTTTCTGCATGCTCTGAAAGTTTTTGGGCTTCTCTAGGTATGGATTTTATTCCTATCTCAGATTTGGGCAGTTTTTTAATCTAATATTTCATCATAGCCATTGACTCTCTCATCTATATTGCTGATTCAGAAAACTCAAATTGTTGTAGTAAGTAAAAGTATTGCTAGTTATTGATTGAATGTTGATTAATGAGTGCTGGACGTT
This sequence comes from Persea americana, assembly GCA_029852735.1. Lineage (NCBI taxonomy): Eukaryota > Viridiplantae > Streptophyta > Magnoliopsida > Laurales > Lauraceae > Persea > Persea americana. The sequence goes on along the minus strand of CM056810.1, from coordinate 44,140,420 downwards.
GTGAGGATTTAAACAAGATTCTACTCCATAATTCTTTTGTCTTCCATATACTATTTTCAAAATTTTCTTTCTGAAACTGCACATCTTATTCTCAAGTACTGCATCTGAGTTCTTTATTGAAAAATGGGAGATAAAAATGAAATTCTACCTGTTAAGTTTAATGTAAAAAACCACTTCTCTTGGGAATTTGGAGTTCACATCTTTTTAAAGGGAAGAGAACTGTGGGGACATATTGATGGAACTATATCCAAACCCAGATTCCACAAAACTGATGCAGTGGGAAACTAATGATGCTAGAATAATTAGTTGGATCCTAAGTTCTGTAGGTCCACAACTGGTTCTCAATTTGAGACCATTATAAACTGCAAAAGGAATGTGGGACAATTTAAAAAGGATTTATAATCAAGAAAATTCAGCAAGAAGATTCCAATTGAAGTGTGAAATTTCTGAATACTCTCAGAGAAATAAGTCTATTCAAGACTATTTCTCTAGATTTGTTAACCTTTGGACTGAATATGCTGAACCGGTTTATGCTACTTATCTGAAGAAGTAATACCCACTCTCCAAAAGGTTCATGAAGTAAGCCAACGAAATCGGTTCCTTATGAAATTGCGTAGAGAATGTGAACCAATGTGCTTAAACTTGATGAGTAGGGAACCTTCTCCATCTTTGGATACTTTTCTCAATGAGCTCCTTCGAGAGGAACAATGATGTATAACTCAAATGACAATGGAACAAAAAGAGTTGGCCCTAGTTCACAATATGCGACTCAGACAATGTCAAGAGATATGAGTGTTAAACAGGCCCACGACCCATGAAGGGATCCAGCCCAGTTCATAATATCTCACGTGGATTACTTGGGTCAATGATACAGTTGTGCATAGTCTGTATATTCTATTTTAGTCATTGTTTCCAGAACTTAGAATTGTAATTGATGTAATTAGTTAGTTTCTTAACTTAGAGCCTTGATCAAGGCATGTAATACCTATATATTGACATACGATCTCCAAAGGAGGACAGGCAAAAATACACTCTGAGTATTATCAATCTTTCAAGTTCTGTGATCATAGATTTGTCATGGTATCATAGCAGAGTTCTAGTTTTCAATCTTAGAAATCATCAAGGAGATTAATCAAAGAGAAATCACTCTCTCTCTTGAAGGAAAAACATATCAAAGATCTATTTCCCGAGATCGACTGCCATTCAGGACCTGCAATAGCCTCAAATCTACTATGGCCCACCTGTGATCATCACAGCATCTTCCACGATCACTACAGTCAAGGTCACCTGGGCCTTCTGAGTCTTTAGTATTTTTTTCAGAATTTTTCAACACTGCCAGGTAGTCTTTCTGACATTCTCGTGTTATTTCAAAATCTTACACAAGTTTCAATCAAGGCCGTCCAGAATCTTGGATATTCAGCGGAATAAGTTCAAACCTATTCCAGTACTTGCGAAAATATTGTGCCTTTTAGATCAAACATCTGATCAGTGTTCAGATCCATCTGTGGGGCCCACGTACAGGATCTGAAGCTCCAGTCAGGGTCGTCAAAGGGGTTTTTTATCACTGTTATTGTTCTGACTTGGATTTTTTCTTCTCTGCTTGGTTGGATCTTGCCTTCTACACACAAAAACAGTTTTTCATACAACTGTTGCGTGATTTGGTTACTGTTTTTTACTATTTCAATCCATTTTTTCCCAATCTAAAATTGAGATGGAAAAATCTGAGGTTACTTTGATCAAATTCACTGGAAAAAATTACCATGCCTGGTCTTTCCAATTCCAAATCTACCTAGAAGCTAAGGAATTGTGGGGATTTGTTTATGGTGCTGACCCTAAACCCACTGGGGATGAAAAAAAGATATCCTCTTGGAATACTAAAGATGCCAAAATCAAATCATAGATTCTGGGATCCGTCGAGCCACATCTGATAATGAATCTCAAGAATTACTCAACCTCTAAAGCCATGTGGGGGTATTTGAAGAAAGTATACCATCAAGATAACTCTACGCATCAATTTCATCTTGAATGTGCGATTGCTGAATATGCATAAGGGACCTTGTTGGTACAAGACTACTATTCAAGATTCCGTACACTGTGGTCAGAATACTATAGTATTAAGTATGCGGATGTGGCTGACAATGTTTTGACAGCGATCCAAGATCTTCAGGCCTCTAGTCAAAGAGATCAGTTTTTTATGAAACTGCGAAATGAATATGAAAGTGTCCGATCTGCCCTAATGAATCAGACGCCCTTACCTTCATTGGATGTATGCTTGAATGAACTCTTACGTGAAGAACAGTGCATTACGACCTCGACTCATATAGCTCAACAAAAGACTGAGGCCTATTTAGTCGCATTATCGGCAAATAAGATTTCTCAGCCTCCACCTCAAGACTTGAGCAAAACACAATGCTACAGGTGTCAAAAATTTGGGCATCTTGCATCTCAATGCAAACAAAAGGTCTGCAGTTACTGTAAAAAGCCGGGACATATCATCTCTGAATATCGCTACTGCCCACAACGTCCATCACCACAGTATCAGACTCCGCAGTATCAAACTCCACAGTATCAGACTCCACATGCTTATGTTGCTTCTTCGGCTATGCTTGCTCCTACATATGCACCCTCATAGCCTAGGCCCTCGTCATCTTTAACTCTAAATTGGTTCAACAAATGATTGTCGATGCCCTTTCTGCCTTTGGTCTCTCAAGTAACTCCCCTTCATCTTCTACTTGGTTCCTTGATTCTGGGGCGTCTAATCACATGACGTATTCCCGTACCCCACTCTCCAATGTGACAAGAAACAATGGCAATCTTCAAATACAAACTGCTAACGGAGGCCACGTTCCCATTACTGTTGTCGGTGACATCCCTGGTCCCATTCCATTGAAAAATGTTTTATCTGTGTCCCAATTTAACTTCCAACCTTTTGTTAGTCGGCTAGCTTATTGAAAAAAATTGTAACATCTCTTTTTCTTCTTCTGGTTGTGTTGTGCAAGACCAGATATTCGGGAAGGAGATCACGAGGGGGCCTAAGTGTGGACGCTTGTTTCCGCTGGAATTTTCTAAGACTTCTAGGAATAAATTTGACCATGATGTGTTATGTTTTTCCATTAGAGATAACTGCCAATTGTGGCATAAAAGACTTGGACACCCAAATTCAAAAGCTTTGTCCCTTATGTTCAACTTTGGTTTATTAAATAAATCTACTGGTTTATCTTCTTGTGTGCCTTTTGATTGTGCTACTTGCAAAATGGGAAAGAACAAAACTCTTCCTTTTTCTGTTTCCACTTCACACAGCACTCAATGTTTTGATTTGGTTCATAGCGATGTATGGGGAATTGCTCCAGCTCTTTCTCACGCCGACTATAAATACTTTGTGACTTCTATTGATGATTTTAGTCGCGGTTCATATGGGTTTACTTTTTGCATTCCAAATCTGATGTTTTTAATGTTTTTTTAAAAAATTTGGCGTATGTTGAGAATCAATTTTCCACCTGCATTAAAATCTTGCGATCTGATTCAGGCAGGGAATATATGTCCTCTGATTTTCAACAGTTTTAGCAAAACAAAGGTATTATTTCTCAAAGAACTTGTCCTTATACTCCACAGCAGAATGGAGTCGCTAAACAGAAAAATAGACATCTCCTTGATGTCACTCGTTCCCTTCTCCTTGAATCATCGGCTCCTACCCGTTTTTGGGTTGAGGCATTGGCTACTGCAGCTCATCTTATTAATCGTATGCCATCCCCCTCTATTGAAAATCAGAGCCCATATTACCGACTATACAAGACATCTCCATCTTATGATGATCTTCATGTTTTTTGCTCAGTTTGCTTTATGCACTTGCCTCCTTCTGAACAGACCAAACTTACAACTCAATTAGCTCAATGTATTTTTTTAGGATATGCACCCTTCCAGAAAGGGTTCCTTTGCTATGATCCCCACATCCGTCGCATCCTTACCTCTAGGAATATCGTGTTTTTTAAAACAAGTATTTTTTTTCAAAAACACCTTGATCCTCCGGACTCTTCATTAGTTTCCTTACATCGTTTTTCTGATGACACATCTATTGTTCGATTTAATCCTAACTTTGTGTATCATAGACGGAATAAAGAAGCGCTTACAGGCAATCCCCCTCCTGATCTTCCTCCAACATCTAGTCCACCTCCAGCCCTTGGTTCTTATGGACCTCCTTCATTGCGCCGCTCCACTCCCATTTCGGTTCCCCTAGACCGCTATGGGTTCTCTCATACTTCCTTAATGGCAACTTTGTCGTCCTCTTCCATTCAACAATCCTATTCTCAAGTTGTGCAGCACCAATGTTGGAACAAGCCTATGCAAGATGAATTGGAGGCTTTAAAACAAAATCATACGTGGGATGTTGTCCCACCTCCTATGGGTGTCAAATCGATTGGTTGTAAATGGATTTTTTCTCTCAAGTTAAAATCTGATGGCACATTAGATCGCTACAAGGCGCGTCTGGTCGCTCTTAGCAATCGACAAGAATATGGCATTGATTATGATGAAACTTTTGCCCCGGTCGCCAAGATGACCACCGTACGCACAATTCTTGCTGTTGCTGCTTTTTAGTCTTAGCCTCTATATCAAATGGATGTCAAAAATGTGTTTCTACATGGTGATCTTAAAGAAGACGTTTATATGCTTGTACCTTAGGAGTACTCATCCGGGAAGGGTATGGTTACCAAACTCCGTCGCTTTCTCTATGGACTGAAACAAGCTCCCCGCGCATGGTTTGAAAATTTTCAAGATGCTCTTCTCCACTTGGACTTTCATCCGAGCGAGTATGATCCTTCTATGTTCTTAGATCATGCTCCTTCAGGGATTACTATGCTCCTTGTCTATGTTGATGACATGGTCATTACTGGTCCTAATGCCCGCATGATGCAAGAGCTCCAAGCTTCTTTTAGTAAGACATTTCACATGAAGGATCTCGGCCCCTTAAACTATTTCCTCGGTCTTGAAGTTCATCAATCGATTAAAGGTATAGTTCTCAATCAGCACAAATATAATGTTGATCTCATTGGCTTGGCTAGCCTTACTGCTTTAGCTCCCGTAGATACGCCGGTCGAACTGAATGTCAAACTCAATCGAGAGAGGGTGACCTTCTTCCTAATCCTACTGCTTATCGCCAGTTAGTTGGTAGCTTGATCTATCTCACAATCACTCGTCCTAATATCTCTTATGCGGTCAACCTCATGAGTCAGTACATGACTGCTCCTCGTCAACTTAATATGGCTGCTATTCGTCGCATCATTCGGTATCCTATTCGCACACCGACTTGCAGGTTGTTTTTCCAATCAAACAATCCTCTATTTCTCATAGCTTATTCAGATGCTGATTGAGCTGGTTATCCGGATACTCGCAGATCGACAATAGGATGGTGCATGTTCTTGGGTGATAGTCTAATTTCTTGGAAATACAAAAAACATGTTTCAAAATCATCTACCGAGGCTGAGTACCGAGCCATGTCTGCTGCATGCTCCGAAATTCTTTGGCTCCGAGGTCTGCTCTCTAACATTGGATTTCTAGTAGAAGGTGCTCCCCCCCTTTATGCAGATAATACAAGTGCAATTCGGATTACTAAAAATCCGATTTTTCATGGATGCACTAAACACATCAACGTTGATTGCCACTTCATACGTGATGAGTTTAAGCGTGATGTCATCAGCCTTCTGCATGTCTCCACGGAGCTTCAAATTGCTGATATTCTTACTAAAGGTCTTCCACGACCACACCATCAATTCTTGGTTGGCAAATTGATGTTCGTTGATTCTCCCCGCATCAATTTGAGGAGGGGGGGGTGTTAAACAGGCCCACGACCCATGAAGGGATCCAGCCCAGTTCATAATATCTCACGTGGATTACTTGGGTCAATGATACAGTTGTACAGTCTGTATATTCTATTTTAGTCATTGTTTCCATAACTTAGAATTGTAATTGATGTAATTAGTTAGTTTCTTAACTTAGAGCCTTGATTAAGGCATGTAATACCTATATATTGACATTCGATCTCCAAAGGAGGACAGGCAATAATACACTCTGAGTATTATCAATCTTTCAAGTTCTGTGATCATAGATTTGTCAATGAGTAAGACACAATGCCACAGCTGCAAAGAATATGGGCACATGGCTAATCAGTGTAACAAACAATTCTGCAATTACTGTAAGAAGGTAGGGCATCTGATAGCTGACTGTCGAAGAAGACCACAAAATAGGACAAACCGGGCTCTTCATACAACAACAACCGACTCTCCTGTGCCACCTCTTCCTGTCACGCCAACTGAGCCTGCTCTAGGATCTCATGACACCACCGCTCTAATTCCCGAGTTAGTTCGACAGATGATTCAGTCGGCTTTCTCTGCCATTGGTCTCACAGGTAACACTAAAACCTCCATTTGGTACATTGAATTGGGAGCTTCCAATCATACGACCTACTCTTCAGCAGAACTTACAAATGTGAAACCGTACACTGGAAAATTACAAATTCACACTGCTGATGGAGAATGTCTTCCTATTAAGACTATTGGTGATCTTCCTCATACTTTACCATTACATCATGTTTTTTTACACACCTCGTCTATTGTCCAATCTTATATTTGTTGGTCAATTAGTTGACAATAATTGCAATGTCTCATTCTCCTAATCTGGTTTTATTGTGCAGGATCACGACTCGAGGTCCTAATTGCGGAAGAATATTTCCTCTAAGCTTGCCCACATATCCTAGGACTATGTCTTATGTTTCATTATTTTGTTCTTCTAATAATGTATCCCAACTGTGGCATAGACGTTTGGGGCATCCTAATGCCAAAAAGTTATTTATGCTAAAGTCTAGACTTTTATTGAATAAATCTTACGTTTCTCTTCCAAACATTTCCTTTGATTGTGCTAGTTGTAAAATGGGAAAAAGCAAAACACTTTCATTTCCCATGCACAATGAGATCACCACAAACTGCTTTGACTTGATCCATACTGGTGTTTGGGGAGTTGCTCCTGCCATATCACAATCACATCACAAGTATTTCGTTACCTTTATTGATGATTATAGTCAGTACACATGAATTTATATCTTTCATTCTAAGTCTGATGTTTTTTATGCATTTAAGAAATTTCTGGATTTAGTTGAAACCCAATTCTCTTCATCTATCAAAATTCTCTAACCAAATTTTGGCAGAGAATATAGATCTAATGAGTTTCAAGACTTTTTGCAAACTAAAGAAATTATTTCCCAACGGACTTGCCCATACACTCCACAACAGAATGGAGTTGCAGGGAAAAATATATATACACCTATTAGATGTGACTCACACTTTTCTCCCTGAAGTTTCAGTCCCATCTCGTTTTTGGGTTGAAGCAATTTCTACTGCAGTTCACCTCTTTAATAGGATCCCCTCTTCAAAACTTCAACATCAGACTCCATACTTTAGAATGCATGGAATTCATTCGAGCTATAATCATCTCTATACCTTTGGATGTGTTTGCTATGTTCATCTCCCTTTCCTTGAAAGAAATAAATTAACTGCTCAATCTGCTAAATGTGTGTTTCTTGGTTATGCTATGAACCAAAAGGGGTTTCTGTGTTATGATCCTTCCATTTGTCGCATCCACACTTCTCATAATGTTGTTTTTTTTTAAATCAGTTCGTTTTTCAACTTCATACGTCTCCATCAGATTCTTCTCCACACTCTTATCTGCATGATTTAACAGCTGATTCTTCCCCTGATCTAAGATTCAAACATGGGACAGTGTATAATGGAAGAGGATAACCAAACAAAAATGCTAACGAGAGCCCTAACCATGATCTGACTCCTGCAGCTGATCCTCTTCTTCGAAGGTCCACTTGCCAGTCCAAACCTCCTGATCGGTTATCTCTACTTGCCAATCTGTCATCCACCACAGTACCTACTTATGCACAGGCTATGAGGTATACTTGTTGGCAACAAGCAATGCAGGAAGAATTGGAAGCTTTGGAAACTAATCATACTTGGGATATTGTCCCTTATCTTGATAACTAACACAAAGCCAATTGGATGCAAATGGTTTTACTCTGTTAAACTCAAGTCAGATGGGTCGTTGGATCGATACAAGGCACGCCTGGTTGATCTCGGGAACAAGCAAGAATATAGGATAAATTATGAGGAGACTTTTGCTCCTATGTCTAAAATGACTACAGTTCAAACTATTATTGCTGTTGGGACTTCGCAGTCATGGTCTCTTCTTCAAATGAATGTAAAAAAATGCCTTTTTACATGAGGACCTGTTACACCCGGACCCGAACTAATCATGATTAAGGCTAATTAATCAAGATTAGTGCAAATTAAGCATGGTTAATTGAGTTAATGATGGTTAATGACCAAAGAGAGACAAATTAGTCTCAAATGATTGAATTGAGCTTAATGAAATGAAATTGAATGGAACTAGGTTAATTAAATTGAGTTTAGGCTCAAACAAGGTAGAACAAGGACTTTTTCGTAAATACGAATTGTCACGTATTTTGTCGAATACGGTAACTCTTAATACCAACGCGTATATCTTGAAGAGTACATTAACTTTCATAATATACTTAATTGCATTTGACTTGAAGTGGGTCAAATGAGTCTTCATTTGACTCAAAATAGAAATAAGGTTGTAAAGGAGGGCTTTTGTGCAAAAATGGGCTTATAAGGATTAGAATGAACTCAAATCCACTCATTTCCAGCACAACGGTTTGGAGAGAGTAACCCTAGACTCATTCTTCCCTCTTTCTTCCATTCTTGATCAAGGTGGATTTTGGGGTGATTCAAGTGAAGGAAATAGAACTACTTCACCTTCTTCATCTCTTTCTCAAGTTATCTTCCATTTTTAGGGAGTTTGGAACTTGAAGAAAAGCCCAAGCTTTCTTCTTTTGGACTACAAGTAGTTGGTGTTTTTATAGGATTTCCAAGTTCTATTGAGAAGTGAGGAGAGGTTTCTAGTATAGTTGGCTCATGGGAAACCCATTTTCATGTTTTCATGGAATTAGGGTTTGAAACGAGGTGATTTGTGCCAAATCAAGCCAAGCAAAAAGGGGTTTTTGTCACTAAGCTTCAAGAGAGGCAAGTATAAGCGTTTACTTGTGAATAGTGTTAGTTATTGTAGAAGTTAATGGAAATTTCATGGATTTGGGTTTTGTATATTTTCCATTGGATTTTTAGAATGGATTTGATTTTGTGATGGATGTGTAAATGAGGAGTGGACAGGAGGTCTAAATCTTGTGCAGGTTGTGGAATGGTAGTGGAGAAGGAAGAATAGGAAGAAGAAGAGTGATTCAGAATTTCGGGTTGGAATTCTGATGGGTCCGCTCGAGTGAACAGTAGTCTGCTCAAGCGAACACCTTTCTGTTTGGGTCCGCTAGAGCGAACAGCAGTGTAACACCCTGTCCCGAGTTAATCAAGATTAACTCTAATTAATCGGGATTAATGCTAATTAAACGTGTTTTATTGAATTAATGTTGATTAATGGCCAAATTGAGTTGAAATTGTCTCAAATAATCAATTTGAGCTTACTGAGAAGGTAATGGATGAAAGTGAACTAATTGAAGAGGTTTTAGACTAAGTCAAGTGATACAAGGACTTTTTCGTAAATACAAATTTCTGCGTATTTCATCGAATATGGAAACTCTTGATGTTAACTTCCGTACAAGGAGCGCTTCCGTTCGACATGAATTGGTTCAAATGACCCTTTATTTCACTCGAATTGTAATTAAGAAGGTTGAGGAGGGTTTAATTGCAAAAGTGGGCTTATTTAGGTTGAGATGAACTCAAATGAGTTCATTCTCTCATTTCCCAGCACAGCCACCTCTTTCTCTTTCTCTTCTTCTTCTTTCTTCCAATTCCTCTTCCTCAAGTGTGATTTGGAAGCTTGACAAGTGGATTGAAGAGGATACTTCATCTTCTCCATCTTTTTCTTTGGTTTTATTGGAATTTAAAGCTTGAGAGAAAGCTCAAAGTTCTTTTCTATAGAGCTACAAGTAAGTATTTTGATTAGTTATAGAACTTCCAAGTCCTCTTGAATGGTTAGAGTGTTTTCTATTGCAAAGAACTCATTTGAGTTCTATTTGTGGATTTGGTTGTAATTTTAGGTTCAAAAGAGGGTTTCAATTGGGGGTTTTCATCTCAAACTCAAGCTAAGCAAGGAGGTTTTTGCTAATTAATCTCCAAACAAGGCAAGTATACTCAACTCTCATGATTTAGGGTGTTAATAGAATTGTTTGCACTCAAAGAGTTCGATTCCAGAAATTTTTGTTCAGAATTTTCTGAACTTCTGGGCGCAGTTCGGTCAACCTGACAGCTAACCGACGCTTTTTGGGTTGAATTTCGTGTGAAATTGCAGCTTCTGGAAAGCTGACCAAACTGGGTTCGGTCAGCCAAAGTTGCAACTCGGTCGACCGGTCGACCGAGCTACCTTACCGAGCCTATCTGAGCTCTCAATTGAGCTCTCTGGAAATGGAACCGAGGGGTAACTGACACTGTGGGTTCGGTCGACCGACAGGTGACCGAATTCCCTTGAAAGAATATCAAAGGTTGTATCAGAAAACTGAGCTTCTGGAAAGCTGACCGACAACGTTCGGTTAGCCGAAATCCAGAGTTCGATTAGCCGACAAGTGACCGACAAGGTGACCGAGTTTGAGGAAAGTTCAGATTTGATTTCTGATTTCTCTGAATATAAGCCTATTGACTAAGGCTCGTGTTAGTAGCATTTTCCTAAACCTTCATGGGTGTTAGCTAAGGTTATGCTAATGAAAATTTCATTAAAAGTGATGTCATCGAAAATAACACATACATTAGATAACGAACGTTTCACCCGAATGTTTAGTTTAGAAAAATATAATTGGTTTATTGTTTGAATTGACTTATTCATTTGAGTCTAACACTGTATTGTATTTATTGTGCTCGTTGTTGAGCTGAAATGAATAATGCATCGAATTAATGAAAAGAAAGGAATTATGAAATGAAATGAATGAATAATGAATAATACTGCTGCAGTAGATGGTATGGAGCGTTCCGGAGCTCCGTGGTGATGCCAGTGATCTCTTATCAAGACACCGGTAAATCCCACACATTTAAAAAGCCACTTAATAAAGTGTATAATATAAAAATTGAAATTGAATGAGTCCTTTCTTAAGGTTGGGTCATAGATGGTGTGCCCTCCGCCCTGTGCCATTGAGGACAATGAAAAGTCACTTAATAAAGTGTACGCATTGATACTGAATGCTTCCTTCAGGGAATAACTAAATGATATTGAGTACTTCCTTCAAGGAAGAACTAAATGATATTGAATCCTTCCTTCAGGGAAGAACTAAATGAATGAGTAAATGCAATGTAAATGTTTATTGATTTGAATTGTTTAGAATTGCTAGACAAATTATTAGCATGAGATTGTGTATACATTGTTGAACCGTCGTGTTCACAGTGTTATTGATGACATTACAGGCCAAGTTGCCTGTCCCAATAATACAGAGGCTGCACCGCCAGCGGAGGAGGCCCATCAGGTTCCTCCAGGAGGACTAAACGAGTGGTCGTAGATCGGAGGGCAATTACATTAGAATGGTTTTGGAATATTTTGAGAAATACGTGTATATTCATTTTGAATGTAAATAGTAGTCACATGCATTGTATTTTGAATATGCAGTGTCGATTTGAACATTAGGTGGAATGTATATGTAATGAACTTTACTTTTATGTACAGAACTTGTACGTTTGAATTAATTGTCAATGTATATATAATTTCCGCAAAGATGTACATTTGACAGGTATGAATGTATGATATCCCTAGTGAATTTCATATTAACCTCGGTTAATGCGAGGTTTACGGGAGTAAGTATGGAGATCACGACTCAGGGTTTAGCCGTGGTAATCCTAATCTCGGGCTCGGGTCGTGACAAGTAGTCTACTTAATTAAACACCTTTCTGTTTGAGTCCACTCGAGCGAACCTGATGCAATGTATGGGAGTAAGAGTCCAAGTACTCCCTAAATTAGTTTTAAGACTAATTATGGGGTGAATTGAGATTGTTGAGAATTAAGAACAATAAAAGAAGAATCTTTGAGATTGAACCATTGGTCTAATAGTTAATTGATTATGGACTAAGCTTCCTTAGGTGATAATTACGGAGAATAAAATGCACACATTATATATATATATGAATGTGGTGTCAATCGAGAATAAGTGCATTTGGTAACCAATGGTTACACATAAATGGTTGTTTAGAACTGAGATAGAAATAAGTAGAATCATGAATTATCAGTAATTTCTCTCATTGTATAGTGCTCCGTATTGTTATATCACAATATAATGAGATTGATGTTACTGTTATTCTTTTCAATTATTAGAATTGAATTACTGAATTGTATTGAATCCAGAAATCGATTGCTTAATAAAATGTATTGACTCTTGAGCCTGGCACTACCTAGCTATTGTATTAAAGCTCTAAATGAGCTAAATAAATTAATAAACAAGCCAATGACTATTCCTACTGCACTAGATGGATTTGGGAGCGTTTCGGAACTCCGTGGTGATGCCAGTTGTCCCTAGCCCAGACACTGGTAAGTCCCACAATTCCGATCGTATCTATGGGTACTGATCAAGGAAAAAAAAATCGGCCGAGGCCGAGTCGACTCGGACTCGGCAGGGACCGAACCGAGTCCCCTGGACTCGGTACAAGTCCAGGGGGGCTCGTCCGAGTCCAGGGGGGACTCGGCCGAGTCCCCCTGTTGACGAAGAGGGGGGCTTTAAAAGCCCCCCAAAACCCTAAAATGCTCATTTTTTTGGCATTCTACTTTGTGGAGAGTAAAGGAGACTACTTCCAAATTGTGTTTCAAGCATCAAACATCATCAAATCCATCCATTTTTTAAGATCAAGCCTACCAAAGAATCCAACCACTATTCACATCAAAGAGGGTTTTTTTATTTCTCAACTTTGAGGTTTGTTTTCTTGATTCTACATGCATATATGGTTTAGAGAAGATGCTAAGATGAAGATATTGCTTGAAGATGGTTTGGAGGATCATTATTTTTTCTAAAAATGCATTTTTTTTTAATTTTTGGGTCTTTTTTTTTAAAAAAAATTAAGAAATCCGAATTTTTTTTTGTTATTTACTTATGTTCTTTGTATGAAATTATTATTTTGGGTTTGTATAACATGGATCTATGGTTCTAACACTAGATCTATGCATATATGTGCAATAATAATATTTTCCTTACTTTTTCTTGTAAAAATAATTATTAATAATATGGATTTTTTGAATTTTACATTCTTAAATTATGTAGAGTAGATGATTACATGTGTGGGTTGTTTGTAGATGAAATTTCAACTATTTTTTTGTTAAAAGAATGTGATTTTCATGATTATGATGTAATTTTAAAAAGAAATAATGAGAAATCCGAATTTTTTATTATTATTTACTTATGTTCTTTGTATGAAATTATTATTTTGGGTTTGTATAACATGGATCTATGGTTCTAACACTAGATCTATGCATATATGTGCAATAATAATATTTTCCTTACTTTTTTCTTGTAAAAATAATTATTAATAATATGGAGTTTTTGCATTTTACATTCTTAAATTATGTAGAGTAGATGATTACATGTGTGGGTTGTTTGTAGATGAAATTTCAACTATTTTTTGGTTAAAAGAATGTGATTTTCATGATTATGATGTAATTTTAAAAAGAAATAATGAGAAATCCGAATTTTTTATTATTATTTACTTATGTTCTTTGTATGAAATTATTATTTTGGGTTTGTATAACATGGATCTATGGTTCTAACACTAGATCTATGCATATATGTGCAATAATAATATTTTCCTTACTTTTTCTTGTAAAAATAATTATTAATAATATGGAGTTTTTGCATTTTACAGTCTTAAATTATGTAGAGTAGATGATTACATGTGTGGGTTGTTTGTAGATGAAATTTCAACTATTTTTTGGTTAAAAGAATGTGATTTTCATGATTGTGCAGATTACTATTACTCAGATAGTTAGATTACATCACAAATGGCCCCAAAAAATAAAGAGAAGGAAGTTGACCCCGGATGGGAACATGGGGAGATGGTTGCAGGAGACCGTTATAAGGTCAAATGCAAATGGTGTCATAAGATTCTCAGTGGTGGGATCCACAGATTTAAACAACACCTAGCAGGTATACAAGGGGAAGCTAAACCATGTGCAAATGTCCCCACTGAAGTGAGGAAAGAAATGAGAGACATGTTGCTTGAAAAGAAGAATGAGAAAGAAAAGAAGAAAAAATTTGATGAGAGGGTTGTAAATATGCAGAGGATTGACACTTCTGAGGATGACTCTGACGGTGATGGTGATGTTGAGGCGAGGGAGTTAAGGAGGGCTTTTAGAGCGAGCCGTGAACAATTTGCTTCTGAGCAGGCTCGTATGGATGAGACACGGGCTGGGGCTGGTTCTTCTAGAGCTCCTCCTGACCCTTATCGGGACACAGCAAGGAGAGGGACAATGGATCCATTCTTACATCGGTCTCAAAGTACAAAACAACCAAAGATTAGTAGCTCTATCATGGGCGATATGAAAGTTAGAGCCATGAAAATGGGGAGAGCCATCTCAAAGTTCTTCCATTATAATCGGATTCCACCGAATGTTGCTAATTCACCATACTATCGCTCCATGGTTGATACTATAGCTGAGGTGGGACCCGGAGTTAAACCTCCATCCGCTTATGAGATTGGCGGAAAGTATCTTGACATGGAAGTTTCTGATTATTGGAGATACTTGGAAGATCACTTCAAAACTTGGGAGGAGTATGGGTGCACGCTTATGTGTGATGGGTGGACAAGCAACAATAGGCGGCACATTATTAATTTCATGGCTTACTGTGTAACGGGAACAGTTTTTATCAGGTCTGTAGATACAAGCGGACATAGAATGGATGCTGAATATTTGTACAGTTTAATTGATGATACATGGGCCATGGTTAACACAATTGGCACAAATATGTTGTTGCAATTGTGACAGATAATGTGCCTAACTTTAAGGCCGCAGCGAAGAAATTGCGTGAAAAGTGTAAGGGTATTATTTGGGTGCCGTGCGCGGCACATTGTATTGATCTCATGCTGGAGGACATTGGCAAATTAGATGATGTCCGTGAGACTATTGATGAGGGAAAGATGGTGACATCTTTGATCTATAACCATCAGTTCATGACAGATCTACTAAGAAAAATGAACGAAGGTCGTGAGATTTTGAGGCCCGGTATCACACGCTTTGCTACGCACTTCGTAGCCCTTGAGAGTCTTTGTCGTGCCAAGGCTAACATAATGCAGATGTGGACCAGTACAGCATATGTGAAATCAAAATTTTCACGTCAACCTTTGGCACGCAAAGTACAACAGATTGTCCTTGGGGAGGATTTTTGGAACAGGGCAGAACGAATTACTGACTTACTCGAGCCTCTTGTCTTGGTTTTGAAACTAGTGGATGCTGATACGAAGCCCACAATGGGCTTTGTGTATGATGCCATGGATAGAGTAAAGCTAGCTATAGAGCAAAGGTCCAGAGGAAAGTATGGGACTTATTATAAGAAGATATGGAAAATCATTGATAATCGATGGGACAACCAGATGCATCAAGACATACATGCGGCAGGTAATTTTTGACTATTAATTTATTATGGTTATTATAAATAGAATACTAACTAGTTATTGTTTATTACTTTATTTTGGAATCTAATAATCAATGCTTATTACTTAATGACGTCATGGCATGCAGCGTACTACTTGAACCCAAGCTGCTTCTATAGCAAACACTTTTCTAACCATGAAGAAGTTTTCCGTGGCTTGAAAAAAACGTTAGAGGCTATGACAAATAACGCGCAATATCAAGTTACAATTCTTAACCAGGTAAAGATGTCATAGATCATGACATTATTATTCACAAATTAGTTGAAATTTGAAAAAGTGCTAACTGCTAGGTGCTAACTTCTAAATCTTAACTTTTATAGTTGAAAAACTACAAGGGCGCTCTAGGTAGTTTTGGATCAGACGCAGCCATATTGGGTCGTAAGCAGATGGATCCAGGTATTATTCTCAAATTTCAGTACTTAAATTAGATGAAATATAGTTTTTTATGAATTATAACAAACAATTGATTTTATTGTTTTGGTCTTTTAACACAGCTGAATGGTGGGCTACATTTGGTGATGAGGTTCCCCATTTAAGATCTTTTGCAAAAAGAATATTGACCCAAACAGCCTCATCTTCGGGATGTGAAAGGAATTGGAGCACATTCAGCTTGATACACACTAAGACCCGTAATCGCCTTACTATGGCTAAGTTGGAGAAGTTGGTCTTTGTCCATTACAACATGAGGTTACGGGCAAGGAACCTGATGAGAAGAGACAACGGCGACTACGAACCAATTAATTTGGATTATATATTCGAGGAAGATGACCCTCTTGATGAATGGTTGGCCGAAAGAGAGGAGCTAGTATTAAATGATACAACATTCCTCGATGAAGCAATGGCTGATGTTGAAGAATTTCAGTCGAATAAAGCACATATTTCCCCACCGCAGCAGCCGAGTTCCAGATCTGCTACGCCTACTTCTACAGCGCGATCAGCGCGCGATAAGGGTAAGGGTGTAGCAACCTCGTCATTGCAAGGCTCGGGACGTGGTCATAACCGTGGTCCAGAGTTGACACGTTCTACTTCAGAACATGTCGAGGGGGCTAGAGAAATATCAAAACCAACTTTCCAATACACGCGAAAGTCAAAGGATAAGACTAAGAGCACTCATGCAAAGACAAGACAAGGCCAAAGGTTGGCCACTTATGAAGAAGAAGTGGAACAGCATAAAACATCATCTTCTAGCAAGAGTGGCTCACGAGAAAGAGGTGAACAGGGCCAGAACGAGGAGGCATACGAAGGTAGTGATGATAGACGTGGTGGTGGACATGACAACATTAATGTATATTATAGTCCAAGTGAGCCTACTGATGGGTCACGTGAGTGGGGCAGAGGTGAAGGAAAAGGAAGTGAGCCAACGGATGAATATCCTCAGCCGCATCAAATGGCATCAAGCCCTTGGATCACAAGTTCTGATAGTTCATACGGATATGGGCAACAATATGGAGATCAATTTCATGATCCTTCGTCTGAGTATGGACTGCCGCATCAGTATGGTGGATACGGTGGTCCTTCGCATGGGTATGGGCAACAACAGTATGGAGTAACACCCCCACAAGTGCAACCGCCATATGAATATCCTCAACTTCAAGTTATGGCTCCATCATCAAACTATGGAGAAGGTCCTATAACTCCAAGAGCGAGGCAAGGGTTTTTTCATTTTGATGTTGCTCAATACTATCGTCAAAGTCAAAATAACGACGAAGATGAAGATCCAGAACCCGCAAGGCATTCAACATGGAATTAGCATTTAAATTTTAACAAGAAAGAGCTAAGGTATACTATGGTTTTACATTTTTATATGCTATAAATATAATTGAAATTTGAAGCTTAGTTACATCTTTGATAATTAATCTTACTAGTTGACTTGATAATTGACTAAATTGAGACTTGAGAGTGGATATTGAAAGTTGGAAACATGTACATTGTATTTTTTACTTTTTAGTTTAAATTTTAAATTTTAATTGCAATTAAATTATAAAATGGCTTGCGATTTTGTTATTATTATTCTATATTTCTATCCTTAAATAACGTATTAGAATGATCAATGAAGAGAGTGAAACTTTATATATGGAATTATGAATGGATTGGATGGAAAAAAGGAGAAACAAAATTTTTCCTTTTTTTTTTTTTACTAAATATGGGGACTCGGCCGACTCGGCCGAGTCCCATGCGACTCGGCCGAGTCGACTCGGACTCGGCCCGAGCCGAGTTCGAGTCCGAGTCCGATATTTAAAACCTTGGTACTGATTGACGCCTTCCATTTAGAAGATGAATCCTTCCTTTGAGGGAAGATGGTAAATGAAATTAAATGTAAAGAAATGAAATTAAATAAATTGAAATCAAATGAAATGAATGCTATAGTAGTGGCCATCTTGTACATGTCTATTGATTGACTTATTGTGCTCACCCATTGTTATTGGAGGAATTATCTAGACTTGTCTAAAATTGGAATTATTTACTAAATAGATTGAACGAATTTAGTATATGTATTAACATGTGCTATCACAAGTTCTGTTTATACATTGTTGAACCGTCGTGTTCACTAGTGTTATTGATGGCATTACAGGCCCGATTGCCAATGCCGGTCCGGCAGCGACCCTAGTAGCAGCGGAGGAGACCGTTGCGATTCCTCCAAGAGGCTGATTGAATGGAACGGACGGGATAACCTTTGAAACGGTTATCTAAATGCGAAGTGGATCGGAAATTCTTTTTGAAAATTCTTTTTTTGAAATAGTTGGAATTCATTTGGAATGTAATGTTTTGAGAACTTAAATAGTTATCAATCTGCATTGTATTTGAATATGCAGGAGTTGATGAAAGTAAGGGAATTATAGAAATGATACATGTATGAAGGACTTTATTTTGTATACATGTAAAATCGTAAATTGATATTGTCAAATATAAATATTTCCGCAAAATTGTGTATTTGACAGGTAATTGTGAATGTTTATCCCTTGTGGATTCCGTTTTAATTTCGGTTAATTCGGAGTTTACGGGAGTAAGTATGAGATCACGGCTCGAGATTATCGGACCTCGGTCCCGGGTCGTGACAGGACCTTGAAGAAGACCTATATGAAGCTTCCTCCTGGGATCATTGGATTTTTGAAAAAGATGTATGTCGTTTAAGATCTCTTTACGATCTCAAACAAGCCCCACAAGCTTGGTTTGAAAAGTTTTGACAGACACTTCGTCACATTGGCTTCCTACAAAGCCAAAATGACCCTTCTATGTTCGTCAGTCCCTTTTTCGCATCACAATTCTTCTTGTATATGTGGATGATATTATTATCACTAGGGCGGATTTACAAGCTTCACCTCATGCCTCATTCGTTCCACATGAATGATCTAGGCACTCTTGCTTATTTTCTAGGTCTTGAAGTTCATCCATCAACAAGAGGAATTTTTATCAACCAGCACAAGTATACTAAAGATCTAATTTCTTTGGCCTTACCAGAAAATTCTACTCCACTTGAAGTGAATGTCAAATATTGTAAAGATGAGGGAGAACTACTTTCTGGCCCTACAATATATAGACGATTGGTTGGGAGTCTTGTCTACTCGACAATTACAAGACCAGACATTTCCTATGCGGTTAATTTGATGAGTCAATTTATGACTAAACCTCGACATCTTCATCTGGCAGCTGTTAAATGAATAATTCGTTATTTCTTGGGTACTTCTAAGCGAGGTTTATTCTTTCTTGTTGGCTCTTCACTTCAACTGACAGGTTACAGCAATGTTGATTGGGCAGGGTCCTGACTCTCGCAAATCCACATCCGGATGGTGTATGCACCTTGAGAATGCCCTAACATCTTGGAAGTGCAAGAAATAAAAGAGGGTTTCTAAATCTTCTACAAAAACAGAATATAGAGCCATGCCTTTTGCTTGCTATGAAATTGTTTGGCTCCGTAGAGTTTTCTCTGAATTAGGATTTCTTCAAAGTTCTCCAGCTCCTTTGCATGTTGACAATACAAGTGCAATACAAATCACAGAAAATCCAATCTTTCATGAACAAACCAAACATATACAGGTCGATTGTCACTCCATTCAAGAAGCCTATAATGATCACATCATCCCTCTTCCTCGTGTCTACGGATCTTCAGAATGCCGGTATCTTCACCAAGGCCTTATCAAAAACTCATCATCAATTCTTAGTGGACAAAATGCTGCTAGTGAATACCCCAGCATCAATTTGAAGGGGGGTAT
Organism: Persea americana; assembly: GCA_029852735.1. Classification (NCBI taxonomy): domain Eukaryota; kingdom Viridiplantae; phylum Streptophyta; class Magnoliopsida; order Laurales; family Lauraceae; genus Persea; species Persea americana. Next base: position 44,120,520 of record CM056810.1, on the reverse strand, counting down.
TAGAGCCAATCAAGCCATGGAGCCCAACATGGTCCATGACCTTTAGATGATAGTTAAATATTCTAGAAAGAATATATGCCTTATTGATTAGGGATTGACTTTTGATTGATAGATCAATTAGTGGGATCACTCAATTGTAATCACCCAATTATGCAGATATGTTTGTTGTAAAATTTTCCTTGTCTAGTTGACACAAAATTATAAATACAAAGGGTCTCCGAGAGGGGATGGACAATGAAAATTTCACCAATCCTCTTATGCTTTGTCAAGGTCTAGTCAGAGTGAGGTATTGAAGAGCACCAACGATGCTCCTATACAGTGTTGGATCAGGCAGGACTGTGGCAAGCTCATTAGAACAAAAAGAGGGCTTGTAGGAACTTGGAGACCCAATTGGTTTAGCATCCCAACATGGACATCTTAGACAAGAGATCTTTGGCATATTTAGTTTGTGAGAGAAATAAGCCAGTGCATGTTCTGTAGACCTTAATACCCAAAAAATGGTGAAGTCACCCAAGGTTTTTCATCTCAAACAAAAAATTAAGTTGAGCAATAAGATGGGTGATGTAACCCAAATCATTACCAATTATAATGAGGTCATCTACGTAAAGCGGTAGAATTGTAATTGACCCTTTGTAAGACCGAATGAAAAGGGAATGATCAGCATATGTCTTAGCAAAACCAATTACAAGAATGTAGCTCGAAAATCTTTCATTCCAGGCCCTAGGAGCTTTCTTGAGACCATACAAAGACTTTTGTAATTTGCAAACGTGACTAGAAAACTTCAGATCTACAAAGCCTTGTGATTGCTTCATACAGATGTTTTCTCTAAGAATCCCATGAAGAAAAGCATTGGTAACATTCTGTTGATGAGATGCCGGTGAAAATGAACAGCCAATGCCAAAACAACACGAATAGTAGCCTGCTTAACAACTAGACTAAACGCCTCGTTATAATCAATACCATACTCTTGGTGGAATCCCTTTGGCACCAACCTTCCTTTGTATCATGCAATAGTGCCATTAGGATTATGTTTGAACTTAAAGACCCGTTTGCAACCCACTAAATGCATACGAGGAGAATAGGGAACTAGTGACCAAGTTCCTTGTTTTTGTAAAGCAAAAAATTCAACAGACATAGCATTGCGTCGGGCTTCATGCTTAGAAGCCTATGTAAAACTTGAAGGTTCTATGATGTCACAGTATATATAAGATGGAAGAGAGAATGGATGTTTGATAGTAAGTAGGACCTTATTCCTATAGATATCAGCTTCGAAGCGAGTAACCATTTGATGAGTGTTTGATGCAGTAAGTGGAAATAATCATGTAGTTGACGGAGCTTTAGGACCAATTTCTGTAGGATGATTAACAACGCTTGAAGTTGGTGAGTTGGAGGTTTGATTATTTGAGAGATTGTGAGATTGGTGAAGCTGCCGTGGAATCGTTGTAGAGGCCAAGGTAGGATTATGGGTTAAAGACGATGCTAAGGGAGGTCACTGTGTGAGGATAGTAGGTTCGGTAGTGTGATGTGATGGTAGAAAAACAGTAGGTGTAATAAGCTGCTGTGAAATTGTAGGATGGGTAGTCTATAGACGATGTACTGTTGCTGGTTGTATAGGGAGTGTTATATGACATGGTGTGTGCTGCAGACTAGAAAAAAGTGATGAAGAGGAAGATCTATTCGAAACAAAAGAAGTGCTAAATGGGTTATATGGTCCAGGCACTGAACTTATGTGAAGGTTAGGTGAAAACCAAAAACCAATTGGAGAAAGAAATATCCTACAGTGACTTGGTGACAGAAAGGCTATAAAGAGGTTTGAAAATTGAAAAGACCACGCATCAATTCGGGAGTTGAAAACTTTGCCCGGTGAGAGATCAAGACACCTATAACCCTTATGATTTTAGTTGTAAACCATCAAGACACATCTCTTTGTTCTAGTGTTCAGAAGTATAGGACCTTAGTCGCCCGTAGCAAGCACAACCAAAGAGCCTAGGTGTCGAATAGTGCAGATGTAAAGCTCAAAGAACGCACAAAAGGTATGTGGCAGTGAGAAAAGCATCCGGCCAATGTCTTAATGGCATATGAGCATTAAACAAAAGGGTGAGGCCAATTTCAATTTCTCTTGACATTCATTTTAATCAGGTGTGTGGGGACAAAAAAAAAACTGATGAAGTATGCCACTATCATTAAGTAACTATTGGAATCTATGACTCATGTGCTCACCCCCTCCATCTGTCTTGAGTTTCTTAATTTTCATATTCAAAAGAATTTCAATTTGAAGTTGGAATATCATAAACAATGGAAAAAACTTTGGATTTACAATGTAAAGGAAACAACCATGTATAGATATATATATATATATATTTTTTTTTTAATGGTAACAGCCATGTATATTTACTAAAGTCGTCAATGAAAACTACATAATACTTGAAGGCACAAACAGAAAGTATAAGAGCAAGGCCAAAAATCAATGTGTAGTAGTTCTAAAGGCATGGAGGAGACAGCATTTGAAGAAGAAAATGGCAATTTATAGCTCTTACCAAGTCTGCAATATTCACAAAATGGGGAGAAGACGAACCTCATACAGGAAGAGCTCTAGCAAGTTTTTCAAAAATAGAAGTTGATGGATGTCTCAACCGGCCATGCCAAATTCTAACAAAAGTGTCTCCAACAAAGGCCATGCCAAATTCTAACAAAAGTGGTGACTCCAACAAAGGCTTTATAAGGAGATGCAATCAAAACTAAAGAAGCAGGAAACGGATATAAGCCATTTTTAGATTGTCCTTGGAAAAGATTCTTTCCAAGATTTTGTCCTATATGGAGAAACCAATTCAAATACAAATATGCAATCATTATCAGTGGCAAATATGTTGGTAGATAATAACAGATTAGAGGATATGGTAGGAACTAAATACGAGGGAGACCATTCTCCAGCGACAATGTACAAATGGCTTATACCCGACTTCTTAAGTTTCCATTCTATCTCCTTGCAATTTTTTGCTTCATCAGTTTCAATTGCATCTCTTTACAAAGCCTTTGCAGTTTTCTGCTTCATCAGTTTCGATTGCATCTCTTTACAAAGCCTTTGTTGGAGTCACCACATCAGATGGTATTTAGCATGGTCGGTTGGGACATCCATCTACTTCTTTTTTTCAAAAACTTGATACGGCCCCATTTTGTAAATGCTGTAGAGTTGACAAGTGCTGCAAATTATCATTTTCTTCTTCAAATACCGTCTCCTCTATGCCTTTAGAACTACTATACAACAATGTATGGCCCCTACTCCTATCCTTTCTGTTTATGACTTCAAGTACTATGTAGTTTTCATTGATGACTTTAGTAAATGTATATGATTGTTTCCTTTGCATTGTAAACCCAAAGGTTTTTCCTATGTTTTTTACATTCAAACTTCAAATTGAAAATTTTCTTAATGTGAAAATTAAGAATATCAAAATGGACAAAGGAGGTGAGTAAATGAGTCATAGATTCCAACGCCTACTTCATAATAGTAGCATACTTCATCGGGTTTCTTGTCCCCACACACTTGAGCAAAATGGATGTCGAGAGATAAAACATAGACATATAGTTGAAACCGGCATCACCTTTTGTTTAATGTTCATATGCCATTAAGACATTGGCCCAATGCTTTTCTCACCACTGCATACCTGGTGATTAATAAAATGCATGTACGTTCTTTGAGCTTTACATCTACATAACATCCAACCTCTCTTCTATCTGCTTTAGTGTGAGTCGGAACTTGTCATTGGTTCCTTATTCTCCTCATATGCATTTAGCCGGTTGCGTGTTTTTAAGTTAATATTGCAAATAAAATAAGATTCGTGGAAAAGGGATTCCGCCAAGGATACAATATTGATTATAACGAGACAGTTAGTCCGATTGTCAAGCATTGTCAAGCAGGCTATTATTTGTTGTTTTGGCTGACAATGGATGTTCGTTTTTGCTGGCATCAACTCAATGTCACAAATGCTTTTTTTCATGGATTCTCTGCATCAACCACACGGCTTTGTAGATCTGAATTTTCCTAATCACATTTGCAAATTACACAAGTTTTTGTATAGTCTCAAGAAAATGAAAGATTTTCGAGCTACCTTCTTGGAAATAGTTTTTGCTAAAAACACCTTCCGATCCTCCCCTTTTAATTTGGTTTTATAGAGTCAATTACACTTCTACTGCTTTACATAGATGACCTCGTTATAACTGGTATTGATTCGGGTGACATCACCATCTTATTGCTCAACTTAATTTTGTGTTTGAGATGAAAACGCATGGGAGACCAAAGGAAGAAGGAGAGGAAGAAAAATGAAGATAAGAAAAACTGACAGAAAAAAAAAATCAGTAGACTACATCAGTCTTTATACATCTGATTAGTTAGAATCATTTGTAACTAACCACAACTAAATCCAGCTCTTGATAACTAATAATCACAGTAACCTTACGTTAGCCAACTGTTCAATGGTCATAACTAACAGACTCTGCCATGAAAAAAGCACGGCAAAGAACCAAAAATAGAAGTATATATCAAAAACACCGATAACATAAGTAAAAATGGGCTATGAATTTTGTCTCGGAAAATTAAAAACTTAATCAAAACATATGCTATTGAACAGTAAAAAGCATGGAAAATGAGTTCTGAAACTGCACAACAGAGATATATGTTTTCCCAAAAAGGCTCCAACACACAAAATACGATCATAATCCCAAACTGAAAACCAAAACAAAAGCCACTTACAGAACCAAAAAACCATTTTAAAGAAAATGAAAAAAAAAAAAAAAAGTGAATTAGATAGACCCAGTTCACGAGAACTCGGTATAACGGAATAAGATCAAGATTAAAGACAAAAGAGCAACAAATGCATCTTGGAATTAAAATCCCAGTTCAGAAATCAAGAGAAAAATAGCAAGGAGAGAGAGACCTGGGGTCTAGACGTGGAAGGAGATTGAGAGGGCAGTGATCGAATTGGCTAACATCAATAGGGCTTCTCATCCATGGCAAAGTAGGCATGCTTTTCTGCTTCGGTTCCTCCATTTCTCTTCACGGACCCAGGATTTTTGTTTGGGTGGGGCTAAACTTTGCCTGACCTTTATAGCACAGATTAAAGAAACAAATTTCAGAATTTTTTTTCTTTTTTTTAAGGAATCCTATTGCTTTTAAACTATAACACGCAAATCCCAATTCCTTAAGAAATTAGCACATCAATTAACAACCACACTACAACATTAATAATGAACAATAATAAAGAAACTCTACAGAACTCCAAATAAATAATAATCAATATCAGGTGAAAATTAGTACCTCTTTATCCTTTCCTTAAGGGCCCGTTTGATAATTTTACTTATCAAGTAAAGCCAAGTCAAGTCAAGTTAAGCATCAAATCAAAAGCTCTTTAATTCGTAACTCCCTCCTCCTTCCTCAAAAAAAAGTCAAAAAGCAACTACATTTATTCACTAAAAGACAAAAAAAAAAAAAAAAAAACTCCATTTCCCCATACAAAAAGTCAAAAATATTACATCCCAAGCACCTAAAAACAAAAGACCATCATAACCCACTTATATTTTATTCCCTCTTTCTATTTCACTTCACTCCACTTTATTTTAAAAGTAAAATGCCAAACAGGCCCAAAGCTGCTAATGGTTCCACTATCATAAGAATCCAAATGAGTATAAATCCAAATAAGAGCACCCATATTTATAAATGAACATTGTAAGCATAATCATAAACATCATGTTATGGTCTAAGAAAGAAATTAATAAAAAAAAAATTGTTCTTTCCAACACCCAATTCCCATTTCATCTCTTTCAATACATTTCTTTTCCAACTTCTCTAAGAAAACAGAGACCAGCCCAGACATGACTCTATCTCTGTACACACACAATATGTCTTCTTTTCCAGCTCAGTTCTTTTCCATATGTACAGGCCGCTCAGTTATTTTCCATATGTACAGACCACCCTCCACAACTTACAACAATGGCTACTACGGTTACCTGTAATTCCTTATCATCCATGACAGGTTATGGCCAAGAACAAAACAATAGTCATTCAGGTAATCCAAGGACATGAACCAACAATATTTACACATAGTTACCTACACTTGGTTTATGAAGATCCAAAGAGGCCTGCGTAGTGGCATTTTTAGTCGATGCAATATATGGATCCTACTAAATAAGTTGACTTATATAAATTCATGATGAAATAAATATTAAAAAAAAAAAAAAAACCCTCAGTCAATTCCAATCAGTTGGAGTTAGATTGAAGGTTATTGACAATGATGATGTTGATGCTATAAGTCCAAATATTGAAATCCGATGCTCACTCTTTCTTGTTTCCAAATAGCAATTGTCAAAAGATGATATAGATAAAATTGCACTCTGAAAATAAAAACAGTCCGAATACTTCTTTTTTCACAATTTTACTTCTCAAAATACTTCATCTTCTAGATCCACCTCTTCTGCCATGGCCATGGCCAACACGCCCACCATTTTTATGCCCCCAGTTTTCTTACCATCATCCTTATTAGCAGGTGCTTTCAATGTTATCTGGCAAAGCCGCAAAGGGAGTATCTTATGAACACACTTTCGGAAGCTGAAATCATTAGCACATCCATCCTATCTTACAAGAACGAATCTACATAAGATGGTAGCGGACCTGGAATGCATAGACACCACCGCTAATCTTCTTGTCATGCTCCAAGTGGCCCTTCTTCAGCAAGAGAAAGGGAGGGAGAGGAAGAGAGAAATAGAGAGAGAGGGATATAGACTAACCTGAAACTCGACCTGTCACCGACGGGGAGAAGCTCGAAAGATCAGCACCGAAGAGTATTTCGTGTGATTGAAGGAAGAAGAGACAAGGGTTTTTTTGGGATTGAAAGAAGAAGAGCCGAGGGTTTTTAAAAGTGGGGATGGGGCAGTAGTTTTGAGATATGCGGGGCATGGGCCACGGGCCCATTACGAATCTGGGGGATTTCTTGATTCAATCTGGGGCGACCGCCCCAGGTAGTCAACACATGGGTTCGCCCCCGTCTCTTGTCCAAATTCCTGATTCCAGAGAGAGATGTAACGGGTTTTAAGAAGCCATTAGAGCAAAAAATACAGTAGGGTGTACAAGGACAATATTTTTCTAACTGGAGTACAATAGAGAGCTGAGTCGGCTCTAACCCGGCAAAATCGTGAGTTGTAGTGGAACTGTAAGCCCATTTATTGAAAAACCAACTTGCTTCAAATTTAATGCCCTCCTGCCAACACACATGGTTGAGACTTTTTTTTTTTTTTTGACATTCTGTACTTTTGTTCTCTTTATGGTTGAGACTTGAGAGTGGTGTTAGCACAGTAGCCAAGCCAATGGATCAATTCCTATATCCGTAAGTGGAAGTGTCACATTTAGTCCAGCAGCCCAAATTTGCGGGGAAAAAACACACTTTCAGCCTATGGAGTGTCCCAAATTTAATACCAATAAGAGGATTGATCGTTTGCTTAATAAATACATAAAATTATCTTATGACACTTTCTGTTATCGAGTGGTAGAAAATAAGCTAAAAGTTGCTTTTATTTTTATTTAGGCCTTGATTCCGGTGCTCCAGGTGAAGGCCGGGTAAAGACCTAGATAGTGCATTCCCTCATTGGTTTTTTACCTACCCTAGGCCTAGCCTGGTCAGGTCTTTGACAATCCTACCTTTAACTAGAGATTTTTATTTCATGTGTCAAAGCCTCGGTCAGAGGATCAAGTGTGCATCCAATACATAACTTTCAATATCATGTTGGATCTCATGTTAGTCTGACCTCCAAAATGAAAAGTTTCAGCCGATTTGGGATTTTGACGAAACTTTTGGAAATTACATTTCGGGAAAATATAAAAATAATGTGTATACATATATATATTGAAAAAGGAAATGAATATCATTGTTACAGTCGCCCTATCCTATTCCATCAACCATTTTAGAATAATAGAATGAGTAAATGTAGTTCTCCTGCAAGCGAGTGCATATGCAATTCAACTCTGTGGGGCCCACTGGGCCCAGCTTGAATCAGTGTGGTCCCGTATATGATCTGGTACCAATCCCAAATTCACTATCATCAAACCTTTATCCCTCATTGGATTGAATCTCAAATAAATCTTTGGTTAAAAGACCACTAAAGTTCATGGCTTTTAAATCAAGGGCTAGGATTACCTTCCAAGGCTGATTTCTAAAATAACGGGACACGGACACGGCGACACGGCATTTCTCAAAAAAGTGGACACGGACACGTCGGATACATGTTAATATTTATTATTAATAATAATAATAATATATCTCATTACGTTTCTCAAACTTGGTTACATATTTCCACGTAGGCTTATTTATATCTTCTTCATTGAAGGGGTGAGTTTGAGCAGGAATGGAACTCATATTCCTAAATTCCAAATTGTCACGCAGAGGTGAAGAAGAAAAAAGAATTATTTGATATAAAGAACAGCAGAAAAAAATAAAGAACATCAGCAGCTTAAAAAAGAAATCTAATTCAGAAGGTGCCAAAACCATTTGCAGATTTGCATATTTGCAGTGAGTAAAAAAAAACAGCATCAAGGAGGTACAACATGCAGCAAATTAGAAAAAACAGTAGCAAAATACAGCAGGAAAAGAAGAAAAAACAGCAGACAGTAACATAATAGCCCTTACTTCTTTTCTTCTTTTTTTTTTTTTTTTTTTTTGCCTCTGGAGTCGTGCAGGAAGAAAAGAAAAGAGTCTGCGAGGCTCTTACCTGCTTCTTGGACTTGGAGAAAACGAAGGAGGCTGGAGACAGAAAACGTTGGAGACGATGGCGTTGAAGCAGAGGAGTTGATGGTGATTACAGTCGAAGGTGCCAGGTATGTCTCCCCAACTCAGATCTCCTTCTTCTTCTCTCCTTCTACTGTTTTTTTTTTTTTTCCTCGAGTGGTTCTGGGAGGTGAAGGAGGGTTCGGCTGTTTTATTTTATTTTTTTTAAGGGGATCAGTTGGTTTCGGGAGATGGGGGAGAGAGAGGGTCGACGAAGTTGTGCAAACGAGTCTTTCAGGCTCTTGGACTTGGAGATTTGGGAACAGTGGCTGGGATTTTGGAAAAGAGTCTTTGAGTTGGAGAAAACGAAGGAGGCGCTGGAGGCAGAAAACGTTGGAGACGAAGGTGCCAGGTATGTCTCCCCAACTCAGATCTCCTTCTTCTCTCCTCCTGTTTTTTTTTTTTTTTTTCCGAATGGTTCTGGGAGGTGACGGAGGCGCTGGAAAGCTTGTATAGGGTCTCTGCCTTCTCTTTTATTTAAGTTAAGAAAATTGTATTTAGGCCCTTCCCTTTTTTCTTTTTACAAACGGCCCCCTTCTCTTTTCTTTATTATAATTTTAATATTTTTCTCCAACTAAAACAGCCAACGTGTCCCTAGCATGTCCAGAAAATAAAATAAAATAAAAGTAATCAAGACACCATTTTGACATGTCAGACACGTGTATGAGCATGTAACACGTCGGACCCAGAGAAGTGTCCGTGCTTCCCAGGTTAGCCCTTACCTACAAAGTTGCACACCACTAATAGGACAACATCTTAAGTGGGCCCCATGAGTTGGATTGCATATTGCTCGTATGCAATCTTCTCGTAGGAAAACAATGCCCTACTGTTGAGAAAAGATCCGTGCATATGGATAAATTTTGTATCCAGTGTTATATTTGTTGGATCTAAACTTTGAAGATGTAAATTTTGAATTGACTGAAGGCATATTGTGAAAAAAATGTTTTATAAGTTAATAGAGATTAGATCTTATTTCCATTTTAAAAGTTCACAGAGCATTTCCAAAACACCGATTTTATTTGCAATAAATCTAGTATGAGTTGATTTGAGCATACTCACAATTATTACTTTTAATTTTAGACTCGAAATGAAATGAGGTCTTGAAATTTATTTTTTTTAATGACATGTATAGATGCTATTAATATATATTTATATCTGAATAGTCAGAACTTTCTGAACGTAGTGGGCCACACCATGGTTCCACCGTAGGCACAACCCATCCCTAGGATAAAGTTTTTTTATTGTGAAGAATTTTTTTAATAACTGTTAGGGTTTTTGTTTGTTAATTTGATGGATTCACTATCACTTTCACCAACAACTGATTACACACTCATGCATTGAAGTTAGGACCTTGAAATCTGGAACTTAGACATGCATATGCATTTGATTTTCAAAAACACTATCCTGCATGTTTTCGATCTCAAATGCACTTTCAAAAGACTAATTAACTAATGTGTGCTTTTGTTCTTTTGAGTAAAATCAAGTTAGGCATCTAGGTTCATGTTTTGCATACGTCTTTTATTTTTAGAACATGGATACCTGCATAAATCCTATTGGCCCTGGGTTCCTAAACAAACAAATTAGATTTTTCAAAATGTGAAAGGAACTCCAGCTAGGCCAAAATGAGAAAGGAACTCCAACCTGGCCAGTGTACCCGGTCAACCGGATCCCTCAGGATGTCAACCGGCTGAACTAGCCGTTGGAAATATAACCGTTGGAACCAGTCGACCCGAGGCTCAAGATGTCGACCGGATGAACTAGCCGTTGGGATTTTTTTGTGTATAAAACTCCTACTTATTCCTCACTTCAAGGGTGGGGGAGGGGTGGGGTGGTCTTTTTGGGTTGAATCTTTGGAACTATTTTGAAGTCTAAGGAAGGGGAATGAGCTTAGGAGGCTAGAAAAGAAATGGAAATCCAAAAGCTTAAGATACAAAGGTATATCTTTCCAAGTTAAGCTTTGATTTCCATTCTTTTGAAATCACTGCTTGTTCAAATCTTTGAAAACTTATTTCAGCTTGATTTTTAGTTTTGACTGAGTTATTTTGCAAACATTAATTACAGAAGTATATTAGATTGTTTTGCAAACATTCATGTCACAACCACAAGTGCTTTAATCTTTAAAATATCATACAACTTGTGGATTTTGACAGGAATATCTTTCCAAGTTGTTCTTCTTAACTCACGTGATTAGTTCATCACTTCAATCATTTATTCTGTGCTTTAATTTTTAAATGCATCAAGCATTCATTAAAGAGCATTAATTTCACAATTGATTAAAGTAAACATTCATACACCTCGAGCACTCACCTTAGCTACTTGTAAGTGTATGATTGTATCATGTTTTAACTTTCATATTAGCCTGTGTTAGAGGCAAATGTAATGAGCTAAAACATTGTATCTTCTTGAGTGTATCCTAGACACTTTTGAGAGATCAAATCTTTAGTCTTGTATAAGTTATTGCTTAGCCTTAGAAAAGCATAAGTGTAAATGTTAGGGGTGAACCTTAAAACCCAAGAGGTTATTGCTTAGCCTATTGAAAAGCATAGATAATGGAAATCCGAAGGGGTGTAGGATCACAAGCGGGGAGTAGATGTAGGCATTTGGGCCCAACCACTATACATGGTTGTGTCATGGTAATTCTTGTGGTGATTATTGTTCTTAATTGTTTCAGCACAGTCATGTTGTTCATCACAAGTGCCATTTCGTTTAAAGAAAATTAAAATTGAATTAATTGGCATTATTTGTATAGCTCACCCTATTCACCCCGCACCCACCCCCCCCCCCCCCCCCCCTCTCGGGTTCGAATCTTGGACTTTCAATAACCAATTTAATGAATTAATTCATTAAAGGAAAATGTTTTCCTAGAGCAAATTGCACGTGCAGTCTATCTCTATGGGGCCTACTTGGGCCCAACTTCGATTAGTACTACCCCTTTGATGATTGGTCATCCCATGATCTTGACAGCCTTCCCAATTTTATTATCATTGAACCTTCACTCGTTGTTGGATTGAATCTAAAAAAATTTATACCCTTAGGATGTCATTAAACTTTAAGGCGGTTAAATTAGTGACCAGGATAATTTGGCGAAGTCCGGATCCTTTGTTACAGCTTTTATACACAACTATGTACCACTTTTCGGGAACTCCATCGTGGGGGCACATAGAGATCATCTGAATTGTTCAAGGTAAATGTCATCCCATTTAATCTTATGCCCTCAAGTTTTAATTCAAAAGAAGTGGGTCTGACCGTTCGTTCGAGCACCATGATGAAAACGTGGCTAGGCATTGACGTGACATCAGTACTGACATGGTGGTAATCATGTTTCCACACTAGATGCAACAGATGTTCAAATAGTGTATAAGATTAGTCACTACAGCAATGGTTTTTTTTTTAATAAATATGTCACAATCCATGTTGAGTTAAGATGTCAAATTTGACCTCGTAACCATAATCGGCCTTCTAAAGAATATGAACGGTTCGAATCATGAAAACAGGGCCCACAAATTTCTAGAATGGCCAATTTTCATATTTGGACTTTTTTCATAAATATCTCAAAATTTAAGACGAATCAACGGCTGAAAATTAGTCCCATAGTTGTAATTGACCTTTTGAAGAGGATGGACAACTTAGATTATAAATCTCGTGGACTATAGAAGTGCAAAAATTCAAAATACTGTCCTAGGTAGTAATCACGTTGAAAATGACATTCATCCACCTGAAAACACTGTTCATCCACTTCTAACAATAACGGTACGATTCATTTTAACATCTATAGAGGTGTAAAAATTATGGGCTCAAAACCATGACTATTTTCACATTATTTTATGATTTACACGTCGCGTGCTTAAATAAGCACAAACAAACATAAATGTGCAAGACAATTATACATGTGAGTCATTTACATATGTAAATGGTTTCAAGCAAATGGCCCCTAAGAAAAAGGGGAAAGAGTAGGGCTGTTCATGGGCCGGGCTGAGGCATATCTAGGTTCGGCCCGACTTTAGGAATAGGACGCAGAAGCCTAGGCCCGGCCCAAGCCCAGAATATGACATACAAGTTAGGCATGAGCCCACCCATTTAGTCTACCAAGCAGGGCTGAAATTGGGTTTTGATAAATTTTGTGGGCTTTCTCACAAATTTTTGGCCTAATTAAATTAAAGGATATTGCCCACAAAGCTGCCCTTAAACCTGAGATTTGTCCTTGAGAGGTCAAAGTTTTAGTATTTCCTTCGTGCAATATCCTAGGGTCATGCGATGTCACATACATCATCCTGTGTGACATCCTAGGTAGGCCTTTCAATGGGATGGGCCCGAGCATGGGCATGGGTTGTCCAGTCCCGTCCCAAATATTGGATGGGCCTACCGAGGGTTGTCCAATCCGGGCCTTAAATTGAGTGGGCCTATGTCAAATCACATCCCACGTAGGCTGGAAGTGTGGTTGATGAAGGGTGGTGGTTAATATTTGAGAATGAGAGTTGATGCATGGTGGTGGTTAAATAATTATGGTTAATGAATGAATGGTTTTTATGTAGAAGCATGCAATAAACGAGTTAACCATCAAACTGGGCAAACCCCATGTTATATAAAATAGGCAGAGTTTGTGCTTCTATAGTCTTGAACTTGACCTATTGCTTTGAGAGCATCCTATTTTTGTGTCATAGCTTCTCACTCTGTTTTGACTAGTCTAAACTTGCTTGGGTTACCTTAGTTCTTTGCACCTGTGGAGTGGAAGCAGTCTATTTTGTATCATCAAAACCCTTAGATTTTCCTTTTTCACATAGATTGTTTAGCATTGCAGGGAGTGCTTTCTAATGTGTTCTGGAGGTTTGCCGTAGGATGCCGGATTTCTCTCCAACTAGGGTGCTAGATTTTGGATATGGGCCGGGCACTGATTTGTGGCGAGAATCTATATATCCAATTATTTTGTATGGAGGCTATGTGATTATTATTTTGATTTCAAGTATCTCAAGTAACTATATGTGAGTCCCCTCTTGGATCAAGTATGGCTGGAACATTATATAGATCAGGCCATCCTTACCATTTTATTTTTAATTTAGAAATTGTCTATGGACTTGTATCTTAGCAACTGTTTCTTTTCCATTCATGTGGTTGTTTGATCAAATTGATTGATGACAAGCAGTTATTATATGCAGTGTCAACAAATCCTCTCTTTTAGGCATGAAACTGTAGCTATAGGTTGGAATGAACCTTGTTACTATAGGTTGTGGAATTATGAGATTTGAGCTTTAAGATCAGTGAGATGGGGTTATGACTTTAAAATCTTCTTTTTGATGAAGCTGACGAGAAATAAAAGAAACATCTAACATCAATTGCCCTTTTTATTTGCATTTTCAAGTTTTGGAGTTGAAATATTTGTTAGTTCCAGATTATGGCTCTTTCCTTACTAATGTTGAGAGTCTTTTTTATCACCATCATTATATGGATCGGATTAACTAATTTTAGATTTCCAGTTGCTAACAGTAGTTGTAAGGACATGTAGTTATCAAATCCTCATGTGGAATCAAAGCCCTCTCATGAATCTTAGAGCAGCTTGGCTATAATAGGGATTTTGCAATGAATTCCACCATCTTACTTGGTGCTGGGTTTGGAACAGGTACTAGCCTACTTAATGGTGACATCAGGGTATGTAGTGACTGAGATACTATATCTGGGCTACATGGGAGATAGAGAAGTGTCATGAAGTGAGGCATGCTCATCTTATTCCAAGTTCTGCTCTTAGTAGTACAAATTTTTATACAGTTGTACCAGCAGTAGGTGGCCTTGCAAAATCTCAACTGGTACATCAAGTGGATGCTCTTGGTGGTGAGATTGGAAAAATGGCTGATAGGTAATTTTCCAGATAATTTTACCTTTTGCTAAAGGTTCAAGACTCTCTTTCACCCTAGCCAACACTTATTAACATGCTAATTCTAGTTGGTATGTTTTGCAGTCAATTGCTGTCGGTGTCATACTTTTGAGTTTCATTGATGGTTATTTGCAATGTATTTGGCTTGCAATTGGAGTTAACTACTACCGTACTGTTTGTTGGCAATCACCTTAGTTATTGGCGAAGTTGCAAGTCTCTGTTGTTGACATGCTTAATCGACGAAGAGGTTGAATTCTGATGTTTGCTTTCTACTAGCATTAAGTTTGTGTTTTGAGATGTGGATTCTAGAGTGTACTCGTGCTGGGGGCTACTGTGCTAATGCAGATGCATTCACTGAGAAGGGAGTTGAGTGCTCATGTTACATTGGTTTGATTGTTTGGTACTAAACGTCATGGCACTAAGGGGCTTAGGTTTTTATTTTTTAAGAAATGAAGTGGATGAATGTAGTTAGAGGGTTGAATGGCACCAGGGGATTAGGTTTGATTGTTGGATGTTGTATGAAAGCTCCATGAGAGCTCCTCTTAATGAGATCAATGGAGTTATTGCTTCTTCTAATTCTATCGGTGGGTCTTCTGGCCCCTCTTTCTTTTTATCAAATACTATGTAAGATTAGTTTTTCATGAGATTGATCCCAGATGCTCGGATGAGTTTGTATTATGAAAATGTGCAGGCCAACGGTCCACAGAAAAATCAATGGATCAATTGCTTAGAAACATAGAATCCCTGCACTCTTGCCACATTACTCACTGATCATATGAGTATGGCCTCAGTGATTGAACAACCAAGAAAATGTATAGCCCAAAATCAAATATTGAATTAAAATGTAAAAACCAATTTGAGTCCCTATCAAGTCAGTTCCACCCAAGAGTAGAACAAATCAATTTAATTAAACAAATCAAACCATTCCATGTATGTTAGCAAATGGACAGTTTAGATCAATTTATAACAAAAAGATCTAATCATTGATAGGAACCATAACCTGGTGGATCTCACCTTCAACCCCTCCCCATCTTTCTCTAATACAATTTGGAAATAGAAACTTGCGGTCTTTGAGGTATTCTTATTATGTTATTTTTGTGCTTTATGAATTGAGTTGATTTATTGAAGATTGTGAAAGAAATGATTATTTGTATGAAGTGATTATATAATGTTTGAAATTACAAGTACCTAAATAGGCCGTAAAGCCCTCCTATTAAGGGTAGACTTTGTCAAAATTTTGCTAAGTTATTTCATGTATACAAAATGGATATGTTAAATGAATTTGAGATGAAGATGATAATTTTATTTTTTTTGGGATTCCTCTCTCGTTACCAAACTTGGATCTGAAGGAATCATCGTTGATTCCTCCGTGCTCACTAAACATGGAATGCAATGAATCTTCTCTCTCATAAGTCCTCAAATAAGAAAGTCTAATTCCGCGGACGCAAAGATTCCTCTAAAGAGAGGATTCCTCTCTCGTTACCACGCATGCTCAATATGATCTTAATGCTTATAGGAATTTGTTCGACCAGGTAAACATTGTACTAATTTGTTGATTCTATTGCCTTTAAGTTTCACTACATCTGGTTATCATATCCTCAAAATTCCTTTTGGTAGATGGTTGTCATATTCTCATTATGAGCATGCCGGTCTGTCAGGAAGGTGATCCGAGGCTTTCATCTTTTGGTCTCATGAAGAATAGAAGAGATGGGAAAAGTTACAACACGAACTTAGCCTTCACCCCTCCTGAGTACATGAAGACAAGTATAAATAAACTTCACAATTGATAAAGTTTTGTTCAAAGAAATGTCATCCAAACACTTCAAAAGAGGTGTAATCTCGACACTCCCTTTCTGTATCTCCATATTGTTTTGGAAATTTGTTGCGTGCGTGTATGCGGAAACGTGAATCTAAGCAATCGAACAAATAATCAACCACACAAGAACAAGCAATCACACACAAGAAAATTACGTGGTTCGACAAACTTGCCTACGTCCACGGGAAAGAAACTCGACTCTTCTTGGATTCACTCTGTGTATGATCAGAACAAAATATCTCATGGGTTACACATTACATGAATATATAATGCTCTCTTTCTTATCCCCCAAGAAACCCTATCTTAGTCAATAAGAAAGTCCCGGTACAATTACCATAATACCCATGACCATGAACCCACTTGGTCTGGACCCACTAGGCCAACAATCTCCCCCTCCAGACCATGGGGAAGACACGCCTCTCTGAACCCCCTTACTAGGAGTTCAGTCATGCCAACTCTGAACACAGCTCCAGCTTTCCCTTAGACACGACCTTCGTCATCATGTCCGAGGGATTCTTGTTAGTATGAATCTTCTCCAGCTTCATGAGATTCTTTTTGATGACCTCACGAATCCAATGGTATCTCACATCAACGTGCTTCGTGTGAGCATGGTATGTAGCGTTTTTGCTAAGATCCATAACACTTTGACAATCACAGTAGACTACATATTCTCCTTGCTTCAAACCCAATTCTTGAAAAATTTTCTTTAACCAAATCATCTCCTTCCCTACTTCATTAGCAGCTATGTATTTTGCTTACGTTGTAGACAATGCTGTACACTTCTGCAACTTAGACTGCTAGGAAATAGCTCCCCCTGCAAAAGTAAATAAGTACCCAGAAGTAGACGACCAATGATCAAGATCGCCTGCAAAATCAACATCTGTAAAGCCTTCAAGAACTGGTTTCGAGCCTCCGAAACACAAGCACAAATCTGATGTACCTCTCAAATATCTGAAGATCCACTTCATTGCTTCCCAATGCTCTTTTCCAGGGTTAGAAAGAAATCTACTCACTAAACCCATCGCATGAGCAATGTCTGGCCGTGTACACACCATGGCATACATGAGACTCCAAACTGCTGAGGAGTACGGAACATACATCATCCATTCCTTTTCTTCATCTGTAGTAGGACATAATCTCTTAATGAACTTGAAGTGATTGGCTAAGGGCATGCTAACTGGCTTAGCATCTTTCATGTTGAATCTTGCTAGCACCCATTCAACATATTTCTCCTATGACAATCACAGCTTTTTGGCATTCCTGTCACGACGTATTTGCATTCCCAATATCTGTCATGCGGGATCCAAGTCTTTCATATCAAAAGTTTTTGACATGTCCCTTTTCAGCCTGTCAATCATCTTGTTACACTGTCCAACTATCAACATATCATCTACATATAAAAGAAGGATAATGAATTTGCCATTACCAAACTTACGAATATAAACACAATGATCTGTAGCTGTCCTTCGGTACCCATGACTCACCATGAATGAATCAAACTTCTTATACCACTGCCTTGGCGCTTGCTTTAGCCCATAAAGACTCTTTTTCAACCTGCAAACTAGTTGTTCTTTTCTTTCTACCTCAAACCCCTCCGGCTGAGTCATGTAGATCTCTTCTTTTAAATCACCGTGAAGAAATGCAGTCTTCACATCCATTTGTTCAAGCTCAAGGTCCATCCTGGCGGCTAGACCTAAGACAACTCTGACAGAAGTCATCTTCACAATTGGAGAGAATATTTCATCGAAGTCAATTCCCTTCGTCTGCGCAAAGCCTTTTACCACTAGCCGTGCTTTGTGCTTTATCAGTTTTCCACTGTCACCTCTCTTCAGCTTGAACACCCATTTGTTCTTCAAAACCTTCCTGCCTTTTGGAAGTTCCACCAGCTCATAAGTTTTATTATTTTTCAAAGAACACATCTCATCCTGCATAGCCTTCATCCACTCATCTTTATTGCATGAGTTTTTGCTTCTGGGTAACTCTCTGGCTCCCCTCATCAGTAAGCAAAAATAATATGCTGCAGGGTATTTTGTTGATGGTTGACGCTCTCGAGTAGACCTCTTAACCTGAGGTTCCGTGGTTTCTGACTGAGGAGACTGCTCCCCCTGCTCAACACCCTGTTCATTTGGAAACCCCTGTGCCTCATCACGATCTGGATTGTTTTGTCCACCTTCTCCACCTGTAGTTTGCACTGGAGAATGAGTCGGTGTGAGATCAACCACTCCATTAACAACTTCTTTAGACTTTTCAGCCTTCTCAATATCTTCAAAGAATTGGTCTTCATGAAACACCACATCCCTACTTCTGATAATTTTTCTCTTCTCTGGATCTCATAACCTGTAGCCAAACTTAGCTCCACCATAGTCAAGAAAAATGTAACATACTGCCTTATCATCCAGCTTAGAATACTGCTCCTTTGGTACATCTGCAAAAGCCTTGCACCCAAACACCTTCAAATGAGAATAAGAAACATCTTTACCTATCCATTTCCTCTCCGGAAGGTCAAAATCCAAAGGAACTGAGGGAGACCTGTTAATCAGGTAAACGACAGTCAGAACGGCTTCTCCCCAAAATGGCTTGGGTAGCTGTGTCACTCTAATCATGCATCTCATCTTTTCAAGAATAGTGCGGTTCATTCTCTCTGCCGCACCATTGTGCTGTGGAGTACCAGGAACTATTCTTTCATGTCGAATACCATGCTTCGAGCAATAGCCTTTAAACTGATTGGAAGTGTACTCACCACCATTATCTGTGCGAAGACATTTCAAGAGCTTTCCTGTTTCTCTTTCAACCATGACATGAAACTGTTGAAAAATCAGGAACACCTAATCCTTTGATTTCAACGCATAAACCCATACTTTCCTGGATGCATCATCAACAAATGTGACAAAAAACTTATTGCCACCCAATGACTCCACCTCCATGGGACCACAAACATCAGAATATACCAAATCCAACACATTAGATTTTATCGTTGATGTCTTAGAGAAAGATACCCTGTGTTGTTTGCCAAACAAGCAATAATCATAAGGATCAAGGGATGTACCTTTTGAGTAATAAATTTGATTTTTCTTTGCCAATAACTGCAGTCCTTTCTCACTCATATGTCCCAGTCTCTTATGCCACAGATTTGGAGAAGATCTGTCTTCAACAGCATTCAACATACCTTTGCATAGCTTCACATATGTTTTGTACAGCATATTACATGCCTTTCCTCTCACAATAATAAGAGACCCTTTAGTGAGTTTCCGGCTGTCATTTCCGAAATAACTCTCATAACCTGCACGGTCCAATGAAGTACCGGAAATTAGATTCAACCGCAGATTAGGAATATATCGCACATCTTTCAGCGTCATTGTGCAACCAATATCGGTTCGAATGCAGACATCACTGACCCCAACAATATTCGAATGACTTGTGTTGCCCATCTTCACAGTGCCAAAGTCCCTTGCTTTGTACGTCGTGAATATCTCCTTACAAGGAGTAGTATGGTAGGATGCCGCTGTGTCAACAACCCTCTCAACCTGATCATCAACACTCAAACACTCTTCATCTTCACTGGCTAGTACCACTACTTCATTATCCGAAGTAGCTGTAGTGTTAGTGTCATTCTTCTGCTCATTGTTGGCTTCTTTCTTTTCCTTCAAGGCAAAGCAATTCTTTTTAATGTGACCCTACTTGCCACAATGGAAGCATTTTCCAAACTTTTTCTTAGTCTATGATCCACCTCTAGACTTGCCACGACCCCCCTTTGGTCCCCTACTCTTACTCTTCCCCATTTTCTCAGTAACAAAGGCCTGTGCATTATCTGTCCCCGCAGTTTTCCTTCTTGTTTCTTCATTTAAAAAGCTACTAGTAACCTGACTCATTGATAACACACCGTCTGGAGTAGAGTTGCTCACGGAAACAACCAATGTCTCCCGTGTATCTGGTAAAGGACATAGAAGCAACAAACCTTGCATCTCGTCATCAAGGACCATCTTCATTGTGGCTAATTCATTCACAACGCATTGGAAATCATTTATATGATCTTCAATTTTACCACCCTCCTTGGATTTTGTATTCACAAGCTTTCTAATCAGAAAAGTTTTATTCATTATAGTTTTCTTCTCATATTTATCTTTTAACTTCTTCCAAAGGGTATTTGCATTGGTTTCATTAGATAAATGGTGAAATATGCTGTTATCTACCCACTGTCTGATGTAACCAATGGCCTTTCTATGCATCTTTTTTCAATTTTCATCAGACATATCTTTTGGTCGAGCTTTATCCCCTTCAATGGGATCATAGAGGTCTTTGCAATAGAGTATATCCTCCATCTTTGGTTTCCAGATTAACAAATTTGTATAGTTCTATTTGATCATGGTAGTGTTTATAGTGTTGTTCTCCATCTCAATTGAATAATCAAGAAAAACAAACAACTTTCACTAACCTCAATTTCTGCACCAATCTGTAGATCTCGTTACCACGAGCACGCTGGAAGAAACGGATCTGAAATCCAACTCTGGATGGCTCATATATCGCAAAAATTGTTTTCTGCGCTCCGATTAGTCAAACTTTCCTGTTGATCGTCAAGCTGTCAATCTTCTTCCATAGATACGTAAATTTGCTCGTAACGAGTCTGTAGGTGCAAACGGATCTCCGATTAGACACCGGATGATCAAGATATCGACGAAACAAGTTTCTGCCATCTATCACAATAAAAACCCCTGCTGATTGAAAACGAAGCCCAATTCGTCTTCTTCTTCGTTTTGTTTTGGTTCTGCAACCAGAACCGATGGAAACACTGCTGCCTTCCTTCGGCCATGACATGGCGGCTCGACAGAGGCGCACGGTGGTGCAACAGCAGTAGGATGGCGGCGGTCGGCGACAACTCCGACTCAATTTCGGTGACGACAAGCACTGCAAATCAAGAACCCAAGCGACGATGGTAGTCCCGGAACCTCTGTTTTCTCCGGCGAGAAGCGATGGACACCAGATCTGCTCCGATCGTCTTCGGTTTCAGGTTCTGAGAAAAAACCAGAGGTGAGAAACCTCTGTCTTCTCAGGTTCCAACCAGATCAACAAGAACCCTTATGATGTTCTTAGCAACTTCGGATTTCTTCACAAATCCGATCAGTGTGGCCCAACAGCGATCGTATCCGATCTCTTCCGATCTCTGTCCCTTATCTGCAACGAAGACCATGTGCAAAATTAGGGATCAAAAGCTTGATTTGATCCGTCGATCGCAACGCAGCACAATCCAACCCTAGCAAACCTTAGGCTCTGATACCACTTGTTGTGTGCGTGTATGCGGAAACGTGAATCTAAGCAATCGAACAAATAATCAACCACACAAGAATAAGCAATCACATACAAGAGAATTACGTGGTTCGGCAAACTTGCCTACGTCAACGGGAAAGAAACTCGACTCTCCTTGGATTCACTCTGTGTATGATCAGTATAGAATATCTCATGGGTTACACATTACATGAATATATAATGCTCTCTTTCTTATCCCCCAAGAAACCCTATCTTAGTCAATAAGAAAGTCCCGGTACAATTACCATAATACCCATGACCATGAACCCACTTGGTCTGGACCCACTAGGCTAACATAATTTTCTTTTATTTGTTCTCTTTGTTAACATCATTTTCATCTTCTGTTTTCTTCTGGACGTGTATCTTAATGCGCTAATTAGTGCTTGGCATTTTGATTCTGGACTTTTCACTTGATATCAACAAGGAACATGTCAATCTGGTTGATGAAAGGCTGTAGAAGCTGATTTATAGTGGACTTGTTGATGAGAAGGAATTAGACAGGTACAAACACCTTCAGCATGAACACCCTGTTTCTCACACCATTTAGTTTTGGTTGAATGGTTTCCGAACACTCTTCTATTGAGCCAGTCTCTCATTGGAGAGATTTATAGATTTGAAATTTACCCCAGGCCTTTATTGCTAGCATTAAGCTCTGAGCCTCAACCCTGCAAAATTTTTGGTTGAATCATGTTTCTTACATAAAATCAGTTTTTCCGACTTGACAATTTAGTTTGTTATTGTTATTTTTTACAATTCATTTAACTCCTTTTTTTTATTCGACTTGAATTCTGAATGAAAAGTGCTCAATCCTTTCTCAGACTTACTTTAATTGATTATTGAGATCCGAACACAGTGTGAAGTTTCCAATAACTCAGTACAAGTTATTAATATATTTCACTGAATACAGGGTATGAGGTTTTCAATGAGTACAAGATGTTGCTATTCCTGTTTTGAGAGGGCCCAATCCCAATTCTCCCCTCAAAAAGTAAAAGATAAAAGATGAATTTTTTACTCATGAGAAACTCATGCTATACATGTTGGGCCCATGTTTTCAACGATGCATATTGTTTCTCTGGCAGGACATAACATAACCTCCCCCATTGATATTTTACAGAAAAACTGACACCATAGGAAACACATTTCTACTCTAGCATGGGAAGTGGTTTGCATGAAACCGCATAAAACGAACCACTATTAAGAAAGGAAACTGTTTTGTCCTCTTGGGTAGAAAAGAGGTTTACATGTAAATCAAGGTTATGATCTCCCTATTTTCCTAACGTCTTTATGATCTCCCTATTTTCCAAACTTCCTTAACATGTAAACCAAGGTTAAAATAATTAAAAGGTGCAAGGCACATATCCTGAATAGCATTTACAAGGAACTTTGAATGAATCGTAAAGGTAGCATTGATGATGTGGGCAGGAGTTCAGAAGGGATGCTTTGGACCAACAAGGGTGTAATTCGGGTGAGCCGTGCCAGTTTGACCAAGCTCAACCTTTGCCCATATTGCATGTTGGTAGGCCAGGCTAAATCTGAGCCCAAGCTTGAACCCAGGCCCGAGTTTCTTAGTTGGTACTTATAATATATGTATTACCCGTCATATACATCTATGTTACATTTGTATCATATATTATGTTTTGTTTTGAAGCTAAATTCATTATTTTGTATAAACATACTTTAGTTTAAAGATTCTTTTACAGTACGTTATTATGGTATGATAGCTTTGTGCAACTATAATTGTGCCTCCGTGTCTATATAATACTCTTCATTTCTATTAAATAATTTCCTTTTCGTAGTTTTATTTTATATATATCCTCAATTTTGGGCCCGGGCTAAACACGAGCCTTTGTTGTCAGTTACTTAAATATGATTTTAATTGCTTCTCAATCTCATTGTCTTCAATTCAAAGCCACATTAAGCACATGTATATACTAGTAAATTATTGATGAGACCAGGCTATGATGACGACGATGATGGGATGCATGTAAACTATAATAGCTTCTTATGTCTAGGACTATGGCACGTGCAGGACTTTTGCATAGACAAGACTAGTTAATAGGAGGCCACAAATGATGCATCGCACATATCACCACAAAAGAAAGAAAAATATGATAATTACAGTAACACTGGAGATATGGAGCGAGGGAGATGGAGAAAGAGGAGGGAAAGAACAAAGAGAAGGAAGAAGAAGACACAAGAGATGATATCATTGCTCAATTGAAACAAGCGACAATATTGTTACTCTGTTAAATAGGTAAAAAAAGAGGTTAAAGTTGGTGGGAGAGCCTCTTTTGTGCAATAGAAAATATGAAGTCCTTTTTCATGCATGAGCCATCTAAGGGATTTTTTTCATTAAATCCTCAAAAAAGAAAGTTCTAGGTCTCAACAAAGGTTACACAGTGACAGAGCCAGTTCACCTGGGGTTGGGATGCAGAATTTTATTTTATAGTGGCTATGTTGGACTACTAGTATGAGTTATACTTCTAACTTGAGTACCCAACACGAAACCATGGTGCCAACTAGAGGTAAAAACTAGGCTGGGCTGCCCAGTACGGAAAAAATCGTGCCTAGGCAATGCCCGGCCCGTTGACCTTTTCACTGGGCCGATTTGGCACGGCACTACCCAAAAGATGGGTCGTGTTGGCCAGGGAGCCTTCAACTATGGCACGGCACGACACAACCCAGTCTTTAGTCGTGTTGCGCTGGGCCAGGGGGCCTGGGCCGAGGCACGGCACAGCCCATATATATAAATTTTAATCTTTTATATAAATAAAATAGAAAACTTAAAAGAATTAAAGATTTATTATTTATTTGTAAATTAGTATTAATGTTTGTGCATTTATTTTAATAGTTTCAACTTTTTTTCAAGTTAAGAACCCCTAAAAATCCATAAAGTCTCTTCCAGTTCATATAAAAATATTTAACATAAGAATTTGTAAAAAACTAAAAGAGGCATGCGGGCCAGCCCGTGGGCGGCACGGTCGAGCACTGCATGGAGAAATCAATGCCTTGGGCATTGCACAACACGGCCAGGGCAAGGCTAGGACGCTTGACACGGCCCAGTTTTCACCTTTAGTGCCAACAACACTTAAATATGAGTGCCCAGTATTCTAATATGACCAATAGAGATGTCAAGTTTGGGCCTATTTATGTAAACCTTGTGCTACTCATGTGACAAGTCAGGCCAAGCCCACCCTATAGACACCTCATTTTGGCATCCTATGAGAGGTGATTCAGTCCACCCTATTTAATGATGTCCTGATTAGGTCCTGAGTCAAAGATCACATATCACTTTCAGACCTAAGATCACCCTGGAAGTTGGCTCATCGCGATCTACTTGTCGAGAGCTTTTCATCCATATGTTGAACTTGGAGATTCGACGGGCGGATAAAAATAGTAATCGCGGGTCCAGCGCCCCCGGGGCCCCCCCTGAAAAGTCACCTATCGTCTCTAAACCTCTGATCGCCCTTGAAGTTGGCTCATTGCGATCTACTCGTTGAGGGCTCTCCGTCCATATATAGAACTATGAGATCCGACTGGCGGATCAAAAATAGTAACAGCGGGTCCCACACCCCCGGGCGCCCTGAAGCATCACCTATCATTTCCGGACCTCTGATAGCCCTGAAAATCGGTTCATCATGACCTATTAGCTGAGAGCTTTTCACCGATGTGTAGAATGTCGAAATCCAATGAGCGGATTGAAATCTATGAAGCCTGGCCCCAGCGATGATAACTCGACCATTATCCACCAGGACCCCACTTTCTGGGCCCGAACCTGCTCCTTTCAAACTTGATCCTAGCCCATCATTCCTGGCCGAATCCAAGTTCAGACCTCACCTGATCCAAGCCCCACTGGGCCTAGCCCGTCCAATCCAACCAGACCTGGCTCAAATCCGACCCAAACCAAGTTCAAACCCCACTTGACCCATGGCCCCTACTGGGCCTATCCTGTCCAAATCCAAACTCGAGCACCCTAGCCCAGTAGTATGGCCCATCACTTTGTACAAGGGAGAGGAGAGTCCTGGATCCACGAAACACTCTAAACCCCCTTAAGCCTCTATCCCCATTCCCATCCAACTCCCATGCGCAGAACCCCCCTCAAGCCTACCTTTCCATCTCTCCTAGAGCGATCTTCTCCCCTGCTCCCGTTTCCTCTCCATACCACTATCACCCATCTCCTTCATTCCACAACCCATCTCCTTTATCCCACCAGCCCATCTCCTTCATCCCACCAGCCCATCATCCTTACACAAGAGGCCTCTCCACCCTTCGCTCCCTCTCCTCCATCCCCGTCAGAACCCGTCAGCCCATCATCTCCTCATCACCCACTCCCACTTCCACAGCCTCACCACCCTGATCGCCCTCATCCAAGAAGCTTACCACCCTCTTCCATAACTCCCCATCGCCTTTAGATTGCCCATCGCCATCTCTCTTTGCCTCTCTTCCCTCTCATCTCCCAGACTTAGAACCCATCGCCCACCATCGTCTTCCTCCCAGGCACCCATTTCTCCACCATCCATCACAACCCTCATATCCATCTTCACGTAGGCCCACCTCTCCATCTCCCTCCACCTCCCTTCTTCAGACTTCCGCCTTGCCATCCTTTGCTTTGTCTCCCTCCTCAGCATTGATACAGCGCCGCCCCCTGCACACAGCACCTCCAGACTCACGCAGTAGCCCTCGCTCAGAACCTGTCGCCCACCATCGTCTTCCTCTCATCTTCCAGACTCAGAACCCATCGCCCACCATCGTCTTCCTCCCAGGCACCCATTTCTCCACCATCCATCACAACCCTCATATCCATCTTCACGTAGGCCCACCTCTCCATCTCCCTCCACCTCCCCTCTTCAGACTTTCGCGCTGCCATCCTCTGCTTTGTCTCCCTCCTTAGCATTGATACAGCACTGCCCCCTGCACACAGCACCTCCAGACTCACGCAGTAGCCCCGGCCCACGAGCAGTCCCTTCTTCCTCCTCTTCGCACCGCCACACGTCCCCCCCGCCAGGTACGCCTTATTCCCTTCCTCCCTGCCACTTGCACCCACTGCGCACTCCACTCTTTCCTCCCTCTCTACTGTCCCCCTCTCCCTCCCCACTCTCTCTGCTCCCACTCAATCTCTCAGTCCCTCTTTCCCTCTCTCATTCTCTCTCTCTCTCTCTCTCTCTCTCTCATTCTCCACTCTCTCTTCCTCTGTGCGCCCACTCTCTCTATGTTCCCTCTTTGTCTCCTTTCTTTGTGTAATGCCTCATCTTTTAATCTCCTATTAATTATAATTAATTGCGTGATTAGTTAGTAAGCGTGTTTAGAGTCTTAGCAAGTCGCGTTTGGCGACAAGATCAAGCGTGCGGAGTCTCGCTTGAGTCCGAGTTCGTTTGGGTACAGTAGGGGGTGGTTTGCAATTTTGGGAAGTTTTCAGGGGTTTTTATGAGATTATGAGTTTTGTTAGTTTGGGTGCATCGGGTAGGTCTCGACATTTCACGAACTTTACTCTGCATTGCGTTTTGATCCGACGCGTCGAAGAGGCCCAAAAATCATCATTAGTGAACCGAAGGACTTAACTGTAAATAAGCCATAAACCTAACCTAATATAAGTCAAACACTCACCCCTCACCCATCTCCTATTCTCTCACCCTTCGTTTCACTGTGCTACCTCCATACTCGGCCCCTTCACTACTGACGACCCATGGAGCTCCGTCGACGCCGGTGAAGCTTCCCATCTCCTTCCTCAAGTCTTCAAGAGTCCACCCATCTCATTTTCTATGGTTTTTATCCACAACCCACTTCTTAAAAAAGCTCCTAAAGCATGTAGACTTCTTCTTCTTCTTCCTCTCTGGCTAGAAATGGATTAGGGAGACTCACTACCACCCTTGGCATGCATTTGTAGGTTTTATTTGGGATTGAGAGTCTTCTTCCCCAAGTTTGAGCTTTGAGTGGATTTTTCCCCATTTTTCTTCTTGAAATTTGATTAAGCTCTTCATCTAAGGCAAGTAGATAAATATGTTTATGCATGATATGTTTGTGTTCCTTGATTTGTATAGAAATATGTTGATTTAGAGGTCATTTGCTTATTTGACGGTTTTGTAGATTGAAAACATGATAATCGGATTTATTTGCTTAATGAAATGAATTAGAATGTTAATGACCTGATTAGATGGATTTGTGGAATGAGATTGGACTGCTTTCATACCTGTTATGGTTGCTTAGCAGGTTCAAGGGAAATAGGGAATGATTTTGGACCTAGTTCACTGCAGAAACAGAACCTGGGTTCTGTTTCCGCAGTGTATGCGGTTGACTGGCCAGGGGGCCCGGTCGACCGGGATACTGAGTTAGGTTCTCAGGAACCTGACGAATTTACTGTTTCCCATTTTTCGGTTACAACTGCCAGTCGACCGGCTAGGGCTCGGTCAACCGGGAGGCCCGTGTACACGGTCGACCGGCCAAGGGCTCGGTCGACCGGGCACACAGGAAGGGTGTCGACCTGCTTCCTTCAAGTTGAGAGGGTCTTCAGTGTAGGCGGTCGATCGGGTAAGGGCCGCCCGGTCAACCAGGTAGCCTGTTTATGTCGTCGACCGGCAAAGGGCCAAGTCTACCGGGCCAACTGTGGAAACCCTTTTTCAGGGTTCTTTTCACCATCTTTTAGATGACTTTAGGTGGAACTTTGGCTACCATTTTTGGACTCATTTGGATACATGTGAAGATGTTTTGAGCCGACATCCTTCAACGGTTATTCCGATGGCATCGGGTACTAATCTTATTCAATCTTGAATGGTACGGGACAACGGGATACTCTTCTTTATATCTATGCATGAAGACTGTCTGTTTGGGTATCGCGAACCTTATTCCTTTCATTGACTGAGTAGGTTGTACGATGTTTCGGGTTTAACATTTGACTTAGATTTGGATTGTTTGTCGCTTCTGATTCTGAATCGTACCATTTAGTACTATCTACATGTAATGTCCATGCTCTTTAGCTTCGTTTACTTTGTTTTTTTCGCGACCCCGGACCGAGATCCGGGCCCGCGAATGAGGATACAATAATGATGATGATGATAAACATACATACATTTAACAACGAACATTTGGATGTACACACTCTTAATTTCCCACAGGTTTCCGCGGTGAGGATTCACATACACTCACAAAACATTTACATTGGTGTGGAAGCGTGTAGCAAATCAAATCCTCAATCCATTCCCAGCACAAGACTGATAAATACAAGTAACTGACATGATGTCAGAGTGAGCAATGTTCATATTAGCATTCCCAAAATATCAAGTTCAATGTTTAAACAAAATATTAGTTAAATTAACATTCCCCAAAAATAATGGTCAACAAAGGCCAGTACAACCCAAAAGTGTAAATCAAAAGTCATTCTATAAGTTCCCCAAAATGTTACGCGACTCAAAGCTAAACCAAATGTTTAAATGACATTGTCAGCTTGCCACTCCACTAACCATTGCGGTTCACTGACCGCCTCCTCTGGCACCTCCTCGAAGGCAATAACGGGAACTGGACCTGAGTACCACAAGAATGGGTCAGACATGACGGTCTGGCAGGTGGGTGAATAGATATCATAATAAGAGAAATCGAAAGATAAATTGAAAAGACATTGAAATCTGTCCAAACATTTATTTCCATAAAACAAGATATATCATTTGTCAAAATGCATATATAAGATAAAACATGTAGGGTAACAAGAACAGGGAACTAGCAAGATGGCAACCACACTAGAGCTAAATCCTCTCTTTCACTAATCTGATGAGAGCACATTCAGTGCATTGGGCTCGAATACGCGAAGTGACGAGAACCAATAATATATACATATACATATAACTAGACAAGACCACGGCCGCGGAACCGGGTAACGGGGTAAGACAGGATCCGAGTTGCAACTGGCGGGAGCACGAGGGGGAGGCCCAAGTCAGTTGATCAGACTGACAAGGACGTCCAAGCTTAGTGGTGCCGACTCATAGGTTACATGAGAAATCAAAACATGTACAAAACTGTATCGATATAAAACACTCAAGCAGGCGGGGCATGATGCTCATAGGCACACATTTCCCATCATTATCTTTTTATGTATAAACAGGGCTGGCAGGACATGTCAGGTGCATAAATCATAGTTTGAGATAAAACCAGTGATTACGGGAGAAATCGGGTTAAGACAAGTATAATCTGAGTAAAATAGTACAATGATTCCTTGTATAATTACAGACTATGTATTGGGAATTCCGTATTCGCACAATATGTATAAGGACCTTGTATGTCTATTATTGCTATTGGCATTGTACTCGAATGATGATAGACGTCCAAAGTTTCCTTGTACAGTTTAGTAAATCCACAATTCTCAATACATTTCCGAAATGGGGTTTCTCT
Source organism: Persea americana (assembly GCA_029852735.1). Classification (NCBI taxonomy): domain Eukaryota; kingdom Viridiplantae; phylum Streptophyta; class Magnoliopsida; order Laurales; family Lauraceae; genus Persea; species Persea americana. The sequence goes on along the minus strand of CM056810.1, from coordinate 44,090,354 downwards.
CCAAGTCAATCCCTTTATATCATCCCTTAGGTCTTCCCAAGGTGGTAGGGCATCAAAACAACCCATCAAAACCTTAAAATACAATATCTGGACACAGTAGAATAGACCCAGGAATTCTGTACAGTTCGCTCGAGTGGACATGAAGTACGCTTGAGCGGACCGGTTCAGTTCAGGAGGGCTCAAGCGAAGAAAGAGGAAGGCTCGAGCGAACAAGGTTCTGTGAGGGGTTCGCTCGAGCGATGTAGAGTTCGCTCGAACGGACTACTCCAGATCAGGAAAAGTTGAGCAAAGCAGAAGGGAGGCTCAAGCGACCAAGGTTCTGTGAGGGGTTCGCTCGAGCAAGGTTGAGTTTGCTCGAGCGAGCTACTCCGGAACAGGAAGGCTCGAGCGAAGAAGTTGGTTAGCTCAAGCGATAGAAGTTCTGTGAAGGGTTCGCTCGAGCGAATAGAGGTTCGCTTGAGCGAACTGCTTCATAAACTCTTCGTTTCAGCAGTCCGAACCTCATCTCCATTCTCTTGAAAACTTCATTTAAGCCAACACTTACACAATATTTATGGCCCTCTTTCCACCTACTTCCATCCCATTCAAGTCCTCCAACAACCATCCATTAAAACCCAAAATCACATCCATTCTTCTTCCAATTTCATTCAATGCAAAAGCACCCAAATTAATGACAAACTACATGTGATAAAAAAACAAACTTTTACAAACATAATGTACACACATTCCTCAATAGTTCCAATAAGAAGAATAACTTCACAAGATGCCTATTTCAAAAATCATTATTAACCATAGTATATAAGAGAAGATGAATAGTAAAAAAATCCATAAATTCTTATTAAAGCATAAAATCATTCAGGAAAGTTATTCATGCACTTGCCTTTGCTCCAAATATGCTAATCAAGCTCTAAGCACACTCTCCAAGCTCAAAACCCACAACTACACAAAAACCCCCAAAATAACAGCCATCACAAACCCTAGAATGTCAAAATCAAGAAATAGAAAGAGATAACCTCCAATAATGGAAATGAAGACTCTCTAAGGCTAGTGAAGCATAATCTAGAAGATGAGAAGGATCACTTACATGGAAGGTTCTCAAATGGGAGAAGGTAGTTCAAAACCAACTCTAGAGAATGTGGATTTCTCCAAAAATTGCATCAATAGAAGGCTCTCAAGGTGAGGAAGAAGATTGGAGCATCCATTTTTCCTTTAGCAAGAGTTTGAGAGTGATTTGGAGATGGGGGAGCAAGAGAAGGAGAAGAAGAAACCCTAGGCTGGACTCTTTTCTCTAACTCAATGGAAATTGCAAGAAAAGGGAAAGTGAAAGAGACTCGTCTTTTTATACAAAGTGGGGATGGGTCCCACCATTTAAGAATCTAATCGGGCTTAAAACATTGTTTTCCGGGCTTCGGATGGATTCGACGAAGTAGGAAGAATCGTTCGCCGAAATTTCTAGTTTCCAAAAAGTATATATTTCACCGGTTTCGGAGATATTGCAAATAGTGTCCAGATTTTGTGCAAAAGGACATTTTTACCCCTATCATTAGCAAAGTAGGGTCTAGAGGTCACGAACGGAAACGGGGCAAATACGAAAGTTGTCGGGAATAATAAAATACATTAAACGGAGCAAAATACGGATTTTCAGAATTACTAAATATATCCCAAAGTCACTCAAAACACAAATAAAGGAACCCCCAAAGGGTTCTACTAAATCAAAAGAATTCCCAAAATAATCCATACCTATAAAAGAGCTATTCTAATCCAAACTTAACTAAAACTCGCTAATCACACTTATAACTAAAGCACATCTAAATTAACACTAATCGGAAACTCTCGGGTCGGGGTCTTACATCCTCTACCCCTTAGGGCATTTGGTCCACCAAATGAAACATAATAACTAACCTCGGGTAGTAGATGCGGATATTTCTTCTAAACTTGATCCCGTAATTCCCACGTTGCCTCTTCCGGTCCGTGATTTCCCCAAAGCACTTTCACCCAGTGAAATATCCGTGTCCTCAGTTCTTGTTCTTTCGTATCAATGATCTGAACAGGCTTTTCAACATAGGTGGCATCTTCTCTGATCTCCAACGGTTCATGAAGGAGTACGTGCAATGGATCTGGGACGTCCTTCTTCAACATAGACACATGGAATACATTGTGTACACCGGAGACCTCAGGTGGTAAAGCTAATCTACAAGCCACATCACCAATCTTGCTTACAATATCATAGGGTCCAATGTATCTCCATGATAGATTGCCTTTCTGCCCGAATCTCAAGGTTCCTCTAATAGGTGACACTTTCAGAAAAACCTTATCTCCTTCCTTAAACTGTAAGTCTCTCCTGTGAGAGTCTGCATAACTCTTTTGTCTACCCCAAGCTACCTTCAGATGTTCTTGGATCAACTTGACCTTGTCACTAGTCTCACTCACTATAGTCGGTCCATGAAAACTGCGAACACTTACTTATTCCCAACAAACTGGAGTTCTACCACCTTCTGCCATACAATGCCTCAAAAGGCGCCATTCCAATGCTTGAATGGTAACTGTTGTTGTAGGCGAATTCGCAAAGAGGTAGGGTCTCATCCCATTGAGTCTTGAAATCTAACACACAAGCTCGAAGCATATCCTCAAAGGTCTGAATCGTCCTTTTTGATTGACCATCTGTTTGTGGGTGATACGTTGTGCTGAACTGTAGCTTCGTACCCATAGACTCATTCAATGTATTCCAAAATCTTGAGGCGAATCTGCTGTCTCTGTCTGACGTGATGGAGACTGGCTGTCCATGACGGCTGACTATCTCGTTAACAAATAACTCCGTGAGAGGTAATATATGCATTTTCTCTCCGGTCTTCATGGGAATAAAGTGAGCTGATTTGGTAAGGCGGTCCACAATGACCCATAGGCGTTATTCCCCTTTTTGGTTCTTGGTAATCCCGAGATAAAGTCCATGGTGATATGTTCCCACTTCCATTCCGGGATCTCTAACGGTTGCAACAACCCTGGAGGTCTTTGATGCTCTGCCTTCACCAACTGGCATGTCATACATCGGGAAACAAAAGCTGCTATTTCCCTCTTCATGTTGTTTCACCAAAATCTGCCCTTCAAGTTCTGATACATCTTCGTGCTACCCGGATGCGTAGAATACTTCGTACTGTGAGCCTCTGTCATGATGTCATTTTTCAAATCTTCAATGTTGGGCACGCATAGACGATCACGATAGTATAGGATTCCATCCACAATACGAAAATCAGGACGTTCTGCTATATGTTCTGAAATCTTGGCCAACTCTGGATCTTGCAATTGGTCATCCTTGATCTTTCGAATGAATGAGGGCTCAGACATTGACATGTTGGCTAACATCACTCCCTTCCTTAGAGGTTGAAACTCTACACCTAACTCCTCAAACTGTTGAAAGATGCAAGTAACCCTTAGACTTGCCAAGTTTGTTGACTTCCTGCTCAAGGCATCAGCTACTACATTTGCCTTCCCCGGGTGGTACTTGATCCGAAAATCATTCTCTTTGATATATTCCATCCATCTTCTTTGCCTCATGTTCAATTCCTTTTGGGAAAACAAGTACTGTAAGCTGCGATGGTCGGAGTGGACTTCGAACTTCTCTCCGTAGAGGTAATGTCTCCACATCTTTAGAGCAAAAATGACCGCTGCTAACTCAAGATCATGCGTTGCATAGTTCTTCTCATGGTCCTTCAACTGCCGTGATCCATAAGCAACTACTTTTCCATCTTGCATCAACACACAACCAAGTCCTATATTCGAAGCATCGGTAAAAATGGTGTAACCGCCGCTTCCAGATGGTGAGGTGAGGACTGGTGTTGAAGTCAATCTCATTTTTAGCTCTTGGAAATTGGTCTCACATTGATCTGCCCACACATATGGTGCATTTTTCTTGGTCGACTTCGTCAATGGTGCTGCAATCAACAAAAATCCTTGCACAAATCTCTAGTAATAACCTGCCAATCCTACAAACTTCTGATTTCTGACGCATTCTTTGGTCTTTCCCACTTCACAACTGCATCAATCTTAGCTGGATCCACTGACAATCCTTCCTTGGAGATAATATGTCCAAAAAATGCAACTTGTTTAAGCCAAAATTCGCACATATTGAGCTTCGCATACAATTGATTGTCTCTTAGAAGTTGCAGTGCTATCCTCAAATGCTCTTCATGTTCTTTTCTGGACTTGGAGTACACCAAAATGTCATCAATAAACACTACCGTGAACTGGTCTAAGTACTCCGCGAAGATTTTGTTCATCAAGGCCATGAATACTGCCGGTGCATTCGTCAGTCCAAATGGCATCACTAGGAACCCATAGTGTCCATATCTTGTCCGGAAAGCTGTCTTCGATACATCTAAATCTCTAACTCTCAACTGATGGTAACCGGACCTTAAATCAATCTTTGAAAAGTATGCAGCACCTTGTAATTGGTCAAACAAATCATCTATCCTTAGCAATGGATACTTGTTCTTGATGGTAGCTTAGTTCAATTTCCGGTAATCAATACACATCCTCATCGAGCCATCTTTCTTCTTGACAAATAAAACTGGAGCTCCTCACGGTGAAACGCTAGGTCTCACAAAGCCTTTGTCCAACAATTCTTGTAATTGTATCTTTAATTCTCCTAATTCAGCCGGAGCCATGCTGTATGGTGCAATGGATATCGGAGCGGTCCCCGGTAACAACTCGATGGTGAAATCAATTTCTCTAACAGGTGGTAAACCTGGGATCTCTTCTGGGAAAATGTCTGGAAACTCACAAATGATTGGGATCTCCTCCACCCCTTGGGACCGTTTATCCTCCGTGATAAACGCTAAGTAACCTTCACATCCACTTCTCACAAGTCTATCAGCCTTCAACGCTGAAATAAACCTTGGACAAGGATTACTCCTCTCTCCTTGAAATAGCACTCCTGCTGGTGTCTCCTCTAACTTAAAAGTGAAGGTCTTATGGAAACAATCCATAGTAGCATGGTACCCTGCTAACTAATTCATCCCTAGGATGACGTCAAAATCAAACATCTCCAATAGAATGAGATTCGCTGGTAAAACGACTTCTTCTATCTTAATTGCACATCTAGGATGATATTTTCTATACACAACTTGTTTGCCTACTGGGGTGGACACAGTAAAAACAAACTCAAGTTCTCTAGCAGGCATATCAATCAACTTAGAAAAATTTGGAGACAGGAAAGAGTGTGTAGAGGCAGGGTCAAACAATATCTTAGCTTCGATTCCACAAACAAGGAGTGAACCTTCCACCACGTTATCTGCAGCCTCTGCATCAACTTGGTTGATTGCATACACTTGTCCTCGCTGTTGTGGCCTGTTTTGAGCTTGTTGTTGCCTTCCTTGTTGTGCATTCCTATTCTGCTGAGGAGGACGCTGATTCTGATTCTGGCCTTGTTGACGGGCTTGTTGCTGCTGCTGTTGAGGTCTATACTATTGCCGAGGGGCTTGTTGTTAAAGTGGCATTGGCTGGTTCTGGACAACTAGCGCAATCTGAGGTGGTGTTGGACGCTGTGCTCTGTGTTGTTGCTGATTTTGTCTATTGCCCTGTCCAACAAGCCTTGGACAATCCTTGAGTTGGTGTGCCATAGAACCACATTTGAAACATGCTCCCGTAATCGTATGGCATTGAGCACTCTCATGATTCTTACCATAATGAACGCAAACTAGTGCGTTATGCACATTTTGTTCTTGCCTCGGTCGCTTATTCTGTTGGTTCCTTGGTGGGTGATTCTGTTGATGAGCTTGTGCCTTCCTTTGGACTTTGAGGATCTTGTTGTTCAAGTTCTCAAACTTATATGCCCTTCTGACAGCCTTTTCAAAAGTGGCAAGTGGCACAACACCTGTGGCATCCCTCTCAATGATCGGGTTAAGTCCCTTAAGGAACTTTGCTATCTTCTTCTCCACTGTGTCGATCAATTCGGGGGCATATCGAGACAACCTCTCAAACTTCGTGAGGTACTCTTAGACTGTCATGTTGCCTTGTACGAGTTGCTGGAACTCGATAGCCTTTTGCCTCTTCACATGTGTCGGTAAATACTTATCACCGAATTGCCTCTTGAAGTTTCCCCAAGCTTCTGCTTCTGCTATAGTTCTATATTCAGCCCTTACTGTCTTCCACCATATGCCTGCTAGACTGGTGAACATGGAAGCGGTGAGTTGCACTTGCTGCCTTCTCGTACATCTGAATACCTCAAAGATATTCTCCGTGTGCTCTAACCAATCGTTTGCAGCCAATGGGTCCTCATGCCCAGTGAACTCCTTAGGACCCCTCTTTCTGAACCACTCAAACAATGCATTGGGGTTATGCTCCCTATTGTTAATGACTATTTGAGGGCCTGGTGGTTGAGCCGGTGCTGGTTCAGGCCTTCTCTTTAACACCTCTAACAACTGCCTTTGCATTTGTGCCATTTCCCTAGCATGGTCTTCATCCTTTTTAGCCATCTGCTCTTGCAATCTGGCTTGATTCTCATTAGCCTAACACTGCTGATCATGCATAGCCTGTATCATCTGCTGAAATTGATTATGCATATTTGGATCAGGAGTGCCGTTCTCTAGTGGTCCTGTATGTGTACTATTGCTTGCGGTGGGATTGTCGATTACGGTTCTTTTACGAGGTGGAATATCACTGCAAAACAAGTTGTTAGCACATGAAAATCAAATAAGGTCACACATTGCTCACACGAGTCTAATTGACGAAAAGTCTAACGAATCCTCGCCACGCCCTTAGGACTTCTAGTTCCTTTTAATTGCTTGAAACACGTCTCGCTCTGATACCAGTCTGTCGCGACCCCGGACCGAGATCCGGGCCCGTGAACGAGGATACAATAATGATGATGATGATAAACATACATACATTTAACAACGAACATTTGGATGTACACACTCTTAATTTCCCAAAGGTTTCCGCGGTGAGGATTTCATATACACTCACAAAACATTTACATTGGTGCGAAAGCGTGTAGCAAATCAAATTCTCAATCCATTCCCAACACAAGACTGATAAATACAAGTAACTGACACGATGTCAGAGTGAGCAATGTTCATATTAGCATTACCAAAATATCAAGTTCAATGTTTAAACAAAATATTAGTTAAATTAACATTCCAAAAAAATAATGGCCAACAAAGGCCAGTACAACCCAAAAGTGTAAATCAAAAGTCATTCTATAAGTTCCCCAAAATGTTACGCGACTCAAAGCTAAACCAAATGTTTAAATGACATTGTCAGCTTGCCACTCCACTATCCATTGCGGTTCACTGACCGCCTCCTCTGGCACCTCCTCGAAGGCAATAACGGGAACTGGACCTGAGTACCACAAGAATGGGTCAGATATGACGGTCTGGCAGGTGGGTGAATAGATATCATAATAAGAGAAATCGAAAGATAAATTGAAAAGACATTGAAATCTGTCCAAACATTTATTTCCATAAAACAAGATATATCATTTGTCAAAATGCATATATAAGATAAAACATGTAGGGTAACAAGAACAGGGAACTAGCAAGATGGCAACCACACTAGAGCTAAATCCTCTCTTTCACTAATCTGATGAGAACACATTTAGTGCATTGGGCTCGAATACTCGAAGTGACGAGAACCAATAATATATACATATACATATAACTAGACAAGACCACGGCCGCGGAACCGGGTAACGGGGTAGGACAGGATCCGAGTTGCAACTGGCGGGAGCACGAGGGGGAGGCCCAAGTCAGTTGATCAGACTGACAAGGACGTCCAAGCTTAGTGGTGCCGACTCATAGGTTACATGAGAAATCAAAACATGTACAAAACTGTATCGATATAAAACACTCAAGCAGGCGGGGCATGATGCTCATAGGCACACATTTCCCATCATTATCTTTTTATGTATAAACAGGGCTGGCAGGACATGTCAGGTGCATAAATCATAGTTTGAGATAAAACCAGTGATTACGGGAGAAATCGGGTTAAGACAAGTATAATCTGAGTAAAATAGTACAATGATTCCTTGTATAATTACAGACTATGTATTGGGAATTCCGTATTCGCACAATATGTATAAGGACCTTGTATGTCTATTATTGCTATTGGCATGGTACTCGAATGATGATAGACATCCAAAGTTTCCTTGTATAGTTTGGTAAATCCACAATTCTCAATACTTTTCCGAAGTGGGGTTTCTCTCCAAGTCAATCCCCTTATATCATCCCCTAGGTCTTCCCAAGGTGGTAGGGCATCAAAACAACTCATCCAAACCTTAAAATACAATATCTGGACACAGTAGAATAGACCCAGGAATTCTGTACAGTTCGCTCGAGCGGACAGGAAGTTCGCTCGAGCGGACCGGTGCAGTTCAGGAGGGCTCAAGCGAAGAAAGAGGAAGGCTCGAGCGAACAAGGTTCTGTGAGGGGTTCGCTCGAGCGATGTAGAGTTCGCTCGAGCGGACTACTCCAGATCAGGAAAAGTCGAGCAAAGCAGAAGGGAGGCTCGAGCGACCAAGGTTCTGTGAGGGGTTCGCTCGAGCGAGGTTGAGTTTGCTCGAGCGAGCTACTCCGGAACAGGAAGGCTCGAGCAAAGAAGGTGGTTAGCTCAAGCGATAGCAGTTCTGTGAAGGGTTTGCTCGAGCGAACTGCTTTAGAAACTCTTCGTTTCAGCAGTCCGAACCTCATCTCCATTCTCTTCAAAACTTCATTTAAGCCAACACTTACACAATATTTATGGCCCTCTTTCCACCTACTTCCATCCCATTCAAGTCCTCCAACAACCATCCATTAAAACCCAAAATCATATCCATTCTTCTTCCAATTTCATTCAATGCAAAAGCACCCAAATTAATGACAAACTACATGTGATCCAAAAATAAACTTTTACAAACATAATGTATACACATTCCTCAAAAGTTCCAATAAGAAGAATAATTCACAAGATGCCTATTTCAAAAATCATTATTAACCATAGTACATAAGAGAAGATGAATAGTGAAAAATCCATAAATTCTTATTAAAGCATGAAATCATTCAATAAAGCTATTCATCTACTTGCCTTTGCTCCAAATATGCTAATCAAGCTCTAAGCACACTCTCCAAGCTCAAAATCCACAACTACACAAAAACCCTCAAAATGACGCCCATCACAGACCCTAGAATGTCAAAATCAAGAAATAGAAAGAGATAACCTCCAATAATGGAAATGAAGACTCTCTAAGGCTAGTAGAAGCATAATCTAAAAGATGGGAAGGATCACTTACATGGAAGGTTCTCAAATGGGAGAAGATAGTTCAAAACCAACTCTAGAGAATGTGGATTTCTCCAAAAATTGCATCAATAGAATGCTCTCAAGGTGAGGAAGAAGATTGGAGCATCCATTTTTCCTTTAGTAAGAGTTTGAAAGTGATTTGGAGATGGGGGATCAAGAGAAGGAGAAGAAGAAACCCTTGGCTGGACTCTCTTGACTCTTCTCTAACTCAATGGAAATTGCAAGAAAAGGGAAAGTGAAAGAGACTCGTCGTTTTATACAAAGTGGGGATGGGTCCCACCACTTAAGAATCTAATCGAGCTTAAAACATCATTTTCCGGGCTTCGGATGGATTCGACGAAGTAGGAAGAATCGTTCGTCGAAATTTCTAGTTTTCAAAAAGTATATATTTCACGGGTTTTGGAGACATTGTAAATAGTGTCCAGATTTTGTGCAAAAAGACTGTTTTACCCCTATCATTAACAAAGTAAGGTCTAGAGGTCTCGAACGGAAACAGGGCAAATACGAAAGTTGTTGGGAATAATAAAATACATTAAATGGAGGAAAATACGGATTTCTAGAATTACTAAATATATCCCAAAGTCACTCAAAACACAAATAAAGGAACCCCCAAAAGGTCCTACTAAATCAAAAGAATTCCCAAAATAATCCAAAGCTATAAAAGAGCTATTCTAATCCAAACTTAACTAAAACTCGCTAATCACACTTATAACTAAAGCACGTCTTAATTAATATTAATCGGAAACTCTTGGGGCGGGGTCTTACAGTTTTGTATTGGGATTACATAAAGAACTTAGATGATGGACTTAGGGCCCCTTTGATGTTCCGTTTATTCTGAAATCTGTTTGAAGTGTTGAGACTAAGTGGCTTTGATTGTAAGGCTTGAAGAGAACTACTATTGAAGTCTGAAATCTGTTGATAGTCTGATCTGATTAGAAGAAAGTAGTTTCTCTATTGGTTATTGAATCTTGTTTGCACAAGAAAAGCCTAGTCCTCTACTGAGGTCTGTTTAGGATTCTGTTTGTCAGGCACCACTCAGCTGTTAACGTCTAACACAGCTGGGGCACCACTTGTGCGAGGGCTTTGAATTCCGGACAGTCTGCAGATCGGGTTGGTGTAATGGACACCAAGGTGTAATGGACACCTCTTGATGCCAATGGGGTATCGTTCTGAACATTCTGATTGAAGGGGTATGATCCTAAACTATATATATATCTCCACCACAACTCAATGGGAGTAGGAAGGGTAATGACACTATCCCATGGTATATTAGCACATGTGAACTGCCTATTTTGTTAGTTGGTTATTGATTCGAATGCTATGCATTTCTGGTAACTCTGATTACTCGTTTACTCTATTTTAGTACTGCATATCTATGATGTTTTACATATCTATCCGCTTGTCGACCGTTGTGTCTGATGATGCTACTCTTGGTGCATAGGTACCGAGCCCTTTTACCTCGAGGAGGAAGCAATGGAGAAAGTTCAGGCAGATCAGCCTGATGACTCCTTAGACTACAGTACGGACGGCATAGTATAGCCGTATCGACCCCATACACGAGTGCCATCATGTTATACCTGATTAGCTCCATCCTTTTAGGTTTCTTTTGTTCTCTATTTTGATTAGGCCCAGTTTTTGTGTGGCCTGCGTTTTGTAACTAATACTTTTGATAACTGTTTTCAACTTGAACCTTATTTAATACTTCAGTCTTACTCTTAACTATACATGTTTAAGATACCTTTTCTTATTATGAAGCTTCCGCTAATTGTTGTTGTATTCGAGGAAATGTTTATCCCCTACAGCGGTCTTCGATCCAGTTGGGACACGATTGGGGCCAAGTTGGATTTGATTAATGTTGGAAAAATTTTAATTGGCCCTAATCTCACGCATAACCCCGGTTTTACTTTTGGGGGTGTGACACTTTATTCCGCCTGCGCCACCTATGCCCTCCCTCTTTGCTCTCTCAGTCCCTCTCTCCTCATCTCTCTGCTTTCTCTCTCACCCACCTCTCTCTGCTCTTGTTCTCCCTCTCTCTCCGTCACTCCCTCTTTCCCTCTCTGTCTCTCCTCTCGCTCTCTGTCTACTCTCTCTTGTTCTCCCCGCTATCTCCCCTCTCTGATCTCTCTCCTTCTCTGTCCTCCCTGCAACGCCCTCGCTCTCTCCCCCTCTCTGATCTCTCTCCCTCTCTGTCCTTTCTCTCGCTCTCGTTCTTTCAATGTTCTCCCTCTTTCTGCTCCCCATCTCCCCCCCGCATCTCCCTGCACTTACCCTCTCTTATCCGTCTTCCTCCCTCCATCTCCTCTGCCCTGCCTCCCTTTCTCCCTCTCTTTCTTCCTCCCCTTCCTCTCCTCCCTGCGCACCCCAGCCACCTGCGCCCACTACCCGCTGCTGCCCTCTCCTTCTCCTTCCTCTCCTTCCCATTTTCCCTGCAACGCCCTTGCCCTATCCCCCTCTCTCCGCCCTCTGCTCTCTCTTCCTCTCTCTCTCCCTCTCACTCTCTTGCCCTCTCTCCACCTCTCTATTCTCTCTGTCACTCTCTTTCCATCTCTGCACCCTCCCTCCTTCTCTGCTCTCCCTCAACCTCTCTCCTTCTTTACTGTCCCTCTCTCTCTTCCCTCTCCCTCTTTACTCTTTCTAGTTCTCTCTCTCCCCCAGTCTCCCTCACTGCTCTCCCTCTCTGTACCGCCCCTCTCTCTTCCATCCCCCCTCTACTCCCTTTCTCTCTCGCCTCTCCGCTCCATCTCTCTCCCCCTCTACCCTCTCTCGCTCTCCACCTCTCCCTCTCTGCTCCCTTTTCTTTCTCCCCCTCTGTCCCTCTCTCTCTCCCCCCTCTCCCCTACTCCATCTCTTCCCTCTGCGCTTACTCCCAAACTCTCTCTCTTCCCCTCCACTCTCTCTTCTATGCTCTTCCGCCTGGCCGCGTGCCCACTCTACTCGTCGTCTCTCCCTCTCTGCTCTCACTTCCTCTTTGCTCACTCTTCGCCCTTGCACTTGCACGCACTCGAGCCCCACCCTGCACATCCATCATTGCCCCACATCTCACCTACCCATCCACCATCATCCGAATACTGTCTCCTAACAAACCACACACTCCATTAACCAACCCACTCGAACCAAGACCCACACCTCACAACCCATTCAAAACTCGCTTTCCACATTACCAAACACCACCTTGTTCTCACACTCCAATCACAATCCAACCTATTTCAGCCCACCTACTTAGCCCAGACACCTCCCTAGACCCTTTTCATCCAATGCCATCACCTTTGGGAGTCTATGTCACAACTTGGTCGACCATGATCACAAATGTTTAGTTAAGACCACCGTATTAATGTGTTCATGAATATTGTCACTGCTCGAGCCCGAGATTATGAGTAAATCCTAGTCAATCCCAAGTCGCGACGATACTTACTCCGTAGATTCAACAAATTAAACAAAATCTATAAGGGATAATATACATTCACATCTATGCAGAATATATACATGTAATTACCTCATTTATGGATATACAATGTTTTATGTACAAAAAAGTTTTTCATTCTAGATATTCTATTAAAATCATCAAATTTGCATATTTAAAATACAACGCAAGGATGATAACATAAAACGTTCCCAAAATCAATTCTACTTAAAAGTTTTTCAGTTCCAAAATTGATTAATTTCCAATTTTCTCTCTCAATATCGTAATCATACGATATCGCGTCTGTCCTATTTAACTAGTCATCCTGGAGGAACCGGACCGGTCTCCTCCACTGGCGCTGCGGCCTCGGCAGGACCGGCACGGGCAGTTGGGTCTGTAATGATATGCATGGCATAATATAAATAACTATCTTTTTATTTGAAATTGCTAGTTGTTTATTTTGTCTTAAATGTTCTACTTATAGCCTTTTTCTTATTATGTAGGAATTGGAAGGAGCTGAACATATTTGAGCTTAATTCAGAGAGGTTTAAAGCTAAAACCCCATTTGAGAAAAGTTATATACAAAGAGCATATAGGCTTGTTAGAGGAGAGCTGAAATTTCAAGTTAAAGGTCATGAGTTCAAAACTTGGCACAATCAGTTTTTATTTTTTTGAAGACCGAATTTGGTGGCCCCCACCATATCTAATGCTTGGTAATGGTTGCTAAAACTTAGCAATCAACTTTGCAAGAAATGGAAGGAATCTCATGGACATCAATAAGAATGTTATTGTTTAACAAGTGATCAAATCATGAAGGAAAGAAGATTTTCAGAATTGTAGCCATCCTACACAAGCTTTACTATCTTGACCATAACTTGTGGTTTAAGACTCCGATTAAGGCAAGGTCAAATGCGTTGGAAAGAGGACTCAAAGGAGAGGAATATCATGTCTCACGAGGATCTCCCAATTCTGACATTTTGGGGGTCAAAATATGCTGTCAAGTGGAGGAATATGAGGGATGACGAATTTGAGTGATTTCTCTTTCTTTTTCTTCTTGTATTTTTCTTCTTTTTAAGGGGAGGCTCTCTTTTGCTCTAGAGTGAATATATTATTTTTCTTCAATCTTTGTTAGAAATTGAAGGTGGAGATTGAGTGGTGTAGTATACAACTTGGAGGCTTTCAATGATGATGATTTGCTTCATTGTTATTGTTTGTTCTACAATGCTTGGCTAATCCGTGGATTAGGGTGGAGGAGGAAACCAAAACTGATGAGTTTGTTCCTTATTATTCTTCTATGTCTTTCCCCCATTATGCTTAATGGTTTAATAGGTTCTCCTTCATGAATGTTATTCAACTTCTGGCTTTGTAAAGGTTATTTGGAATGTTTTTTACTTTTTATGCTTGATCTTGACATATCATGTTTAGGTTAAATTCCTTTAATGGTTTGTGCTTGATTTTGATAAATAGTGATTAGAGTTTCAACATATTGAAGTGAAGGGAGTCTTAGGTACTATTTAAAGAATTGGTTTTTTTTAAGAAAAATGGTTTTCAAAGCTAAATCTTCCGATCCAAGGCAATTGCTTGCACATTGGATTGAGTTTTATTGGGATAAGACTATGAAGTAATTTTGGAATGATTAAGTCTGTTTTGGTGAAATCCGATACCCTGATCTCTCTTTCTCTGATAAAGTTTGTGTTTAGATTTCCTTTGATATCATTTTAGTTATTATTTTCTTGACTAATTGTGGTTTTAAAATCTCTAGTGTGAAAACTGATTGAGGATTTTTGGATCTTGTTTTTACAAATCTCTGTGGATCGACCCGTATTTGCCATTATCTACTTAATAGAAATTTGTGCGATTGCGGTTAATTATTTTGAGCACATCAAAATTTGGCCATTGCCGGGGATTTGTTCTTAAAAATTGTTTTGAAAATCTGATTTCTGATTTTTACTTTAGTTTAGTTTAGGATTTTATTTTATTACTTTTTTTTTTTGAATTCCTTTTAGGATTTTAACTAATTAGCATTTTTTTTCTTTTTACACTTTGGTATTGTTGATTTTGCAGGATTGAAAAAAAGAAAAAAAAAAAAAGAAGGAGCATTTGTAGCAAGGAGTTACCAGATTTGGAGTACAAAGAATCTTTGATTAAGTTGCCAAAAAAAAAAAAAAATAATAAACAGAAGCATCTTGCAAAGAAAGCAACTCAAAGCGGGAAAGAAATTTTAGTTTTAGTAATAGTATTTTTTTTCAGATCCATTGTAGTAGGACTTTCAAAGTGTAATAATTTTAATTATTTTTAAATTCTAGGAAGGCCCAGATTATAATAGTTAGGGGCAGGGAAGGACGACAGTTGGACAATATTGTCTCTGCACCTCGGGTTGGTACACTGGGTCTAGGTATCAGTGGCCCGAGTTGACTCAACCAGATCTTCTCCCATCTTGAGTGGGAGGTGAGTACTGAAACCCTAGCCACGCCTCTTCAGTAAGTGGGTTAATTCATGGTTGTTGAATTTTGGCAAAAGTGTGATTGATTGAATGTACACATTGATTAAATTGGAATCACACACTTAGTAAGGGCAATCATACCCCTAACAAGATATGGATTGGATTTCATCACCATTTCCTTGCCCATAGGAATTTATTTTCCTCACTACTTAGGAATCCTTAGCCTTTAATAAAATTTGAGTAGAAACGTAACCTTAGAACACGAGCTCATTAAGAGAAGACCATCAAAGGTTATACCATTTGCGCTCCTTGACGAAAATCGGTGCCTAGAATAGCTTTGTCCCTTAAGGGAGACAGTTCATCTGTTCTAGGAGTTTGGTATTTAAGCGAAACCTTTGCCACGTGCATTGTGATCCCACCAATCCCCTGGGGGCTTGCCTGGCCGACTACGTTTCATAGAACCAGATTGGAGGCCTAGGTGTACTCTTCACAGTTAAGAGCTGTCTAGTTAACATAGGCTAGCCCATTAGATTGTTGGTGTGTTTAACATTAAGGTGTGCTTCCTTAAAAAAAAAAAAAAAATTTAAGGTGTGCTTGGTTTATGCAAACTTAGACACATGAGAGAGGTCGTCTAGCCCGAGTTGAATTATTTGAGGTACCCATCACATTTGTAGAAAGTTTCTCAATTGATCCCAAAATGGAGAACCGAGAGAGAACTCTGAATGAGATGTTTGCACCCGCTTCTGCTACCCCACCTACTTGCATAGTTCTACCTGCAACTACTGCAGCCCAGTTTGAGATTAGAGCTGCTACCATTAACATGCTTCCTAAGTTCCGTGGTTTTAAGAGTGAGCAACCATACATCCATTTGAACAAATTTCTAACAATTTGTCAAACATTTAAAAACCATAACTTAGATGAAGATAATGTCAAGTTGAGGCTCTTTCCCCTATCCTTAGAAGACCATGCTGCGGCATGGTTGAATTCTCTTGCTCCTAATTCCATAACAACATGGGATGGGTTGTCAAAGAAATTGTCACGCCCCCAAACCCGTCGATGTCGGTCCAAGAAAATGAAAGTTCTGATTTATTCCAACGTACTGTAACTCTATCTCTGTCGTAAAACGCTATACATAGTGTCCTTCGATGCTTGCATGAAAGTTGTCATCATGGACGGGCTCAAACAGAAGTAATCTCTATCAAGGCTGTCAAAATCAGGTCACTTGTCAACACACAATCTTTGACGTAAATAACTTGGAAATCTATCGCTTCCTCATATGTTAAGTTGACTCCATCAAATGTTCGGACGGTCCTCTGGATACTTCACCAATCTCCATCCACTCGTTGGAATCACAAGGTTCTCAACTCTGTAGGTTGTATCTCTATCTCAAGTTCATCATCCTCAAGTCATGTACGTGTGTCATTCTTCTCTAGATCTTTCAATTGGCCTTGCCCATAGGTTACGATTCTCCAGTTTGCATCTGCACAGTGTCCAAACTGATATTTCAAAAAGTCAGTAGAGTCCGCAAAATCCCCTTTATTATAAGACCAAGCAACCATCCATTCTGTATACAGTTCTTTATACTACCGCTGAAAGCTTACTTCCTATGATTTTAACCATACACCGAAGCATCCTGCCGAGTTGACTTCGCCATCATTCTGGGTATGTTGAGAATTATCTAACTCTTTTCTGACAAAAGTTCATCAAATTTGAGAAGTTTCTAGCTTTTGGCATCCACTTAGAGTTCTATCAACTGAAAATCACCTTAAACTTCCAAAAATCCACCCTTTCTCTGGGTTCTGGAGCCTTCTGACATATGAAAATACTCCACGTTTATCCAAAAATCCATACTTACCTGCCTGACGCACTATCTGACGGTGCACGATCAACCGTAATTGGGTCTCGATAAGCTGTTCACATTCCTTGCTGACTAACAACTGCTCACAAATTCTTTCACTGACTCCATCTGTGACATCGGAAAGCTGAAATTTCTGCCAAGGTCCTTCGAGATCCACATGTTAAGCCTTCAAAACTCTGACTCTCTAGTGCGAAAACAAGAAAAGAGCACTAAATGTGGGTGCGAAGACATTAAATTCTCCCCCACTAGAAAGAATTTGGTCCCCCAAATTCCCTAACAACAAGGACAAGAAGGCGAGGCAAAGATAGTCTCCCCCACTATAAGGAAACAAACGCAACTCCCAGAAACGACAGCTAGCCAAAAGGAAACACACAAAGTCTAAAAAGTCCTCACCACACGTCTTAAGGTTGCTAGAGTGTTTTATTTCCTAGGAACCTGCCCGCTCTGATACCAGTCTGTCACGCCCCCAAACCCGGACCCTACAGCGGCCCGACCTCGGGGGGCGTGAAATTGGGATTTAAATAATAATTATATTCCTCCCAGGATCCGCGTGAGTGAGGATGACAATTCCAACTCATTCTGAATATTTTGCGGAAGCTTACGTGGCGTTGCGACTCGGATTCCGTGGCCATCGGATTCCGCATCGCACTCAACCGCTAGCATATAGCTATTGTATCAAGAATCATATCAGACTGGAACAAACCATCACATCAAAAATACAGAGCTGACAGTAACAGGATATTTCATTCCCACATATGTTCAAGTTACAAATATCAATGTGCATTAATTAAAATCCCAGAGAACAGGCTAATAAAAGCCATACAAATAACAATCTAAATAAACACTACCCCACATGTGACGTGACTCAGATGTCGAGCTAAATGTCTACATGACATAGTCGACGCTACAAATCTGCAACCCATGGCTTCACAGCCAACACGTGCACTCAGCTCGGAGCAAAGAAATCTGGACCTGAGTACCAAAAGAGTGGGTCAGACACGACGGTCTGGCAGGTGGATGAGAAAATATAAACGATAATCTGAATAATAAAACATATGGTAATTCATGGTATTCGATCAAGAGTTACAGAGATCTAAAACCAGTGTAAACATGCATATCTGACAAAACATATATTCATTTTAAAGCATGTGTAAAAGCATAAATATCTGGTAAAACATGCATATCTTTAAAACAACTGTAAATCATGTATTCCTTTAAAACGACTGTAAAACATGTGTCCCTCACATTGCAAACCCAGTCCATAGGCGGACCCTGCAAATTGCCCTTCTTCAGGGGAGCCACAATCGTGGGGAACGGATTGGCAACCACACTAAAGCTAAATCCTCTCTATCACTAATGTGATGAGAGCAAGATCGGGCGTTGGCCTCTAACACGCGAAGTGACGAGAACCAACATTATACATACATATACATATAGCTAGACAGGACCACGGCCGCGGAACCGGGTAATCGGGACAGGATCCAAGCTGCAGCTGGCGGGAGTACGATGGGGAGGCCCAAGTCAGTTGATCAGACTGACAAGGACGTCCAAGCTTAGTGGTGCCGACTCTCGGTGACATGAGAAATCAAAACATGTACAAAACCATATTGGTATAAAACATTCGGGCAGGCGGGATACAGTGCTCGTAGGCACGTATTTCATATTACTATCTTTTCATGCATAAACGGGACTGGCAGGACATGTCAGGTGCATAAATCAGAGTTTGCGATAAAACCAGTGATATCAGGTCAGGATACGTATAATCTGAGCAAAACGATGAAAATGAATCCTTATACAGCTACGGATTATATATTGGGGCTCCTATATTAAAACAACATGTATAAGGATCTTGTATGTCTATTATTACCCTTAGTATGGTACTCGAATGATTGAGGACATACCAAGTTTCCTTATGCAAGTTGATGAATCCAAAAGTCCCAATACATTTCCGAGATGGTGTTTCTTTCTAGTCAATCTCCTTATGTCATCCCCTGGGTCTTTCCAAGGTGGTAGGGCATCAGAACAACCCATCCAAACCTTTAAATGCCATATTTGAAACCAATAGAAAAGACTCAGGAATTCTGGGTGCAACTCGGTCACCTGTCGGTCAGATGGCGGTTAGCCGCCGAGGTGATCGGCGGTTAGCCGCTGGATAACCGCGGGGCTGACCGCGGTTCCCCTGCTAAAATATATCATTCTGTGTTTCTAACCGCGCATATCGGTCGCCTGGCGGTCGCAGGGTTTTGGGGTGGCGGTTAGCCGCTAGCTGACCGCGGGGCTGACCGCGGTTCACCTGTCAAGACACAGCATTCTGTGTTTGTAACCGAATCTGGGTCGGCTAGCCGCCGGTCACCTGTCGGCTAGCCGCCAAGGTGACCGCCCGCTGACCGCCCAGCTGCGGGAGCTCTGCATCAGGTGCAGATTTCAGCTCTTTCCTTCCCATCCAACTTCGTTCAATGCAAATACAAAACTATCTAAGAGGTCATACCAACCAAAATAACTTTCATGAATGCATGCATATATTCTCCTAGAATTAACTAAGAGAAAGCCATAACAATATATATACATTTCCAAAAGCATTATAACATTCTAAATCAAATGAAATGGGAATAGTAGAATTCACATTTTTAACCAAAATAAGAACTCAATCAAATCTAATCCATTCATCCACTTGCCTTGGTTTCCAAAGTAGCTAATCAAGCTCCTAATCACCCTCTCAAGCCACCAATCTCCAATCTATACAAAAGCCCCAAAATAAACCCCTCTTAGAACCCTAAAATGGCAAACCAAAGAACAAGAAGAAGAGAGCTCCCAATAGAGAAGGCGGAGACTCTCTAGAGCTAGGAAAACACAAATCTAGGAGATTGAAGGGATTGCTTACTTGTAGGTGCTTCAAATGAAGAAGACTAGCTCAAGGAGAACCTCAATGTGGCTGGATTTCTCTTCTAATGGCATCCATAGAGAGCTTGAGATGAGGGGAAGAAGGAGATGGGCACAAATCTCCCATTTTGGCAAGCTTGGAGGTGGGTCTTGTGAGAAAACAAGAAGAAGAAGAGGAAAGGGGAAAACCCTAGGCTGAGTTCCTCTCCTAACGCTGGGAACGAATGGGGAAGAAGAAGATGGCTGGCCTTTTTGTCAAAAGGGTGGGTGTGGGTCCCACCATCACTCAAACTTGTCGGGATTAAAACATCGGTTTCTGGGCCTCGGATGCGATCGACGAAGAAGAGAAAAATGTTCCTCATAAAATCTATTTTTCAAAAAGTATAGTTTTGGCATGGTTTTGAGATCTCGGAATTTGGGTCCAGATTTTTGTGTAAAAAGACTGTTTTACCCCTATCATTAGCAAAGTAGGGTTTAGAGGTCTCGAACGGAAACGGAGCAAATACAAAAGTTGTCGGGAATAATAAAATACATTAAATGAAACAAATTACCGATATCCGAAATCATTGCACAAATCCCAAAGCTAATCAAAACATAATAAACGAACCCCCAAAATCACACAAAACTAACAAGGGAAACCCCCAAAGGTTCCACTCAATCAAAAGAGTTTCAAAATCATTCAAAGCTATAAAAAGCTATCCTAATCCAGATTTAACCAAATTCCACTAATCCCATTTTAGAAAACTAGTCCAAAATTAAGAAGACACTAATCCCAGAAATTAGGGGTCGGGTTCTCATAGAAATTCATGGCAAAATTTTACCCAATGGCCAAGACAGAGAAAATGAAGGATGCCATTAGGAACTTTAGGGGAAAACCTGAGGAAGAGTTTTCTCAAACTTGGGAAAGGTTTCATGACCTTCTAGTCAAATGCCCACACCACGGGCTTGACAAGGTCCAGTTGGTCCATTTCTTCTATAGAGGACTAACCAATGCACAACGTACCTTGATTGAGTCTATGCACAAAGGGAAATTTATGAATTAGACTCCCAATCAAGCGTACGACTTCCTCATAGAGCTGGCTGAAAATTCCCAAAACTGGAGTATCAATGGTGGAGGATATGAGAGAGAAGAAATAGGGTCCAGAAAACAAGGACTTTATGAGATGAAAACAGACCCTGATCTCAAGAATGTAATGGCTAGTCTGGTCAATGGGGTGAACAATCTAAGTAAGAAATTTGATGCCTTTACAGTGATGGCCAACAGGAACCCCCACCAAGACTAAGATTCTTTGATGACTGTTGCATCTAAACCAAGTGCAGTGTGTGTCCTTTGTGATAGTTCTGAGCACATGGTGGAGTGCTACCCAAATTTGTCGGTCGTTAAAGCTGAGCAAGCCAATGCTATCAATGGATATAGGACCTTTAGGAAACCTACACCAAATTCTTTTAGTCAGATGTATCATCCTGACAATAGGTTTCACCGGAATTTCTCCTATAGGCAGAGTGAACCTATTTAGCAGCAAAGTGGTGGTCCTCCAGGTTTCCAAAGAAACTTTTCAAGCAAGGCTCTACTCAGTATCCTCAGACAAACTAAGCTTTGGTTCTTCAACAGCCACATGTTGCTTCTCAACAGCCCAACAACTGTAGAACTCTAGTTCTTGACCCAATGGCAAATTTGTCACGACTAGGGCCCAAGATTAGGGTTACCACGACTAAACCCCGAGTCGCGATCTCCATACTTACTCCCGTAAATCTCGCATTACCGAAGTCAATACGAAATCCACAAGGGATCCTGACATATACCTGTCAATGTACAAGTTGCGGAAATACAGATATATTGACAATTCATTTAAAACTTACAAGTTCTTTACATAAAAGTAAAGTTAACTTACACATTTCACTAATGTCCAAGTCAACCCTGCACATTTAAATACAATGCAGGTGACTACTATTTACATCAAAATGAATCTATACTCAAAATTTCCAAAACACGTTAAGTGATTGCCCTCCGATCTATGTCCACTCGTTTAGTCCTCCTGGAGGAAAGTTAACGCCCACATGCCCTTTGTGCAAGAGTTGCACTTCCTTCTCCTTCCCTTTTCTCTCTTCTAGTTCCCTTCTAGTTTCCTTAGAGATTCTAGTTAGTCTTCTTCTTGGAGATCCCACCATCTCTCTTGAGGAAAAAGATCTGAAGCGAGTCATAGCGTGGAAGACGATTGGGCATTGGAGATTCTGATTTTGGAAGAACTCTTCATCGAAGAGTTGAATTAAGTTCTCCATTAGAGCACAACCGGGCTCCATAGGTATTTTCTACTCCTTGTATGTTGTGGAATTTCGTGGTTGCATGTTTGCTGCTGATATACCTGTCAATGTACAAGTTTGCGGAAATACATATATATTGACAATTCATTTAAACCTTACAAGTTCTTTACATAAAAGTAAAGTTAACTTACACATTTCACTAATGTCCAAGTCAACCCTGCACATTTAAATACAATGCAGGTGACTACTATTTACATCAAAATGAATCTATACTCAAAATTTCCAAAACACGTTAAGTGATTGCCCTCCAATCTATGTCCACTCGTTTAGTCCTCCTGGAGGAACCTGATTCGCTTCCTCTGCTAGCGGCGCGGCCTCTGCAATATCGGGACGGGCAACTTGGCCTGTAATATCATCAATAACATTGTGAACACGACGGTTCAACAATGTATACACAATTCTATGCTAATAACTTGTTTAGCAATTCTAAAAAACTCAAATCAATAAACAATTACATTCATTTAGTGATGGACCCAGCTTTTTCTTGCCTTCCTCCGTCCCGGGTCTGCCAAGGTGCGGCGGGGCGAAAAAAAAGCAAGCATCAACATTTTGGACGGGTATGCCAGATTTTCTATTCTACTTGGAATTTGAAATAGTGATCCGGAGATTCACCTTCACAAGTAGAATGGAAATCAAACTTTTTTTCTAACTTTTTCCATTACACATATATTTTAAGAAAAAAGACAGATTTAGAATGCCGTGAAAGGCGATTTTCTTTAGTTTGCCGTGAAAGGCGGTTTTGTGCCGTAGAAGGTGTTGACACCAAAAATGTCACTTTGCCTCTTCAACATCAAAAGCTGCATGTAGCCGCATCCTACTGTAAACAGGCAAAGCTGCTTCAAGCATCAGATCTTGTCAGAATCAAACAAAAACTGTAAGATCATTCAAAATAGCCAAAAGAAGGGTACACATTGGCCTAATTTCAATCCTCCAACGGCTAAGCAAGAGCTCCCGGCAGCGACAGTGTCAAAGACATCAAATCTTCGATCAGAGCCTATGGATGGTCTCAAAATACCTCCAAAAGGCTCCACGTCGAATTTTAAGTCAAACCGACACCGTTTGACCCTCCATCAACTCTCAAACGGCGAAATCAAGCCTTTCGGCGGCGAGAAGCTCCGATGCCGCCACTCATCAAATAAAGCACATGGATAGCTTCTACATGCTTCCAAAGGGTTGCATGTCAAATTTCGGGTCATTCCGACGACGTTTGACCCGGCTTTGACGCTCCGAAGCAAAATCAAGCCTACCTGAGGCGGAGCTCCCCGGGACCATGGCACCCAAATCGAAGCTAATGGATCATCTCAAAATGACTCCAATAGGCTCCCTACCAAATTTCAGGTCAATCGGACATCCGTTGACAGCACATCAAAGCTCAACATCTTCCGCGCGGTGTAATCAAGTCTAGCATCGACGGGACCCCAAACGGCTTCAAAACTCAAACGAAAGCCCATGGTTGGTCCTATCTATTGCTCTGGAAGCTTCACCTCAAATTTTAGGTCATTCCGACATCGTTTGACCTAGTTTCGACTCTTGGTGGAAAATCGACTACAAAGTCTTTGACTTTTTCCAAAAATAGGAAATTTGTGCCCTGATTTGCGCGGCTTCTCGACAGGTTTTCTTCATAGCAATAAATCCAATAAATGAGGATAAATTTCAAGAAAAATATAGGAGAAAAAAGAAGCAAAAAAGCCCGAAAAACGGCGATCGAACGGTGACCGAAATGGGACCAAAAGGCCCATGGTCGCCGGTGATCTTGGGCCATGGTCGCCGGCGACCATGGGCAACCATGGGTGCATGGTCGCCGGTGACCCTGGAAGTCCGGGTCGCCGAATTTCCGCCGGAATGACCCTTTTTCCTTTTTTTTCCGCGTTTCGCGATGTTTGGCCCCTGTGATTTTCTTAAAATCTGATTTTTGCGGCATGATATTCGTCGATCTTCGTCAACATCACGGATCCGCCGCCGAAATCATTCGATCATCATTGGACACTCCAAAATCGCTAACTAGCCGACCAAGAAAGCACACTTTCTGCCCGACCGATCGTGAAATTGACTGGACAGATGTTGCTGGCCCATTGGTACCTGTAGACACCTCGTTTTGGCACCCTATGAGGGGCAATTCAGTCCACCCTATTTAATGATGTCCTGATTAGGCCCGAGTCAAAAGTCACCAATCCTCTTTACGCCTCTGATCACCCAGGGAATTGGCACATCATGATCTACTCGTCGAGAGCTTTCCGCCCATATATAGAACTCGAAGATCTGACGGGCGGATCAAAAATCATGACAGCAGGTCCCACACCCCCGCGGCGCCCGCGTGAAAAATCACCTATCATTTCTGGACCTCTGATTTCCCTAAAAATTGGTTCATCGTGACCTACTAGCCGAGAGCTTTCCGTCAATATGTAGAACGTCGAAATCCGACGAGCGGATTGAAATCTACGAAACCTGGGCCCCGGTAATGACAACCCGACTAATCTCCATCGGACTCTACTTTTTAGACCTGAAATAGTTTCTTTTAAATCCAAACCCACCAGGCTCAGGTCAAGCCCAACCTGACCCAGCAACTCGACCCGTCACCTTGGATAAGGGATGGTGTGTCCCAGATCCGGGAAACACTCCAAACCCCCCTAAACCTCGCCTTTCCCTCTCAATCTCTTAAGACCCAAGCCTTATCCCTCTCGATTTAAAAACTCCCAGGCCTTATCCCTCTAACCCATGCACAGAAGCCCCTGGTCCCAATCTCTAACTCTCACGCATATCTCCCCCGGGCTCTCATCCTAGAGGCCACCATCGACTCCATCCCATCATCCCACCCATTCCAGATCCAGGACTCTCCATCTCACGCATCTTCTCCATTTCACCCTTGCGACCCATCACCCTCCATCCAGCGCCCATCGCCCTCTTCCTCATCCCTTACAACCCATCTCCTCCAAGCTCCATCTTCCTCCCAGATCTGGACGCAGACCCCAGGCTCCCCAACTCCATCTCCCTGACGCAACACCCCATCATCATCTCTTCCTCATCCCTTACAACCCATCTCCTCCAAGCTCCATCTCTTCCTTTCAGAACCCATCTCACAGAACCCATCTCACTCCCCATCTCTCGCTCACTCTCTCTGTCTCTCCTCTCTCTCACGCTCTTTCTTCTCTTCCTCCCCACCACCTGCACCCACTGCACACCGTTTCTCCTTCTCTTTGTCACTCTCTCTCTCCATCTCTGCACCCTCTCTCCCACTGCGCACCCTTCTTTCTCGCTCTCGATTTCTCCCTCCACTCTCTTTCCCTCTCTGCTCGGTCTGCCCTTTCTTTTCTCTATCTCTGTTGCCTCTCTGTCTCCCTCTCCCCCTGCTCTGTCTCTCCCCCGCACCCACCTGCTCATCCTCTCTGTCTCCCCTGCTTCTTCTTGCTTTCTTCCCAGCGCCAGCCCCTGCTCTCTCTACCCTCTCTCCTTCACCCTCTTCGCGCGCACCACCCTCTCCCCCTCTTTTCCTGGTTTTCCTCTCTCCCTCTTCCCTATTCTCCTATCTCCCTCTTCTTCCACCCGCGCAGCCACCTCCCTGCCATCACCCTGCTCCACCTCTCATTCTCTCTTCCCCTCTTGCTTCACCTTCCTCTCTCCTTCTCTCCATTCCCTCTCTCCCCGCCTCTCTACTCTTTGTCACTCTCTCTCCATCTTTGCACTCTCTCTCCTTCTCCACTCTCCCTCACTCTCTCGCCATCTCTCCACCCCCTGTTCTCTTCTGTACTTCATCCCTCTCTCTCTCTCTCCCTGCAACTCTCTCTGATCTTCTGCCCCCCTCTCTCCTTCTTCTTCTTCTCTCTCTCTGTCTCTCTCCGCCCTTCGTCTCTCCCAGCGCCATCCCGTCTCCCTCTCTGTCCGCTCTCTCCTCCCTCAGCTCACACCCATCTTCCCCGTCTCTCTCTATCTTTCTCTGCTCCACCTCTCCCTCTCGTTCTCTTCTCCCTCTTCTGCCCTTTCTGCTCTCTCTCTCTGTTCCTCTCTTTCCACTTACGTCCCCTGCCTGCTGCTGCATCACTCCATCCTTTCCTTCTTCCTTTCTTCCTCTCCCCATTCTTCCTCTCTCCACTTAAACCCACCTATTGCACCCACCGGACTAGCCCACTCATCTAAACCGAACCCATGCATGTCTATTTCATTTTCTTGCATTGAATTTAGATCCATAATTGTTTATTGTTTATTTTTTTATGATATTGCATACATCTAATATGCTCATGCACCCCAACATGTTCATGCATCTGAATAATATTTTAAGTTGTTAATTATTTTAAATTTGTTTCTAGCATATTCTAACCTGCGCATGCATTCAACCTGCCCATGCATTATAACTTAGTTGCATTTTTATTTCGTATTCTTTTAGGTGCAATTTAGGACTGCATAATTTATTAAAAATAAATATATGAAGATTAGAATAAAAACCAAAAACACCAAAAGAAAATAAAAATAATAAAATAAAAAGTAAAGATTAAAAATAGAATTTTAGCTACCCTATTAATTAGGATAATTAGGCTAAATTTAATAATTAAGTTCTTTTCTCCCTTCCTCTCTCATTAGGATTAGGAAATATTATTTAGGAAATTTCAAATAAATTAATTAAATTAAAAATTAGAAATTCATTCTCTTTCCCCCTTCCCATTTCATTAGGATAAATCAATTTAGGATTTTAGGCCCTATGAATAAACATAAAAACAAATAAAAATAATAAAAATCCAAAATACCAAAAACAAAGTAAAAGATATTAAAAAAACCAAAATATTAATAAATTGGAGTTAGAAATTATACAGTAGTCTAGACTGATTAGGTCAGACCCAGGACCTAGATCTAGGTCTCCCCCTAGCCAACTTAGACTACCCCAATTTCTTAAACTTCAACAGATTAGGTCCCACTCTCTCTCCGGGCCCCGCTAAGGGACCGGGAGAGTGGATGTGGGCGGTTAAGACCTTAGGATAGGGTAGAGATCCATTAGGGAAATGGAACAGTTAGATTGAATCCAAGTAGGAACCCCCCTAGTTAGGTCCTTCTAGCCCCAATTAATAAAATCCAAAAAAACTATAAAACCAACAAAACCAATTCCAAAAAATATTTTCTTCCCTTTTCCTCCACCTCCGGTGCCAAATATTTATTTGAACTCAATGATTAAAGGGAATAGAGGCTGATTCCGAGAACCTGAATTAATGAGAATGACGAAATGAAACGAGTGACTTCACACACCCCAATATTAGTTTATTTACTACCGGCCCATCATCGGCCACCCTCAATCAATCCCGGCCCAACATCGGCCATTTTTATCTTACTTTTGGCCCATCATCGGCCATGCACTTTTATCACCTGCGTATCGCACGCAAACCCACAGAAATTACAACTCGAAGTTTCGTCTGCATCATTCTTTCCATTCGAAGAATCAGCCTTTAAACCCTAGGTCGTCAAAGGACATTGAAGGGGGTACCCAGGAATGGGGTTGATCCTCTTCTAAATATTTGGCACCTTTCCCCTTATTTTCTTAGTTTATTTTCATTTTAATTCGCTTATCCCCTAGAATACTTGGATTTAACTTTAATTAGTCTGTTCAACCCTGGATGTTGATTTCCCCTGCCTAGTTCATTATGGTCCCATCTTGAAGCCCGTAATTTAACCCTTGACCCAAGTTCGACCTGAATTGAAAGACCCAAATTATGTGACGAGACAACCGTCGTGTGTCGCCGGCGGCACATTAGACGAGAGAAGAACCCACCCCATTTTCCTCCCGCATTCTTTCGGCTTTCGTCGAAGGACGGTGTTACGGCCAAATCCGTAACTGGCGATCGTGATCCGTCGATTTTGAGGGTAGTCGGAATCCTCATTTTCGATGTATTTTTTTATCTCACACTGTTGAATGGCGATTCCCCTCTCGGGGGGGGATCAAAATTCACATCCGACAGTACCAACCGATGTTTGAAATTGCATTGCTATCCGACATCAAACAACATGCGGATCCATCGATGATCATCGCCAGAAGAATTCCAAAAGACGCGGCGCGGCCCGTGACTCTTCAAGCGACTCGGCGACCAATTAATGTTGTTAATTGGCCCGTTTATGACAAGTTAATGCGGTCATTAACTCATTATTTTGGACGGCCCAATCAGAAGCAAGCAAATGGGAGTTACAAGTCCAATTAATCATGGGAATTAACCATGTAACTCCTATCGTTATGGAGTTTAATCATGGTAATTAACCATGAAACTCCCATCATCATGGAGATTAAATGCCCATCATTCTCCATCGGCCAATCAGAATTCAAGAAAAAGGAGTTATAAAACTATGAAATTAAATCTTGTAATTCCTCCCATCATAGAGCATTAATACCATTAATGCCCACAAACCTTCCTAATGGCTACCAAAAGCCTATAAATAGGCAGTCATTCCAAAGGAAAATGGTAAAAAAAAATCATCCGAAGAGTCCTGGAAAATTATCCTGAAAAGTCTCTGCATAAAGAAGCTCTCTTACTCTGAAGAAACTTTGCTGCAAAAACTACAAGGTGATTGAAGTCCCTTTGGGGGCCACCCCCAAGGTTTCCTCTCTTCTTCTATCCAACATGGCATAGATGTGGCTTTTCAGCCTGTTTACCCAGATTTTTATTGGATATAGGACCTTCCCTTGGTCTTTGTCCTCTAAAAATCTGGGGTCCAAGCCAAGCCAAGTGAACTAAAGCATCAAGTGTTCTCATTTGAAGGACAATGGCGGAGTCCATACATGACTCGCGATCGTCGATCTGAACGAGTCCTCACAATCTCCTGAGAAGTCAGATCCCTCTTTCTTCCTCTTCTATTGTATTTTGTATTTTTTAAAGAGACAAAAAAATCACAATTCTTGTCTTTCATTATTGATAAGATTTGTAAATTGCCTTTCATGGCAAACTAAACAAAATCGCCTTTCACGGCATTAAAAATTTTGTCTCTTTCTTTAAAATATATATGCAATGGAAAGTTAGAAATTTTTTTTGATTTCCTTCCTGCTTGTGAAGGTGAATCTCCGGATCACCATTTCAAATTCCAAGTAGAATAGAAAATCTGGCATACCTGTATAAAATATTGATGCTTGCTTTTTTCTTCGCCCCGCCGCACCCCGGTAGACCCGGGGCGGAGGAAGGCAAGAAAAAGCCAGGTCCATCAAGTTGGCCTACCTGGTGGGACTCGTTCATTTGAGAACACGATGCTTAGACTCCTTGGCTCCTTTCTAGTTGGTGGCCTATGTTAGATTTTGCATCTAAAAAAAAAACATGAGATGGGATTCTCTGGAAATTTTTGTCTTTGAACTTGTTTCCATTCTTTCTTTTCTCAAACAAAAAAAAAAAGTTTTTTTTTCCGTCGGGTTCAGATTTGAGAAATTTTGGTTTCTTCCCTTTCGGATTTAGCGCTCGCGGAAATCGTTGAGCCTTTGTTCGGATTGGAATACCATTTCTTCTCTTTTGTGAATCCAATCTTAACTTTTTTTAAAAAAAATTCAGATTTCTCTCTTTTGGATTCAAATTGGAGAGAATTTGGTTCTTTCCTTTTCGTACAATGGCTCGCGGAAATCGCCAAGCCAGCGTTCGGATTAGGAGGGGCCATTTCCCTCTCTTTGATGGGTCCATTAGTGATCTTTCAAAAAATAATAATAATAAAAAATGAAAAAAATTAAGATTTCTCTCTTTTGGATTCAAATTGGAGAAATCTTGGTTTTTTCCCTTTTCGTATAATGGGTCGCGGAAATTGCTGAGCCAGCGTTCGGATCAGGAGGGGCCATTTTCCTCTCTTTGATGGGTCCATTAGTGATATTTAAAAAAAAAAAAAAAATTCAAAAAAAAAAAAAACACATAAGGTTGCACCAATTGCGTTCTTTGACTAAAGTGAATCTAAGAAAAGCCTTGTCCAGAGCATGGAGGCAGCTAGACTGTTCGAGAAAAGGGTCCTTCAAACGGGTTCATTAAATAATCCTACCCTTACCTGGGGGCCGATCTATCCACTAAGGTTTCATAAGACCGAATTGGAAGACCTATGTGCACTCTGCAAAAAAAAAAAAAAATCTTCAAAAAAAAAAAATCTTCTGTCACTATTGTGTTCAGATTTGAGAAATTTTGGTTTCTTCCTTTTTGGATTTAGTGCTCGCAGAAATGTTTGAGCCTGTATTCGGATTGGAATACCACTTGCTCTCTTTTATAAATTTAATCTTGACTTTTCAAAAAAAAAAAAAAAAAAAAAAAAAAACTTTTTTTGTCATTATTGGATTCAAATCTGAGAAATCCTGGTTCCTTTTCGGATTTAGCGCTCACGGAAATCGCTGAGCCTGCATTCGGATTTGAATACCATTCGCTCTCTTTTGCGAATTCGATCTTGACCTTTCAAAAATCCCATCTCGTGTCTTTTTCAAGGATGCGATTTACAACATTTGTGCCTAAGCAGTGCTAGTACGCCCTTTCGGGTCTACTGTATTCGTGACTGACACATTTGTATCTCCAACCTTATATCATTTTACCTCGAGTGAGCTTCGCTTCTCGGTAATCTGAATTAAGGTTTACAATTGATTTTAGCAGTCACTGGAACGCTCATTTCGAGCCGATCATACTTACGTTCAGAACAATTGTACCCTCTATGGCTTTTTGCCTTCTTCATTACGCTCAGAATGGGCCATGCCCGCTGAGCGATTTGAAAAGACAAAACCATAGTATTTTCCATTTATGATCACCATATTCTTGTGATTACTAATGGATGTCGTCTTGTTTAAGAAGTTTTCCAAACTAATAATGGCAGCCTCATTGACCATCACCTTTGACGAGAACAAGTACCAGCTCATGCTTCAAGAGAAGTAAAGCAAGCGCACTTACAAGCGCCCCTGCAAGCTGCCGAAGCGTCACCTAACTCGACAACTTTCAAAACACCGGGTCAACCTCCACTCCCTAGACCATTGTCTTCGGGTCACTGATACCATTCCCATTACCCGTAGAAGAGACGACGCCTGCTAAGAAGCAGAAGACAGCCCCTGAACGTGTCGCTGCCCCGACACCAAAGGCGGTCACCAAGAAACCCGAGGCTCGTGGCAATCCCGCGAAGACTGGGTCCCAAGACTTGGTCCCCGCGATCTTCACCAAAACAAAGAAGGTCCCGGACATCTGCAAAGCCAGCATACCTGGCCCCTCTTAAGGAGAACCGGTTCTATCCTCTCACTTACATGAAAGGGGAGAAACCTACCCTTCACCGAACTACAAAAACTACTCAGCATGAGCCGGCTTGCTTATACAAGCCCAAAATCAAGTCGTGCATCACAAGGCCTCGACAAGAACCTCCCAGGGCCTGCTCTCCTGCAACTTGACCCTTCATCTCAACAGGGGCCGAGCTTGCAAAATTTAAAGCTTCGCTGCGACAGGCTAAGGACCGCGTCCAAATCCTGTCCCTGCCAGTCTTCAAGGAAGATAAGTTCGGTTGCTGTGCACGAAGGACCACGTCCTTCATTGCTAGAGCACAGCCCGAGCTAACCGAAGCTCAAATTGCTCGTCGTATACGTCGCTGCGCGTCATATCGACAAAAGCGATTAGAGAAGCAAAGAACCCAGCATTCTGAGCTTCAAGTCTCCCAAAAATGGGTCGAGAAAGAAGCACCCGCCCAAGTTGCTGCTGTCCACATGGTTGGCAAAACCAAAAGACGCCAGAAGTCAGCAACGAAAATACATGTCAGACGGCCGGTAACTCGCAGCGTCTCCCGGACACGAAGACATCAGGAAGACTCTCCCGCTCCTTCAAGCCAAGGACATTGGAGTGATCATTCCTCGGGCTTTTCATCCAGAAGAATGAGCTCCAGTTCAGTCATTAAGACAATATCCTCTTTCGACTCACGAAGAGTGAATGTCTTGGTCACAAACTCTTAGCAGCCTCCACCACAATATGACATGGCTCTACGCATTCAGCAGCTGGAGCAAGGACAACAGAGAATAAAGGTTCTGATGGAAAACCTCCTTCTCACTCTCCAACGTCCACCAAATGATGAAGTCCCTCCACAAGATGAGGCAAACGGTGGAGAAGATGAGTCACGCGCCCTTACTAAATAGGAAGTTGACAATATCCTTGCTAAAGCAAAAGATGAGGATACACTGAAGGAGCGTGGAATCAAGCCATCATATCCCTTATGGATGGACTCGGTTCCATTCCCTCCAAAGTTCGAACAACCTCTTCTCTAAACATATACGGGGAAAGGTTCAGCTAGACAGCATGTCATCCACTTCAAGATCCTGACGGGAGCTATTGCGGATCAAGATGCTCTCAAGATCTGTCTCTTTGCAAGTACCCTAAAAGGTACGACCTTTGATTGGTACTCCACTTTACCAGAGGATTCCATTCAAAATTGGACCATGCTAGAGACACGCTTCCTAACTCATTTCAAAGGTGAGGATCATCCTGTTACCATGGCTCAACTCTGCAGCCTAAAACAGGGAGAGAATGAGTCAACATACGACTTCATTCACAAGTGGAAAGCAATGGCATACAAATACTCAGATGTGCTGCCACAAGCGTCGCTGGTCGACATCTGCCGAAACAACATGAGAGCAAGGATCCGCTCCTTGATCATCGGCAACAAATCAAAAAACTTGGGAGAACTCCTAGAAGCGTCTATGGAGGCTGAAACGGTGATCAAAGACCTCAACAGTCAGAAGTCATCAAAGAAGGAGCAGACCGCCATTCCGACCTCCAAGCCAAAGAAAAAGGAGGTTCTCAATGTGCAAACCAAGTCAGCTCCTCAGCCACCAAAGAAAGCTAAAAACAAAGCTGCAGGTAAGAGACCTGAACTCTCTGATGCATTTAAAGAACGAATAGAAAAGAAATACCTGTTCGATGAAGATGTTCAAGAAATCTTTGGGGCTCTCTTAGCAAATGGCAAACTCACCTTGCCTGACCCAAAAAGACCAAGAGATGTTGGCAAAACCAACGATCCCCAATATTGTCCATACCACCAAATGGTCTCGCATCCTCTCAACCAATGTTTCGTTGTGAGAGAGAAGATCAACGAGATGTGGAAAAACGGAGTCATCACCTTTGACAAACACTACGGGTCTGCCTCCGTTAACATGGTGACATATGGACAAACATCAAAGTCACCAAAGGAAAAAGTCATCACTTCCTTCAAGGTGATAAAAATGACCCAAATGTCCCAAGAGCCGGTGCCTTACCCAACACCAGATGGACAGCCCATATGGGTACATCCCGATCTCCTAGAAGATGAAAATTCGGAGATTGTCAAAACAAAGCCGACCGCTCAACAGCGAAGGCAAGCCAAGAGACAACTCCGCAAGCTCAAACAGCAGGAGAAGGCTCAAACCAAGCAAGAAGTTCCTGAAAAGGCAGAAACCTCCTCTATCGCTTCACTGGGGGCGACAAAGGAGTCTTTTCCCAAAGCTTCAAGAGTGGTAAAAAAATTCACCCTCAGTGATTTCATGCCACCATGGCTCAGAAATGAGACTACGCAGGGGGCATCATACTCATGCAACTCAGTAGCTGGATTCTCCATGAATGGATACGAGTCCAGTGACACAGATGAATGGGAGGAATCCCTTGAAACTGGAGAATATCTCTCCGATGAAGAATGGATCCCAGAATCTCACCTTATGCCGGTGATTTGGTATAACCCCTTCCAGCCACAAAGATCCTGGTCTGATGATGATGAAGACCAAGAGGCTGTTCAAGAAAATGCTGTCAATCCGGCGCAAACAAATGCTCTAGTGGATCCTAACCAGGTTGAACCACAAGGAGCAGATGAAGAAAAAGATTTGGCTCCTATGCCCGATCTTGAAGAATATGCAAGGATCTTGCAGCGTCTAGCCGTAGAGCAAGAGCAGGATCGCATCAATCAACTTCATCAAAATCCAGAGCCGGAAGTCCTGGAGAATCCACAAGCATCTCCTCCAGTAACTCCGGAAAATGAAGAAAATTGCTGGGTTGATGATCCTCTTACATCGGATGATGAGTTTGATTCCTAACAGTCCATTATGGAGACATCTTCTATCGGAGTTGCCTACAATGCGATAGTTCAGGATGATAGTGCCTCTGAAGCTTCATCGGCTGAGGCCACAGACTCTTAAAATGCATCCGGTAGCATATCTTCTTGGAGCTACATCTTCTCGGGTGACTTCCACTGAGATAGCAACTTCTCAGCCTTCGTCTCCAAAAACTGTGACATTAGAATTCAAGCCTCTTCCGACTGATCACCATGAAGAGGCTTTGGCTGATGAAGTCTTCAAAGAAAACCCGCAGAAAATGCTCCATGCAACGTAATCACTGAAGACGGCAATATCGACGCAGAAACATTTTCAGCAAATGAGAAAGATCAACTCCCTGATTTTGAGGGAGATCTTCCAAACGAAGACCCTTCTCAGGAAGCACTCGAAGTAAGTAGTCAAGCTCCCTTCATGATCTCTCTCGAAACATCAAAGCCTTTGGTCACCACAACCAAAGCAAAGAAGACAAAAGAAAAGACTGGGGGTAAGTTCACCGTCTCCTTGGTGTCGATCATGCAAGACACTGACTCTGATTCAGAAACAGAAGAAGAAGATACCGCGTCTTCCATCTTCCACAATTCTGAAGCATCCTCATCACGTTCAGCACTTGAACCTTTTGAAGGAGGGTATCTTGTACTGGACTTAAATATCTCTCTTGAAAACATGGTGGGTCATCCCGTCGAACAAGAAGGTGACGACGTCGAGTCTTCCTTGATAGAGAGTATCCACCACATACCGGATCTCAACATCGCTCTTGATGATCCAAACCCCACAGAGTCATTTAAGAAATGTGACCTTGTGTTTGCGGTTAAAAAGCCATTGATTCTCGTTCATACATCTAAAACCAGCGATGAATCAAGATGGGAAGGTCCCTATATCATTGACAAAGCCTTCTCCAATGGAGCATACGCTTTCTTCAATTTCGAAGGAGATAGGTTTATGCTGCATAACAAATTTCTCCGACGTTGTTCTTAAAGCTGCGTCACTACCTTCCTGCCAGTTGAGTCCACCTGATTTTGAAGATCAACCTTTTAAAGGTCCTTGTCACAAAAACAGGTTCCCTCAACGCTCGACTGGTAAAATGGTCCATCCTTCTGTCACAGTTTGACATTAGGTATGTACCACAGAAAGCAATTAAAGGTCAAGCTCTGGCGGACTTTCTCGCAGAGCATCCACTGCCTAAGGATTCTCCGCTCAGGGATGATCTCCCAGACGAACCTGTCTATAGCATGGAGACTTCCTCACCAAATGCCTCCTGGGACATGTACTTTGATGGTGCAACCAGGACAAATGAAAGAGGAAAGCTGATATCGGGAATTGGCATTCTCTTTGTTAGCCCCGACAAATACATGATCCCACACGCATTTTCGTTACTGGAACCATGTTCAAACAATGCAGCTGAGTACCAAGCCCTGATTGTAGGATTGGAACTCGCCCTCGAATCCGGTATCACCATGCTGGAAGCATTTGGGGACTCCCAACTGATCGTCAACCAGATGAATCAGAAATATGAAATAAGGAAGCCTGATCTGTTGCCTTACTACAACAAGGTGCAATTGCTTCGTCAAAGGTTTGACATCTGTTACATCACCCACATCCGCAGGGGTGAAAACATTCGTGCAGATGCCCTGGCTGGACTCGCTGCATCTATCGCAATCCAAGAAGGGGGGAACATGAAAATTATAGTGTGTCAAAGGAGGATTCTCCCTCCTCTTGTTGACACCAAAAATGTCACTTTGCCTCATCAACATCAAAAGCTATATGGAGCCGCATCCTGCTACAAACAGGCAAAGCCGCTTCAAGCATTAGATCTTGACAAAACCAAACAAAAACTACAAGATCTTTCAAAGTAGCCAAAAGAAGAATACACATGAAGTTTCAGGCCATTTCGACACCATTTGGTCTAACTTCAAACCTCCAACAGCTGAGCGGGAGCTCCCGACAGCGACAGTGTAAAAAAATATCAAATCTTCGATCAGAGCCTATGGATGGTCTCAAAATACCTCCTGTAATATCCCAAAATTCCAAGGTGGTAATTAGTCTAGTTAATTGTACTTATAGCTAATTAAGCTCGTTTATAAGCCAAATAGGTCTGATTAATCAGTAGGATCGCGCATACGAAGTTGGGTTGAGATCCGAGCCCGTTTGGGTACAGTAGGGGTGTGTGTTGCTATTTGCGGAAAGTTTCGAGGGCTTTTTAGTATTTTCCGCTTTTCGAGATTTTGGCACCATCGGGTAGATTTCCTAATTTCCCGGACTTTATCCTTCTGTTGCATCCCGATCCGGACCCTCGAACCCGACCCAAAACCTGA
Source organism: Persea americana (assembly GCA_029852735.1). Classification (NCBI taxonomy): domain Eukaryota; kingdom Viridiplantae; phylum Streptophyta; class Magnoliopsida; order Laurales; family Lauraceae; genus Persea; species Persea americana. The sequence continues at coordinate 44,053,856 of CM056810.1, read as the reverse complement.
CCTGACCCGAACCCATTCTAAACTTATTTTATTATTTTCCAAATCAAACCCCTCCCCACCTTTATCTCATGTGGACCCCACCTCCCCATCTCACTCCCATCATACACCCCACCCTTAACCCACGTGAGACTCACCCCTTTAATCCACATGCAACCCCAATCCCCATTGCCCATTTCCTTTTCTAGCCCTCCTTTAGGTCACATAACCCATCTCCCTCTCTTCTCATTCACTCCAACACAACAGCAGCCCCCCCTCTCAGCTCTCATCCTCTCTCCCTCCCAAGCTCCTTGCTGCCGTCGGACTCCGAGCACGCCGCTGCCATCGCCACCGCCGGCCACCTCCCTTCTTCATTCTCTCATCTCGCTCGTTCTCTCTCCCTCCTCCCAGCTCACTGCTGCCCCCCCTCTCTCTTTTTCCCCTTTTCTCCTCCTCTCTCACCATTTCTCCCTCACCTCAGTCACTGCCCCACCTATACATTTCTCTCCTTTTTCCTCATTTCTTTCTCTGTTTTTATTTCTTGTTTCTCTCTGTTATTCTCTCTCTCTCCAACGATTTCTTTCTATCCCTTCACCCTCACTGTCAACGTGGATCAGCCCACCCATTTCCTCTCTCTCTCTTTCATTCTCTCTCTTCCCTGATACTCTCTCTCCAACGATTTCTCTCTCCCTCTGTTTTCTTTATTTCATTTTCTCTCGTCTCACCAACCCATTTCACTCACCATTTCACCATTTCACCATTTCACTCATCTCAACTTGAGTTGACTTTTCCACTCACCATTTCACCATTTCCATTTCTTTGTCTCATTCCTTCTTCTTTACTTGCTCATTTCTTTATTCCCCCTCTTTGCTCAGTGGACCGTGTGCTCCATCATCACCACTATCCCATTGGGCCACCAATCAAGTGGGCCCCACAACCTCCCCATCTCTATTTCAATTATTTTTCTCTCTTTTTCAATCTCTTTCATCCATCTTGCTGGAAATGGATTGCAAAGACAGTCCCACCATTGATCATGGCGATCACAATCTTCGCGTGGACCCCGCGAGCTCATCCATCTCCAATTTGCAAGCCACCACTCCATCCACACATCTAATTGGTAAGCTCTCTTTCCCTTAGGGTCGGGTTATGTACTTTGGGTCTAGAAATGTGTTTGGTAGCTTATAGCTTCCCCTTTTTTGATTTTATATTTAATTTAGTTTTATTTTACTTTTTCCCTTAGGTTTGGATTTTGGGCACTAAGGAGCTAGGATTTATGGATTTGGACAATTTCAACCAAAGGCAAGTAGATATTTATATATATGCTTGGATATGTTTGTCTCTCCTTTGACTTGATGATTGATGACTATTTAGATGACCACATGCTCATTGATGTCTTCGATTTTGGAAAACATGATAATTAGATTTATATGTTTAATGAAATGGATTCTTAATTGGATGATTAGATTGGTTGGATTGGATGTTAGTTTGCATGGACTTGATGAGATGGGGTATTGGATGTATGTGGAGAGGGCAAGGCCCTATTCTTCTGTTTGTCTGCAGGTGTGGATGAAAATGGAGTTTCTCCCCAACTCAGTTCGGTTACAGAAGCTTAATTCTGTTTTTCTGAAGCCACGCGATTGACCGAGTGGGTTCACCCGGTCAACCGGCAACACTGGTATATAGTTAGGCTTCCTGAAGCCTACAACTTAGCTAATTCCCATTTATGTTGTTAACACTGACTGTATACCCGGTCGACCGGATGTCGACCGGCTATGAAGGAGGTCGACCGACCCTGTTTGAGGTCGACCGGATAAACTGGGGTTCTTTCTTAAGGGCCCCTTTGACTTAGAACTGGATGGACTTAGGTGGGACATTGGCTACCTCTTTTGATGACTCATTTGACTATGCGTGAGAATGTTTTGAGCCGACGTTTTCTCACGGTTATTCCGGTTGTATCGGGATTCAACCTATCTCAATCTTGAACGGTATGGGACAACGGGATACCCCATTTTTATCTATGCACGAAGACTGTTTGTTGGGTATCGCGAACCCTAATTCCTTTCGTAGACTGAGTATGATTGTATGATGCTTTGGAATAACACTATGCTTAGGTTTGGATTGTCTATCGCTTATGATTCCGAATTGTACCATTTGGTACTTTATCTACATGTCACGGACATGTTCCTTAGCCTTGTTTACTTTGTTTTGTTTGGGATCGTATGGAGAACTTAGATGATGGACTTAGTATCCCTTTTGATGTTCCGTTTGTTTTTATACTTGATGGAAGTGTTGAGGCTAGGTGGCTTTGATTTGCAAAGGCTTGATGAGGACTACTTATGGTATTGATGGTTTGAAGTTGGCTTGCTTGCTTGATTTGATAATGGAAAAGTAGTCTCTCTGGTTAATGTATCTTGTTAGTGCAAGAAAGCCTAGCCCTTCACTATGGTATGAATAGGACTCTTGTGTCAGGCACCACTCAGCTGTAACGTTCAACGCAGCTGGGGCACCACTGTGTTAGGACCTTGATGGGAACGACTGCAGATCGTGATTCTTGTGATGGATGTATACCATCGGATGCTTTTGTTTATGGGATGTCTTGATGATAGCTTGCTTGCTCCCCATGTATCCACTCTTGCTTGGCCGGGCTATTATCTCGTGCATCTTCTCTATCACAACTTGGTTCAAGTTGGGAGGGCAGTGATACTATCCCGTGGTGATTAGCTTATGTGGACCGCCTATCTTGTTTGATGTTTATGTTCGATTGATTATGATTCGAATGCTACGCACTTCTTACGATCAGGATGCTATGCATGTTTTATGATCTTGTCCATCGTTTACCCTGATTCGTTCTGCATATCTATTGATGTTTTATATTTATATCTACCTGCCGACCGTCGTGTCTGATGCTGCACTTGGTGCATAGGTACCGGGTACACCTACCTTTGGGAAAGTGGAGGCGTCGCTTCAGGCAGTTTAGCCTGATGGTGAGTACGAGTTGTGTGACGATGGTATTGTCGTCTTGACCAGCACACGAGTGCCTTCATACTTTGGTCAGTTTGTATTTATTCTTCCTTTGGCTTAAGTTTTGATAGAAGCCATTAATTAATATGCTTTTGTTATCTTTTGCTAAACTTAAACTATAGAAAATGAAGAGGTGCATACTCTGAAATGTTATATTATACCATTTGTTCATTATGATGTTCCGCTGTGATTTACCGATGAAATATTTATACCTCACCGCGGACTTCAATCCTATGGGACATGATTGGGGCCAGGGTGCATTTGATTAATGTTGGAAAAGTTTTGATTGGCCCTAATCTCACGCATAACCCTGGTTTCACTCTTGGGGGCGTGACACCTCTAAAAGGCTCCATGTCGAATTTCAAGTCAAACCGACACCGTTTGACCCTCCATCAACTCTCGAACGGCGAAATCAAGCCTCCCGGCGGTGAGAACCTCTGATGCTGCCACTCATCAAACAAAACACATGAGTAGCTTCTGCATGCTTCCAAAGGGTTGCACGTCAAATTTCAGGTTATTCCGACAACGTTTGACCCGGTTTTGATGCTCCGAAGCAAAATCAAGCCTACCTGCAGCGAAGCTCCCCGGGACCATAGCATCCAAATCGGAGCTAATGAATCACTCAAAATGACTCCAATAGGCTCCCTGTCAAATTTCAGGTCAATCGGACATTAGATGACCGTACATCAAAGCTCGACATCTTCCGCATGGTGAAATCAAGTCAAGCATCGACGGGACCCCAAACGGCCTCAAAACTCAAATAAAAGCCCATGGTTGGTCCTATCTAATGCCCAAGAAGCTCCATGTCAAATTTTAGGTCATTCCGACATCATTTGACCCAGTTTCAACTCTTGACGGAAAATCGGCTACAGAGTCTTCGGCTTTTCCAAAAATAGGAAACTTTGTGCTCTGATTTGCACAGCCTTTCGATAGGTTTTCTTCAAAGGAATTAAGCCAATATATGAGGAGAAATGTCAAAGAAAAACACAGGAGAAAACAGAAGCGAAAAAGCCCGAGAAACGACCAAGAAACGGCGACCGGAAGGTGATCGGAAAGTGGACCAAAGTCCAAGGTCGCCGGCGACCTTGGCCCATGGTCACCGGCAACCATGGGTGCATGGTCGCCGGCGACCCTGGAAATCCGGGTCACCGGATTTCCTCCAAAAGCGCCGTTTTCCCGTTCTTTTTCTCGTTTCGCAATGTTTGGCCCCTGTGATTTTCTTAAAATCTGATTATTGAGGCATGATATCCGTCGATCTTCATCAACATCACGGATCCGCGATTGAAATCATTTGATCATCATCGAACACTCCGAAACTGCCAACTGGCCGACCAAGAAAGCACACTTTCTGCCCGACCGATCAAGAAATCGACTGGACAGGTGTTGTCGGCCCATTGGTGGCAACCAATGTCTGAATTTTCATCGTCATCCGACATCAAGCAGCGTACGGATCCATCGATGATCATCGCAAGAAGAATTCCAAAAGACGCGGCGCGGCCCGCAACTCTTCAAGCGACTCGGCGGCCAATTAATGAAGTTAAATGACCCTTTTATGGCAATTTATTAGGGTCATTAACTCATTATTTTGAACGGCCCAATCAGAAGCCAAGAAATGGGAGTTACAAGTCCAATTAATCATGACAATTAACCATGTAACTCCTATCATTATGGAGATTAATCATGGTAATTAATCATGAAACTCCCATCATCATGGAGATTAAATGCCCATTATTCTCCATCGGCCAATCAAAATCTTAGAAAAAAGGAGTTACAATATAAAGAATTAAATACTTGTAACTCCTCCCATCATGGAGCATTAATACCATTAATGCCCATAAAACCCTCCTAATGGCCACCAAAAGCCTATAAATAGGCGGTCATTCCAAAGGGAAAAGGCCCAAAAGAAAAAATCATCTGAAGGATCTAGAAAAATTGTCTGAAAACTATCCTGAAGAATTCTCTGCAAAAAAGAAACTCTCTCACTTTGAAGAAACTCTGCTGCAAATTCTACAAGGTGATCGAAGTCCCTTGGGGGGCCACCCCCCCAAGACCTCATCTCTTCTTCTATCCAACATGGCCTAGATGCGGCTTTTCAGCCCGTCTACTTGGTTTTTTATTGGATATAAGACCTTCCCTCGGTCTTTGTCCTCTGAAAATCCGAGGTCCAAGCCAAGCCATGTGAACTAAAGCATCAAGTGTTCTCATCTGAAGGACGATGGCGGAGTCCATACATGACTCGCGACCGTCGATCTGAACGAGTCCCCACAATCGCTTGAGAAGTCAGATCCCTTTTTCTTTCTTCTCTATCGTATTTTATATTTTTAAAAGAGACAAAAATCACAATTCTTGTCTTTCATCATTGATAAGATTTGTAAATCGCCTTCCATGGCAAAATCGCCTTCTACGGCACAAAACTGCCTTTCACGGCAAACTAAACAAAATCGCCTCTCACGGCATTTTAAAATCTTGTCTCTTTCTTTAAATATGTATGCAATAGAAAGTTAGAAAAAAAGTTTGATTTCCTTTCTACTTGTGAAGGTGAATCTCCGGATCACCACTTTAGATTCCAAGTAGAATAGAAAATCTGGCATACTCGTACGAAAAGAAAAAAATGTTGATGCTCGCCTCTTTTTCTCTTCACTCCGTCGTACCCCGGCGGACCCGGGACGAAGGAAGGCAGAGAGAGAAAAAGACGGGTCCATCAAGTTGACATACCCGGTGGGACTCGTTCAATTGAGAACACGATGCTTAGAATCCTTGGCTCCCTTCTAGTTGGTGGCCTATGTTGGATCTTGTATCTAAAAAAAAAAACATGAGATGGGATTCTTTGGAAACTTCTTTCTTTGAACTTGTTTCCATTCTTTCTTTTCTCAACAAAAAAAGGTTTTCTCTCTTTTGGATTCAAATTAGAGAAACTTTGGTTCTTTCCTTTTCGTACAATGGCTCGCAGAAATGTTTGAGCCAATGTTCGGATTGGGAGGGGCCATTTCCCTCTCTTTGATGGGTCCATTGGAGATCTTTCAAAAAAAAAAATTTTAAAAAAAAAAACTTTTCAAATTTCTCTCTTTTGGATTCAAATTAGAGAAACTTTGGCTCTTTTCCTTTTCGTACAATGGCTCGCAGAAATGTTTGAGCCAACGTTCGGATTGGGAGGGGCCATTTCCCTCTCTTTGATGGGTCCATTGGAGATCTTTCAAAAAAAAAAAAAAAAGAAGAGAAAAGTTCAAAAAAAAAACTTTTCAAATTTCTCTCTTTTGGATTCAAATTAGAGAAACTTTGGTTCTTTCCTTTTCGTACAATGGTTCGCAGAAATGTTTGAGCCAACGTTTGGATTGAGAGGGGCCATTTCCCTCTCTTTGATGGGTCCATTGGAGATCTTTAAAAAAAAAATTTAAAAAAAAAAAACAAAACTTTTCAAATTTCTCTCTTTTGGATTCAAATTAGAGAAACTTTGGTTCTTTTCCTTTTCGTACAATGGCTCGCAGAAAAGTTTGAGCCAACGTTCGGATTGGGAGGGGCCATTTTCCTCTCTTTGATGGGTCCATTAGAGGTCTTTCAAAAAAAAAGAGAGAGCATTAAGATTGCACCAATTGCGTTCTTTGACGAAAGTGGATCTAAGAAAAGCCTTATCCAGAGTGTGGAGGCAGCTAGACTGTTCGAGGTAAGGGTCCTTCAAACGGGTTCATTAAGTAATCCTACCCTTACCTGGGGGCTAATCTATCCACTAAGGTTTCATAAGACCGAATTGGAAGACCTACGTGCACTCTCCAAAAAAAAAAAAAATTAAAAAAAAAAAAAAACTTCTGTCACTATTGTGTTCAAATTGAAGGAATTTTGGTTCCTTCCTTTTCGGATTTAGGCTTGCAGAAATGTTTGAACCTGTATTCGGATTGGAATACCATTTGCCCTCTTTTATGAATTCAATCTTGACTTTTCAAAAAAAAAAAAAAAAAAAATCTCGTCACTATTGGATTCAAATATGAGAAATCCTAGTTCTTTCCTTTTTCGGATATAGGCTCGCAGAAATGTTTGAACCTATATTCGGATTGGAATACCATTTGCTCTCTTTTGCGAATCCAATCTTGACATTTCAAAAAATCCCATCTCGTGTCCTTCAAGGATGCGATTTACAACATTTGTGTCTAGCGGTGCTAGTACGCCCTTTCGGGTCTACTGTATTCGCGACCGACACATTTGTATCTCTAACCTTATATCATTTTACCTCGAGTGAGCTTCGCTTCTCGGTAATTTGAATTAAGGTTTACAATTGCTTCTAGCAGTCCCTGGAACGCTAATTTCGAGCCGACCATACTTGCGTTTAGAACAATTGTACCATCTATGGCTTTTGGCCTTCTTCATTACGCTCAGAACGGGCCATGCCCCTGAGCGATTTGAAAAGACAAAACCATGGTATAGCCCATTTATGATCACCATATTCTTATGATTACTAATGGATGTGGTCTTGTTTCAGAAAAGTTTGCAAAACTAACAATGGCAGCTTCGTTGACCATCACCTTCGATGAGAACAAGTACCAAGTCATGCTTCAAGAGAAGCAAAGCAAGGGCACTTTCAAGTGCCCCGCCAGCTGCCGAAGCATCACCTCCCTCGGCAACTCCCAAAACACCGGGTCGACCTCCACTCCCCGGACCATCGTCTTCGGGTCACTGGGACCATTCCCACTACCCGCAGAAGAGACGGTGCCTGCTAAGAAGCAGAAGACCACCCCCCAACGTGTCACTACCCCGACACCAAAGGTGGTTACCAAGAAACCTGAGGCTCGTGGCAATCCCATGAGGCCTCAACCTACAAAAAACCAAGTCTGTCCTAAGACTTGGTCCCCGCGATCTTCACCAAAACAAAGAAGGTCCCGGACATCTGCAAAGCCAGCATACCTGTCTCCTCTCAAGGAGAACCAGTTTTATCCTCTTGCTTACATCAAAGGAGAGAAACCTACCCTCCACCGAACTACAAAAACTACTCAGCACGAGCCGGCTTGCTCATACAAGCCCAAAATCAAGTCGTGCATCACAAGGCCTCGACAAGAACTTGCTATGGCCTGCTCTCCTGCAACTCGACCCTTCATCTCAACAGGGGACGAGCTTGCAAAATTTAAAGCTTCGCTGCGACAGGCTAAGGACCGCGTCCAAATCCTGTCCATGCCAGTCTTCAAGGAAGACAAGCTCGGTTGCTGCGCACGAGGGACCACGTCCTTCATTGCTAGAGCACAGCCTGAGCTAACCGAAGCTCAAATTGCTCATCGCATACGTCGCCGCGCGGCATATCGACAAAAGAGATTAGAGAAGCAAAGAACCCAGCATTCTGAGCTTCAAATCTCCCAAAAATGGGTCGAAAAAGAAAGACCCGACCAAGTTGTTGCTGTCCACATGGTTGGCAAAACCAAAAGACGCCAGAAGTCAGCGACGAAAATACATGTCAGACGACCGGTGACTCGCAGCGTCTCCCGGACGAGAAGACATCAGGAAGACTCTCCCACTCCTTCAAGCCAGGGACATCGGAGTGATCATTCCTCGGGCTCTTCATCTAAAAGAATGAGCTCCAGCTCAGTCACTAAGACAGTATCCTCTTTCGACTCACGAAGGATGAATGTCTTGGTCACAAACTCTGAGCAACCTCCACCACATGACGACATGGCTCTACACATTCAGCAGCTAGAGCAAGGACAACAGAGAATAGAGGTTCTGATGGAAAACCTCCTTCTCACTCTCCAGCGTCCACCAAACAATGAGGAAGTTCCTCCACAAGATGAGGCAAACGGTGGAGAAGATGAGTCATGCGCCCTTACTAAAAAGGACGTGGACAATGTCCTCGCCAAAGCAAAAGAAGAGGATACACTGAAGGAGCATGGGATCAATCCACCATATCCCTTATGGATGGACTCGGTTCCGTTTCCCCCAAAGTTCAAACAACCTCTTCTCCAAACATACACGGGGAAAGGTTCAGCTAGACAGCATGTCATCCACTTCAAGATCCTAACAGGAACGATTGCGGATCAAGATGCACTCAAGATCCGGCTTTTTGCAAGTACCCTAAAAGGTACGGCCTTTGATTGGTATTCCACTTTGCCAGAGGACTCCATTCAAAATTGGACCATGCTAGAGACACGTTTCCTGACCCACTTCAAAGGTGAGGATCATCCTGTTACTATGGCTCAGCTCTGTAGCCTTAAACAGGGAGAGAATGAGTCAACATACGACTTCATTCACAAGTGGAAAGCAATGGCATACAAATGCTCAGATGTGTTGCGACAAGCGTCGCTAGTCGATATTTGCCGAAACAACATGAGAGCAAGGATCCGCTCCATGATCATCGGCAACAAATCAAAAAACTTGGGAGAACTCCTAGAAGCGTCTATGGAGGCTGAAACGGTGATCAAAGACCTCAACAGTCAGAAGTCATCAAAGAAGGAGCAGACCGCCATTCCGACCTCCAAGCCAAAGAAAAAGGAGGTTCTCAATGTGCAAACCAAGTCAGCTCCTCAGCCACCAAAGAAAGCTGAAAATAAAGCTGCAGGTAAGAGACTTGAACTCTCTGATGCCTTCAAAGAATGAGTAGAAAAGAAATACCCGTTCGATGAAGATGTTGAAGAAATATTTGGGGCTCTCTTGGCAAATGGCAAACTCACCTTGCCTGACCCCAAAAGACCGGGAGATGTTGGCAAAACCAACGATCCCCAATATTGTCCATACCACCAAATGGTCTCGCATCCTCTCAACCAATGTTTCGTTGTGAGAGAGAAGATTAACGAGATGTGGAAAAACGGAGTCATCACCTTTGACAAAAACTATGGGTCTGCCTCCGTTAACATGGTGTCATATGGACAAACATCCAAGTCACTACTTCCTTCAAGGTGATAAAAATGACCCAAACATCCCAAGAGCTGGTGCCTTACCCAACACTAGAGGGACAACTCATATGGGTACATCCCGATCTCCTAGAAAATGAAAATTGGGAGATCGTCAAAACAAAGCCGACTGCTCAACAGCGAAGGCAAGCCAAGAGACAACTCCGCAAGCTCAAACAGCAGGAGAAGGCTCAAACAAAACAAGAGGTCCCTGAAAAAGCAGAAACCTTCTCTACCGCTTCACTGGGGGCAATAGAGGGGTCTCTCCCCAAAGTTCCAAGAGTGACAAGAAAATTCACTCTCAGTGATTTCATGCCACCATGGCTCAGAGATGAGACTACGCAGGGGGCATCATACTCTTGTAACTCGGTAGTTGGATTCTCCATGAATGGATACGAGTCCAGTGACACCGATGGGTGGGAGGAATCCCTTGAAACCCGAGAATATCTCTCCGACGAAGAATGGATCCCGGAATCCCACCTTATGCCAGTAATCTGGTATAACCCCTTCCAGCCACAAGGATCCTGGTCTGATGATGATGAAGACCAAGAGGCTGCCCAAAATACTGTTAACACAGTACAAACAAATGCTCTAGTGGATCCCAACCAGGTCGAACCACAAGGGGCAGATGAAGAAGAAGATTTGGCTCCTATGCCCGATCTTGAAGAATATGCAAGGATCTTGCAGCTGTAGACACCTCATTTGGCCCCTATGATTGCCTTAAATACCTATCATATATAGCGATACCCCATTTCACCAATAATTGAATGATTAATGACATAATTCAGATTAATTAACGACGATGAAGATGCTTGTTGCTAATTTTAGACTTAGTTCGACGATTTCTAGAAATCCGCCAGAGAAAAGCCAAGTCGCGTCAAGATCTTGAGCCCAATTCACTACTCACACAAGGAGTGAACCATGACACCACTCAAACCCTTTCCGGACCAGTTAAGAAATGCTTAGGCCAATCCCTCTAAAGACCATATTTAGTTTGCCAAAATGTCACCCGATTAGCCTAAGTTAGGAAATCGAATCCATTGGTCCAGAGACCCCCCTTGTTTTTCAGCCCCTATTTGTCAAGACATTTAGACCATTGGATTCCTCACTTCAAGTGCTTTCCAACGATATGTAGAACGTCCAAATCCGATAAGCGAGTCAAAAGTTACGAGCTTCCGAAGTTTGTCCTAAGAAGAGATCACCTAGGCACCACCCATGTGGCACCCACCCCATGAGAATCCATCTAGGCGCCCCATGGTAGGCGCCCACACAGCCCGGGGCCACCTAGGCGCCCCATGGTGGGTGCCCAGCCTCCAAATTTCACTAGTTAGCCTAAAAGTAGCCCGGGACCACTCAACGTAAGGACCGAACTCCGAAAATGAATCGACTCCACCTAGGCACCACCCATGTGGCGCCTACCCTCCTAAGTTCCACATAGGCACCAACCCTGTGGCGCCCACACTTCCTAGAATCACCTAGGCACCCCATGGTGGGCACCCACCTTAAAATTTACTAGTTTGGTTCGAGACTAGACTGGGACCACTCATACATAAGGACCAAGCATCGAAGACGAACCGAACCACCTAGGCACCACCCATGTGGCGCCCAGCCTTTAAATTCACCTTGGCACCACCCATGTGGTGCCCAGCCTTGAAATCCATCTGGGCACCACCCATGTGGCGCCCATCCTATTAAGTGCTAATGTAGGTCCCCCCTAGCTGAAGATATATTCGTTCAATCTCGACTCCAAATGGGACCAAGGTCCAAAAGCGAAACGCAAACCATCTAGGCGCCACCCTGTGGGCGCCCACCTTCTCCAGGACCATCTGGGCGCCACCCTGTGGGCGCCCATGCTGCACAGAACATGTGGGTGCCACCCCATGGGCGTCCATCCTCCCTCAAACCCTAGTTCACTCTAAAATAACTTAAGCCGCCTAGGGTTGCGTGAGACCTTCTAAAAACACGAATTAATGAAGCCCTAGCCCTTCTAAACTCGTCCCATAACCTATATAATCCCTCTTAACTTCATTTACAAGAGGAGGCTACCCAAAAAACCCTAAGAAAAGAGGCAAAAGGAGAGAATAGAAAAAGAAGAAGAAAGGTAGCCATCATTAGAGAAGAACTTCAGATCTATAGTAGAAGAAGGAGAAAGAGAGGAGGAGGCTTCCATATCTTCAAGTAGAGCTATGGATCTTTGCGAAGGTTTCAATCTAGGAACTTGAGAAACGTTTCTTCATACCGGTATTCCTAGATCTCCCTTCTTTTACTACACTCCATTACCATTCATGCTTAGAAACATGCTTAGGGCCACTTGAGCATCATAGATCTACATTAACTTGAGATAAAAATGGTATTAATGAATTATCATGTTAGTAACATGCTTAGGTTCATTTAAATATAGTAGATTTGCTTTGATTTCGTAGTTCTAATTACATAGTTAGATCAGATCTCGCATTAGCATCATCATCATCATCATTTATATTGAAAAGATTGCAAACAGCCTTTGGCAGAAAGGCTGGGCGCCACCCACTGGGTGCCTGCCCTCACCCGAACCACCTGAGCACCACCCCCTGGCGCCTACCCTTCTGAGACAGGGTTCGGGTTCTAGATCTCCACCCGTTGCAACGTTTGCTCGTAGGTTCGTTAGTTGCATCATTAGTAGTTTGAATTAAAACATTCGCATCAGGCACTGAATATCGTAAGTTGTCTTAAAAATACTGAGATTCTTGTGCATTCGTTGTGTTCCGTTGAAAACCCTAACTGAGCAGGGTAGGCACCACAGGGGTGGCGCCCAAGTGGATTTCTCCACTTTTGTGCACAACTTCAAATCTTCCGCATTTAGTTCATTTAGAAACTGCATATTAATGATATGCTAGGTTGTTTGACATGTTCTGAACTTCGAATTACCATTTTTGTCACACTTCACATCATATCATTTGAACCACACATCCATAGAAAATCCCAAAAAAATCATAAAACATAAAACCCCTTCTTCTCTTTCCTTACTCTCTAGTAAATTAGAGGAGAAACCAAAAACAAATTAAAAGATATCCAAAAAACCCAAAAAGAATAGTTAGATAGTCTAAGTTATTGAATTTAGTGCCTAAGTAAGATAAATCCAAAGATTAATTAAAACAACATAATTAGTAAACTTAAGCAACATCACATCATTAAGAGTTCTAAAACATTAAGACCTAATTAATTCGGATTTAGAAATAACTAAGAACTTTAAAAATACAAAAAAGACTAAAACCCCAAAAGACAGCCATCTGGGCGCCACCCCCTGGGCGCCCAGCCTACTCATTCCCTAAGTTACTCGGTTAAAGCTTAAGTTAATTAGTTAAGACCTTAAACTAATCCGAATCAACACAGTAAAACAATTTAAACCTAGAATAAGTAAACCTTAATTAACTTAACCTCGAATTAACTCAAAAACTCAAAACCAACAAAACTCCAAAAAGTCCACCTGGGCGCCACCCCCTGGGTGCCCAGCCTGCACTGCCACCTGGGCACCACCCTCATGGCGCCCATCCTATCCCGTCTCTAAAGAACCCCTAATTAAAACTTCTAATTAATCACAACCCAAATTTAATCCTAGTTAACATGACAAAACACTTTTAAATTTAAGAAACCTAAAACCTCAATCAATTTAAACTTAAACCAACCTAAAAACGCAAAACCAACACGAAACCACAAAACGGATACCTGGGCGCCACCCCCTGGGCGCCCAGCCTGCCTTTACACTTGGGCACCACCCTCCTGGCGCCTATCTTATCCCATTCCCTTAGAAACCACCACTTAATTAAACTTAATTGATTAAACCCGAATTAACACCTTAAAACACTATTAACCTAAAAGACTCGAAACCTTAATCAATTTGGACTCAAACCAACTTAGAAAATACAAAACGAATAAACCACAAAACATCCACTTGGGCGCCACCCCCTTGGCGCTTATCCTGCCGCATCCACTTAGGCGCCACCCCCTTGGTGCCTATCTTACCGCATCCACTTGGGCACCACCCTCTTGGCGCCCATCCTACCCAATCACTAGGAAACCCCACTTGAAATTAAATTCGAATTCAATCACGATCAACACACCGGAACACCCTTGAAATCTAAAACAATCGAAACCATAAGCCCGAATAGATTTAAAACATTGAACCAACTCGGACGCATAAGACAGACACTTGGGCGCCACCCCCTGGGTGCCCATCCTGTCACCTCCACCTGGGCACCCCCATCTGGGCGCCCAGCCTCTCCCGTCACTAAAACCAAATTAATTGAAACGGAATTTAATCTTAATTAACGCAACAGAACACTTTTAATTTAAAATACATCAAACTATAAACGCTCAACCGCAAATCAACCTAAAGAATACGGAACCGACCCGAACCACAGAATAATTCACCTGGGCACTACACCCTTGGCGCCCATCTGTCAAATCCACCTGGGCACCACACCCTGGGCGCCCAGCTTCCCTGTTTTCGGAAAAACCCGATTCACAACTTAGCCCAATTAATTGGCGTTTAAATAAATCCCAATTGAATACGAATAGCATCCCACACCCAAACACACTAAGCCCTTAAATCAATTTAAACTTAAATTGACCTAAGAGTCACCAAATCGACCGAACCTCAACACAATCACTTGGGCGCCACCCCTTTGGCGCCCATCCTGCAAATCCACTTGGGCACCACACCCTGGGCGCCCAGCCTACCCGTTTTCATAAAAATCCCAACCGACAACTTAACACAATTAATTAGCATTCGAACCAATCCCAATCAACATATTAAAATACTTTTAACTTAAAACACTTGAAAATTTAATCGATTTGGACTTAGCACCCAAAGCCCTTATGAACCAACAAACAACCACCTAGGCACCACCCCTGTGGCGCCTATCCTACACTCTAACCTTGGTTCACAATTTCAATTTAAAACGAATAGCTAAACACCTTACCACTTAAATCAACTAAAACCAGAACCTAAAATAGTCTCTAAATCTGAAAACCAATATCAGATCCCATCCGGAATACCTGAAAATCTCAAGCTATCCACCCGGGCGCCACCTCCTTGGTGCCCATCCTCTCATTTGCGCTAAAACGCGAATTCTAGATTTTGTTTCAAAATTCGGATCTAAATCCTTTTGGCATTTGAATACCGGAGAATTAAAACAATTTGAAATATTAAAACTCACCAAGTAAGAACCCCTTGGATTTCGAAAACAATATCGATACCATCGTCACTAGCCAAACCACCCAGAAGCAGCCACTTGGGCGCCCAGGAGCCACTTGGGCGCCACTGCCTGGGCGCCCAAGTTATCAGGGTGTCTTAGGCGCCACCCCTTTGGCGCCCAAGTCCTCTGTCAACCTCGTTTCGCTAATTTCGACATCGCTTCACGTTTTAAATTAAAATCATAAATTCCAGAACCTTAAACAAATTAAACAGAACCCCAAAATACATTTAATCCACCTCTTAATCAATCTTCAACTCAAAACAAACCGAACCAATTAAAAATCACAATTAATAAGTTGCTTAGGCGCTGAACCATCAAACTCAGGCTATTCATACCCTAAGATTAGATTGGATTTCCCCGTTAAGTAGCTTAGCGCATTAGGCTTTGCCCCATCACTTTTCCTGTTCCGTTAGGGGACCGGGAGAGCTGATGTGGGCGGTCTAGGACCTTAGGTTAGGGTTAATCTGATGATCAGTAGTAAAGCACTAATCACATAGATCCAAGTAAAATCCCTAGTTAGGCCCTTCTAGCCCCATATAAAAAAGCCATAAAAACTATAAAACCAACAAAATAAACCCAAAAAGATTTTTCGTTTATTTTTTCCTCCACCTCAGGTGCCAGATATTTAATCGAACTTAATGATAAAAGGGAATAAAGAACTGATTTCTAAAATTGAATAAACGAGAATAACGAGATGAGATGAGTGATTTAGCACACACTTTTAATCAATCATGGCCCATCGGCCACCCTAAAACAAACACTGGCCCATCGGCCACCTCTAATCAATTTTGGCCCATCGGCCACCTTCAATTAATTACGGCCCATCGGCCTTTTACTTTTATCACTCGTGTATCGCACACGAAAAACACAGAAATCACAAATTAAAGTCTCATTTGCATCATCATTTTGGTTTGAAAAATCAGCCTTTAAACCCTATTTTGCCAAGGGATCAGAAGGGGGTACCCGGGAACGGGGCCGATCATCTTCTTAAATATTTGGCACCTCCCATCTCTTTTATTTTATTTTTTCTTTATTCTAGTTATTTTATTTTACTTGGATATATTATGATTATGCTATGTGAGGATTAATCTTTATTCGGACTTTAACTCATGACCCTGAATTAGCCCAATTAAAGAGACCCAAAGAGACCCAAATTAATGTGACAAGACAACCGTCGTGTGTTGTCGGCAGCACATTAGACAAGAGGAAGAACCCACCTTATTATTTTTTCTCCCCATATTTCTTCGACTTTCATCGAAGAACGGTGTTACGGCCGTTACCGTAGCTGGCAATAGTGATCCGTCGATTTTGAGGGTAGTCGGAATCCTCATTTTCGATGTAAAATTTAAATAGCATATATAGATGAATGGAGATTTCCCCAAACCATGCCTCTCTTGGAGAGGAAAATGGGGGGGTCGAAATTCACATCCGACAGCCTGGCGATCGTGATGGGACCTCTTATGTTTTCTTGTCACTTATTTGGGTCTTCCTGGAGTAATATTCTAAGACACGAACATCCAATCAATGATCTGATGTCCGTGTCCCATTCGGTTTAGGGTTGTTATGAGTAGTCTGAAAATTAAGCCAAAGGTCCGAATGCACCGTCCACTAAGCTTTCCCCCATTACACCATAAGAAACAAACCTTCACCAACAAAACTACATAACAAGTGCTCTTCTCTTCCTCTTCTTCTCTCTCTTCTCATCTAAACATTTCTTCACAAATGGAGGGTCAGACGTTCGGAATGTTCGACTTTCAACCCCTCTCACCCCCACTATTGATCTGCACCATTGGCGGGTCACACCAAACCACGCGAAGTGTAGAACCCTTTAGGGCATTAGATGGATCCTTGGCAGCTTCAAGCCATGACCCACAACAGATAAGACGGTCCCTCTTCGAAGGAGGCCCGTTACCAGTCAATACCATAACAATGGGAAGGAATCATTCCAATACATCCGCCCCATCTCCTTCATCGAGAGAGAATCATTTCTCCTCGCATTCAGGGGTGACTTACACAGATCTGATCAGTCCCACCGGCCAAGTTATAAGATATAGGGTCCACGATAACGTTTCATCAACAGACTACCCTCTTCGCGCAAGTGATCCTGTTGTCTCGCAGGTTATACCCTATTCTTCCATGATCAGCCAAACCGAGCCAATCACATCCTCTATCCCGCAGTATGGAATGCCTACTGACGCACCTATCATAACCCCGGTTAGGGTCATCGCACCTTCCCAGACTCTTGCGATAAATGAAAACCCATATCACCAGATGAGTCATAATCCAATGAGCATAGGTCAATTGGCGACATCCAGCATCTCGCACCAAAACCCTTCGACACATATGGGAGCGCTAGATGCCTACCGGCAACATGAGATGGCTCGGCCCCAATTCCAAGCAATGGTTCCTCCACCAACGGATCAAGTTCGTTACAATCCTGTGACGGTTGGCGCTGGTATGTTATATCGCCAACTAGCTCAATACGAGGGGGGGCCTCTCACTTATCAAAATCAAATAGTCCCGATCTATCAAATGCCCAATGCGAACCAGAATTTCCCAATCCAGAACGTGCAAGTTACTAACCCCTCGAGCATTGGAAATCCTTATCAAGCACACCAAGCGAATGAATCGCGCTATCAGCAAGCATATCAACCACCCACTTTAAGCCCAATAGTTGACCCATATAGGGGACAACCGATTACTCATGGGGGAATTCAGTTGAACCAAAGCTATCAGCCTATCTCGCAACCGTATTTCCAAGGCCAATGCCAAGAACCGGCCTACACCCCTATTTCATTAGAACCACAGAGAGAATGTCAGCCACAGACAATTCAATACTTAGATCCTCTAGCATTCAAAGAATTGCAGAAAAACGTGGAGGAACTCAAGAACGAAATTAAAAAGAAATCCTCGAGCTCAACTGGCAAAAAATTAGGATTCTACGACTTTACCAAAAAGGAGGAAAAAGAGAGGTCACCTTTCCCTGTTAGAGCCCCTAAGTTCGTACCTTACGATGGGACTACTGACCCTCACCATCACCTAGTCTCGTTTTGCAACAAGTGTCGTGCCATCGCAGACAATGACTCCATGCTCATAAATTATTTTCAGGAATCCCTAACAGGAGATGCATTAACTTGGTATACGTCCGTGCCTTCGCATGAAATCAATACCTTCGAGGATGTAGTAGAGAAATTCCTAGCGCGATACCAGCATCTAACTAAAAACAAACCCTTATGGCATGACTTAGCTAATCTCAAACAGAAGAACAATGAAGACTATGAGGAATTTGCAGTGAGATGGGAAAACCAATTCGCGCGGTTGGACTGCAACATGCAAGAAGAAGAACAAGTAAGAATGGCCACATCAAACATGAAGGATCCCATGAGAGCCCTGATGACAATTGGGGAGGTCGTTAGTTGGAGTGGCCTGTACCGTAGGTTATCTAGGATGAAGCAAAATCTAGATGAAGGGGTATTGAACACCATCATTGACCATAAAAAGAACATGCGTAGGGTAGGCACAACCACCCAACCAGAGAGCCGCACGACTCCTGAAGTCAGCTTGAATCAGGAAGAGGTCTACCGACCGTATCAAGAGCGTACCAGCGTTAGCTTTAACCAACACCAAAACGCAGGGCAAAATGGCAATCCCAATTTCCAAGGTGGTAACCCGAATTATCAGAGGAATAATCAAAACTATCAGCGGAATAATCAGAACTACCGAAACCCTCCGAGAAATAATCAAAGTTATGACCAACCACCAAGAAACCAAGGGCTTCCAGTGAATCAAAACCAGAATCCTAATCCCATACAGCCGGTCTCGAACCCGATAGCTCCGCCGCAAAACCAGAACGCGAATCCTCAACCCAACTATGGTATCGTCCCCTTCAATTACAATAGAGACAACAATGGCAACCAGAATAACCCGAACAATGGAAATAAAAGAAGATTCAGACCTAAAAGGGAAAACTACCCGTCCCTTCCTCAACCATGGACTGCTGTCTTCTGGTCTCTTTTAAATCAGAATGCCCTCCAACTTCCGCCGGAACGACCGCAGGCATGGTCCGAACACCTAGACAAGACTAAGTTTTGTGCCTACCATAGGATGCCAGGTCATGACCTCACCCAATGCTACACGGTTAGAGATTTGATCTATGACCTCAATGATGAAGGTAGAATTGATTGGAGTAACATTAGGCCAATAGGTGGGAATGACCCACGGAATGGCCCTCCCAATCAAAATCCAACCACCAATCCTGCACAAAATATTCCCAACATGCAGATTTATACAAATCCTTTACCTCAGCATGGAGCATCAACCTCTGGACAGGGCCCACAGACCCAATTAATAAACATCACCGTAATAGAGCACCAACACATTGATGCCTCGGCTCAAGGGAGTGTAAACCATAGCCAACCGTGTCATAGTGATTTCTTTGAAGAAGAGGATTATCGAAAATACATCACGCCATGGGATGGGAAGACCAAATTCAAAATCTTCAATTCAGGAATGGATACGATCGTTGACTCCCCTGACCTTTACAAGGTAAATTTTGATGAGCCAAACGACCGAAAATCGCCAATCATCACGAATTCCCAACCAGATCCTTACCCGGACACAAATGCATCTCAGGCCCACTTACGATCTGGACGGATCCGTCCTCCCCGACTACCCCCTCACCCTGTTTCTCAAAACTTAGATTCGCAAAATCCCAATATTTAGGTTGAGGAGATAGTTAATGAAAGAGCTTATAGTTCGATAGAAATAGGGATAGAATATGACCTCTTAGGGCACCTTACAAAGATCCCAGCTAAAGTATCTGTCCTTGATCTGATTAAAACCTCCCCCAAACATCAGCAACAATTACTTGAGGCTATTACACGCTTACAAGTCCTGGTAGGCATAACTCCAGAAGAATTGAGAACGTCTATTTCAGCCTTGGCCCCGGGAGCTTCGTTCCCTGCCATTACTTTTACTGAGGAAGAATTAAAGGAAATACCACCTGAGGCGAGGACCTCTCCCCTACATCTAACAGTCAAGATGGCAGGGAAGGAAATGTCAGGAGCTTTGGTTGACACTGGTGCATCACTGAATATTTGTCCGTCGAAAACCTACAAAGCTTTAGGGCTTACAATAAAGGACCTAACTCCAGCCCCCATGGTTGTAACTGGTTACGACGGGAATAAGAAAACGATTTGTGGAAAAATTATGTTAATAGTCCAAGCGGGCCCAATTTCAATGCCAGAAGAATTTTACGTTATGGACATCCTTGCCACTTTTAACTTGATCTTAGGACGCCGATGGCTGAACCACATGAATGCCATTATGTCAAGCCGACACCAATGAGTCAAATTCCCCCACTTGGGTAAGATCATTAAATTGATGGGAGACCCGCCTGTCATTGAACCGGAAGAACTTCAAATACTCCCGACCCTACAACCTGCTTCCATTACACCAGAGGTCAAGATTCATGGGTACAAGGTCGATCCTCTCATCTCTTTGATGGATATGGACCTGTGCAAAATATGTTTTCCGAATTATCCTCCCCGCAAAATTTGATGTTTGACAACGAAGGTCAAGCTCGAGGATGGACTCTGATGAAGAAGATGGGGTATCAACCCGGATTTGGTCTAGGAAAGAATGGAGAAGGCATCACCGACCCTTACATACCAGACCCTAAAGCGAGAGCAGAAGGATTAGGGTACGACACACACAATGACATAAGGTATAAACAAGAGGACTGGACCTTAAATAAACATTTTGTGAAGCATGACAAAACCTTGGACCCCAACACACCTCCGTTCGGAAGGGGATGCTACAATTTGGATCCAAATGATAAAGGCAAGACCGTTTTAGTAGAAGATTGGGAGGATTCGACTTCGTCTGAAAGTGAAACTCACGAGGAAATCTTCGGCAATTGGAAAGAGCTCTATTCACTAAAAGGAGTGAACAATATAGACCACACTATTGATCCAAGATTCCAGATCCTATCTTGTAACATGCTGAATGCGAGTGAGTTAACTCATCTACCCAAAAAAAAACGCCGATCGTCAAAGTTCGAGAAAGTCGCGAAACATGGGAAATCGAAAACCCTACTAGCAAAGAAGTGGTATATTAGCCTGTTGCATGGCGCCATTGGCGAGAAGACTCCCCTTAAGAGAACCACAAAGTTTGGGAAACCGATGACCTCAATGATCATGAAATGGTGTACCGCCCCACCGCCTGGCTACGCCAGCGAGGAGGATCCTCCTCGGTAGATAGCCCATCTTTGACCTCACCTGTACCATATCATTCCAAAAATCCCAAAAAATTAGAAAATCCCAAAAACCCAAAAAAATTAAAAAACCCCAAAAACCCAAAAAAATTTGAAAATAGAAAACCCAAAAACATAGGAACCGTAGGAGTAGAAGACTGTGGTCATCATCTAAATATGGGCAACCTAAGGCGATGGAAGATACCCACAGTGGAGCAGTCTCGACTAGAAGAAATTATGACAAACATCGAGAAGTTAGGCTGCGAATCTCTGCCTGTCGTTCCAGAACCCGAACCTTCCGTGCAACATGCGAACATCAATGATGGAATGGGTGTTTATGAATTAGTAGACACTGAAGAAGGGGATGATGAAGTTTCTGATGAATTTAGGAGAGTAATTAAGAAGTTTGACGAAGAAACACAAGCGGCTGCCGAAAAGACGAAAGAGATAAACCTGGGAACGGACGAAAGACCCAAGCAGGTCCAAATCAGTGCATGCCTAGAACCTGGCGAAGAGAACGACATTCTTGAGGTCCTAAGAGAATATCAAGACGTGTTCGCATCGGATTATAATGACATGCCCGGACTTGCGCCCGACCTAGTGGAACACAGGATCCCATTGGAGGAAAATGCTAGACCGGTTAAACAGAAATTGAGAAGAATGCTCCCTGATGTTGCACTGAAAGTGAAAGAGGAGGTTGACAAACTCCACCAGGCGAAGTTCATCAGGGTTGTGTTGTTTCCTCAATGGGTTGCCAATATAGTCCCGGTGAAGAAGAAAGACGGACGCGTCCGAGTCTGTATTGATTTCCGAAATTTGAACAAGGCATCTCCCAAAGACGATTTCCCTTTACCTCACATCGACGTGCTTATTGATAATACTGCAGGGCATGCTATGCTATCATTCATGGATGGTTACTCAGGGTACAACCAAATCAGACTATCACCAGAGGATCAAGAGAAAACCTCATTCACCACGCCCTGGGGGACTTACTGTTACATTGTTATGCCCTTCGGCTTGAAGAATGCCGGTGCCACTTATCAGAGGGCCATGATGGCAATATTTCATGATATGATACACAACTGTGTGGAGGTTTATGTAGATGATATTCTGATCAAATCTAAAACACGTGAAACACATGTCACGGCTCTCAGGAGAGTTCTTCAGCGATCCAGGGACACCCAACTAAAGATGAATCCGAAGAAATGTGTTTTCGGAGTATCCTCTGGAAAACTCCTAGGCTTTATGGTAAGTAATCGAGGAATCGAAGTCGATCCTTCTAAGGTAAAGGCCATTCTTGAAATGCCACCCCCGAAGAACCTTAAAGAGTTAAGAGGCCTAATAGGGCGACTATAGTTCATCAGAAGATTTATTTCGAAGCATTCGCAAAGATGTGAGCCATTCTACAAGTTGTTAAAAGGAGGAGTGGAATATCACTGGGACTGATGGACCCGTCTTTTTCTTTCTCGCCTTCCTCCGTCCCAGGTCTGCCGGGGTGCGGCGGGGCGAAGAGAAAAAAAGAGCAAGCATCAACATTTTTTTTTTGTACGGGTATGCCAGATTTTCTATTCTACTTGGAATTTGAAGTGGTGATCCGGAGATTCACCTTCACAAGTAGAAAAGGAAATCAACTTTTTTCTAACTTTTCATTGCACATATATTTTAAAGAAAGAGACAGGATTTTAAAATGCCGTGAGAGGCGATTTTGTTTAATTTGTCGTGAAAGGCAGTTTTGTGCCGTAGAAGGTGATTTTGTGCCGTAAAAGGCAGTTTACAAATCTCATCAAAATGTAAAGACAAGAAATGTGATTTTTATGTCTCTTTTAAAAAAATACAATACAATAGAAAAGTAAGAAAAGGAATTTGACTTCTCAAGCGATTGTGGGGACTCGTTTAGATCGACGGTCGCGAATCATGTATGGACTCCGCCATCGTCCTTCAGATGAGAACACTTGATGCTTTGATTCACTTGGCTTGGCTTGGACCTCAGATTTTTAGAGGACAAAGACCAAGGGAAGGTCTTATATCCAATAAAAAACCAAGTAGACGGGCTGAAAAGCCGCATCTAGGCCATGTTGGATAGAAGAAGAGAGGAGATCTTGGGGGGGGGGGGGCGGCCCCCCAAGGGACTTCGATCACCTTGTAGTGCTTGCAGCAGAGTTTCTTCAAGATAAGAGAGCTTCTTTTTGTGTAGAGAATTCTTCAGATGATTTTCAAACAATTTTTCTAGACCCAATTTTCAAGACCCCTTCCCTTTGGAATGACCGCCTATTTATAGGCTTTTAGTGGCCATTAGGAGGGTCTTATGGGCATTAATGATATTAATGCTCCATGATGGGAGGAGTTACAAGATTTAATTTCATAATTTTGTAACTCCTTTTTCTTGGATTTTGATTGGCCGATGGAGAGTAATGGGCATTTAATCTCCATGATGATGGGAGTTTCATGATTAATTACCATGATTAATCTCCATAATGATAGGAGTTACATGGTTAATTGTCATGATTAATTGGACTTGTAACTCCCATTTCTTGGCTTCTGATTGGGCCGTTCAAACTAATGAGTTAATGACCCTAATAAATTGCCATAAAAGGGTCATTTAACTTCATTAATTGGCTGCCGAGTAGCTTGAAGAGTCGCGGGCCGCGCCGCGTCTTTTGGAATTCTTTTTGCGATGATCATCGATGGATCCGTACGTTGCTTGATGTCGGATGACGATGAAAATTCAGACATTGGTTGCCACTAATGGTCCGGCAACATCTGTCCAGTCGATTTTTTGATCGGTCGGGCAGAAAGTGTGCTTTCTTGGTCGGCCGGTTGGCGGTTTCGGAGTGTCCGATGATGATTAAATGATTTTGATAGCGGATCCGTGATGTTGATGAAGATCGACGAATCTTATGCCTCAAAAATTAGATTTTAAGAAAATCACAGGGGCCAATCATTGCGAAACGCAAAAAGAATTGGAAAAACGGACGTTTCGGCGGAAATCCGGCGACCCGGATTTCCAGGGTCGCCAGCGACCATGCACCGATGGTCGCCGACGACCATGGGGCTGGCGACCTTGGGCCATGGTCGCCGGCGACCATGGGCCAAGGTCGCCGGCGACCTTGGACTTTGGTCCATTTTTCGGCCGCCTTCCGGTCGCCGTTTCTTGGTCGTTTCTCGGGCTTTTTCGCTTCTGTTTTCTCCTGTATTTTTCTTTGACATTTCTCCTCATTTATTGGCTTGATTCCTTTGAAGAAAACCCATCGAAAGGCTGTGCAAATCAGAGCACAAAGTTTCTTATTTTTTGGAAAAGCCGAAGACTCTGTAGCTGATTTTCCGCCAAGAGTTGAAACTGGGTCAAACGATGTCGGAATGACCTGAAATTTGAGGTGAAGCTTCTTGGGCATTAGATAGGACCAACCATGGGCTTTTATTTGAGTTTTGAAGCCATTTGGGGTCCCGTTGATGCTTGACTTGATTTCACCGTGCGGAAGATGTCGAGCTTTGATGTACGGTCATCCGATGTCCGATTGACCTGAAATTTGACGGGGAGCCTATTGGAGTCATTTTGAGATGATCCATTAGCTCCGATTTGGGTGCCATAGTCCCGGGGAGCTTCGCCGCCGGTAAGCTTGATTTTGCTTCGGAGCATCAAAACCGGGTCAAACGTTGTCGGAATGACCTGAAATTTGACGTGTAGCCCTTTGGAAGCATGCAGAAGCTACTCATGTGTTTTGTTTGATGAGTGGCGGCATCAAAGGTTCTCACCGCCGGGAGGCTTGATTTCGCCGTTTGAGAGTTGATGGAGGGTCAAACGGTGTCGGTTTGACTTGAAATTCGACATGGAGCCTTTTGGAGGTATTTTGAGACCATCCATAGGCTCTGATCGAAGATTTGATGTATTTGACACTGTCGTCGTCGGGAGCTCCCGCTCAGCTGTTGAAGGATTGAAGTTAGCCAGATGGTGTCGAAATGGCCCGAAGCTTCATGTGTACCCTTCTTTTGGCTATTTTGAAGGATCTTACAGTTTTTGTTTGATTCTGACAAGATCTGAAGTAGGATGCAGCTCCATATAGCTTTTGATGTCGAGGAGGCTAAGTGACATTTTTGGTGTCAACAAATGCCCCCTCGAGGTACAGCGACGAATTGGATAGCCTTTGCAGTCGATGTGCCTCGAAGAAAACTTTGAAGGAAAACTTCTGACTTGACCAAGAGTTTCTGAGCATTTTTCTTGATAGTGTAGCCTTTTGAGTTTCCAAGGGAATTTTATGGCAGTGAGAGACATCACGTACCATCTCAAGGCAAAATTTTGAAAATGACATTTGGGTTGGGTTTTTGGGTTTTGGATTTTCTTTTTGACCTTGTGAACCTAAAGGCTTTGTGTTGCACATCAGGCGGTCAAGAAGGTTTTTGGTTTTTGACCTTGTGACCTAACAAGCTGTATGTGGCAGGTTAGGGGGTCGGGTTTTGAATTTTGATTTTGGTCTTGTGACCTAACAAGCTGTATGTGGCAAGTTAGGGGACCGGGATTTGGTTTTGGTTTTGGCCTTGTGACCCAACAAGCTGTATGTGGCAAGTTAGGAGACCATGGTTTGAATTTTTGTCACTCTTTGGGACAACTTTGGGTCCGTTGGAGTGGTTTGGGTTTTTGTGGAATGTCAATTTCAAGGTTTTGGCTTAATTTGGTTCATGAGGTGGGATGGTTTGGATTTTTGGAAACTCATGAGGCTTGAATTTTTTTGTATGGTCCAATCAACTCAAAGGAGGCATGGAACCATTTTTGTATGCTCTTGGGAGGAGGAATTTTGACTAAAAGAGCCACTTTTAGTGCCTAGGTGGTCAAACCTGGCTCATGTGGGCTAACCCATGGGACCTTAAGCTTTAAAGATGGCTTAGATCTCATGTGGTGTCATTTTGTTAAGAATATCTAAAAATATCTCCTTTTGGTAGAGAATATCTAAAAGTTT
Source organism: Persea americana (assembly GCA_029852735.1). Classification (NCBI taxonomy): domain Eukaryota; kingdom Viridiplantae; phylum Streptophyta; class Magnoliopsida; order Laurales; family Lauraceae; genus Persea; species Persea americana. Next base: position 44,027,554 of record CM056810.1, on the reverse strand, counting down.
TCTTACTTGGAGAGAATCTCTCAAATTTCCTTGATTTTGGGAGAGATTTTCTCAAAGTATCTTTCTTTGGGAGAAAGTTTCTCATAATCCCTCTCTTTTTGGAGAGAATTTCTCAAAAGATCTCCTCATTGGGAAAGAATATCCCATAATTGCTTTCTTTTAGGAAGTTTGCTAATTTGTAGCACTTACCTCCTTTCTTTTCTCCTCCTTTCCTTTTTTGGTTTGCTCTCTTCTATAAAAGCAAGGGGATTGGATCTCTTGTTGCTATTGCTCTCTTTTTGTAAGAACCTTCAAGAGTGCTCCAAGATCAAGAATTCTTCTTCTTCAAGGATCTTCAAGCTTTTTCTTCTTCTTCTCCATCAATGGCTTCAAGTAAGTTTCTTCTTTTTCTTAAGAAACCCCATGTAGGAATAGAAAAAGGTTTTCATTCTTTCCTTTTCTTTTCTTTTCTTTTCTTTTCTCTTCTTTTTTTTTTTCACGTGTATCTCTTTCTTTTTTTTTTTTTTGCATGTCTTTTTTTTCTTTCTTTCTTTCTTTTTCTTTTTTTCTTTTTCTTGCACGGTTTTCTCTCTCTGTTTTTTTTACCGTGGCTCTTTTTTTTTTTTTTTTTTCCTCACGGTTTCTTTTTTTTTTTTTACCGTGTGCTTTTTTTTTCTTTTATCTCTCTTTTTTTGTGTGGCCGTACGGACAAGACCGTACGGTCATGGCCGTACGGCCACGTGGCCTGTGGGCAATTTTTTTTTTCTTCTTTCTCTTTTTTTTGAAAAGAGATTTTCTCATTTTCTTTTGGGTTTTGAGATGAGCATGCATGACAACTTTCCTTCTATGAATTTTTTTTTTAGAAAATGGAATTTGGAAGTATGATAGTGCACACCTGGGAATCTTTTCGCAAGTCTTGGGATTTGGAGCTCGCAACAATGTTGAGCCCTTTCTTGGTCTTGCGGGGATTTTCTGAGGAGCTTTACAAGTTTTGGATTCTGGAGCTCGCAACAATGTTGAGTCCTTTTCCGATCTTGCGGATATTTGAGAAGCTTTGGCTTGGTCTCACAGCAATGTTTGAGTTCGAGCCTTCTTCGAGAATTTTCCATGATTATGGGCTTGCAGCGATGTTGAGCCCATCTTCAAGCTCCTATTTCTTTCGGGGCGTTTCCCTTTTCTTCGGAATTGCCCCAGGATCATACCAAAATTTCGCTAGATTTTTTAGCAAAATTCTGTCATTTTGATGATTGATTTTTTTTCCATCCTTTGCAGGTAGTTCCTCTAGAACGAACAAGGGTAAGGAGCCGGTCACTGATGCGCCTCGCCGTTCTACCAGATCCTCTAATGCTGCCGTACAGCAGGCCTGGGAGGAGGTTCAGTATGTTGAAAGAAACTTAAAAGAGTGTGACTCGCTCAACCGAGATGAGATGAGGCAACGTTTGATTGCCCTCAAGGATGAGGAGTATTATAAGATTATGGTAAGCAACCGTCCGTGGGTCACGGACGATCAGAGCATTGTTCCCAAGCCTACCTTCTTCTTTGGTGATGCCGTCCCCGACGATTCAACATACCAAAGGAGATGTTTTCAGTTCTCTTTCACAGTTGATGGCGAGAAGAGAACTGTTTCTACCCGGTCAGCCTTCGATCGGACAATCTCGATCATGAGCCTTTCATCCACATGTTCGAAGAGGGAAGATCCTCCAAGCTGGGTGAAGAGGACAAATGTGATCAAGACCGGGGTTTTTGTTGGCTGCCCTTCTGGTTTTTTTGCAGAGAAGTCGCCTGCCCGTATGGACATTTTGATGCCAGCCAGCGGCTACCAAGGTTCAGACCATTCTTCGGTCGATTTGAGACCGGTGGGCCTTGGCATTTTCAAGGGCGATGGCAGCAATTGGATGAAGCCTTTTCGACTTCGTGGCCGTTTCAGTGCTGACTCGAGCTGGGAGTCATGGACTGATCACATCCTGCAGGTTGGCGGTGCCATTCTGAAGGAGGCCGAGATTCTTTATGCGGTTCGCGCTTTTCGGCAAACCGTGGTTTTCTCCGATGAGGCTTTTATGGCCATGCTGGAGTCGTTCCTTCCACAAACCAACACCTTCGTTGTCACGAATGGTGAGATTGGTTTTTCTTTAAAGGAACTGAGTGCCATCACTGGGCTGCCTATCCTCGGCAATCTCTATGAGGAGTTTATGCCTATCGACAGCGTCCTTGAGGAGCAGTCTGAGGAGTTCAGGCTTTTGTACTTTCAGCTCGTCGCCTTCTATGATTTTTTGAAGGAGAAGGAGGGCTCGAAAGTTCGGTGTAGCAGTTGGAGGAGCGGTAGCTTTTTGTCTTCCAACTTCTTTGACAACGAGGAGTCTTCTGAGAGTACGACCCAGGAAGCTAGGGCTAAGAACCCGGATTCGAAGAAGATCTCCGTCATGCGAGAGAATTTGAGGGTATTCTTCGCAAGCACAGACGCCATTCATTCTGACATTGTGGTGAGGAGAGATCTCGCTGTTTACCTCACTTATTGGCTGGGTGAGGCTGTTTTTGCTGGAGGAGACGGAACGCACATCAGGCCGCATTGCATTTTTCCGGCTTGTCAGATAGCGTTTGGAGAGCGGCTTGCTTTGGTGCCTGCTCTTTACTCCTATTTGTGTACCGAACTGCAGGCTGCTGCTTTCCTGGTTCGGCTTGGGCTTCCCATGAACAGGGTATTTTCAGCCCACATTTTCTATTCGTGGTATGTATACCATTGTCCCAATTTCCACCGATTGGGTGCTGCTCAGGACGATGACCCGTTTATGATTCAGTTGGCTAGAGGGAGGCCTGTTTCCAAATCTCTTTTATCTGCCCGCTTGAGGATTCGACGATTCTGGGACGTCGAGATGGGGCAGTCTTCAGTGAAGCTTTCTCCGGGTTTGAGGAAGAAGGCTTTTGATTTCGGTGTCTCCCGTGATTCGACCAGGGCAGGGTCTGGGAGACACTATTCTTTGACAAATGCCGAGAGGAGTTGGCTTTTTAACATATGTGTCGGCACGATGGTGTACCACAGATATCTTTTCGTCGACATCCAGCCGTATGTTCCCTCGCGTTTTGCCATGCAGTTGGGCTTCTCTCAAGGCGTTGTTGGAGCGCCTTCGAGCAAGGTGAAGCGTTTTGGAGGTCTGCAGGATGGGAGAAATGCATGGGCCTTTTATAGCGCGGAAGACACTACTGCCCTGATTTCTTATCCTGAGTTGCTTACTTTTCGGACGGTTGGCTTCACAAAATGGTTTGTGGAGAGCTTTTCAGCGTACCGGGGGCTTTCCAAGAAAGAGCTTGATGTAAAGCAGTCTTCTGGGAAGGGCCTTGGGAAGTCAGACGGCTTCCGCCGAGAAGAAGTTCTGGCTTTCCTTTCTGGAGAAAGGCACAGAACAGGTTTTATCGAGGAATAGGACGTCATCAGACTAGGAGCTGCACAAGAGATACCTGGTGAGGTCTTGGAACAGCTTGCTGAGGAGGAGGCTGAGGTTGCTGCTTGGATACAAGCAGAACGAGTAAAGGCTTCCGTGGAGTCTACTGGCAAGAGCAGACCGTCCAGTGAGGACTTTGGCGAGAGGCCTGATTTTGATGGTGGGGAGGGTGCTTCCAGCAGTTCGTCCTGTAGGGGCAAGAGGAGAAGGGGACACCGCCGAAGTCAGAGGCGGCACGAAAGTTCTCCTGATCTGGAAATTCCTTCCACCATTATTGAGGAGGCATCAGGGGATGATGACGAGCCTCCAGAGAAGAGAAGCCGAGGGGAAGAGACCATTGATGATGGTATGCTTTTCCCTTTTCTCTTTCCGTTTCTTTTCTTTCATGAGAGCTTTTGTTTTGATCTACTGCTTTCTTTCTTTTGGCAGAAGATGATGGTTTGATGATGCCCGAGGTTCCGGCCGATGAGGCGGTGACGGATCCTATCGTGGCATCTGAGGAAAAACCCAGAGATTCTGAAGTAGATCCAGAATCTCCTCCTGGCATGATTTTTTCTCCTTTTCTTCTTCCCCTTTTTTTTTCTTTACCGCCACTTGCTGACATATATATATTGTTTGCCAGCTGACTTGCCAGAGGATTCCGACGACTTTGAGCCATCCGTGGACACAACTTTTGATGATGTTTCGGATGAGCTCATGGAGGCAGAAAGCATTCCACCAGTCGTCGAAGAAGGTACTTTGTAATGATAATCTTGATATTTTGATTTTTGACAAGATCATATTCATACCTTTTCCATTTTTCCATTGGCAGGTTGTGAGGTGACAGAAGAAGTTCTTCTATCTTTTTCAGAACCAGAGCAGGGGGTACCGGTGACCGATCCAGGAGTAGAGGCTTCTTCCACCAATTTTGATGAGGCAGAGGCGAGTCTGCCTACTGATATTCCTTTCCCAGCGGGTCCGATTGGAAAGAGCTGCTTGATTACTCTTCCAACGGTGCCTGATACGGGTAGTCGACCAACGGAGCATGGCGAGTCTTCATTTGAGCCATCCCGTCAGTTTGCGAGGAAGGTGTTGAAGAGAGTCTTGAGCTCATGGGTCGAGACTCTTTCTTCTGGCCATTTGGAGGCTGGTTTTGGCATGGTGAAGCATGTGCAGGACATTCTTGCCGATAGCGAAGAAGTTAGTCTGGACATTACAGATGCCAAGGCTTTTGTCGATGAAGTCATCGCTCTAGGCAACAAGTGGACTGAGACCAAGAGCTTCCCGAATGATGATTTCTTCAACGAGATGTTTTTGAAGCCTTCCAGCGAGGTCAAATCTGATTTGAATGAGATCTCGCGGACTCGGAAGCAGCTCGTTCGGGAGAGGAACGTCACCGAGTTGGCTATTATTGAGCTGACACAGGACCAACACCGCCTTGATAGGGAGGTCACCGAAGCCAGACAGCGCCTTGAGCTATTGGAAGAACAAGTCGTTGCTAAGTGGACTGCCACTTTGAAAGCTCGCGATAGAGAGAGGGCTCTCATTCACCAAGTTGAGTAGGTCGAAAGCAATCTTCGGAGGAAGACTCAAGAATATGAACAATGGCAGATTCTTTGGGAAGAGCTTCCTCGTGCTGAGGATGGATCGCGACGGCCTACTGCTTTTTATGGGAAGATTCTGAAGAAACGCGGCCTGGAAGCTTTGGAGGCTAAGGCTAAGTGTTTGCTTGAGGAGTTAAACCTATGGCTGAAGACCATGTCGGACTAGCCTCCTGATTTGTAACAAACTTTTTCTTCTTTTCTTTTGGTACCTCTATGTATAAACATTTTTGGCACTTCTTTTTTTGTATCCCCTTATTTCACTTAAATTCACTTTTGATGAAAACATAAGCAAAAATTGAATGGGAATGGTTTGTTTGAAAATTTGATCAAAAGGTTGTCATTTTGTGAAAATCTTTTGTCAAATGGTTGTTTTTAGGCATGAAAGCCAGATTTTGTGGCAAAAAGCCTGATTTTTGAGATGGCTTGAAGGCCGAATTTTGGATGGCGTGAAAGCCGAAATTTCGTTTGGCATGAAAGCCGGTTTTTGACATGAGAGCCGATTTTTGTGGCGTGAAAGCCAAGTTTTTGTTTTGTGGCATGGAAGCCGGTTTTTGGCATGAGAGCCGATTTTTGTGGCGTGAAAGCCAAGTTTTGCTTGGCGTGAAAGCCGGTTTTTGGCATGGGAGCCGGTTTTTGTGGCGTAAAAGCCAAGTTTTGTTTTGTTGGCATGGAAGCCAGATTTTTTTTGATTTTTGGCATGAAAGCCAGGTTTTTGTTTTGTTGGCATGGAAGCCAGATTTTGGTTTTTGGCATGAAAGCCAAGTTTTTGGCATAAAAGCCGGGTTTTGGTGTGAAAGCCGGTTTTTGGTTTTCAAAAATGCAAGTATCAACTAAGAGTCGCCTCCCTGCTGAATGGTATTGCAAGTATCGATGGAATGTCGCTTCCTTGCTCATTCGGTTGCGAGTATCGATGGAATGTCGCTTCCTCGCGGATTTGGGCGCAAGTATCGACTGAATGTCGCCTCCTTGCTTTTTTCTCAAAAATTTGGTTTTGCGGGTATCGATGGAATGTCGCCTCCCCACGATTTTTGAAATTTGAAGTTTTTTCGAACCTTTCTTTTTTTGTTTTGAAATTTGGGTTGTAGATATCAACTGAAACGTTGTGTCTCCATGATTTTTTTTTTTTTTTGAAATTTTGCAAGTATCGAAGAGGTGTCGCTTTCTTGCGATTTTGAGGTTTTGGAAGTATCGAATGGGGTTCGCATCCTTCCGATTTTTGGGTTTTGTGTGAGTATCGACTAAATGTCGCTTCCCCACAGTTTTTTGAAAAAACATTTTTTGTTTAAAGACATGAGGGTCGTAAATTTCGACTAAAAACCATCTTTGGTGGTAAAAGTCAGGGTGGACTAGGGTGGAAGTTCCTAAGTCCTGATTTTTGTTTCAAACCATGAATTTTGGGTTCAAGGATTGAAAGTTTTGGTCAAGTTAGGGAAGAGGCTCCGAAACTTGGATTTTGGGTTTGATTTTTTTTGAACAATGAAACATTGAAAGTAAGCATTGTTTTTTTTTTTTTTTGGCTTTTTAGAAATTCCAACATAAGGATGAAAACTCTAAAAGGGGTGGGTTTGACGAGCAAGTACCTAGGAATAGGCTTTGGCCATGTAGGCGTCACTCTGACCCGATGTAGGAAGTCTTCAAGGGTAGTACCGCTTCAAGAGCTTGCCATTGATGGGCAGCATACATCTGTCACCTTCCATGTTTAGAAGATCATATGCGCTATTGGAGAAGACTTTGTCGATGACGAAGGGTCCCTCCCATTTTGGTTCGAATTTGCCTTTGGATTTGTGGGCAAAAACCATTGGCCTTTTCACCGCAAGAACCAAGTCACCCTTTTTGTGGGCGCGTTGCCTGACCCTTTTGTCAAAAGATCCTGCCATGCGTGCTTGGTAAAGCTCAACACTTTGTAGAGCTTCGAGTCGTCTTTCATCGAGGTTATCCGGTTCTTGGAGTCTCAATTTGACGTGGCTTTCTTGCGTCATTTCATTTTGTAGAGATACCCTCAAAGAAGGAATTTGTACCTCTAGGGGGACAACTGCTTCGCATCCATAGACCAAGGAGAATGGTGTGCTCTGGGTTGGTCCTCGAACGGTAGTCCGGTAGGCCCATAAAGCTTCAGGCAGTTTGTCGCTCCAGTCTCTTTTGTGAGTAGAGACCATTTTCTTGAGAATTTTGCAAAGTGTCTTGTTGAAGGCTTCTGATAGTCCATTCGCTGCCGGGTTATACGGAGTCGAAGGACAACTTTGAATTTTGTATTTGTCGCAGAACCTGTAGAATCTGTGATCCCGGAATTGTGGTCCGTTATCATGGACGAATCTTTTAGGTATGCCGAAGCGACAAATGATGTTGGTTCGTAAGAATTGAAGGACTGACGAGGTCTTCATTTCATTGAACGCAAATGCTTCTGACCACTTGGAGAAATAATCCATAGCGGCGAAGATGAAGCGATGACCTTTGCTTGACGGGGGAGAGATAGGACCTATGATGTCCATACCCCATGCTTCGAAGGGCCATGAGATCGTTGTAGGATGTAGCCATTCTGGAGGCATGTGTACATAATCTCCATGAACTTGGCATTGTTGGCAACGTTTAGCAAATTGTATTGCGTCAGCCACTATGGTAGGCCAATAATAACCTAACCTTTTTATCTGATCGTAGAGCTTAGAACCAGCCTGGTGGGCTCCACAAAGACCAGCATGAACTTCCTTTAGAGTTTCTTCCGCCTCTTGTTGTGACAAGCAGCGTAGAAGTACTCCATTGAAGGATTTTCTGTAAAGCATTTGGAGGAAATATCCAAATGAAAGTTTGGGGCTCGTCTTTGGATACTTACCCGCTCTTTTGGATCTTCAGGTAGGATTCCGAACATAATATAATCAATGAACGGATCCCTCCAGTCGCCTATCGGAGGTTTAAGGATGGAAATCCGACCTCCGACCACTCGGTGGCATTCAGCAACTGCTTGGTGTGTGTTGAGAGGAGGGAGAATCTTTCTTTGACACACTGTAATTTGCATGTTTTCCCCTTCTTGGGTTGCCATGGATGCAGCAAGTCCAGCTAGGGCATCTGCACGGATGTTTTCACCTCTGCGGATGTGGGTGATGTGACAGAAGTCAAAGTTTTGACGAAGCGATTGCGCCTTGTTGTAGTAAGGCAATAGATCAGGTTTCCTGATTCATCTGTTTGACGATCAGTTGAGAATCCCCAAATGCTTCCAGCATGGTGATGCCAGATTCGAGGGCGAGTTCCAATCCTATAATCAGAGCTTGGTACTCAGCTGCATTATTTGAACATGGTTCTAGTAGTGAAAATGCATGTGGAATCATGTATTTATCGGGGCTAACAAAGAGAATGCCAATTCCCGATATCGGCTTTCCCTTTTCATTTGTCCTGGTTGTACCATTGAAGTACATGTTCCAGGAGGCATTTGGTGAGGAGATCTCCACGCTGTAGACAGGTTCGTCTAGGAGATCATCCCTGAGCGGAGAATCCTTAGGCAATGGATGCTCTGCGAGAAAGTCTGCCAGAGCTTGACCTTTGATTGCTTTCTGTGGTACATACCTAATATCAAATTGTGACAGAAGGATTGACCATTTTGCCAGCCGGGCATTGAGAGAACCTGCTTTTGTGACAAGGACCTTTAAGAGATTGATCCTCGATATCAGGTATATTGTGTTTGACAGCAAATAGTGATGCAGCTTTTGTACAGCGAACATCACTGCCAAGCATTCTTTTTCGACTGGAGAGTAGCGATGCTCAGCACCTACCAACATGCGACTGAGGTAGTATAGAGCAGCTTCTTTTCCTTCATCATTTTCTTGTGCAAGTAGAGCGCCCAAAGAATAGTCGAGAGCTCTTGTGTACAAGATGAATGGTTTTCCGGTTGTGGGAACAGCCAACACCGGAGGCTTGGTCAGGTATGACTTGATGTCTTGAAATGCAGCTTCACATTCAGCATCCCAAACAAAGTCTACACCTTTCTTCATCAGGCGAGAAAATGGACGGCATTTTCCTGACAGATTGGAAATGAACCGTCGGATGTATGCCAATCTTCCTTGAAGCCCTTTTTAGTTCTCTTAGGGTCCTTGGAGATGGCATTTCTAGAATTTCCTTGACCTTGATGGGGTCAAGTTCTATTCCAGCTTTCCGAACTATGAATCCGAGGAACTTACCAGATGAGACACCGAAGAAGCATTTGAGGGGATTCATTCGCAGTTTGTGTTTGCGAAGCCGGAGGAAGACTTCTCGAAGATCTTGGAGATGGTCTTATTTCCTTTTGCTTTTGATGGCGAGGTCATCAACATAACATTCGACCGTCTTGTGCTGCATATCTTGGAATATCTTCATCATAGCCCTTTGATATGTTGCACCAGCATTTTTCAGACCAAATGGCATGACAGTGTAGCAATACACGCCAAATGGGGTCCGAAAGGATGTATGCCTTTCATCTTCGGGATGCATTTTTATCTGGTTGTAGCCAGAGAAGCCCTCCATGAAAGTCATTCGCTCAAACCCGCAGGTGTTGTCAATCATTACCTCCGGTATGGGGAGCGGGAATTCATCTTTGGGGCATGCATTATTCAGGTCTCTATAGTCAATACAGACTCTGATTTGCCCATTTTTCTTTGTCACAGGGACGATGTTGGCCAACCATTCAGGATGCTGTTCCTCGCGGATGAAGCCAACGTTTTTGAGTTTCTGAACTTCTTGTTCAATTTTGTCCATCACATCAGGACGGAATCTTCTTTGGCCTTGTTTGACAGGCTTGACATTTTCTTGCAGGTTGAGTTTGTGGACTGCTATTTTGGGATCTAAGCCAGGCATTTCAGCATAAGACCATGCAAAACTATCAACAAACTCACGAAGAAAAGAGACATACTCGGGTAACTCCTCATCCTTTATATTCTTGCTTATGAATACAGGACGTGGGTTATCTGGTGTTCCCAAGTCTATCTTTTGAACAGAATCTTCTGTCGGAAGGTTTGAAGGTGGTTCCTCCACAACATTTTCGGAGGCTTCCAGCTCAACAAGACCTTCTGGATTTCCAAGGGCATTTTCAGACCATGGCTCCGCTTCTGTCCATAAATCTTCTTGATCGGTATTCTTCTCAAGACTTGCTATGAGATGATCCCAATCACCAGCTAAAACTGGGTCAAAGTAAGGCACTTCTTTTGGAGACAACGGCTCTTCTGAATCAGAGAACCGTGCGTCTGTGTGATCGGACAATTCCTCTTCATCATTAGAGAAACATGCCAATTTGATGAGCTTCCTGGGTCTTTGTCGGGTAACTCTTCAAAGAGATATCCAGGGAGATCGATGTCTTCATCGACATGAGATGTTGAGGCTTTGTCGGCAAAACGACTCTGCAGCCTTTGTGTCAGCTGTCTCATCGGAGTGTCAGGATCATACCCCAATCAGTATGAAGACTTGTCTATACGACGGTGGAGTTTCCAATCTTCCAGCTGGCTTTTGGTCAGGGTGGGTTCCAATGGTGTGAGAATACCACGGCCACCTCCCAAACCAATTGGATTTTGAGCGTCATAGCCCATTTTCTTCATGATAGCTTGTGCCATTGGACTATACAAGGATAGTTGAGGCATACCTTCATTTTGGAAAGGCTCAAGCAGGCAGTTTGATGAAGAAGCGTTCGATCTATGGAAGAAGATTGGTTTATCTTCTGCCGACGTTTCCGGAACGACGAAGGTAGCAGACGTAGGATCTTCTACGTCAGCAGGGGTCTCCAATGGAGTGAGAGCAGGCCGAACTTGCTAAGTATCAGCTTGGCTTGGCGATGTATCGTCTTCAGTCTCTGAATCCGAATCCGAATCCGTGTCTTGTATGATAGACACGAAGGACACAACAAACTTGCCCCCTGTCTTTTGCTCTGTCTTCTTTGCTTTAGTAGTGATTACCAAAGGTTTGGGAGATTTGAAGGAGATGACGAAGGGAGACTGATTGCTCTCTTTGAGTTTGCCGGAAGGTTTGTTTTCTTCCGATGATCGCTGAGGAGCCTTGCCTTTATCTTTTTGGAGATTGCCGGCAAAGGATGCTGTTTTCTCCTCCTTTCCTTTTTTTTCATCCTTGTACATCTGAGAGTCTGCAAAATGGACTTCCTTTCCTTTGAAGGGCTTTTTGTCTGCAAACACTCTATGTATCAAGCCGTCGTCGCCAACAAACTTGATGCACTGATGTAGAGTCGAAGGAACGACACCGTTTTCGTGTATCGAAGGGCGTCCAAGAAGGATGTTGTAGCATGAAGGGGTTTTTATTGCATATACGGTGACCTCAGAGATAAGATCGCCGATTTGCAACCTGAACTGGATTTTGCCAATGGGCCTTTGAGCACTCCCATCGTATCCAAAGATGGACACAGATGTGTGGCTTAGTTTACTAGGTGGGATACCTAGTTCTTCGCGTGCCAAAGTAGAGATGAGGTTGAGTGCAGAACCCGGGTCGATCTGGACTCTGTGTATCGGCATCTCTTTGATGTACCTTGTGAAGTACAAGGGTCGGTTGTGCTTCGTCTCGCCTAGCAGGAGGTCTTCCTTATTGAAGGCGATGGTAGCACTTGCGGCTTTTTGGACCGAGAGGCATTCAGTGCAAGGTCCTCCAGCTTCTTTCTTTTCTCCTTTTGAGGAGGTTTTTGATTTTGTGACCCTATAGTCCATTTCAATTTGCAGGACTTGCGGGGCATGTTTGTCGACATCCAGATTCAGCCTTTGCAGTTCTGAAATGAGACTATTACGAGTTTGTGGTGACATTCGTAATAAGTCTAGGATGTGCAGTCGTGCGGGTATGTGTTTGAAGTGCTCGATCAAGTCATACTTGAAAGCCTCCTTTAGGCCTGCATTTTCATTATCACCGCCGCTTGGGGCATTTACAACTTGTTTTCCCGAAGGATTTACATAAGAAGAAGAAGAAGAAGGTTGGTTATAGTTTTTGTGGTAATCCCGGCCAGAGCGGGTACCTTTCCCAACTTCAAAAGCTTATAGAGGTGGTTCTTCTTTCGGAAGACCCCCTTCGGGCTCAAGGGGCCGATCTTCCCCATTTGCTGAAAACGCCTCTGCAGCGGCATTGCCGTCTTCAGTTATTGCGTTGCATGGAGCATTTTCTGGGAATAGGTCCTGAACAGCTTCCAACAACTTTTCTTCTTTGTCCAGTATTTCATCGGTCCAAACATCTCCTATGAGGTTGGGTACCTAGGACCAATTGACTGGGTTTTCTTTGAAGACTTCATCAGTCAGAGCTTCTTCATGGTGATCAGTCGGAAGAGGCTTGAATTCTGATGTCACCGTTTCAGGAGACAATGGCTGAGAAGGTGTTATCTCAGTGGAAGTCACCCGAGAATATGTAGCTCCAGAAGATATGCTACTGGATACATTTTGAGAGTCCGTGGCCTCAGCAGATGGAGCTTCAGAGGCACTATTATCCTGAACTATCACATTACAGGCAACTTCGATAGAAGATGCCTCCATAATGGACCGTTGGGAATCAGACTCATCCTCCGATGTAAGCGGATCATCAATCCAGCAACTTTCTTCATTTTCCGGATCACTGGAAGAGATGCTCGTAGATTTTCAGGGACTTCCGGTTCTGGATTTTGATGAAGTTGGTTGATGCGATCCTGCTCCTGCTCTATGGCTAGATGCTGCAAGATCCTCGCATATTCTTCAAGATCGGGCATAGGAGCCAAATCTTTTTCTTCATCCACCCCTTGTGGTTCGACCTGGTTGGGATCCACTAGAGCATTTGTTTGTGCTGTGTTAACAGCAATTTGGGGAGCCTCTTGGTCTTCATCATCATCAGACCAGGATCCTTGTGGCTGGAAGGGGTTATACCAGATTACTGGCATAAGGTGGGATTCCGGGATCCATTCTTCGTTGGAGAGATATTCTCCGGTTTCAAGGGATTCCTCCCACTCATCGGTGTCACTGGCAGTGTCATTGGACTCGTATCCATTCATGGAGAATCCAACTACCGAGTTACAAGAGTATGATGCCTCCTGTGTAGTCTCATCTCTGAGCCGTGGTGGCATGAAATCACTGAGAGTGAATTTTCTTATCACTCTTGGAACTTTAGGGAGAGACCCCTCTGTTGCCCCCAGTGAAGCGGTAGAGGAGGTTTCTGCTTTTTCAGGAACCTCTTGTTTTGTTTGAGCTTTCTCCTGCTGTTTGAGCTTGCGGAGTTGTCTCTTGGCTTGCCTTCGCTGTTGAGCGGTAAGCTTTGTTTTGATGATCTCCCAATTTTCATCTTCTAGGAGATCGGGGTGTACCCATATGGGTTGTCCTTCTGGTGTTGGGTAAGGCACCAGCTCTTGGGACGTTTGGGTCATTTTTATCACCTTGAAGGAAGTAGTGACCTTTTCCTTTGATGATTTGGATGTTTGTCCATATGACACCATGTTAACGGAGGTAGACCCATAGTTTTTGTCAAAGGTGACGACTCCGTTTTTTCATATCTCGTTGATCTTCTCTCTCACAACGAAACATTGGTTGAGAGGATGCGAGACCATTTGGTGGTATGGACAATATTGGGGATTGTTGGTTTTGCCAACATCTCCCGGTCTTTTGGGGTCAGGCAGGGTGAGTTTGCCATTTGCCAAGAGAGCCCCAAATATTTCTTCAACATCTTCATCGAACGGGTATTTCTTTTCTACTCGTTCTTTGAAGGCATCAGAGAGTTCAGGTCTCTTACTTGCAGCTTTATTTTCAGCTTTCTTTGGTGGTTGAGGAGCTGACTTGGTTTGGACATTGAGAACCTCCTTTTTCTTTGGCTTGGAGGTTGGAATGGCGGTCTGCTCTTTCTTTGATGACTTCTGACTGTTGAGGTCTTTGATCACCGTTTCAGCCTCCATAGACGCTTCTAGGAGTTCTCCCAAGTTTTTTGATTTGTTGCCGATGATCATGGCGCGGATCCTTGCTCTCATGTTGTTTCGGCAAATGTCGACTAGCGACGCTTGTGGTAGCACATCCGAGCATTTGTATGCCATTGCTTTCCACTTGTGAATGAAGTCGTATGTCGACTCATTCTCTCCCTGTTTAAGGCTGCATAGCTGAGCCATAGTAACATGATGATCCTCACCTTTGAAGTGGGTCAGGAAACGTGTCTCTAGCATGGTCCAATTTTGAATGGAGTCCTCTGGCAGAGTGGAATACCAATCAAAGGCTGTACCTTTTAGGGTACTTGCAAAGAGCAGGATCTTGAGAGCATCTTGATCCGCAATCGTTCCTGTCAGGATTTTGAAGTGGATGACATGCTGTCTGGCTGAACCTTTCCCCGTATATGTTTGGAGAAGAGGTTGTTTGAACTTTTGGGGAAACGGAACCGAGTCCATCCATAAGGGATATGGTGGCTTGATCCCATGCTCCTTCGGTGTATCCTCTTCTTTTGCTTTGGCGAGGATATTGTCCACGTCCTTTTTAGTAAGGGCACGTGACTCATCTTCTCCACCGTTTGCCTCATCTTGTGGAGGAACTTCGTCATTGTTTGGTGGACGCTGGAGAGTGAGAAGGTTTTCCATCAGAACCTCTATTCTCTGCTGTCCTTGCTCTAGCTGCTGAATGCGAGAGCCATGTCGTCATGTGGTGGAGGTTGCTCAGAGTTTGTGACCGAGACATTCATCCTTCATGAGTCGAAAGAGGATACTGTCTTAGTGACTGAGCTGGAGCTCATTCTTTTAGATGAAGAGCCCGAGGAATGATCACTCCGATGTCCCTAACTTGAAGGAGTGGGAGAGTCTTCCTGATGTCTTCTCGTCCGGGAGACGTTGCGAGTCACCGGTCGTCTGACATGTATTTTTGTCGCTGACTTCTGGCGTCTTTTGGTTTTGCCAACCATGTGGACAGCAGCAACTTGGTCGGGTCTTTCTTTTTCGACCCATTTTTGGGAGATTTGATGCTCAGAATGCTGGGTTCTTTGCTTCTCTAATCTCTTTTGTCGATATGCCGCGCGGCGACGTATACGACGAGCAATTTGAGCTTCGGTTAGCTCGGGCTGTGCTCTGGCAATGAAGGACGTGGTCCCTCGTGCGCAGCAACCGAGCTTGTCTTCCTTGAAGACTGGCATGGACAGGATTTGCACGCGGTCCTTAGCCTGTCGCAGCGAAGCTTTAAATTTTGCAAGCTCGTCCCCTGTTGAGATGAAGGGTCGAGTTGCAGGAGAGTAGGCCCTAGCAAGTTCTTGTCGAGGCCTTGTGATGCACGATTTGAGTTTGGGCTTGTATGAGCAAGCCGGCTCGTGCTGAGTAGTTTTTGTTGTTCGGTGGAGGGTAGGTTTCCCTCCTTTGATGTAAGCAAGAGGATAAAACCTATTCTCCTTGAGAGGAGCCAGGTATTCTGGCTTTGCAGATGTCCGGGACCTTCTTTGTTTTGGTGAAGATCGCGGGGACCAAGTCTTGGGATAGACTTGGTTTTTTGTAGGTTGAGGTCTCATGGGATTGCCACGAGCCTCAGGTTTCTTGGTGACCGCCTTTGGTGTCGGGGGTAGCGACACGTTGGGGGGCGGTCTTCTGCTTCTTAGCAGGCATCGTCTCTTCTGTAGGTAGTGGGACTGGTCCCAGTGACCTGAAGATGATGGTCCGGGGAGTGGAGGTCGACCCGGTGTTTTGGGAGTTGCCGAGGGAGGTGATGCTTCGGCAGCTGACGGGGCGTTTGAAAGTGCCCTTGCTTTGCTTCTCTTGAAGCATGACTTGGTACTTGTTCTCATCGAAGGTGATGGTCAACGAAGCTGCCATTGTTAGTTTTTGAAAAAACTTTTCTGAAACAAGACCACATCCATTAGTAATCACAAGAATAGGGTGATCATAAATGGGCTATACTATGGTTTTGTCTTTTCAAATCGCTCAGGGGCATGGCCCGTTCTGAGCGTAATGAAGAAGGCCAAAAAGCCATAGATGGTACAATTGTTCTAAACGCAAGTATGGTCGGCTCGAAATGAGCGTTCCAGGGACCGCTAGAAGCAATTGTAAACTTTAATTCAAATTACCGAGAAGCGAAGCTCACTCGAGGTAAAATGATATAAGGTTAAAGATACAAATGTGTCGGTCGCGAATACAGTAGACCCGAAAGGGCGTACTAGCACCGCTAGGCACAAATGTTGTAAATCGCATCCTTGAAGGGCACGAGATGGGATTTTTTGAAATGTCAAGATTGGATTCGCAAAAGAGAGCAGATGGTATTCCAATCCGAATACTGAAAGTTCACCTAGGGCCAATGTTCTCAACCTAGAGGGGTGGGGGTGAATAGGTTTATCAAAACTTTAAATCCATTTTTAAAATATTAATTAAGATTTAAGAGAGATCAAGTGATAGATAGACTAAGTGTGATTATCTAGCAATGTTCAATGGTAAATAAGGCATGTAAACTAGATCAAAACACTTAGACAAACAACATAAGTAAATGCATAAAGAATTATAGTGGTTCGGACCATATGTCCTACATCCACTCACAAGGTCCACACAGTCCCTTGGTTCCACTATGATGAATCAAAACTATACAAGTAATGATTCTACATCAATTTTGTTCATGAGGTTCGATCACAAAGATCTACTCCCCTTTACAATTCTTATAGTGGTTAAATCACAAAGAGATAAGCCACTCTTACAATGCTCTAATTTTAATGAAGTGAGGGAGAAGAACACTTGCCTCTTTTGACAAAATCTGGAGGTTGCCACTTACCCCTTTGATGAAGTCCAGAGGATGCTCTTCGAAGCTTGTCACCGTAGCTCCAAGCTTTTATGCCTCTTGCAATGCTTCCTTGATATTGATGATGATGCTCCAATGTTGTGCTCAATCAAGGGACAAGAGGTTGGGTTCTAGATTTTCCTAAATGTATATCATTTGAAAACAAACTAGAATCCTTTTTCCAAACACACTTTTCTAGAGACTAACATCTCTCATTCATTTTCTAGATTGGGTTAATAGTGTGTTTGGAAGATGATTTAAAGGCTTAGGAAAGATGGGAAGAAGTGGGAAAGTAAGCTCTTCAAAAATCTGCTTGCTCCAGTGTAAAACGAGCTCCAGATATATATAGAGAAGTTCCCAACGGCTAGTTTTGGCGGCTAGCCTCTTGGTAGTTCGGTTAGCCTCATTTCAATTTCTCTGAGGTAACGGCTAGTTTTTCTAATTCGGTCAGCTCACGGTTAGCCGACAGTAGACATAGCGGCTAGCCGTGAGGTGACCGCATGGTGACCGAATCTGAACCTCAAAAACCTGTAGCGTTCCGGAAAGCTAACCGAGGCATTTCGATTTCATGGAGGTTAGCCGCCAGCCCATATGGCGGTTAGCCGAAAGGTAACCGCGAAGTGACCGAACTTCCACAACAGTTGAGAAGATTGTAATCTGGAAATGTAACCGCGAACCTCGGTTACCTGGCAGTTAGCCGAATGCTGACCCCAAGGTGGCCGAATTACTTTTTGACAGAGAACATCATTCTGGAAAAGTAACCGTGATATTTCGGTTACCTGGCGGTTAGCCGCCAGTCCATATTGCGGTTAGCCGAATGCTGACCGCAAAGTGGCCGAAACATTTCTGACAGAGGACAGCGTTCTGGAAATATAACCGTGATATTTCGGTTACGTAGCGGTTAGCCGCTTTTTGCAAAGAGGCTAGCCGCCAGGTGACCGAAAGGTCACCGAACCCCCTATTTCTGGATAGAACATAATGGAGATAATCATTAAATGAAACACTTAATATAGGCTAAGGAAGCAAGGCTCCTAGGGTCCAGGTAGGTAATGATTTTGGGTCCGAAATACCTGAGATGATTTGCACACAAGTGGAGTCTTCTTTGACACATCCAGGTCTTCCAAAAGCTTGAACATATCCTTGAAGTAGATCATCCTTGAACCTCTTCGAGATGTAAGGTCTTCGGGACACAATGACACGGAATTGACAAACCAAAAATAGTGCTCACAGGAATGTGATACTAACAAATACAGGTTCAAACATTTCTGCGAGCCTATATCAGAAAAAGGAAAGAACCAGGATTTCTCAGATTTGAATCCAATAGTGATGAGAGTTTTTTTTTTTTTTGAAAAGTCAAGATTGAATTCATAAAAGAGGGCAAATGGTATTCCAATCCTAATACAGGTTCAAACATTTCTGCGAGCCTAAATCTGAAAAGGAAAGAACCAAAATTCCTCCAATTTGAACACAATAGTGACATAAGTTTTTTTTTTTTTTTTAATTTTTTTTTTTTTTTTTTGAAGAGTGCACATAGGTCTTCCAATTCGGTCTTATGAAACCTTAGTGGATAGATTAGCCCCCAGGTAAGGGTAGGCTACTTAGAAAATTTTTAGATATATAGGTCAATTAATAAATCATTAAATAAATAAAAATTAGAAATTTATTCTCTCATATTCTTCCCATTTCATTAGGATTGGAGAAATCAATTTAAGATTTTAGGCCCTATAAATAAACAACAAAAACCAAAAATAATAAAAACAAAACCCAAAAATATTAATAAATTGGAGTTAGCAATTAAATAATAGTCTAGACTGATTAGGTTAGACCCCGGGTCCAGACCTAGGTCTCCCCCTAGCCGGGTAGGACTACCCTAGTTTCTTTAACTTCAACTAGTTAGGCCCCACTCTCTCTCCCAGCCCCGTTAAGGGACCGGGAGAGCGGATGAGGGCGGTTAGGACCCTAGGATAGTTGTGTAAGACCCCAACCCCTAATTTTCGGGATCAGTGTGTTTTTAGCCGTGGTTTAGTTTTCTAAATAAGATTTGAGCCTAATTGAGTTAGATTGTGGTTTAGAATAGTTTTCCATAGCTTTGGGGAATTTTGAGGGCGGTTGGACCTGGTCTGACAGCCCGGGGATGCCTTGGGCTGTACGTGTCAGCGTTGGGGATTGTTCTTGATTTTGAAAAATTACAATTTTGGTTTCTTTTGATAGGTCAAATCAGATCCAACAACTTTTGTGTTTAGACCTACCCCATTCGAAACTCAGAAAATTAGTTTTTCAGCCCGAGGGGCAAAACAGTCTTTTTACATTTAAATTTGAGCCCAAATTTCAAATTTTCAGAATCATGTCAAAAATGTACTTTTTGAAAAGTAGATTTTATGTGGATCATTTTAGTCTTCGTCGTCGAGTCCATTCGAAGCCCAGAAACCCATGTTTTGGCCCAAAAAAGGGTAAAATTATCTTTTCACACCTAAAACTGGACCCAATTTTCGAAATCTCAAAAATATGTCAAAAGTATATTTTTTTAAAACTAGATTTTTGAAGGATCATTTTGTTCTTCTTCGTCAATTTCATCCGGGACAGACAAACATGAGTTTTAAAGCTTTGAAGCTTTAAGGGCCAATGGGGCCCACAACTTGCCCATTTATATAAGAACCCACGTTGGCTCCTTTCACCTTCTTCTTCATTTTCATTTCTCTGCTGCAACGACAAAGAAGACTTCTTCTTCTTCTTGTCTTCTCTGTCCTCTTGCATGTTAATGAAACCAAGCTCAAAGTGAAGAACAAATTCCACCAACCTTCTCCCCATCTTTCAAGCTTCAAAAGGGTACTGTTTTTGGGGGATTTCAGCTGGGCTTTCTCTCTTCTCCAAACTCTTCTTCTTGTATAGAGCTTCTCAAGGTTAGCAATGGATACCTCTACTCAAATCTGGTTTTTATTGGACCAAGTAGAGCCTCTTATCATACATGCATGGATTCTTTTTAAGAACTCCATTGTTTTTCAAAGTTTTGTGGATTTTGAAATGGGTTCTTCCATGGGTTTGGTGTAGGATTTCAACTGGCTGTGTAGGAGTTGTTTGGAGTGAACTTGAGACCCATTTCAGCTTGAGGCAAGTGAATAATCAGTTTCTTTTGAATGCATGCAAATCTGAAACTGTTTTTATTGAAATTCTGATTTGAAATATGTTGTTTTCTTCACTGGTTTATTGCATTCAAATCTGCAATTTTTGTGTTCATTCGGTATGCAAATTTCTACAGTTTTGTGTCCAATTCATGTGCAATTGTGTTCAGATTTTTGTAGGATTTTTGTAAGATCCCGGTCCCACATATTTATTATTTTATTATATTTTAATTAGATATTATTATTATTTTAATTGAATGTATTCTAGTTATTTAAGTGGGTAGGATTAAGTGGGGCACACGTTAGATTAGACGCATAGATTGATGAGTTGGGGTAATGGGTAGATGGCCTGACCCGTAGTTTGACCCAATGACTTAAGCCCAGTAGTATTCTTTTTAACCTAATCCCCTTTTTAACGAAATCCTTCTTATCTCTCCCCACTAATCTCTGCAACTCCTCCCTGTTATCTTCATCTTCTTCCTCTTTCAACTTCCCAAGCCATACCAGCTTTAGAATCCAGCCATCAGAATCAAGATCAGAGGATACTAGCATTCTTCGTTCAATCTTCTTATCTCAGGTAACCCTCTCCTCAAATCATTAGGAGTAGATCTATATTTTTAGGTTATCTTCCTATTCTTTTCAATGTTAGGTTTTGGGTAGGAATACCATAGATCTGGTCATCTAAGCATTCCTTTCTCATATTCTTTGTCAGATCGGTGGTAGGATTATTCTCAAGCGCTGTGGGAATCGCGGTTTGGGTATTGGTTAGGATCTGTGTATTTTTCTTCAACCCCGGTAAAAGGCAAGTACCTAATTATTATTTATAAATTTAATACTTTTTTTCTTCTTGATTGGCATGTCAATGCATGTAGAAACCTGTGATGCCCCTTTTATATTATAATGTGGTTGCGATTCTGTTTTTTGTTTTACTGTTGCTTAATTCCAATTCTTTTTATGTTAATGGGTTTCAAAAACCCCCTTTTCTTTTCTTCATCTGAGATTCTGTTAGGAGTTACAAACTTTACCTATGTTTTATGGCAAATCCACCTATAAAACCACATCTGTGACTGGTATCGTTGGAGACGGTAACTATGTGTTGGATTATGGGCCCAGGTGGGCCATATGATGATGAATCTGATCCATGGATCTGAAGGGGGACCCACGGGCGACTTTAGTGGGGCTGGCCTTGTAGGCAATGGATACCCATGGCCCACCATCCAATGGGTTGATCAGAGAGGCTGTGAATGAGGGGAAGACTGGTTTGGCGTCAATCATGTTGTGGGACCCACTTGATGACATGATCCATGATCAGGCCCGATCTTGTAGCCTCGTAGATCTGGGCGACCCAAATGATGGAGTTGGCCTGGGGTTGGAAACAGTGGGGTCCACTTTCCAGAGGGTCAAGATGCTTCTGCTTCATTTCACCCATTACAGAACTCGGTTCTTTGATATGAATAAGTGAATGGAGATAAGTGATGGAGATGATGATGATGTCATCCCATGTCACTCCCATGTGACTTTCGTACAAAATTGATGGGATGAATGGAAAGGTGGAATATGGTGTTCTGTGAGTGTATGGGAAAACATGTAGCCATTACCCATGTTACAGATTTGACTTTAAAGTTATGTTAAATTGTGTAGATTGTCCTTTTAGTTCCTGAAAATTAGGAAAAAGGTCCTAATGGTTTTATAAACTCAAATTAGCCCCTTTGACTTATTTTGAAGGTGGAAAATGTTTTAGATAAGGTCGTTAGGTTTTTCTAAAATTACAAACTAAATTATTTACAAATTAATCTTGAATGATATCTTTGATTTTTAATGGGTTAAAGTTATATTTTTGTACCTTATTATTTGGATCTTTGGACCGAGTAAATACCATATGGGCACACGGTATCTTACTAACATGGGGTCTAGTGCCTTGTATGACCTCGGGGAAATCCTGATGGATTCGAGCTCAACCCATCCCTATTGGAAAACCCTTAATTGGGTCTATGCACCATTGATGGAAAAGTGATGCGTTGATCTTTTATCTATTAGAGATTCCTGTGGTTATTGGGTACGAGACCTTATGTCTGACTTTAGGGTTTGGTTGTGGTTATTCTTTGACCTTCGGGTTTGCATACATGAGTGGTTATTTGAATATGACTTAGGATTCTTGTGTCGGAGCATTATTAATCAGGTCTATTATAAATATATGTTTATGTGTTTATGTGGGTCATTTATGGACGACTGCAGATCGATATATGGACGGTTGATCACCGATGTGACCGGATCACTTATAATCCGCTTTGTTTATGCACAGGTTATCCTGATTTTATTTTGATCGGTTTATGACCACCGACGTTATGACGGGCTTTCCCGATTTGTTTAGGGCTGACCACCCACAACGGGGACACTTGTCACCGTGTGATTTTATATTGCTCCTTTGTGCCATTTGGTTTTATGTCAGACATTCGTTCTCGTTATTATATTTATCATTGTTTCATTATGATCACCCTTGTCTATATTCTTCTCGTTATCGTATTAAATTTTGAATTATGATTCTGTTCTTGCTATTTACTTTGTAATACTTGGTGCATAGGTACTGAGCCCTACTTTACCCAGGAGACGGAGGAGGATCAAGCGTTTCAAACGTTTGAGCCAACTGATGAACCCGAGTGGGATGGCAGAGATGGCTTTGGAGCCGTCTGAACCAACACAAGAGAGAACGTCATCTTAGAATTTTTAGATGAACTTTCTTTTAGCATTGAGACCTCTTTTAGAAATTATATAATTCTGCAATTTAACTATTAATGTTTATTTGATTTTTGTGTTGGGTTTCATTTATGAACATTGATTACCAATTGAATAAAGCTTCCGTTGCATTTAATGAAATTTATTTTGACTCACCACATATTGAAATTTTTTATGGGTCCACTTTTGGAAGCTTGTGTTGTATTAAACACAGGAATTTTGACTTTTATTTATTTTTCACTTTTTTTCCCTAATTCTCATTTTGGGGGACGTGACAATTTTAATGTACAATGGTGTTCAGATTTCTGTAGAATTTTAGTGTACAATTGTATTCAGATTAGGTGCAGATTTTTACAACTTTTAATGTTCAAATTATGTGCAGATTTCTACTACTTTTAATGTTCAGATTTTGTGCAGATTTATACGACTTTTAGAGTTCAGTTCTTGTTCAGATTTCCGTAACTTTTAATGTTCAGATCTTGTTTAGATTTTTGCAACATGTAGTGTTCAGTTTTATGTTCAGATTTCTGCAAATTATTTTAATGTTCAGCTAGGTTCAGATTTATGCAATTGTTTTAATGTTTTAGCTAGATTCAGAACTTTGCTTAGTTTTGTGCATTCATGAATTCCGTTGAATACCACTGAGCTTGGACTGCCCTCTCAATCTGATCCACTAGTTAGGGGGTCCTTAAACATAAGGACTATCTGCAGATAAGTCGTGTATTTATACACATTTTTGTTTTGTTCCGGTTCCGCGGCCGGTTTTCCTGCCCACCTTGTGTGGCTCGGGCTTTCGTTTCGTTTCGCCTGTCTTGCTTTGTCTTTGCTTGCTCTTGTCATCATGTATGACGGAGAAAGGATGAGCTCAATGTGGATTTACGAATCATGATGTTTTCTCGTAATCATGCTAGCTTTGTCTTGCATTTTGTTCATGTACTATTTGAAAATTTATTAAATGGTTTTAAATGCTAGACCACATGTACTCATGCTACTTTTGCCTCATATCTCGTTCGTGGACTTTTGTTTTCTTGAAGTGTATATCGTTCAAGCATCGTTTCAAGATTTGTAAACAGTTTTAAATTCAGTATATGGTTTCTTATAAATTTTAAATGATTCATACTCATGCTTAAATTGATCACCTGCCAGACCGTCGTGTCTGACCTTGTTTGTTTGGTGCCTTAGGCAGCAGGTTCTCGTCTTGAGCTAGTACTTGTGCAGATAGCTGTAGAGCCACGAGTTTTGCAGGTTGTTGTTTCAGTGATGTCATACAGACATCGTGCTTGACTCCGGAGATACATTATACACCTGGGTAGTATTTGTTCTTAGCTTGTTATTTTGTAAGGCTTTTGTTAGCCTTTTCTTTTGGGATTGTAATTAATGCACTTGTTAAATTATAACTTGAATATGCTTGGGTATTGATAAGCCTGTCACTATCAGCTCTGTATATTTTGGTATTATGTTTTGTTCCAGTCTGAGTATGATTATGCTATGACAGCTTTATGCTGACGGGTTGAGTGCGACACGGAACCCGATGGCCACGGGCTCTGGGTCGCAATGCCACATAAGCTTCCGCGAAATGTTCTTGATGTGTTTGGAAATTTTGCCTTCCTCACACACGTGGATCCCGGGGAGAAATATATTTATCACTTACTTCCCAATTCGCGTCCCCGAGGTCGGACCGCTGCAGGGATCCGGGTTTGGGGGCGCGACAAGTTGTCACGACCTCGAATTCGGACTCTGTAGCGGCCCAACCTCGGGGAACGTGAATGAGAGAATAAGTACAATTATATTCTCCGAGGATCTGCGTGTGTGAGGATGACAAATTCCAACACACTTTGAATATTTTGCGGAAGCTTATGTGGCATTGCGACTTGGATTCCGTGGTCATCGGATTCCGTGTCGCACTCAACCGCTAGCATATAGTTATCATATCAATGGTCATATCAGACTGAAATAAACCATCACAATAAAATACAAAGCTGACAGTAACATGATATTTCATTCCCACATATGTTCTAGTTACAAATATCAATGTGCATTAATTAAATCCCAACGAAAAGGCTAATAAAAGCTATATAATAACAAGCTAAATAAACACGACCCCAATATGATGTAGCTCCAATGTCAAGCTCAATGTCTACATGACATAGCCATCATTACAACCTACAAACTCATAGCTCCACAGCCAACACATGCACTCGGTCTGGGGCGAAGAAGTCTGGACCTGAGTACCAAAAGAGTGGGTCAGATGCGACGGTCTGGAAGGTGGGTAAAAAGATATTAACAATATTCTGAATAATAAAACATATGATAAATCATGGCATTTGATCAAAAGTTGTATAGATTTAAAACCTGTGTAAAACGTGTATACTTGACAAAACATGTATTCATTTGGAAGAAGTGTAAAACATGGATATCTGGCAAAACATGTATTCATTTGGAACAAGTGTAAAACATGGATATCTGGCAAACAAGTATTCCTCACAATGCAAACCCAGTCCATAGGCGGACCCTGCAAATTGCTTTTCTTCAGGGGAGCGAAATTATGGGGAAACAGATTGGCAACCACACAAAGCTAAATCCTCCATCACTAATGTGATGAGAGCACGTTCGGGGCGTTGGTCTCAGACACGCGAAGTGACGAGAGCCAACAAAAAATATATATACATATAGCTAGACAAGACCATGGCCGCGGAACCGGATAACGGGGCAGGACAGATCCAAGTTGCAGCTGAAGGGAGCACGAGGGGGAGGCCCAAGTCAGTTAATCAGATTGACAAGGACGTCCAAGCTTTGTGGTGCCGACTCATAGGTTACATGAAAATCAAAACATATGCATATCTATAATGGTGTACAACACCCAGGCAGGCGGGACATGGTGCTCATAGGCACATGTTTCAATCAGTAGCTTATCATGCATGTACGGGGCTGGTAGGACATGTTAAGTTCATAAATCAATATTTTGAGCAAAACTGGGTTATCACGTGAAAACAGGCTAGAACATGTATAATCCGAGTAAAACAACCACAATGAGTCTCCGTATAATTATGGACCATATATTGAGGCTTTCGGATTTAAAAAATATGCATAAGGGTCTTGTATGTTTGTTTTTGCTCTTGTCATGGTACTCGAATGATAGAAGACATCTCAAGTTTCCTATACAAATTGACAAGTCCAAAATCCTCAATACATTTCCGGAATGGGGTTCTTTCTCAATCAGGCTGCACATGGTCTTTCCTACCTCAATAAAAAAGGATAGGGTCTGAGCAATCCTTTCTCTTTCCAAGAATCCACCTTTCCGGGCCCCAGGAATGACCTAGGACCGAGGGTGTGTGCGCTCGAGCGCACCTGAAGGGTGCTGCAGACAGAAAGTCTGCCCGCTCGAGCGGACAGAGGCTCTGTTCCAGTGGAGAGGCAACGTGCTCGAGCGAGCAAACGCGTGCTCGAGTGCATGGCAATTCTGCCTCATAGTTGATTAGGCAGAGAGGCTATGCGCTCGAACGGCAAACGTGCGCTCGAGCGGGCAATCAATCCATCGCCCAGTGCTGCAATCAGTTAGACTGTGCACTCGAACGGGCAGTCTAACCTGCTGCTTGGAGTGGCTTTCATGCCTTCTTTCTTTTCTTCCTTCCTTACACAAATTTTAAGCCTCCTTGCCTCCCACTGACAACATTTACCCCTTCAACAACCCATCCATCCAAAACCTTCAATCACATTAATTTCCACTTCATTTAATACATGAACAACCACCATTTATGGAGGTCCACAAGTGACAAAACAAACTGTTAACAAAATAAATGCATACATTAAAGGAGGTTAAACAAGAGGGAAAAATACCCAATCAGTATACACATTTCAAAGTCAATAGAAACCAAGGAAAAAGCATAGATGAAGGCAAATAGTGAAAGTCCATCTTTCTCATTAAAACATAAAAACCATTAAAACACTCCATTCATCCACTTGCCTTTACTTCAAGATGACTAGACAAGCTCCTAATCTTATTCCCAAGCCACAAATCTCCAATCTACACAAAATCCCCCAAAATAATCCCATCTTAGAACCCTAAAATGGCAAACCAAAGAACAAGAAGAAGAGGGCTCCCAATAGTGGAGGTAGAGACTCTCTAGAGCTAGGAAAGCACAAATCTAGGAGATTGGAAGGATTGCTTACTTGGAAGTGCT
Source organism: Persea americana (assembly GCA_029852735.1). Classification (NCBI taxonomy): domain Eukaryota; kingdom Viridiplantae; phylum Streptophyta; class Magnoliopsida; order Laurales; family Lauraceae; genus Persea; species Persea americana. The sequence goes on along the minus strand of CM056810.1, from coordinate 44,000,847 downwards.
TCAAATGAACAAGACTAGTTCAAGGAGAACCTCAATGTGGCTGGATTTCTCTTCTAATGGCATCAATAGAGAGCTTGAGATGAGGGAAAGAAGAAGATGGGCACAAATCTCTCATTTTGGCAAGCTTGGACGTGGGTTTTGTGAGAAAACAAGAAGAAGAGAAAAGGGGAAAAATCCTAAGGAGCTGAAGCTCCTCTCCCTCTCATTCTGCTGGAACAAATGGGTAAGAAGGAAGGGGCTTGTCCTTTTAGAAAAGGGTGGTTGTGGGTCCCACCATCACTTAAACTTGTCGGGATAAAAACATCAATTTCTGTGCCCCGGACGCGATCGACGAAGAAGAGAAAAATGTTTCTCATAAAATCTATTTGTCAAAAAGTATAGTTTTGGTATGGTCCTAGGATCTCGAAATTTGGGTCCAAATTCAATGTGAAAAGACCGATTTTGCCCCAAGGGCTGGAAAAAGTAATTTTCGGAGCTTCGAATGGGTACGGAGTGAACACGAAAGTTGTAGGGAATGACGAGACTAGTCAAATGAAGCTAAAATGAGAATTTTTGGGAATCACAAGGAACCTCCCCATGCTGACCACGCAAAACAAATAGGACCATACGATCACTAACTGGGTTCACTGGCTCTCAAAACTCCTCAAAACTAATGAAAAATCATTCTAACTCACAAACTCAATCAAACAACCACTAACCTCGCTTTAGAAAACTAATCCACAAATAAGTCAACACTAATCCCGGAAATTAGGGGTCGGGGTCTCACAATAGGGTAGAGATCTATTATGGAAATTGAATAGTTAGATTAAATCCAAGTAGGAAATCTCCTAGTTAGGCCCCTCTAGCCCCAATTGAAAATTAAAAAAAAACCAAAAACCAGCAAATCAAACCCCAAAAATGTTTTCTTCCTTTTTCCTCCACCTTTAGTGCCAAATATTCATTTAAACTCAATGATTAAAGGGAAACAAAGGTTGATTCTAAGAATTTGAATTAATGAGAATCATGAAACGAGACGAGTGATTTCACACACCCCAATATTAGTTTATTTGTTTCCGGCCCATCATCAGCCACCCTCAATCAACCTCAGCCCATCATCGGCCATTTTTACTTACTTTCGGCCCATCATCGGCCATGCACTCTTATCACTTGTGTATCGCACGCAAACCCCCAGAAAACACAACTTGAAGTTTCATTTGCATCGATCTTTCGATTCAAAGAATCAGCCTTCAAACCCTAGGTCATCAAAGGACAATGAAGGGGGTACCCGGAACGGGGTTGATCCTCTTCTGAATGTTTGGCACCTTCCCCCATTATTTCTTCAATTAATTTTTGTTTTATTTCATTTAGCCCCCTAGAATACTTGGATTTAACTTTAATTAGTCCGTACACCTTTGAATGTTAATTTCCCCTGCATAGTTCACTATGATCGTATTTTGAGGCCCATAACTCGACCCTTGACCCAAGTTGAAAGACCCAAATTAAGTGACGAGACAACCATCGTGTGTCATCGGTGGCACATTAGACGAGAGAACCCACCCCATCTTCCTCTTGCTTTCTTTCGGCTTTCATAGGAGGACGGTGTTATGGTCGTATCCGTAGTTGGTGATCGTGATCCGTCGATTTTGAGGGTAGTTAGAATCCTCATTTTCGATGTATTTTTTTGATATCTTATATAGTTGAATGGCGATTTCCCTCCCCTGGGGATCGAAATTCACATTTGACACACGCAAGATCAGCTTAAATTGGGCTGGATCGTTGCACTCTACCTCTAAGCTTGTGGGGGTGTGTAAGACCCCGACCCAAGAGACTGCGATTAGAACTAATTAAGTCGTGTGTTAGTTCTAAGTGAGATTAGTGGTTTTGGTGTAAGTTGGGATTAGAATAGCTTTTATATAGCTTTGGAAAATTTTGAGAGCCTTTTTTATTTAATGAGACTCTTGGAGAGTCTTTTTAGTGACTTGGCGTGAGCATGGGGGAATTATCCGCGATTCCCAAAATTCATATTTTTAACTCTGTTTGATTTATTTTGTTAACCCCTACAACTTTTATATTTACTCCGTTCCCGTTCGAGACCTCGAAATCCAACTTTTATAATGTCAAGGGCAAAACAGTCTTTTAAAAAAAAATTTGGACATAGTTTTCGATGTCTCCGAAACCCTTGAAATGTATACTTTTTAGAAACTAGAATTTTTTATGAACGTTTCTCCCTTTTCGTCGAACTCATTTGAGGCCTAGAAACTATGTTTTAAGCCCAACAAGCCTTGTAAGTTGTGGGACCCACTTCCACTTGCTATATATAGTGAACTCCTTTTTCACTTTCCCCTTTTCTTGTTCAAATTCTTTGTGGAAGAACTTTGGCTCCAACCTAGGGTTTCTTTTCTTCTTCTTCTTGCTCATTCATCTCCAATCCACTCCAGTTGGCTCTAATGGAGAAAGAGGCTTCATCATTTTCTTCCCCATCTTGAAGGCTTCTCATTGGTACCATTTGTAGAGGAAAACCACCCATTCTAAGTTTTCTTTGAGCTAGCTTTTGCTATTTGAACCTCTTCCAAGTAAGTGACCACCTCCATCTTTTAGATTGATAATCTCCTAGCCCTAGAGAACCTTCGTCTTCCTTATTGGAAGCTCTCTCTCCTTATTGTACAGGTTTTGACTATTTAGGGTTTTTATTGGTTTGTATTTGGGGGTTTTGTGTAGCTTGGAGTTTGGTGACTTGGGAGTGAGACTAGGAGCTTGATTAGCTATTTTGGAGCCAAGGCAAGTGGATGAATGGATTGGTTGAATGATTTCATGTTTATGAGAAAATTTGGATTTTCATTAATTGCTTCCACCTATGTTTCCCCTATGGTTTATTAGGATTTTGAAATGTGCATATTGATGAGTCCTTTTTCTCTTATTTGATCTCTTGAGAATGTATGCATTATATTGTGTTAAAGTTTGTTCTTGTCACATGTGGATTTCCATAAATGGTGGGCGTCCTTGTAATGAATGAGGTTGGAAATGAATGTGATTTGATGGTTTTGGTAGAGTGGTTGTTGGAGGAGTAATTGTGGTTTTGAGAAGGCAAAAGGGACCTAAATGGTGGTGGAAAGTAGTGGTTCAAAGGAGGTTTGAGGGGGAAGAAAGAAGAGAGCCCAAACTGCACTGGACTGTAGTTTTTGAAGCAGTCCTCTCAAGCGGACCCACATTCGCTCTAGCGGACCCCATCCAGAGGCCAGTTGGCTCGAGCCAACCGTTGATTCGCTCGAGTTAGCTTGACTCGGGCTAGTCCGCTCGAGCGAACCTGGGTTTGCTCGAGTGACCCCTCCTAGAACCTTGCCAGCTCGAGCAGACCGGACAACTGTTTGTCAGGCTTGGGGCTGTGTTGGGGACTTGGACATGATGTTTTAATGTTTGGGAAATGTCTGTTTGAGGCCCCAATGCAATGGTGGGACCCGAGAAGTGATAAATGGAGCCCGGTTGAGAAAGAAACCCCATCATAGAGATATATTGAGGACCTTTTGACATGCAAAAGTGTATGGAACACTTGGAATGCCTTGATCTTCAGCGGTGCCAAGCCAAGAACATTATTTGACATACGAGTGTCCTATACACCTTGATTTAGACCGTTAAGCTTCAATGTATGGTCCGGAATCTATAGAAATCCATTGGTATTCTCTTTCACTCGAATTTCAAATGTTCTTGCCTATTTTCTTGTGTCATTGCTAGTTTTCTTAAAAACTATTGATACATTCATTGAATGTGTTCTGCCAGCCCCGTACATGCACGATAAGCTACTTATGTGAAATATGTGCCTATGAGCACCTTGTCCATCCTGTATGGGTGTTATACACCAATTTAGATATGTAAATGTTCTGCTTACTTCTTGTGACCTATGTGTCGGCACCACTAAGCTTAGACATCCTTGTCGGCTTGATCCACTAACTTGGGGGTCTCCTTCTTGCTCCTGCCAGCTGCAGTTTGGGTCCTATCCTGCCCTGCTACCCAGTTTCGCGGCCGTGGTCTTGTCTAGCAATATGTATATGTATATATATTTCTTTGGCTCGTTGTTTGACCCTGGACCGAGATTCAGTCTCGGGCCAGAGATGAATGCACGTGCTTTCCCACAGGTTTCCGCGGTGAGGATCCCGAAAACAAACACGGGACAAACTCACATGATCAGTGGTTGCGGAAGCGTATACCAAATCACGTCTAAATAGAACATATTAAATAATATCAAACTTACATAAATTAAATAAATCATCAAGGCATAATTTCAGAGGGAGAAATGTAGCATAGCATTCCCAGGCATAGTTCAAGTTCGAAGTTAATAAAAGTGTGTTGAGTTAAGTTTACATCCCAAAAATAAGAGGCCAACAAAGGCCAATACATTCCCAAAAGAAACCCAAAGAAGAACCCTTAGAAAAGTGCATCGCATCTCAAGATCCTGCCCAATGTCTAGATGACGTCGTTGGGCTGCCACTCGCGAGCTGGGGGTGGCTCAATAGCCTCTCCCGGCGCTCCTCCTCAAAGGCATCTACGCCTGCACTTGAGCACCAAAACAAATGGATCAAACACGACGGTCTGGCAGATGATCAATTTAGGCATGAAGATAAATCATTTTAAAGTCTAGAATAAACAATGATTAAAACCATTTAATGAATTCAAAACAGTGCTTGGATGATATACAAAACAAAACCAGCATGAATATAATAGTATCATGATTAGTAAATCTACATTGAGCCCATTATTTCTTTATCATACATGATGACAAGAGTAAGCAGAACAGAACAGAATTCTATGCTACACTAGGTAGGCGGTGTCCGGCCGCTGAACCAAAAACAGAACAGAGGTGTATATATAAATATATGACTAATTTGCAGATAGTCCAAGTGTTTAAGGACCCCCAGACAGTGGATTAGATTGAAGGGGCAGTCCAAGCTCAGTGGTGTTCACCTAAAATCATGAATGCACAAAACAAGACGCTACATATACAAGACCGATAAACAATAGGGGAAGTTCACTTATCGAAACAGGGCAAAGTAAGATAAATCAGAAATAGCATATGCTATAGCAAAACAAAACTTAAGAAGTGATCTCCTCACTAGTTCTTGAAACTGCTCAAAACCAGATTGATGCTTGTAAATCAAAACATGTGCAAAACGATATCCATTGAGTCAAGACTGAGGTTTAAAACAAGCTTATCAAGGATATGTTAAGGCCCTTCATTTGACCCTTGTGTATTTGAAAACCCAAATGTTGGAATAAATGGTTTGGTGCTCCTGAAGCTAAAAGTCATTTCGAGTTCCATATGCACAATATCAAGCTAAAAGCCCTTAAACATATTATGGTTTACATTTCCCAAGAAAATCCTACAAAATAGGCCAATCTTGAAATTCGGTCAGCTCTCGGTCACCTGTCGGCTAGCCGCCAACTGACCGACAGCCGAGCTCTTGGTCACAGATAAGGAAAATAGCATTCTAGAAATGGAACCAAACCTGAGGTCGGTCACCCCTCGGTTTGCTGTCGGTTACCTTTCGGTTGACCGACTTCTGACCGACAAACCTCCTGACGAAATGCAAGCTTTTGGAATTGCAACTGAATTGAGGTCAATCTCCTGTCGGCTAGCCGAACTGGTATTCGGTCACCCTTTTGGTTAACTGACACATGACCGCCAGCCTGCAGGCAATTCATTTCAAGTCAGATTTCTGTTTTTCCTCCATTCTTTTCCTCATTTCACCTCCTTTCATTCCTTGTCAAAACCCTTGCATTTCCAGAGCCTACATGCTCTCCCAGCTCCACCATTTCACCACAATTCCTCCATTGTTCAACATTAATGATCATCAAGACAACCCATTCCAACCAATAGCCATTCAAAACAAAGCATTTAAACCAAAACATATTTCAGACTTAACAAAAGGAGGAATTACAAACAATAAGTAGAGCATGCATGTAAGTTTGAAATAGACATCCAACCCCTAAGGCTTAGAAAAATTAGATTCAAATGCACAAATAGAAGATAACATCACATTTTTGCAAGCAAGAGGTTCAAAGACATTGCATGCACAACCCATCTAGAAAGATCACTTGCCTTTGCCCCAAATGTCAATCCAAAATGCAAAACAAAGCCTCCTCAAGGATCCTACCCAAGAACAGAACCGAAATCTACAAAAACCCCAAGAAAAGAACCTCAAAATCCAACAAATCTAGAAAACAAAGGACCCATTTCGAAAATAGGTTTTCATGCTTGAAAAACAAGATCATTGGGAGTTCATAGGACTCCATTAAAAGAAAGAAAAGAAGTCCTTACCTAGAGCTATCCAAACAAGGAAAGAGTAGTTGGATGGAGATGGAAAATGTCACGTCCCTCGAACCCGATTAGAGAATAAATCGGATTCGGGGAGTGACATTTAGGACTAATTAAAAATTTTGTCTTTTAGGCTCAAGGATCGTAAGTCTACAGTGAGGATATATTGCATTTCAAACCTCAAGAATATAATACTTTGCGAAAATCATACAATTCAAGGCTTATATGGATATATAAACAATGAATAATAATCTCATTAAGAATTAAAGTTGACAAAGGGACAATTAAAACTAATCAAGAAGTTAAATTATTTACAATGGCCATCCCAATAACCAAAGCCATTTAAAAGAACTACAAAGTCAATAAAGTGAAAGGTCCAATGAAGAATAATAAATGATTGAATTAAAAATCTAATGAAGTCCCATGTGAGTCTCTCATGTGTCGGGTATGATAACGCTACTCTACGTCATCGGCATGCCACTCTCGCTCCTCCTCTGCTGGTTGGAGATCCTTAGGGATCTTCTCACCGGCCTGCTCCTCATAGTAATCACGTGGGGTGTTTGCACACTAAGGAACAGAGTCAACGACATGTTGAGCAATAGATAAGCAAGATATAAATGAACATGACATGCATCAAATATCCGAATAATGACAAGTATATATAATCAAGAGAATATAAGGAATCAAAGCTGGGCATAAAGCATGAGTAGTAGTCATCAGAAACAACAACAAGAATCCTAACATCAACTAGCAGTAACCACTATCCATGCAATGCAATGCAAGTATCAAGAGGGAGACTCCAAGGATGTCCTAGCCATCTCACAGGGTATCAGTAACAATCTAAACCAGACTATTGATACCAAAGTCCGGCTCCAGGGGGATCCTAGCTCCCGATCCTGGGAATAGTAGCACGGTCCTAGCCCACTCCTAACTATTCAACGCCATGGACGCTGTCTAAAGTCGACTGCCCACCTCGATGTTCGAGTAACCGGCCCGTCAATAAAACTCCAAACTACAGTTGGCCATGACATGCAAATGATAATAAAGTGGGGTTGACACAAGGGAAAACCAAGACAAGCAAGTCTGGCTAGTTCAACACACAAGACATGTTCATAGGGATTATCTCATTTATGACAATACAAGCCAAGTCAACCACGTGATAATCCCTTACATGCTAGCCAGTCATGTTTATCAATACATGACACACGGTTCCTACGGTACACTCTAAGTCAGATCCACATCCTAGTTCTACAAGAATTTATGTTTCATAATTAATTGGGTGTTTTATGCCAAGAGAATGTACAAGGAGCAATAACAACGGATACGATTTAACAAGTTAAGGAGGAATTATAAACCAACCCTAGGCAAGTGGGGTCATCCCTGTACCATACCTGTTCTAACGGAGTGCGTGGGGAAATTGATTCAACGATGCTTCTAGGAGAATTCCTTAGTGTACAATCATATTAAACATCTATTGAGACAATTCCATACACATTCGGTTAAACCATGCATACTACATGAATACCTAGACACCCAATTCAAGCACCCCATGTTACGCGCTACGATTTTAGTCCCATTAATGGTCTGGTGAGAGTAGGTTCATAGTTTCCAACATCTAAGGCCCAAACCTAGGTTATCGGTCTCATCTTAAATAAAATATGAGCTGGATCAGTAATCCAAGCATTTGTATCACTTCCCAATCTTTGATCATAACGAAACTTGAGCCATTGAATTCTCCATTGAATTCTATGTCTCAAGGGATTTCCAACTGTATATTACACGTAGCAATTCAACGGGCGGATCAAAAGTTACGGAGATTCAAAGTTGTCATGTCCAGCGAACCTACACCCTCTGATCGATCGGACAGAAGGTCCGATTGATCGGCACTGAACACCTCCCACTTAGTGCACTCTATCCAATTGATTGGACAGAGTACCCGATCGATCGGACCTGGCCACCTTCCAATTAGCTGCGGGTTTCCTCTGTCTGATCAATCACACAGGGTGACCGATCGATTGGATAGTGGACGACCCTCAGTTAACTGGGGCATATCCTCTGTCCAATTGATCGCACAGAGAGACTGATCAATTGGACAGCGGACCTGCAACCCTGAAATTGGGTTTCTGCCCTCTTCCTCCTCTGGCCATTCCATGTCTAAACTTGTAGAAATGAGCCACCATGCTCCCCATTCATCACATTCATCACGTCCATCCATTCCATACATCACATAACATACATACTAGCAGGTTAGAAACATCTAGGGCTACCAATTTAACAAATTAAACAAACCAATCCCAAAAACCTAACCTAGCATATTAATCCCCAATTCAATCTCAGAAACATGCTTGGAAATAGGAAAATCTAACAAGAAGCATAGCCAATCAATAAGAAACAAACACACACGTTTAAATATACAATGCAAATCTACTTGCCTTAACAAAAGAGAAGATGAAATTGGGAAAACTTGAGGAGAAGCTCTAGTACCACGAAAACCGCGATCTAACCCAACCAAACACAACCTAAAACGCAAAGGAGAAGAAAAGATCGAGATCAAACCTAAATCTAACCGAAAGAGAAGGTGATTGAAAATATGAGGGTGAGAGAAATTTTACCAAACTAGGATCAATGGAAAGAGGAGATTGCGATGAAGAAGATGTGCGGTTTGGATCTTCAAGATGATCTCTCCCAAGAGTTTTGGGCTTAAGAAGAGGAAGAAGAAGAGGGGCTGTTGTAGCTTCATTGCAGAGAATGAATAAGATTAGGGTTAGGACTAGGGTTAAGGAAGAAGAGAAGGAGAAAAAGACAAGTTTGCCCTTAAGTGGGTTCGTGAAGAAATGGACCACTTGAAGGGTTTCTAATTGTCGTATCGCGACGAGCCAAGAGACAAAAACGATCAGCGCGACGAGACCTTTCCAACGAACCCAAAAATCACGGCCATTGGAATTTTCCGGAAAAACACTCAATTTTTCCTAAATTGCAAACTACCCCACTGCTAGGATCAAACGAACTCGGAATCGCACGAAACTTCGCAGACACTATTCTAACACTAAAAGAAACTCGCTCAATCTAAACCCACCTAATTATCTAACAATACAATTACTTAAAATAATAACAAAATAAATGGATCAACGGGCCTGCTATTGGGCCCAATTGACCTAGTAAGGTCGCAGACCTTACAGAAAAGTTGCAGGATCTCTACTCAAATGGTACCCAACTGAAGCTTGAATGAAGAGGAAGAAGATGGTATGATCAAATTTCTATTCCAAGGTCCCTAGCTATGGCATGCAAGATGGAGAAGGTGGAGAGAAAAAACTCTCCTTTCCACTAAGTTTTTTTTTGTTTTTTTTGAAAGAAATTGCAGGGTTAAGTTTTGAACGTGAGGGAGGGAAAGATATGACTCAACTGAATGGGAAGTGGGCCCCATTTGGGCTAGAACTTGAGATGGCTAAAACACTCTCTTGCAGGCCCTGGATGAAATCGACGAAGAAGGATAAAATGATCATCGAAAAATCTAGTTTCCAAAGTATAAATTTGACAAATTTTTGAGATTTCAAAACTTATTCCCATATTTGGGTGTGAAAAAAGACAATTTTAACCTTTTTGGCCAAAACACAGGTTTCTGGGCTTCGAACAAGAACGGACTAAACACAAAAGTTATAGAAAATAATAAAACCCTTCAAACGGAACCAAAATCACAATTTAAATCAGAAACTCGGAATTATCCTCCCATGCTTACACGTATACTCAGGGCATCCTTGATCATGTCTGGCTAACACCAATGCTCTCAAAATTTCTAAAGCTATTTCCATGACTAAGTCAAACCATATTCTAACCCAACGATCACTAAACCCAGTTAAGACTAAACTCACACTTAATTAACACTAATCGATCCAATCTGGGTTGGGGTCTGACACTCGTCACTTTGCGTGTCCGAGACCAATGCCCTAAATGTGCTCCCATCACATTAGTGATATGTTGACACCAAAAATGTCACTTTGCCTCTTCAACATCAAAACCTACATGGAGCCGCATCCTACCAACAGGCAAAGCCGCTTCAAGCATCAGATCTTGTCAGAATCAAACAAAAGCTGCAAGATCCTTGAAAATAGCCAAAAGAAGGGTACACATGAAGTTTCGGGCCATTTCAACACCATTTGGCCTAACTTCAATCCTCCAACAGCTGAGTAGGAGCTCCCGGCGGCGACAGTGTCGAAGATAACAAATCTTCGATCAGAGCCTATGGATGGTCTCAAAATACCTCCCAAAGGCTCCATGTCAATGATTTCATGAGTGGTAAGAAATTTCACCCTCAGTGATTTCATGCCACCATGGCTTGGAGATGAGATGACGCAAGGGGCATCATACTCTTGCAACTCGGTAGTTGGATTCACCATGAATGGATACGAGTCTAGTGACATTTCCGGTAACACCGATGAGTTGGAAGAATCCCTCAAAACCGGAGAATATCTCTCCGATGAAGAATGGATCTCAGAATCTCACCTTATGCCAGTAATCTGGTATAACCCCTTCTAGCCTCAAGGATCCTGTTCTGATGATGATGAAGACCAAGAGGTTGTTCAAAATGCTGTTGACCCAGCACAAGCAAATGCTTTAGTGGAACTCAACGATGTTGAACCACAAGGAGCAAATGAAGAAGAGGATTTGGCTCCTATGCCCGATTTCGAAGAATATGCGAGGATCTTGCAGCGTCTAGCCATAGAGCGGGAGCAGGACTGCATCAATCAGCTTCATCGAAATCCAGAACCGGAAGTCCTGGAGAATCTACAAGCATCTCCTCCAGTAACTCCGGAAAATGAAGAAGATTGCTGGGTTGATGATCCTCTTACATCGAAGGATGAGTCTGATTCCCAATAGTCCATTATGGAGGTATCTTCTATTGAAGTTGCTTGCAATGTGATAGTTCAGGATGATAGTGCCTCTGAAACTTCATCTGCTGAGGCCGCAGACTCTCAAAATGCATCTGGTAGTGTATCTTCTGGAGCTACGTCTTCTCATGTGACTTCCACCGAGATAGCATCTTCATCACGTCCAGCACTTGAAGCTTTTGAAGGAGGGTATCTTGTACTGGACTTAAAATATGTCTCTTGACAGCATGGTGGGTCATCCCATCGAACAAGAAGGTGACGACGTTGAGTCTTCCTTGATAGAGAGTATCAACCACATACCGGATCTCAACATCGCTCTTGATGATCCAAACCCCACAGAGTCATTTAAGAAAGGTGACCTTGTGTTCGCAGTTAAAAAGCCATTGATTCTTGTCCATACATCTAAAACCAGCGATGAATCAAGATGGGAAGGTCCCTATATCATTGACAAAGCCTTCTCTAATGGAGCATATGCTTTCTTCAATTTTGAAGGAGACAGGTTTATGCTGCATAACAAATTTCTCCGACGTTGTTCTTAAAGCTGCGTCACTACCTTCCTACCAGTTGAGTCTACCTGATTTCGAAGATCAACTACATAAAATTCCTTGTCACAAAAGCAGGTTCCCTCAATGTTTGACTAGCAAAATGGTCCATCCTTCTGTCACAATTTGATATTAGGTATGTACCACAGAAAGCAATCAAAGGCCAACCTCTGTTAGACTTTCTCGCAGAGCATCCACTGCCTAAGGATTCTCCACTCAAGGATGATCTCCCAGACGAGCCTGTCTACAGTATGGAGACCTCCTTATCAAATGCCTCCTGGGACATGTACTTCGATGGTGTAACCAGGACAAATGAAAAAGGAAAGCCGATATCAGGAGTTGGCATTCTCTTTGTTAGTCCCAACAAATACATGATTCCACACACATTCTCGCTACTGGAACCATGTTCAAACAATGCAGCTGAGAACCAAGCTCTGATCATAGGATTGGAACTTGGCCTCGAATCCGGTATCACCATGCTGGAAGCATTTAGAGATTCTCAACTGATCGTCAATCAGATGAATCAGAAATATGAAATCGGGAAGCCTGATCTGTTGCCTTATTACAACAAGGCACAATCACTTTGACAAAAGTTTGATGTCTGTCACATCACCCACATCCGTAGAGGTGAAAACATCCGTGCAGATGCCCTGGCTGGACTTGCTGCATCTATGGTAATCCAAGAAGGGGGAAACATGAAAATTACAGTGTGTCAAAGAAGGATCCTCCCTCCTCTCAACACACACCAAGTAGTTGCTGAATGCCACCGAGTAGTCGAAAGTTGGATTTCCATCCTTAAACCTCCGATCAGCGACTAAAGGGATCCGTTCATCGATTACATTATGTTCGGAATCCTGCCAGAAGATCCAAAAGAGCGGGCAAGTATCCAAAGAAGAGCCCCAAACTTTCATTTGGATATTCCCTCCAAAATGCTTTACAGAAAATCCTTCAATGGAGTACTTTTGCGCTGCTTGTCACAACAAGAGGTGGAAGAAACTCTAAAAAAAGTTCATGCTGGTCTTTGTGGAGCCCATCAGGCTGGTCCTAAGCTTTACGATCAGATAAAAAGTTTAGGTTACTACTGGCCTACCATGGTACCTGGCGCGATACAATTTGCTAAACGTTGCCAACAATGCCAAGTTCATGGAGATTATGTCCACATGCCTCCAGAATGGCTACACCCTACAGTGATCTCCTGGCCTTTCGAAGCCTGGGGTATGGACATCATAGGTCCTATCTCTCCCCCATCAAGCAAAGGTCATCGCTTCATCTTCACCGCTACGGATTATTTCTCCAAGTAGTCAGAAGCATTTAAGTTCAGTGAAATGAAGACCTCATCAGTCCTTCAATTCTTGCGCACCAACATCATTTGTTGCTTTGGCATACCTAAAAGATTTGTCCATGATAACGGACCACAATTCTGGGATTACAGATTCTATAAGTTCTGCGGCAAATACAAAATCCAAAGTTGTCCTTCGACTCCGTATAACCCGGCAGCAAATGGACTAGCAGAAGCCTTCAATAAGACACTCTGCAAAATTCTCAAGAAAATGGTCTCTAGTCACAAAAGAGACTGGAGCGACTTACTGCCTGAAGCTTTATGGGCCTATCGGACTACCGTTCGAGGACCAACCCATAGCATACCATTCTCCTTGGTCTATGGATGTGAAGCAGTTGTCCCTCTAGAGGTACAAATTCCTTCCTTAAGGGTATCTCTACAAAATGAAATGACGTAAGAAAGCAATGTCAAATTAAGACTCCAAGAACTAGATAATCTCGATGAAAGACGGCTCGAAGCCCTACAGAGTGTTGATCTTTACGAAGCACGCATGGTAGGATCTTTCAACAAGAAGGTCAGGCTACACGCCCACAAATAGGGTGACTTGGTTCTTGCGGTGAAAAGCCCAATGGTTTTTGCCCACAAATCCAAAGGCAGATTCGAACCAAAATGGGAGGGACCCTTCGTCATCGACAAAGTCTTCTCCAACGGTGCATATGCTCTTCTAAACATGGAGGGTGACAGATGTATACTGCCCATCAATGGCAAGTTCTTGAAGCGGTACTACCCTTGAAGACTTCCTACATCGGGTCAGAGCGATGCCTACATGGCCAAAGCCTATTCCTAGGTATTTGCTCGTCAAACCCACCCCTTTTAGAGTTTTCATCCTTACATTGAAATTTCTAAAATCTCAAAACAATGCTTACTTTCAATGTTTCATTGTTCAAAAAAATCCCAAAAATCCAAGTTTAGGAGCCTCTTCCTCAACTTGAACAAAATTTTCAATCCTTGAACCCAAAATTCATTGTTTGAAACAAAAATCAGGACCCAGGGATTTCCACCCTAGTCCACTCCGACTTTTACCACCAAAAATGGTTTTGAGTCAAAATTTACGACCCTTGTGTCTTTAAACAAAAATGGTTTTTCAAAAAAAAAAAAAAACCGCGGGAAGCGACGCTTAGTCAATACTTTCAAAACCCAAAAATCAGAAGGATGTGAACCCCATTCGATACTTCCAAAACCTCAAAATCGCAAGGAAGCGACACCTCATCAGTACTTGCAAAATTTCAAAAATCGTGGAGACATAAATTTCAGTTGATATTCACAACCCAAATTTCAAAAATCGTGGAGACACAGCGTTTTCACAACCCAAATTTCAAAACAAAAAACAAAGGTTCGAAAAAACCTCAAATTTCAAAAATTGTGGGGAGGCGACATTCATCAATACCCGCAAAACAAAATTTTTGAAAAAAAACAGGGAAGCGACATTCAATCGATACTTGCACCAAAACTCGCGAGGAGGCGACATTCCATCGATACTCGCAACCGAATGAGCAAGGAAGCGACATTCCATCGATACTTGCAATACCATTCAGCAAGGAGGAGACTTTTAGTCGATACTTGCATTTTTGAAAACCAAAAACTTGGCTTCTATGCCAAAATCCGGCTTTCACGCTAAAAATAAAAAACCTAGCTTTCACGCCAAAAATAAAAAAACCCGGGTTTCACGCCAAAACTCGGCTTTCATGCCAAAAACCTAGCTTTCATGCCAAAAATAAAAAATCTGGCTTCCATGCCAACAAAACAAAACTTGGTTTTCAAAAAACTCGGCTTTCATGCCACAAAATCTAGCTTTCCCGCCAAACAAACAAAAAATCGGCTTTCATGCCACAAAATTGGCTTTTATGCCAAAAACCGGCTTCCATGCCACAAGCAAAATTTCAACTCCCATACCACAAAATTTTGGCTCTTATGCCACCAAAATTCGGCTTTCATGCCATTCAAAATTCGGCTTTCAAGCCATCAAATAACCAGGCTTTTTTTGCCACAACATCAGGCTTTTCGCCACAAAAACCGGCCTTCATGCCCAAAACAACCCTTTGACAAAAGATTTTCGCAAAATGACAACCTTTTGATCAAATTCTCAAACAAACATTCTCATGTGACTTTTGCTTATTTTCATCAAAAAAGAATTTAAGTAAAAGGTACATAGAGTACAAAAAATGTTTATACATGGAGGTACCAAAAGAAAAGAAAAAACAAAGTTTGTTACAAATCAGGAGACTAGTCCGACATGGTCTTTAGCCAAAGACTTAACTCCTCAAGCACACTCTTGGCCTTAGCCTCCAAAGCTTCCAGGCCGCGTTTCTTCAAAATCTTCCCATAAAATGTGGCGGGTTGTCACGATCCATCCTCAGCATGAGGAAGCTCTTCCCAGAGAATTTTCCATTGTTCATATTCCTGAGTCTTCCTCCGGAGATTGCTTTCAGCCTCCTCAACTTGGCGAATGAGAGCCCACTCTCTATTGCGAGCTTTCAAAATAGCAGTCCACTTGGCAGCGGCTTGTTCTTCCAATAGCTCAAGGCGTTGTCTGGCCTTAATGACCTCCCTATCGGGACGGTGTTGGTCCTGTGTCAGCTCAATAACAGCCAACTCGGTGACGTTCATCTCCCGAACAAACTGCTTTTAAGTCCGCGAGATCTCATCCAATTCAGATTTGACCTCACCAAAAGGCTTCAAAAACATCTCGTTGAAAAAATCACCGTTTGGAAAGCTCTTGGTCTCAATCCATTTGTTGCATAGAGCGATGACTTCATCAACAAAAGCCTTGGCACTTACAATGTCCAGACTGATGGACCCGTCTTTTTCTTTCTCGCCTTCCTCTGTCCCGGGTCCGTCGGGGTGCGTCGGGGCGAAGAGAAAAAAAAGAGCAAGCATCAACATTTTTTTGTACGGGTATGCCAGATTTTCTATTCTACTTGGAATTTGAAATGGTGATCCGGAGATTCACCTTCACAAGTAGAAAAGGAAATCAACTTTTTTCTTACTTTCCATTGCACATATATTTTAAAGAAAGAGACAAGGTTTTAAAATGCCGTGAGAGGCGATTTTGTTTAATTTGCCGTGAAAGACAGTTTTGTGCCGTAGAAGGCGATTTTGTGCCGTAAAAGGCAGTTTACAAATCTCATCAAAATGTAAAGACAAGAAATGTGATTTTTATGTCTCTTTAAAAAAAATACACAATACAACAGAAAAGTAAGAAAAGGAATCTGGCTTCTCAAGAGATTGTGGGGACTCGTTCAGATCGACGGTCGCGAGTCATGTATGGGCTCTGCCGTCGTCCTTCAGATGAGAGCACTTGATGCTTTGATTCACTTGGCTTGGCTTGGACCTCGGATTTTTAGAGGATAAAGACCAAGGGAAGGTCTTATATTCAATAAAAAACCAAGTAGACGGGCTGAAAATCCGCATCTAGGCCATGTTGGATAGAAGAAGAGAGGAGATCTTGGGGGGGGGGGGGTGGCCCCCCAAGGGACTTCGATCACCTTGTAGAATTTGCAGCAGAGTTTCTTCAAAGTGAGAGAGCTTCTTTTTGCAGTGAATTCTTTAGGATAGTTTTCAGACAATTTTTCAGGATCTCTAACAATTTTTTCTGGACTTTTTCTCCTTGGAATGACCGCCTATTTATAGGCTTTTGCTGGCCATTAGGAGGGTTTTATGGGCATTAATGGTATTAATGCTCCATGATGGGAGGAGTTACAAGATCTAATTCTTTATATTGTAACTCCTTTTTCTTGGATTTTGATTGGCCGATGGAGAATAATGGGCATTTAATCTCCATGATGATGGGAGTTTCATGATTAATTACCATGATTAATCTCCATAATGATAGGAGTTACATGGTTAATTGTCATGATTAATTGGACTTGTAACTCCCATTTCTTGGCTTCTGATTGGGCCGTTCAAAATGATGAGTTAATGACCCTAATAAATTGCCATAAAAGGGTCATTTAACTTCATTAATTGGCTGCCGAGTCGCTTGAAGAGTTGCAGGCCGCGCCGCGTCTTTTGGAATTCTTCTTATGATGATCATCGAAGGATCCGTACGTTGCTTGACATCGGATGACAATGAAAATTCAGACATTGGTTGCTACCAATGGGCCGGCAACATCTGTCCAGTCAATTTCTTGATCGGTCGGGCAGAAAGTATGCTTTCTTGGTCGGCCGGTTGGCGGTTTCGGAGTGTCCGATGATAATCAAATGATTTTGATGGCGGATCCGTGATGTTGACGAAGATCGACGGATATCATGTCTCAAAAATCAGATTTTAAGAAAATCACAGGGGCCAAACATCGCGAAACGCGAAAAAGAACGGAAAAACGACGCTTTTGGCGGAAATCCGGCGACCCGGATTTCCAGGGTCGCCGGTGACCATGCACCCATGGTCGCCGGCGACCATGGGGCTGGCGACCTTGGACTTTGGTCCATTTTTCGGTCGCCTTCCGGTCGCAGTTTCTTGGTCGTTTCTCAGGCTTTTTCGCTTCTGTTTTCTCCTGTATTTTTCTTTGAAATTTCTCCTCATTTATTGGCTTAATTCCTCTAAAGAAAACCTGTTGAAAGGCTGTGCAAATCAGAGCACAAAGTTTCCTATTTTTTGGAAAAGCCGAAGACTCTATAGCCGATTTTCCGCCAAGAGTTGAAACTGGGTCAAACGATGTCGGAATGACCTAAAATTTGAGGTGAAGCCTCTTGGTCATTAGATAGGACCAACCATGGGTTTTTATTTGAGTTTTGAAGCCGTTTGGGGTCCCGTCGATGCTTGACTTGATTTCACCGTGCGGAAGATGTCGAGCTTTGATGTACGGTCATCCGATGTCCGATTGACCTGAAATTTGACGGGGAGCCTATTGGAGTCATTTTGAGATGATCCATTAGCTCCGATTTGGGTGCCATGGTCCCGGGGAGCTTCACCGCCGGTAGGCTTGATTTCGCTTCGGAGCATCAAAACCGGGTCAAACGTTGTCGGAATGACCTGAAATTTAACGTGCAGCCCTTTGGAAGCATGTAGAAGCTACTCATGTGTTTTGTTTGATGAGTGGCGGCATCAGAGGTTCTCGCCGCCGGGAGGCTTGATTTCGCCGTTTGAGAGCTGATGGAGGGTCAAACGGTGTCGGTTTGACTTGAAATTCGACATGGAGCCTTTTGGAGGTATTTTGAGACCATCCATAGACTCTGATCGAAGATTTGATGTATTTGACACTGTCGCCATCGGGAGCTCCCGCTCAGCTGTTGGAGGATTGAAGTTAGGCCAAATGGTGTCGAAATGGCCCGAAACTTCATGTGTACCCTTCTTTTGGCTATTTTGAAGGATTTTGGAGTTTTTGTTTGATTCTGACAAGATCTGATGCTTGAAGTAGCTTTGCCTGTTTGTAGTAGGATGCGGCTCCATATAACTTTTGATGTTGAGGAGGCAAAGTGACATTTTTGGTGTCAACAAATGCCCCTTCGAGGTACAGCGACGAATTGCATAGATTTTGCAATTGATGTGCCTCGAAGAAAACTTTGAAGGAGAACTTTTGACTTGACCAAGAGTCTCTAAGCATTTTTCTTTTGATAGAGTAGCCTTTTGAGTTTCCAAGGGGATTTTATGGCAGTGAGAGAGATCATGTACCATCTCAAGGCAAACTTTTTTGAAAATGACATTTGGATTGGGTTTTTGGGTTTTGGATTTTTCTTTTTGACCATGTGAACCTAAAGGCTTTATGTGGCGCATCTGGCGGTCAAGAAGGTTTTTGGTTTTTGACCTTGTGACCTAACAAGCTGTATGTGGTAGGTTAGGGGGTCGGATCTTGGATTTTGATTTTTTGGTCTTGTGACCTAACACGCTGTATGTGGCAAGTTAGGGGATCGAGATTTGGTTTTTGGTTTTGGCCTTGGGACCTAACAAGCTGTATGTGGAAAGTTAGGGGACCATGGTTTGGTTTTTTATCACTCTTTGGGACAATTCTGGGTCCATTGGAGTGGTTTGGGGTTTTTGTGGAATATCAATTTCAAGGGTTTGGCTTAATTTGGCTCATGAGGTGGGATGGTTTAGATTTTTGGAAACTCATGAGGCTTGGATTTTTTTGTATGGTCCAATCGACTCAAAAGAGGCTTGGAACCATTTTGTATTTTCTTAGTAAGAGGAATTTTGACTAAAAACTACTTTTAGTGCCTAGGTGGTCAAACCTGGCTCATGTGGGCTAGCCCATGGGACCTTAAGCTTTAAAGATGGCTTATATCTCATGTGGTGTCATTTTTGGAAGAATATCTAAAAATATCTCTTTTTGGTAGAGAATATCTAAAAATATTCTTACTTGGAGAGGATCTCTCAAGTTTCCTTGATTTTGGGAGAGATTTTCTCAAAATATCTTTCTTTGGGAGAAGGTTTCTCATAATCCCTCTCTTTTTGGAGAGAATTTCTCAAACAATCTTCTCTATAGGAGAGAATATCTCAAATTCCTCTTCTTTTGGGAAGGTTGCTAATTTTTAGCACTTACCTCCTTTCTTTTCTCCTTCTTTCCTCTTTTGGTTTGCTATCTCTTATAAAAACAAGCAGGTTGGATCTCTTGTTGCTATTGCTCTCCTTTTGCAAAAATCTTCAAGAGTGCTCCAAGATCAAGAGCTTTTCTTTTTCTTTAAGGATCTTCAAGCTTTTTCTTCTTCTTCTCCATCAATGGCTTCAAGTAAGTTTCCTTCTTCCTTAAGAAACTCCATGTAGAAATAAAAAAAGGATTCTTTCTTTTCTTTTCTCTGTTGTTTTTCTTTTTTCACGTGTTCTCTTCTTTTTTTTTTTTCTTTTTTTTTCTTTTTTTTTTCTTCTTTTTTTTTCTTTCACGGTCTCTCTCTCTCTTTTTTTTTACGTGTGTATTTTTCTTCTTCTTCTTTTTTTTTTTTGACCGTACGGACAAGACCGTACGGTCATGGCCGTACGGCCACGTGGACTGTGGGCAAAAATTTTTTTTTTCGGATTTCAAGATGCCCATGCATGACAGCTTTCCTTCTATGCATTTAAAAAAAAAATAGAATTGGAAGTATGATAGTACACACCTGGAAATCTTTTGCAAGTCTTGGGATTTGGAGCTCGCAGCAATGTTGAGACCTTTCTTGGTATTGCGGGGATTTTTGAGGAGCTTTCGCAAGTTTTGGAGTCTGGAGCTCGCAGCAATGTTGAGCCCTTTTCCAATCTTAAGGAGATTTGAGAAGATTTGGCTTGATCTCGCAGCAATGTTTGAGTTCGAGCCTTCTTTGAGAATTCTCTATTGATTATGAGCTCACTGTCGCGACCCCAGACCGGGATCCGGGCCCGCGCACGAGTATAGAATGATGATAAACATTTGACAACGGACATTTGGATAAACACTCACTTAATTTCCCATAGGTTTCCGCGGTAAGGATTTTACACACTCACAAAACATTTATATTGGTGCGGAAGCGTGTAGCAAATCAAATTCTTAACCCATTCCCAGCACAAGACTGATAAATACATGTCACTGACATGATGTCAGAGTGAGCAATGATCTCATTAGCATTCCCAAAATGTAAAGTTAGAAGTTTAAACACAATTATAAGTTAATTTAAACATTCCCCAAAAAATAATGGCCAACAGAGGCTAGTACAACCAAAAATATAAATCGAATGTCATTCTATAATTTCCCAAAATGTTGTGCAACTCGTAGCTCGATCCAATGTCTACATGACATTATCAGCTTGCCACTCCACTAATCGTTGCGGTTCACCGACCGCCTCCTCTGGCTCCTCCTCGAACGCAATAATAGGGATTGGATCTGAGTACCACAAAAATGGGTCAGACAAGACGGTCTGGCAGGTGGGTGAATAGATATCACAATAAGAGAAATCGAAAAGACATTGAAATCTGTCCAAACATTTATTTCCATAAAACAAGATATATCATTTGTCAAAATGCATATATAAGATAAAACATGCAGGATATCAAGAACAGCAAACTAGCAAGGTGGCAACCACACTAAAGCTAAATCCTTTCTATCACTAATGTGATGAGAGCACATTCAGATCGTTGGGCTCGAGCACGCGAAGTGACAAGGACCAACATTATATACATATACATATAGCTAGACACGACCACGACCGCGGAACCGGGTAACGGGGCAGGATAGGATTCAAGTTGCAACGGGCGGGAGCAGGAGGGGGAGGCCCAAGTCAGTTGATCAGACTGACAACGATGTCCAAACTTAGTGGTGCCGACTCATAGGTTACATGAGAAATCAAAACATGTACAAAACTATCTCAGTGTAAAACACTCAGGCAGGCGGGGCATGGTGCTCATAGGCACAATTTTCACATCATTATCTTTTCATGTATAAACAGGGCTGGCAGGATATGTCAGGTGCATAAATCATAATTGGAGATAAAACCAGTGATATCGGGAGAAATTAGGTTAAGATAAGTATGATCCGAGTAAAATAGTACAATGAATCCTTATACAATTACGGACTACGTATTGGGACTTCCGTATTCACACAATATGTATAAAGACCTTGTTTGTCTATTATAGCTCTTGGCATAGTACTCAAATGGTGATAGACATCCCAAGTTTTCTTATACAGTTTGATAAATCCACAATTCCCACTACATTTTCTGAAGTGGGATTTCTTTCCAAGTCAATCTCCTTATGCCATCCCCTAGGTCCTTCCAAGGTGGTAGGGCATCAAAACAACCCATCCAAGCCTTAAAATATCATATCTGAAAACAATGGAAAAGACCCAGGAATTCTGTACAGTTCGCTGGAGCGGATTGGGAGTTCGCTCGAGCGGACTGGTTCAAGTCAGGAGGGCTCAAGCGATAATGATGGAGGCTCGAGCTACCAAAGTTCTATGAGGGGTTCGCTCGAGCGATGATGAGTTCGCTCGAGCGAACTACTTCGAGTCAGGAAAGGTCGAGTGAAGCAGAAGGGAGGCTTGAGTGACCAAGGTTCTGTGAGGGGTTCGCTCGAGCGATGATGAGTTCGCTCGAGCGAACTACTCCGAGTCAAGAAAGGTCGAGCGAAGCAGAAGGGAGGCTCTGTCAAACCCCAACCCATGATTAGCGCAATTAGTGTTAATTAAGTGCGTGTTTAGTTATAAGGTGGATTTAGTATTCGTGGGTTAGAAATCGGTTCGATTTAGTTTCGAATTAGCTTTGGAGAATTTTTAGAGCGTTTTATGCTATTTAGTCACACTCAGGGGTCCTTGAGTGTACGTGTAAGCTTGGGAGGAAATTCATGTTTTTTGATTTCTAATGGTGATTTCGACCTCATTTGAATGGTTTTATTTTATTGTTTAACTTTTGGGTTCAACCTATTTTTGTTTAAGACCCAGAAATCCTAGTTTTGGCCAAAAGGGTAAAACAGTCATTCCACACGAAATATGGACCCAAATTCCGAAATCTCAAAACTATGCCAAATTTATACTTTTTGGAAACTAGAGTTTTCGGTGATCGATTTTGTCTTCTTTGTAGTTCTCATCCGGGGCCCGTAAGTCGATGTATTAATCGTTGTAAGTTTTGAGAATAATGGGGCCCACAAGAACCCATTGACTTGAGTTCTTCTTCTCCCTCATTTCTCACTCACGTTCAAACTCATTTCTTGCAGCTCCTTCTCTTCAACCCAGCTGAGAAAAACTCTTCTTCCTCTCACCTTCTCTCTTTGCATGCCTAAGCTAGAAAGCTCCAAATCAAGATCTGATCATATCTTCTTCTTCCTCTCATCTCGAGCTCTCCGTTGCTGTCATTTTCTTAAGAATCCCAGCTGAATAGCTCCTTCTTCTTCCTTGTTTTTCTTTGTTTGGATAGCTTCAGGTAAGGGGCCTTCTTCTCCCCTTCAATGTGGTCTTTTGAACCCATTAGGACTCCATTTCTCTAACATGCAAACCCATTTTTGAAATGGGGGTTTTCTTTGCCCAAAATGATGAATTTTGGAATGATTTTCTTGGTGTTTTTGCATAGATTCCGTGGCTCGTCTTTGGATAGGATCTTGAGAGATTTTTGAGCTTAGCTATTGGTGAGGCAAGTGATCAACTTAGTTTTCTTAATGCATGCAATGGTTGAATGGTTAATTTTCAATAGTTTGGTACTTTGTCAAAATTTTGTGGAGCAATGTTTTCATTCAAACATGTGTTGTGAGTTGAACTCTTGTTTTAGTTGGAAATGTATATGCTTGTAGTTTTATCTCAATGGTCTTCATTCCATTGAAGTAATTTTAATCTTGTTTTAGATGTTTTGCAAATGGATGAAGAAATGGTGGAATGTGTTGTGAAATGAATGGATATATTGGTTGTTGAATTTGAATGGTAATGGCCCCTAGGAGAGCATGGAGGCTCAAGGGATGTGCAGGAATTTGACCAAGAAGGGAAGGAAGTGGAATGGGAAGAAATTTTAAGAAAAAAGAACTGAAATTTTGGCTTGAACTGGGCTGTCATGCACAGTCGGTCAACTGTCGGCTAACTGACATGTCCACTTCGGTTGACCGACAGCCAACGGAGTTCAATTCGGTTCCACTTCCAGAAGTGTCTTTTGTGACAGGGAATCGTCGGTCAGCTGTCGGCCAACCGACGTCCTCAACCTCAGTCGACCGACAGCCAACCGAGGGAAGTCTGGTTCCATTTCCAGAATGGTGATTTTCTGTCAGGAAATCTAACGGTTAGCCGTCGGTTAGCTGACGGTTAACCGACGCTCACCTATTCGGCTAGCCGACAGGCAACTAAGAGCTGACCGAGTTTTCAAAATTGATTTGTTTGTGAGAGTTTCTTGGGATTGAAAACCTGAATATGATTAGGAACTTTCAAGCTGGAGTTCGTGTGCTTGAGTTTCAAAATGTCCTTTTACCTTCTGAAACACCAATCTCTTTCTCATTAAAACACTCAGGCAGGCGAGGCATGGTGCTCATAGGTACAATTTTCACATCATTATCTTTTCATGTATAAATAGGGCTGGCAGGACATGTCAGGTGCATAAATCATAATTGAGGATAAAAACAGTGATATCGGGAGAAATCGGGTTAAGATAAGTATGATTTGAGTAAAAAAGTACAATGAGTCTTTATACAATTACGGACTACGTATTGGGACTTCCGTATTCACACAATATGTATAAAGACCTCGTTTGTCTATTATTGCTCTTGGCAAAGTACTTGAATGATGATAGACATCCCAAGTTTCCTTAAACAGTTTGATAAATCCACAATTCCCAATACATTTTTTGAAGTGGGGATTCATTCCAAGTCAATCTCCTTATGCCATCCCCTAGGTCCTTCCAAGGTGGTAGGGCATCAAAACAACCCATCCAAGCCTTAAAATATCATATTTGAAAACGATGGAAAAGACCCAGGAATTCTGTACAGTTGCTTGAGCGGACTGGGAGTTTGCTCGAGTGGACTGGTTCAAGTCAGGAGGGCTCAAGCGAATAATGATGGAGGCTCGAGCGACCAAAGTTCTGTGAGGGGTTCGCTCGAGCGATGATGAGTTCGCTCGAGCGAACTACTCCGAGTCAGGAAAGGTCGACGAAGCAGAAGGGAGGCTCTGTCAAACCCTAACCTAGGATTAGCGCGATTAGTGTTAATTAAGTGCGTATTTAGTTATAATGTGGATTTAGTGTTCGTGGGTTAGAAATTGGTTCGATTTAGTTTGGAATTAGCTTTGGGGAATTTTGAGAGCGTTTTATGCTATTTAGTCACACTCAGGGGTCCTTGAGTGTACGTGTAAGCTTGGGAGGAAATTCGTGTTTTCTGATTTCTAATGGTGATTTCGACCTCATTTGAATGGTTTTATTTTATTGTTTAACTTTTGGGTTCAACCTATTTTTGTTTAAGACCCAGAAATCCTAGTTTTGACCAAAAGGGTAAAACAGTCATTTCACACGAAATATGGACCCAAAATCCGAAATCTCAAAACTATGCCAAATTTATACTTTTTGGAAACTAGATTTTTCGGTGATCGATTTTGTCTTCTTCGTCGTTTTCATCCGGGGCCCGTAAGTCGATGTTTTAATCGTCGCAAGTTTTGAGCATAGTGGGGCCCACAAGAACCCATTGACTTGAGTTCTACCTCTCCCTCTTTTCTCACTCACGTTCAAACTCATTTTCTGCAACTCCTTCTCTTCAACCCAGCTGAGAAAAACTCTTCTTCCTCTCACCTTTTCTCATTGCATGCCTAAGCTAGAAATCTTCAAATCAAGATCTGATCATATCTTCTTCTTCCTCTCATCTCGAGCTCTCCGTTGCTGTCATTTTCTTGAGGATCCCAGCTGAATAGCTCCTTCTTCTTCCTTGTTTCTCTTTGTTTGGATAGCTTCAGGTAAGGGTCCTTCTTCTTCCCTTCAATGTGGTCTTTTGAACCCATTAGGACTTCATTTCTCTAACAGGCAAACCCATTTTTGAAATGGGGGTTTTGTTTGCCCAAAATGATGATTTTTGGAATGATTTTCTTGGGGTTTTTGTGTAGATTCCGTGGCTCGTCTTTGGATAGGATCTTGAGAGATTTTTGAGCTTAGCTATTGGTGAGGCAAGTGATCAACTTAGTTTTCTTGATGCATGCAATGGTTGAATGGTTAATTTTCAATAGTTTGGTACTTTGTCAAAATTTTGTTGAGCAATGTTTTCATTCAAACATGTGTGTGAGTTGAACTCTTGTTTTAGTTGGAAATGTATATGCTTGTAGTTTTATCTTAATGGTCTTCATCCCATTGAAGTAATTTTAATCTTGTTTTAAATGTTTTGCAAATGGATGAAGAAATGGTGGGTTGTTGAATTTGAGTGGTAATGGCCCCTAGGAGAGCATGGAGGCTCAAGGGATGTGCAAGAATTTGACCAAGAAGGGAAGGAAGTGGAATGGGAAGAAATTTGAAGAAAAAAGAACTGAAATTTTGGCTTGAACAGGGCTGTCGTGCACAGTCGGTCAGCTGTCGGCTAACCGACATGTCCACTTCGGTCGACCGACAGCCAACCGAGTTCAGTTCGGTTCCACTTCCAGAAGCGTGTTTTGTGACAGGGAATCGTTGGTCAGCTGTCGGCTAACCGACGTGCTCAGCCTCGGTCGACCGACAGCCAACCGAGGGAAGTCCGGTTCCATTTCCAGAATGGTGATTTTCTGTCAGGAAATCTGACGGTTAACCGATGCTCACCTATTCGGCTAGGCGACAGGCAACCGAGAGTTGACCTTGTTTTCAAAATTGATTTGTTTGTGAGAGTTTCTTGGGATTGAAAACCTGAATATGATTAGTAACTTTCAAGCTGGAGTTCGTGTGCTTGAGGCTCAAAATGTCCTTTTACCTTCTGAAACACCAATCTCTCTCTCATTAAGACATTCGGGTCTCAACCACATGAAGATCAAATGAAATGTCTTATCGTATACTTGACAAATTTCGTTTGGGGTCGTGATTTGATACATCGAATTTCGTTCTAACACTTGCTTTGTTTTTTACAAGTATAAGTTTTGTTTTGAATTGTTTAAGGACCTTGTTGGGGAACACTTTACAATCTACTCTTGTTTAGCTTCGCTTTGCATTGTTTTGATAAGTGTTTTCTCTTCTTTTCGATAAGTTTTGTACAAGTGTCAACATGTTTTGTGCATACATGAATATCATTGAATACCGCTGAGCTTGGACTGCCCTCTTAGTCTGATCCACTAGTTAGGGGTTCCTTAAGCATAAGGGCAATCTGCAGATTTGTCGTGTAATTGTACACATTCTTGTTTTGTCCGGTTCCGCGGCCGGTTTTCCCGCTCATCTTGTGTGACTCGGGCTTTTGTTTCGTTTCGTTTCGTTTTGTCTCGTTTTACTTGCTCTTGTCATCAAGTATGATGGAGAAAGGATGAGCTCAATGTGGGTTAATGAATCATGTTGTTTTCTTGAAATCATGCTAGTTTTGCTTTATACTGTAAATATGTTTTGTTCAGATCTCATGTCATGTTTTAAGCATTGTTATTCCAGATTTTTATTGAATTATATTATGTCTAAATTGATCACCTGCCAGACCGTTGTGTCTGACCCTTTTTGCTTTGGTGTTTAGATGTAGGAGCCGTTGCCCCTAAGGAGGAGCGCCCGGAGGAGGCTTTTGAGCCACCCCCAGCCCGAGAGTGGCAACCCGACGACGTCCTCTAGACGTTGGGTGGGGTCTTGAGTACGACACATGTGGATGGGAATATTTTGTTTTGTATTTTGGGCTATATGGCCTTTGTTGGCCCCTTTTTCATACTTTGGGAATGTGTAAACTTAACTTAACTTACTTTTGTCTTTTTGAAACTCGAAAGTTAAATGATGGAAATGCCATGTTATGTTTCCTCCTCTGATTATTGTCTTGATAATGATTTAATTTATGTACGTGGATGTGATGTCACATGAATTGGGAAAGATAAGATTACTTGCACGCTTCCGCAGTTCATAGTTCAAGTGAGACAAATTCCAAGTGTGTTTTGGGAATCTTCACCACGGAAACCTGTGGGTTAATCGTAATCACAGATAATCATTGGTGGTTGACTAGACACAGCACCACCTTCCCACAACATGTCGCGGGCCTGGGTTCGGGGACCTCGGTTCGGGGTCGCGACAGGCTCGAGCGACCAAGGTTCTGTGAGGGGTTTGCTCGAGCGATGTTGAGTTCGCTCGAGCGAACTACTCCGGAACAGGAAGGCTTGAGTGAAGAAGATGGTTAGCTCAAGCGATTGAAGTTCTGTGAAGGGTTCGCTCGAGCGAGGTTGAGTTCGCTCGAGCGAACTACTCCGGAACAGGAAGGCTCGAGCGAAGAAGATGGTTAGCTCAAGTGATTGAAGTTTTGTGAAAGGGTTCGCTCGAGCGAATAGAGGTTCGCTCGAGCAAACTGCTTCAGAAAACTCTTCGTTTCAGCAGTTCGAACCTCATCTCCCTTCTCCTCAAAACTTCATTTAAGTCAACACTTAACACAATATTTATGGCATTCTTTCCACCTACTTCCACCCTATTCAAGTCCTCCAACAACCATCCATTAAAGACCCAAAATCACATCCATTCTCCTTTCAAATCTCATTCAATGCACAACCACCAATAATGAGAACCCAACATATCAAAATACAACTTAAATGTACAAAATTTAAGAGAACATTTAAAAAGAGAAAGAAGCTCATGATCATACACATTTCTAACAATCAATTTAAGGTATAAAACACATGCAAGATGAATAGTGAAAGAAAATCCATAATTCCATTAAAACATGAAATCATTCAAAGAAAACCTATTCATTCACTTGCCTTGGTCTCCAAATGGCCAATCAAGCTCTAAGCACTTCTCTCAAGTCCAAATTCCACAATCTACACAAAACCCCCAAAATGACACCCATCACAAACCCTAGAATGTCAAAATCAAGAAATAGAAAGAGATAACTTCCAATAATGAAAATGAAGACTCTCTAGGGCTAGTAGAAGCATAATCTAGAAGATGGGAAGGATTACTTACATGGAAGGCCCTTAAATGGCAAGAGCTTGTGTAAAGTGAACCTTGGAGTGGAGGGTTTCTTCTAAAAATAATACCAATAGAGAGCCTAGATGGAGAGGAAGGAGAAGGTGAGCTCCATTTTTCCTTTAACAATGGCTTGGTGAGAGCTTGGAGATGAAGAAGCAAGGAGGAAGGGCAAGAACCCTAGGGCTGGAACAGTCTATTCTCTCAAGGGAAAGTTGCAAGAAAAGGGAAGAAGAAAGATGACTCCTCCTTATATAGAGAATGAAGGTGGGTCCCACAACTTAACCAACTAATTGGGCTTAAAACATCATCTTCCGGGCCTCGGATGGATTCGACGAAGAAAAAAGAATTGTTCGTCGAAATTTCTAGTTTCAAAAAAGTATATATTTCACGGGTTTCAGAGACATTGAAAATAGTGTCCAGATTTTGTGCAAAAAGACCGTTTTACCCCTATCATATGAAAAGTAGGGTCTAGAGAGGTCTTGAACGGAAATGAGGTAAACACAAAAGTTGTCGGGAGCAATAAAATAAGTCAAACAGGGCAAAAATACAGATTTTTCCGAGTATCAAACAAATCTCAAAATCTCACAAAACACGATAAAGGAACCCCCCATAGGGTCCCACCAAATCAAAAGAGTTCCCAAAATAAACCAAAGCTATAAAAGAGCTATTCTAATCCAAACTTAATCAAAACTCACTAATCACACTTATAACTAAAGCACGTCTTAATTAGCACTAATCGGAAACTCTCGGGGCGGGGTCTTACACTCGCAGCAATGTTGAGCTCATCTTTAAGCTTCCTTTCTTTTTCGGGGTACTTTCCTTTTCTTCGGAATTGCCCGGGACCATGCCAAAATTTCGCTAGAATTTTTTAGTAAAATTCTGTCATTTTAGTGATTGATTTCTTCTTTCCATCCTTTGCAGGTAACTCCTCCAGAACGAACAAGGGTAAGGAGCCTGTCACTGATGCGCCTCACCGTTCTACCAGATCTTCTAATGTAGCCGTACAGCAGGCCCGGGAGAAGATCTAGTATGTTGAGAGGAACTTGAAAGAGTGTGATTCCCTCAACCGAGATGAGGCGAGACAGCGGTTGATCGCTCTCAAGGATGAGGAAATTTACAAGATTATGGTAAGCAACCATCCTTGGTTCACGGACGATCAGAGCATTGTGCGTAAGCCTACCTTCTTCTTTGGTGATTGAGTCCCCGACGATTCAACATACCAAAGGAGATGTTTTCAATTCTCTTACACAATTGATGGTGAGGAGAGAACTGTTTCTACCCGGTCGACCTTCGATCGGACTATCTCGATCATGAGCCTTTCCTCCACATGCTCAAAGAGGGAAGATCCTCCAAGCTGGGTGAAGAGGACTAGTGTGATCAAGACCAGGGTTTTCGTTGGCGGCCCTTTTGGTTTCATCGAGAAGTCCCGTATGGACATTTTGATGCCGGCCAGCGGTTACCAAGGTTCAGACCATCCTTCGGTCGATTTGAGACCGGTGGGCCTTGGTATTTTCAAGGGCAATGGCAACAATTGGGTGAAGCCTTTTCGACTTCGTGGCTGTTTCAGCGCTGACACGAGCTGGGAGTCATGGACTGATCATATCCTGCAGGTTGGCGGAGCCATTCTGAAGGAGGCCGAGATTTTTGACGTGGTTCGTGCTTTTCGGTAAGCAGTGGTTTTCTCTGATGAGGCCTTCATGGCCATGCTGGAGTTGTTCCTTCCACAAACCAACACCTTTGTTGTCATGAACGGTGAGATTGGTTTTTCTTTAAAGGAACTGAGCGCCAACACTAGGCTGCCTATCCTCGGCAAACCCTATGAGGAGTTCATGCCTATTGACAGCGTCCTTGAGGAGCAGTCTGAGGAGTTCAGGCTTTTGTACTTTCAGCTCGTCGCCTTCTACGACATCTTAAAGGAGAAGGAGGGCTTGAAAGTTCGATGCAGCAGTTGGAAGAGTGGTAGCCTTTTGTCTTCCAACTTCTTTGACAACAGGGAGTCTTCTGAGAGTACGACCCAGGAAGCCATGGCTAAGAACCCGAGCTCGAAGAAGATCTTCGCCATGCGAGAAAATTTAAAGGAACTCTTCGCAAGCACAGACGCCATTCATTATGACATTGCGATGCGGAGAGATCTCGCTGTTTACCTCACTTATCGGCTGGGTGAGGCTGTTTTTACTGGAGGAGATGGTACGCATATTAGGCCGCACTGCATTTTTCCGGCTTGTCAGATCGCGTTTGGAGAGCGGCTTGCTTTGGTGCCTGCTCTTTACTCCTATTTGTGTACTGAGCTGCAGGCAGCTGTTTTCCTGGTTCGGCTTGGGCTCCCTATGAATAGGGTATTTTCAGCCCACATCTTTTATTCGTGGTATGTGTACCACTGTCCTGGTTTCCACTGATTGGGTGCTGCATAGGATGATGACCCTTTTATGATTCGGTTGGCCAAAGGGAAGCCTGTTTCCGAATCTCTTTTATCTGCACATTTGAGGATCCGACGATTCAGGGACGTCGAGATGGGGCAATCTTCAGTGAAGCTTTCTCCAGGCTTGCGGAAGAAGGCTTTTGATTTTGGTGTCTCCCGTGAATCAACCAGGGCAGGGTCGGGGAGACACTATTATTTAAAAAATGCAGTAAAAGCTTGGCTTTTCAACATACGTGTTGGCACGATGGTGTACCGTAGATATCTTTTCGTTGACATCCAGCCGTATGTTCCCTCGCTTTTTGCTTTGCAGTTGGGCTTCTCTTAGGGCGTCGTTGGAGCGCCTTCGAGTAAGGTGAAACATTTTGGGGTCTGCAGGATGGGAGGAATGTATGGGCCTTTTATAGCGCGGAAGACACTACCGCCATGATTCCTTATCTTGAGTTGCCCACTTTTCGGACTGCTGGCTTCAGGAAGTGGTTCGTGGAGAGCTTTTCAGTGCACCGGGGGCTTTCCAAGAAGGAGCTCGATGTAAAGCAGTCTTCTGGGAAGGGCCTTGGGAAATCAGATGGTGTCCGCCGAGAGGAAGTTCTGGCTTTCCTTTCTGGAGAAAAGCACAAAATAGGCTTTTTAGATGATCAGGACGTTATCAGATCAGGAGCTGTACAAGAGATACCTAGTGAGGTCTTGGAACAGCTCGCAGAGGAGGAGGTTGAGGTCGATGCTTAGATACAAGCAAAGCAGGCAAAAGCTTTCATGGAGTCTACTGGCAAGAGCAGACCATCCAGTGAGGACTCTGGTGAGAGGCCCGATTTTGATGGTGGGGCGGGTAGTTCCAGCAAATCGTCCCATAGGAGCAAGAGGAGAAGAGGACAGCGTCGAAATAAGAGACGACACGAAGACGCTCCTGATCTGGAAGTTCCTTTCACCATTGCTGAGGAGGCATCAGGGGATGACGATGAGCCTCTGGAGAAGAGGAGCCGAGGGGAAAAGATCAGTAGTAATGGTATGACCCTCCTTCTCTCTTTTTCCGCTTCTTTCTTTTTTTATGAGGATTTTGTTTTGATCTACTGCTTTCTTTCTTTTGGCAAAAGATGATGGTTTGGTGATGCCTGAGGTTCTGGCCAATGAGGCTGTGATAGATCTAATCGTGGCATCTGGGGAAGCACCAAGGGACTCTAGAGTAGATCCAGAATCTTCTTATGGTATGATTTTCTTTGCCCTTCTTTTTTGTTTTTTTCTTTACCACCACTTGCTGACATATTTTTTTTGTTTTCTTGCCAGCTAACTTGCCAGAGGATTCTGATGACTTCGAGCCATCCATGGATGCAACTTTTGACAATGCTACGGATGAGCTCATGGAGGCAGAAAGCATTCCGTCGGTCGTCTAAGAAGGTATATAGTAATAGTCTTGATATTTGATTTTTGACAAGATCATATTAATACATTTTTCATCTTTTATTGGCAGGTTGTGAGGCGACAGGAGAAGTTCCTCTATCATTCTCAGAGCCAGAGCAAGGGGTGCCCGCGGCTGATCCAGGAGTTGGGGCTTCTTCTACCTGTTTTGATGAGGTAGAGGCGAGTACTCATGCTGATATTCCCTCTCCAGCGGCTCCGATTGGAAAGAGCTTCTTGATTACTCTTCCAACAGTGCATGACATGGGCAATCGACCAACAGAGCATGGCGAGTCTTCAACTGAGCCATTTCGTCAGTTTGTGAGGAAGGTGTTAAAGAGAGTCTTGAGCTCATGGATTGAGACTTTTTCTTCCAGCCATTTGGAGGCTGGCTTTGGCATGATTAAGCATGTGTAGGACATTCTTGCTGATAGCGAAGAAGTTGGTTTGGACATTGCAAGTTTCATGGCTTTTGTTGATGAAGTCATCGCTCTAGGAAATAAATGGATTGAGACCAAGAGCTTTCCAAACGGTGACTTCTTCAACGAGATGTTTTTGAAGCCTTCTGGTGAGGTCAAATCTAAACTGTATGAGATCACGCGGACTCGGAATCAGTTCGTTCAGGACAGGAACGTCACCGAGCTGACTATTATTGAGCTGACACAGGAGCGAAACTGTCTCGATAGGGAGGTCATTGAGGCCAGACAGCGCCTTGAGCTATTGGAAGAACAAGCCGCTGCCAAGTGGACTGCTATTTTGAAAGCTCGCGATAGAGAGAGGACTCTCATTCGCCAAGTTGAGGAGGCTGAAAGCAATCTCCGGAGGAAGACTCAGGAATATGAACAATGGCAAATTCTCTGGGAAGAGCTTCCTCGTGCTGAAGATGGGTCGCGACAGCCTACCGCATTTTATGGGAAAATTCTGAAGAAACGCGGCTTGGAAGCTTTGGAGGCTAAGGCCAAGAGTTTGCTTGAGGAGTTAAGTCTTTGGCTGAAGACCATGTCGGACTAGTCTCCTGATTTTGTAACAAACTTTTCTTCTTTTCTTCTGGTACTTCCATGTATAAACTTTTTTTGGCACCTTCTTTTTTTTTATATATATTCCCTCGTTTCACTTAAATTCTTTTTTGATGAAAATAAGTAAAAGTTGGATGGGAATGTTTGTTTGAAAATTTGATCAAAAGGTTGTTATTTTGTGAAAATCTTTTGTCAAATGGTTATTTTGGGCATGAAAGCCAGATTTTGTGGCGAAAAGCCTGATTTTTTTGAGATGGCATGAAAGCCGAATTTTGAATGGCATGAAAGTCGGATTTTGGTGGCATATGAGCCAAAATTTTGTGGCATGGGAGCCAAAGTTTTGTTTGTGGCGTGGAAGCCGGTTTTTGGCATAAAAGCCGGTTTTTGTGACGTGAAAGCCAAGTTTTCATTTTGTGGCATGAGAGCCAAAGCTTTGTTTTTTGGCATGAAAGCCATATTTTGTGGCATGGGAGCCAAAATTTTGTTTGTGGCACGAGAGCCAAATTTTGTGGCATAAAAGTCGATTTTTTGTTTGTTTGGTGTGAAAGCCAAATTTTTGGTTTGTTGGCGTGGAAGCCAATTTTATGGTTTTTTTGGCGTGAAAGCCAGGTTTTTGGTTTTTAAAAGTGCAAGTATCGACTAAGAGTTGCCTCCCTGCTAAATGGTATTGCAAGTATCGATGGAATGTCGCTTCCTTGCTCATTCAGTTACGAGTATCAATACAATGTCGCCTCCTTGCGGGTTTTGGTGCAAGTATCGACTGAATATCGTTTCCCTGTCCCTTTTTTCAAAAAATTTGTTTTGTGGGTATCGATGGAATGTCACCTCCCCACGATTTTTGAAATTTGAGGTTTTTTTTTTTGAACCTTTGTTTTTGTTTTGAAATTTGGGTTGTGGATATCAACTGAAACGTTGCGTCTCCACGATTTTTTTAGAAATTTTGCAAGTATTTACGAGGTGTCGCTTTCTTGCAATTTGAGGTTTTGGAAGTATCAAATGGGGTTCGCATCCTTTTGATTTTTGGGTTTTGTGTGAGTATCGATTGAACGTCGCTTCCTCACAGTTTTCTGAAAAACCATTTTTTTTGTTTAAAGACCCGAGGGTCGTGAATTTTGACTCAAAACCATTTTTGGTGGTAAAGGTCGGGGTGGACTAGGGTGGAAATCCCTTCATCCTGATTTTTGTTTCAAGCCATGAATTTTTGGTTCAAGGATCGAAAGTTTTGGTCAAGTTAAGGAAGAGGCTCCTAAACTTGGATTTTGGGGTTTGACTTTTTTTTTGAACAATGAAACGTTGAAAGTAAACATTGTTTTGGGTTCTTAGAAATTTCAATGTAGGGATGAAAACTCTAGGCAGTGGATGCTCTGCGAGAAAGTCTGCTAGAGCATCCCTGAGTGGAGAATCCTAAGGCAGTGGATGCTCTGCGAGAAAGTCTGCCAGAGCTTGGCCTTTGATTACTTTTTGTGGTACATACCTAATATCAAATTGGTACAGAAGGATGGACCATTTTGCCAGTCGAGCATTGAGGGAACCTACTTTTGTGACAAGGACCTTTATGTAATTGATCTTCGAAATCAGGTAGACTCAACTGGCAGGAAGGTAGTGACGCATCTTTAAGAACAACGTCGGAGAAATTTGTTATGCAGCATAAACCTGTCTCCTTCGAAATTGAAGAAAGTGTATGCTCCATTGGAGAAGGCTTTGTCAATGATATAGGGACCTTCCCATCTTGATTCATCGCTGGTTTTAGATGTATGAATGAGAATCAATGGCCTTTTAACCGCGAACACAAGGTCACTTTTCTTAAATGACTCTATGGGGTTTGGATCATCAAGAGTGATGTTGAGATCCGGTATGTGGTTGATACTCTCTATCAAGGAAGACTCAACGTCGTCCCCTTCTTGTTCGATGGGATGACCCACCATGTTGTTAAGAGAGATATTTAAGTCCGGTACAAGATACCCTCCTTCAAAAGGTTCAAGTGCTAGATGTGATGAAGATGCTATCTCGGTGGAAGTCGCATGAGAAGACGTAGCTCCAGAAGATATGCTACCAGATGCATTTTGAGAGTCTGCAGCCTCAGCAGATAAAGCTTCAGAGGCACTATCATCCTGAATTATCACATTGCAAGCAACTTCGATAGAAGATGCCTCTATAATGGACTGTTGGGAAACAGACTCATCCTCCGATGTAAGAGGATCATCAACCCAGCAATCTTCTTCATTTTCCGGAGTTACTGGAGGTGATAATTGTAGATTCTCCAGGACTTCCGGTTCTAGATTTTGGTGAAGCTGATTGATGCGGTCCTGCTCCTGCTCTATGGCTAGACTTTGCAAGATCCTCGCATATTCTTCGAGATCGGGCATAGGAGCCAAATCTTCTTCTTCATCTGCTCCTTGCGGTTTAACATCGTTGAGTTCCACTAGAGCATTTGCTGGTGCTGGGTCAGCTGCATTTTGAATAACCTCTTGGTCTTCATCATCATCAGACCAGGATCCTTGTGGCTGGAAAGGGTTATATTAGATTACTGGCATAAGCTGAGATTTTGGGATTCATTCTTCATCGGAGAGATATTCTCCAGTTTCAAGGGATTCTTCCCACTCATCGGTGTCACTGGCAGTGTCACTGGAGTCGTATCCATTCATGGAGAATCCAACTACCGAGTTGCAAGAATATGATGCCCCCTGCATAGTCTCATCTCCGAGCCGTGGCGGCATGAAATCACTGAGGGTGAATTTTCTTACCACTCTTGAAGCCTTGGGAAGAGACTCCTCTATTGCCCCCAGTGAAGAGGTAGGGGAGGTTTCTGCCTTTTCAGGGACTTCTCACTTAGGTTGAGCCTTCTCTTGCTGTTTGAGCTTGCGGAGTTTTCTCTCGGCTTGCCTTCGCTGTTGAGCGGTCAGCTTTGTTTTGACGATCTTCTAATTTTCATCTTCTAGGAGATCGGGATGCACCCATATGGGCTGTCCACCTGGTGTTGGGTAAGGTATCAGCTCTTGGGACGTTTGAGTCATCTTTATCACCTTGAAGGAAGTGGTGATCTTCTCCTTTAGTGACTTTGATGTTTGTCCATATGACACCATGTTAACGGAGGCAAACCCGTAGCTTTTGTCAATGGGGATGACTCCGTTTTTCCACATCTCATTGATCTTCTCTCTCACAACGAAACATTGATTGAGAGGATGCGAGACCATTTAGTGGTATGGACTATGGACAATATTAGGGATCATTGGTTTTGCCAACATCTCCCGGTTTTTTAGGGTTTGGCAAAGTAAGTTTTCCATTTGCTAAGAGGGCCCCAATTATTTCTTCAACATCTTCATCGAACGGGTATTTCTTCTCTAATCGTTCTTTGAAGGCATCAGAGAGTTCAGGCCTCTTACCTGCAGCTTTGTTTTCAGCTTTCTTTGGGGGCTGAGGAGCTGACTTAGTTTGCCACATTAAGAACCTCATTTTTCTTTGGCTTGGAGGTTGGAATGGTGGTCGGCTCTTTCTTTGATGACTTCTGACTGTTGAGGTCTTTAATCACCGTTTCAGCTTCCATAGATGCTTCTAGGAGTTCTCCCAGATTCTTTGATTTGTTGCCAATGATCATGGAGCGGATCCTTGCTCTCATATTGTTTCGGCAGATGTCGACCAGCGACGCTTGTGGTGGTACGTCTGAGCATTTATATGCCATCGCCTTCCACTTGTGAATGAAGTCGTATGTTGACTCATTCTCTCCCTGTTTTAGGCTGCAGAGCTGAACCATAGTAACAGGATGATCCTCACCTTTGAAGTAGGTCAGGAAGCGTGTCTCTAGCATGGTCTAGTTTTGAATGGAATCCTCTGGCAGAGTGGAGTATCAATCAAAGGTTGTACCTTTCAGGGTGCTTGCAAAGAGACGGATCTTAAGGGCATCTTGATCCGCAATAGCTCCCGTCAGGATCTTGAAGTGGATGACATGATTTTTAGCTGAACCTTTCCCCGTATATGTTTGGAGAGTAGGTTGTTTGAACTTTGTAGGGAACGGAACCAAGTGTTAGTTTTATGGTCTCAATCCATTAAGATTGATGTAATAAATTGATTAATTTATTTATTTATCAATATATTCATGCTTTCCTTTCATGAGATGAATGGTGTTTTATTACTTGTTTGCACATAACTAATACGAATGACATGATGGTTCATGAGATGAACTGGAGTCCATAAGTATACTAGATGCAATACATGTGTATGGATGAGATTCACACACGGGAGACATGTATAGCAAATCTTATACTTGAATATCTTAACAACCAGTGATGAGATTGGACATCTCATCTGACAAGGTTGCAGTACTTTGATTACTATGAGATAGTGTGATTTGTCTCGATCATCGGAATGTAAGATTCTGGATCATAGTGCTGGTGCATTGGATGTATTGAAGGACCATGAGAAGCACCTTATGAACACTGTCTTTACTTTAAGGTCTGCTCTCATAATTCCCTAGCAATAGGCTCTCAATCCTAAGACATTAATGAACTCAAGTTTCTATCTATTCATTTGCTTTGAGTCACCAATGAGTGAGGCCAATTGTAGGTCAACACCTCGGTGATTTGGGTACGTGGTAGTAGAGCTGTGGGAACATTCGATGCTCAAGATGGAATCTATCTTTAATATCCCCTTGTGCCAATTAATGGATTTATCATTGGTAAGTGCGCACCCATTCCGATTAAGAATTAATTGGATCGGTACTTAATGATCATTATAATTAATTGGGGCTCAAGGCTAATAAGATATGGATCTAAGTTTGGAAGAAAGGTCCAATTGATCCATGGATATTGATGGAGGGTCCTACTTGTGGACATTGGGAAGTTTAGGGTCTTCATGTAATTTATTTCTAAGACTGGAGTTCAATTGCATTTATATAGTGAAGTTATTTGCAATTAACTATGGGCCCGGATTGCACATGAGACGTGGGGTCGCGGTGTCCCAGTTGGAGCCAGCTTTCTATGGAATCCCTACTGGTTCCCACGCTAGCCCAAGATTGGATCTTTACTAATTCTATTTGAACTCAAAAAGGAAAAACTACTATTTCTATTTGAAGTGAGACTTCTAATAGTGGTAATGGTAGGATTAATGAGTTACTAGTTATTATAGAAGTTGGACTTCTAATGATAAATAAAGAGGAGTTGCTTAAAGCTATAAATAGGAGAGGAGAGGAGGCCCTTGGACATCCATGCATATCCCCCTAGGGATTCACGCCTAAGGCCTTTATTTGTGCAAGATTTACACATGCATCTTCTCCTCTTCCTCTTCTAGTTCTCATCCGGTTTCCCTTGAGTTTCTAGTTGGTTTTTCTCTTGGAGATCCCACCATCTTCCTTGAGGAAAGAGATCTGATTCGGGTCATAGCGTGGAAGGCCAGGAGGTCTTAGAGATTCTGATTTGGTTTGTGAAAGTATTTCATCATCAAAGAAAGAAATCAACTCCTCCCTTATAGCATAACCGAGCTCCATAGGTATGATCTACTTCCTTGTATGTTGTGGATTTCGTGGTTGCTTGTATGCTGCTATTTCTATCTTCTAGATAGGGTTTATTTCTGTACATGATCATGAGAAAGAGAACATGGATCCTGGATTGGGTTTTGTAGCCTTTTGGATAGTTGATCCCTGAATCAAGTGGGTCAAAAGTTTTGAAAACCTATCCTAGAGGCCCACCTATTTCCAACACCAAGTCCATCCATAAGGGATATAGTGGCTAGATTCCATGCTCCTTCAGTGTATCCTCTTCTTTTGCTTTGGTGAGGATATTGTCAATGTCCTTTTTAGTAAGGGCGCGTGACTCATCTTCTCCACTGTTTGCCTCATCGTGTGGAGGAACTTCATTATTTAGTGGATGTTGGAGAGTAAGAAGAAGGTCTTCTATCAGAGCTTCTATTCTCTGCTGTCCTTGTTCCAGCTATTGGATGCGTGTAGTCATGTTATCATCTGGTGGAGGTTACTCAGAGTTTGTAACTAGGATATTCACTCTTCGTGAATCGAAAGAGGATATTGTCTTAGTGACTAAGCTGGAGCTCATTCTTTTAGATGAAGAGCCCGAGGATTGATCACTCCGATTTCCTTGGCTTGAAGGAGTGGGAGGATATTCCTGATGTCTTCTTGTCCGAGAGAGGCTGCGAGTCACTGGTCGTCTGACATGTATTTTCGTTGCTAACTTCTGGCGTCTTTTGGATTTGCCAACCATATGGACAGCATCAACTTGGCCAGGTGTTTCTTTTTCGACCCATCTTTTAGAGACCTAAGGCTCAGAATGCTGGGTTCTTTGCTTATCTAATATCTTTTGTCGATATGCCGCGCGGCAGCATATACGACGAGCAATTTGAGCTTCAGTTAGTTCGGGCTATGCTCTGGCAATGAAGGATGTGGTCCCTCGTGCACAACAGCCGAGCTTGTCTTCCTTGGAAACTGGCATGGACAGGATTTGGACGCGGTCCTTAACCTGTCGCAGCGAAGCTTTAAATTTTGCAAGCTCGGCCCCTGTTGAGATGAAGGGTAGAGTTCCAGGAGAGCAAGCCCTGGCAGGTTCTTGTCGAGGCCTTGTGATGCACGACTTGATTTTGGGCTTGTTGGAGCAAGCCGGCTCGTGCTGAGTAGTTTTGGTTGTTTGGTGGAGGGTAGGTTTCTCCTCTTTCATGTAGGCGAGAGGATAGAACCGGTTCTCCTTGAGAAGGGCCAGGTATGCTGGCTTTGCAGATGTTCGGGACCTTCTTTATTTTGGAGAAGGTCTTGGTGACCAAGTCTTGGGGTAGACCTGGTTTTTTGCAGGCTGAGGCTTCGCGGGGTTGCCAGGAGCCTCAGGTTTCTTGGTGACCGCCTTTGGTGTCGGGGCAGTGACACACTCAGGGGCGGTCTTTTGCTTCTTGGCAGGCACAGTCTCTTCTACGGGTAGTGGGAATGGTCCCAGTGACCCGAAGACGATAGTCTGGGGAGTAGAGGTCAACCTAGTTTTTTGTGAGTTGCCAAGGGAGACGACGCTTCGACAGCTGGCAGGGCGCTTGCAAGTGCACTTGCTTTGCTTCTCTTGAAGCATGAGTTAGTACTTGTTCTCATCAAAAGTGATGGTCAATGAAGCTGCCATTGTTAGTTTGGAAAACTTCTGAAACAAGACCACATCCATTATTAATCACAAGAATATGGTGATCATAAATGAAAAAGACTATGGTTTTGTCTTTTCAAATCGCTCAGGGGGCATGGCCCGTCTTAAGCATAATGAAGAAGGCAAAAAGCCATAAAGGGTACAATTATTCTGAACGCAAGTATGGTCTGCTCAAAA
Organism: Persea americana; assembly: GCA_029852735.1. Lineage (NCBI taxonomy): Eukaryota > Viridiplantae > Streptophyta > Magnoliopsida > Laurales > Lauraceae > Persea > Persea americana. The sequence goes on along the minus strand of CM056810.1, from coordinate 43,960,249 downwards.
TGAGCATTCCAGTGACTGCTAGAAGCAATTGTAAACCTTAATTCAAGTTACCGAGAAGCGAGGCTCACTCGAGGTAAAATGATATAAGGTTGGAGATACAAATGTGTTGGTCGCGAATACAGTAGACCCGAAAGGGCGTACTAGCACCGCTGGGCACAAATGTTGCAAATCACATCCTTGGGAAGGACATGAGATGGAATTTTTTGAAAGGTCAAGATCGAATTCGCAAAAGAGAGCAAATGGTATTCCAATCCGAATATAGGCTCAGCGATTTCCGCGAGCACTAAATCCGAAAAGGAAAGAACCAGGATTTCTCAGGTTTGAATCCAATAATGACAGAAGTTTTTTTGAAAGGTCAAGATCGAATTCACAAAAGAGAGCAAATGATATTCCAATCGGAATACAGGCTCAGCGATTTCCGCGAGCACTAAATCCGAAAAGGAAGGAACCAGGATTTCTCATATTTGAATCCAATAATGACGGAAGTTTTTTTTATTTTTTTTGAAGAGAAAAAAAAATTTGAAGAGTTTTTTTTTTAAGAATACACATAGGTCTTCCAATTCAGTCTTATGAAACCTTAGTGGATAGATCAGCCCCCAGGTAAGGGTAGGGTTACTTAATGAACCCGTTTGGAGGACCCTTGCATCGAACAGTCTAGCCGCCTTCACACTCTGGACAAGGCTTTTCTTAGATTCACTTTGGTCAAAGAACGTAATCGGTGCAACCTTAATGTGTTTTTTGTTTTTTTTTTTCATTTTTTTTTCATTTTATTTTTTTAAAAAAAAAAGTCAAGATTGGATTCACAAAAGAAAAGAAATGGTATTCCAATCCGAACAAAGGTTTAGCGATTTCCGCGAGCACTAAATCCGAAAGGGAAGAAACCAGAATTTCCCAAATCTGAACCCAACGATAAAAAAAAACTTTTTTTTTTGTTTGAGAAGAGAAAGTGGAAATAAATTCAAAGATAGAAATTTTCAAAAGAATCCCATCTCATGTTTTTTTTCTTAAGATGCAAGATCCAACAGAGGCCACTAACTAAAACAGAGCCAAGGAGTCTAAGCATCGTGTTCTCAAATGAACGAGTCCCACCGGGTGTGCCAACTTGATGGACCCGGCTTTCTCTCGCCCACCTCCGCCTCGGGTCCGCCGGGGTGCGGCGGGGCTGAAGAAAAAGCGAGCATCAACATTTTTGTACGGATATGCCAGATTTTCTATTCTACTTGGAATTTGAAATGGTGATCCGGAGATTCACTTTCATAAGTAGAAAGGAAATCAAACTTTTTTTCTAACTTTCCATTGCATATATTTTTTAAAGAAAGAGACAAGATTTTTTATGCTGTGAAAGGCGATTTTCTTTAGTTTGCTATGAAAGGCGGTTTTGTGCCGTAGAAGGCAATTTTGCCATGAAAGGCGATTTATAAATCTCATCAATGATGAAAGACAAGAATTGTAATTTTTTTGTCTCTTTAAAAAATACAAATACAATAGAAAAGAAAGAAAGAGGAATCTGACTTCTTAGGAGATTGTGGGGACTCGTTCAGATCGACGGTCACGAGTCATGTATGGACTCCGCCATCGTCCTTCAGATGAGAACACTTGATGCTTTTGATTCACTTAGCTTGGCTTGGACCTCAGATTTTTAGAGGACAAGGACCAAGGGAAGGTCCTATATCCAATAAAAAAGCGGGGTAGACGGGCTGAAAATCCACATCTAGGCCATGTTGCATAAAAGGAGAGGGGAAACCTTGGTGGGGGGGGGGGGGGGGCGGCGAAGAGGGACTTCAATCACCTTGTAGTGTTTTCAGCAGAGTTTCTTCAGAGTAGGAGAGCTTCTTTGCGGAGAGATTTTTAAGACAATTTTCCAGGACCCTTTCCCTTTGGAATGACCGCCTATTTATAGGCTTTTGGTAGCCATTTAGGAGGGTTTTATGGGCATTAATGGCATTGATGCTCCATGATGGGAGGAGTTACAAGTATTTAATTCTTGATTTTGTAACTCCTTTTTCATGGATTCTGATTGGCCGATGGAGAATAATGGGCATTTAATTGCTTTTAATCTCCATGATAATGGGGGTTTCATGATTAATTACCATGATTAAACTCTATAATGATAGGAGTTACCTGGTTAATTGCCATGATTAATTGGACTTGTAACTCCCATTTGCTTGCTTCTGATTGGGCCGTCCAAAATAATGAGTTAATGACCATAATAAGTTATTATAAACGGGTCAATTAACAGCATTAATTGGTCGCCAAGTCGCTTGAAGAGTCGCGGGCCACGCTGTGCCTTTTGGAATTCTTCTGGCGATGATCATCAATGGATCCGCATGTTGTTTGATGTCAGAAGGCGATGCAATTTCAGACATTGATTGGTGCCAGTAAGCCGACAACATCTGTCTTGTCAATTTCTCGATCGGTCGGGCAGAAAGTGTGCTTTCTTAGTAAGTCGATTGGCGATTTCGGAGCATCCGATGATGATCAAATGATTTCAAAGGCGGATCCATGATGTTGACGAAGATTGACGGATATCATGCCTAAAAAATAAGAATTTGAGAAAATCACAGGGGACAAACATCGCGAAACACGAAAAGAACTTGAAAAGTGGGTTTCTGGGCAAAATCCGGCGACTCGGATCCCTATGGTCGCCGGAGACCATGGGCCGAGGTCGCTGGCGACCATAGGGCTTTTGTCCCCTTTCAGTTGTAGTTCGGTCGCCATTTTTCCGTCTTTTTCACTTCTTTTTTCTTCTGTATTTTTCTTGACATTTCTCCTCATTTATTGGCTTGATTCTCCTGAAGAAAACCTGTCGAGAAGCTATGCAAATCAGAGCACAAAGTTTCCTATTTTGGAAAAGCCGAAGACTTTGTAGCCGATTTTTCGTCAAGAGTCAAAACTAGGTCAAACGATGTTGGAATGACCTGAAATTTGATGTTAAGCCTTTTGAGCAATAGATAGGACCAACCATAGGCTTTTATTTGAGTTTTGAAGCCATTTGGGGTTCCGTTGATGCTAGACTTGATTTCACCGTGCAGAAGATGTCAAGCTTTGATGTATGGTCAACCAATGTCCAATTCACCTATACTTTGACAGGGAGCCTATTGGAGTCATTTTGAGATGATCCATTAACTCCGATTTGGATGCCTTGGTCCCGGGGAGTTCCGCCGCTGGTAGGCTTGATTTTGCTTCCAAGCATCAAAGCCAAGTCAAACATCGTCGGAATGACCTGAAATTTGACGTGCAGCCCTTTGGATGCATGTAGAGACTACCCATATACTTTGTTTGATGACTGGCTACATCGGTGGTTCTCACCGCCGGGAGGCTTGATTTCGCTGTTTGAGAGTTGATGGAGGGTCAAACGGTCTCGGTTTGACTTGAAATTTGACGTGGAGCCTTTTGGAGTTGTTTTGAGACCATCCATAGGCTCTGATCGAAGATTTGTTATCTTCGACACTGTCTCCACCAGGAGCTCTTGCTCAGCCGTTGGAGGATTGAAGTTTGGCCAAATGGCGTCGAAATGGCCCGAATCTTCATGTGTACCCTTCTTTTGGCTATTTTGAAGGATCTTGTAGTTTTTGTTTGATTCTGACAAGATTTGATGCTTGAAGCGGCTCTGCCTATTTGTGGTAGGATGCGGCTCCATGTAGCTTTTGATGTTGAAAAGGCAGAGTGACATTTTTTGTGTCAACACCTACAGGTAAGGAGTCCTCCGGCAGAGTGGAGTACCAATTGAAGGCCATACCTTTTAGGGTACTTGCAAAGAGACAAATCTTGAGGGCATCTTGATCCGCGTTGGCTCCCATCAGGATTTTGAAGCGGATGACGTGCTGCCTTGCTGAACCTTTCCCCGTATATGTTTGGTGAGTAGGGTATTTGAACTTTGTAGGGAACGAGACCGAGTCCATCCATAAGGAATATGATGGCTTAATCCCATGTTTCTTGAGTGTATCCTCTTCTCTTGCTTTTGCGAAGATATCGTCAACATCCTCTTTAGTAAGGGTGCGTGACTCATTATCTCCTTCTTTTACCTCGTCATTTTGATGGTTAAAAAAAACTTCAACATTTCCTTAACGCTGAAGGGTGAGCAGGAGGTTCTCCATCAAAGCCTCAATCTTCTGTTGACTTTGCTCTAATTGTTGGATGCGCGTGGTCATGTCATCATGAGGTGGATTGTGAGGTTGCTCAGAGTTTGTAACCAGGGCGCTCACCCTTCGGGATTCAAACAAGGATATCGTCTTGGTGACTGAGCTGGAGTTCATTCTTTTAGATGAGGAGCTCGATGAATGGTTACTTCGATGCCCTTGGCTTGAAGGAGTAGGAGACCCTTCCCGATGTCTTCGTGTCCGGGTGACCTTGCTAGTCACAGGTCATCTGACATGAATTTTAGTTGATGACTTCTGGCATCTTCTGGTTTTGCCAACCATTTGGACAGTAGCAACTTGGTTGGGTCTTTCTTTTTCGATCCATTTTTTAGAGACTTGAAGTGCAGGATGCTGGGTCCTCTACTCCTCTTGTCTATTTTGTCGATACGGCGTGCGGCGACGCATATGATGAGCAATTTGAGCTTCGATTAGCTCTGGCTAGGCGTTAGCAATGAAGGACGTGCTCCCTCAAGTGCAACAGCCTAGCCTGTCTTCCTTGAAGCTTGGCATGGACAGGTTCCGGACTCGGTCTTTTACCTGTCAGAATGAAGCTTTAAATCTTTCAAGTTCGGCCCCTATTGAGATGAAGGGTCGAACCGAATGAGTGTAGGCCTGAGCAGGTTCTTGCAGAGGCCTTGTGATGCACGATTTGATTTTGGGCTTGTAGGAACAAGCTGGCTCGTGCTAAGTTGACTTCGTCATTTGGCGGAAGGCGGGTCTCTCCTCCTTTATGTACGAGAGGATAGAACCGGTTTTCCTTGAGAGGGGCCAAGTATGCTGGCCTTATGGATGTCTGGAACCTTCTTTGCTTTGGTGAAGGTTTTGGGGACCAAGTCTTGGGATAGACCTGGTTCTTGGTAGGTTGAAGCTTTGCGAGAGTGCCGCTGGCTTTAGGTTTCTTGGTGCTCGCCTTTGGTGTTAGGGCAGTGACGCGTCCAGAGGCGGTTTTCTGCTTCTTGGCAGGTGCGGCTTCTTCTACGGGGAGTGGGCATGGTCCTAGCGTCCCAAAGACAATGGTCGGGGGAGTAGAGGTCAACCCGATATTCAGAGAGTAGCCGAGGGAGATGACAATTCGGCAGCTGGCAGGGGGCATGGTCAAAGAAGCTGCCATTATTAGTTTCGAAAAAGTTTCTGAAACAAGACCACATCCGTTCGTAATCACAAGAATGTAATAATCATAAATGGGAAAACTATGGTTTTGTCTTCTGAAATCGCTTAAGGGGACATGGCCTAACTCAAGCGGGATGAAGAAGGTAGAAAACCATTGAATGTACAATTGTTCTGATCACAAGTATGGTAGGCCCATATTGGGCGTTCCAATGATTTCTAGAAACAATTGTAAGCATTAATTCAAATTACCGAGAAGCAAGGTCCACTCAAGATATGATGAATATAAGGTTGGAGGTACAAATGTGTCGGTCATGAATATGGTAAACCTGAAATGGCGTACTAGCACTGCTAGGCACAAATGTTGGAAATTGCATCAATGGAATGGGCACAAGATAGGATTTTTGAAAGGCCAAGACTGGATTCATCAAATAGAGCAAATGGTATTCCAATCCGAATGCAAACTCAAACATTTCTACGAGCATTTATCCAAAAGGGAAGAAACCAAAATTCCTTGAATCTGAACCCAAAAGTGAAGGAACGTTTTTTTTTTAAGTATTTTTTTTAAAATATCTCTAATGGACTCGTCAAAGAGAAAAATTGGCCCACCCCCCAATCTGAATAGAAACTCAAACATTTCTGCGAGCTTTTATCTGAAAGGGAAACGTCAAGGTTTCTCAAATCTGAATCCAAAAGAAGTAAAAAATTTGATTTTTTTAAAAGTTTTTTCGTTTTTTGAAAGATCTCTAATTGACTCATTAAAAAGAAAAATTGGCCCACCCCCCGATCTGAACGCAAATTCAAACATTTCTGCGAGCTTTTATTTGAAAGGGAAAGGATCAAGGTTTCTCAAATCTGAATCCAAAAGTAAGAAATCTGATTTTTTTTGTTTTTGAAAGATCACCAATGGACCAATGAAAGAGAGCAAATGCCCCCCCCCCCCCCTCCCCCACCACAAATCCGAAGGCAAACTTAAACATTTCTGCAACCTTTTATCCAAAAGAGGAAGAACCAAAGTTTCTCAAATTTGAATCCAAAACTTTGAAATCTGATTTTTTTCTTTTTGTTGAAAGATCACCAATGGACCTATTAAAGAGAGAAAATGGTCCCCCGTGATCCGAATGCAAACTCAAACATTTCAACGAACTTTTATTCGAAAGGGGAAGAACCAAAGTTTCTCAAATTTGAATCTAAAAGTGAGAAATCTAAGTTTTTTTAGTTTTTGAAAGATCATTAATGGACCCATCAAAGAGAGCAAATGGCCCCCCGATTCGAACGCAAATTCAAACATTTCTGCAAGCTTTTATCCGAAAGGGGAAGAACCAAAGTTTCTCAGATTTGAATCCAAAAGTGAGATATCTATTTTTTTTTTTTTTTTTTTTTTTTTAAGAAAGGGTGGAATTAAACTCAAAGATAGACTTAGAAATTCCCATAAATCCCTTTAGATGAAAAATCCAACATAGGCCACCAACTAGAAAGGTGCCAAAGAATCCAAAACGAAGCATAAGCATAGAGAAAAATATATGATATGCAAATGTTTCTTTTCTAAGCATCATATTCTCAAATGAACGAGTCCCACCGGGTGTGCAAGCTTTATCGGATCGCTTATTTGTTCGAGAGACTACCGGGGTCAACGGACGTGAGAGTCCGTGGGGCCCAACCCTTTCGTGACCGGAGACAAAGCGAACATCAACTTTTTTTATATGAGTATGCCAAAATTTTCTACTCTACTTGGAATTGACAAGTGGTGGTCGGTAGATCCACCTTCATAAGTTAGTAAAAAGAAAATTAACTCTTTTCTAAACTTTCATTGCACATGTGTTAAGAAAAGAGACATGATTTGATTTGTGTCGCGACCCTAGACCGAGATTTCCCCAGTCCGGGCCCCGCGACGGTGATGTCCATCCAACTAAGATTAACCCACAGGTTTCCGCGGTGAGGATTCCCAAAACGAACATGTAACAATCTCACACGAACAATGATTTGCAGAAGCGTGCAAGTAATCTCATCACAGTTTAATAAGATAAACCTTACGATTCCAAATTTCATAAGTTAAATCATCATTAAGACAATAATCAGAGGAGGAAACGTAAGCATAGCATTACCGAGTTTAGTTCAAGTTTCAAGATAACAAAAAGTGTTAATTTACATAACCCCAAAAGCATGAAAAGACCAACAAAGGCCATACATCCGAAGATAACAAAATAATCCCATCTGTGTGTATCATACTCAAGACCCCGCCCAACGTCTAGAGGACGTCGTCGGGTTGCCACTCACGGGCTGGGGGTGGCTCAAAAGCCTCCTCCTGGCGCTCCTCCGCAATAGCAACGGCGCCTGCATCTAAACACCAAAACAAAAGGGTCAGACACGACGGTCTGGCAGGTGATCAGTTTAGACATAATACAAGTCAGTTAATATGAAAGTAATCAGCATTTAAAACATGACATGAGTTCTGAACAAAACATGTATAAGGTGCAATTCAAAACTAATATGCTTTTCAGTAAAACAACATGATTCACGAATCCACATTGAGCTCATCCTTTCTCCGTCATACGTAATGACAAGAGCAAGTGAAACGAAACAAAACAAGACGAAACGAAACAAAAGTCCGAGCCACACAAGGTGGGCGGAAAACCGGCCGCGGAACCGGACAAAACAAAGATGTGTATAAATACACGACTAATCTGCAGATTGCCCTTATGTTTAAGGACCCCCTAACTAGTGGATCAGACTGAGAGGGCAGTCCAAGCTCAGCGATATTCTATGATATCCATGTATGCATAAAACATATCAATACTTGTACAAAACTTAGCGAAAAATGGGGAAAAACACTTATCAAAACAATGCAAGACGAGACTAAACAAGAATAGCATAAGCTATGACAACAAGGCTGGAAAAGTGTCCCCAATATAGTTCTTGGAACAAATCAAAAGCTAAACACCTACTTGTAAATCAAAACAGGTACGAAACGGTATTCTTCGTGTCAAAATTCAAGATTTTGAAACAATTGTGTCAAGTATATGCTAAGACTCTTTATTTGATTCTCGTGAAGTTGAAACCCAAATGTTGGAGTTTAAAATGAATTGGTGTCCCCGAAGCTAGACAACATTTCATGTTTCAATTGCACAACATCAAGCTAAAGACCCCTTAACATATTCTAGTTTTTCTCTCCCATCGAAGCCCCTTCAAAATTCTCCTTCTGTATACTCGGTCACCACGCGGCTACCTGGCGGCTAGCCGCCGGTTGGCTGGTCGGCTGGCCGACCAACTGACCGACCGTTGACCGACTGATCAGGAGGAACGCTACTTTTCAGTTTTCTTGCGCAGGTCGGCTAGCCGCCTACTGACCGCCCGCTGGCCGACCACGCCCTGTGCAAAAACTGGGTTACTGTTATTCTGACCGACACAAGGGCGGCTAGCCGTGGGCCAACAGTCGGTTAGCCGATGGCTGACCAACGGCTGACCGCCGATTTGCGGCAGCTTCAATTTGATTCAGATTTCTCACACATTTCACCCATTTTACATCCTTCCATTTCCTTTGTCAAATCCCTACATATCGCCTGAGCCTCCATGCTCTCCAAGGGGCAATTTCCATTCAAATTCTAACAATCCACACTTCAAATCATCTCACAACATTTCCTCCATTCTTTCATCCATTTATAAAACATTTTGGCAAGATAAAAGCAACTTCAAATGAATGAAAACCATTAAGACAACCCATTAGCATATGCATTTCAATTAAAACAAGATTTCAAACTATATCACATCTTTGAGACAAGTCATTGCCCAAATTAGAATGGAAAAAGAATCAAACAATGAAAGCTAAAATAATCAAATATTGCATGCATCATGAAGCTAAGTTGATCACTTGCCTTTACCAAAATCCAAGCCCAACAATCTCAGAAAAATCCTACCAAATGTACTCCACAAAATCTACAAGAAAACCCATGAAAAGAACTTCAAAAATCCACCAAAAAGTGAAGACAATGACCCATTTCGAAATGAGTGTTGCATGCTTGAAAAATGGGCTCCTAAGGAACTCAAAAGACTACATTGAAGAGGAGAAAGAGATCCATTACCTGAAGCTCGCTAAACCAGAAGAGGAGAAGAAAATGGAGTGGAAACACAGCTGGGATCTTCAAGAAAATGGTAGCAATGGATTCCTTGAGTTGAGAGGAAGAAGAAGGTATGATCAGTTTTTGACTTGAGGCTTTCTAGCTTAGGCATGCAAGGAGAAGAAGGGAGGAGAACAAGAAGAAGTCTCAGCTGAGTTGAAGAGAGTTGCAGGGAATGAGTTTAGAATCGTGAGTGAAAAATGAGGGAGAAGAAGACTTAATTCAAATGGGTTCTTGTGGGCCCCATTGCTCAAAACTTGCAATGGTTAAAACACTGACTTGTAGGCCCCGGATGAAAACGACGAAGAAGACTAAAATGATCGCCGAAAAATCTAGTTTCCAAAAAGTATAAATTTGGCATAGTTTTGAGATTTCGAAATTTGAGTCCAGATTTGGTGTGAAATGACTGATTTACCCCTTTGGGCCAAAACTTGGTTTTCTGGGCCTAAAACACAGACAAGCTGAACACCAAAGTTTATCAATAAAATAAAATCATTCGACAGAGATCGAAATCACGATTAAAATCAGAAAACTGAAATTTCCTCCCAAGCTTACACGTACACTCAAGGCACCCTTAAGTGTGACCAAATAGCACAAAACGCTCTCAAAATTCTCCAAAGCTAATTCTAAACTAAATCGGACCAATTTCTAATCCCATGAACACTAAACTCACATTACAACTAAACACGCACTTAGTTAACACTAATCGCGCTAATCCTGGGTCGGGGTTTGACAATTTGAATGCCATGAAAGGCAATTTTTATTTGTTTACTGTGAAAGACAATGTTTTTCCCATTAAAGGAGATTTTTTGCTGTGAAAGGCGATTTACAATTCTTATAAAAAAGAGAAAACAAGAATTGTGATTTTTTTCATGCCTCCTTAAAAAAAATACAAAATACAACGAAAAGTAAGAAAATGGGATGTAACTTCTCAGGAGATTGCGGGGACTCGTTCAGATTGACGGTCACAAGTCGTGTGTGGACTTCGTCATCATCCTTCAAATAAGAATAGAGGATGCTTTCGATTCGCTGGGCTTGACTTGAACCTCGAATTTTTAGAGGATAAAGACCAAGAGGATGTCCTATATACAATAAAATGCTAAGTAGACGGGTTGAAATGCCACATCTAAGCCATTGAGACAGAAGGAGGGGACCTTGGGGGAGGCCCAAGAGACTTTGGTCACCTTGTAGTGGTGGTCACTGCAGAACTTCTTCAACAGAGGAGAAGTCGTCGTAGCAACTTTGCAGAGTTTTCCGTATGCTTTTTCTCTTGTGTATTTTTCCGGATCTTTTGGATTTTTTTCATATCCTTGAAATGGTGGAAATGACCTCCTTTTATAGGCTTTTGCTGGCCATGAGGGGAGTTTATGGGCTTTAAATGCATTAATTGCATTAATAATCCATGATGGGAGAAGTTACAAGTTTTTAAATGTGTATTTTTGTAACTCCTTTTCCTTGGCTTTTGATTGACCGTTAGAGAATAAAAGGCTTTTAACTGCCTTTAAACTCCATGATGGGAGGAGTTATACATAGTTTAATCCATCATTATGCTTGACTTGTAACTCTCATTCCTTGGCTTCTGATTGGGCCGTCAATAATAATGAGCAATTGACCACATTAATTTGTCAGAAAATGGGTCATTAACTACATTAAGTGGCCGCCAAAGCATTTGAAGAGTCACGGGTCATGTCGCGTCTTTTGGAATTCTACCCGCGATGTGAGAAGCCTTTATCGCCGATGGATTTTCATGCCGATTGTTGTCAGATGATCTTGTAATTTTAGATATTAATTACTACTAGTGTAATGTCCGCGACCTTACTGGGTTAGTTGGGCCCAATAGTAGGCTCGTTGACCCGTTTGTTTTGTTATTATTATAATTGATTGTTTTGTTAGATATTTAAGCAGGTTTAGATTGTAAGCCAGTTCATTTTAGTGTTAGAATAGTGTCTCCAAAGTTTCGTTTGATTTCGAGTACATTTGACTCTAGCAGGGTGGTAGTTTGCAATTTAAGAAAAGTTGAGTGTTTTTCCGAAAAATTCCAATCGCTGTGATTTTTGGGTTTGTTGGAAAGGCCTCGTCGCGCTGATCGTTTTTGTCTCTTGGCTTGTCGCGATCCGACGATCAGAAACCCTTCAAGTGGTTCATTCCTTCTCCAGACCCACTTAAGGGCAAATGAGTCTTTCCATTTCTGTTCTTCTTAAGTAGGGATTAGCCCTAATCCTTTTTATTTTCTCTGCAACAAACGACACTATAGCCTCCTCTCCTTCTTCTTCGTTTCTCAAAACTTCAGAACTCCTTCCAGAAGAGACCATCTTGACGATCCGATCCGCTAATCTTTATCCTTGCGACCTCCTCTTTCATTTGATAGCAGTTTGGGTTTATTGATGGGCCGGTTACTCGGACGTCGGGGAGGGCAGTCGGCTTTGGACGGCATCCATGGCGTTGAATAGTTGAAAGCGGGCTTGGACCGTGCTACTATTCTTAGGACCGGGAGCTTGGATCCCCTAGAGTTGGACTTTGGTATCAGTAGTCCGGATTGGATTGTTACTGGCACCCCGGGAGGTGGCTTGGACATCCTCGGAGTCTCCCTCCTAATTCTTGCATTTGCATTGTTTGGATAATGGTGATTGCTAGATGATGCTAAATTCCCTATTATTGCTTCGGATGATTATTACTCATGCGGTATGCCTAGTATCATTTCTTTGTGATCACATGATTTTGTACTTGTCTCTATTCTTACACTTGATGTATGTTGTGTTTGTTATACTTTGCTTATCTATTGCTCAACATGTCATTGACTTTATTCCTTGGTGTCCCGACACCCCAGGTGACTACTATGACGACCGGGCAGGTGAGGAGATCCCAGAGGATCTCCAACCAGCAGAGGAGGAGCGAGAGTGGTGTGCCGATGACGTAGAGTAGCGTCATCATACCTGGCACAAGAAAGCCTCATGGGGACTTCACTAGACATTATTTATTCATTATTATTCTCTCGTTGGACCTTTCATTTATTGTCATCATCTTTCTTTTAAATGACCTTGGTTATTGGGATGGCCATTGTTAATACATTAATTCCTTGATTAGCTTTATTTATTTCTTTGTGCAACTTTAAATATTAATGAGATTATTATTCATTGGTTGATAACCAAATGTGCCTCGAATTGTATGAATTCCGTAGTTTTATATCATTTGAGGTTTGAAATACAATATCCTCACAGCGGACTTACGATCCTTGGGCCTAAAGGGAAAAAAATTTAATTAGCCCTAAATTTCACTCCCCGGATCCGGTTTATGTTCTAATTGGGTTAGGGGGATGTGATATAATGGTATCAGTGCAATGGATGGTTTCTCAAGGTAAAAATTGTAGAAACCATAGAACGCGTGTGAGGATTCCGTTAGTTAGTAGGTTGGTGTTGTAGTCCTTTTTCCTAGTATTGTGTTGTTAGCTCGACGCATATTAGGACTAACCTTGAATATTTTACAGGATTACGGCTGGTAGATCGACCCGATCCAACAATGGTGAGCCTAACCATGAGGCTGGTTCTTCTCAGAATGGCCCTGAGAATCAATTCCACCAGTTCATGGCAGCGTTCATTCAGTCTCAGAAGGACTTGGCTGAGCAGAGTACCAGGCAGAATGAGAATCAAGCTGTATTCCAAGCACAGATGCTTGAGGTAGTGCAGAAGGTGGGACTACCACAAGCTAAGGAGTATGATCTCAACGAGTTAGTTGAGAAGTTCAGGAAGAGGTTTCCACCAGAGTTCAATGGCATCGAGGACCCCGATGTAGCAGATGAGTGGGTTGTCCAGATGGAGAAGAACTACGAAGTATTCAAGTGCACGAGCTTTCAGCAAGTGCAGCTAGTAGTTCATATGTTCCATGGGGCAGCAGAGAGATGGTGGAAGACAGTCAAACACCCTTATGAGACAGTGGAGGAAGAGGTAGATTGGAAGACCTTAACTGAGCAATTTCAAAAGAAGTTTAAACCCAAGCATTACAGCGATCAAAAGATGAAAGAATTTGAGCGATTGGTGCAGGGTGACTTACTAGTGTAGGAGTATGAGATCTCATTCACCCATCTATCTAGATTTGCAGAGAATCTGATTAAGCCCGAATCGGAGAGAGTTAGGAGGTTCATCAAAGGATTACGGGCTGATATCAAGATGCAAGTTCAGCGCAGCAAGCTGACTGATTATGTAGATGTTGTCAAGGAAGCGTACTGGGCAGAGGAGTCCTTGAAGGATGTGATTGCACTGGAGCAGTAGAGGATCTTCGCGTTGATACCTCAACCTAAGGCATAGGGTTCTTCGTCTCAGTACTATCAGCAGCCAGCACCCAAGAGGCTACGAATCGAACTGGTGCTTAGACAACTGCCACAACGGATCACTTACACTTACTGTGGGGGAGGTCATCATGTCCGTGAGAGTAGAAAGCAGACTGGCGCATGTTTTCACTGCGGGGATACAGGGCATAAGGTTCGTAATTGCCCAGGGAAGACGGGAGTGGCACCACCTGCACCCCCAGCTCCGGCGCCTAGGCCACCACATCCAGCACAGCCGTTGAGACAAGTGCCTCCTGCACAAGTTAGACCCCAACAGCAGCAGATGATTGTCAGGCCACCTCAGCCACCGCAGCAGCGCCCTCCTATACCATAGCAGCGGTACCAGCAAAGATCCCCAGTACCACCCAGATGCCAGGCTCGTGGTCCTAGGCCACAGCAGCAATATTAGCAGCAACATCCCTAGCAAGCAGGAAGAACTTATGCTCTGACGCACGAGGAAGCAGAGGCCGCGGGCAATGTCATAGAAGGTACACTTTCAGTTTGTGGATTTGATGCGAAAGTTCTATTTGATCCTGGATCCATACACTCATTTGTTGCACTAGCTTTTGCACTTCACTTAGGGGAAGATAAGGAGATACTACCATATGATTTGATAGTAGCTACCCCTGTAGGTAGATCAGTACCTTGTAATGCCGTCTACCCTAGATGTAGTGTTCAGATTGGAAAAGTTCAGCTGACCGCCAGTTTGATCATCTTACCGATGTCGGAGTTTGAAGTGATCCTTGGTGTGAATTGGTTAGCAGCAAACCGAGAGGTGTTAGACTATTTTTACAAGACCGTGAGGTTATGAGATGCAGACCATGATGTTGAGTTCGTAGGAGCTAAGAAGTTGTAAGACCCCGCCCCGAGAGTTTCCGATTAGTGTTAATTAAGACGCGTTTTAGCTATAAGTGAGATTAGTGGAAATGGGTTAAATCTGGATTAGAATAGCTTTTCATAGCTTTGAATTATTTTGGGAACTCTTGTGATCTAGTGGGGCCCTTTGAGGGGTTCCTTTTTATTGTGTCTTGATTAGTTTTGGGATTTATTTAATAATTCTGGAAATCAGTAATTTACTCCGTTTAATGTATTTTATGATTCCCGACAACTTTCGTATTTGTTCCGTTTCCATTCGAGACCTCTAAACCCTACTTTGCCATTGATAGGGTAAAACAGTCTTTTTACACAAAATCTGGACACTATTTTCAATGTCTCCGAAACTCGTAAAATATATACTCTTTGGAAAGTAGAAATTTCGACGATCGATTCTTCCTTCTTCGTCGAATCCGTCCGAAGCCCGTAGAGCGACGTTTTAGCCCAATTTGGACTTTTAAGTTGTGGGACCCATTGCCATTGTCTATATAAGGAGGAGGCCTTTTTCCTCTTCCTCTTCTTGCAACTTTCTTGAGAACAAGGAATCCCAGCCCAGCCCTAGGGTTCTCTTCAACTTACCTTGCTTCTTGCTTCTCCATCTCTCAATCTCTCTCAAATCTATTGCTAACGGTAAAATGGAGGTGGTAATCTTCTTCCCCTCCATGAGAGCTTCATCTTGATATCATTTTTAGAGAGAGCCTTCCATTCCAAGCTACATTTTGAGCAAGCTCTTGCCATTAGAGGACTTTTCATGTAAGCTCTTCTTCTCATCTCTTGGTTGTGTGTTCTTCTAGCCATGGAGGTGATTCACTTTGATTATTGGAAGCTATCTCCATCTATTTCTTTATTTTGACATTCTAGGGTTGTAATGAATGTATTTTGGGGATTTTTGTGTGGATTGTAGATTTTGAGCCTGATAGTGGGATTAGAGCTTGACTAGCATATTTGGAGACCAAGGCAAGTGAATGAATAGATTTGATTTGAATAAGTTCTTGTTTTATTGAAAATGTGGATTTTTACTATTCCCTTAGTTTATTATGTTTCATAATACTTTTGGAAATGTACTTATTGATATGGTTTTCTCTTAGTTAGTTTTATGAGAATGTATGCATTCATTCATTAAAGTTTATTTTGGTCATTATGAACTTCTTAAATGATATTTGTACTTGCATTGAATGAGATTTGTATTGGTAGGAGAATTAATGCATTGATGGAATGGTGGTTGGTGGAAAGGATTAAATGTTAAATGGAAGGGAATAGGCACATTTCATGTTAGGAAATGGTTGGAGTTGAGGTGAAAGGGTTTGGGAAAGAAAGAGTTGAAATTCTACACCTGATGCAGAGTTCCCGCAGCTGGGCGGTCAGCGGTCGGTCACCTTGGTGGCTAGCCGACAGGTGACCGGCGGCTAGCCGACCCAGATGCGGTTAGAAACACAGAATGCTGTGTTTTGACAGGCGAACCGCGGTCAGCCCCGCGGTCAGCTCGCTGCTAACCGCTAACCAAAAACCCAGTGACCGCCAGGTAGCCGAGATGGGCGGTCAGAAACACAGAATGCTATATTTTAGCAGGGTGAACCGCGGTCAGCCCAGCGGTCAGCCAGCGCCTAACCGCCGATCACCTCGGCGGCTGACCGCCAGCTAACCGACAAGTGACCGAATTTCACCCAGAATTCCTGAGTCTTTTCTATTGTTTTAGATATGGTATTTAAAGGTTTGGATGGGTTGTTCTGATGCCCTACCACCTTGGAAAGACCCAGGGGATGACATAAGGAGATTGACTTAGAAAGAAACACCATTTCGGAAATGTATTGGGACTTTTGGATTCATCAACTTGTATAAGGAAACTTGGTATGTCCTCTATCATTCGAGTACCATACTAAGGGTAATAGTAGACATACAAGATCCTTATACATGTTGTTTGGATATGGATGCCCCAATATATAGTCCCTAATGGTATAAGGATTCATTGCATTGTTTTACTCAGATTATATGTATAATTACCCGATCCTACTGGTTTTATCTCAAATTCTGATTTATACACCTGATATGTCCTACCAGCCCCGTTTATGCATGAACAGATAATGATATGAAATGTGTGCCTACGAGCACCATGCCCCGCCTGCCCGAATGTTTTATACTGATATAGTTTTGTATATGTTTTGATTTCTCATGTAACCTATGAGTCGGCACCACTAAGCTTGGACGTCCTTGTCAGTCTGATCAACTGACTTGGGCCTCCCCCTTGTGCTCCCGCCAGTTGCAACTTGGATCCTGTCCTGTCCCGTTACCCGGTTCGGCGGCCGTGGTCTTGCCTAGCTATATGTATATGTATATGTATATAATGTCGGTTCTCGTCACTTCGTGTGCTCGAGCCCAACGCACTGAATGTGCTCTCATCACATTAGTGATGGAGAGGATTTAGCTTTAGTGTGGTTGCCATCTAGTCAGTTCCTGTACCTTGAATACCCTACATGATTTATATTGCATCTGTACTTTAAATGAACCATGCATCCTGTTTTATGACAGTTACTGTTTTAACAAGATTTCGTTATGTTTAAGATGTGCTTTGATTTCTTTCTTGGTATTATCTATTCACCCACCTGCCAGACCGTCGTGTCTGACCCATTTTTGTGGTACTCAGGTCCAGCTCCCGTTATTGCCTTTGAGGAGGAGCCAGAGGAGGCGGTCGATGAACCGCAACGTTTAGTGGAGTGGCAAGCTGACAATGTCATGTAAACATTTGGTCTAGCTTGGAGTTACGTAACATTTTGGGGAGATTATAGAATGATACATGATTTATACTTTTGGCTGTACTGGCCTTTGTTGGCCATTATTTTTAGGGAATGTTAATTTAACTTGATCTTTTGTTTAAACTTTAACTTCATATTTTGGGAATGCTAATGAGATCATTGCTCACTCTGACATCATGTCATACTTGTGTATTATCAGTCTTATTTGATGAGAATGGATTAAGAGTTTGATTTGCTACACGTTTCCGCACCAATGTAAATGTTCTATGAGTGTGTTTGGAATCCTCACCGCGGAAACCTATGGGAAATTAAGGAAATGTATAATCATTGCTAAGGGTAGTTCATTACCCCATCCACACCACCGTCGCGGGTCCGGATCTCGGTCCGGGGTCGCGACAAAAGTCCACATCCACTTGGTTGATTTCTGCATTGAAGGCAGAACGGTTGATAAGGAGCGGTTGTGAAGGCTTTATCGCGTTTATCGCGGAAGACAAGGAGTCCAAGACAGTCGATGAGATTCCAGTTGTGTGAGAATTCCTGGATCTGTTTCCGGATGAGATTCTTGGTTTGCCACCTATTCGTGAGTTGGACTTCACGATAGAATTGCAGCCGGGTACCGCACCTATTTCAAAGGCTCCTTACAGGATGGCTCCGGCAGAATTGAAGGAGTTGAAGACTTAGATAGAGAATCTGTTGAATAAAGGTTTCATCAGACCTAGTTTTTCCACGTGGGGAGCTTCGGTGATATTTGTGAAAAAGGACGGGATGATGAGGATGCGCATAGACTATAGACAATTGAATCAAGTGAATGTTAAGAACAAGTACCCATTACCAAGGATTGATGAGTTGTTCGATTAGCTGCAAGGAGCTCAATTCTTTTTGAAGATAGATCTACGTTCCAGATACCATCAATTGCGAGTTAGAAAGGAGGATGTTCCTAAGACTGCATTCCGGACGAGACATGGTCACTTTGAGTTTCTCTTGATGCCTTTTGGGCTGACTAATGCACTCGTAGTTTTGATGGCATTGATAAATAAGGTGTTTGCTCCTTTCCTGGACCAGTTTGTGGTAGTCTTCATCGATGACATGTTAGTGTACTGAAAGTCTAAGGAGGAGCATGAGCATCAGTTGAGAACATCATTGCAGCTTTTGAGGGATAACCAATTGTATGCTAAGTTGAGCAAATGTGAATTTTGGTTGGAGCAACTGGCATTCTTGGGCCATATTATCTCTAAGGATGGGTTAATAGTGGACCCTAAGAAGATAGCAGCGGTTGTTAATTGGAGTAGTCCACGAAATGCAGCGGAGATTTGCAGTTTTCTAGGACTTGCAAGTTATTACAGGAGGTTTGTGAAAGGGTTTTCTACCATAGCATCCCCGCTCACTAAGTTACCAAGAAAGGATGTCCGGTTTGTGTGGACGGAAGAGTGTGAAAATAGTTTCCAAGAGCTGAAAACTTGGTTGACTACAGCACCCATACTTGCCTTACCCTCTGGCAGTGGAGGATTTGTGGTTTACACAGATGCATCAGGGATTGGATTAGGCTGTGTCCTCATACAGAATGACAAAGTGATAGCCTACGGGTCAGGACAATTGAAGGATCATGAAAAGAAGTATGCCACACATGACTTAGAGTTGGCAGCAGTGGTGTTTGCATTGAAGTTGTGGAGGCACTATTTGTATGGTGAAAGATTTGAGATGCACACAGATCATAAGAGCCTGCAATACCTGTTCACACAAGGTGATTTGAATAACAGGCAGCGGAGGTGGATGGAGTACATCAAGGATTATGATTTCTGATCAAGTACCATCCCGGGAAGTTTAATGTTGTAGCAGATGCCCTTAGTCGGAAGGCAGCATTCAGTGGATGTATAGTGCCAGAACGGAGATGGATGGAGCAGTTCAGGGATATCGATGTGGAAGTATGGCCTGTTAATGAGAAAGTATTAGTTGCTACTATGGGAGCCAGAAATAGTTAACAGGATCAAGGAGGCTCAGAAGGATGATCCAGAGTTGCAGAGAATCATTGAGCATGTAGATGAGAAGCCAGAGTTCAGATTGATTGAAGGAGTTCTGTATTGCAAAGATAGGTTGTGTGTGCCAGATGCTCAAGACATCAAGTTAGAGCTGATGACTGCAACTACCTGGTCAACTGGACACGGGTCCCGGTCGACCGGACAGACGAACCAGATTTTTGGGTTTTCTCTGTTTTGTGTCCAAACGACTCCAAAACACTTCTGAAGTCTCCTAATGGCTTCCTACCATCCTTCCATCATTGTTAAACCCTTTTGTGACTATCCAAGTGAGAGATTGCTGGAAGTGGGTGGACCTCTTTGATAGGTTTCAAAAACTTTTCACCAACTAGAAGTGATGAACACCTATCCAAAAGCCATTAAAACTCAATCCAGGATGCATGTCCTCAAACTCAGCATCATGATCAGCAAACAAACCTATCAAAAGGATGGAAACAACACTAAACATGCAACCACGAAATTCCACAACATACAAGGAGTAGAAAATACTTATTGAGCTTGGTTGTGCTCTAATGGAGAATTTGATTCAACTCTTTGATGAAGAGCTCTTCTAAGATCAGAATCTACAATGCCCAGTCGTCTTCCACGCTATGACCCTGCTTCAGATCTCTTTCCACAAGAGAGATGGTGGAATCTCCAAGAAGAAAGACTATCTAGAATCTCCAAGGAAACTAGAAGGGAACTAGAAGAGAGAGAGGGAAAGAAGAATGCAACTCTTGCAAACTCAAGAGGAGGTGGGCGTGCACAACTCCTTGGAATAGGGCATTGATGTCCAAGGGTGCTCCCTCCTCTTCCTTTTATAGATTTTCAACCTTCTTTCTTAGTGTATTATTAGAAGTCCAACTTCCATTACACTTAATAACCCTTTACTCTACTATTACCACTATTAGAAGTCTCACTTCAAATAGAAATAGTAGCTTTCATTTTTTAGTTCAAATAGAATTAGAAAAGATCCAATCTTGGGCTAGCGTGGGGACCACTAGGGATTCCAAAGAAAGCTGACTCCAACTGAGACACCGCGACCCCACATCTTATGTGCAATCCGGGCCCACAGTTAATTGCAAATAACTCCACTATATAAATGCAATTGAACTCCAGTCTTAGGAATAAATTACATGAAGACCCTAAACTTCCCTATCACTACAAGTGGGCCCCTCTATCATTATCCATGGATCAATTGAATAGACTGTCCCACCAATTTTGACCGATATCTTATTATCCTTAAGACCCAATTAATTATAGTAATCATTAGTACCATCCAATTAACTCTTAATTGAGATGGGTGTACACTTACCAATGATAAATCCACTAATTGGCACAAGGGGATAATAGAGATAGATTCCATCTTGACCATTACATGTTCCCACAGTCCTACTACCAGGTACCCAAGACACCGAGATGTTGACCTACAGTTGGCCTCACTCATTGGTGACTCAAAGTAAATGAATAGATAGAAACTTGAGTTCATAAATGTCTCAGGCTTGAGAGCCTATTGCTGGGGAATTATAAGAGCAGACCTTAAAGTAAAGACAGTATTCATAAGGTGCTTCTCATGGTCCTTCAATACATCCAATGTACCAGCACTATGATCCAGAATCTTACATTCTAATGATTGAGACAAATCACACTATCTCATAGTAATCAAAGTATTGCAACCTTGTCAGATGAGATGTCCAGTCTTATCACTGGTTGTGAAGATATTCAAATATAAGATTTGCTATACATGTCTCCCGTATGTGGATCTCATCCATACACATGTATTGCATCTAGTATACTTATGGACTCGGGTTCATCTCATGAACCATCATGTCATTCGTATTGGTTATGTGCATTTAAGTAATAAACACCATTCATCTCATGAAAGGAAAGCATGAATATATTGATAAATAAATAAATTAATCAATTTATTACATCAATCTTAATGGATTGAGACCATAAAACTAACAGTTCACACAAGGTGATTTGAATAACAGGCAGCGGAGGTGGATGGAGTACATCAAGGATTATGATTTTCGATCAAGTACCATCCCTGGAAGTTTAATGTTGTAGCAGATGCCCTCAGTCGGAAGGCAGTATTCAGTGGATGTATAATGCCAGAATGGAGATGGATGGAGCAGTTCAGGGATATCGATGTGGAAGTATGGCCTGTTAATGAGAAAGTATTAGTTGCTACTATGGGAGTTTGGGAGCCAGAAATAGTTAACAGGATCAAGGAGGCTCAGAAGGATGATCCAGAGTTGCAGAGAATCGTTGAGCATGTAGATGAGAAGCCAGAGTTTAGATTGATTGAAGGAGTTATGTATTGCAAAGATAGGTTGTGTGTGCCAGATGCTGAAGACATCAAGTTAGAGCTGATGACAGATGCGCACCACACAAGATACTCTATTCACCCAGGGAGTACCAAAACGTATCAAGATTGGAAGAATCATTATTGGTGGGTGAAGATGAAGAAAGAGATTGCAGAATTTGTTTCCAAGTGTATGACTTGTCAGTAGATTAAGGTAGAACACAAGAAGCCTCCTGGTTTGCTTCACCCGTTGGATATTCCTCAGTGGAAATGGGAGAACATCACCATGGATTTTGTATCTGGGTTGCCAAACACCAGGAAGGGCAATAATGCTATTTGGGTGATTGTGGATAGATTGGCGAAGTCAGCACATTTCCTGCCATTCAAGACGGGTCAGTTTATGAAAAAAATGACTACGTTGTACAGGGACAGTATAGTCAAGCTACATGGAGTGCCTAAGTCCAATAGTATCCGATCGAGACCCTAAATTTGTCTCTCGGTTTTGGTCTACATTCCAATCATCTATGTATACTCAATTGAAGTTCAATACGACTTACCATCCTTAGACAGATGGATAGTCAGAGCGTACCATCCAGACTTTGGAAGATCTACTCCGAGCATGTGTTTTGGATTTCAAGGAGAATTGGGACTAAAGTTTGCCTCTATGTGAGTTTGCCTATAATAATAGTTATCACTTAAGTATTGGTATAGCACCATTTGAGGCATTGTACGAACGGAGATGTAGGACTCCAGTATATTGGGAGGAAGTTGGAGTTCGGAGTTTTCATGGCCCTTCAGAGATTGCTAATTCCAGTGAGAAAGTTAGAATTGCCCAGATGAGAATGAAGGAGTCACGTGATCGTCAGAAGAGTTATGCAGATAAGAGGCGGAGACCTTTAGAGTTTCAGGTGGGAGATAAGGTGTTTCTGAAGGTATCTCTGATGAGAGGTGTTGTTAGATTCAGACAGAAAGGGAAGCTTGTTAAGAGGTTTGTGGGACCATTTGAAATCAAGGGCAGGATCAGAGATGTGGCCTATCGTTTGGTGCTACCACCTGAGCTAGCAGGTGTGCACGACGTTTTCCATGTCTCAATGCTTCGGAAGTACATTCCAGATCCTACCCACGTGTTGCAGCATGAGCCACTTCAGCTATAGGCAGATGCGACTTACGTGGAGTGGCCGGCATAGATCATTGACACAAAGGAGGTAGTGTTACGTACCAAGACCATCCAATTAGTCAAGGTACAATGGGAGCATCATAGTCCAGAAGAAGCTACGTGGGAGCTTAAGGACCAGATACAAAAGGCGTATCCCTATCTCTTCCCTGATAATTGATTGTTTTGTTAGATATTTAAGCAGGTTTAGATTGTAAGCCAGTTCATTTTAGTGTTAGAATAGTGTCTCCAAAGTTTCGTTTGATTTCGAGTACGTTTGACTCTAGCAGGGGGGTACTTTGCAATTTAAGAAAAATTGAGTGTTTTTCCGAAAAATTCCAATCGCTGTGATTTTTGGGTTTGTTGGAAAGGCCTCGTCGCGCTGATCATTTTTGTCACTTGGCTTGTCGCGATCCGACGATCAGAAACCCTTCAAGTGGTCCATTCCTTCTCCAGACCCACTTAAGGGCAAATGAGTCTTTTTCCTCATCTTCTTCTTAAGTAGGGATTAGCCCTAATCCTTTTTTATTTTCTTTGCAACAAACGACACTGTGGCCTCCTCTCCTTCTTCTTCGTTTCTCAAAGCTTTAGAACTCCTTCCGGAAGAGACCATCTTGACGATCCGAACTGCTAATCTTCATCCTTGCGACCTCCTCTTTCATTTGATAGCAGTTTAGGGTTTATTGATAGGCCGGTTACTCGGATGTAGGGGTGGGCAGTCGGCTTTGGACGGCGTCCATGGCATTGAATAGTTGGGAGAGGGCTTGGACCGTGTTACTATTCTCAGGACTAGGAGCTTGGATCCCCCTAGAGCCGGACTTTGGTATCAGTAGTCCGGATTGGATTGTTACTGGTACCCCAGAAGGTGGCTTAGACATCCTCAGAGTCTCCCTCCTGATTCTTGCATTTGCATTGTTTGAATAGTGGTGATTGCTAGATGATACTAGATTCCCTATTATTGCTTTGGATGATTATCACTCATGTGGTATGCCTAGTATCGTTTCCTTGTGATCACATGATTTTGTACTTATCTTTATTCTTACACTTGATGCATGTTGTGTTCGTTATACTTTGTTTATCTACTGTTCAACATGTCGTTGACTTTATTCCTTGGTGTGCAGACACCCTAGGTGACTACTATGACGACCATGCAGGTGAGGAGATCCTAGAGGATCTCCAACCAACAGAGGAGGAGCGAGAGTGGCGTGCCGATGACGTAGAGTAGCATCATCATACCAGGCACAAGAAAGCCTCATGGGGACTTCACTAGACATTATTTATTCATTATTATTCTCTCGTTGGACCTTTCATTTATTGTCATCATTGTTCTTTTAAATGGCCTTGGTTATTGGGATGGCCATTATTAATACATTAATTCCTTGATTTGCTTTATTTATTTCTTTGTGCAACTTTAAATATTAATGAGATTATTATTCATTGATTGATATCCAAATGTGTCTCGAATTGTATGAATTCTGTAGTTTTTTATTATTTGAGGTTTGAAATACAATATCCTCACAGCAAACTTATGATCCTTGGGCTAATAGGGCAAAAATTTTAATTAGCCCTAAATTTCATTCCCCGTATCCGGTTTATTTTCTAATCGGGTTCATGGGATGTGACAACCAGTGGGCCGGTACTATATATCCTATCAATTTCTCGATTGGTCGGGCAAAAAGTGTGCTTTCTTGGTTGGCCGGTTGGCGATTCTGAAGCGTCCGATGACGCTCCCATGATTTCTTGGTTGTACATGTTTTGGCATGATTTCCTTACAAAAAACTTGACGAGAAGCCATGCAGATCATGTGGCAATGTTTCTGAATTTCCAGGAAAGCAGAAGACTTTGTCGTGTAGAGTTGCCATCAGAAGCCAAAACTAGGTCAAACAATATCATAATGACCTGCAATTTGAGGTGAAGCCTCCTGAGCAATAAATAAGACAAATTACATGCTTTTCTTTGAGTTTTGAAGCCATGTGGGGTCCTGCCGCTAGTAGACTTAATTTTGTCGCGAGGAAAACGCCGCGCTTTGATGTACGTTCAACTGATGTCCGATTGACCTGAAATTTTATAAGGAGTCTATTGGAGTCATTTTAAGATGATCCATTAGCTTCTATTTAGAAATCATGGTCCCAAGGGACTCCATCGCCGAGGGACCTGATTTAGCTTTCGGGAGTCAAAGTCTAGTCAAATGTTGACAAAATGACCTGAGACTTGACATGTAGCCCTTTGAAAGTGTTTTGAGATAACCCATGTGCTTTGTTTGATGAGTGATGGCCTCGGTGGTTCCCACAGCTGAAAGGTTTGATTTTCCTGTTTGAGGGTTGATGTAGGGTCAAACGTTTTCAGTTCGACCTGAAACTTGACATAGAACCTTTTGGAAGTATTTTGAGACCATCCATAGGCTTTGATTGAAGATCTTACGTCCTTGATGCTGTTGCTGTCGGGAGAGTTGATTTTGTTGTGGCTTTTGCTTTTTGGGCCAAACGGTGTCTGAATGGCCTGAAATTTGATGTAAAGCCTTCTAATGGCATTTTGAGGCCAACTGTGTGCTCTGTTTTGTAAATCGAGGTCTCCATCTTCACCGCCGCCAGGAGCTATTGTTTAGCTGCTGGAAGAGTGAAGTTAGGCTAAGTAATGTCGGAATGGCCAGAAAATTCATGTGTACACTTTTTTTGGCTATTTTGAAGAATCTTGCAGTTTTTGTTTGATTCTGAAAAAATTCGATGCTTTAAGTAGCATTGCCTGCTTGTGGTAGGATGCTGCTTCATGTAGTTTCTTGATGTTGAAAGTAGATGAAGAGGCAAAGTGACATTTTTGGTGTCCACAAAGTGTGACGGAGAGAGTATAGCGACATGTGGATGCCAATTTTGAAGGTTGTGCTATCGGTAGAGGTACTGTTACTTATGATTCTAAAAATTGTTTCTCTGATTATTTATCTTGCATACTCTGCTTAGCTGCAACACTTTATCTATATTTCATGGAATCTGCCCCGGCCCTTTTTCTGTTTCTGCAAATATGTTGTTATTATTCCTTTTAAACACCTGTCAGGTCGTTGTGCCTAATCCTAGCTAACCTTGGTGATATAGGTTTTACCTTGTCTTGTGGGAATTCTTGTGGAGGCAGCTTGGAGTTGCATTTTTAGGTAGGTCCTACGGATGGTGCCATCTAGACATCTAGTTCGTAATGAGTGTCCAGAACAATTGGGGGTATCACATATTTAGTTTATTTATGTCGTGCTGGCCTTTATTGGCCTTTCTTTTTATGGGTTATAATTAATGCACTTCTTATATTGTAACCTTAACATGTGGGCAATGTATATCCTGGTTTTTGTTTCGCTCTGTATTGCACAGTTTATGATTTTTCCAATCTGATGATTTGTGGTATCATCGTAAGTATGTAATAAGTGATGGGTTACGACACAGAATCCGAGGGCCACGAACTTCGAGTCACAAGGCCAAGTAAGCTTCCGTGAAATGTTATCGTTTTGAAAAAAGGAGTTCTATTTCTCATACACGTTGATCTTAAGGATAAAAATAAACTAATAATTCTATTAAACTCCTCAATCAAACACCACGGGATTGGGGCGTCACAATATTACTCAGGCCTTTATCAATTGTTTCAAGAAAAATGGATTTGAATCTCGCATACCTTTGTAGGATATGAGACATCGTAGACGGGACCAATTATGCGAGAGACAAGTGCCAATGATCAAGGTGCTAAATATTTCAAACACAAATAAGGCAGTAGAGATGAGAAAGAGAGAGAGTAAGAGGAGGGAGAGAAAGAGAGAGGAGGTTAGAGGGAGAGAAAGGATAGAGACAGGCTTTTGAGGTTTGAAGACAGATAAAAGAATAAGTCGGTTCAATGAATCATTTCAAAATGAATCGGTTAGATGATGCAGTTTTTATTTTTTAAAATTTCAGACTTGAGAGTTTTTAACTGGGTCCCACTCCCATATGCTTACGTGGCTTATGGTGGATCGATTTAAACTCAAAAATGGATGTCATCTTCACCAACCGTTTTCTAGCTTTCAAGAGAGAGAATACCTACAAGTCAATAGAATTAAGTTGAGTAGGTATATATTTTTGTTTAGTGACCCGAGTTGGGTTTGGATTTTGATATAAAAATCTAAGATAGTATAGTGGAATCAGCTCCAGGTTCAATTGGGCAGCCCCACATCATTTATAATGGCTTCAAATGCTTTTAGTGAATTCTAAAGAAAAAAAAAGAATTATATATATATAACGGAGGGTGTCCCGGCCCTTTGGGCCAAAATAATCCCTACGGGCCCGGGGGGGTGGGGGGGGGGGGGGTAAATCCCCTTTGGCCCCAATGTGGTAGCACAATTTTGAACCCTCAACCTCCGAGTGCAAACCGTGGTCCTAAGCGAACTGAGATACCCCTCAGGGTGGTATAATGGTCTAGGGAGGATGTAAAGATTAAAAATTGAGATTAAAGGGTTGTGCTGTTATTTGTGTGGGCTCTCTCTTCCCACGTGTGTGCTTTCTCTCCTGGTGTGTGTGCAGGTGTTCTCTTTCTTTTGCCAGGGTTAAAAAAAATGAAAAAAAAAATCCAATACATGATACATGCATATGAATGTGTATTATAATACTTTTAAGGTAAAATGTGCACTCTATTGAATGGAAAAATTGAAGAAGCCATCAAATTTGAGATTCCAGATGATCAAATCATTGGCTTTAATCAGCGAGATGAGAAATTGATGTGTATCAATCATATTGATGGCATATATATATCATGCAAGTGTGATTTTGATTTAACTACAATAAATTAGATAGATGGTTTGTATTAGCTTTACATTTGCCAAATCAATGACATATACACATCGATATTATCAGCAATACAAGTGTAAATCAGGTATCACATTTTCTTACTTAGCTTTGGGTGGTCCAAAGGGCCCACCCTAGAAGTGTACCAGATTCTATCATTTATCATTCTAACCGTTCAAATCACCGTCCAAAGATGAACATGGGACCCACATCAATGCCTCAAGGAAAGAGTGCACAATTTCAAGGCTCAGGACCCATCTTTCCACTTTATCCACATCGCAATGACTTCTTTTGATCCCTATAATATGAGTGCTGCTACCTACACACTGAATATCACTTTGCACGCACACACTCTTTTTTTTAATTCCTAAATTGCCCCTCCCTCTCCTTCCCTCTCCCTGCCGACCACCCGCCTCCTCTGCCCGACTTCGCTGCCCGCCGCCTACAACCTACCCCTCTCCCTGCTCATCACTAGCTATGCCACCCTCTCCCTCTCTCCTTCTTCCTCCTTCCTCTTCCTCTCCTCCTCCCATTCTCCCTCTCCCTCTCCTCCTCCCTGTCTCTTTCCCTCTCCCTGCTTTTCGCCGCTCGCCCACCTTCTCCTTCTCTCTCCCTTTCCCTTTTCCTTTTCTCCCTCCCTATTTCCCTCTCCCTGCTCGTTCTGGTGCCGCCCGCGCCACCATCTCTCTCTCTCTCCCTCTTTCCCCCTCCTTCTCCCTATTAGTTTTAAGGTCTCAATCCATTAAGATTGATGTAATAAATTGATTAATTTCTTTATTTATCAATATATTCATGTTTTCCTTTCATGAGATGAATGGTGTTTTATTACTTAAATGCACATAACCAATACAAATGACATAATGGCTCATGAGATGAACCAGAGTCCACAAGTGTATTAGATGTGACATATGTGTGTGGATGAGATCCACATACAGGAGACATTTGTCGCAAATCTTATACTTAAATTGATTCACAACCGGTGATGAGATTGGGCATCTCATCTGACAAGGTTGCAGTATTATGATCACTATGAGATAGTGTGATCTGTCTCGATCATCGGAATGTAAGATTCTGGATCATCATACTGGTACATTGGATGTATTGAAGGACCATGAGAAGCACCTTAGGAACATTGTCTTTACTTTAAGGTCTGCTCTCATAATTTCCTAACAATAGGCTCTCAACCCTAAGACATTGATGAACTCAAGTTTCTATCTATTCATTTGCTTTGAGTCACCAATGAGTGAGGCCAACTGTAGGTCAACACCTCGGTGTCTTGGGTACGTGGTAGCAGGACTATGGGAACATTTAATGGCCAAGATGGAATCTATCTCTATTATCCTCTTGTGCCAATTAATGGATTTATCATTGGTAAGTGTACGCCCATCTCAATTAAGAGTTAATTGGATGCTACTAATGATTACTGTGATTAATTGGGTCTCAAGGATAATAATATATAGATCTAAATTGGTGGGACAATTTGTCCAATTGATCCATGGATATTGATGGAGGGGCCCACTTGTAGTTATAGGGAAGTTTAGAGTCTTTACGTAATTTATTCCTAAGATTGGAGTTCAATTGCATTTATATAGTAGAGTTATTTGCAATTAACTGCAGGCCCAGACATCACATGAGATGTGGGGTCGCGGTGTCCCAGTTGGAGCTAGCTTTCTATTGAATACCTAGTGGTCCCCACGCTAGCCCAAGAAAGGATCTTTACTAATTCCATTTGAACTCAAAAGGGAAGTCACTATTTCTATTTGAAGTGAGACTTCTAATAGTGGTAATAGTGGGAAAAGAAAAGCTACTAATTATTATGGAAGTTGGACTTCTAATAATAAAGAAAGAGAGAAGTTGCAAAAGGCTATAAATAGGAGTGGAGAGGTGCCTTGCACTGATGGTCCCGGCTTTTTCTCTTGCCTTCCTCCGTCCCGGGTCCGCCAGGGTGCGACGGGGTAAAAAAAAAAAAAAGCGAGCATCGACATTTTGTACGGGTATGCCAGATTTTCTGTTCTACTTGGAATTTGAAATGGTGATCCGGAGATTCACCTTCACAAGTAGAAAGGAAATCAAAACTTTTTTTCTAACTTTCCATTGCACATATATTTTAAAGAAAGTGACAAGATTTTTTAATGCAGTGAAAGGCGATTTTGTTTAGTTTGCCGTGAAAGGCGATTTTGTGCCGTAGAAGGCAATTTTGCTATGAAAGGCGATTTACAAATCTTAGCAATAATGAAAGACAAGAATTGTGAATTTTTTTTCTCTTTAAAAAAATACAAAATACAATAGAAAAGGAAGAAAGAGGGATCTGACTTCTCAGGAGATTGTGGGGACTCGTTCAGATTGACGATCGCGAGTTATGTATGGACTCGGCCATCGTCCTTCAGATGAAAACACTTGATGCTTTTGATTCACTTGGCTTGGCTTGGACCTCGGATTTTTAGAGGTCAAAGACAAAGGTAAGGTCCTATATCCAATAAAAAACCAAGTACACGGGCTGAAAAGCCGTATCTAGGCCATGTTGGATAGAAGAAGAGGGGAAACCTTGGGGGGTGGCCCCCCAAGGGACTTCAATCACCTTATAGTGTTTGCAGCAGAGTTTCTTCAGGGCAAGGGAGCTTCTTTATGCAGAGAATTCTTTAGGATAATTTTCAGGACCCTTTTCCTTTGGAATGACCGCCTATTTATAGGCTTTTGGTAGCCATTAGGAAGGTTTATGGGCATTAAAGGCGTTAATGCTCCATGATGGGAGGAGTTACAAGATTTAATTTCATAATTTTGTAACTCCTGTTTCTTGGATTTTGATTGGCCGATGGAGAATAATGGGCATTTAATCTCCATGATGATGGTGGTTTCATGATTAATTACCATGATTAATCTCCATAATAATAGGAGTTACATGGTTAATTGTCATGATTAATTAGACTTGTAACTCCTATTTGCTTGCTTGTGATTGAGCCGTCCAGAATAATGAGTTAATGACTGTAATAAGTTGTCATAAAAAGGTCATTTAACTTCATTAATTGGTCGCCGAGTCGCTTGAAGAGTCGTAGGCCGCGCCGCGTCTTTTTGAATTCTTCTTGTGATGATCATCGATAGATTCGCATGTTATTTGATGTCGGATGACGATGCAAATTTAAACATTGGTTGATACCAATGGGCCGGCAACATCTGTCCAGTTGATTTCTTGATTGGTCGGGCAGAAAGTGTGCTTTCTTAGTCGGCAGGTTGGCGGTTTTGGAGTGTCCGATGATGATCAAATGATTTCGTTGGCGGATCCGTGATGTTGACGGAGATCGACGGATATCATGCCTCAAAAATCAAAATTTGAGAAAATCACAGGGGCCAAACATCACGAAATACGAAAAGGAATGGAAAATCGGTCGTTCTGGCGGAAATCCGGCGACCCAGATTTCCAGGGTCGCCTGCGACCATGCACCCATGGTCGCCGGCGACCATGGGGTTTTTCCCCCTTTTTCGGTCGCCGTTTCTTCGCTGTTTTTCGGGCTTTTTTGCTTCTTTTTTCTCCTGTATTTTTCTTGACATTTCTCCCCATTTATTGGCCTGATTTCTCTGAAGAAAACCTGTCGAGAAGCCATGCAAATCAGAGCACAAAGTTTCCTATTTTTGGAAAAGGAAACTTATTAGGGTCATTAACTCATTATTTTGGACGGCCCAATCAGAAGCAAGCAAATGGGAGTTACAAGTCCAATTAATCATGACAATTAACCACATAACTCCTATCATTATGGAGATTAATCATGGTAATTAATCATGAAACTCCCATCATCATGGAGATTAAATGCCCATTATTCTCCATCGGCCAATCAAAAACCAAGAAAAAGGAGTTACAAAATTATGAAATTAAATCTTATAACTCCTCCCATCATGGGACATTAATATCATTAATGCCCATAAACCTTCCTAATGGCCACCAAAAGCCTATAAATAGGCGGTCATTCCAAAGGGAAAGGGCCCGAAAAAATCATATGAAGGGTCCTGAAAAATCGCCTGAAAATTATCCTGAAGAATTCTCTGCAAAAAAGAAGCTCTCCTGCCTTGAAAAAACCCTGCTGCTAGAACTACAAGGTGATTGAAGTCCCTTAGGGGGCCACCCCCCAAGGTTTCTTTTCTTCTATCCAACATGGCCTAGATGTGGCTTTTCAGCTCGTCTACCCGTTTTTTTTATTGGATATAGGACCTTCCCTTGGTCTTTGTCCTCTAAAAATCTGGGGTCCAAGCCAAGCCAAGTGAACTAAAGCATCAAGTGTTCTCATCTGAAGGACGATGGCGGAGTCCATACATGACCCGCGACCGTCGATTTGAACGAGTCCCCACAATCGCTTGAGAAGTCAGATCCCTCTTTCTTCCCTTTCTATTGTGTTTTGTATTTTTAAAAGAGACAAAAATCACAATTCTTGTCTTTCATCATTGATAAGATTTGTAAATCGCCTTCCATGGCAAAATCGCCTTCTACTGCACAAAACCGCCTTTCACAACAAACTAAACAAAATTGCCTTCACGGCATTTAAAATCTTGTCTCTTTCTTTGAATATATATGCAATGGAAAGATAGAAAAAAAGTTTGATTTCCTTTCTACTTGTGAAAGTGAATCTCCGGATCACCATTTCAGATTCCAATTAGAATAGAAAATCTGGCATACCCGTACAAAAAAATGTTGATGCTTGCTTTTTTTTTCTCTTCGCCCCGCCGCACCCCGGCAGACCTGGGACGGAGGAAGGAAAGAAAGAAAAAGACGGGTCCATCAAGTTGGCATACCCGGTGGGACACGTTCATTTGAGAACACGATGCTTATAATCCTTGGCTCCTTCCTAGCTGGTGGCCTATGTTGGATCTTGTATCTAAAAAAAAACTTGAGATGGGATTCTTTGGAAACTACTTTCTTTGAACTTGTTTCCATTCTTTCTTTTCTCAACAAAAAAAAAGTTTTTTTTTTTTTTGGATTCAAATTGGAGAAACTTTGGTTCTTTCCTTTCCATATAACGGCTCGCAAAAATGTTTGAGCCAACGTTCGGATTGGGAGGGGCCATTTTCCTCTCTTTGATGGGTCCATTGGAGATCTTTAAAAAAAAAAAGTTAAAAAAAAAAACTTTTCAAATTCCTTTCATTGGATTCAAATTGGAGAAACTTTGGTTCTTTCCTTTCCATACAATGGCTCGCAGAAATGTTTGAGCCAACGTTCGGATTGGGAGGGGCCATCTTCCTCTCTTTGATGGGTCCATTGGAGATCTTTCAAAAAAAAAAGTTCAAAAAAAAAACTTTTCAAATTCCTCTCTTTTGGATTCAAATTGGAGAAACTTTGGTTCTTTCCTTTTCATACAATGGCTCGCAGAAATGTTTGAGCCAATGTTCGGATTGGGAGGGGCCATTTCCCTCTCTTTGATGGGTCCAATGGAGATCTTTAAAAAAAAAATGCATTAAGGTTGCACCAATTGCGTTCTTTGACCAAAGTGGATCTAAGAAAAGTCTTGTCCAGAGTATGGAGGCAGCTAGACTGTTCGAGGTAAGGGTCCTTCAAACGGGTTCATTAAGTAATCCTACCCTTACCTGGGGGCTAATCTATCCACTAAGGTTTCATAAGACTGAATTGGAAGACCTATGTGCACTCTTCAAAAAAAAAAAAAAAAAAACGAAAAATCTTAAAAAAAAAAAATTTAGAGAAAAACTTTTGTCACTATTGTGTTCAAATTAGGGGAATTTTGGTTCTTTCCTTTCCGGATTTAGGCTCGCAGAAATGTTTGAGCCTATTTTCGGATTGGAATACCATTTGCCCTCTTTTATGAATTCAATATTGACTTTTCACAAAAAAAAACTCCCGTCAGTATTGGATTCAAATCTGAGAAATCCTGGTTCTTTCCTTTTTCGGATTTAGGCTCGCAGAAATGTTTGAGCCTGTATTCGGATTGGAATACCATTTGCTCTCTTTTGTGAACCCAATCTTGACATTTCAAAAAAAAATCCCATCTCTTGTCCTTTTTCAAGGATGTGAATTACAACATTTGTGCCTAGCGGTGCTAGTACGCCCTTTCGGGTCTACTGTATTCGCGACCGACACATTTGTATCTCTAACCTTATATCATTTTACCTCGAGTGAGCTTCGCTTCTTGGTAATTTGAATTAAGGTTTACAATTGCTTCTAGCAGTCACTAGAACGCTCATTTCGAGTCAGCCATACTTGCGTTCAGAACAATTGTACCATCTATGGCTTTTTGCCTTCTTCATTACGCTCAGAACGGGCCATGCCCCTGAGCAATTTGAAAAGACAAAATCATAGTATAGCCCATTTATGATCACCATATTCTTGCGATAACTAATGGATGTGGTCTTGTTTCAGAATAGTTTTTGAAAACTAACAATGGCAGCTTCGTTGACCATCACCTTCGACGAGAACAAGTACCAAGTCATGCTTCAAGAGAAACAAAGCAAGCGCACTTTCTAGCGCCCCGCCAGCTGCCGAAGCGTCACCTCCCTCGGCAACTCCCAAAACACCGGGTCGACCTCTACTCCCCGGACCATCGTCTTTGGGTCACTGGGACTATTCCCACTACCCGCAAAAGAGACGGTGCCTGCTAAGAAGCAGAAGACCGCCCCTCAACGTGTCGCTGCCTTGACACCAAAGGCGATCACCAAGAAACCCGAAGCCCGTGGCAATCCCACGAAGCCTCAACCTACAAAAAACCAGGTCTGCCCCAAGACTTGGTCCACGCGATCTTTGCCAAAACAAAGTAGGTCCCGGACATCTGCAAAGCTAGCATACCTGGCTCCTCTCAAGGAGAACCGGTTCTATCCTCTTGCTTACATCAAAGGGGAGAAACCTACCCTCCACCGAATAACCAAAACAACTCAGCACAAGCCGGCTTGTTCATACAAGCCCAAAATCAAGTCGTGCATCACAAGGCCTCGACAAGAACCTGCCAGGGCCTGCTCTTCTGCAACTTGACCCTTCATCTCAACAGGGGCCGAGCTTGCAAAATTTAAAGCTTCGCTGCGACAAGCTAAGGACCGCGTCCAAATCCATTCCATGCCAGTCTTCAAGGAAGACAAGCTCGGTTGCTGCGCACGAGGGACCACGTCCTTCATTGCCAGAGCATAACCCGAGCTAACAAAAGCTCAAATTGCTCGTCGGATACGTCGCCGCGCGGCATATCAACAAAAGAGATTAGAGAAGCAAATAACCTAGCATTTTGACCTTCAAATCTCCCAAAAATGGGTCGAAAAAGAAAGACCCGACCAAGTTGCTGCTGTCCACATGGTTGGCAAAACCAAAAGAAAGCAGAAATCAACAACCAAAATACATATCAGACGACCGGTGACTCGCAGTTTCTCCGGGACAAGAAGGCATCAGGAAGACTCTCCCACTCCTTCAAGCCAAGGACATCGGAGTGATCATTCCTCGGGCTCTTCATCTAGAAGAATGAGCTCCAGTTCAGTCACTAAGACAGTATCCTCTTTCAACTCACGAAGAGTGAATGTCCTAGTCACAAACTCTGAGCAACCTCCACCGGACGAAAACATGGCTCTACGCATTCAGCAGCTAAAGCAAGGACAGCAGAGAATAGAGGTTCTGATGGAAAACCTCCTTCTCACTCTCCAACATCCACCAAACAATGATGAAGTTCCTCCACAAGATGAGGCAAACGGTGGAGAAGATGAGTCACGTGCCCTTACTAAAAAGGACGTTGATGATATCCTCGCTAAAGCAAAAGAAAAGGATACATTGAAGGAGCATGGGATCAAGCCACCATATCCCTTATGGACGGACTCGGTTCCGTTCCCCCCAAAGTTCAAACAACCTCTTTTCCAAACATATACAGGGAAAGGTTCAGCTAGACATCACGTCATCCACTTCAAGATCCTGACAGGAACGATTGCAGATCAAGCTGCTCTCAAGATCCGTCTATTTGCAAGTACCCTAAAAGGTACGACCTTTGATTGGTACTCCACTTTGCCAAAGGACTCCATTCAAAATTGGACCATGCTAGAGACACGTTTCGTGACCCACTTCAAAGGTGAGGATCCTCCTGTTACTATGGCTCAACTCTGTAGCCTTAAACAGGGAGAGAATGAGTCGACATATGACTTCATTCACAAGTGGAAAGCAATGGCATACAAATGCTCAGATGTGCTACCACAAGCGTCGCTAGTCGACATTTGCCGAAACAACATGAGAGCAAGGATCCGCTCCATGATCATCGGCAACAAATCAAAGAACTTGGGAGAACTCCTAGAAGCGTATATGGAGGCTGAAACGGTGATCAAAGACCTCAACAGTCAGAAGTCATCAAAGAAGGAGCCGACTGCCATTCCGACCTCCAAGCCAAAGAAAAAGGAGGTTCTCAATGTGCAAACCAAGTCAGCCCCTCAGCCGCCAAAGAAAGCTGAAAACAAAGCTGCAGGTAAGAGACCTGAACTCTCTGATGTCCTCAAAGAACGAGTAGAGAAGAAACACCTGTTCAATGAAGATGTTGAAGAAATATTTGGGGCTCTCTTGGCAAATGGCAAACTCACCTTGCCTGACCCCAAAAGACAGGGAGATGTTGGCAAAACCAATGATCCCCGATATTGTCCATACCATCAAATGGTCTGCATCCTCTCAACCAATGTTTCGTTGTGAGAGAGAAGATCAACAAGATGTGGAAAAACGGAGTCATTACCTTTGACAAAAACTACGGGTCTGCCTCCGTTAACATGGTGACATATGGACAAACATCCAAATCACCAAAGGAGAAGATCACAACTTCCTTCGAGGTGATAAAAATGACCCAAACGTCCTAAGAGCTGGTGTCTTACCCAACACCAGAAGGACAGCCCATATGGGTGCATCCCGATCTCCTAGAAGATGAAAATTGGTTGATCGTCAAAACAAAGCCGATCACTCAACAGCGGAGGCAAACCAAGAGACAACTCCGCAAGCTCAAACAGCAGGAGAAGGCTCAAACCAAGCAAGAGGTTCCTGAAAAGGCAGAAACCTCCTCTACCGCTTCACAAGGGGCAACAGAGGAGTCTCTTCCCAAGGCCTCAAGAGTGGCAAGAGAATTCACCCTCGGTGATTTCATGCCGCCACGCCTCAGAGATGAGACTATGCAGGGGGCATCATACTCTTGTAACTCGGTAGTTGGATTCTCCATGAATGGATACGAGTCCAGTGACATTTCCAGTGACATAGATGAATGGGAGGAATCCCTTGAAACCAGAGAATATCTCTTCGACGAAGAATGGATCCCGGAATCCCACCTTATGCTAGTAATCTAGTATAACCCCTTCCAACCACAAGGATCTTGGTCTGATGATGATGGAGACCAAGAGGCTGCCCAAAATGCTGTTGACACAACACAAACAAATGCTCTAGTGGATCCCAACCAGGTTGAACCACAAGGAGCAGATGAAGAAAAAGATCTAGCTCCTATGCCAG
This sequence comes from Persea americana, assembly GCA_029852735.1. Lineage (NCBI taxonomy): Eukaryota > Viridiplantae > Streptophyta > Magnoliopsida > Laurales > Lauraceae > Persea > Persea americana. The sequence goes on along the minus strand of CM056810.1, from coordinate 43,923,251 downwards.
ATCTCGAAGAATATGCGAGGATCTTGCAGCGTCTTGCGATAGAGCAGGAGCAGGATCACATCAACCAGCTTCATCAAAACCCAAAACCGGAAGTCCCGGAAAATCTACAAACATCTCCTCTAGTGACTCCGGAAAATGAAGAAAGTTGTTGGATTGATGATCCTCTTACATCGAAGGATGAGTCTGATTCCCAACAGTCCATTATGGAGGCATCTTCTATCGAAGTTGCCTGTATTGTGATAGTTCAGGATGATAGTGCCTCTGAAGCTCCATCTGCTGAGGCCACGGACTCTCAGAATGCATCTGGTAGCATATCTTCTGGACCGATGAAATACTGGACAAAGAAGAAAAGTTGTTGGAAGTTGTTCAGGACTTGTTCCCGGAAAATGCTCCATCCAACGCAATAACTGAAGACGGCAATGCTGCTGCAGAAGTGTTTTCAGTAAATTGGGAGGATCGGCCCCTTAAGCCCGAAGGGGGTCTTTCGAAAGAAGAACCACCTCTAGAAGCTTTTGAAGTTGGGAAAGGTAGCCGCTCTGGCCGGGATTACCACAAAAACTATAACCAACCTTCTTCTTCTTATGTAAATCCTTCGGGAAAACAAGCTGTAAAAGCCCCAAGCGGCGGTGATAATGAAAATGCAGGCCCAAAAGAGGCTTTCAAGTATGACTTGATCGAGCACTTCAAACACATACCTGCACGACTGCACATCCTAGACTTATTACAAATGTCACCACAAACTCGCTGCAAAGGCTGAATATGGATGTCGATAAACATGCCCCACAAGTCCTACAAATTGAAATGGGCTATAGGGTCAAAAAGTCAAAAACCTCCTCAAAGGGAGAAAAGAAAGAAGCTGGAGGACCTTGCACTGAATGCCTCCCCGTCCAAAAAGCCGCAAGTGCTACCATCGCCTTTAATAAGGAAGACCTCCTACTAGGCGAGACAAAGCACAACCAACCCTTGTACTTCACAGCGTACATCAAAGAGATGCCGATACACAGAGTACAGATCGACCCGGGTTCTGCACTCAACCTCATCTCTACTTCGGCACTCGAAGAGCTGGGTATCCCACCCAGCAAGCTAAGCCATACATCTGTGTCCATCTTTGCATACGATGGGAGTGCTCAAAGGCCCATTGGCAAAATCTGGTTCAGGTTGCAAATCGGTAATCTTATCTCCGAGGTCACCATATATGCAATAAAAACCCCTTCATGCTACAACATCCTTCTCGGACGCCCTTGGATATACGAGAACGGTGTCGTTCCTTCGACTCTACATCAGTGCATCAAGTTTGTTGGTGATGACAGCTTGATACATTGAGTGTTTGCAGACAAAAAGCCCTTTAAAGGGAAAGAAGTTCATTTCGCAGACTCTCAGATGTACAGGGACGAAAAAGGAGAAAAGGAGGAGAAAATAGTATCCTTTGCCGGCAATCTCCAAAAAGATAAAGGCAAGGCTCCTCAGCAATCATCGGAAGAAAATAAACCTTCCGGCAAAACCCAAAGAGAGCAATCAGTCTCCCTTCGTTATCTCCTTAAAATCTTCCAAACCTTTGGTAATCACTACTAAAGCAAAGAAGACAAAGCAAAAGACAGGGGGCAAGTTTGCTGTCTCCTTCGTGTCTATCATACAAGACACGGATTCGGATTCAAAGACAAAAGACGATGCATCGTCAAGCCAAGCTGATGCTCAGCAAGTTCGGCCTGCTCTCACTCCATTGGAGACACCTGCTGACTAGAAGATCCTACGACCGCTACCTTCATCGTTCCGGCAACGACGGCAGAAGAGAAACCAATCTTCTTCCATAGATTAGTCGCTTCTTCATCAAATTCCTCGCTTGAACCTTTCCAAAATGAAGGTATGCCTTAACTATCCTTGTATAGTCCATTGGCACAAGTTATCATGAAGAAAATGGGCTATGACGCTCAAAATCCAATTGGTTTGGGAGGTGGCCATGGTATTCTCACACCATCGGAACCCACCCTGACCAAAAGTCAGCTGGAAGATTGGAAACTCCACCGTCGCATAGACAAGTCTTCATACGGATTGGGGTATGATGCTGAGACTCCGATGAGATAGTTGACACAAAGGCTGCAAAGTCGTTTTACCGACCAAGCCTCAACATCTCGTATTGATGAAAACATCAATCTCCCTGGATATCTCTTTGAAGAGTTACCCGACAAGGACCCAGGAAGCTCATCAAATTGGTATGGTTTCTCTGATGATGAAGAGGAATTGTCCGATGACATAGACGCACGGTTCTCTAATTCAGAAGAGCCATCATCTCCAAAAGAAGTGCCTTACTTCGACCCAGTTTCAGCTGGTGATTGGGATCATCTCATAGCAAGTCTTGAGAAGAGTACTGATCAAGAAGATCTATGGCAGAAGCAGAGCCATGGTCTGAAAATGCCCTTGGAAATCCAGAAGGTCTTGTTGAGTTAGAAGCCTTCAAAAATATTATGGAGGAACCACCTTCAAACCTTCCAATAGAAGACTCTGTTCAAAAGATAGACTTGGGAACACTAGATAACCCACGTCCTGTATTCATAAGCAAGAATATAAAGGATAATGAGTTACCCGAGTATGTCTCTTTTCTTCGTGAGTTCGTTGATTGTTTTGCATGGTCTTAGGCTGAAATGCCTGGCTTAGACCCAAAAATAGCAGTTCACAAACTCAACTTACAAGAAAACATCAAGCCTGTCAAACAAGGCCAAAGAAGATTCAGTCCCGATGTGATGGACAAAATTGAACAAGAAGTTCAGAAACTCAAAAACGTTGGCTTCATCCGCGAGGAACAGCATCCTGAATGGTTGGCCAACATCGTCCCCGTGACAAAGAAAAATGGGCAAATCAGAGTCTGTATTGACTATAAAGACCTGAATAATGCTTGCCCCAAAGTTGAATTCCCGCTCCCCATACCGGACGTAATGATTGACAACACCTGCGGGTTTGAGCGAATGACTTTCATGGATGGCTTCTCTGGCTACAACCAAATAAAGATGCATCCCGAAGATGAAAGGCATACATCCTTTCGGACCCCATTTGGCGTGTATTGCTACACTGTCATGCCATTTGGTTTGAAAAATGCCGGTGCAACATATCAAAGGGCTATGATGAAGATATTCCAAGATATGCAGCACAAGACGGTTGAATGTTATGTTGATGACCTCGCCGTCAAAAGCGAAAGAAAAGAAGACCATCTCTAAGATCTTCGTGAAGTCTTCCTCCAGCTTCGCAAACACAAACTGCGAATGAATCCCCTCAAATGCTTCTTCGGTGTCTCATTGGGTAAGTTCCTCGGATTCATAGTTCGGAACGCTGGAATAGAACTTGACCCCATCAAAGTCAAGGCAATTCTAGAAATGCCATCTCCAAGAACCCTAAGTGAACTAAAAGGGCTTCAAGGAAGATTGGCATACATCCGACGGTTCATTTCCAATCTATCAGGAAAATGCCATCCATTTTCTCGCCTGATGAAGAAAGGTGTAGACTTTGCTTGGGATGCTGAATGTGAAGCTGCATTTCAAGACATCAAGTCATACCTGACCCAACCTCCGGTATTGGCTGCTCCCACAACCGGAAAACCATTCATCTTGTACACAAGAGCTCTCGACTATTCTTTGGTCGCTCTACTTGCACGAGAAAATGATGGACGAAAAGAAGCTGCTCTATACTACCTCAGTCGCATGTTGGTAGGTGCAGAGCATCGCTACTCTCCAGTCGAAAAAGAATGCCTGGCAGTGATGTTCGCCGTACAAAAGCTGCATCACTATTTGCTGTCAAACACATTATACCTGATATCGAGGATCAATCTCTTAAAAGTCCTTATCACAAAAGCAGGTTCTCTCAATGCCCGGCTGGCAAAATGGTCCATCCTTCTGTCACAATTTGATATTAGGTATGTACCACAAAAAGCAATCAAATGCCAAGCTCTAGCAGATTTTCTTGCAGAGCATCCCCTGCCTAAGGATTCTCTGCTTAGGGATGATCTCCCAGACGAGCCTGTGTCTACAGAGTGGAAACCTCCTTATCAAATGCCTCCTGGAACATGTACTTCGATGGTGCAACCAGGACAAATGAAAAAGGAAAGCCGATATCGGGAATTGGCATTCTCTTTGTTAACCTCGACAAGTACATGATTCCACTCGCATTTTCGCTACTGGAACCATGTTCAAACAATGCAGCTGAGTACCAAGCCCTGTTCTTAGGATTGGAACTCCCCCTCGAATCCTGCATCACCATGCTGGAAGCATTTGGGGACTCCCAACTGATTGTCAACCAGATGAATAAAAAATATGAAGTCAGGAAGCCTGATCTGTTGCCTTACTACAACAAGGCGCAATCGCTTCGTCAAAAGTTTGACATCTGTCACATCACCCACATCCGCAGAGGTGAAAACATTCGTGTAGATGCCCTGGCTGGACTTGCTGCATCTATGGCAATCCAAGAAGGGGAAAACATGCAAATTACAGTGTGTCAAAGAAGGATTCTCCCTCCTCTCAACACACACCAAGCAATTGCTGAATGCCACCGAGTGGTCGGAAGTCGGATTTCCATCCTTAAACCTCCGATTGGCGATTGGAGGGATCCGTTCATTGATTATATTATGTTCGGAATCCTATCTGAAGATCCAAAAGAGCGGGTAAGTATCCAAAGACGAGCCCCAAACTTTCATTTGGATATTCCCTCCAAAATGCTTTACAGAAAATCCTTCAATGGAGTACTTCTACGCTGCTTGTCACAACAAGAGGCGGAAGAAACTCTAAAAGAAGTTCATACTGGTCTTTGTCGAGCCCATCAAGTTGGTCTTAAGCTCTACAATAAGATAAAAAGGTTAGGTTATTATTGGCCTACCATGGTAGCTGACGCAATGCAATTTGCTAAACGTTGCCAACAATGCTAAGTTCATGGAGATTATGTACACATACCTCCAGAATGACTACATCCTACAGCGATCTCATGGCCCTTCAAAGCCTGGGGTATGGACATCATAGGTCCTATCTCTCCCCCGTCAAGCAAAGGTCATCGCTTCATCTTCGCCGCTACAGATTATTTCTTCAAGTGGTCAGAAGCATTTGCGTTTAGTGAAATGAAGACCTCGTCAGTCCTTCAGTTCTTACGAACCAACATCATTTGTCGCTTCGGCATACCTAAAAGATTCGTCCATGATAACGGACCACAATTCCGGGATCACAGATTCTACAGGTTCTGCGACAAATACAAAATCCAAAGTTGTCCTTCGACTCCGTATAACCCGGCAGCGAATGGACTAGCAGAAGCCTTCAACAAGACACTCTGCAAAATTCTCAAGAAAATGGTCTCTAGTCACAAAAGAGACTGGAGCGACAAACTGCCTGAAGCTTTATGGGCCTACCGGACTACCATTCGAGGACAAACCCATAGCACACCATTCTCCTTGGTCTATGGATGTGAAGCAGTTGTTCCCCTAGAGGTACCAATTCCTTCCTTAAGGGTATCTCTACAAAATGAAATGATGCAAGAAAGCAATGTCAAATTGAGACTCCAAGAAGTGGATAATCTTAATGAAAGACGGCTCGAAGCTCTACAAAGCGTTGAGCTTTACCAAGCACGCATGGCAGGATCTTTCGACAAAAAGGTCAGGCAACGCGCCCACAAAAAAGGTGACTTGGTTCTTGCAGTGAAAAGGCCAATGGTTTTTGCCCACAAATCCAAAGGCAAATTTGAACCAAAATGGGAGGGACCCTTCGTCATCGACAAAGTCTTCTCCAACGGCGCGTATGCTCTTCTGAACATGGAGGGTAACAGATGTATGCTGCCCATCAATGGCAAGTTCTTGAAGCGGTACTACCCTTGAAGACTTCCTACAACGGGTCAGAGTGATGCCTGCATGGACAAAGCCTATTCCTAGGTACTTGCTCGTCAAACCCACCCCTTTTAGATTTTTCATCCCTATGTTGAAATTTCTGAAAACCCAAAAACAATGCTTACTTTCAATGTTTCATTGTTAAAAAAAAACAAAAAACAAAAAACAAAATCAAACCCAAAATCCAAGTTTAGGAGCCACTTCCCTAACTTGACCAAAACTTTCAATCCTTGAACCCAAGATTCATGGTTTGAAACAAAAATCAGGACTTAGGGATTTCCACCCTAGTCCACCCTGACTTTTACCACCAAAGATGGTTTTGAGTCAAAATTTACGACCCTCTCGTCTTTAAACAAAAAAATGGTTTTTCAAAAAAACCGTGGGGAAGCGACGTTTAGTCGATACTCACACAAAACCCAAAAATCGGAAGAATGCGAACCCCATTCGATACTTCCAAAACCTCAAATCGCAAGGAAGTGACACCTCGTCAATACTTGCAAGATTTCAAAAATCGTGGAGACACAACGTTCCAGTTGATATCCACCACCCAAATTTAAAAAAACAAAAACAAAGGTTCGAAAAAACCTCAAATTTAAAAAATCGTGGGGAGGCGACATTCCATCGATACCCACAAAACCAAATTTTAGAGAAAAAACCAAGGAGGCGACATTCAGTCGATACTTACACCCAAATCCTCGAGGAAGCGACATTCCATCGATACTCGCAACCGAATGAGCAAGGAAGCGACATTCCATCGATATTTGCAATACCATTCAGCAGGGAGGCGACTCTTAGTCAATACTTGCATTTTTGAAAACCAAAAACTTGGCTTTCACGCCAAAACCCGGCTTTCACGCCTAAAACCCGGCTTTCACGGAAAAACCCGGCTTTCATGCCAAAAACCCGGCTTTCATGCCAAAAAATAAAAAATCCGGCTTCCATGCCGACAAAACAAAACTTGCTTTTCAAAAAACTTGGCTTCCATGCCATAAAACCTAGCTTTCATGCCAAACAAACAAAATTTTGACTCTCATGCCACAAAACCAAAACTTGGCTTTCACGCCACAAAAATCGGCTCTTATGCCAAAAAACCGGCTTCCACGCCACAAACAAAATTTTGGCTCCTATGCCACCAAAATTTGGCCTTCATGCCATTCAAAATCCAGCTTTCATGCCATTTAAAAAGTCGGCTTTCTTGCCATCTCAAAAAAAAAAAAAAATCAGGCTCTTTGCCACAAAATTTGGCTTTCATGCCATCTCAAAAATCAGGCTTTCACGCCACAAAAATCGGCTCTCATGCCAAAAACCGGCTTCCATGCCACAAACAAAATTTTGGCTCTCATGCCACAAAAATTTGGCTTTCATGCCATCTCGAAAATCAGGCTTTCACGCCACAAAAATCGGCTCTCATGCCAAAAACTGGCTTCCATGCCACAAACAAAATTTTGGTTCTCATGCCACCAAAATTCGGTTTTCATGCCATCTCAAAAAAACCAGGCTTTTCGCCACAAAATTTGGCTTTCATGCCCAAAACAAACTTTTGACAAAAGATTTTCACAAAATGACAACCTTTTGATCAAACTCTCAAACAAACATTCCCATCCAACTTTTTACTTACTTTCATAACAAAAAAAGAATTTAAGTGAAACGAGGGAATACAAAAACAAAAGGGTGCCAAAAAATGTTTATACATGGAGGTACCAAAAGAAAAGAAGAGAAAGTTTGTTACAAAGTCAGGAGACTAGTCCGACATGGTCTTCAGCCAAAGGCTTAACTCCTCAAGCAAACTCTTGGCTTAGCCTCTAAAGCTTCCAAGCCGCGTTTCTTCAGAATCTTCCCATAAAATGCGGTAGGCCGTCGCGATCCATCTTCAGCACAAGGAAGCTCTTCCCAGAGAATCTGCCATTGTTCATATTCTTAAGTCTTCCTCCGGAGATTGTTTTCGACCTCCTCAACTTGGCGAATGAGAGTCCTCTCTCTATCGCTAGCTTTCAAAGTGGCAGCCCACTTGGCAGCGGCCTGTTCTTCCAATAGCTCGAGGCGCTGTCTGGCCTCAGTGACCTCCCTATCAAGACGGTGCTGGTCCTGCGTCAGCTCAATAATAGCCAACTCGGTGACGTTCCTTTCCCGAACGAGCTGCTTCCGAGTCCGCGAGATCTCCTTCAGTGTAGATTTGACCTCGCTGGAAGGCTTTAAAAACATCTCATTGAAGAAATCATCATTCGGAAAGCTCTTGGTCTCAGTCCACTTGTTGCCTAGAGTGATGACTTCGTCAATAAAAGCCTTGGCATATGTAATGTCCAAACCTACTTCTTCGCTATCGGCAAGAATGTCCTGCACATGCTTAACCATGCCGAAACCAGCCTCCAAATGGCCAAATGAGAGCTTCTCGACCCATGAGCTCAAGACTCTCTTCAATACCTTCCTCGCAAATTGACGGGATGGCTCAGATGAAGACTCACTATGCTCCGTTGGTCGGCTGCCCGTGTCAGGCACCGTTGGAAGAGTAATCAAGAAGCTCTTTCCAACCGGAGCAGCTGGGGAAGGAATATCAACAGGTGGACTCTCCTCCGCCTCATCAAAACTGGTGGAAGAAGCCCCTACTCCTGGATCGGTCACAGGTACCCTCTGCTCTGGTTTTGAAAAAGATAGAAGAACTTCTTCTGTTACCTCACAACCTGCCAATGAAAGATGAAAAAGATATGAATATGATCTTGTCAAAAATCAAAATATCAAGATTATCACTACAAAGTACCTTCTTCGATGACTGGCGGAATGCTTTCTGCCTCCATGAGCTCATCTAAAGCATCATCAAAAGTTGCATCCATGGATGGCTCAAAGTCGTCGGAATCCTCTGGCAAGTCAGCTGGTAAAAAAAAAAAAAAAATGTCAGCAAATGGCGGTAAAGAAAAACAAAAAGAAAAAAGAAGTCATACCAGGAGGAGATTCCGGATCTACTTCAGAATCTCTGGGTTCTTCCTCAGATGCCACAACCGGATCTGTCACCACCCCATCGGCCGGAACCTTAGGCATCATCGAATCATCATCTTCTGCAAAAAGAAAGAAAAGCAGTAGATCAAAAACAAAAGCCTCATAAAAAGAAAGAAGCGGAAAAAGAGAGAAGAAGGGTCATACCATCACTACTGATCTTTCCCCCTCGACTCCTCTTCTCTGGAGGCTCATCATCATCCCCTGATGCCTCCTTAACAATGGTGGAAGGAATTTCCAGATCAGGAGAGCTTTCGTACCGCCTCTGACTTCGGCGCTGTCCTCTTCTCCTCTTACACCTACGGGACGAATTGCTGAAAGTACCCGCCCCACCATCAAAATCTGGCCTCTCGCCAGAGTCCTCATTGGATGGTATGCTCTTACCAATAGACTCCATGGATGCCTTTGCTCGCTCTGCTTGTATCCAAGCAGCGACCTCAGCCTCCTCCTCTGCGAGCTGTTCCAAGACCTCATTAGGAATCTCTTGTGCAGCTCCCGATCTGATAACGTCCTGGTCCTCGAGAAAACCTGTCACGACCCCAAACCCGGACCCTACCGCGGCCCGACCTCGGGGAGCATTAAATTGGGATTTAAGTAACAATTATATTTCTCCCAGGATCCGCGTGAGTGAGGATGACAATTCCAGCACATTCTGAATATTTTGCGGAAGCTTACGTGGCGTTGCGACTCGGATTCCGTGGCCATCGGATTCCGCATCGCACTCAACCGCTAGCATATAACTATCGTATCAAGAATCATATCAGACTGGAACAAACCATCACATTAAAAGGCAGAGCTGACAGTAACAGGATATTTCATTCCCACATATGTTCAAGTTACAAGTATCAATGTGCATTAATTAAAAAATCCCGGAGAACAGGCTAATAAAAGCCATACAAATAACAAGCTAAATAAACACTACCCCACATGTGACGTAACTCAGATGTCGAGCTAAATGTCTACATGACATAGCCAACGCAACAAATCTGCAACTCATGGCTCCACAGCCAACACGTGCACTCAGCTCGGAGCAAAGAAATCTAGACCTGAGTACCAAAAGAGTGGGTTAGACACGACGGTCTGGCAGGTGGGTGAAAAGATATAAACGATAATATGAATAATAAAACATATGATAAATCATGGTATTTGATCAAAAGTTGCATAGATTTAAAACCAGTGTAAAACTTGTATACCTGACAAAACATGTATTCATTTTGAAGCATGTGTAAAACATATATATCTGGTAAAACATGTATTCATTTGGAACAAATATAAAACATGGATATCTGGCAAAACAGGTATTCCTCACATTGCAAACCCAGTCCATAGGCGGACCCTGCAAATTGCCCTTCTTCAGGGGAGCCACAATCGTGGGGAAAATATTGGCAACCACACTTAAGCTAAATCCTCCATCACTAATGTGATGAGAGCACATTCGGGGCTTTGGTCTCTAACATGCAAAGTGACGAGAACCAACATTATATATACATATACATATAGCTAGACAAGACCACGGCCGCGGAACCGGGTAACGGGACAGGATCCAAGCTGCAGCTGGCGGGATAAAGAGGGGGAGGCCCAAGTCAGTTGATCAGACTGACAAGGACGTCCAAGCTTAGTGGTGTCGACTCATAGGTTACATGGGAAATCAAAACATGTACAAAACTATATCGATGTAAAACACTCGGGCAGGCGGGGCTTGGTGCTCGTAGGCACACATTTCATATCATTATCTTTTCATGCATAAATGGGGCTGGCAGGACATGTCAAGTGCATAAATCAGAGTTAAAACAATGAAATGAATACTTATTCAGTTACGGACTATATATTGGGGCTTCCGTATTCAGACAACATCTATAAAGATCTTGTATGTCTATTATTGCCCTTAGTATGGTACTCGAATGATAAAGCACATACCAAGTTTCCTTATACAAGTTGATGAATCCAAAATTCCCAATACATTTCCGAAATGGAGTTTCTTTCTAAGTCAATCTCCTTACGTCATCCCCTGGGTCTTTCCAAGGTGGTAGGGCATCAGAACAACCCATCCAAACCTTTAAATACCATATCTGAAAACGATAGAAAAGACTTAGGAATTTTGGGTGAAATTCGGTCACCTGTCGATTAGCTGGCGGTTAGCCGCTAAGGTGTTCGGCGGTTAGCCGCTGGCTGACCGCGGTTCACCCTGCTAAAATACAGCATTCTGTGTTTCTGACCGCGAATTTCGGCTACCTGACGGTCACATGGCTTTTGGGTGGCGGTTAGCCGCTGTCTGGCCGCGGGGCTGACTGCGGTTCACCTGTTAAAATACAGCATTCTGTGTTTGTAACCGAATCTGGGTCTGCTAGCCGCCGGTCACCTGTCGGCTAGCCGCCAAGGTGACCGCCCGCTGACCGCCCAGCTGCGGGAACTACACATGAGGTGCAGATTTATGCTCTTTCTTTCCCAAACCATTCCACTCCGACTTCATCCATTTCCTGACATGAAATGGGTCTATTCCCTTCCATTCAACCACTAATCCTATCCTCCAACCATCCTTCCATCAAGGCATTAATTCTCCTTCCAATTCCAACCTCATTCAATGCAAAAGACTCATCATTCATGGAAATCCATATGTATAAAAAAAAAAATAAGATTTACAAACTAGCAATGCATATGTTTTCAAGAGATTAAATAAGAGGGAAAAGCTCATCAATCTGTGATTTCAAAGCCCATAAAAGTCATAGTAATTAGCAAGTATTAAATCATCAATATCATTGATAAAATCAAGCTTTTCTCACAAAATATGCCAATATTCAAAACAATCTAATCATCCACTTGCCTTGGTTTCCAAAGTAGCTAATCAAGCTCCTAATCACCCTCTCAAGCCACAAATCTCCAATCTACACAAAAACCCCTAAAATGGCAAACCAAAGAACAAGAAGAAGAGAGCTCCCAATAGAGAAGGTAGAGACTCTCTAGAGCTAGGAAAACACAAATCTAGGAGATTGAAAGGATTGCTTACTTGGAAGTGCTTCAACTGAACAAGACTAGCTCAAGGAGAACCTCAATGTGGCTGGATTTCTCTTCTAATGGCATCAATAGAGAGCTTGAGATGAGGGGAAGAAGAAAATGGGCACAAATCTCTCATTTTGGCAAGCTTGGAGGTGGGTTTTGTGAGAAAACAGGAAGAAGAAGAGGAAAGGGGAAAAACCCTAAGGAGTTGAGGCTCCTCTCACTCTCTCATTCTGCTGGAACCCAATGGGGAAGAAGGAATGGGCTGGCCCTTTTATAAAAGGATGGGTGTGGGTCCCACCATCATTTAAACTTGTCGGGATTAAAACATCCATTTATGGGCCCCGGATGCTATCGACAAAGAAGAGAAAAATGTTTCTCATAAAACCTATTTTTCAAAAAGTATAATTTTGGCATGGTTTTGAGATCTCAAAATTTGGGTCCAGATTCAATGTGAAAAGACCGGTTTACCCCCAGGGCTGGAGAAATTGATTTTCGGAGCTTCGAATGGGTACGGAGTAAACACGAAAGTTGTAGGGAATGACGATACTAGTCAAATGAAATCAGAATGGGAATTTTTGGGAATCACAAAGAATCTCCCCAAGCTGACCACGCAAAACAAATAAGACCATACGGTCACTAACTGGGTTCACTGGCCTTCAAAACCCCCCAAAGCTAATGAAAGGTCTTTCTAACCCACAAACTCACCCAAACAGCCACTAATCTCACTTTAGAAAACTAGTCCACAATTAAGAAAACACTAATCCCGGAAATTAGGGGCCGGGGTCTCACAAAACCTGTTCTATGCTTGTCTCCAGAAAGGAAAGTTAGAACTTCTTCTCGGCGGACGCCGTCTGACTTCCCAAGGCCCTTCCCGAAAGACTGCTTTACATCAAGCTCTTTGTTGAAAAGCCCCCGGTATGCTTAAAAGGTCTCCACAAACCATTTTGTGAAGCCAGCAGTCCGGAAAGTAGGCAACTCAGGATAAGAAATCAGGGCAGTAGTGTCTTCCGCGCTATAGAACGGCCATGCATTTATCCTATCCTGCAGACCTCCAAAACACTTCACCTTACTCGAACGCGCTCCAAAAACACCTTGAGAGAAGCCTAATTGCATGGCAAAACGCGAGGGAACATACGGCTGGATGTCGACGAAAAGATGTCTACGGTACACCATCGTGCCGACACGTATGTTAAAAAGCCAACTCCTCTCTGCGTTTGTCAAAGAATAGTGTCTCCTAGACCCTGCTCGGGTCGAATCACGGGAGACACCAAAATCAAAAGCCTTCTTCCTCAAACCCGGAGAAAGCTTCACTGAAGACTGCCCCATCTCGACGCCCCAGAATCGTCGGATCCTCAAATGGGCAGATAAAAGAGATTCGGAAACAGGCTTCCCTCTAGCCAACCGAATCATGAAAGGGTCATCGTCCTAAGCAGCACCTAATCGGTGGAAACTGGGACAGTGGTATACATACCACGAATAGAAAATGTGGGCAGAAAATACCCTATTCATGGGAAGCCCAAGCCGAACCAGAAAAGCAGCAGCCTGCAGTTCGGTACACAAATAGGAGTAAAGAGCAGGCACCAAAGCAAGCCGCTCTCCAAATGCCATCTGACAAGCCGAAAAAATGCAATGCGGCCTGATGTGCGTTCCACCTCCTCCAGCAATAAGTGAGGAAGACAGCTAGATCCCTCCGTAGCGCAATGTCAGAATGAATAGCGTTTGTGCTTGCGAAGAATACCTTCAAATTCTCTCGCATGACAGAGATCTTCTTCGAATCTGGGTTCTTAGCCCTGGCTTCCTGGGTCGTTCTCTCAGAATACTCCCCGCTGTCAAAGAAGTTGGAAGACAAAAGGCTACCACTCCTCCAATTGCTACACCGAACTTTCGAGACCTCCTTCTCCTTCAAAAAGTCGTAGAAGGTGACGAGCTGAAAGCACAAAAGCCTGAATTCCTCAGACTGCTCCTCAAGGACATTGTCAATAGGCATAAACTCCTCATAGAGATTGCCGAGGATAGGCAGCCTAGTGATGGCACTCAGTTCCTTTAAAGAAAAACCAATCTCACCGTTCGTGACAATGAAGGTGTTGGTTTGTGGAAGGAACGACTCCAGCATGGCCATGAAGGCCTCATCGAAGAAAACCACGGTTTGCCGAAAAGCGCGAACCGCGTAAAAAATCTCGGCCTCCTTCAGAATGGCACCGCCAACCTGCAGGATATGATCCGTCCACGACTCCCAGCTCGAGTCACACTAAAACGGCCGCGAAGTCGAAAAGGCTTCACCCAATTGCTGCCATCGCCCTTGAAAATGCCAAGGCCCACCGGCCTCAAATCGACCGAAGAATGGTCTGAACCTTGGTAGCTGCTGGCCGGCATCAAAATGTCCATGCGGGCAGGCGACTTCTTTGCAAAACCAGAAGGGCCGCCAACAAAAACCACGGTCTTGATCACATTTGTCCTTTTCACCCAGCTTGGAGGATCTTCCCTCTTTGAGCATGTGGAGGAAAGACTCATCATCGAGATAGTCCGATCGAAGGTCGACCAGGTAGAAACAGTTCTCTTCTCATCATCAACTGTGAAAGAGAACTGAAAACATCTCCTTTGGCATGTTGAATCGTCGGGGATGGCATCACCAAACAAGAAGGTAGGCTTGGGCACAGTGCTCTGATCGTCTGTGACCTAAGGACGGTTGCTTACCATAATCTTATAAAACTCCTCACCCTTGAGGGCAATCAAACGTTGCCTCATCTCATCTCGGTTGAGCGAGTCACACTCTTCCAAGTTCCTTTCAACATACTGAACCTCTTCCCAGTCCTGCTGTACGGCCACATTAGAGGATCTGGTAGAACGACGAGGCGCATCAGTGATGGGCTCCTTACCCTTGTTCGTTCTGGAGGAACTACCTGCAAAGGATGGAAAGAGAGAAAAATCAATCATCAAAATGACAGAATTTTGCTAAAAAAATTCTAGCGAAATTTTGGCATGGTTCCGGGGCAATTTCGAAGAAAGGGGAAACCCCCCGAAAGAAATAAGAGCTTGAAGATGAGCTCAACATCGCTACAAGCTCATAATCGATGGAAATTCTCAAAGAAGGCTTGAACTCTAACATTGCTGCGAGATCAAACCAAAGCTTCTCAAATATCCACAAGATTGGAAAAGGGCTCAACATTGCTGCGAGCTCCAGAATCCAAAACTTGCAAAGCTCCTTAGAAAATCCCCGCAAGACCAAGAAAGGGCTCAACATTGCTGCGAGCTCCAAATCCCAAGACTTGCGAAAAGATTTCCAGGTGTGCACTATCATACTTCCAATTCTATTTTCTAAAAAGAAAAAATGCATAGAAGGAAAGTTGTCATACATGTGCGTCTCGAAAAAAAAAAGGGGGAGAGAAAAGAGGAAGAAAGACAAAAAAAAAAGAAAAAAAAGAAAAAAAAGAAAAGAAAAAGAAAAAAAATGCCCACAGGCCACGTGGCCGTACGGCCATGACCGTACGGTCTTGTCCGTACGCCCACACAAAAAAAGAGATAAAAAAAAGGAAGAAGAAAAAAAAAACACACGGTAAAAAAAAAACAGAGAAATCGTGAGAAAAAAAAAAGAAAAAAAAGCCACGGTAAAGAAAAAAAAAGAAACCGTGAAAGAAAAAAAAAACAGAGAGAAACCGTGTAAGAAAAAAAAGAAAAAAAAAGAAAAGAAAAGGAAAGAATGAAAACTCTTTTTCTATTTTCTACATGGGGTTTCTTAAGAAGAAAAAAAAACTTACTTGAAGCCATTGATGGAGAAAAAGAAGGAAAAGCTTGAAGATCCTTGAAAAAGAAGGAGAATTCTTGATCTTGGAGAACTCTTGAAAACTTTTGCAAAAAGAAGGCAATAAGAGCAAGAGATCCAACCTCCCCTTACTTTTATAGAAGAGAGAAAACCAAAAGAGGAAAGAAGGAGAAAAGAAAGGAGGTAAGTGCTACAAAATTAGCAAACTTCCTAAAAGAAAGGGATCATAGGATATTCTTTCCCAATGAGGAGATCTTTTGAGAAATTCTCTCCAAAAAAGAGGGAATATGAGAAACTTTCTCCCAAAGAAAGATACTTTGAGAAAATCTCTCCAAAAATTAAGGAAACTTGAGAGATTCTCTCCAAGTAAGAATATTTTTAGATATTCTCTACCCAAAAGAGATATTTTTAGATATTCTTTACAAAAATGACACCACATGAGATCTAAGCCATCTTTAAAGCTTAAGGTCCCATGGGCTAGCCCACATGAGCCAGGTTTGACCACCTAGGCACTAAAAGTGGCTTTTAGTCAAAATTCCTCTTACCAAGAGCATACAAAAATGGTTCCATGCCTCCTTTGAGTTGATTGGACCATAAAAAAAAAAAAATCCAAGCCTCATGAGTTTCCAAAACTCCAAACCATCCCACCTCATGAACCAAATTAAGCCAAAACCTTGAAATTGACATTCAACAAAAACCCAAACCACTCCAATGGACCCAAAATTGTCCCAAAGAATGACCAAAATCCAAACCATGGTCCCCTAACTTGCCACATACAGCTTGTTAGGTCACAAGACCAAAATAAAAATGCAAAACCCGACCCCCTAACCTGCCATATATAGCTTGTTAGGTCACAAGGTCAAACAAACCAAAAACCTTTCTTAACCGCCTGATGCGCCACACAAAGCCTTTAGGTCCACAAGGTAAAAAAGAAAAATCCAAAATCCCAATCCAAATGTCATTTTCAAAATTTTTCCTTGAGATGGTACGTGATCTCTCTCACTGCCATAAAATCCCCTTGGAAACTCAAAATGCTACTCTATCAAGAAAATACTCAGAGACTCTTGGTCAAGTCAGAAGTTATCCTTCAAAGTTTTCTTCGAGGCACATCGACTGCAAAAGCTACGCAATTCGTCACTGTACCTTGAGGGGGCATTTGTTGACACTAAAAAAGTCACCTTGCCTCCTCAACATCAAAAGCTACATGGAGTTGCATCCTACTACAAACAGGCAAAGCTGCATCAAGCGTCAGATCTTGTCAAAATCAAACAAAAACTGCAAAAACTTTCAAAATAGCCAAAAAAGAGGTACACACGAAGTTTCGGGCCATTTCAACACCATTTGGCCTAACTCTAATCCTCCAACAGCTAAGCGGGAGCTCCCGGCGGCGACAGTGTCAAATACATCAAATCTTCGATTCGAGTCTATGGATGGTCTCAAAATACCTCCAAAAGGCTCCACGCCAAATTTCAAGTCAAACCGACACTGTTTGACCCTCCATCAACTTTCGAAAGGCGAAATCAAGCCTTTCAGGGGTGAGAACCTCCGATGCTGCCACTAATCAAATTTCAGGTCATTCCGACAACGTTTGACCCGGTTTTGACGCTCCGAAGTAAAATCAAGCCTACCGGCGGTGAATCTCCCCAGGACCATGGCACCCAAATCGGAGCTAATGGATCATCTCAAAATGACTCCAATAGGCTCCCTGTCAAATTTCAGGTCAATCGGACATCGGATGACCGTACATCAAAGCTCGATATCTTCCGCATGATGAAATTAAGTCTAGCATCGACGGGACCCCAAATGGTTTCAAAACTCAAATAAAAGCCCATGGTTGGTCCTATCTAATGCTCAGGAAGCTTCACCTCAAATTTCAGGTCATTCCGACACCGTTTGACCTAGTTTCAACTCTTGGCGGAAAATCGGCTACGGAGTCTTCGGCTTTTCCAAAAATAGGAAGCTTTGTGCTTTGATTTGCACAGCCTTTCAATAGGTTTTCTTCAATGGAATCAAGCCAATAAAAGAGGAGAAATTTCAAAGAAAATACAGGAGAAAAATGAAGCAAAAAAGCCCGAAAAACGATGAAGAAACGGCGACCGGAAGGCAACCGAAAAATGGACCAAAGTCCAAGGTCGCCGGCGACCCTGGAAGTACGGGTCGCCGGATTTCTGCCGAAACGTCTGTTTTTCCGATTCTTTTCGCGTTTCGCGATGATTGGCCCCTGTGATTTTCTTAAAATCTGATTTTTGAGGCATGATATCCGTCGATCTTCGTCAACATTACGGATCCGCCACCAAAATCATTTGATCATCATCGGACACTCCGAAACCACTAACCGGCCGACCAAGAAAGCACACTTTCTGCCCAACCGATCGTGAAATCGACTGGACAGATGTTGCCGGCTCATTGGTATCAACCAATGTCTGAATTCGCATCGTCATCCGACATCAAATAACATGCGGATCCATCGATGATCATCGCAAGAAGAATTCCAAAAGACGCGGCGCGGCCCGTGACTCTTCAAGCGACTCGGCTTGCCCACAATCTTTTGCTTTGTCTTCTTTGCTTTAGTAGTGATTACCAAAGGTATGGAAGATTTGAAGGAGACAACAAAGGGAGACGGATTGCTCTCTTTGGATTTGCCGGAAGGTTTGTTTTCTTCCGATGATTGCTGAGGAGCCTTGCCTTTATCTTTTTGGAGATTGCCGGCAAAGGATGCTATTTTCTCCTCCTTTTCTTCTTTTTCATCCTTGTACATCTGAGAGTCTGCAAAATGAACTTCTTTGCCTTTGAAGGGCTTTTTGTCTGCAAACACTCGATGTATCAAGCCGTTGTCGCTAACAAACTTGATGCACTGATGTAGAGTTGAAGGGACGACACCGTTCTCGTGTATCCAAGGGCGTCTGAGAAGGATGTTGTAGCATGAAGGGGTGTTTATTGCATACATGGTGACCTCAGAGATAAGATAGCCGATGTGCAACCTGAACCTGATTTTGCCAATTAGCCTTTGAGCACTCCCATCATATCCAAAGATGGACATAGATGTATGGCTCAGTTTGCTAGGTGGGATACCCAACTCTTTGAGTGACGTAGTAGAGATGAGGTTGAGTGCAGACCCCGGGTCGATCTGGACTCTGTGTATCGACATCTCTTTGATATAGCCTATGAAGTACAAGGGTCGGTTGTGCTTCGTCTTGCCTAGCAGGAGGTCTTCCTTATTAAAGGCGATGGTAGCACTTACGATTTTTTGGACCGAGAGGCATTCAGTGCAAGGTCCTCCAGCTTGTTTCTTTTCTCCCTTGGAGGAGGTTTTTGATTTTTTGACCCTATAGTCCATTTCAATTTATAGGACTTGTGGGGCATGTTTGTCGACATACAGATTCAGCCTTTGTAGTTCCGAAATGAGACTATCACGAGTTTGTGGTGACATTCGTAATAAGTCTAGGATGTGCAGTCGTGCAGGTATGTGTTTGAAGTGCTCAATCAAGTCATACTTGAAATCCTCCTTGGGGCCTGCATTTTCATTATTGTTGCCACTTGGGGCATTTACAGCTTGTTTTACCGAAGGATTTACATAAGAATAAGAAGGTTGGTTGTAGTTTTTGTGGTAATCCCAGCCAGAGCGGGTACCCTTCCCAACTTCAAAAGCTTCTAGAGGTGGTTCTTCTTTCGGAAGACCCCCTTCGGGCTCAAGGGGCTGATCCTCCCCATTTGCTGAAAACGCTTCTGCAGCAGCATTGCCATCTTCAGTTATTGCATTGCATGGAGCATTTTCTAGGATCAAGTCCTGAACAACTACCAATAATTTTCTTCTTTGTCCAGTATTTCATCCGTCCAGACATCTCCTATGAGGTTGGGTATCTGAGACCAATTGACTGGGTTTTCTTTGAAGACTTCATCAGCTAGAGCTTTTTCATGGTGATCAGTCGGAAGAGGCCTGAATTCCGATGTCACCGTTTCAGGAGACGAAGGCTGAGAGAATGTTATCTCAGTGGAAGTCACCCAAGAAGATGTAGCTCCAGAAGATATGCTACTGGATGCATTTTGAGAGTCCGTGGCCTCAGCAGATGGAGCTTCAAAGGCACTATCATCCTGAACTATCACATTGCAGGCAACTTCGATAGAAGATGCCTCCATAATGGACTGTTGGGAATCAGACTCATCCTCCGATGTAAGAGGATCATTAATCCAGTAACTTTCTTCATTTTTCGGAGTCACTGGAGGAGATGCTTATAGATTCTACAAGATTTCCGGTTTTGGATTTTGATGAAGCCGATTGATACGATCCTGCTCTTGCTTTATGGCAAGGCACTGCAAGATCCTTGCATATACTTCTAGATCTGGCATAGGAGCCAAGTCTTCTTCTTGATCTGCTCCTTGTGGTTCAACCTCGTCGGGATCCACTAGAGCATTGGCAAGTGCTGGATTGACAACATTTTCTTGAACAGCCTCTTGGTCTTCATCATCATCAGACCAGGGTCCTTGTGACTGGAAGGGGTTATACCAGATCATCGGCATAAGGTGAGATTCTAGGATCCATTCTTTGTCGGAGAGATATTCTCCGGTTTGAAGGGATTCCTCCCATTCATCTATGTCACTGGCAGTGTCACTGGACTCGTATCCATTCACGGATAATCCAACTACCGAGTTGCAAGAGTATGATGCCCCCTGCATATCTCTTAGCCGTGGTGGCATGAAATCACTGAGAGTGAATTTTCTTACCACTCTTAAAGCCTTGGGAAGAGACTCCTCTGTTGCCCCCAGTGAAGCGGTAGAGGAGGTTTCTGCCTTTTCAGGGATCTCTTGCTTGGTTTGAGCTTGTCGTGTTGTCTCTTGCCTTGTCTTCCCTGTTGAGCGGTCGGCTTTGTTTTGACGATCTCCCAATTTTCATCTTCCAGAAGATCGGGATGCACCCATATGGGTTGTCCTTCTGGTGTTGGGTAAGGCACCAGCTTTTAGGAAACTTGGGTCATTTTTATCACCTTGAAGGAAGTAGTGACTTTTTCCTTTGGTGATTTGGATATTTGTCCATATGACACCATGTTAACGGAGGCAGGCCCGTTGTTTTTATCAAAGGTGATGACTCCGTTTTTCCACATCTCGTTGATCTTCTCTCTCAGAACGAAACATTGGTTGAGAGGATACGGGACCATTTGGTGGTATGGACAATATCGGGGATCGTTGGTTTTGCCAACATCTCCCAGTCTTTTGGGGTCAGGCAAGGTGAGTTTGCCATTTGCTAAGAGAGCCCCAAAGATTTCTTCAACATCTTCATCGAACGGGTATTTCTTCTCTACTCGTTCTTTGAAGGCATCAGAGAGTTCAGGTCTCTTACCTGCAGTTTTGTTTTCAGCTTTCTTTGGTGGCTGAGGAGTTGACTTGGTTTGCACATTGAGAACCTCCTTTTTATTTGGCTTGGAGGTTGGAATGGCGGTTGGCTCTTTCTTTGATGACTTCTGACTGTTGAGGTCTTTGATCACCGTTTCAGCCTCCATAGATGCTTCCAGGAGTTCTCCCAAGTTCTTCGATTTGTTGCCGATGATCATGGAGCGGATCCTTGCTCTCATGTTATTTCGGCAGATGTCGACTAGCGATGCTTGTGGCAACACATCTGAGCATTTGTATGCCATTGCCTTCCACTTGTGAATGAAGTCATATGTCGACTCATTCTCTCCCTGTTTTAGGCTGCAAAGCTAAGCCATAGTAACAGGATGATCCTCACCTTTGAAGTGAGTTAGGAAGCGCGTCTCTAGCATGGTCCAGTTTTGAATGGAATCCTTTGGCAGAGTGGAGTACCAATCAAAGGCCGTACCTTTTAGGGTACTTGCAAAGAGACGGATCTTGAGGGCATCTTGATCCGCAATAGTTCTCGTTAGGATCTTGAAGTGGATGACATGATGTCTAACTGAACCTTTCCCCGTATATGTTTAGAGAAGAGGTTGTTTGAACTTTGGGGGGAAAGGAACCGAGTCCATCCATAAGGGATATGGTGGCTTGATTCCATGTTCCTTCAGTGTATCCTCTTTTTTTGCTTTGGCGAGGATATTGTCAACGTCCTTTCTAGTAAGGGCGCGTGACTCATCTTCTCCACCGTTTGCCTCATCTTGTGGAGGAACTTCATCATTGTTTGGTGGACGTTGGAGAGTGAGAAGGAGGTTTTCCATCAGAACCTGTATTCTCTGTTGTCCTTGCTCTAACTGCTGAATGCGTAGAGCCATGTTATCGTCTGGTGGAGGTTGCTCAGAGTTTGTGACTAGGACATTCACTCTTCGTGAGTCGAAAGAGGATATTGTCTTAGTGACTGAGCTAGAGCTCATTCTTCTAGATGAAGAGCCCAAGGAATGATCACTCCGATGTCCTTGGCTTGAAGGAGTGGGAGAGTCTTCCTGATGTCTTCTCGCCTGAGAGACGCTGCGAGTCACCGGCCGTCTGACATGTATTTTCGTTGCTGATTTATGGTGTCTCTTGGTTTTGCTAACCGTGTCGACAGCAGCAACTTGGTCGGGTGCTTCTTTTTCGACCCATTTTTGGGAGACTTGAAGCTCAGAATGTTGGGTTCTTTGCTTCTCTAATCTATTTTGTCGATATGCCGCGCGGCGACGTATACAACGAACAATTTGAGCTTCGGTTAGCTCGAGTTGTGCTCTGGCAATGAAGGACATGGTCCGTCGTGCGCAGCAACCGTGCTTGTCTTCCTTGAAGACCGGCATGGACAGGATCTGGACGCGGTCCTTAGCCTATCGCAGCGAAGCTTTAAATTTTGCAAGCTCGGCCCCTGTTGAGATGAAGGGTCGAGTTGTAGGAGAGCAGGCCCTGGCAGGTTCTTGTTGAGGCCTTGTGATGCATGACTTGATTTTGGGCTTGTATGAGCAAGCCGACTCATGCTGGGTTGGTTTTGTAGTTCAGTGGAGGGTAGGTTTCTCTCCTTTGATGTAAGCAAGAGGATAGAACCGGTTCTCCTTGAGAGGAGCCAGGTATGTAGGATTTGCAGATGTCCGGGACCTTCTTTGTTTTGGTGAAGATTGCGGGGACCAAGTCTTGGGGCAGACCTGGTTTTTTGTAGGTCGAGGCTTGTGGGATTGCCACGAGCCTCGTGGTGACCGCCTTTGGTGTCGGGGCAGCGACACGTTAAGGGGCGGTCTTATGCTTCTTAGCAGGCGCCGTCTCTTCTACAGGTAGTGGGAATGGTCCCGGTGACCCGAAGACGATGGTCCGGGGAGTGGAGGTCAACCCGGTGTTTTGGGAGTTGCTGAGGGAGGTGACGCTTCGGCAGCTGGCGGGGCGCTTGAAAGTGTGCTTTCTTTGCTTCTCTTGAAGCATGACTTGGTACTTGTTCTCATCGAAGGTGATGGTCAACGAAGCTGCCATTGTTAGTTTTGGAAAACTTCTGAAGAAGAGCACATCGATTAGTAATCACAAGAATATGGTGATCATAAATGGAAAACACTATGGTTTTGTCTTTTCAAATCGCTCAGCAGACACGGCCTATTCTGAGCGTAATGAAGAAGGTAAAAATCCATAGAGGGTACAATTGTTCTGAACGCAAGTATGGTCGGCTCAAAATGAGCGCTCCAGTGACTGCTAGAAGCAATTGTAAACCTTAATTCAAGTTACCGAGAAGCGAAGCTCACTCGAGATAAAATGATATAAGGTTGGAGATACAAATGTGTCGGTCGCGAATACAGTAGACCCGAAAGGGTGTATTAGCACCGCTAGGCACAAATGTTGTAAATCGCATCCTTGAAAAGGACACAAGATGGGATTTTTTGAAAGGTCAAGATCGAATTCGCAAAAGAGAGCAAATGGTATTCCAATCCGAACAAAGGCTCAGCGATTTCCGCGAACCCTAAGTCCGAAAAGGAAGGAACCAAGATTTCTCAGATTTGAATCCAATAATGACGGGAGTTTTTTTTTTTGAAAAGTCAAGATTGAATTCATAAAAGAGAGCAAATGGTATTCCAATCTGAACAGAGGCTCAAACATTTCTGCGAGCACTAAATCCGAAAAGGAATGAACCACAATTTCTCGAATTTGAACACAATAATGACATAAGTTTTTTTTTTTTTTGAAGAGTGCACATAGGTCTTCTAATTTGGTCTTATGAAACCTTAGTGGATAGATTAGCCCCCAGGTAAGGGTAGGGTTACTTAATGAACCCGTTTAAAGGACCCTTGCCTCGAACAGTCTAGCTGCCTCCATACTCCGGACAAGGCTTTTCTTAAATTCACTTTGGTCAAAGAAAGCAATTGGTGCAACCTCAATGAGTTTTTTTTTTTAAAAAAAGATCTCCAATGGACCCATCAAAGAGAGGAAAATGGCCCCTCCCAATCTGAACGTTGGCTCAAACATTTCTACGAGCCATTGTACGAAAAGGAAAGAACCAAAGTTTCTCCAATTTGAATCCAAAAGAAAGAAATTTGAAAACCTTTTTTTTTTAATAATTTTTTTTTGAAAGATCACAAAATGGATCCATCAAAGAGAGGGAAATGGCCCCTCCCAATCCGAACGTTGGCTCAAACATTACTGTGAGCCATTGTATGAAAAGGAAAGGACCAAAGTTTCTCCAATTTGAATCCAAAAAAGAGAAATCTAAAAAAAAAAAAATTTGAAGTTAAGATTGGATTCTCAAAAGAAAAGAAATGGTATTCCAATCCGAACAAAGGCTCAGCGATTTCCACAAGCCCTAAGTCCGAAAGGGAAGAAACCAAGATTTCTCAAATTTGAACCCAATGGAAACAAGTTCAAAGACATAAATTTCCAAAGAATCCCATCTCATGTTTTTTTTTTTTTTAGATACAAGATCCAACATAGGCCACCAACTAGGAAGGAGCCAAGGATTCTAAGCATCGTGTTCTCAAATGAACAAGTCCCACCGGGTGTGCCAACTTGATGGTCCCGGCTTTTTCTCTTGCCTTCCTCCGTCCCGAGTCCGCCGGGGTGCGGTGGGGCGAAAAAAAAAAAGCGAACATCAACATTTTGTACGGGTATGCCAGATTTTCTGTTCTACTTGGAATTTGAAATGGTGATCCGGAGATTCACCTTCACAAGTAGAAAGGAAATCAAAACATTTTATCTAACTTTCCATTGCACATATATTTTAAAGAAAGAGACAAGATTTTTTAATGCCGTGAAAGGCGATTTTGTTTAGTTTGCCGTGAAAGGTGATTTTGTGTTGTAGAAGGCAATTTTGCCATGAAAGGCGATTTACAAATCTTATCAATAATGAAAGACAAGAATTGTGATTTTTTTGTCTCTTTAAAAAAATACAAAATACAATAGAAGAGGAAGAAAGAGGGATTTGACTTCTCAGGAGATTGTGGGGACTCGTTCAGATCGACGGTCGCGAGTCATGTATGGACTCCGCCATCGTCCTTCAGATGAGAACACATGATGCTTTTGATTCACTTGGCTTGGCTTGGACCTCGGATTTTAGAGGACAAAGACCAAGGGAAGATCCTATATCCAATAAAAAACCAAGTAGACGGGCTGAAAAGCCGTATCTAGGCCATGTTGGATAGAAGAAGAGGGGAAACCTTGGGGAGGTAGCCCCCCAAGGGACTTCAATCACCTTGTAGTGTTTGCAGCAGAGTTTCTTCAGGGCAGGAGGGCTTTGGAATGACCGACTATTTATAGGCTTTTGGTAGCCATTAGGAAGGTTTATGGTTATTAATGGCGTTAATGCTCCATGATGGGAGGAGTTACAAGATTTAATTTCATAATTTTGTAACTCTTTTTATTTAGATTTTGATTGGCCGATGGAGAATAATGGGCAGTTAATCTCCATAATGATGGGGGTTTCATGATTAATTACCATGATTAATCTCCATAATGATAGGAGTTACATGGTTAATTGTCATGATTAATTGGACTTATAACTCCCATTTGCTTGCTTCTGATTGGGCCATCCAGAATAATGAGTTAATGACCGTAATAAGTTGTCATAAAAAGGTCATTTAACTTCATTAATTGGTCGCCGAGTTGCTTGAAGAGTAGCGGGTCACGCCGCATCTTTTGAAATTCTTCTGATGATGATCATCGATGGATCCGCATGTTATTTGATGTCGGATGACGATGCAAATTCAGACATTGGTTGATACCAATGAACCGGCAACATTTGTCCTGTCGATTTCTCGATCAGTCGGGCAAAAAGTGTGCTTTCTTATTTAGCCGATTGGCGGTTTTGGAGTGTCCGATGATGATCAAATGATTTCGATGGCGGATCCGTGATGTTGACGGAGATCGAAAGATATCATGCCTCAAAAATCAGAATTTAAGAAAATCACAGGGGCCAAACATCGCGAAACGCGAGAAGGAACGAAAAATCGGTCATTCCAGTGTAAATCTGGCGACCCGGATTTTCGGGGTTGCTGGCGACCATGCACCCATGGTCGCCGACCATGGGGTTTTTCCCCCTTTTTCGGTGGTCGTTCGGTCGCCGTTTCTTCGCCGTTTTTCAAGCTTTTTTGCTTCTTTTTTTGTCCTGTATTTTTCTTGATATTTCTCCTCATTTATTGGATTGATTTCTCTGAAGAAAACCTGTTGAGAAGTCATGCAAATCAGAGCACAAAGTTTCCTATTTTTGGAAAAGCCAAAGACTTTGTAGCTGATTTTCCACCACGAGTTGAAACTAGGTCAAATGATGTTGGAATGACCTAAAACTTGAGGTGAAGCTTCTTGAGCATTAGATAGGACCAACCATGGGCTTTTGTTTGAGTTTTGAAGCCGTTTCGGGTCCCATCGATGCTAGACTTGATTTCACCGCGCGAAAGGTGTCCAGCTTTGATGTGCGGTCATCCGATGTCCGATTGACCTGAAATTTGGCAGGAAGCCTATTGGAGTCATTTTGAGATGATCCATCAGCTCCAATTTGGATGCCATGGCCCCGGGGAGTGTTGACACCAAAAATGTCACTTTGCCTCATCAACATCAAAAGCTATATGGAGCCGCATCCTACTACAAACAGGCAAAGCTGCTTCAAGCATCAGATCTTGACAGAACCAAACAAAAACTACAAGATCTTTCAAAGTAGCCAAAAGAAGGGTACACATGAAGTCTCGGGTCATTTCGACACCATCTGGCCTAACTTCAATCCTCCAACAGCTGAGCTGGAGCTCCCGACGGCGACAATGTCAAATACATCAAATCTTCGATCAGAGTCGAGGGATGGTCTCAAAATACCTCCAAAAGGCTCCATGTCGAATTTCAAGTCAAACCGACACCGTTTGACCCTCCATCAACTCTCGAACGGCGAAATCAAGCCTCCCGGCGGCGAGAACCTCTGATGCCGCCACTCATCAAACAAAACACATGAATAGCTTCTGCATGCTTCCAAAGGGCTGTACGTCAAATTTCAGGTCATTCCGACAACGTTTGACCCGGTTTTGATGCTCCGAAGCGAAATCAAGCCTACCGGCGGCGAAGCTCCCCGGGACCATGGCACCAAAATCGGAGCTAATGGATCATCTCAAAATGACTCCAATAGGCTCCCCGTCAAATTTTAGGTCAATCGGACATCGGATGACCGTACATCAAAGCTCGACATCTTCCGCACGGTGAAATCAAGTCAAGCATCGATGGGACCCCAAACGGCTTCAAAACTCAAATAAAAGCCCATGGTTGGTCCTATCTAATGCCCAAGAAATCCGGGTCGCCGAATTTCCGCCAAAAGTGTCGTTTTTTCCGTTCTTTTTCGTGTTTCGCGATGTTTGGCCCCTGTGATTTTCTTAAAATCTGATTTTTGAGGCATGATATCCGTCGATCTTCGTCAACAGCACGGATCCGCCATCGAAATCATTTGATCATCATCGGACACTCCGAAATTGCCAACCGGCCGACCAGGAAAGCACACTTTCTGCCCGACCGATCAAGAAATCGAGTGGACAGATGTTGCCGGCCCATTAGTGGCAACCAATGTCTGAATTTTCATCATCATCCGACATCAAGCAACGTACGGATCCATCGATGATCATCGCAAGAAGAATTACAAAAGACGCGGCGCGGCCCGCGACTCTTCAAGCGACTCGGCAACAATTAATGAAGTTAAATGACCCTTTTATGGAAATTTATTAGGGTCATTAACTCATTATTTTGAACGGCCCAATCAGAAGCCAAGAAATGGGAGTTACAAGTCCAATTAATCATGACAATTAACCATGTAACTCCTATCATTATGGAG
The DNA here is from genome assembly GCA_029852735.1 of Persea americana. Taxonomy (NCBI): domain Eukaryota; kingdom Viridiplantae; phylum Streptophyta; class Magnoliopsida; order Laurales; family Lauraceae; genus Persea; species Persea americana. The sequence continues at coordinate 43,895,483 of CM056810.1, read as the reverse complement.
ATTAATCATGGTAATTAATCATGAAACTCCCATCATCATGGAGATTAAATGCCCATTATTCTCCATCGGCCAATCAAAATCTAAGAAAAAGGAGTTACAATATAAAGAATTAAATCTTGTAACTCCTCCCATCATGGAGCATTAATACCATTAATGCCCATAAAACCCTCCTAATGGCCACCAAAAGCCTATAAATAGGCAATCATTCCAAGGAGAAAGGGTCTGAAAAATTGTCTGAAGGGTCCAAAAAAATTGTCTGAAGTGGTCCAGAAGAAAAAATCATCTGAAGGGTCCTGAAAAATCCCCAAAAAATTGCTAAAAACTCTCGGAGAAATCTCTGCGCAAAGAAGCTCAGCTACTCTGAAGAAACTCTGCTGCAAATTCTACAAGGTGATCGAAGTCCCTTGGGGGGGCCACCCCCCCAAGATCTCCTCTCTTCTTCTATCCAACATGGCCTAGATGCGGCTTTTCAGCCCGTCTACTTGGTTTTTTATTGGATATAAGACCTTCTCTTGGTCTTTATCCTCTAAAAATCTGAGGTCCAAGCCAAGCCAAGCCAAGTGAATCAAAGCATCAAGTGTTCTCATCTGAAGGACGATGGCGGAGTCCATACATGACTCGCGACCGTCGATCTGAACGAGTCCCCACGATCTCTTGAGAAGTCAGATTCCTTTTCTTACTTTTCTGTTGTATTGTGTATTTTTTTAAAGAGACATAAAAATCACATTTCTTGTCTTTACATTTTGATGAGATTTGTAAACTGCCTTTTACGGCACAAAATCGCTTTCTACGGCACAAAACTGCCTTTCACGGCAAATTAAACAAAATCGCCTCTCACCGCATTTTAAAACCTTGTCTCTTTCTTTAAAATATATGTGCAATGGAAAGTTAGAAAAAAAGTTGATTTCCTTTTCTACTTGTGAAGGTGAATCTCCGGATCACCACTTCAAATTCCAAGTAGAATAGAAAATCTGGCATACCCGTACAAAAAAAAATGTTGATGCTTGCTCTTTTTTTTCTCTTTGCCCCGCCGCACCCCGGCGGACCCGGGACGGAGGAAGGCGAGAAAGAAAAAGACGGGTCCATCAGGGAGCTTCGCTGCCTGTAGGCTTGATTTTGCTTCAGAGCGTCAAAGCCGGGTCAAACGTCGTCGGAATGACCTGAAATTTGACGTGCAACCCTTTGGAAGCATATAGAAGCTACTCATGTGCTTTATTTGATGAGTGGCAGCATCGGAGGTTCTCGCCGCCGGGAGGCTTGATTTCGTCGTTCGAGAGTTGATGAAGGGTCAAACGGTGTCGGTTTGACTTGAAATTTGGCGTTGAGCCTTTTGGAGGTATTTTGAGGCCATCTATAGGCTCTGATCGAAGATTTGTTATTTTCAACATTGTCGCCGCCGGGAGCTCCTGCTCAGCAGTTGGAGGATTGAAGTTAGGCCAGATGGTGTCGAAATGGCCCGACACTTCATGTGTACCCTTCTTTTGGCTATTTTGAAGGATCTTGCAGTTTTTGCTTGATTCTGACAAGATTTGATCTTGAAGCATCTTTGTCTGTTTGTAGTAGGATGCGGCTCCATGTAGCGTTTGATGTTAAGGAGGCTAAGTGACATTTTAGGTGTCAATATGGACGTCCAATGCTCTATTTCCTCTTGGAGTTCACGCCCACATCCCCTTTTGTGCAAGAGTTGCACTCCCTTCTCCTCTTCTCTCTCTCTTCTAGTTCCCTTATAGTTTCCTTAGAGATTCTAGTTAGTCTTTCTCTTGGAGATTCCACCATCTCTTTTGAGAAAAGTGCTCTGAAGAGGGTCATAGCGTGGAAGACAACTGGGCATTTGAGATTTTGATTTGCTTTGTGAAAGAGCTCTTCATCAAAGGGTTTAATCAAATTTTCCATAAGAGCACAACCGAGCTCCATACGTATAATCTACTCCTTGTATGTTGTAGAATTTCGTGGTTGCTTGTTAGGTGTTGTTTCTATCTTCTTGATAGGTTTATTTGCTGACCATGGTGGCTGAGATTGAGGACATGCATCTTGGATTGGGTTTTGTTGCCTTTTGGATAGATGATCACTACTTCTAGTTGGTCAAAAGTTTTTGAAACCTATCCTAGAGGCCCACCCACTTCCAACAATTGGTATCAGAGGCATACCTCATCTCTAATCATGTTAGAGCGGCAAGCTTGTTTTGTTCTTTGCATGAGATGCGAAGAAGATAGAGGAAGGGCTAAGTATGGATCGGGTTTTTATGGTTTTGCTTTGTTTAATAGTGAATCCATGTTTGGATAGTCACAAAACGGTTTAATAATGATGGAAGGATGATAGGAAGCCATTGGAACACTTCAAAATAGTTTTGGAGTTGAATGAACACCAGACATAAAAAACCCAAAAAATTCTGGTTCGTCTGTCCAGTCAACCGGGTGTCATGTCCGGTCGACCGGGTGCTTGCAAGCTGGTTGACTGGGCTCTCTGGCCGGTCGACCCAGGACACTATGACAGCAGATGCAGATTTTAGGATTTTTTAGTTTCATGTCTTCTTTTGTGTCTTGTTTTCCAGCATTGTTTGGCAGCCTATTTGTGTGTTTTGTGTGGTTGTATGAGATAATAACTTGCAGGTTATCTTGTCCTCTCCATATGGCCCACAAGTCTTTTACTTTCTTTTATGGTTGATTGATTTATTTAAGGCTAAGTGTAAAGGGCATTATGGTGTCCTTGGTTTCCCATGAAAGGGCAAGGCATGATGGTTTCCCTATAGCCCTTTCAATTTCAATTTTAGATTACCATGTGAGTCTCATCGTAGAGACATAGTAATTTATGTAATTTTCAAAATTTATAAATTCTGGCGATGTCCGAGACGAAGAAGGAAAGTGAAGTTGGACTTCTAATCAAAGAGTTTGAAGATTACCAAAAGTGTTTTGGAGATGCCCAAAGAGTTTGAGGAATCCCAAAGTTTTGGAAAGTCCAAGAAGTCCAAGAAGTCTATTCCGCTTGGGCCATGTGGAGGAGAGGACTAGTTACTAATTTTAGCATTTTCTATTTATGGATGAATGCTTGATTTAGAATGTTTCCAAATCTGATCCAAACATAGCAAGTTACTAAAATTGCTCAAATCAAATTAATTTTTGGAAAGAGTTCTAATTAGTGTTGATGACCCATGAGATGGACACATTGGTAACGCTAATTTAGAAACTGGACTTTCCTTAAAAGTAACTTCACTTGGAACCAATCTTTGATCATATCATGAGATGATTTGATGTTTATGTGGGGCCTAACACCTTGAAAGGAAAATCCTCAATTCTAAAATATTAAGTGGGAGCGGGGCATTAAATTGAGAAATCCCCATGGTTGTCCACCATAGGTCCATTGTAAGGAAAGTATTAGCCTCGCGCCATCTTGAGAATGGCTGTTCCCCACGGAGGGCTTTTATTTGTCTGGTTACTAGATATGGATCTTCTTATGGATAGTGTTGGTGAGACGGGGTGGGGATTCACTCTCCAAGGAGGAGCTGCCCACATTGGTTGTCACGTAATGTTAATTGGTGGGTCACACTTAACTCAAAATAATGACGTGGTATCCCCAAGGATTTGCCTCATGTATTTTAGAAACCAAAGCTAATCGGGAGTCATACATTATTTGGTATGAGATACCTAGATAATAATGAATGATAGGGGATCATAGATAGTTAGTCTTAATCGAAATTTTGACCTAATTTGAGCCACACCAATCTACGAGGTATTCACACTCCCCAAGGAGGCATATCCCAGGGATTGGAATTCCGATGTATTCTAAATTTTAGTGGTTATGAGGATTCCCACATAAATTTGGTAGAATACTAAACCTTATTAATATTCTTTAATTGAATGTATGGTTATGTGCTATAGTTTATTCAACATAAATTCGAATACTTTCAATCCACTTGCAACCATTCTCAACCAGAATGAGTTGGTGGATCCAACTATGTAGACTGGAAATGGAACCTGGATATTGTCCTGGCTGCATTAGGATATAAATATGTCCTTACCATGCGCCCCCCCCCCCCCCCCCCCCCAATGAGCCTGGGCCAAATGCACCACAAGACAAGAAAGAACATTATGCCAAATGGACCATAGACAATGAGAAGGCCAGATGTTATATACAGGCATCCATGTCTAGTGTTTTGGAACACCAACTGTTAGTTTTATGGTCTCGATCCATTAAGATTGATGAAATAAATAAATTAATTTCTTTATTTATCAATATATTCATGCTTTCCTTTCATAAGATGAATAGTGTTTTATTATTTATTTGCACATAACTAATACGAATGACATGATGGTTCATGAGATGAACCGGAGCCCATAAGTATACTAGATGCAATACATGTGTATGGATGAGATCCACATACGGGAGACATGTATAGAAAATCTTATACTTGAATATCTTCACAACCAGTGATGAGAATGGACATCTCATCCGACAAGGTTGTAGTACTTTGATTACTATGCGATAGTGTGATTTGTCTCAATCATTAGAATGTAAGATTCTAGATCATAGTGCTGGTACATTGGATGTATTGAAGGACCATGAGAAGCACCTTATGAACACTGTCTTTACTTTGAGGTTTGCTCTCATAATTCCCTAGCAATAGGCTCTCAATCCTGAGACATTAATGAACTCAAGTTTCTACCTATTCATTTGCTTTGAGTCACCAATGAGTGAGGCCAATTGTAGGTCAATACCTTGGTGATTTGGGTACGTGGTAGTGGGGCTGTGGGAACATTCGATGTTCAAGATGGAATCTATCTTTAATATCTCCTTGTGCCAATTAATGGATTTTTCATTGGTAAGTGCGCACTCATTCCAATTAAGAGTTAATTGGATCGGTACCAAATGATCATTATAATTGGGGCTCAAGGGATATGAATCTAAATTTGGAAGACAAGTCCAATTGATCCATGGATATTGATGGAGGGGCCTACTTGTGGACATTGGGAAGTTTAGGGCTTCATGTAATTTATTCCTAAGACTGGAGTTCAATTGCATTTATTTAGTGGAGTTATTTGCATTAACTGCGGGCCCGGATTGCACATGAGATATGGGGTCGCAGTGTCCTAGTTGAAGCCAGCTTTCTATGGAATCCCTAGTGGTCCCTACGCTAGCCCAAGATTGGATCTTTACTAATTCTATTTGAACTCAAAAAGGAAAGCTACTATTTCTATTTGAAGTAAGACTTTTAATAGTGGTAATAGTAGGAACAAAGGGTTACTAATTATTATGGAAGTTGGACTTCTAATAATAAACAAAGAGAGAATGTTGAAAAACTATAAAAGGGAGAGAAGGGAACCCATTGGACGTCCATGCTTATTCTAAGAGGAGATTCACGCCCATAAACCCTAAGTGCAAGAGTTACACTCCTTCTCCTTCCCCTCTCTCTCTCTCTTCTAGTTTCCTTCTAGTTTCCTTAGAGATTTTATTTAGTCTTTCTCTTGGAGATTCCGCCATCTCTCTTAAGGAAAGAGATCTGAAGCGGGTCATAGCGTGGAAGACGATTGGGCATTGGAGATTCTGATTTTGGAAGAGCTCTTCATCAAAGAGTTGAATCAAGTTCTCCATTAGTTCACAACCAAGCTCCATAGGTATTTTCTACTCCTTGTTTATTATGGAATTTCGTGGTTGCATGTTTGCTGCTATTTCTTTCTTCTAGATAGGGTTCATTACTGTACATGATCAAGAGAAAGAGGACATGGATCCTGGTTTGGGTTTTGTAGCCTTCTGGATAGATGATCACTGCATCAAGTTGGTCAAGAGTTTTTGAAACCTATCCTAGAGGCCAACCTATTTCCAACACCAACATCAATCATATAAGACTACATACGATATTGTATCGAACTTAAAGGAGTTGTTTGCAGACCAGGGCGGGCCTGCTAGGCAGGCTGCTATGAGGGCGCTCATAAGTGCCAAGATGGCTGAGGGTACACTAGTACAGGACCGCATGCTAAAGATGATGGACTCCTTGAATGAGTTAGATGTACTGGGTGCCACGATTGATGCAGAATCGCAGATTGACATAATCCTCGAGTCGCTACCAGATTCATTCAACCATTTTAAGATCAATTATAATATGAATAAAATGGATCTGACCCTAGCTGAGCTGTCTAGCCAGCTGGTAGCAACTGAGGGAATTATGAAGAAAAGGCCAACTGCCCTGATGACAGAAAAGTCAGATGCCAGGTCTAAGCCAAAAAAAATTAGTCCCCAAGGGTCCTAAGGCGGAGAATGGTCCTACTGGTGGTGTGGCAAAGGCTAAGGGTTCAGGGACCAAGGGAAAGTGTTCCCACTGTGGTCAGATAGGACATTGGAAGAGGAATTTTCCAGATTTTCTGTCCAAGAAGAAGACCTCAGGTATGATTGAGTCACTTGTTTTTTAAATTAGTTTTGCAACTGGTACTTCAGAATCTTGGTGTGTTGACTCCGGTGCAACTAATCACATATGTAATTCGTTGCAGGGGTTCCGGGAAACCAGGAGGCTCAGTGACGGCGAAATCATTGTCAACCTAGGATCTGATGCTAAGGCAGAGGCGGTTTCAGTGGGAGTTATTACTTTATATTTTTCAGATAATAAATTGATTTTGTTAGATACATTATATGTACCGTCTTTAAGGCGGAATTTAATTTCAGTTTCCAGTTTGGTGAATAAAAGTTATTCCATTACTTTTGGTATTGAAGTTGTCATAAAGAGGAATGGTACTTTCATATGTTCTGGCAAGGTAATCAATGGACTTTCTTTGTTAACTCCCACAATGTATGAGATACATGATACCGAGATAAATAATAGACCATCATTAAAGAGAAAATCACCTTCATCTAGTCCAACAAAGCTTTGGCACCTGAGGCTAGGTCACATTAACCTAAATAGGATTGATAGGCTAGGGAAAGATGGTTTCTTGCCTTCACTGGTGGTAGAACCAATGCCTGCCTGCGAATCCTGTATGGAAGGCAAAATGACCAAAAGACACTTTTCATCCAAGGGCAATAGGGCCAAAGATTTATTGGAATTAATGCATACTGATGTGTGTAGACCCATAAATGTTAGAGCGAGAGGAGGATATGAGTACTTCATCACTTTCACAGATGATTACTCAAGATATGGATACATATACCTTATGAACTGCAAGTCCGAGGCTTTTGAAAAGTTCAAAGTGTTTCGAGCGGAAGCGGAAAAGCAATTAGGTAAAAGTATTAAGACTCTTCGATTAGATCGAGGAGGGAAATATCTTTCAGCTGATTTTATGGGATACTTATCAGAGAAAGGGATTATATCCCAGTTGTCTGCTCCCGGTATACCTCAACAGAGTGGAGTAGCAGAAAGAAAGAACCAGACTCTTTTAGATATGATCAGGTCTATGATGAGTTTCTCAGGATTACATATATCCTTTTAGGGATATGCTTTAGATACAACAATGTACATACTAAACCTCGTACCATCTAAGTCTGTACCTAAGACTCCCTGGGAGTTGTGGTTTGGGCGAAAGCCTAGTCTGTAACATTTACATATTTGGGGTTGTCCGGCACATGTGCTGAAGGTAAAGACGGATAAGTTGGAATCGAAGTCGGAAGTGTGCACCTTTGTAGGATATCCTAAAGGAACTAAAGATTGGTTATTTTATAATCCCAGAGAGCAAAAAGTGCTTGTAAGCACCAATGCGGTTTTTCTGGAGGAAGATTATATGATTGACTGAAAATCTTTAGAAAAGGTTATCTTGGAAGAGATTCAAGAAAAATCAATTCCAAATCCGAGTATGACTGAACTTGAAGAGAATCCGCCCTTACCTGACCCAGTAGTTACACCGGTGCCTCGTTGTAGTGGGAGGATTGTCAGGCCCCCTAACAGGTTCTCGTTTTTGGGAGAGTCTTACGAGGCAATTCCGAAAGAACTAGAACAAGATCCCTGTAACTATGATGAAGCAATTGATGACAAATATTCGGGATGTTGGCAAGAAGTTATGAAAGCTGAAATAGAGTTGATGTACTCTAATCAGGTCTGGACACTTGTGGACTTGCCTGCCAATATTAAACCTATTGGGTGCAAGTGGGTTTACAAAAGAAAGAGAGGACCGGATGGGAGAGTTGAGACCTTTAAGGCCAGGCTTGTTGCGAAAGGGTATACTAAGAAAGAAGGTATCGACTATGAGGAAACCTTCTTGTCGGTAGCCATGCTCAAGTCTATCTGTATATTCTTATCTATTACGACTCATCTCAATTACGAGATTTGGCAAATGGATGTTAAGACGGCGTTTCTCAACAACCATCTTGAGGAAGACATCTTTATGATGCAACCAGACGGTTTTGTGGCTAAAAACCAAGAGCAAAGAGTTTGCAAGTTGCAGAAATCCATTTATGGATTAAAGTAGGCATCCGAAAGCTGGAACATCCATTTTGACTAGGCAATCAAGGCATTTGGTTTTTTGTCAAAATCCAGATGAGTCATGTGTGTATATGAAAAGTGAAGGAGACGGGGTAGTTTTTCTGGTATTATATGTTGATGACATTCTTCTTCTCGAGAGAGACATAGGAATGCTGTCAACAGTAAAAGTTTGGTTGGCTAAGACTTTTGATATGAAAGACTTGGAAGAAGCTAGCTACATTCTAGGGATCAAGCTCCATCGAGACCAAAAAAATAGGATGATTGGCTTATCTCTAACTGCGTACATAGATAAGGTACTAGTGCGGTTTGCAATGCAAGACTCCAAGAAGGGTATCACACCTTTCAGGCATGGAGTGCACCTTTCCAAGGATCAGTGTCCCAAGACACCTTAGGAGAAGGAGCAGATGAGAAAAGTGCCATACGCCTCGGCTGTTGGCAGCCTCATGTATGCAATGCTTTGTACTAGACCGGATATCTGTCATGCAGTGGGCTTAGTCAGCAGATATCAATCTAACCCAGGTCCTGGCCATTGGACTGCTGTGAAGTGTATTCTCAAATACTTGAGAAGGACTAGAGATTACATGTTAATTTACAGTAGTGATGAGTTGATTCCAGTCGGTTACACAGATTCTGACTTCATGTCAAATAAGGATTCCAAGAAATCAACCTCTGGGTATGTGTTTATGCTTGGCGGCGGAGCGATCAGCTGGAGGAGTATTAAACAGAAATGTACCGCTGATTTCACCTCGAAAGCTGAATATGTAACGGCTTGTGAAGCATCTAAGGAAGCAGTTTGGCTCAAAAGATTCCTTATGGAACTTGGAGTGGTACCTTTGGCGCAACAACCGCTCACAGTTTACTATGACAGCAGCGAGGCAATCGCATAGTCCAAGGAACCCAAAAGCCATAGAAGCCAAAAATATGTACAGAGGAAATATCATTTGGTCAAAGAGATTGTGTAGAGAGGTGACATTGCCATCACCAAGATAGCATCTGCAGATAATCTCATAGATCCCTTTACTAAGCCTTTGACTACCAAAGTCTTTGAGCAGCATGTGGATGGGATGGGCATGAGATGCAACCCTAACTGGCATTAAGCCCAAGTGGTAGATTGTTAGTTTTATGGTCTCAATCCATTAAGATTGATGTAATAAATTGATTAATTTCTTTATTTATCAATATATTCTTGTTTTCCTTTCATGAGATGAATGGTGTTTTATTACTTAAATGCACATAACCAATACAAATGACATAATGGCTCATGAGATGAACCGGAGTCCACAAGTGTATTAGATGTGACATTTGTGTGTGGATGAGATCCACATACAGGAGACATGTGTCGCAAATCTTATACTTAAATTGATTCACAACCGGTGATGAGATTGGGCATCTCATCTGACAAGGTTGCAGTATTATGATCACTATGAGATAGTGTGATCTGTCTCGATCATCGGAATGTAAGATTCTGGATCATCATACTGGTACATTGGATGTATTGAAGGACCATGAGAAGCACCTTAGGAACACTGACTTTACTTTAAGGTCTGCTCTCATAATTCCCTAGCAATAGGCTCTCAACCCCGAGACATTGATGAACTCAAGTTTCTATCTATTCATTTGCTTTAAGTCACCAATGAGTGAGGCCAACTGTAGGTCAACACATCGATGTCTTGGGTACGTGGTAGTAGGACTGTGGGAACATTTAATGGTCAAGATGGAATCTATCTCTATTATCCCCTTGTGTCAATTAATGGATTTATCATTGGTAAGTGTACACCCATCTCAATTAAGAGTTAATTGGATGGTACTAATGATTACTGTGATCAATTGGGTCTCAAGGATAATAAGGTATGGATCTAAATTGGTGGGACAGTTTGTCCAATTGATCCATGGATATTGATGGAGGGGCCCACTTGTAGTTATAGGGACGTTTAGGGTCTTCATGTAATTTATTCATAAGATTGGAGTTCAATTGCATTTATTTAGTGGAGTTATTTGCAATTAACTGCGGGCCCGGATTGCACATGAGATATGGGGTTGCAGTGTCTTAGTTGGAGCCAGCTTTCTATGGAATCCCTAGTGGTCCCCACGCTAGCCCAAGATTAGATCTTTACTAATTCTATTTGAACTCAAAAAGGAAAGCTACTATTTCTATTTGAAGTAAGACTTCTAATAGTGGTAATAGTAGGAACAAAGGGTTACTAATTATTTTGGAAGTTGGACTTCTAATAATAAAGAAAGAGAGAAGTTGCAAAAGGCTATAAATAGGAATGGAGAGGTGCCTTGGACGTCCAATGCTCTATTTCCTATTGGAGTTCATGCCTACCTCCCCTTTTGTGCAAGAGTTGCACTCCCGTCTCCTCTTCTCTCTCTCTCTTCTAGTTCCCTTCTAGTTTCCTTAGAGATTCTAGTTAGTCTTTTTCTTGGAGATTCCACCATCTCTTTTGAGAAAAGAGATCTGAAGCGGGTCATAGCATGGAAGACAACTGGGCATTTGAGATTTTGATTTGCTTTGTGAAAGAGCTCTTCATCAAAGGGTTTAATCAAATTCTCCACTAGAGCACAACCGAGCTCCATAGGTATAATTGATGGACCCGTCTTTTTCTTTCTCGCCTTCCTCCGTCCCGGGTCCGCCGGGGTGCGGCGGGGCGAAAAGAAGAAAAAGAGCAAGCATCAACATTTTTTTTTGTACGGATATGCCAGATTTTCTATTCTACTTGGAACTTGAAGTGGTGATCTGGAGATTCACCTTTACAAGTAGAAAAGGAAATCAACTTTTTTCTAACTTTCCATCGCACATATATTTTAAAGAAAGAGACAAGGTTTTAAAATGCCGTGAGAGGCGATTTTGTTTAATTTGTCGTGAAAGGCAGTTTTGTGCCGTCGAAGGCGATTTTGTGTCGTAAAAGGCAGTTTACAAATCTCATCAAAATGTAAAGACAAGAAATGTGATTTTTATGTCTCTTTAAAAAAATACACAATACAACAGAAAAGTAAGAAAAGGAATCTGACTTCTCAAGAGATCGTGGGGACTCGTTCAGATCGACGGTCACGAGTCATGTATGGACTCCGCCATCGTCCTTCAGATGAGAACACTTGATGCTTTGATTCACTTGGCTTGGCTTGGACCTCAGATTTTTAGAGGATAAAGACCAAGAGATGGTCTTATATCCAATAAAAAACCAAGTAGACAGGCTGAAAAGCCGCATCTAGGCCATGTTGGATAGAAGAAGAGAGGAGATCTTGGGGGTGTGGGCCCCCAAGGGACTTCGATCACCTTGTAGAATTTGCAGCAGAGTTTCTTCAGAGTAGCTGAGCTTCTTTGCGCAGAGATTTCTCCGAGAGTTTTTTAGCAATTATTTGGGGATTTTTCAGGACCCTTCAGATGATTTTTTCTTTTGGACCACTTCAGACAATTTTTCTGGACCCTTCAGACAATTTTTCTGACCCTTTCTCCTTGGAATGACCGCCTATTTATAGGCTTTTGGTGGCCATTAGGAGGGTTTTATGGGCATTAATGGTATTAATGCTCCATGATGGGAGGAGTTACAAGATTTAATTCTTTATATTGTAACTCCTTTTTCTTGGATTTTGATTGGCCGATGGAGAATAATGGGCATTTAATCTCCATGATGATGGGAGTTTCATGATTAATTACCATAATTAATCTCCATAATGATAGGAGTTACATGGTTAATTGTCATGATTAATTGGACTTGTAACTCCCATTTCTTGGCTTCTGATTGGGCCGTTCAAAATAATGAGTTAATAACCTTAATAAATTGCCATAAAAGGGTCATTTAACTTCAGTAATTGGCCGCTGAGTCGCTCGAAGAGTCCTGGGCCGCCCCGCGTCTTTTGGAATTCTTCTTGCGATGATCATCGATGGATCCATACGTTGCTTGATGTCGGATGACGATGAAAATTCAGACATTGGTTGCCACTAATGGGCCGGCAACATCTGTCCAGTCAATTTCTTGATCGGTCGGGCAGAAAGTGCGCTTTCTTGGTCGGCCGATTGGCGGTTTCGGAGTGTCCGATGATGATCAAATGATTTCGATGGCGGATCCGTGATGTTGACGAAGATCGACGGATATCATGCCTCAAAAATCAGATTTTAAGAAAATCACAGGGGCCAATCATCGCGAAACGCGAAAAGAATCGGAAAAAAAGACATTTCCGGCGACCTTGGACTTTGGTCCACTATTCGGTCGCCTTCCGGTCGCCGTTTCTTGGTCGTTTCTCGGGCTTTTTCGCTTCTGTTTTCTCCTATTTTTTTCTTGGACATTTCTCCTCATTTATTGGCTTGATTCCTTTGAAAAAAACCCATCGAAAGGCTGTGCAAATCAGAGCACAAAGTTTCCTATTTTTTGGAAAAGCCGAAGACTCTGTAGCCGATTTTCCGCCAAGAGTTGAAACTCAGTCAAACGATGTCGGAATGACCTGAAATTTGAGGTGGAGCTTCTTGGGCATTAAATAGGACCAACCATGGGCTTTTATTTGAGTTTTGAAGCCGTTTGGGGTCTCGTCGATGCTTGACTTGATTTCACCGTGCGAAAGATGCCGAGCTTTGATGTACATTCATCCGATATCCGACTGACTTGAAATTTGACGGGGAGCCTATTGGAGTCATTTTGAGATGATCCATTAGCTCCGATTTGGGTGCCATGGTCCCAGGGAGCTTCGCCGCCGGTAGGCTTGATTTTTCTTCTAGGCATCAAAACCGGGTCAAACGTTGTCGGAATGACCTGAAATTTGACGTGCAGCCCTTTGGGAGCATGCAGAAGCTACTCATTTGTTTTGTTTGATGAGTGGCAGCATCAGAGGTTCTCGCCGCCGGGAGGCTTGATTTCGCCGTTTGAGAGCTGATGGAGGGTCAAACGGTGTTGGTTTGACTTGAAATTCGACATGGAGCCTTTTGGAGGAATTTTGAGACCATCCATAGACTCTGATCGAAGATTTGATGTATTTGACACTGTCGCCAACGGGAGCTGCCGCGCAGCTGTTGGAGGATTGAAGTTAGGCCAGATGGTGTCGAAATGGCCCGAGACTTCATGTGTACCCTTCTTTTGGCTACTTTGAAAGATCTTGTAGTTTTTGTTTGGTTCTGTCAAGATCTGATGCTTGAAGCAGCTTTGCCTGTTTTTAGTAGGATGCGGCTCCATATAACTTTTGATGTTGATGAGGCAAAGTGACATTTTTGGTGTCAACAAATGCCCCCTCGAGGTACAGCGACGAATTGGATAGCCTTTGCAGTCGATGTGCCTCGAAGAAAACTTTGAAGGAGAACTTCTGACTTGACCAAGAGTCTCTGAGCATTTTTCTTGATAGTGTAGCCTTTTGAGTTTCCAAGGGAATTTTATGGCAGTGAGAGACATCACGTACCATCTCAAGGCAAAATTTTGAAAATGACATTTGGGTTGGGCTTTTGGGTTTTGGATTTTCTTTTTGACCTTGTGAACCTAAAGGCTTTGTGTTGCGCATTAGGCGGTCAAGAACGTTTTTTATTTTTGACCTTGTGACCTAACAAGCTGTATGTGGCAGGTTAGGGGGTCGGGTTTTGAATTTTGATTTTGGTCTTGTGACCTAACAAGCTGTATGTGGCAAGTTAGGGGACCGGGATTTGGTTTTGGTTTTGGCCTTGTGACCCAACAAGCTGTATGTGGCGAGTTAGGAGACCATGGTTTGGATTTTGGTCACTCTTTGGGACAACTTTGGGTCCGTTGGAGTGGTTTGGGTTTTTGCGGAATGTCAATTTCAAGGTTTTGGCTTAATTTGGTTCATGAGGTGGGATGGTTTGGATTTTTGGAAACTCGTGAGGCATGGATTTTTTGTATGGTCCAATCAACTCAAAGGAGGCATGGAACCATTTTTGTATGCTCTTGGTAAGAGGAATTTTGACTAAAAGCCACTTTTAGTGCCTAGGTGGTCAAACCTGGCTCATGTGGGCTAACCCATGGGACCTTAAGCTTTAAAGATGACTTAGATCTCATGTGGTGTCATTTTTGTTAAGAATATCTAAAAATATCTCTTTTTGGTAGAGAATATCTAAAAATATTCTTACTTGGAGAGAATCTCTCAAGTTTCTTTGATTTTGGGAGAGATTTTCTCAAAGTATCTTTCTTTGGGAGAAAGTTTCTCATAATCCCTCTCTTTTTGGAGAGAATTTCTCAAAAGATCTCCTCATTGGGAAAGAATATCCCATAATTCCTTTCTTTTAGGAAGTTTGCTAATTTGTAGCACTTACCTCCTTTCTTTTCTCCTCCTTTCCTCTTTTGGTTTGCTTTCTTCTATAAAAGCAAGGGGATTGGATCTCTTGTTGCTATTGCTCTCTTTTTGCAAGAACCTTCAAGAGTGCTCCAAGATCAAGAATTCTTCTTCTTTAAGGATCTTCAAGCTTTTTCTTCTTCTTCTCCATCAATGGCTTCAAGTAAGTTTCTTCTTTTTCCTTAAGAAACCCCATGTAGGAATAGAAAAAGGTTTTCTTTCTTTTCTTTTTTTTTTCACGTGTATTCTTTTTTTTTTTTTACACGTTTTTCTTCTTTTTCCTCTCTTTTTTTTTTCCACAGTTTTCTCTCTCTCTCATTTTTTTCTTTTTTTACCGTGGCTCTTCTTTCTTTTTTTTATTTTTCTTACGGTTTTTTTTTTTTTTTTTTACCGGGTGTGTTTTTTTTTTTTTTTATCTCTCTTTTTTTTGTGGCCGTACGGACAAGACCGTACGGTCATGGCCGTACGGCAACGTGGCCTGTGGGCAAAATTTTTTATTTTATTTTTTTTCTTTCTCTTTTTTTTTAAAAGAGATTTTCTTTTTTTTTTTTGAGATGCGCATGCATGACAACTTTCCTTCTATGCATTTTTTTTTTTTTTAGAAAATGGAATTGGAAGTATGATAGTGCACACCTGGAAATCTTTTTGCAAGTCTTGGGATTTAGAGCTCGCAGCAATGTTGAGCCATTTTCCGATCTTACGGATATTTGAGAAGCTTTGGCTTGATCTCGCAGCAATGTTTGAGTTCGAGCCTTCTTCGAGAATTTTCCATGATTATGGGCTTGCAGCGATATTGAGCCCATCTTCAAGCTCCTGTTTCTTTCGGGGTGTTTCCCTTTTCTTCGGAATTGCCCCGGAATCATGCCAAAATTTCGCTAGATTTTTTTAGCAAAATTCTGTCATTTTGATGATTGATTTTTGTTTTCTTTCCATCCTTTGAAGGTAGTTCCTCCAAAACGAACAAGGGTAAGGAGCCGGACACTGATGCGCCTCGCCGTTCTACCAGATCCTCTAATGCGGCCGTACAGCAGGCCTACGAGGAGGTTCAGTATGTTGAAAGGAACTTGGAAGAGTGTGACTCACTCAACCGAGATAAGATGAGGCAACGTTTGATTGCCCTCAAGGATGAGGAGTATTATAAGATTATGGTAAGCAACCGTCCCTGGGTCACGGATGATCAGAGCATTGTGCCCAAGCCTACCTTCTTCTTTGGTGATGCCGTCCCCGACGATTCAACATACCAAAGGAGATGTTTTCAGTTCTCTTTCACAGTTGATGGTGAGAAGAGAACTGGTTCTACCCGGTGTCCTTCGATCGGACAATCTCGATCATGAGCCTTTCATCCACATGTTCGAAGAGGGAAGATCCTCCAAGCTGGGTGAAGAGGACAAATGTGATGAAGACCGGGGTTTTTGTTGGCGGCCCTTCTGGTTTTCTTGCAGAGAAGTCGCCTGCCCGTATGGACATTTTGATGCCGGCCAGCGGCTACCAAGGTTCAGACCATTCTTCGGTCGATTTGAGACTGGTGGGCCTTGGCATTTTCAAGGGCGATGGCGGCAATTGGATGAAGCCTTTTCGACTTCGTGGCCGTTTCAGTGCTGACTCGAGCTGGGAGTCATGGACTGGTCACATCCTGCAGGTTGGCGGTGCCATTCTGAAGGAGGCTGAGATTTTTTATGCGGTTCGCGCTTTTCGGCAAACCGTGGTTTTCTCCGATGAGGCTTTTATGGCCATGCTGGAGTCGTTCCTTCCACAAACCAACACCTTCGTTGTCACGAGTGGTGAGATTGGTTTTTCTTTAAAGGAACTGAGTGCCATCACTGGGCTGCCTATCCTCGGCAATCTCTATGAGGAGTTTATGCCTATCGACAGCGTCCTTGAGGAGCAGTCTGAGGAGTTCAGGCTTTTGTACTTTCAGCTCGTCGCCTTCTATGATTTTTTGAAGGAGAAAGAGGGCTCGAAAGTCCGGTGTAGCAGTTGGAGGAGCGATAGCTTTTTGTCTTCCAACTTCTTTGACAGCGGGGAGTCTTCTGATAGTACGACCCAGGAAGCCAGGGCTAAGAACCCAGATTCGAAGAAGATTTCGGTCATGCGAGAGAATTTGAGGTTATTCTTCGCAAGCACAAACGCCATTCATTCTGACATTGCGCTGCGGAGAGATCTCGCTGTCTACCTCACTTATTGGCTGGGTGAGGCTGTTTTTGCTGGAGGAGATGGAACGCACATCAGGCCGCATTGTTTTTTTCCGGCTTGTCAGATGGCTTTCGGAGAGCGGCTTACTTTGGTGCCTGCTCTTTACTCCTATTTGTGTACCGAACTGCAGGCTGCTGCTTTCCTGGTTCGGCTTGGGCTTCCCACGAATAGGGTATTTTCAGCCCACATTTTCTATTCGTGGTATGTATACCAATGTCCCAGTTTCCACCAATTCGGTGCTGCTCAGGACGATGACCCGTTTATGATTCGGTTGGCTAGAGGGAAGCCTATTTCCGAATCTCTTTTATCTGCCCGCTTGAGGATCCGACGATTCTGGGACGTCGAGATGGGGCAGTCTTTAGTGAAGCTTTCTCCGGGTTTGAGAAGAAGGCTTTTGATTTTGGTGTCTCCCGTGATTCGACCAGGGCAGGGTCTGGGAGACACTATTCTTTGACAAATGCAGAGAGGAGTTGGCTTTTTAACATACATGTCGGCACGATGGTGTACCGCAGACATCTTTTCGTCGACATCCAGCCTTATGTTCCCTCGCGTTTTGCCATGCAGTTGGGCTTCTCTCAAGGCGTTGTTGGAGCGCCTTCGAGCAAGGTGAAGCGTTTTGGAGCTCTGCAGGACGGGAGAAATGCATGGGCCTTTTATAGCTCGGAAGACACTACTGCCCTGATTTCTTATCCTGAGTTGCCTACTTTCCGGACTGTTGGCTTCACAAAATGGTTTGTGGAGAGCTTTTCAGCATACCGAGGGCTTTCCAAGAAAGAGCTTGATGTAAAGTAGTCTTCCGGTAAGGGCCTTGGGAAGTCAGACGGCGTTCGCCGAGAAGAAGTTCTGGCTTTCCTTACTGGAGAAAGGCACAGAACAGGTTTTCTCGAGGAACAGGACGTCATCAGACTGGGAGCTACACAAGAGATACCTGGTGAGGTCTTAGAACAGCTTGCCGAGGAGGAGGCTGAGGTTGCTGCTAGGATACAAGTAGAACGAGCAAAGGCTTCCATGGAGTCTACTGGCAAGAACAGACCGTCCAGTGAGGACTCTGGCGAGAGGCCTAATTTTGATGGTGGGGAGGGTGCTTCCAGCAGTTCGTCCTGTAGGAGCAAGAGGAGGAGGGGAAACCGCCGAAGTCAGAGGCGGCACGAAAGTTCTCCAGATCTGGAAATTCCTTCCACCATTGTTAATGAGGCATCAGGGGATGATGACAAGCCTCCAGAGAAGAGAAGCCGAGGGGAAGAGACCATTGATGACGGTATGCTTTTCCCTTTTCTCTTTCCGTTTCTTTTCTTTCATGAGAGCTTTTGTTTTGATCTACTGCTTTCTTTCTTTTGGTAGAAGATGATGGTTTGATGATGCCCAAGGTTCCGACCGATGAGGCGGTGACGGATCCTATCGTGGCATTTGAGGAAGAACCCAGAGATTCTGAAGTAGATCCAGTATCTCCTCCTGGTATGATTTTTTCTTTTTTTCTCTTTTTTTTTTTTTTTTTTTTTTACCGCCACTTGTTGACATATATATATATTTTTTGCCAGCTGACTTGCCAGAGGATTCTGACGACTTTGAGCCATCCATGGACACAACTTTTGATGATGTTTCGGATGAGCTCATGGAGGCAGAAAGCATTCCACCAGTCGTCGAAGAAGGTACTTTGTAATGATAATCTTGATATTTTGATTTTTGACAAGATTATATTCATACCTTTTTTATTTTTCATTTGCAGGTTGTGAGGTGAAAGAAGAAGTTCCTCTATCTTTTTCAGAACCAGAGCAGGGGGTACCTGTGACCGATCCAGGAGTAGGGGCTTCTTCCACCAATTTTGATGAGGCAGAGGCGAGTCCGCCTACTGATATTCTTTCCCCAGCGGCTCTGATTGGAAAGACCTTCTTGATTACTCTTCCAACGGTGCCTGACACTGGTAGTCGACCAACGGAGTATGGCGAGTCTTCATCTGAGCCATCCCGTCAGTTTGCGACGAAGGTGTTAAAGAGAGTCTTGAGCTCATGGGTCGAGACTCTTTCTTGAGCTCATGGGTCGAGACTCTTTCTTCTGGCCATTTGGAGGTTGGTTTTGGCATGGTGAAGCATGTGCAGGACATTCTTGCCGATAGTGAAGAAGTCGGTCTGGACATTACAGATGCCAAGGCTTTTGTTGATGAAGTCATCGTTCTAGGCTAGGCAGCAAGTGGACTGAGACCAAGAGCTTTCCGAATGATGATTTCTTCAACGAGATGTTTTTGAAGCCTTCCAGCGAGGTCAAATCTGATTTGAATGAGATCTCGCGGACTCGGAAGCAGCTCGTTCGGGAGAGGAATGTCACCGAATTGGCTATTATTGAGCTGACACGGGACTAGCACCGCCTTGATAGGGAGGTCACCGAAGCCAGACAGCGCCTTGAACTATTGGAAGAACAAGCCGCTGCCGAGTGGACTGCCACTTTGAAAGCTCCCGATAAAGAGAGGACTCTCATTCGCCAAGTTGAGGAGGTCGAAAGCAATCTCCGGAGGAAGACTCAAGAATATGAACAATGGCAGATTCTCTGGGAAGAGCTTTCTCGTGCTGAGGATGGATCGCGACGGCCTACTGCTTTTTATGGGAAGATTCTGAAGAAACGCGGCCTGGAAGCTTTGGAGGCTAAGGCCAAGTGTTTGCTTGAGGAGTTAAGCCTATGGCTGAAGACCATGTCGGACTAGCCTCCTGATTTGTAACAAACTTTTTCTTCTTTTCTTTTGGTACCTCCATGTATAAACATTTTTTGCACTTCTTTTTTGTATCCCCTTATTTCACTTAAATTCACTTTTGATGAAATATAAGCAAAAATTGAATGGGAATGGTTTGTTTGAAAATTTGATCAAAAGGTTGTCATTTTGTGAAAATCTTTTGTCAAATGGTTGTTTTTAGGCATGAAAGCCAGATTTTGTGGCAAAAAGCCTGGTTTTTTTATGGCTTGAAAGCCGAATTTTGGATGGCGTGAAAGCCAAAATTTTGTTTGGCATGAAAGCCGGTTTTTGGCATGAGAGCCGATTTTTGTGGCGTGAAAGCCAAGTTTTGTTTAGCATGAAAGCCGGTTGTTGGCATGAGAGCCGATTTTTGTTTGTGGCATGGAAGCCGGTTTTTGGCATGGGAGCCGATTTTTGTTTTGTGGCATGGAAGCCGATTTTTGTTTGTTTGGCGTGAAAGCCAGATTTTGTGGCATAGAAGCCAAGTTTTTTTTAAACCAAGTTTTGTTTTGTTGGCATGGAAGCCAGATTTTTTTATTTTTGGCATGAAAGCCGAGTTTTTGGCATAAAAGCCGGGTTTTGGCGTGGAAGCCGGGTTTTGGCGTGAAAGCCAGGTTTTTGGTTTTCAAAAATGCAAGTATCGACTACGAGTCGCCTCCCTGCTGAATGGTATTACATGTATCGATGGAATGTCGCTTCCTTGCTCATTCGGTTGCGAGTATCGATGGAATGTCGCTTCCTCGCGGATTTGGGTGCAAGTATCGACTGAATGTCACCTCCTTGCTTTTTTCTCAAAAATTTGGTTTTGTGGGTATCAATGGAATGTCGCCTCCCCACGATTTTTGAAATTTGAGGTTTTTTCGAACCTTTGTTTTTTGTTTTGAAATTTGGGTTATGGATATCAACTGAAACGTTGTGTCTCCACGATTTTTTTGAGATTTTGCAAGTATCGACGAGGTGTCGCTTTCTTGTGATTTTGAGGTTTTGGAAGTATCGAATGGGGTTCGCATCCTTCCGATTTTTGGGTTTTGTGTGAGTATCGACTAAACGTCGCTTCCCCACGGTTTTTTTGAAAAACCATTTTTTTGTTTAAAGACACGAGGGTCGTAAATTTTGACTCAAAACCATCTTTGGTGGTAAAAGTCAGGGTGGACTAGTGTGGAAATTCCTAAGTCCTGATTTTTTTTTTTAAACCATGAATTTTGGGTTCAAGGATTGAAAGTTTTGGTCAAGTTAGGGAAGAGGCTCCTAAACTAGGAATAGGCTTTGGCCATGCAGGCATCACTCTGACCCGATGTAGGAAGTCTTCAAGGGTAGTACCGCTTCAAGAACTTGCCATTGATGGGCAGCATACATCTGTCACCTTCCATGTTTAGAAGAGCATATGCGCCATTGGAGAAGACTTTGTCGATGACGAAGGTTCCCTCCCATTTTGGTTCGAATTTGCCTTTGGATTTGTCGGCAAAAACCATTGGCCTTTTCACCGCAAGAACCAAGTCACCCTTTTTGTGGGCGCGTTGCCTGACTCTTTTGTCAAAAGATCCTGCCATGCGTGCTTGGTAAAGCTCAACGCTTTGTAGAGCTTCGAGTCGTCTTTCATCGAGATTATCCAATTCTTGGAGTCTCAATTTGACGTTGCTTTCTTGCGTCATTTCATTTTGTAGAGATACCCTTAAAGAAGGAATTTGTACCTCTAAGGGGACAACTGCTTCACATCCATAGACCAAGGAGAATGGTGTGCTATGGGTTGGTCCTCGAACGGTAGTCCGGTAGGCCCATAAAGCTTCAGGCAGTTTGTCGCTCCAGTCTCTTTTGTGAGTAGAGACCATTTTCTTGAGAATTTTGCAGAGTGTCTTGTTGAAGGCTTCTGCTAGTACATTCGCTGCCGGGTTATACGGAGTCGAAGGACAACTTTGGATTTTGTATTTGTCGCAGAACCTGTACAATTTGTGATCCCGGAATTGTGGTCCGTTATCATGGACGAATCTTTTAGGTATGCCGAAGCGACAAATGATGTTGGTTCGTAAGAATTGAAGGACTGACGAGGTCTTCATTTCACTGAACGCAAATGCTTTTGACCACTTGGAGAAATAATCCGTAGCGGCGAAGATGAAGTGATGACCTTTGCTTGACGGGGGAGAGATAGGACCTATGATGTCCATACCCCAGGCTTCGAAGGGCCATGAGATCGCTGTAGGATGTAGCCATTCTGGAGGCATGTGTACATAATCTCCATGAACTTGGCATTGTTGGCAACGTTTAGCAAATTGTATTGCGTCAGCCACCATGGTAGGCCAATAATAACCTAACCTTTTCATATGATCGTAGAGCTTGGGACCAGCCTGATGGGCTCCACAAAGACCAGCATGAACTTCTTTTAGAGTTTCTTCCGCCTCTTGTTGTGACAAGCAGCATAGAAGTACTCCATTAAAGGATTTTCTGTAAAGCATTTTGGAGGGAATATCCAAATGAAAGTTTGGGGCTCTTCTTTGGATACTTACCCGCTCTTTTGGATCTTCAGGTAGGATTCCGAACATAATATAATCAACGAACGGATCCCTCCAGTCGCCTATCGGAGGTTTAAGGATGGAAATCCGACCTCCGACCACTCGGTGGCATTCAGCAACTGCTTGGTGTGTGTTGAGAGGAGGGAGAATCCTTCTTTGACACACTGTAATTTGCATGTTTTCCCCTTCTTGGGTTGCCATGGATGCAGCAAGTCCAGCCAGGGCATCTGCACAGATGTTTTCACCTCTGCCGATGTAGGTGATGTGACAGATGTCAAAGTTTTGACGAAGCGATTGCGCCTTGTTGTAGTAAGGCAACAGATCAGGCTTCCTAATTTCATATTCCTGATTCATCTGGTTGACGATCAGTTGAGAATCCCCAAATGCTTCCAACATGGTGATGCCAAATTCGAGGGCGAGTTCCAATCCTATAATCAGAGTTTGGTACTCAGCTGCATTATTTGAAAATGGTTCCAGTAGCAAAAATGCGTGTGGAATCATGTATTTATCGGGGCTAACAAAGAGAATGCCAATTCCCGATATCAGCTTTCCTTTTTCATTTGTCCTGGTTGCACCATCGATGTACATGTTCCAGGAGGCATTTGGTGAGGAAGTCTCCATGCTGTAGACAGGTTCGTCTGGGAGATCATCCCTGAGCGGAGAATCCTTAGGCAGTGGATGCTCTGCGAGAAAGTCTGCCAGAGCTTGACCTTTGATTGCTTTCTGTGGTACATACCTAATATCAAATTGTGACAGAAGGATGGACCATTTTGCCAGCCGGGCATTGAGAGAACCTGCTTTTGTGACAAGGACCTTTAAGAGATTGATCCTCGATATCAGGTATATTGTGTTTGACAGCAAATAGTGACGCAGCTTTTGAACGGCGAACATCACTGCCAAGCATTCTTTTTCGACTGGAGAGTAGCGATGCTCTGCACCTACCAACATGCGACTGAGGTAGTATAGAGCAGCTTCTTTTCCTTCATCATTTTCTTGTGCAAGTAGAGCGCCCAAAGAATAGTCGATAGCTCTTGTGTACAAGATGAATGGTTTTCCGGTTGTGGGAACAGCCAACACCGGAGGCTTGGTCAGGTATGACTTGATGTCTTGAAATGCAGCTTCACATTCAGCATCCCAAACAAAGTCTACACCTTTCTTCATCAGGCGAGAAAATGGACGGCATTTTCCTGATAGATTGGAAATGAACCGTCGGATGTATGCCAATCTTCCTTGAAGCCCTTTTAGTTCTCTTAGGGTCCTTAGAGATGGCATTTCTAGAATTGCCTTGACTTTGATGGGGTCAAGTTCTATTCCAGCTTTCCGAACTATGAATCCGAGGAACTTACCCGATGAGACACCGAAGAAGCATTTGAGGGGATTCATTCGCAGTTTGTGTTTGCGAAGCCGGAGGAAGACTTCTCGAAGATCTTGGAGATGGTTTTCTTTCCTTTTGCTTTTGACGGCGAGGTCATCAACATAACATTCGACCGTCTTGTGCTGCATATCTTGGAATATCTTCATCATAGCCCTTTGATATGTTGCACCAGCATTTTTCAGACCAAATGGCATGACAGTGTAGCAATACACGCCAAATGGGGTCCGAAAGGATGTATGCCTTTCATCTTCAGGATGCATCTTTATCTGGTTGTAGCCAGAGAAGCCGTCCATGAAAGTCATTCGCTCAAATCCGCAGGTGTTGTCAATCATTACCTCCGGTATGGGGAGCGGGAATTCATCTTTGGGGCATGCAGTATTCAGGTCTCTATAGTCAATACAGACTCTAATTTGCCCATTTTTCTTTGTCACGGGGACGATGTTGGCCAACCATTCAGGATGCTGTTCCTCGCGGATGAAGCCAACGTTTTTGAGTTTCTGAAATTCTTGTTCAATTTTGTCCATCACATCAGGACGGAATCTTCTTTGGCATTGTTTTACAGGCCTGACATTTTCTAGCAGGTTGAGTTTGTGAACTGCTATTTTGGGATCTAAGCCAGGCATTTCAGCGTAAGACCATGCAAAACAATCAACAAACTCACGAAGAAAAGAGACATACTCGGGTAACTCCTCATCCTTTATATTCTTGCTTATGAATACAGGACGTGGGTTATCTGGTGTTCCCAAGTCTATCTTTTGAACAGAATCTTCTGTCGGAAGGTTTGAAGGTGGTTCCTCCACAACATTTTCGGAGGGTTCCAAGTCAACAAGACCTTGCGGATTTCCAAGGGCGTTTTCAGACCATGGCTCCGCTTCTGTCCATAAATCTTCTTGATTGATATTCTTCTCAAGACTTGCTATGAGATGATCCCAATCACCAGCTGAGACAGGGTTGAAGTAAGGCACTTCTTTTGGAGACGACGACTCTTCTGAATCAGAGAACCGTGCTTCTGTGTCACCGGACAATTCCTCTTCATCATCAGGGAAATCATACCAATTTGATGAGCTTCCTGGGTCCTTGTTGGGTAACTCTTCAAAGAGATATCCAGGGAGATCGATGTCTTCATTGACATGAGATGTTGAGGCTTGGTCTACAAAACGACTTTGCAGCCTTTGTGTCAGCTGTCTCATCGGAGTGTCAGGATCATACCCCAATCCGTATGAAGACTTGTCTATACGACGGTGGAGTTTCCAATCTTCCAGCTGACTTTTGGTCAGGGTGGGTTCCAATGGTGTGAGAATACCACGGCCACCTCCCAAACCAATTGGATTTTGAGCGTCATAGCCCATTTTCTTCATGATAGCTTGTGCCATTGGACTATACAAGGATAGTTGAGGCATACCTTCATTTTGGAAAGGCTCAAGCAGGCAGTTTGATGAAGAAGCGTCTGATCTATGGAAGAAGATTGGTTTATCTTCTGCCGACGTTTCCGGAACGACGAAGGTAGCAGACGCAGGATCTTCTACTTCAGCAAGGGTCTTCAATGGAGTGAGAGCAGGCCGAACTTGCTGAGTATCAGCTTGGCTTGACGATGTATCGTCTTCAGTCTCTGAATCCGAATCCGTGTCTTGTATGATAGACACAAAGGAGACACCAAACTTGCCCCCTGTCTTTTGCTCTGTCTTCTTTGCTTTAGTAGTGATTACCAAAGGTTTGGAAGATTTGAAGGAGATGACGAAGGGAAACTGATTGCTCTCTTTGAGTTTGCCAGAAGGTTTGTCTTGCCTTTATCTTTTTGGAGATTGCCGGCAAAGGATGCTGTTTTCTCCTCCTTTTCTTCTTTTTCATCCTTGTACATCTGAGAGTCTGCAAAATGGACTTCCTTGCCTTTGAAGGGCTTTTTGTCTGCAAACACTCGATGTATCAAGCCGTCGTCGCCAACAAACTTGATGCACTGATGTAGAGTTGAAGGAACGACACCGTTCTCATGTATCCAAGGGCGTCCAAGAAGGATGTTGTAGCATGAAGGGGTTTTTATTGCATATACGGTGACCTCAGAGATAAGATCGCCGATTTGCAACCTGAACCGGATTTTGCCAATGGGCCTTTGAGCACTCCCATCGTATCCAAAGATGGACACAGATGTGTGGCTTAGTTTGCTAGGTGGGATACCCAGCTCTTCGAGTGCCGAAGTAGAGATGAGGTTGAGTGCAGAACCCAGGTCGATCTGGACTCTATGTATCGACATCTCTTTGATGTACCCTGTGAAGTACAAGGGTCGGTTGTGCTTCGTCTCGCCTAGCATGAGGTCTTCCTTTTTTAAGGCGATGGTAGCACTTGCGGCTTTTTGGACCGAGAGGCATTCAGTGCAAGGTCTTCCAGCTTCTTTCTTTTCTCCCTTTGGGAAGGTTTTTGATTTTGTGACCCTATAGTCCATTTCAATTTGCAGGACTTGCGGGGCATGTTTGTCGACGTCCAGATTCAGCCTTTGCAGTTCTGAAATGAGACTATCACGAGTTTGTGGTGGCATTCGTAATAAGTCTAGGATGTGCAGTCGTGCAGGTATGTGTTTGAAGTGCTCGATCAAGTCATACTTGAAAGCCTCCTTTAGGCCTGCATTTTCATTATCACCGCCGCTTGGGGCATTTACAGCTTGTTTTCCCGAAGGATTTACATAAGAAGAAGAAGAAGGTTGGTTGTAGTTTTTGTGGTAATCCTGGCCAGAGCGGGTACCTTTCCCAACTTCAAAAGCTTCTAGAGGCGGTTCTTCTTTCGGAAGACCCCTTTCGGGCTCAAGGGGCTGATCTTCCCCATTTGCTGAAAACGCCTTTGCAGCAGCATTGCCGTCTTCAGTTATTGCGTTGCATGGAGCATTTTCCGGGAACAAGTCCTGAACAACTTCCAACAACTTTTCTTCTTTGTCCAGTATTTCATCGGTCCAGACATCTCCTATGAGGTTGGGTACCTGGGACCAATTGACTGGGTTTTCTTTGAAGACTTCATCAGCTAGAGCTTCTTCATGGTGATCAGTCGGAAGAGGCTTGAGTTCTGATGTCACCGTTTCAGGAGACGATGGCTGAGAAGGTACTATCTCAGTGGAAGTCACCCGAGAATATGTAGCTCTAGAAGGTATGCTACCGGATACATTTTGAGAGTCCGTGGCCTCAGCAGATGGAGCTTCAGAGGTACTATCATCCTGAACTATCACATTACAGGCAACTTTGATAGAAGATGCCTCCATAATGGACCGTTGGGAATTAGACTCATCTTCCGATGTAAGCGGATCATTAATCCAGCAACTTTCTTCATTTTCCGGAGTCACTGGAGGAGATGCTTGTAGATTTTCTGGGACTTCCGGTTCTGGATTTTGATGAAGTTGGTTGATACGATCTTGTTCCTGCTCTATGGCTAGACGCTGCAAGATCCTAGCATATTCTTCAAGATCGAGCATAGGAGCCAAATCTTCTTCTTCATCTGCCCCTTGTGGTTCAACTTGGTTGGGATCCACTAGAGCATTTGTTTATGCTGTGTTAACAGCAATTTGGGTAGCCTCTTGGTCTTCATCATCATCAGACCAGGATCCTTGTGGCTCGAAGGGGTTATACCAGATTACTGGTATAAGGTGTGATTCCAGGATCCATTCTTCGTCGGAGAGATATTCTTCGGTTTCAAGGGATTCCTCCCACTCATCGGTGTCACTGGCAGTGTCACTGGACTCGTATCCATTGATGGAGAATCCAACTACCGAGTTACAAGAGTACGATGCCCCCTGCGTAGTCTCATCTCTGAGCCGTGGTGGCATGAAATCACTGAGAGTGAATTTTCTTATCACTTTTGGAACTTTGGGGAGAGACCCCTCTGTTGCCCCCAGTGAAGCGGTAAAGGAGGTTTCTGCTTTTTCAGGAACCTCTTGTTTTGTTTGAGCCTTCTCCTGCTGTTTGAGCTTAGGGAGTTGTCTCTTGGCTTGCTTTCACTGTTGAGCGGTCGGCTTTGTTTTGACGATCTCCCAATTTTCATCTTCTAGGAGATCAGGATGTACCCATATGGGCTGTCCTTCTGGTGTTGGGTAAGGCACCAGCTCTTGGGATGTTTGGGTCATTTTTATCACCTTGAAGGAAGTAGTGACTTTTTCCTTTGATGATTTGGATGTTTGTCCATATAACACCATGTTGACGGAGGCAGACCCATAGTTTTTGTCAAAGGTGATGACTCCGTTTTTCCACATCTCGTTGATCTTCTCTCTCACAACGAAACATTGGTTAAGAGGATGCGAGACCATTTGGTGGTATGGACAATATCGGGGATCGTTGGTTTTGCCAACATCTCCCGGTCTTTTGGGGTCAGGCAAGGTGATTTTGCCATTTGCCAAGAGAGCCCCAAATATTTCTTCAACATCTTCATCGAACGGGTATTTCTTTTCTACTTGTTCTTTGAAGGCATCAGAGAGTTCATGTCTCTTACCTGCAGCTTTATTTTCAGCTTTCTTTGGTGGCTGAGGAGCTGACTTGGTTTGCACGTTGAGAACCTCCTTTTTCTTTGGCTTGGAGGTCGGAATGGCAGTCTGCTCCTTCTTTGATGACTTCTGACTGTTGAGATCTTTGATCACCGTTTCAGCCTCCATAGACGCTTCTAGGAGTTCTCCCAAGTTTTTTGATTTGTTGTCGATGATCATGGAGCGGATCCTTGCTCTCATGTTGTTTCGGCAAATGTCGACTAGCGACGCTTGTGGTAGCACATCTGAGCATTTGTATGCCATTGCTTTCCACTTGTGAATGAAGTCGTATGTCGACTCATTCTCTCCCTGTTTAAGGCTGCAAAGCTGAGCCATAGTAACAGGATGATCCTCACCTTTGAAGTGGGTCAGGAAACGTTTCTCTAGCATGGTCCAATTTTGAATGGAGTCCTCTGGCAGAGTGGAATACCAATCAAAGGCCGTACCTTTTAGGGTACTTGCAAAGAGTCGGATCTTGAGTGCATCTTGATCTACAAACCAAGTGAGTCAAAAGAGGATACTGTCTTAGTGACTGAGCTGGAGCTCATTCTTTTAGATGAAGAGTCCGAGGAATGATCACTCCTATGTCCCTGGCTTGAAGGAGTGGGAGAGTCTTCCTGATGTCTTCTCGTCCGGGAGATGCTGCGAGTCACCGGTCGTCTGACATGTATTTTCGTTGCTGACTTCTGGCGTCTTTTGGTTTTGCCAACCATGTGGACAGCAGCAACTTGGTCGGGTCTTTCTTTTTCGACCCATTTTTGGGAGATTTGAAGCTTAGAATGCTGGGTTCTTTGCTTCTCTAATCTCTTTTGTCGATATGTCGCGCGGCGACGTATGCGACTAGCAATTTGAGCTTCGGTTAGCTCGGGTTGTGCTCTAGCAATGAAGGACGTGGTCCCTCGTGCGCAGCAACCGAGCTTGTCTTCCTAGAAGACTGGCATGGACAGGATTTGGACGCGGTCTTTAGCCTGTCGCAGCGAAGCTTTAAAATTTGCAAGCTCATCCCTTGTTGAGATGAAAGGTCGTGTCGCAGGAGAGTAGGCCCTAGCAAGTTCTTGTCGAGGCCTTGTGATGCACGACTTGATTTTGGGCTTGTATGAGCAAGCCGGCTCGTGCTGATTAGTTTTTGTTGTTCGGTAGAGGGTAGGTTTCTCTCCTTTGATGTAAGCAAGAGGATAAAGCCGGTTCTCCTTGAAAGGAGCCAGGTATGCTGGCTTTGCAGTTGTCTGGGACCTTCTTTGTTTTGGTGAAGATCGCGGGGACCAAGTCTTGGGATAGACTTGGTTTTTTGTAGGTTGAGGCCTCATGGGATTGTCACGAGCCTCAGGTTTCTTGGTGACCGCCTTTGGTGCCGGGGGTAGCGACACATTGGGGGGCGGTCTTCTGCTTCTTAGCAGGCACCGTCTCTTCTGCGGGTAGTGGGAATGGTCCCAGTGACCCGAAGACGATGGCCCGAGGAGTGGAGGTCGACCCAGTGTTTTGGGAGTTGTAGAGGGAGGTCATGCTTCGGCAGCTGGCGGGGCGCTTGAAAGTGCCCTTGCTTTGCTTGTCTTGAAGTATGACTTGGTACTTGTTCTCATCGAAGGTGATGGTCAACGAAGCTGCCATTGTTAGTTTTGAAAAACTTTTCTGAAACAAGACCATATCCATTAGTAATCACAAGAATATGGTGATCATAAATGGGCTATACTATGGTTTTGTCTTTTCAAATCGCTCAGGGGCATGGCCCATTCTGAGCGTAATGAAGAAGGCCAAAAGCCATAGACAGTACAATTGTTCTAAATGCAAGTATGGTTGGCTCGAAATGAGCGTTCCAGGGACCGCTAGAAGCAATTGTAAACCTTAATTCAAATTATCGAAAAGCGAAGCTCACTCGAGGTAAAATGATATAAGGTTAGAGATACAAATGTGTCGGTCGCGAATACAGTAGGCCCGAAAGGGCGTACTAGCACCGCTAGACACAAATGTTGTAAATCGCATCCTTGAAGGACACGAGATGGGATTTTTTTGAAATGTCAAGATTGGATTCGCAAAAGAGAGCAAATGGTATTCCAATCCGAATACAGGTTCAAACATTTCTGCGAGCATATATCCGAAAAAGGAAAGAACCAGGATTTCTCGGATTTGAATCCAATAGTGACGAGAGTTTTTTTTTGAAAAGTCAAGATTGAATTCATAAAAGAGTGCAAATGGTATTCCAATCCGAATACAGGTTCAAACATTTCTGCGAGCCTAAATCCGAAAAGGAAAGAACCAAAATTCCTCCAATTTGAACACAATAGTGACAGAAGTTTTTTTTTTTTTTTTTGAGAGTGCACATAGGTCTTCCAATTCGGTCTTATGAAACCTTAGTGGATAGATTAGCCCCAGGTAAGGGTAGGATTACTTAATGAACCCGTTTGAAGGACCCTTACCTCGAACAGTCTAGCTGCCTCCACACTCTGGACAAGGCTTTTCTTAGATCCACTTTGGTCAAAGAACGCAATTGGTGCAATCTTAATGCTCTCTCTTTTTTTTGAAAGACCTCCAATGGACTCATCAAAGAGAGGAAAATGGCCCCCCCCCCCCAATCCGAACGTTGGCTCAAAAATTTCTGCGAGCCATTGCACGAAAAGGAAAGAACCAAAGTTTCTCTAATTTGAATCCAAAAGAGAGAAATTTGAAAAGTTTTTTTTTTTGAAAAACTTTTTTTTTTTTTTTGAAAGATCTCCAATGGACCCATCAAAGAGAGGAAAATGGCCCCTCCCAATCCGAACGTTGGCTCAAACATTTCTGCGAGCCATTGTACGAAAAGGAAAAGACAAAAGTTTCTCTAATTTGAATCCAAAAGAGAGAAATTTGAAAAGTTTTTTTTTTGAACTTTTCCTTTTTTTTTTTTTTTTTTTGAAAGATCTCCAATGGACCCATCAAAGAGGGGGAAATGGCCCCTCCCAATCCGAACGTTGGCTCAAACATTTCTACGAGCCATTGTACGAAAAGGAAAGAACCAAAGTTTCTCTAATTTGAATCCAAAAGAGAGAAATTTGAAAAGTTTTTTTAAAATTTTTTTGAAAGATCTCCAATGGACACATCAAAGAGAGGAAAATGGCCCCTCCCAATCCGAACGTTGGCTCAAACATTTCTCCAAGCCATTGTACGAAAAGGAAAAGACCAAAGTTTCTCTAATTTAAATCCAAAAGAGAGAAATTTGAAAAGTTTTTTTTTGAAAAACTCTTTTTTTTTTTAAAGATCTCCAATGGACCCATCAAAGAGAGGAAAATG
This sequence comes from Persea americana, assembly GCA_029852735.1. NCBI lineage: Eukaryota > Viridiplantae > Streptophyta > Magnoliopsida > Laurales > Lauraceae > Persea > Persea americana. The sequence goes on along the minus strand of CM056810.1, from coordinate 43,864,268 downwards.
GCCCCTCCCAATCCGAACGTTGGCTCAAACATTTCTACGAGCCATTGGACGAAAAGGAAAAGACCAAAGTTTCTCTAATTTGAATCCAAAAGAGAGAAATTTGAAAAGTTTTTTTTTGAAAAACTCTTTTCTTTTTTGAAAGATCTCCAATGGACCCATCAAAGAGATGAAAATGGCCCCTCCCAATCCGAACGTTGGCTCAAACATTTTTGCGAGCCATTGTACGAAAAGGAAAAGACCAAAGTTTCTCTAATTTGAATCCAAAAGAGAGAAAACCCTTTTTTTTTTGTTGAGAAAAGAAAGAATGGAAACAAGTTCAAAGAACGAAGTTTCCAAAGAATCCCATCTCATGTTTTTTTTTAAGATACAAGATCCAACAACATAGGCCACCAACTAGAAGGGAGCCTAGGATTCTAAGCATCGTGTTCTCAATTGAACAGGTCCCACCGGGTATGCCAACTTGATGGACCCGTCTTTTTCTTTCTCGCCTTCCTCCGTCCCGGGTCCGCCGGGGTGCGGCGGGGCGAAGAGAAAAGAAAGAGCAAGCATCAACATTTTTTTTTGTACAGGTATGCCAGATTTTCTATTCTACTTGGAATTTGAAGTGGTGATCCGGAGATTCACCTTCACAAGTAGAAAAGGAAATCAACTTTTTTCTAACTTTCCATTGCACATATTTTAAAGAAAGAGACAAGGTTTTAAAATGCCGTGAGAGGCGATTTTGTTTAATTTGCCGTGAAAGGCAGTTTTGTGCCGTAGAAGGCGATTTTGTGCCGTAAAAGGCAGTTTACAAATCTCATCAAAATGTAAAGACAAGAAATGTGATTTTTATGTCTCTTTAAAAAAATACACAATACAACATAAAAGTAAGAAAAGGAATCTGACTTCTCAAGAGATCGTGGGGACTCGTTCAGATCGACGGTCGTGAGTCATGTATGGACTCCGCCATCGTCCTTCAGATGAGAACACTTGATGCTTTGATTCACTTGGCTTGGCTTGGACCTCAGATTTTTAGAGGATAAAGACCAAGAGAATGTCTTATATCAAATAAAAAACCAAGTAGACGGGCTGAAAAGCCGCATCTAGGCCATGTTGGATAGAAGTGTCGGATGTGAATTTTGACCCCACGCCCCCCCCCCCCCCCGGGAGGGGAATCGCCATTCAACAGTGTGAGATAAAAAAATACATCGAAAATGAGGATTCCGACTACCCTCAAAATCGACGGATCACGATCGCCAATTACAGATTCGGCCGTAACACTGTCCTTCGACGAAAGCCGAAAGAATGCGGGAGGAAAATGGGGTGGGTTCTTCTCTCGTCTAATGTGCCGCCGGCGACACACGACGGTTGTCTTGTCACTTAATTTGAGTCTTTCGATTCGGGTCGAACTTGGGTCAAGGGTCAAATTATGGGCTTCAAGATGGGACCATAATGAACTAGGCAGGGGAAATCAACATCCAGGGTTGAACAGACTAATTAAAGATAAATCCAAGTATTCTAGGGGATAAGCGAATTAAAATGAAAATAAACTAAGAAAATAAGGGGAAAGGTGCCAAATATTTAGAAGAGGATCAACCCCATTCCTGGGTACCCCCTTCAATGTCCTTTGACAACCTAGGGTTTAAAGGCTGATTCTTCGAATCGAAAGAATGATGCAGACAAAACTTCGAGTTGTGATTTCTGTGGGTTTGCATGCGATACGCAGGTGATAAAAGTGCATGGCCGATGATGGGCCAGAAGTAAGATAAAAATGGCCGGTGTTGGGCCGGGATTGATTGAGGGTGGCCGATGATGGGCCGGTAGTAAATAAACTGATATTGGGGTGTGTGAAATCACTCGTCTCGTTTCGTCATTCTCATTAATTTAGGTTCTCGGAATTAGCCTCTATTCCCTTTAATCATTGAGTTCAAATAAATATTTGGCACCGGAGGTGGAGGAAAAGAGAAGAAAATATTTTTGGGATTGGTTTTGTTGGTTTTATAGTTTTTTTTTTGGATTTTAATAATTGGGGCTAGAAGGGCCTACCTAGGGGAGTTCCTACTTGGATTCAATCTAACTGTTCCATTTCCCTAATGGATCTCTATCATATCCTAAGGTCCTAACCGCCCACATCCGCTCTCCCAGTCCCTTAGCGGGGCTCGGAGAAAGAGTGGGACCTAATCAGTTGAAGTTTAAGAAATTGGGGTAGTCTAAGCTGGCTAGGGAGAGACCTAGATCTAGGTCCGGGGTCTGACCTAATCAGTCTAGACTACTGTATAATTTCTAACTCCAATTTATTAATATTTTGGTTTTTTTAATATCTTTTACTTTGTTTTTGGTATTTTGGATTTTTATTATTTTTATTTGTTTTTATGTTTATTCATAGGGCCTAAAATCCTAAATTGATTTATCCTAATGAAATGGGAAGGGGGAAAGAGAATGAATTTCTAATTTTTAATTTAATTAATTATCCTAAATAATCTTGAGTTCCCTAAATAGGTTTCCCTAACCCTAGTGAGAGGGGAGGAGAAAAGAACTTAATTATTAAATTTAGCCTAATTATTTCTAATTAGTAGGGTAGCTAAAATTCTATTTTTAATCTTTACTTTTTATTTTATTATTTGTTTTCTTTTGGTGTTTTTGGTTTTTATTCTAATTTTTATATATATATATATTTTTTAATAAAAAATAGTCCTAAATTGCACCTAAAAGAATATGAAATAAAAATGCAACTAAGTTATAATGCATGGGCAGGTTGAATGCATGAGCATGTTTTAATACATGAATCAAGAACAAATTAAAACAAGCCATGATAGAAGGAAAAAAAAATGCCAATCTAAATGAATGACCATATTAAATGCATGCGCAAAGTTTATGCATAAAAGATGATGAAATGACTAAAAATAAAAAAATAAAAAAAATAAACTAGGTGCATGGACGGGCTTGCTGCTGGCTAAGAATGATTTAAAATAAACAATGAAACTGAAAATTGACCACATGCATGGGCATATTAAGATGCATGAAATCATAAAAAGAAACAACAAACAAATATGGAAGAAAATAAAATAGGCATGTTCGGTTTAGATGAGTGGGCTAGTCAGGTGGGTGCAACAGTTGGGTGAGGGGCGCAGGGAAAAGTGGGTGCAGTAGTGAGGGTGTGTGCAGTGCAGTGGTGGCAAGGAAGGGGTATCCAGTGGAGAAGAGTGCAGGGAGGAAGCAAGGTGTGCCGCAGGTGGGTGCAAGGTAAGGTGGGATGAGGAAGAGAAGGAGAGGAAGGAGAAGAAAGAAGAAGGGAAGGATGGAGTGGTGCAGCAGCAGGCAGGAGGTGTAGGTGGGAAGAGAGAGAGAGAAAGGAAGAAGAGCAGAAAGGGCACGGAAAATGGGTGCAGGTGGGTAGAGGAGTGGGAGATGGAGAGATGGGGTATAGAAGGAGAGATGATAGTGGTGGAGAGGAGGGAATGAGAGAGAGGGAGAGGAAGAGAGTAGGGGAGAGAACAGAGGGATGGGGAGATGGCGAGAGAGTGAGGGAGAGTAGAGAAGGAGAGAGGGTGCAGACAACGAGAGGGAGAGGTGGAGCAGAGAGAGATAGAGAGAGACTGACCAGGGAGGGAGAGGGGTGATGGCAGGGAGGTGGCTGCACGGGTGGCAGAGGAGTGGAAGAAGAGGAAGGAGAGGGAGATAGAAGAACAGGGAAGAGGGAGAGAGTGTGGAGTTGCAGGTGGGTGGCACGGAGGAGGGTAATGGCAGGGAGAGGAAGATGGGGAGCAGGTGGCGGAGCGGGAAGAAGGAGCAGGGGAGACAGTGTAGTGTGTGCGCAGGGGGGTGCAGGGGAGAGACAGAGAGGGAGATGGAGAGTGTTGAGTTGCAGGGGAGAGACAGAGAGGGAGATGGAGAGTGTTGAGTTGCAGGGGAGAGACAGCGAGGGAGAGGGAGAGTGTTGAGTTGCAGGTAGCGGGACGCGCGGGGGAGAGAAAGGTGGAGAAGAAAGGGTGAGGGGAGAGAGTATGGAGTTGATGCGAGAGAGATGGGGAGAGAGAGAGGGATGGTGTGCAGTGGGTGCAGGTGGTGCAGAGAGGGGAAGAGAGGCGTACCTGGTGGGGAGGTCTCCAGCGGCGGTGCGAGGAGGAGGAAGATGGTGCTGTGTGCATCCGGGGGCTGCTGGTCGTCGAGCGGTGCTGCTGCGTGAGTCTGGAGATGCTAGCAAGGAAGGAGGAGGCGGCGTCCAGAGGATGGACAAGGTGCTGTAGAGGATGCTGCGTGGGTGGCGTCTGGCGTGGAGGTCCGGGCTTCCACAGTGTCTTTGCGCTCGTCCGGCGGTGCCGAGGAGGGAGATGAAGCAGAGGATGGTGTCTGGGGGGTGCTGCGTGCAGATGTGTGGTGCGGGCGGATGGAGGGCGAGATGGTGAGATGGAAAAGATGCGTGAGATGGAGAAGGTGGGTGGGGAAGATGATGGGTTCTTATGGTGGGGAGAGGGCGATGGAGAGGGTGATGATGATGGTAGGTGAGAGAGATCTGGGAGAGGTCGGGGAGTTCTGCGATGGAAGGAGATGGAGAGGTGGGTCTGGCGCAAGGGAAGAGACGAAGATGATGAGAGGGAATGATGGATGGTGGAGAGATGGGCGCCTGGGAGGAGGATGATAGAGATGATGAGAGGGAATGATGGGTGAGAGAGATCTCAGAGGCAGCAGAGAAGACGGTGGAAAGGTGGCCTTGAGGAGGGTTGTGCGCCTGGGTTTTTTGGATCGGCTTGGGTGTTTGAAATTGAGAGGGATAAGGCCTAGGTTGGGAGAGAGATAGAGAGATAAGGCTTGGGTGTTTGGAATTGAGAGGGATAAGGCCTGGGTTGGGAGAGAGATGAGAGGGATAAGGCTCGGGTTGTGTTTGGGTCAAGTTCGGGTCAGGAGGTTTGGATCAGGCTCGGGTTGTGTTTGGGTCAAGTGAGGTCTGGACTTGGCCTAATGAGTTGGATCGGGTCAGGTTCAGCTTGTGCTGGAGCTCATTGGGCCAGGCCTGGTGGGTTTGGATTTAAAAGAAACTGGTTTGGGTCGAGAAGGTGGGGTCCGGTGGAGATTGGTCGGGTTATCATTACTGGGGCCCAGGTTTCGTACATTTCAATCCGCTCGTCGGATTTCGACGTTCTACATATTGACGAAAAGCTCTCGGCGAGTAGGTCACGATGAGCCAATTTTCAGGGCAATCAAAGGTCCATAAATGATAGGTGATTTTTCATGCGAGCGCCGCGGGGTGTGGGACCCGCTGTCATGATTTTTGATCCGCTAGTCAGATCTTGGAGTTCTATATATGGGCGGAAAGCTCTCGATGAGTAGATCACGATGAGCCAACTCCCGGGGCAATCAGAGGTCCAGAGATGACAGGTGACTTTTGACTCGGGACCTACAAAGGACATCATTAAATAGGGTGGACTGAATTGCCCCTCATAGGGTGCCAAAACGAGGTGTCTACAAGAAGAAAAGAGGAGATCTTGGGGGGGTGGCCCCCCAAGGGACTTCGATCACCTTGTAGAATTTGCAGCAGAGTTTCTTCAGAGTAGCTAAGCTTCTTTGCGTAGAGATTTCTCCGAGAGTTTTTTAGTAATTTTTTGGGGATTTTTCAGGACCCTTCAGATGATTTTTTCTTCTGGACCACTTCAGACAATTTTTCTGGACCCTTCAGACAATTTTTCTGACCCTTTCTCCTTGGAATGACCGCCTATTTATAGGCTTTTGATGGCCATTAGGAGGGTTTTATGGGCATTAATGGTATTAATGCTCCATGATGGGAGGAGTTACAAGATTTAATTCTTTATATTATAACTCCTTTTTCTTGGATTTTGATTGGCCGATGGAGAATAATGGGCATTTAATCTCCATGATGATGGGAGTTTCATGATTAATTACCATGATTAATCTCCATAATGATAGGAGTTACATGGTTAATTGTCATGATTAATTGAACTTGTAACTCCCATTTCTTGGCTTCTGATTGGGCCGTTCAAAATAATGAGTTAATGACCCTAATAAATTGCCATAAAAGGGTCATTTAATTTCATTAATTGGCTGCCGAGTCGCTTGAAGAGTCGCGGGCCGCGCCGCGTCATTTGGAATTCTTCTTGCGATGATCATCGATGGATCCGTACGTTGCTTGATGTCGGATGACTATGAAATTCAGACATTGGTTGCCACTAATGGGCCGACAACATCTGTCCAATCAATTTCTTGATCGGTCGAGCAGAAAGTGCGCTTTCTTGGTCGGCCGGTTGGCGGTTTCGGAGTGTCCGATGATGATCAAATGATTTTGATGGCGGATTCGTGATGTTGACGAAGATTGACGGATATCATCTCAAAAATCAGATTTTAAGAAAATCACAGGGGCCAATCATCGCGAAACGCGAAAAGAATCGGAAAAACGGACGTTTCGGCGGAAATCCGGCGACCCGGATTTCCAGGGTCGCCGGCGACCATGCACCCATGGTCGTCGGCGACCTTGGGCCATGGTCACCGGCGACCATGGGCCAAGGTCGCCGGCGACCTTGGACTTTGGTCCACTATTCGGTCGCCGTTTCTTGGTCGTTTCTCGGGCTTTTTCGCTTATGTTTTCTCCTGTATTTTTCTTTGACATTTCTTCTCATTTATTGGCTTGATTCTTCTGAAAAAAACCTGTCGAAAGGCTGTGCAAATCAAAGCACAAAGTTTCCTATTTTTTGGAAAAGCCGAGGACTCTGTAGCCGATTTTCAACCAAGAGTTGAAATTGGGTCAAACGATGTCGGAATGACCTGAAATTTGAGGTGGAGCTTCTTGGGCATTAGATAGGACCAACCATGGGCTTTTATTTGAGTTTTGAAGCCGTTTGGGGTCTCGTCGATGCTTGACTTGATTTCACCGTGCGGAAGACGCCGAGCTTTGATGTACGGTCATCCGATTTCCGACTGACCTGGAATTGACGGGGAGCCTATTGGAGTCATTTTGAGATGATCCATTAGCTCCGATTTGGGTGCCATGGTCCCAGGGAGCTTCGCCGCCGGTGGGCTTGATTTCGCTTCGGAGCATCAAAACCGGGTCAAACGTTGTCGGAATGACCTGAAATTTGACGTGCAGCCCTTTGGAAGCATGCAGAAGCTACTCATGTGTTTTGTTTGATGAGTGGCGGCATTAGAGGTTCTCGCCGCCGGGAGGTTTGATTTCTCCGTTCGAGAGTTGATGGAGGGTCAAACGGTGTCTGTTTGACTTGAAATTCGACATGGAGCCTTTTGGAGGTATTTTGAGACCATCCATAGACTCTGATCGAAGATTTGATGTATTTGACACTGTCGCTGTCTGGAGCTCCGGCTTAGCTGTTGGAGGATTGAAGTTAGGCCAGATGGTGTCGAAATGGCCCGAGACTTCATGTGTACCCTTCTTTTGGCTACTTTGAAAGATCTTGTAGTTTTTGTTTGGTTCTGTCAAGATCTGATGCTTGAAGCAGCTTTGCCTGTTTGTAGTAGGATGCGGCTCCATATAGCTTTTGATGTTGATGAGGCAAAGTGACATTTTTGGTGTCAACAAATGCCCCCTCGAGGTACAGCGACGAATTGGATAGCCTTTGCAGTCGATGTGCCTCGAAGAAAACTTTGAAGGAGAACTTCTGACTTGACCAAGAGTTTCTGAGCATTTTTCTTAAATTCTGATTTTTTAAGCATGATATCCATCGATCTTCGTCAACATCACGGATCCGTCGTTGAAATCATTCGATCATCATCGGACACTCCGAAATCGCCAACTGAACGACCAAGAAAACACACTTTCTGCCTGACCAAACGTGAAATCGACTGGATAGATGTTGCTGGCCCACTAGTACCAATCAATATCTGAAATTTCATGGTCATCCGAAGTCGATCAACATGAGAATCCATCAATGATCATCGCCAAAAGAATTCCAAAAGACGCGGCGCGGCCCGCGACTCTTCAAGCGACTTGGCGACCAATTAATGCTGTTAATTTACCCATTTATGACAACTTATTACGGTCATTAACTCATTATTTTGGACGGCCCAATCAGAAGCAAGCAAATGGGAGCAACAAGTCCAATTAATCATGGCAATCAACCATGTAACTCCTATCATTATGGAGATTAATCAATGTAATTAATCATCCATCGATGCAAAGAAGCTCTCCTGCTCTGAAGAAACTCTACTTAAAACACTACAAGGTGATTGAAGTCCCTTAGGGGGCCCACCCCCCCCCCCCCAAGGTTTTCCCTCCTCTTTCTATCCAACATGGCCTAGATGTGGCTTTTCAGCCCACCTACCAGGTTTTTTATTGGACGTAGGACCTTCCCTTGGTCTTTATCCTCTAAAATTCTGAGGTCCAGTCCAAGTCAAGTGAATCAAAAGCATCAAGTGTTCTCATCTGAGGGACGACGATGGAGCCCATACATGACTCACGACCGTCGATCTGAACGAGTCCCCACAATCTCCTGAGAAGTCAAATTCCTCTTTCTTTCTTTTCTATTGTATTTTGTATTTTTTAAAGAGACAAAAAAATCACAATTCTTGTCTTTCATCATTGATGAGATTTGTAAATCGCCTTTCATGGCAAAATTGCCTTCTATGGCACAAAACTGCCTTTCACGGCAAACTAAACAAAATCGCCTTTCACGGCATTAAAAATCTTGTCTCTTTCTTTAAAATATATATGCAATGGAAAGTTAGAAAAAAAAGGTTTGATTTCCTTTCTACTTGTGAAGGTGAATCTTCGGATCACCACTTCAAATTCCAAGTAGAATAGAAAATCTGGCATACCCGTACAAAAAAATGTTGATGCTCGCTTTTCCTTTTTTTTTGCCCCGCCGCACCCCGGCGGACCCGGGGCGGAGGTAGGCGGGAGAGAAAGCCAGGTCCATCAAGTTGGCATACTCGGTGGGACTCGTTCATTTGAACATGATACTTAGACTCCTTGGCTCCTTTCTAGTTGGTGGCTTGTGTTGGATCTTGCATCTTAAAAAAAAAAACATGAGATGAGATTCTTTAGAAATTTCTGTCTTTGAGTTTATTTCCATTCTTTCTCTTCTCAAACAAAAGAAAAAGTTTTTTTTTTAACGCTGGGTTCAGATTTGAGCAATTTTGGTTCTTTCCTTTTCGGACTTAGTGCTCGTGGAAATCGCTGAGCCTTTGTTCGGATTGGAACACCATTTCTTCTCTTTTGTGAATCCAATCTTAACTTTTTTAAAAATAAAAAATAAAAAATTTCAGATTTCTCTCTTTTGGATTCAAACTGGAGAAACTTTGGTTCGTTCCTTTTCATACAATGGCTCGCGGAAATCGCTGCTCCAGTATTTGGATTGGGAGGGGCCATTTCCCTCTCTTTGATGGGTCCATTAGTGATCTTTCAAAAAAAAAAAAGATAAATAAATAAAATAAAATTTTCAGATTTCTTTCTTTTGGATTCAAATTGGAGAAACTTTGGTTCTTTCCTTTTCGTATAATGGCTCGCGGAAATAGCTGAGCCAGCTTTCAGATTGGGAAGGGTCATTTATTCTCTTTGATGGGTCCATTAGCAATCATTCAAAAAAAAAAAAAAAAAAACACATTACGATTGCACCGATTGCTTTCTTTGACCAAAGTGAATCTAAGAAAAGACTTGTCCAGAGTATGGAGGCAGCTAGACTGTTCGAGGCACTGGTCCTTCAAACGGTTATCTTCGTCTTCTTCCTCTTTCAACTTCCCAGGCCATACCAGCTTTAGGATCCAGCCATCAGAATCAAGATCAGAGGATACCAGCATTCTTGGTTCAACGTTCTTATCTCAGGTAACCATCTCCTCAAATCATTAGGAGTAGATTTATATTCTTAGGTTATCTTTTTATTGTTTCCAATGTTAGGTTTTGGGTAGGAATACCATAGATCTGTTCATTTGAGCATTTCTTTCCCATATTCTTTGTCAGATCAGTGATAGGGTTATTCTCTAGCGCGGTGGGAGTCACGATTTGGGTATTGGTTAGGATCTGTGCATCTTTCTTCAATTCCAGTAAAAGGAAAGTACCTAATCATGGTTTATAAAGTTAATATTTGTTTTCTCCTTGATTGGCATGTCACTGCATGTAGAAACCTTTGATGCCTTCTTTTTATGATGTTAATTGTTTTAGTGATGAGATCGTGTATCATTCCATTGATTTTTTTTTTCTATTTAATATTACTGTTGTAGTGTTTCAAACTTCTGTTGCCATTACCGATCCCTGTTTGGATGCCAAAAACCCCTTTTTCATCTTCTGTAGACTTGTATTTAGGGTTGTGAGACCACAATTTCAAGTGGCCTTGATGGCAGGCGGAATCACATGTTACTGGAATGGATCTGTGTACAAGGGGATTACACAGTTTGGGATTATTTATGATTTTGACCATGGGACTCGGGTGGGCCACCCGATGACCGATCCTGCCCGTGGATCCAGAGGAGGACCCACAGGCGACCCTAAAGAGGTTGGACCCGTAGGCAGCAGACCCCGTTTGGGCCATCATCTTGAAGCCTGATCAGCAGGGGGCGAGTTTTAAGGGGGGAAAATCAGTTTGGCCATCAGGCGTGGTGGGACCCACCAGATGATTTGATTACAGATCAGGTCCCTACATTTGGTAATGGGGGCCCAGGCGACCTTGATGGTGTGGGCTGATCTTGAGGTGTGATCAGTGGGCCCCACTTCCCAAAGGATTCAGATGCACAGTTGTGGAGCTTTGTTCTGGAATCGTTTCTGTGTGAGGATGGTTCTCACATAACAGATGGGTTGGGTTGGAAGAACAAGAGAAAGGAAAAGGAAAGAGAGGACAACTGTACCATCTTGGCTGTACTTGTGATGTTCTTTCTTTCTTTTTTTTATACTTATCTTGACTGGGTTTTGAATAAAGAATGGGGCTGCTTGACTTAAGGATGTGCTACGATAAGTACTATTGAAATGGTACTTGTGATGTGTAATTTATATATTTAAATATATATACTCATTTTGTGGTAAGGTCAAAGGTATGACCTGATGATCTCATCTGACCTAGGGGCTTAAGTATTTTGGGTAGTACTTTGCCCATTAATTTTTAGAGATTTAACAAAAGGCCTAATTATTTTATAAACTTTAAAGAGATCCTTTGACTTATTTTGAATGTAGACAATAGTTTTGGATGGGTCCTCGGGTTTTCTAAAATTAAAAATTAAGAAATGTTACTTCTATTATTATTTGTAAATTAATTTTAAAATGGTAACTTTGATTTTTAATGTGTTAAAATTATATGTTTGTACTTTATTAATTGGATCATTGGACTGTGTAAATACCGTCTGGGCACACGGTATCTTACTAGCATGGGGTTTAGTGCTTAATATGACCTTGGGGAAATCCTAATGAACTCGAGCTCAACCCATTCCTATTGGAAAACCCTTAATTGGGTCTATGCACCATTGATGGAAAAGGGATGTGCTGATCTTTTGTCAATTAGAGATTCCTGTGGTTATTGGGTACGAGACCTTATGTTTGACCTTAGGATTTGTTTGTGGTTATTCTTTGACCTTCGGGTTTGCATACACGAGTGATTATTTGAATATGACTTAGGATTCTTGTGTCGAAGCATTATTAATCAGGTCTATTATGAATATATGTTTATGTGTATATGTGGGTCATTTATGGACGACTGTAGATCGATATATGGATGGTTGATCACCGATGTGACCGGATCACTTATAATCCGCTTTGTTTATGGACAAGTTATCCTGATTTTACTTTGATCGGTTTATGACCACTGACGTTATGGACGGTCTTTCCCGATTTATTTAGGGCTGACCACCCACAACGGGGACACTTGTCACCGTGTGATTTTATATTGCTCCTTTGTGCCATTTGGTTTTATGTCATACATTCGTTCTCGTTATTATATTTGTCATTGTTTCATTATGATCACACTTTTCTATATTCTTCTCGTTATCGTATTAAATTTTGAATTATGATTATGTTCTTGCTATTTACTTTGTAATATTTGGTGCATAGGTATCGAGCTCTACTTTATCCAGGAGACGGAGGAGGATCAAGCGTTTCAAACGTTTGAGCCAACTGATGAACCCGAGTGGGATGCCGGAGATGGCTTTGGAGCCGTCTGAGCCAGCATAAGAGAGAACGTCATATTAGAATTATATAAATGAATTATCTTTTAGTGTTGAGACCTCTTTTAGAAATTTTATGATTCTGCAATTTTAACTATTAATGTTTATTTGATTTTTGTGTTGGGTTTCATTTATGAACATTGATTACCGATTGAATAAAGCTTCCACTGCATTTAATGAAATTTATTTTGACTCACCACAGGTTGAAATTTTATGTGGGCCCACTTTTGGAAGCTTGTTTGTATTAAACACAGGAATTTGAATTTGATTTATTTTTCACGTTTTTCCCTAATTCTTATTTTGGGGGACGTGACAACCGGTCTCAAATCAACCGACGGATGATCTGAACCTTGGTAGCCGCTGGCCGGCATCAAAATGTCCATATGGGCATGCGACTTCTCTGCCAAACCAGAAGGGCCACCAACAAAAACCCCGATCTTGATCACATTAGTCCTCTTCACCTAGCTTGGAGGATCTTCCCTCTTTGAGCATGTGGGGGAAAAGGCTCATGATTGAGATAGTGTGATCAAAGGTCGACCGGGTAGAAACAGTTCTCTCCTCACCATCAGCTGTGTAAGAGAACTGAAAACATCTCCTTTGGTATGTTAAGACGTCAGGGGCTGCATCACCAAAGAAGAAGGTAGGCTTGGGCACAACGCTTTGGTCGTCCGTGACCCAAAGACGGTTGCTTACCATAATTTTGTAAAACTCCTCATCCTTGAGGGCGATCAGCTGCTGTCTTGCCTCATCTCGGTTAAGAGAATCACACTCTTCCAAATTCTTCTCGACATACTGAACCTTCTCCCAGGCCTGCTGTACGGCCACACTAGAAGATCTGGTAGAACGACGAGGTGCATCGGTGATAGGCTCCTTGCCCTTGTTCGTTCTGGAGGAACTACCTGCAAAGGATGGAAAAAAGAAATCAATCACCAAAATGACAGAATTTTACTAAAAAAAGAATGTCCTAGCGAAATTTTGGCGTGGTCCCGGGGCAATTTCGAAGAAAAGGAAAGTACCCCGAAAAAGAAAGGAAGCTTGAAGATGAGCTCAACATTGCTGCGAGCTCATAATCAATGGAGAATTCTAAAAGCAGGCTCCAACTCAAATATTGCTGCGAGATCAAGCCAAATCTTCTCAAATCTCTGCAAGATTGGAAAAGGGCTCAACATTGCTGCGAGCTCCAGACTCCAAAACTTGCAAAAGCTCCTAAAAAATCCCCACAAGACCAAGAAAGGGCTTTACATTGCTGCAAGCTTCAAATCCCAAGACTTGCAAAAGATTTCCAGGTGTACACTATCATCCTTTTAATTCCATTTACAAAAAAAATGCATAGAAGGAAAGTTGTCATGCATGGGCATCTCAAAATCCAAAAAAAAAAAGAGAAAGAAAAAAAAAAGAGAAGAAGAGGATCTCTTTAAAAAAAAAAAGAAAACACAAACCATACGGACCTGTCCGTACATCAAAAAAAAAAAAAAAAAAAAAAAAAAAAACAAAAAACAAAAGAGAAAGAAAAGAAGGAAAAAAAAAAGAAGAAAAGGAAAGGAGAAAAAAAACACGATAAAAAAAAGGGGAAACCATGAAAGAAAAAAAAAACAGAGAAAGAATAAAAAAGAAAGAGAAGAAAAAAAAAGAAAGAAAAATATAGAAGAAAGAAAAAACGTGTGAAAAAAAAGAAGAAAAGAAGTGTGTTAAAAAAAAAAAGAGAAAACACGTGAAAAAGAAAAAAAAAAGAGAGAAAAGAAAAACAAAAGAAAAAGAAAAGAAAAAGAAAGAAAGAAACCTTTCTCCTACTTCTACATGGAGTTTCTTAAGGAGGAAGAAAACTTGCTTGAAGCCATGGAGGAAGAGGAAGAACTTGGAGATCCTTGAAGAAGAAGAAGAGTTCTTGATCTTGGAGCACTCTTGAAGATTTTTGCAAAAAGAGAGCAATAGCAACAAGAGATCCAACCTCCTTGCTTTTATAGAAGAAGAGCAAACCAAAAGAGAAAAGAAGGAAAGAAGTAAGAAGGTAAGTACTACAAATTAGTAACCTTTCTAGAAGAAAGGGATCTTGAGATATTCCTTCCCAAGGAGGAGATCCTTTGAGAAATTCTCTCCAAAAAGAGAGGGATTGTGAGAAACTTTCTCCCAAAGAAAGATGCTTTGAGAAAATCTCTCCCACAATCAAGGAAACTTGAAAGATTCTCTCTAAGTACGGATATTTTTAGATATTCTCAAATATTTTTAGATATTCTCTACCCAAAGGAGATATTTTTAGATATTCTTCACAAAAATGACACCACATGAGATCTAAGCCATCTTTAAAGCTTAAGGTCCCATGGGCTAGCCCACATGAGCTAGGTTTGACCACCTAGGCACTAAAAGTGGCTTTTAGTTAAAATCCCTCTTACCAAGAGCATACAAAAATGGTTCCATGCCTCCTTTGAGTTGACTGGACCATACAAAAAAAATCCAAGCCTCATTACTTTCCAAAAATCCAAACCATCCCACCTCATGAACCAAATTAAGCCAAAACCTTGAAATTGACATTCCACAAAAACCCAAACCACTCCAATGGACCCAAAATTGTCCCAAAGAGTGACCAAAAACCAAACCATAGTCCCCTAACTTGTTACATACAGCTTGTTAGGTCACAAGGCCAAAACCGAAAACCAAACCATGGTCTTGTAACTTGCCGCATACAGCTTGTTGGGTCACAAGATTAAAACCAAAAACCAAATCCCGATCCCCTAACTTGCCACATACAGCTTGTTAGGTCACAAGACCAAAATCAAAATCCAAAATCCTACCCCCTAACTTGCCACATACAGCTTGTTAGGTCACAAGGTCAAAAACCAAAAAAAAAAAAAAACCCTTCTCGACCGCCTAATGCGCCACATTAAGCCTTTAGGTTCACAAGGTCAAAAAGAAAAATCCAAAATCCAAAAGCCCAATCCAAATGTTATTTTCAAAATTTTGCCTTGAGATGGTATGTGATCTCTCTCACTACCATAAAATCCCCTTGGAAACTCAAAAGGCTACTCTATAAAAAAAATGCTTAGAGACTCTCGGTAAAGTCAGAAGCTCCTTCAAAGTTTTCTTCGAGGCACATCGATTGCAAAAGCTATACAATCCGTCGCTGTACCTCGATGGGGCATTTGTTGACAACAAAAATGTCACTTTGCCTTTTCAACATCAAAAGCTACATGGAGCAGCATCCTACCACAAATAGGCAAAGCCGCTTCAAGCATCAAATCTTGTCAGAATCAAATAAAAACTACAAGATCCTTCAAAATAGCCAAAAGAAGGGTACACATGAAGATTCGGGCCATTTTGACACCATTTGGCCTAACTTCAATCCTCCAACGGCTGAGCAAGAGCTCCCAGTGGCGATAGTGTCGAAGATAACAAA
This sequence comes from Persea americana, assembly GCA_029852735.1. Lineage (NCBI taxonomy): Eukaryota > Viridiplantae > Streptophyta > Magnoliopsida > Laurales > Lauraceae > Persea > Persea americana. Next base: position 43,848,793 of record CM056810.1, on the reverse strand, counting down.
TCTTCGATCAGAGCCTATGGATGGTCTCAAAATACCTCCAAAAGGTTCCACATCAAATTTCAAGTCAAACCGACACCGTTTGACCATCTATCAACTCTCGAACCGCGAAATCAAGCCTCCCGGCGGGGAGAACCACCGATGCCGCCAGTCATTAAACAAAGTACATGGGTAGTTTCTACATGCTTCCAAAGGGCTGCACGTCAAATTTCAGGTCATTCCGACGACATTTGACCCGGCTTTGACGCTTGGAAGCAAAATCAAGCCTACCGGCGGCGGAACTCCCCGGGACAATGGCATCCAAATCGGAGCTAATGGATCATCTCAAAATGACTCCAATAGGCTCCCTGTCAAATTTCAGGTCAATCGGACATCGGTTGACCGTACATCAAAGCTCGACATCTTCCGCGCGGTGAAATCAAGTCTAGCATTGACGGGACCCCAAACGGCTTCAAAACTCAAATAAAAGCCTATGGTTGGTCCTATCTATTGCTTAAAAAGCTTCACATCAAATTTTAGGTCTTTCCGACATCGTTTGACCTAGTTTTGACTCTTGGCGGAAAATCGGCTACAAAGTCTTCGGCTTTTCCAAAAATAGGAAACTTTGTGCTCTGATTTGCAATGCTTCTCAACAGGTTTTCTTAAGGAGAATCAAGCCAATAAATGAGGAGAAATGTCAAAAAAAATACATAAGAAAAAAGAAGCGAACAAGATGGAAAAACGGCGACCGAAAGGGGACAAAAGCCCCATGGTCGTCGATGACCTTGGCCCATGGTCGCCTGTAACCATAGGGATCCGGGTCTCCGGATTTTGCTCGGAAACCCACTTTTTCGGGTTCTTTTCACGTTTCGCGATGTTTGGCCTCTATGATTTTCTCAAATTCTGATTTTTTAGGCATGATATCCATCGATCTTCGTCAACATCACAAATCCTCCTTCAAAATCATTTGATCATCATCGGACGCTTTGAAATCGCCAACTGGCCGACCAAGAAAGTACACTTTCTGCCCGACCAATCAAAAATCGACTGGACAGATGTTGTCGGCTCATTGGCACCAATTAATGTCTAAAATTGCATCGCCATCCAACATCAAACAATATGCGGATCCATTGATGATCATTGCCAGAAGAATTCCAAAAGGCACAGCGCGGCCCGTGACTCTTCAAGCAACTTAGCGACCAATTAATGCTGTTAATTGACCTGTTTATGACAACTTATTACGATCATTAACTCATTATTTTGGATAGCCCAAACAGAAGCAAGCAAATGGGAGTTACAAGTCCAATTAATCATGGCAATTAACCATGTAACTCCTATCATTATAGAGTTTAATTATGGTAATTAATCATGAAACCCCCATCATCATGGAGATTAAAAGCAATTAAATGCCCATTATTCTCCATCAGCCAATTAGAATCCAAGAAAAAGGAGTGATGAGAAAGAAAAATGTCATATTTTTCTTCCTTAATGTTTAGTGCTTTATACTTATTTGATGCCTAAATGTACTCATTATTCTTGTATTTTTATTTAGGTGCAAATGGAGGCATTAAGTGCAAAACGAAGCTAATTGGGCGATTCTGGACAGTTTGGTCATTGCTTTGTAATCTTGGTATAACTCTCTCATCCGAGCTCCAATTGAGGTGATTCAAGATACTATGGAACACCAAGAAAAAGATCTACAACTTTCATGTTTTAAGTTTTGAGAGATACTGGCTGCATCAAGGTCGAAATCAGGCTTGAAGTTACTGCTCGTACTAGATGCTAAATGGATGAAAAATCAAGCAGAATGGCATTATGGTAAATTTGAAGAATCAGGAGTCCGTCGAAACATATCCAATATTGGGCTCATATTGTGCAGAATGGAAAATAGTGCAACTTTAATTCTTGAGCTGAGTCCAACCGGAGCCAGGATGGAAAGATATAGGCGAATAAAGAATTTTCAATAACTTTAATTCCAAACCCAAAATTCCAAACCAAAAATTCCATCTATATCCCCACATGCATACACTCCTCTCTCACGGTTTCATCCTATCAGAACTCATTATTTCTCTCTTTCCTCTTTAACCACCCACGTATCACACTCCTAGTGGATCTCTCTCTCATCCCTAATAGTTCTCACAAAGACCTCCTTTCTCTACATAAACCCACCGATCTGAAGGCGAGAGGGATATCTTGGCAGTGCACGTTCTCTGTCTTGCTGCATCTTCTTCTCCTTTGACGAATTCTCTATCTCATTCTCTTTCTTTTCTTCTTTTCTTTTATTAGTTTTGCAAGTTTCTTTTATGGCCCTGCGTGGCTAATTTTCGGTAATTGGTCGAAGGAGACTGAAGCCTCGGAATAAATACTGTGAGATCTAATTTATTTTCTTTGTTCAATTTATGCTTTGAATATGGGTTGTTCTTCTATGTTTAATTTGTTATCATGATTGTTTCGTTTAATTGCTAGGATGCATACTAGTATATTTTTCGTTGTAATTTACTGCTAAATTACAAATCAAATCCGTAATTGTTTGATCTCTCTAATTTGCGAAGCAACTGATATTTAATAAATTACTGCGTTAGTGATTGTTAGATATTAGGAAGAACACTTGGCTAAATTAAATGCAACCGCGTGTGTTTGTGTTATTTGGGTTCATCGATCTCTCTAATTTTAAATGCTGTTACTAAATTAAATCTATAGCGCTTGTCTTAGGTTGTTTAGTAATTAGGGTTAATTAGAGCGCGTGTTTTCTAATTAACTAATTGAGGAGGTAGGAATTTAATTCCAATGATGAATATTCAAAGTGTTAGCTGATTTATTTTTGCATCAATGATCGGTTCTGAATTTCCGATGGTGGACGTTAACTTTGACCAATGCTTGCTCATTTAATTGAATTTGTTACTTTGTTGTTCTTTGTTTGCTTTTATTTATTTATTTATTTTTTCTTTCAGCATAAAAAAAATACCCCCTCATCTTTAATCACATAGCATGAAATTTGACTAAACACTCTCCGTGGGAACGATCCTTACTCGCACTACTACATATATTTTTAAGAGTAAAGGTTTTATTATTTTTGGGTGCCTGCGACAGCACGACCAAATTTTGGCGCCGTTGCCGGGGAGTGATTCTAGTTGATTTTTTTATGCTTTTTGTGATTTTCTAAGAAGTTTTTTTTTTAAAGGTTGCACAAAAAAAAAAAAAAATCTGCAAGCAATTTGCGCAGGCTAATCCACCGTCTCTCCTCTGGTTTTATTTTTTTCTCATTCTACAATCTCTGTGGCTCCCCACTGTTCTCTACCATCGCCCAACGCCGCTTTCTCTATCTCAGTAAACTCACTACAGCAACTTTCAACAGCACCTCTCATAACTCATATCTCATATCTCTCATTGTAGCAGTCTTGTTGTGATCTCGGTTTTATTTTT